>OZ008367.1:336759221-339171721 GCA_963931995.1 Phaonia tiefii | reverse complement strand
CAACGAACGCTACGCTTTAAGACTGTCTTCGCACACTAATGTCTTAGCACGAAATCTTCTAGAAGTAACTTCACAAAGCAGAAGACTTAAAAGATTCAAACTCACGCATCTAGTCAGCACTCGATGATATAAAACCCACCTACAACGAGGACCAGCACTGGTTGTTTCCCATCATGCCAAGACTGCAACAAATTCAAATTTGTATATTTTTTGAAATTGTTTGAATATTATATACTAGTTGCCTTTAGTCATGTATTTGATTGATTGCAATAAAAAAGGAGATAAAAAAAGTAGAGTTTGGCGAGGGCGTCAATTTCAGTAACAGATCTGTGAACTGACTCCTAAAGATCGTGTTACCGATCTAGGGAGCTAGAATTTTTGAATATGTAGGTAACTTGGATATCTATAACTTTTCTGTGTTTTAGAACAATTTTAAATTTCCACACGCTGAAAAATTTGTCTTTTTGTTGTTGTATGCATGCAAATATAACGTGTTTTTTGTAGCTTGAAAATATATTATACTTATATATACTTGTATCCAAACAAATTGTGTTTGATACTCAATAATGCATGTTGGAGACACAATGATTAATATGTTATAATATATGTTTTTAAATATGACTTTGTTCGTGGAAAAGTGATGAAAACAAAAACGTGACAGACAAAAAAGTAGCAGATCTTTAATTCATGAAAACAATGTTTGCACGTAAGGATATGGATGTTCCAAACATATACACAGATCCTGCATAAAGTTGCAGGTGCCGTTTGTTCAGCATGCAACCTCTTTAAAAAAAAACTCACCATTTTATTGTCTATCGCAATACAATTTTGATTAATGGGTATTAATTAAAACTAGGTGGCCGTCGGTGGTGCAATGGTAGCGTGCGCGGCTCTTGTGCATGAGAAGGTGGGTTCGATCCCTGCTCTGACCACCTTAAATTTCTTTCGACGGCGGTCACCTCGCTTAGTGACGGCGACACTGTTGAGTACTTAGCCATGAAATAGTTTCTCAAAATACAGTTCGGAACCGGTGTAAAACTGTAGGTCCCAATCAGTGAGTGAAAACTGGAAAGCGCACAGCTCAGTGATTGTGAGAAGTTCTCCCCGGTCCCTTCATGGAATGTAACGGAAATCCATTTTTTTAGGTGAGAAAAAAGTCAAATACAATTCACTTTATTTGTATATTACTTTTTTAAACACTAACCTCTCAAAACTCACCCTTTATATTATCAAATCTTAATTCAATACCGGCCATATGTGCACGCAGAAAAATCGGTATTTTGTTGTTGTTTGGATGCAAATATAATGTGTTTGTAGCTTGTCGCTAATATACTATACTTGTGTCCAAACACATTGTGTTTGCTATTCAATATTACATGTTGGAGACACAATGATTAATAGGTTATAATATATGTTTTTGTGAACCAAATGTGGCTTTGTTTGTTGAAAACTGCTGACAACAAAAACCTTACAGACAGCAAAGAAACCAAAAAGCAGCAGATCTTCAATTTATGAAAACAATGCTCGCAAATAATGGGTGTATCAGTAAGAATGCAGTTTTTAATTTTAGAATAAAAACACGTTTTTTTTGAGATACTTATGATTTTTTAATTGAATTGTCCAAATCCATGCCGTCCAGTTGAGGCCACAAGAACTCCGTTATCATGTTCCTGTAACGAATGCCGTTCACAGTCACTGCAATTTCGGCCTCATCTTCAAAAAAGTAAGGCCCAATCACGCCGCCTAACCAAAATCCGCACCAGACAGTTGCTCGTTGTGGGTGCATTTTTTTCTCATGGTTTGCATGAGGATTTTCTGAGCCCCAAATTCGAAAATTTTTGTATTCACGAAGCCATTCAGATGGAAATGCGCTTCATCGGAGAAGATAACTTTATTTTAAAGATTGGCAGTGACTTCACTTTGCTCCATTACCCATTGAACGAATTACCTGCGCTTGCCATGGTCTGCTGGTTTAAGCTCCTGGGTAAGCTGAATTTTGTACGCATGGAGGTTTTTTGTCAAAATTCTCTGCGTAGTGCTTAATGAAAGTTGAACTTATTGAGAACTATGCCGAATTGATGTTTTCGGTTTTTCGGGGACACTCGTGTAAACGAGTGTTTTCGAGAGACCGACCGGTACGTTGACGCATTCGTCTTTTTCGTCTTTTATACGATGACTTACGACCCTGGGACACGAGTCACGACTTACGATGATTCTTGGTGACGGGGGAAGAGAAGAAAGAGGGGTAGCATAAGAGTCACTAATTGGAAATTCAGGGGGCATTTTGATATTTCTCTTTCACCACTTTCGTGTTTTGACATGGCGTTAAAGCAACAGTATAAAAAAAGTGGCGACAAATTGTTTTGAAGTAATTTCTTAATAAATTAAAACAATACAATTGCAATTGTGTCTGCCATTGTTCATTCATTTTTTAAAATGTGGAATTTGAGATTATTACGAATAGAAAACAAAAGAAGATTAACCGAAAATACGTCACAAAGAGTCACACATAGTTGCATTCAGAGAGTCGTCGTCTGAAAGCACATGAATTTACGAAGCGTTACCAAAAGAGAATGAACACAATGTCCCAGGGGCGTAAGTCGTCGTATAAAAAACGAATTACTGTCCATAACCGACCCACTTTCTTTAAATTTGTTGACCACTCTTCGAATGGTTGACACATTAGGTGCACTTTCTCGACTGAAAATTCTTCGAAGTTTGCGAGCGGTCTCAGCATAACTTCCCAAATTTTTGTAATAAGTTTTCTCAATTATAACTCGTTTTCATATCGTAAAGAGCTCCATTTTTAATAATCGAAACAAACATATGTGACATCTGTCAAATTTCAGAGTTGCCACTTGCACAAAAAAAAAATGACACTAAATTTAAAATGTGCAATCATACTGAGCAATATGTTGCTGGGGCCATTTTTGTGGTTGACTCTTTTGAAAGGTTATTAATCAAAACTAGATAAGAAAAGTGACGAATTCAAAAAAATACAAGCCATTCTAATTATATACCACACATAAAGCTTTAATTCCTTCATCTATAGAATCAATTTTTTTTTGTTATTTATTTTTCTACAATTGTAGTAAACGACATTCATTAATTAAAATTAACAAATGTAATTTCAGTCGAACAGATACAATGTAAATAATATGGCAACAACACCTGACATCTCCTTGTGCAAAGGCCAAATAGGAAAAATGCGGGCAGTGTAAGCCACAGTTTGCCACATGTTAAAACTTCTTCATTTCCGTGTTTTTAAAGATTTATTTTTGTTTTTTGAAAAAAAAAATCAGTGGCATTTTATGATTACTTGAGATATATTTGATTAAACTTGTAAACATACAAACACTATCGATTGTTGAACTTGACAAATTTTAATGTAACTATGAAAATCTCTTCCTCACTTAGGTTTCCGCTAGATAATTTTTTAAACAAATTTAAAAAAAAAACTGCAACAATGTTAATGACAATGATCATAACAAATAATAATAATATTGTTATATATTCGCCTTTGTAATATACATATATATTTTAATAAATACTCGTCTATCAAATAAATTGCATGGAATATTTCACGCTTCGCTGATGAAGTTTTTAGAATCACTAAACAAAACAAAAAAGAAAAACAACTTGACCATTAATTAAATTGTGGGAAACAATTGTCAAATAGGTGGGTAATTAAATCAAATTATTTATATAAATAATATTGTTTGATTGTTTGCCAGGGAAGCAAATCAGTCTATAAACCAAAACAAAAAAGAAAAACTCACATCCGAAAACGTTTTAAATATTTGAGATCGATCATATAATATGTACTAGAGAGCATCATGCTCATTGACTAATGCCAAATTTTTGAGTGGAAAATCATCTCTGATCAACGATTAAACATAATTTAAACCCCGAATTCATTTATAGTCTAATTAATTGACTGATAGTTAGGGTCATTATCACAATGTCGGGTTAGAGCTAACTAGCAGTTATAATTTTTACATTCCATACAAACTGACAGCTAAAACTTTTAGTTGGCTTTAACTGTAGGATAACTTGAATTGGTGATAATGGGGGTTATACAAATACATTTGGTCATTTAAACTGACCATATGATTTTGACAGATAACGAAAAGAAGAACAAGACAAAGCTTCTTTAAGTGTTAATTTGAAAAATAAAAATCATTATTTTAGTGGAAATGCCAATAAAAGTCTATAATTTCACTCGTAGTAAAGTTCTGTCTAGTTTTAAGTGCGTAGTCAACTATCGGATTACTTAAACCTAATTCTAAGCTAATTAGAGGTTAACATTGCATTGTTTTGGCAGTTTTTCAGTCGCGAATTAATGTAAGCCGTCATATTGTTAAGGTTTATGGCAACTGGATAAAACATCTGTTTTGGGATCAATACCAAAACAACGAAGAGGAACGACCAAAATGGAATTATGTAAAATAAGAAATAAATGTATAAGATCGAAGTAATTTTAACAAAAATGTAAAAAAATCTATGTAGGAGCAACAATTTAACTATCTAGGCTCAAAGTATATGTACAAATACTCAAAACAGGAACATGTAATTTATACAAGTCTTACATTTCTCACTAATGTGGTTGTCAAAATCATATGGTTCTGACTACAGGTTAACCAACCAATATTGGGTGGTTAAATCATTGTTAACAATTCACTGAAAAACTGATTTCGATGTTTAACCATAATTCTGTGCCAAAAAAGGACAACGACTTAGAATGTGCATTTTCAATGTTATTAGGTTGCATGTGAAGTATTGACATTTAATTAGATAAGTCAAAAATATCCGGTATACAAAATGGTTTCCCATTACATCCTATGAAGGGACCGGGGAGAACTTCTCACAATCACTGAGCTGTGCGCTTTCCAGTTTTCACTCACTGATTGGGACCTACAGTTTTACACCGATTCCGAACGGTATTTTGAGAAGCTTTTTCATGGCTATATACTCGATAGTGTCGCCGTCACTATGCGAGGTGACCGCCGCCGAAAGAAATTTTTTTTTAAGGTGGTCAGAGCAGGGTTCGAACCCAGGATCTCATGTACAAGAGCCGCGCACACTAACCATTGCACCACCGACGGTCACACGGCCATACCTATTACCAGAGAGAAAAGATCTCCGAAAAATGCTTGGACGGACCTGTTATAGATAATAGCGAGTATAAACGTCGTATGAACCACGACTTGTATGAACTATGCCCCGGCATTGACGTAGTTAAATGAGCCAAAATATTCGTCGACGTTCTCGAAGGAAGTTAAGGAATAGGACGACCAAGACTCCCTAGGAGTGAGCTGGCAGCAAGGAGCATAACTTGCAGCACCCGATTTTTAAAGTGACTACCCTTAGAGTAAACTCTACGACTAAAACTACGATCAATTGACTCATTGTACCCGTAGTATGTGATGGCTTTTGGTTGTTCCCACCCCACCCCTCACATTTCATGGTTAAACCTCATTTGAAAAATTGCTTTTTTGTTTGTTTTAATTTTTTGTTTGTTTTGAATCAAATCTCATATGTGGATGTATTTAAAAAGTCAATTCAAGTGCTCGTTAATTATTTTTTAGCCGGTGACTTTTCTGTGTATTATTTTCCTTTCTTTTGCAAATTATTATCATCAGTCAACGGAAGTCTGAAACTATGACGTCGTTTTCCATTTTCTATGAAGCGCCATTTTAATTTACTACTTTTCACAAAATTTTCACAAATCACTTTACTCGGCGTTGTTATGGCGTTTTCCATTAGCATTTTATGTGGGTGAGTATTTCATCGTAGTGTTTTCTTATCGTCTTTCATAGACGACGACATTCCATTTGCTCTTTTTTTTGTGTAGATTTTTCTTACTTTTTTTCGGCAATTTTTGTATTCGTTGTGTTCGTTATCATCAGCATCGTTTTGTATAAACATATTTCTTATTCAATTACAATTTAAATCAATTGTAGTCTTATGATAATTCTGTAGCTGCTGCTGCTACTGATGATCATGAGTGGTGGTGGTTGGCTTTCGGTCGTATGGCAGTTATAACTTTCGCAATACACTCGATAAATAGTTATAATTGATACCAATTAATTAACAAATATTCCAATGTAATGGAAATCCTCTTCAAAATGGTTTAAATTGCAAGTTGAAAAATCGTGGAACACATACCAATTGAACATGATGTTTACTAACTATGAAAGTGCGCAACTCTTATCCAAAAGTAAACGGGTTTTAGCCCGTGTTGACCAACTTCTATTTCTTTCTGTAACGTTTGAATTGATTAGTGACGCTAACGCTAAAAAGTAAAAGATTCGTAAAGTATTATTCTCCGAAATTGGTGTAAACTTTATGGTCCATATTAGTGAGTCTAAAAATAGAAAGCTTGCTAATTGTGAGAAATCCTCTAAGCCCTTTATGAAATTTAATGAGAAATTAAAAATTTTTATTTGATTGTACTTTTAAATAAAATAACTTGAAAGTGTTATCAAAGTTATTTAAAGTTGAAACCGGTATAAAACTGTATGTTTTAATTTCGGAGAGGGATACATAACATTCATCAGCTTTGTCAAATAAACCTAAGAATTAGCGATATGTCACTGAACACTGAATGAAAACTTTTCGTCGCTGGTATGTAACATGTTCGTTAGTGCATTTACATTATTGCAATGAAAAGTTTCATATATATCCGACGGTTTGATCGTTGCTGCAACGAATTACTTAATAAAAGTTATTTTTGACCGTTCATAGATGCGTTGCTGCAGCAACGAATACATTAATTATGCATGTCGGAGAAAAAAGTTAAAATAATAAAATTGTTATTTGTTTGGCAATTAAACTATTATTATTTGAGTTACCAACCTCATACACTCATAGAAATAATTGTTTTAAAAAATGTTGTTGCAACCGTAAATTCGGCTGTTGGCAACGAATTGCACACGGCGAAAAAACGGACCCAACTACATACTTGTATTACAGGAAACATGTATATGTTTGCAAGCCTTGATTTCATGAATTGAAGATCTTGTGCTTTTTTGTTGTTTGCCACGTTTTTGTCTTCTGCAATTTTCAACCAACAAAGCCACATTTGGGTAACAAAAACACATATTATAACCTATTAATCATTGTGTCTCAAACATGTAATACTGAATAGCAAACACAATGTGTTTGGACACAAGTATATTATATTTGTAACAGGCTACAAACACGGTATATTTGCATCCAAACAACAAAAAATATAGATTTTTCAGCGTGCAGTTGTCACAACCGAATTGAGGTTGTCACGACTGAATTTAGTACCCACAATTGAAATTCGGTTGAAAACAACCTCTAATAGGATGTGACAATCTGTAGTTCGGATGTGATGACGTGTAGTAATGTGGTTGTGACAACCTCGAATACGGTTATGATAAATGCACTTCGTTCTTTTTTTTTCCCACAATGGACAAACGCTAGACGTAAGAGTCACATACATACTATATAATTAACAAATCAGCGGTCGAGCCGCTCCCTGGCCAAAGTTGAATCTGGCGACTCGCGACCAGGGAGTCAACGTCGAGACTCTCGAGTTTTTGACTCGTGTGCGGCTCCGAGCTAATTTAAACCAAACAGTTTGAACATTTTAGAAAAAACGGTAAAATTATATTTAAAAAAAACCGTTTCCCATTACATCCTATGAAGGAATTGGGGAGAGCTTTTATTATATTATCGTTCAATTTTAGATGTGGTACTGCCGCGGAACGCGCATACAATCGAAAAAGTAACGTAATTTTTAATTATTATAACAAATTTATTAAGAAACTTCGTTTCTAAGATATAAACCCATATGGTATGTATGTGTTGGTAGATTTTAGCCATAAAAAAGCTTCGCAAAAATACCGTCCGGTACACACGATACCCGTGTAAAATTGTTGTTCCCAATCAGTGAGTGTAAAACTATAACGAGCACAGCTCACTGGTTGTGAGGAGCTCTCCTCAATAGATTTTTCAGCGTGCAGTTGTCACAACCGAATTGAGGTTGTCACGACTGAATTTAGTACCCACAATTGAAATTCGGTTGAAAACAACCTCTAATAGGATGTGACAATCTGTAGTTCGGATGTGATGACGTGTAGTAATGTGGTTGTGACAACCTCGAATACGGTTATGATAAATGCACTTCGTTCTTTTTTTTTCCCACAATGGACAAACGCTAGACGTAAGAGTCACATACATACTATATAATTAACAAATCAGCGGTCGAGCCGCTCCCTGGCCAAAGTTGAATCTGGCGACTCGCGACCAGGGAGTCAACGTCGAGACTCTCGAGTTTTTGACTCGTGTGCGGCTCCGAGCTAATTTAAACCAAACAGTTTGAACATTTTAGAAAAAACGGTAAAATTATATTTAAAAAAAACCGTTTCCCATTACATCCTATGAAGGAATTGGGGAGAGCTTTTATTATATTATCGTTCAATTTTAGATGTGGTACTGCCGCGGAACGCGCATACAATCGAAAAAGTAACGTAATTTTTAATTATTATAACAAATTTATTAAGAAACTTCGTTTCTAAGATATAAACCCATATGGTATGTATGTGTTGGTAGATTTTAGCCATAAAAAAGCTTCGCAAAAATACCGTCCGGTACACACGATACCCGTGTAAAATTGTTGTTCCCAATCAGTGAGTGTAAAACTATAACGAGCACAGCTCACTGGTTGTGAGGAGCTCTCCTCAATCCCTTCATGGGATGTAATGGGAAACCACTTTATGTGTTGGGAAGGGAATTATTAATTAAGGGAATTATTTTGGCGAATGCATGCTCTGTTTCTGAGTTATGGTCAAATTTGTATATAGCATAAGGAAAGTCAGTAAAAAACTGAAAAAAAAATTGCAGTCATATTGGACTCGCGATTTTTGATACGAGGGTGGGTCAATAAGTTCGTGACTTTTTGAATGAAACACAGTTTTTTTTTGCAAAAAAAAATTGTTTTCAACGTAATCTCCTTTTAGCTCATACGCTTAGTCCAACGTTTCTCCAATTTTTGTATCCCTTCCAGAAAATAGGATTTTTCGAGGTCCATAAAATAGGGATTTGTTTGATCATCGTTGGAGCTAAATCCCTTTCCACCGAGCCATTTCTTTAGGTTTGGAAATAGGAAATAGTAACTGGGGGTCACCAATTCGTAGCCCAATTCATGGAACTCCAAATAATTCTTTGAAATTGGCACACGATTACGTTTGTGGTCAATTCAGAGCAAACGCGGCACCCATCTTGCAGACAGGTTTCTTAAACCCAACTGGTCATTTAAAATCGAAACAACACTGCCATATGAAATGCCTATGGCACCAACAATCTCACACACTTTTACTCTTCGATCGGCCAACACCATATCGAGGATTTTTTCGAAATTTTCGGGTGTATTGATCTCAATTGGCCGTCCAGAACGTTCAGCGTCATTTGTACTTATGCGACCACAACGAAAGTCAGTAAAAAACTGTTTTACTATTGAAATCGATGGTGCAGAATCCCCATAGTATTTATCAAGCTTTTCTTGGTTTGATTGACGGTTTTTTTTTCGCAAAAAATAATGTTTAATGAGGACTCGAAATCCACTTTTTTCAATTTAAAAAAAATGCGCGACGTTGTATGTTTTGAACAGCAAAGTAAATGACGGAACTTGCTCAATTTTTGACAGTAGTCTATTAACAGGTGGTACTTGATGGGAGCAGTGTTGCATTTCATATAACTACGAGCGAAAACATAAAAACTAAAAGCGACAGTTTTCATTAAATCAATGTTTAAAGCAAATCCGATTTAATTAATGGGTAATTCAAAAAAAATCGACACAAAAATCAGTATTTTCGAACCCGACCACTTTTGCTTGCTATAAAATTTGGACAGTAGTTTTTCGTCGTCCATACGAATTCTATGATACCAGAATTGAGCCAAAATTCAAGGTAGTTTTTGTTTTATGGTTCGTTGAATTAGGTATTGTATAGCACCTTCTGAAAAAAAGACCTGACTTGAAAATGGTATAACTTCGGAATGCGTTAATGGATTTCAAAATGTTGGATATCATTTTATAGATTGCAACAACCGCTTTAATAATAGTCGATACAACAGTCATGTCGTTGTGGTTCAATGGTATGGAAAACTTCAAAGTATCATTTATCCTTGAATATCCTGGCATAGCGTATCTTTAATTTTTGATTTCCCCCTCCAAAAAGAAAGCCCATTTTTTTCTCTACATCATAGCCAAATTTCAAAATGGGATCTCCATGCGATCAATGGATACATAAGGTTTTGTAAAGACTGCTCGAGTTTTGCCGTTTTAGTTTCGATTTTTCAAGTAGTGACTACGTATAACGCAGTGATACAAAAAAGACTAAAGTAGAAATACCTCGGGAGTGATAGTATTTTTCTTGTAGGTATTTTTCTTTGAATTTTGACTCAATGGAATTCGTATGGACGAGGAGAAACTTCTATCCAAATTTCATACAATTCAATAGGGATCGGGTCCTGGACTGTGTCGAAGTATTTTGGAATTACTCAATAGTCATGTACTGTTCCAATCAAACAAATTATCTCTTTGTTGGAAACATTAACTTTGTCTTGTTCTCTTTCATTCTGCTTCACACTTGACATTCTTCGCCAATGATATCTATGTATGTTGTATATCTTCGACATGGGCATTTTACTCCTGATGATTTTATCGCCATTATCTCCATAAAGATGTTAAAGAGATCTCACGACAGACCTCTCTTGATATCAAACAGATCTTTATGGATGTTTATGAACACCCATTGGGGAGGTGGTTTTATTTGGTGTCATAACCAAAGTTATGGTTTTATTTGGTGTCATAACTCTCTAACGAAGAGCTAAGCGAACGAAAATCATTGGACTCAAATTGGGTTCCTCAAAGTCGAAATTTTCGTTCGATTGACTCTATGTTTGTTCCCAAATGACAGCACATTCGAAATAGAGAATCCAAACTTTGTATTGAAAAGTTTTGAAAAAGTTTATGTTTTCATTCGACTTGAAACGACTAGATTCTGGAACCCAAATCAACTTTCTTTCGTCAAGAACACGAACGAAAGCTGTCGTTCGAAATAGAGAAATAGGCTGTTGGTTTTACACGGATGTTCGGATGGTTTTTCCCTGTAAAAAGTAGTACTTACCATTTTGCTTGAGTGTACACGACACTAACAAGATGTCTCATAATATTTGATTTACTCGCTCGCCAACAGTATTATCATTAAGATGATATTGCCTGCATCTACTATGCCTGCTCCAGTTGCTACTAATACTACTACTACTACTGCGACGACGACGGCGACGAACAAACACACATGTTTATGTGATGATCATCTCCGTCCCGTTGTCTCTAACCAGTACGGTTTTGTTTTCTTCTTCTTCTCAACTATTACTATATTATCTGGCCTTGAACCTGAGCAAAGAATGAAAGAAGCAATGATGATGATGATGTCTTCAAATTAGACAAAAAAGAAAATTTATAAATATACAATAACAAAAAGTTTTCTTTTTAGAAAATTACAACGACAACAACAATTTGTTAATCATTCTTTTGTTGTTTACTGGGTTAATAACAGATTTTTTTAACATTTAAGTCTTAATTTATCCTGAACAAAAAAAAAAAACACACACACATTTTAATAATAAAGGATAGTTTTCTAATAATGCTAGATAGAAATTTGAGATTATCTTTCAGACTGAGATACTGTTTTTATTATTTTTCTAATACATCATTTATGGTTAAATGTGACGCTAGTTCGATGACGCACATGAGTTATTAAATGAGTTATTAATCAAAGTTATTTTTTTATTTACACAAAAAATACTCGACTAAAGTGAAACGTAACTGATGGCTTTATTTTGTTTTGAAATAAAAATTTGGATTTTTTTTTTGATTTGCTGTCTTAAATATTGTTAATATTTTTTATTTGTTGTTTGGACATTTATTTGAACTTATGATTATATTTGTTTATTGCAGATGTTTTGTTTGCTAGATGATTTTTTTTATGTGTTCAAATAATAACAAATTGTTAAAATCCATTATAACACCATTTCCAAGAGATATTTGCATACGATCGTATATCAAATTTCTATAATACGCATATACGCAGGGGGACTCCTTCTCAAAAACTTTTCGGAATCGATAAAAAAGTGCAGGTTCCAAACGGTATTTTGAGAATCATTTTCATGGCTAACTACTCGATAATGTCGCCATTACTAAGCGAGGTGTCGACCGTCGTCGAAAGAAATGTAAGGTGTACGAATGTAAGAAATCAGGGATCGAAGTCACGTTCTCAAATACAAGAGCCGCGCACACTAACCATTGCACCACCGACAGTGTAAGTATAATATATCTGCAACAGTGTGTCGTATGATTGATTTTAATTGTTGGCGTGTACTTTATTTATTACGCATATGCCATTAATTGCGATTTTGGGGGTTATGTCCTCAAGAAACTTATATAATAGAACAAAAACATAAGGAACAAAAAATAAATCAAAAAAAATCATTAAAGCTTTGGAAATCGGCGAAACGTCTGGAGTGTGTGTAATTCAATTTTTTAATTACACACTTCATTGATAGGCTATTACGATACATTAAGAAAAACACCATTAAAATGTTTGCTCTTAAATGTTGTTGATTGGTACTTGAAGCTTCTTTTCCTTGACGGACTATTTAATTCTCTTAATTTTTAGTTCAGCCTCATGCATCTCTTTCTCCCTTTCACTTCTTTGTATTGTTAATTTTAATTTCTTTGCTTCTATGTCCAATAACACTGTGCGACACCAAAAAAAAAATTGTGGGGTTCTGTCAACGGATTCTGGTAGAAAGCTATAAAAAAAATACGTGTATCGGCCTGTTGCCAGATCTGATCAGAATTTTGTTCTAGGGGGTCAAAGTTTCCGCCTCTCGGAATTTTCCTGCAACATATCGGCATGCAAAATTGTGTGTTCCTTACTTTTGAGGTACAAAATATGTTCAGAAGTTTTATAGAAAAGATTCAGATAAACAAAATTAACCCTCTAACTGTCACGTATGTACATCATTTTTACTTTTACTTACTATGATTTTGAAGCAATTAATACCGGCCATTAGAATTGTGCGTCTTTTTTTGGCGTAGAATAATTTACGTTTGATTTTAAAGGGGTACGGTTTTCATTTCGCGTAAAAGTGGTTGTCGACTCGATTGTGTATTGTCGATCTACACCTTCAGGTGATTTTAGCCCGTCTGACATATACAAATCAACACTGTCAACCGTTTCTTCTGGCATTTCTAAAAGATCGCATTCTGTGTTTTGGGCTTGACATTGGACTCCCTGAACAGCGCCATAAGGGTTTATTTGCTTTTGAAATTTGAGCATATTAGCCACAGCTTCTTCTAAGGGGCTAAGTGTTAGCTGCTTTAAAATTCCGCTTCCAGTAGCCCTACACCCGGCTTTGTAGGTAACCAATTTTCTTTTTACTTTAAATTTTAAGCCCCGCCAAACCTGTAACAATAATTTTGTTATACATCAAATTTTTGTGTAAAATAATTACTGTATCTCTTGCCACCCATCACCAAATCTTTTTGGTGGGCCAAGAGCATTTAGCACCTTGGAAACACTTTCCCGCTGTTCCTTAAAATCATTTGGAACAGTGCCCCTGGGAAATCCTCTTGCAAGTGGGCGATTTTGTTACAATTCTTCTACTAATTTTTTGAATTGGCTTGAGTTTGTTAGTTTTATTTTCTAGTTTTTGATTTTTATTTTATTTTGTAAAAAAAAACACATAAACAATTCAACTCAACATCAAAAACACTGACGACAAAATCAGAGTCAATTCAAAGCAACGTCGCCGTCAAATTTTCTTACAGAATACAAAAAATATAGTGACAGTCACCTATAGTTGTCAATATCGACAATGGGAATACCCATGGCAAAATAAGTAAGGTAGAAGCAGTAGGAATTGAAGGCATTTTGTTTTTATTTCAGGAGCCGACCTTGTCAAATTCAGTCGATCGAAATTGGCAAGATGTATTTATTTTAGGTTATATCAGGAGGAATTGTAATTTTCGGCAACAACCACAAGGACAAGACACAATTTCGTCTGCTATTTTAACGCTACCACCTGTACTAGTTACATCTTGGAATTAGTATAAACAACATTTGACAAGGTCGGACCACAACGACAAGAAAAAATGTAAACCAGCTGTTCTAAAGCTTCCACCTGTAATAGATACATCTTACAACAACATACGATAAAGAACGATTAACAACATACGATAAAGAACGACGGCGTCTTGTGTTGACGACATCAAACAGAATAAGGGCGATTACTACTCTATGTGAACAACAAGTAATTTTTTTGAATCCTGATTTTGATTTTGAAACCAGCGATTTTTTTAAAAAAAAATATGTTTTTTAGTTGGCTATACAGGGTGATTCAGGAAGTTCCGGACAAATTTCTCCAGCGTATTCCTTGGCTCATTTCATGAAGAAAAGTCCACTAGGACCATGTCCGAAAATGCAAGAAGTTAGCTCAGAAGTTAGCAACTTTACCCTACTACCTTCCGACCGCCAATCCGAAAATTTTGAACCCGCTGTCATTTCGCACCCTTGCATTTTCGGACATGGTCCTAGTGGACTTTTCTTCATGAAATGAGCCAAGGAATACGCTGTAGAAATTTGTCCGGAACTTCCTGAATCACCCTGTATAAGCTGGATTTTAAAATGTTGTTTGTTATTTGCATAGAGTTAAAATGTGATGTGAAGATTAAGCGCTGCAGGCGAAAGTTGTTCCCTAAATTCGCGCGAATTTTGTCTAAATAATATCGAATAGCGAAAATTTGTTCACCAAAAGTGGCGGAAAAAGGTTTTGGAAAATTTTAAATTTTTTTCTTAATTTGTTGCAAACGCTGGAAATGTTAAGTTAATATAAAGGGTGTCTCAGTAAGAATGAACTTTTTCGTTTTAAAATAAAAACACGTATTTTTTGAGATAGTTGTGATTTATTATTAGATTGTAAGATTGTAAAGAAGACATGTTTCGATCAAGTACGGAATAAAATGTTCGTCGAATGGCCCCCACGGCTCTGACTACAGGCCATTACTCTTTTCATGTAATTTTCCATGACTTTTTCACAGAGATGTGGCATCGCATAAACCCGAGATTTCATAAAATCCCAAAGAAAGAAATCGCACGGCGTTAAATGGCCAGTTGTGTCCAGTTGACATCAGAATTTCTTGAGATAATTTGTTCTGGAAATCGTTGCTGCAATAAATCGATTGTTTCATACGCGGTGTTGCAGGTGGCACCATCTTGCTGAAACTACATGTCGTCCAGGTCCATGTCGTCCAGTTGAGGCCACAAGAACTACGTTATCATGTTCCTGTAACGAATGCCGTCGACAGTCACTGCAATTTCGGCCTCATCTTCAAAAAGTAAGGACCAATCACGGCGCCTGACAAAAATCCGCACCAGACAGTTGCTCGTTGTGGGTGCATTTGTTTCTCATGGATTGCATGAGGATTTTGTACGCTATGATAGGCGGATATAACCCCCAAATCATTATGTATGACGGAAATCGTCCAACAGTATCGTTTGGTCCATAGTGCCGTTTTATAACACCATATAAAATGCATGCGCACGGAACATTTTACAACCGACATTGCGATAATAAAGTTGTTATCGTTTCTAATCAAAAATGCTCCCACGTTTCTTACTAAATTATGCAAACAATTTTCAAATATTATCACAGTATCTTTAACATAAATTGTATAGATATTTCTTTGAAAATGTTACCGGATAACGAATCTAGAAAATGAGTTTAAGCTGGGTTCGTTGAAATTTCGACTAAACAGCCATTATATAGAATGACGTCGCTGGGGTTATAATACTCTTAATTAAACTTGATATTGCTTGTAAGAAGGAAATACGAAATGTGTCAGCGATTATCACATTTAGCTGATATATTCGATACAATGCAAACAATTGACCCACAGTACAACGACTTTGCACACACCAATATGTGTCAACATTTACTGATCTAAATCAAATAGACGAGAGAAATTCCGATCGAACACGTGCGTCTCGTTCAATTCTAACCTGAATTAACCTTTTACTTCAGCATGCTTATGCACTTTAATTAGTTGTTACTCTCTCTTTCTACTCGTATGGTATAAGTAATATTAATTATATGGCTTATGCTCTCTCTTTCTACTTGTGTGGTATAAGTAATATTAATTATATGTATTATGCTTAGCAAGTATGTTATCATATGACATTACACATAACTTAAGTTGTTTTGAAATTTGGATTTTTTTGATTGCTTATAATCTTTGACATGCTATTAAAGACAGTCTTTGATAAATCTAACAAAAAAATATTGGAATCATAAAAATCAATTAACATTAAACTTATATGATGTGTTAACTTGATTTACAGGTTGTGAATAAGTCAAAACAAAAACATGGTCACATTTTTACGCACATGATGAAATGCTTACATATACTTATAGAAATCAACGCAATATAAAAAACATAAATTTAAACAAAATATTGATTTTTTAGACGAAATTTCAGTTTTTTATGGATACGTCAAGACTTCCGCTCTTAAGGGATGACGGCGATTTCTTGATATAATATGATAGAGCTTCTTCGCCGTTTCTTAACGGTTATGCTTTGCGGAACTTTTATTTAAATTGTAGATGTGGTAGGTATTTACAAACTCACCATGCGATTGTTTTCCGAAGTTGGACCCCACAGTACTATGGTATGACCAGACTTGATAAAATAGTTTGCATCAAGGATGTTATTTAGAAAAAACTAAAAAACTAAAGTTTCATAGCGAATTCGATGATCATTGATACAAATAATCGAAGTCAAAAAATTCACGCAAGATTGAATTGTAATTGAATTGTTTCTCAGGATATATGGTATGTCGATGGCCGTCGGTAGTGCAATGGTTAACGTGCCCAATTCTTGTATTTACATGAGATATTGGGTTCAATCCCCGCTCTGGCCACCTTTCATTTCTTACGGCGACGGTCACCTCGCTTAGTGATGTTGACACTATTGCGAAATTAGCACACAGCTCATTGCTTAGCACACAGCTCTCCACAATCCCTTCGTGGGAATTGATGGGCAACAATTTTTTTTAATATCGCATGTGGCACCATCTTGTTGAAACCACATGACAGCCACTTCCACGTCATGCAATGGAGGAACAACAAAAAGAGATTATCATGTTACGACAGAGCGCCATTAACTGTTATTGCCCGACCAGCCGCATTTTCAAAGTCGAATATTCCGAGCATAACCTCCCCTCCCACAAAATCTACACCAAACAGTGACATGTTCTTAATGCATTTGTTTCTCAGCAATCACTCATATATTTTCTGAAACCCAAATGCGACAATTTTGACGATCTGAAGGCGATTTTGTTCGAGTATCCTTCATTATTTGTGAAATATTTCTAAACAATGAAAACGAGTTGTTCTTCAATTTTGAGTTCCATTTTTAATGACCTCAAACTGCCAGTTGTCACGCTGTCTTTTTTTACTTCAACTACAACACTTAACCACACACATGGCACGAAACTCAAATGTTACGTGAGTTTTTGGGCACATTTATTTCATGCATGACTTGGTAATAATTTATACTTCTTCTAAAGGACTATAAGTTACCTGAAGTCCCTATGCAAACTTTGTTACATTGTAGATAATTATTAGAAACGTATGTACATATATTCATTTTTCATAACAGATTTGTGATGGGATAGTTCCTCCCTTTAAACTAAATACGTTATATGATGTTTTGAGCCAAATAAAGACTGTGTCGTATGAGTACTTTAAATTGATGTTGTGTACGTAATTTATTACGTATACGTTACTATTGGCCATGAATTTACACTGATTTCTTTAGCATATGCAAACAATTTCCAAATATCGTCGCAATAAGTTTGAAATTTATTTTTATTATATTTATTTACTTCATATATTTATGTTTACTTCAAATATGACTAAAGATGCTTTTCTGAAAATATTATTGTATTACGAAGTGAGACTTGTTTTTTTTTTGTTCAAATTGGTGTTATTCCTCGCAGTGAATAACTTTACTATAGAGATTATGACCTCTTAAAACCAATTCAGCTTTAAACATTTTTCGAGCGTGACACGTTTTTGGAAAATTTCTGTTTAAGACTACCAAAACTCAGATTAATGCCGCGATGCGTAAACTGTTTATCAACGTAATCCCTCTGATTTTAAATTTGGAAATGTAGCTCTCTAAAGGCTTTAATTTAAATTTGGTATTTATTTAAAAAATTTTTTCAAAATGTGTTTTTTTTTAAATGAAAATTGCGTGTGTTTTTAAATGCTTTTTATTAATGAGGCTGACAGTTGGAAATACCGAGATCTCTGGCAGTGGGTAGTGCTTCCCTTATTCTCTTCGAGTTCATACATATGTTATCATATTCATTATGGTGAGAATATTCTACATAAAATACGTTCGCGTATGAGTAATATGAATTGAAGAAGTGCACTTAATTTATTACGTATACGACACATAATATAAATTTACACATGTTCCGCTAGAATATGCAAATCAAATATTTTTTTTGTTTGCTACATAATTCAAAAGTCAAATATCGCCAAAAATATTTTTCCGAACATATTATTGTATTACGAATTGGAATTTGACTTTTTGTACAAATTGGTGTGAAGCAGATGCTATCCCTGGGTGCAATGGTAGTGTGCGCGCCTCTTGTACATGAGATCCCGGGTTCGATCCCTGCTCAGACCACCTTAAAAATTTCTTTCGGCGGCGGTCACCTCGCATAGTGACGGCGACACTATCGAGTATTTAGCCATGAAAAAGCTTCTCTAAATACCGTTCGGAATCGGTGTAAAACTGTAGGACCCAACCAATGAGTGAAAACTAGAAAGCGCACAGCTCAGTGATTGTGAGAAGTTCTCCCCTGTCCCTTCATGGGATGTAATGGGAAACCATTGATTTATTTATTTTATGACCTCTTGAAACCAATTCGGCTTTAAAAATTTTTCTAGCATGGTGAGTAAAGCATGCTTTTCCAAGCTCTTCCTAATTCCGTTGATTTGAAATTTAGAAATGTATCTCTCTAAAGGCATTATTTTGCATTTGGCATTTATGCGTCTTCCAAAATGTATGTTTTTAAATGAAAGTTGCGTGTTCGTGTTTTAAATGAAAGTCTAAGTTCTCTTTAGTAATGAGGCTGACAGTTGGAAACACCGAGATCTCTGGCAGAGGGTAGTGCTTATTTGTTTTTCCTCGAGTTCATATTAATTTTGTGTATTGTAGTATTCCTGAAGATAATATGCTACATAACATACGCTCTCGTATGAGTGATATGAATTAAAGACGTATACTTAATTTATTACGTATACAACACATGGTATACATTTACACAGGTTTCACTAGAATATGCAAACTATGTGTAAATATTGTCACAACGATTTTGAAATGTTTTTGTTTTTATTTGTTTATTTCATAATTGAAAGCCAAAGATATTTTTACGGAAATATTATTGAGAACGAATTGGGACTTGGCTTTTTGTACAAATTGGTGTAATAGCAGATGATATCTCTTGGATCGAACACCTTTATTGTAAAAATTAAACCAATTCGGCTTTAAACATTTTTTTTGCTTGACATATTTTTGCAATATATCTGTTTAAGGCTGCCAAAATTCAGATTAATTTCGTTGTTCGGAAATGCTGTTTCTCAACCTTTCCCCTATCCCCTCGTTTTGAAATGTAAAAATTTATCTATCTAACGCCCAATTTCTCCAAACAAAGTTAAAGCTAACTGACAGTTCAAAATTATAAATTCCATACAAACTGACAGTTAAAACTGTTCGTTAGCTCTAACTGAAAGATAACTGATCAGGGTTAAATCGGTCATGAAGTTTTTAATTTGAATCTGGTATTTATTTGAAAAATAAAACTGGAAATCTTTTCAAACATTTTTATATTGTCTTTTTTTTCGTTATTGTTATTTGGTTTTGATATTTATTAATTATTTATATCTCCTGATGATGCTACACAACGAAGTAGCGAAATATCGAGAAAAATAAATACGAAAAAAGTAACTATGACCTCAAAAATTATTATTTTTAATGAAAATTTCTAGTGCTTTTTAAATACTCTTTGTTAATGAGGTTGGCAGTTGGAAATACCGAGATGCTTCCTGTTTTCTCTCCGGTTTCATATTAATTTTGTGTATTATATTCATTATGGAGAGAAGATGCTGCCTAAAATAAGCTCTCGTATTAGTGATATAAATTGAAGACGTATACTTAATTTATTACGTATACAACACATGGTATAATTTTACACAGGTTTCACTAGAAAATGCATACAAATTTCAAATATTGTCACAAGCATTTTTAAATATAATTTTCAAATATATTTTCTTGAAATGTAACAGTTAGTTGTAAAACAAATCGTAGATTACTTCTTTTAATTTTATTGATGACCACTACTTAGATTTCGTAGTCCCGCTCCAAAGAATTTAATGTTTAAATAAAATCCACAAGAAAAGTATTCGAATTGATCATTAAAAGAAAATTGCATAAAGAAAACATTCACAAATAATTTGTAATAACAACATAAGTTATTAAACAAATTTAACGAGGAAAAGAGAAAAGCGAGTTAGCCAGGTAATTGATTATAGAGTAACGGCTTAACTGGGTTAAACCCATTCATTTGTTTATTCTAAAGTCGTATAAGCAATTTTTGTTATTAAGCAATTACAGTTGTTATTTCCACTCTAGCTTAAGCTTAGGTTCCTACTGAATATCGTGTGAAATGTTCCATATAGTATTTTTATTTAATATTATAAATATAAAGGACGCACTTTTTCTGCACCATGAAAATAATATTTTTCTCATAGCAAACCACTTTGTATTTCGAAATTTAATAATTTTCCGTTTATGTTGGTTTACAGTTTTGTTAAAGTTACAAATACATGCACATTCTTTACAGTTTTGTTCGGTTGTGTTAGGAATTTATTAGTTTCAGTTAATATTAGTGAAAACAAAAAATATTAGTACAATTTATGTTTTGCACAATGTCCACATTATATCCTTTAACTTGTCACTAACAGTTTATAAAAGTTTTCTTCCTTTTTTGTTTTTAAAATTTAAAATTGTTTTTCGACTTATTTTTGTTTTGTTGATCGTTTTAAAGTTATTTATAATTTTATTTTGGCAAAATTTACGCGCGGTTTAAAGTGATGTAAGCTATGCTATTGCCTTGGTTTTCTTCGACCCGTTCTCAAAATATGACCCGTACGAACTTTTCGCCACGACGCTGAACATTGAAATATCGAAACGATTTTCACTTCTGAGATGACACAAAAGTTTTGAATACAACGTTTTGCTAAATCTACGTAAGTACAACATTCATACATTCATTTGTCTGCCCTGCGTCCGCCATAATCTCTCAACTATTGTATGGCGTTTTGTCTTTTTTCTTCTTCTTTTTTTTAAACGAAATTTAGTATATAAATTTGTTTGTTGATTTGTAATTTATATCAACATGAGAAGAGTCGTCGCAAACTCTCATCCGCCCGCCGTACATAAATAGGTGTATAATAGTACCTACTGTGTGTATTGTTATTGTTGTGTGTAGCGATTATCGGCTCTACAACAATTTATACATTATCGTTGTTTTTCACTGTTGTTGTTGTCGTTGTTGAGTTTTTCGTCAATTTTCGAAAAATCAACAGATCGTTTTAAAAATCGTATTTATCGTGATACACCGTGTACTGTAGATTCCTCTTTTTTTTGGCAGTTTGAATTTATTTGTATGTTACATTTTTGACGTAGACGGAACAACTTTACTCTAAGCCAGGGCTTGCAATTAAGCAATTAGGTGAGTTAGTATTGTGAGGCTACAGAACGTTTGATCACGGAAAATGTAACTAATTTGCATTTTAGTAGTTGTGCACGCTGAAAAATAACGCATCTCTAACATATTCTCCCAAACATATTCTGCAGGAACCATGTATATGTTTGGAACACACTTCAAACATTCATATATTTGCCAGCCCCAAACTCACTTGTATTTAAATGTAAACAGTATCATGTTTACTGGCAAGCATGTTTGCTTTTACGTTGAAACATATACGTATTTTCTCCCAAACATAATAATATTTAGAAACGAATTATTCTTTGATTTCAATATATATGTACAGGGTGTTTCAAAAGTGACCACCCTAATGGAAGTGGTCAAATGCAAATGGCCGCCAATGTCAAATCTGTTTTGACATTTGTGGACTAGACAGAGATGTAGAACGCGGAATAATCGTGTCTATTTTTTTGCGTAACAATTCGCCGATTCCCCGGCCGCCCGACACCGACTGCGCAAACACTGCGCCGTTTGGCCACTAACCTTGAAGAGTATGGGACCACACGAGACGTTGCCAGGAGTGGCCGGCCCCGGAGCGCCCGTTCTGCCGAGAATATCGCCGCTGTTGCCGAGGATGTCGAGCTGTCTCCTGAAACATCGACCAGACGCCGTGCCTCGCAATTAGCCATCAGCCGGTCGTCCCTATGGCGAATTTTGGTCAAAGACCTGCGCATGTTCCCATACAAAGTCCAGTCCGTGCATCAGCTGCTGCCTGTCGACCGCCAAACGCGTGTAACCTACGCCCAAGCCATCCTCAATCTCTTGGATGAAGTGGACGATTTTTCCACCAAAATCATAATGAGCATGAGGCTCATTTCCACCTCAGCGGGTACGTGAACAAGCAGAACTATCGCTTCTGGGGCACCGAAAATCCACGAGTGATGCACGAGGAGCCATTACACCCGCTCAAAGTGACTGCATGATGCGCTGTTCACGCTGGAGGAGTTATCGGGCCATTTTTTTCGAGAACGCCGCTGGTCAAACGACAACAGTGGACGGTGCGCGCTATAAGGCAATGTTAACCGAGTTTTTTCTGCCGCAATTCGATGAATTAGGACTGGAGGACATGTGGTTACAACAGGACAGAGCAACGGCACACACTGCGCGAGCCACAACCGATATTTTGAAGACGGCGTTCCCGGGTCGCCTCATCTCTCATTTTGGCGATTTGCACTGGCCTGCAAGATCGCCCGATGTAACCGTTCCCGACTTTTTTTGTTGGGTTTTTTGAACAAGCCCGAGACCCTGGAAGCCCTCAAGGTCAAAATTCGACACGAGTGCGAGAATCTGTCGCCCGAAGTTATCGCCGAAGTGATGAAAAATGCCATAAAATGAGCCTGTATGGTAATCAATTGTGACGGCGCCCATTTAACCGATATCATCTTCTCAACTTAATCAATAAAATTCTAAAGGTTCAAATAAACATAATCAAAAAACAGAATCAACGTTTTTCATTTAGAAAAAAAATGAGAGCCAAACAACATCGGATGACTTCTTTTGAAACACCTTGTATTATTTATTATAATTAATTTTATCAATATATATCTACATTTATAAATAATTAATACAAAAAATAAAAGCTTTAAAACGGACCTTTTTACATTTCCTGGCATTGAATGCATTATCTGTATTTTTTCATGAAATGAGAATCTGCTGCTCTTTTGCTTCACCTTTCTTTGTTGCCTCACACGTTTTTGTTTTCAGAAGGTTTCAACTATGCGTTGGTACACAAACAATATAGTTATATACAAATCTAGTTCATGCAAGCCAAGCGTGGATTACTTACTTGTGTCTTTTTTTATTATATTTCACAAATGGTCCGCCGTTCCAATTTTCTCAGTAAAGGCTCGGTTAGACAAATGGCTTCACGTTGTTGCCCTTTCCAGTTTATTTTCTCAAAATCGTTTCTAACTTTGGTAGAACACATATATACAAAACACATACATAAAAACCAAAGCAACATCACAAACCATTTAACCGTCCGAGCCTTTGTTTATTCTTTTTTCACTGATCAAGCGCTATCCTCTGTCCGACGAACTATTGAGATCTGAATGCATGAAACTAAAATGCAATACATCAGCCAAAATAAGAAACATTGACTTCATCTGCAATTTACACGCCCATCCAGGAATATTTATGAATCACTGAAGAATAATGTAAAATTACAGATTTACACTTACAAGATAGACTCTCTCGTTGTCCCTATTTTCTTCTCTTGCTATCGAGAGAGCATAAACAGTGCAACAAACACAGCTGTGTTTGTATCACAGACACAGATATATCTGGGTCGCAAACACATACATATATTATAACATATTAATCATTGTGTCTCAAACATGTAATATTGAATAGCAAAAACAATGCGTTTGGGCACAAGTATATTTTATTTGCGACAAGCTCCAAAAACACTTTATATTTGCATCCAAACAACAACAAAAATTCAGATTTTTCAGCGTGTATCTAAAGAAAAAACGTAATACGAGGGTTGAATTTTATGTTTCGGGATTTGGCAACCCTAGTGTTGCAATCTGGCAACTGACAACATGTGACCTATCGTGAGATTGAGACAACCTTAGGCATTAGTGGGACCAGCATACATTCAATGTTGCATAAACATTTGACTGTTGACATTTGAATTGTTCCCGTTGGATCCCACAAAATTTGTCAATCGCTCAAAAAAAAGGCTCGTGTCGATTGGCCGAAAGAAATGCTCCAAAAATACGATCGGGGTGCTTCGAAATACGTCTATGACAACGTGACAGGTGATGAATCCTGGATTTACGCGTATGAGCCCGAAAGTAAACAGCAGTCAACTATATGGGTGTTTCAAGATGAGCCAAGTCCAACAAAAGTTGCATTTCCAAGCAAATGGTCGCCTGTTTTTTCGGAAAAACCGGACATTTCGGAACCGTACCACGAGAACAACGCAGAACAGTGAATTCTGAGTGGTACACAACCATTTGTTTGCCAGTTGTCTTCCAAGAAATCAGGAAAACCAACCGCCGAAGACGGATCATTCTTCACCACGACAATGCGAGATCTCACACATCGGCTGAAACAACTGCATTTTTGAACACCCAAAACATCGATTTGATTGGTCATCCGACGTATAGTCCTGACTTGGCACCGAATGACTTCTGTTTATTCCCGTACGTAAAAACAAACTGAGAGGTCAACTTTTTTCGACACCTGAAGAAGCGGTTGCTGCATTCAGAATGCATGTTTTGGAGATACCTCAATCAGACTGGCAAAAGTGTTTCGACAATTGGTTCACACCCATGGAATATTTTGAAAAACAATAAAGTGATTTTCGATGATTACTATTTGTTTTTGTTCTCTAATCCCGAAACATAAAATTCAACCCTCATAAATCGGGACTTCACTGTAAAAAGCGGGTTTGATATCTAAGGCGGGATAAGACATCGAAAATCGGGATAATCCCGCCAAAAGCGGGTATGCCAGAGTGTCCCTCGCCTGCTGTGGATTTGTGAGCCACCCGCACGGCGATATTCACTTTGGTTGAGTTTTTTCGATTATATTTACTATTAACTGCCGGTAATGATATCTCCATACTCCGTACTTTGGTTGCTGATGGGCAGAAAAAATTTGAGCATATTAAACGATTAATTAACATAAAAAAATATAAACAATCTTTTTATTTGCACCAATTAAATATTTCAATCAAAAGTCAACAAACATACAATTACTTGACTTTTGATTAAAATATTTAAGTGATATTAATAACAATTTTTTAGAATACAATAGTACTTCACTTTTGATTAAAGTATTTAATTGATGCACTAAATTGTTTTTTACATTTTTTGTTTTATATCAATAAATCGTTGTTGGACTCAAACTTCATGTGTATGGGTTGCTTGTATTTACTGCAGCTTTTCGCGCTAATATCACTATTGAGATATTGAAGAGATCGCACGACCCTCTTTAGCCTTGCTTTGGTTCTATGAACTTTGACGAACAATTGTATGTTAGTGTCGTCTGGCAAAATGCGTACGATCACAAGAGCCAATTTTCGCATTCGACTGGCATATTCATGTTCAGCAGCATCACATCCAAAGTAAACTATCGTTCCATTTTAAAATTGTACTATTGTTCACAGTCATTATTGACAATATGTTGTTTAAAAATGTGAAATACAAAGAATTGTGGTGAAAACGTTAAGAATTTGTGTCAAACCCCAAACCCTGAAATGAATTCTTTTAAATTTTATTGTATATTTTGCATGTTTGTTGTTGTCTCCTCTCTGTGGCGGCTGTATCTTCAAAAATCGATCAACGATTCACTGCTTAATTTCCGTTCCGGTCTATCACAGAGAAAGCTGGGTTCTACCAGGCACTCACTTAACTGTCTAAGTGAATTAGCAACAATTTTGTTCAGATGATATTTTCATTTTCCGATTGACTCTCTTAGTGTAAATGCTAATGTGTTGTTGGATTTCACTAAAACTGAGTGAGAAATTCTGTCAAATTTTATCAATGCTTGAATTATGGATCATTCAATTTAAATTTACTCCGTTCGTTGGGTTACTCCACACTCAGTAATTAAGTTTTCAAAATCATTATAAATAACTGCAATCCCGTGTTTGAATTTGAATACAAATGATTTTGTAACAAAATTCTTCTCACTTTACGAGGTAACTTAAAACAAATTGACGTGATTAAGCATATTCGATAAGAAATTAATTATAACAAATTGTTGGAATCTTCTAAATCTGACGGAAAGGGACGAAAAGCGTGATACTATGTGTGTCTTTAAATAATTTTGAGAAATATCTAGACACTAACAAGTGTGAAAATGAAAACAGCAGTGTCGTAAGAAAATTATACATACTTATTCAAGGTAAACTATTAAAAAAAAAAACAAAATACTAATTAGTTAGTCATCATCTTTTTGCTTTAACTTAAGTCTGAAGTTGATTTCTTTGTGCGTCTTTGGAAACTGCATTGATGTTACAGTGTTACATCTTATACTCGTCTACTTTGCTGTATTTTTGATGATTCAGTTCTAAGCCGATTTTAAAAGATAAACATTTCTTGACTGACACAGGGTAACACATAATCCTCAGAGAACATTTGTAAGAACAATGTTTCGGGTGAGAGTATATCATGCGATCTCTGCAACATCTTAAACAAGATATCCCTAAAACTCCATACTTTTGGCAAATGTAATTTTTTTGAGATCAAATTAAGGATAGTGGATTTGAAAGTTAACGAGTGCAAAAATAAGTGAAGTGTCTTAAACAACAAAAGAATAATTATTAGGTTATCGGGGGTGTTCTACATTCCACATTCACCATAAGTAGAAATAATTTTACTGTCAGAAATTTTTTAATTTGCACGAAATATTTGCAGAAACGTCATGGGTCTTTGCAAATTCTCAAGATTATCGATTTGTAAGAATGTCCGAAGAAATTGCATCGAATCTAACGAAATCTAAAAACTCAGCATTTTGTGAAAGTGGAATACAGAACACATACAGTGGTGTGCGATGAAATAGAGTCACACACTTGTCAAAACTTTTATTCTCTGCAAATCAGTGGTCCAAGATGTTTCATGTCAAGAAATTCTGAACCTGATTGACCGGTACTCTGCTGAACATCATCCCGCCGTTTTTAATATGGCGTATTTTAAAGGCTATGTAATGACGTGTGCTATAAAATAGAGTCAATTACAAAAAAATATTTTTTATTTTTGAAATGGTTAATGGTAGTTTGGACTTGAATTTGAAAACAAAGTTTAGCTTCTAAATATGATTAATGTTTATTAGTAGCATTAATAAATTGTCATTATTGACGTTCCAAAATGGGCCGATGTAAATATTGCAATCATGAGCGCCAAGAAAGAATAAAAGAGACGATAAAAGAATTCAGTAGCTACATACAAATTACTGACATAATTGGATGCTCAAAGAAAATGCTGGAGACCGGAATAAAATATAACCCAATCCAGGAAACAGACGGTATAACCCTGAAAATTACAGAACATATGGAACCAAAAATATTGCGCCACGTAGAGTTCGACTTTTGTTACCTCTTCCGCCCTTAAAAGGCAATACGATCGGGATGTTGACACCTCTACATTAAGAAAAATGGTAACTAAAAACAATTTAAAGGCAAAAAGTGTCCGAAAAGTTAAATTTCTATCCAAACGAAACGTTCAAAAATGTTGAATTTTGCCAAGGGGCATGTGAAATAGTCCGTACGCAAATGGCTAAATATTTTGAGGACAGCTGAAACTAAAGTGAGATTGGGTAATTATGATAAGAGTAATCTTCCTGTACGAAGACCTTCCAACACCGAATTCAGGCCCCAGAACACAATCCAAACAGTTAAACATGGTAGCGGAATCATAATGGTACGGGGTTGTTACTCTTACATTGGGACAGAACCTTTATTCCAATTTGAACAGACAATGGACGCTGCATATATACTACTGTATTAAAAAAACATCATGATGCCTTGTGCTAAATGGGAAATGCCGCTTCGAGGGGTGTTTCAACATAATATCGACCCCAAACACACATCGAAGCGAGCAAAAGCTTCGTTTGAAAATAATAGTGTCATAGTTTTAAGATGGTCTATGCACTCGTCGGGTTTAAATCCTATTCAGAATTTGTGGCGGGACATTAAAGTGTCTATCAAAGGAATAAACCAATTTAATAAAGATGAGCTTATGACACTGGTACAATCGGCGTGGAAAACATGACTTGTGGAGACTTGATGATTCAATGTCAAGGCGTTGCTTAGCTGTGATAAAAATAATAGTTATTTCATAAAGTACTGAGATAATATAAAGGATTAATGGAACATACATTTTATTTGACACAGCTATTTATTCTAGTTCAGATGACGAATCGCGATGACTCTATTTTAATTCACAGGCAAAACGGGACATTTTGAAATATTTTGATTTATACCTAATGATTTAATTTTAAATTACGACATGAATGTTCTAAAATGTTATATCTAGTTCTTAATTGAACAAAAGTTATAAACAAAATTTAATTTTTCTACTTTTTTTTTTGTTTTGAAAATGTTGATTAGTGTTGACTCTATTTCATCGCACACCACTGTTCATATACACTCCGGTTCACTTATTTAAAGGCACTAAAAATTCCATATTCTGCAGCCTGTATCTTTTGCAATTTCTAACCGATTGCAGAATTTTAAAATGGAAATGGAAGTTAGACATCTTGAGATAAACAAAATCATGACAATAGTGGTTTCTTAACTAAATAACTTTTTTTGAACAATTTATAAAAAAAAGTTCATAAATGTGATATTTTTTTTTTGGTTCACTTGAATAAAGGCACTTTAACTACTTTTAATGAAAAACAGTTTTCTTGTTTTTTTTAATTTTGTTTGTTTGTTTTAATTACTTCAAATATACGCGTTTTCATTTGGAGATAAAGAGAATTTATGTAATCCAATGAAATTTGATTCCAAGCATCCTTAATGGCCTGAATTATTGACTGTTTGTCATCAAATTGTCTACCTCCTTCATAGACCTTACGAGATAACCAACCCCAGACATTTTCGATAATGTTTAGATCTGGCGAATAGGGTGGCCAGTCAAGAATATTAACATTTGGGCTTGCAATGGCATTATCCTGTTGCAATATCCAAGATATGGGACCAAATAGTTCACTGAACTTCGGAAAAGCCGATTCCAATAACGTTTTATAGCTTGCACCAGTCATTTTTGCACTTTGAAATTCAAGATCGATGGTGCCATAGTACGTTATAGCATCCCACACCATAAAGCCGCCCTTTCGGCTGTGATGTCGGTTCAAAAAACGCTTTTCTTTGCGCAGATCATGGAAATAATAGTTGTAGCCATCAGGTATATCCAAATTAAACTTCTTCTCATCCGTAAATACAACAGTTCTCCGGTTCTTGGCTGCACATCCCATACCATGTAGTCTCTTGCGAATTAAGTGTGGCGGCTTTTTTTGTAATTTCAGGTATTTAAAAATACTACTATGGCACTGATGACTTGCTCGCTTCCACTCCAGCTGGAGCTCTTATTTTTGAAAAGGATAAGGCAGAATCAGAAGCAATTCTGATGATTTTTCTTTTCTCATACGTAGATAAAGACAATGATACCCTTCCTTTAAAATTTTTTCCATACCCCTCGGGGTCCTTGATGTAATTGTCGACAATTGTTTTTTAGCTATTGCGCGGTTAGAATATCCTTCAGGACCGTAAACATCGATTTTAGTTTTTTCCGATAGATTTAAATTTTTGCCTTTAAATAAGTGAACCAGAGTGTATTATAAATAATTTGGTGAAAATTTCAATATTGATAACACTAGCGAATAAACACGAAAATCAACATAAATTTGTTTTGAATATGTAGTAGGTTTATGTGGTTTTCACTTTTTTTAACTTTTTTTAAATTTACAAAAATTATTATTTTATTATTTCATTTTATTTTATTTTATTATTTACAATCAGCCTTATTACGAATGTCGTTCTCGTATTTCGACTACGACAGTTTTGTATAAGATTAAAGATAACACGCCAACTTTGTCTTTAATCTTTTACAAAACTGTCTAGTAGAAATACGAGAATGACATTCGTAATAAGGCTGAATATATATTATTATTCGCCATTATTACGGCTGTCGTCGTCGTTTTTATGTCAACATCGTTTCGTTTCAACATCGTCGTCACTTTGACGCTATTTTAATATTCTATAACTGCATTGACACGACGTTAACCTGTCATCGATAACTTATAAAAAAAAACATAAATAAAGTCGTCAATCTTAGTGAATGAAAGCAGGAAGAAGAACATTTTCTTTTTGTGCTTCAACTAATTTACTTAATTTAGTAAAAGTTTTTGAAGTTCCTAAAAAACAGGCGATTTTTGTAACAATATGGACTCCGATTTGGAAGTTATTGGATCAAGACACCCTTTACATGGAAGCACATGGAAGCGATGAATTGAGACGAGCTCTCGATGGAGGCACATCCAGCCTTTACTGACCCAAGAGAAGCATGTATTGCGATAGAAAGGATGAAATGGTGAGCGTGAGCTATCTTAAAGGTTTTGAACTGCACGTTTCGTTACTGGCCGCTTGTTTGCAAGAAAAGAAATGGTTTCCCATTACATACCATGAACGCATTAGGTAGAGCTTCTCAGAACCAGTTATACTAACTGATTAATTGGGACCTGCAGTTTTAGACCGGTTCCGAACGGTGTTAAAAAACCCGTTTCCCATTACATCCCATGAAGGGATTGGGCAGAGCTTTTCACAACCAGTGAACTGTGCGCTTCCTAATTTTTCACTCACTGATTGGGACCTACAGTTTTACACCGGTTCCGTCGCCGTCACTAAGCAAGCTGACCGCTTTCGAAAGAAATGTAATGTGGTCTCAGCAGGGATCGAGCCCACGTTATCACGTACAAGAGCCGCGCACACTACCATTGCACCAATGACGCTCACAAGATATGAGAGTAAAATAGAAAGACATCAACTGCTGGACTGATACCGCGCAGAGCTGACGTGCATATGTGATACAACAGGGAACCCCCCACGGCCAAGTCTATGCATCTTCTGGCGGCTACTTGACACTGAAGCCACCGAAGGCAGTAGTTCTAAGTGATCCCTTAACTAACTCAATATCAGCAGTCAAATTTGATTCAGGGCAGTGTCTGTGTTAACAGATTAGAACACAATTACCACAACAGGAATGTTGGTGCACGCTGAAAAATTTGTCTTTTTATGTTGTTTGGATGCAAATATAACTTGTTTGCAGCTTATGGCAAATACAGTATACTTGTGTCCAAACACATTGTGTTTGCTATTCAATATAACATGTTTGGGACACAGTGATTAATAGGTTGTAATATATGTATGTAATGTGACAGACAACAAAGAAACAAAAAAGCAGTAGTTCTTCTTTATTTCCCACCAATTGTGACATACAAAGATTCAAGGCAAATGTCAACAGACACTACTCCCTCTTTCCAGCCTCCACTACCTTAATATTCCTTCGCCAACACTGCATTTATAGGGGGAATCCCCTGAGTGTTGGTTTGACAAAAAGAAAATTCAATGCTTGCAAACATATACATGATTCCTGTAAATTGTTGCTGGGCCGCATAAAGCATAAAGCGGCTCCTGCTCTGGGAAACTCCTGCACGACCCCTTTGGGGTTTTCCGACCACATTGAAAAGTTGTGCACTCTAAATTTTAATTTTGTTAATACATATTTCAAAAACAAAACTCCGGAAATGTTTTTAATTAAGAAATAACTTTGCAAATTGTCTTCAATTCGTTATCAAAAACTTTGTCGACAGAAATAGAGTCGTTTCAATTCTACATCGACGTCAATTCTAATTACAAAATAACAAACATGTGTCGACAGTCGTCATTAGTGATCGATAACGTGATGATGTGGAAATTAAATGTGCTTGAGGACAATTCGGTCTCTAATCATAAATGTTGGAATATTAGACTTTTCAGTATGTGAGTTGGTACTTACCCAGCGGCGGAAGTCATGAGCTGGAAGGCCTGAAATCATGACCTAACAGACATTCTACAGAATACGGCAGGTCTTCCCTACACATTAACAACTCCCTCTCTACAATAAGGCCTTGTGAAAGCCTGCAAAAAGAGTAGTTTTAATATTATTTTCATATACTTCTACCAATTTTAATATAAATTGCTTTTTTAAAAATCTGCAGCCACAGAAATCGAGCACACTTTAGTACTTATAGTCGAACGCTTTATCATCTGAGCTATCGCATGTTATCGTATGATTATGCAGCGACGAATAACGAACACGTGGAAATACATGGTTTCATGAACAACAGCGCGTCTTCTTGCATTCTTTTAACAGGCCTGTGGGAACCTTATAAAATCATACATTTTGTAGGTTTTACTAAAGACGGTCTAATTTCGAGTTATACATAATCGTCTTAACAATAACAATAACGCAATAACAATATCTAACGGCGTTTTTCTTAATTCTACATACTGGCAATTTCGTCTTTTAAGAAAGAAATATACAATCGTCTTGCTCTTGCAAATGCTTATTTTCTTCTTCTTACTTTGGAATTCACAATAACGATTACTAACGCAATTTTGCTGCGTTTTCCATACTGTCAACTTTATGAAGGGGGTTTTTGGAATCAGAATCATCTGTGGGAATTAGGTGCATAGATGACATAGATAATACCCGTGTTTTGGTTACACCGCTTGCTAAGATTACCACTAATTTTGTATGGAGAGCTAAGCGATATTAAGTGACACTTGAAATTACCGCTTCCATTTCTGCCCTAAGCGCGTGTGAGCGCATTCGTATTTATACCGCTCTGCTTTGTGCCTATCCCAGTCCTACTTTACTAGCCCTTAGTATAGGAAATGCTTACCAGGAGATATGCCACTGTCGAATTGTGCACCTCGTCCTCTACTAGGTATGTCAACGGAGGCACGCCTCACGGAGGGCACTTCTCTTCACTTTTTTGAAAACGTGCGCTAAACGGAATATTTGACACTTTTGGAAATGCAGTCCGGAATATTGGTTATCCGGCGATGTGGCAATATCAGTACACAGAAAAAAAAGACGACTGTAAAATTTTAACAAAATTGGTACGTGAAAAATCTCAGCACTCAATTAAATTTTTCATTATATACTGACAAATACTCAAATATTGGAATGAAAGTCGATATATGGTACCAACAAAAAAATTCATAAGAAATAACCCAATATTTAACGAAGTAAATACGATACGAACAACCACATAACTTCAGTTGGAGATAAGTTTGTAAAGGCAGTCGGTGGCATAACGGGCTAGACTCTGCCCGAAAAGACGCTGCCCGAAAAGACGCTGTGTCACAAACATCGAAACGATTTCCAGTGGATGTGAGTTCGAATCCTACCGCGGCTGTTTAATTATTTTTTTTAAATAAACATAATTTCTAAAAATACTTCGGATCGAACAAAAAAAAATAAATGGTTTCCCATTACATCCCATGAAGGGACCGGGGAGAACTTCTCACAATCACTGAGCTGTGCGCTTTCCAGTTTTCACTCACTGATTGGGACCTACAGTTTTACACCGATTCCGAACGGTATTTTGAGAAGCTTTTTCATGGCTATATACTCGATAGTGTCGCCGTCACTAAGCGAGTTGACCGTCGTCGAAAGAATTTTTTTTTTTTTTTTTTTTTTTTTTTAAGGTGGTTGGAGCAGGGATCGAACCCAGGATCTCCTGTACAAGAGGCGCGCACACTACCCATTGCACCACCGACGGTCACCGATCGAACACAAAACGAAAACTGAGATACAATTTAGTTTGTTAATATGTCAAATTCTTCATCGACTAAAAACGAAAATATTTTTGATAAATAACGTACAAATATTTTCGTAGATGGGTGAAATTTTGCATCGATTGAAAAATAATATTTTCCCAATAAACAACCTACAAATATGGTAGCTGATATCTGATGCTTTTTATCCCAGAATTTTCAATTAATATTTTGTTTGAATTTTCGAATTTTTTAATTGAATTGAAAAATTATTTTTTTCTGTGTAAGGGACAAGTATCCAAGTAGCTGGTCTTTTATACTCGAAGGTATAAAATTCTCACCATAGAACATACCACTTTGAATACCACTTTCAAATTACTTATTACTTATCCGGTCTCGAACAACCCTGGAGGGTCAGGGACCTTACAAAACGAAGATAACATATTTCGCCAACCAGTTCGATATTTTGCTTTATTTCTCCAGTTGGCTATACCAAGTGTACCCAGGGATTCGTCACCCTGATCCCTCCAGCGGAGTCTTAGTCTTTCTATTTTTCGTCTTTCTTCGAGTTCGGTTTCGAAAACCCTTCGTGCTGGTTCGTCTTCATCCATTCTACTGACATGGCCTAGCCAGCGAAATCGCGTTATTTTGATCCGCTTAACTATGCCAATGTCGGGATATAGCTCATACAGCTCATGGTTCATGCGTCGCCGATACTCGCCGTAGTGCACTATAGGGCCATACATTTTTCAGAGTATTTTTCTCTCGAAGGCTCCTACAGATGTTTCGTCTGCTTGCGATAAGACCCAGGATTCTGCGCCATAAAGCAAGACTCTTGTTACTCGAGAGAGGGTTTTATCTCTAAAGTGCTTGCTTAGCCCAAAATAACATCTATTCGCAAGCACAATTCTTCGTATGAGTTGCTGGTACAGTTGGACTCTTGTTACCCGAGAGAGGGTTTTATCTCTAAAGTGCTTGCTTAGCCCAAAATAACATCTATTCGCAAGCACAATTCTTCGCTTGATCTCAAGGCTGACTTTGTTGTTTTTGTTTACGGCAGATCTGAGGTATATAAATTCGTCCACCACCTCGAAATTATAACGGTTATCAACGTTCACGCTTTGGTCTAATCGCGTGGAGGGCCTGCTCGTTGAAATCATGAATTTTGTTTTGTCCTCATTTACTGTCAGACCTACTTTTGCTGACTCCTTCTCAATTCTCGAGAACATCGCAGTAGAAGATGATATCGATATCATCAGATGATAATGATATCGATATCATCAGCATACGCGAGCAGCATGTGACTTTTGCCGCTGATGGTTTTATTCAGGTAGACTGCAGCTTTTCTCATAATGATCTAAGATGTTAAAGAGATCGCACTATAGGGTGTCGCCTTGCCTGAGGCCTCGCTTAGTTTCGAAAGGTTCGGTAAGATCTTTACCAAACTTCACTGCAGATTTGGTGTTCGTCAAGGTCATCTTGCAAAGGCGTATGCATTTTTTCAGGAATACCAAGCTCAGACATTGCTTCGTAGAGTTTCTCCCATGTCGGGCTATCGAAGGCTTGGATTGGTTTCAAATTAAGATTGCAACTATACAATCTCAGTCCCAGACCCAATATAGTTAAAAAGTGAAAAATACTACGATAGCCCTCTGCAGTTGTAAGAGGGGTATAGACTGAAAAGGGGGCTTCATCCGCGGATCGTTCACTGGATATATACAGCGATGGTCAGACCGCTGCACGCAGAAAAATAACGGCCCCAGAAACATATTGCAGGAACAAAACCACATTTGGGTCTCAAATACATATATTGTAACATATATATTTACATTTATTATTATATTAACATGTTATATTGAATAGCAAACACATTGTGTTTGGACACAAGTATACTATATTTGCGACAAGATACAAACACATTAGAAACAACAAAAAAGAAAAATTTGTCAGCGTGTGTATGGGGATATCGTACAGTGATAAGGGCTTGAATCATATGGTGGGCAGTACAAATATAATCCGGTATGTGATTTAACTAAATGTTATTGGCATTACTCCTAATATTGGGGAACAAATATTTTATATATACATACATTATCTAAAGGTAGAAAAGGGGAAATAAATTAATTGATAACCATTATTCGCACAAAAGAACGTCATTATTATGTAAAATAGTATTCGATTCGATAGATTTATCAATTTCCCTCACATACCGGAATGATTTTAATTAACTTTCATATGTCGAAATTCAATTCTTACCTACAATCGAAACTTGGTTTGAATATATATTTTATGCTTCATAATTTGTGTTATCCTTGAAAATAAAAAATAACTTACGTCAGTATATTATTCAGTATTCTTTAACATTAAATATATGGGAGGGGATTCCTTATGACCTCAAATTAAAAATAAAACGAGAAACCATTATCAATATGTTATTAATTGTTAAAAATATTATTAACTACTTTTATTGTTTTCTTATATAAATATATTTTTTAATTATTATTGATTTCCCCTAATACAATGTCATTATGCCATTATTAAAATTAAAATTCTAAAAACATATTTTTTTCTTCATAGAATTTTATTTTCTGTAATTCATTATTTGTTACTCTTGACCTACGCTTGTTTATATTTGATGATAGATACGAGTTTTATTGAAAACACTTGTTCGAAAACTAAACACATTTTCTAATATTCTGCGAAAAGAAGAAGTGGCAGCAACATAAACCGGTCTTAACCATTAAGCATTTAACCTCCTTGTGTGTGTAATTTGTTATTGAAATTAAATTTAAATTTCAAAATCTTGTTAATTATATTTTGACCAAACAACTGGCGGCTGTAGTACGCGGTTGCATTCTCAATCTATATGAAAAACCACCCGCACAGTGTTTGGAATCTGTAAAAAATCGTGAAGGAAAAACAAAAGTTAAAAACGAATGTTTATAAGTTGAAACTCGAGCTTAAGTACCAAAATATTCAAAAGTAAAGACATATAGCTGAACATGTTATTAGTAAAGCTGTTAAAACACATGACGATCAGTTATTATAGGGCGTTTACATGTGCTCGATCTTGCAAATCGACTCGATAATCTATAAATCACACCATTATCATTTGATTTCTAGTATGTTTGTTGTACCCAAGATCGAGTACATTAACCTCGATAATAAGGCTGTTTTTTTATTCCCTTAAGCTATCGTCACTTACGACTTTCCAAATAAAACGTTCCACACTTAATACTACGCAATGTGGCAACATTTACTGTAATTGGTGAAAAAATGCGATACGGCAACACGTTCGTAGCCAGTGCCAACAAACACATGGTAGTTGTTGTTCTTGTAATTGTAAAGGCCATGACTCACTATCAGACTTAGTCTTTGGATCTGTCAAAAATCGTATGTGTGCTGAAAAAATAGGATAGTCTGGATTGTATGCGAATAAGTATGAAAGAGGAACGAAAATAATTTTGACAGGTCTGTTAGATTTGCTCATGTTTTGAAAAGTTGCAAAAAATTAATATTTTCTCTGCGATCAGGGTTGTGTTTTGGGAGACAGCTGATAAGAATAACAACAATGCCAGCTGATACAAAAATAGACGCGCTATTATTCTGTTAAAATTATTTCAGTTTTCGTGAGGTAGTTGTGCAAAAGAATAAATAATAGTTGTGCAAAAGAATAAATAAATGAATATGTCCAAAAATATTAAAGTGAGTATGTTGTAAATACAAACGAAATCAAAATATGGTCAAAAGCAATCCAAAGAACCAACGTGATGTATTAGCATCCAACCTTACATTATGTGAAAACATATAGTTTTGCATCATTTTTGTACACACTTGGATCGGATTTTTTCAAGTGTGATGCGATTTTCTTCAAGTGTGATAATATTCTGTCAGATTATTTTTTGAATAAATCGCACCACCATCTAGGATAGTGAGTCAGAGCCTTAAGCAGCAACAACAGACATTTTATTTTCGTTCATTCGTTTCAGTTCTTAAACTCTACACATATATGTATATAACAACAATACAAGAATACAAAAACGGATAAAAACAAAATACATAAGATTTTGACAAGTGAAACGAAAAATGACATTGAAAAAATTTCATCACCTGTTTAAACGACTATACCTGGAGATAATTCTACCATGATCAATATGTATAACATTTACCGAGCGTTGTTGTGAACAATTTATTTCCAATTTTGTTTTCTATCGGAAATAAAAGGCTATCCTTCAAACTTAGAGATGTAAAATTATACGTAATCTTCGATTAAACAAAATAATTTTAATGAACTTAAAATGTGTAAGTCATTTTGCAAATTTATGCTTTTGGGTCTCTCCTTGATAACATTTTCATTCGCAAGAAATGATAACAACATTTATCTAAGATAACTTTTTGTTGCCTTTTTTGGAAATTTAACATGTGGCAACATTGTCATTGCACAAGTCGGAATTTAAGTGGGAAATTGAAATGCCACTTAATATCGCTTAGCTGTCCCGTACAAATTAAGCTATAATTAACTTTAGCAGGGTAAAAAAAACACACTTAATGTTATTATCATGTCAGCAATCGTTTCAACCGCAGAGTTGTATACGAACTTTCAGTATGACTCTGTGTGAACATGAAACGGAAATGTATGATTGATATAAGAGAATGTGTTATAAGATCAACTGATTTTAATTTCTTTCTTTATTTTCTAAATACTTAAAAAATGTCGAGAAATTCGATGATTAAATAAACAGTTATTTTTACAAATAAAGAAACAGAAAAATTGACTGACTGACAGCATTGTATGATACAATACATACAAATCCTCCTGCCATCACCTGGTATAGTTCCATAATGCCATCATGAAATACAAAAATGTCAAAACTAAATCGAGTAAAAATGCATGTAAAAAAAATTGTGTCCAATAACATCCCATGCAGGGATTGAAGAGGTGTGCGTGAGGTGTGCACACCTCAAAATCAGTGAGGTGTGCGCTTTCTAGTTTTTACACTCACTGATTGGGACCTACAGTTTTATCCCGGTTCCAAACGCTTTTTCATGGCTAAGTACTCGATAGTGTCGCCATCACTAAGCGAGGTGGCCGTCGTCGAAAGAAATGTAAGGTGGTCTGAGTAGGGACACTAAACATAGCACCACCGACGGGCAATGCATGTAAACACATTTTTTCAGTAGAATGATAATCACAATTATCATGATAAAAGAGTGCATGAAAGTTAAGAAAGTGAGAGAGAGGGAGAAAGGTTAGATTAGGTTAGATGTTGTTGGCAATCAATGGACGAGTCTCTTAGACTTATAAGTCCACGGACTAAGGAAATTAGGAACTAGCCCCACAGGAGAACTATTTAGTTTGCTCTAAAAATACCAAGATCTTGTCTAATCCTATCCGACATAATTCTCCCAGGTCCTCCAATAGGTAGGACCCACTAGTAAACATCCGCCTGCCAGCTATGGCTGGACACGTGCAGGGAAGATTATCCCTCATCGTTACAGCTTATACAGAAGTCATTTGCCCCGACCTTTAGTCGGGCCGCATATGTACCTATCAGACAGTGCCTCACCAAAACTGAAATAGGCATTGATATCTTGAACCTGACGATTCATGAATCTCGTGCTATCCACTATCGGCAAGATTTGTCTTGCGCGTACACAGTCTGTGCCCCACGACTACCTCTCTTACATCATCATGTAAAAGCGTTCTTGCAAGATATGCTTACAAGACTCTATATGCTTAACAACACGTTCCAAATCCTGTGGAACCTGGAAGGTTGTTCCGAGCCTAGCACCAGTATCAGGTTAATATCGTACTGCTGGGCCATCTCGTTATGAGATTTGCGGCAGTCCTGGGCAGATGTTAAGTTCAGGAATACTGATTCCAGGGACTTGACGACCGCCTGAAACTGGTCCGCCAATGACTGCTGGACTATTATTCCCTCAGCCAGTCGGCCACATGATCAGGTAGTCTACGAGAAATGAACAAACCTAGTTTCCTAGGACGGGGTCACTACACGATCATTAATTTTCGACCTATTTGTGTAGACTTTGAAATATTCCTCTATACCCGAAACTCATTAGTTTCAGGAATCCCTTTCCAGTCTGAGAGTATGGTATTTACGATCGAATAGTGAGTGGCTCCGTTTTCGAGTAGTCGACAAATGCAGGAACTGTTCCATGACCGACTCCGACCATGCGCCATTGTGAGAGTTGCCTTAATGTGATGGCAGACGTTGAAGCAATCTGCCTGCATACAATGTCCACTGGCAATAGAACATTACAATCAGTGCATCAAGGGGAGCGACAAGCAGAGCAACCGTTATACACATCGTCGCCATTCTCTGGACCATAGGTGAGAGAGAGAGAGCAAGAGAACGCGAGAGATCGTGCGAACGCGAGAGAGGGAAAAAGAAAGCGCGAGAGATATGCTCTGCTATATTAATCCAAGATTTGTTTAAATCAGGGGTCGATTGATAGCATCCGTTTCGTATCGTAATCTGGATTACGAAATTGTATTTAAAGGGTAAATTTGAAGATAACTTCTTAAAATTCGATGTTGATGACATCTTATTCCTCTATTGACTCAATAAATACAAATATTTCTTAAATTTAGATTAAAAATTCAATTTTATCGCCCATGGAAAATACGGATTACGATACGAAACGGTAATGTGTCATTTTTGTTTATTTTATCAAACTAACACTCGGGACGGCCCCTATAAATGCAGTGCATTGTATTGGCGAAGGAAAATTGAGGTAGTGGAGGGTGGAAAGAGGGAGTAGTGTCTGTTGACATTTGCCTTGAATCGTTGTATGTCACAATTGGTAGGAAATACACTAGCCGGAAGTTAATTCCACATACGGAGTGTGCAGCTGAAGAACGAATTTTCTCTATAGTGTGTAGTGCTATCAACCGGTCACTCGATAAAACACGGATGAGAGTTCCTGGAATTCCTCGTACTTCGGCTAAATATCCTCTCGTCTGGCATAAGTTGACGGATGTCCGAGGAACACATACCGTGAAAGTCGTCGATGCTCAAGGGAGGCAATAGAGTTGGATACCCTACTGTCCCCTATCAACACCGTCGTTATCCTCTGGACATGGTCGAGAAGCTCCAAAGATGTCCTAGGAGCACCTGCCCATATATGGGACTTATATTCTATCTTTGGCCTGATGTAGGTGGTGTAGATGTTTAGAAGATCAGATGGAGTGAAGTATTTCTTGCGCCGCTTTAAAAAGCCTAGACACTTGAATGCATCTTTCGGCACTTCAAATACATGTTTTGCCCAACGGGCATCACATTGTATTTACGTCCGGCGTTTGATTTCAATGTCTTGAAGACTTGGCCTACGGTCGAATGAATAAGAATGACAGAGATTACAGTCATCTGCAAAAGAGTAGATTGGATTCACAGTCGGATCCAGGAGATCGTCAATGAAAATAAGAAAAAGAGAAGGAGAAAGAACAGAGCCCTGTGGTACACCTGCAGTCAATGTATGCTCTTCGGATGAAACCCCATCTACAACAACTCGTATAGTGCGATCTCTGAGAAAACTCGATATAAATCGAGTGATGTTATCACTGAAACCAAAAACAGCGAGCTTTGACAAGAGTGCATCGTGCCATACTCTGTCAAAGGCCTTGTAAATGTCAAGAGTCACTACCTTACTCTCACCAAGCCGAAATTGGGACAATTGACAACTGTTGAATGTTTAAGGAAGAGAAGAAACTACCTACCTTATATCACAGGAAGTACTTTTTTAAACTTTACTTTGGAATTTGTCTACTTTTGTAATTTTGTAGGGAATTTAATTTATAAAATTTAAATTAACATGTAATTAGTAGGGATGAGCGATTAATCGATTAATTAAAATGTGATTAATCAATTATTCGATTAATCAGGGTGTCGATTAATCACGTTGCCTGATTAATCAATTAATAGTCTTATATTTTAACCATATCATCTGCACTCCCGTTCCACTGTCACAAGTTTAATGTGATTGCAGAATTCCTCAGTTACTTTATGTTGTAAATATTTCGTTTTTCGTTGTTGTTTCTTTATCAGTTTTAGTTTGAAACGATTATGATTGATTACCCCTAGCAAGTTTGGAATGGTTAGTTGTTGTTGGGTTGTCATTTTGGCAGTAAATAATTTATTATCATTATTTATGCTACAGAGACAAAACTGACGATTTATATTTTTTTTTTTGATTTACAGAAAACTTGTTTCATTCGCTCTCACTGCAGATACATTTATAGTAAATTTAAATTTTGTTAGTAAGAAAAGCCTACGCATCTTATCAATGAACTCGGTTAAATTAAAGTTCATGTTTTAAAGATGAAAATGTAAACATTTGAACTTTAGTAATCATTGTTGATAATTTTGATATATTACAGTTTGTATTGTATTTTTAAAATACGTTGTATTTTTTTAATGTTGGCCAACACTCAGCCCCCTATAATTTTAGTGCATTGTATTCGACTTAGGAAGTAGGGATAGGAGTGGGAGGAAAAAGGAAATGTTGTTTGTTAAAGTCTGACTTAGGATCATTTTCTTAATGTCCGGTTAAAGTGTCTAATTACTAATCGATACATTAATTTATCGGAATGATATACTGCCTCTTGAGGTTTTTCATTTTCTCATACTCCGTTTAATTTAACAGGATGTTAGATGTTTTACGCTGGCAACTCTGATGAAATGTATGACTATAGTTGTAAGATATCAGCTGGTTACTTTATTATTGTTTTTGCGGAGTGTAATATATTCAAATTATGTCGAAAAACAATCAAAGAAGATACAGTGGGAAAGAACGCAAGTCAATTTTAGAAAACCAAATACTTTACGAGTATGTAACTCATAACAACCTGAAAACAAAACAGCTGTTGTCAACAGATGTCAGCTGTTCGCATTTATAGTTCCGATAAACTATTAACCGGCGTTAGATCTACTGTTAACGTTGTCGGCCGGATAAAAAGTTATGATAAAAGATAACAGGACATTGAGAACGGGTCCTTACACTTGTTGATACTCGCTCGTGCCATAATGTTATTCCACATACGAACTGTTCTGTTGAAAAACAAATTCACTCTAGAGTGTCTAGTTTCATATACTGGCCAAGTGATGACAAATGAATCGGTCTTGTTCCGGTTGTTGTAATTTACTCAAATTATGTCGGAAAACAATCAAAGAAGACACACTGGGAAAGAACGCAAGTCAATTTTAGAAAACCAAATACTTCTGTAACTCATAACAACCTGAAAACAAAACATCTGTTGTCAACAGTTGTCAGCTGTTCGCATTTATAGTTCCGATAAACTGCTAACCGGCGTTAGATCTCCTGTGAACGTTATCGGCCCGATAAATTTTAAGTTACGATAAAAGATAACCGGACATTGAGAACGTGGCCCTCATGCCATGTTCCCCCTACAGCGCCTACTACTTAATTCGGTCTTTGAATTACTATTCCCTGTTTCCACTACACATACATAATTCGATCGGACAGTTGTTTACTTTTTTGTATTTGTTTTGTTTCAATAATTCTTAGAATGGCAACAACAAAAAGTGAATAAATATTCACCCCTACCCTGTAAGTCATCGCCCAAGATAATTTACTACCAAAAAGTGTAATCCCTAACGTGTAAAGAAAATTTTCTTCAATGTGTTTGCTAGCATGTATTATTTTCTTGACCGAAGTTCAAGTTCTAGTGATGAAGAATGGAAAAAATCCTTCGTATACAAAGAAAATGTATAAGACAAATGTCAGATATATTTAACCTACCAGATATCAATTAAGTTTTATATTCGCAAGACTTGGGGTTTTCTCCAGTTATTTTATTAAATTTTCGAACTGTGTTGCATTCGTAATTTTAAATATTTTTCCATTTTATTTTTATATTTCACTTTTCACCAACTTACAAATCAATCAAAATACAACTGTTTGCATCCAGGCGTAGCAAGTCGTGTAGAAAAAGCGTAACGACCAAAAATAAGTCGAGTCGACTCAACGCCATTGCGGGTACCAAGTACTCGTCGTCTGCTGTCGACACGACTTCAGAGGTGCCAAAATTAACGCGGCGACACAAGACGTCGACGTTAGCTGTCGACGACGACTTACAGGGTAGGGGTGATTAAAAAAATTTTGGATATCTAACAACCTTTCCATATTTAATATTCTATGTTTAATTTTGTTAGTAATTTACTTTTTAGAATCCATTGTGTATTGTTAAATGGTTTAAATTTTTCTTTTATTTGTTTCTGACAACAGTTGCGATCAAATTTCGATAAATACTAGAGAAGGAAATGTTTTGTTTGTAATTCATAAGGTAATTCGCTCTCAAAATTTTGATGGTTTGTAATTGGAGATTGAATTACGAATGAGAGAGCGAATTACGAATAATTCTGTAAATATAACTTTCAAGTGAAGTTCATGTCATTACATTGGATATTGGTTACCACCTTTATGATAATCGTATAACACTATTACAAGTGATTTCAATATGTATATAAATAACTTTTAAGCTACAAGTTTCAAGTCTCTTTGCTTCATACAATTATATGCAACAATAATTTTTTTCTTAGAATGAAAAATCTTTAAATTCCCGTTTATTGTTTTCTTTTTTTATAGGTTCTATTTCCTTTAATCTTTACCGATATGTTGGGCAAATGTGATGTGGAGGCTAACGTCAAGAGCGGCGGTAGCTCCGGTCAAGCAGGTGCCATACGTTGGGGTATTGCCATGTGTCTACGTAGTTTCGTTGATCAGGAAATGATTGAATCGATGCGCTTAGGTAAAGTATCGCTTACATTTGTATATACGCGAATTTAATATTATTTTGCGCTTTTCTTTTGTATAAATTTATGGAGAACCACAATTGATTGCATTTAATTGAAATGCATGTTTTTCTTTTACCATAACTGCTTTCAGCTGGTCTACTGACACGTGATTACCGTCGACGTGAGCGTAAGAAGTGTGGACAGGAGGGAGCACGCCGCAAGTTCACATGGAAGAAACGTTAAATTTTTTTTGAATTGTATTGGTGTCAAGCAATAAAAAATTATTACATTTTATTTAATGGATTTAAGCCTAATATTTCCATGCCTTCTTTTAATATTGTTTTCGATGTTTGGAACAGTAACATACGATGTAATTGCTTCTGGCTGTCATGCTCAGATTTAACAGGTAACCGTTTAAGGGCGCGGCTGGTGGCATTGCTGAAAGAAAAATAAAATTAATTGTAAAAATTATATAATACGGGAAATTAAATTTCGATTTCTTTGTTAGAAACCATCAAAAATCTTATTGATTGATTTTTTAATTGGTTTTAGAATTTTAGTTCTAGGCAAGCATCCACTTATCAATTGTTTTTGTTTGAAATTTTTACCTGGAAATCGATTCCTAGGAACTTTTGGGGAATACAAATGCATTTGCGAAATGCGTTTGAGAAATTGCATTTATCTCATGTTTCAAATGTTTTTCATAGAATTTTAGGATCTGGTGTTCACGTTAATGCCAAAACCATCGGCTTAACCCGCTTCAAAAGACGTTTTATAATCGATTCATAAAATTTAGGTGGAAAACTACATAACGAAATTAACGAATTTAAATTTATTTATTTTTTTATACAAGGTGTATCAAAAGAAGTCATCCGATATTGTTTGGCTATCATTTTTTTCTAAATGAAAAACTTGGATTCTGTTTTTTGTTTATGTTTATTTGAACCTTTAGAATTTTATTGGTTAAGTTGAGAAGATGATATCGGTTAAATGGGCGCCGTCACAATTGATTACCATACGGGCTTGTTTTATGGCATTTTTGTTCATAATGATTTGAAAATCATAATGAGCGATGAGGCTCATATTCACCTTAGCGGGTACGTGAACAAGCAAAACAATCGCTTCTGGGGCACCGAAAATCCACGAGTGATGCACGAGGAGCCATTACACCCGCTCAAAGTGACTGCTTGGTGCGCTGTTCACGCTGGAGGAGTCATGGGGCCATTTTTTTCGAGAACGCCGCTGGTCAAACGACAACAGTGGACGGTGCGCGCTATAGGGCCATGTTAACCGAGTTTTTTCTGCCGCAATTCGATGAATTAGGGCTGGAGGACATGTGGTTCCAGCAGGCAGACCAACGGCACACACTGCACGAGCCACAACCGATATTTTGATGGCGGCGTTCCCGGGTTGCCTCATCTCTCGTTTTGGCGATTTGCACTGGCCCGCAAGATCGCCCGATTTAACCGTTCCAGATTTGTTTTAGTTGGGTTTTTTGAAGTCCCGTGTTTACGTGAACAAGCCCGAGACACTGGAAGCCCTCAATGTCAACATTCGACACGAGTGCGAGAATCTGTCGCCCGAAGTTCTCGCCGAAGTGATGAAAAATACCATAAAACAATTGTGATGGCGCCCATTTAACCGATATTATCTTCTCAACTTAACCAATAAAATTCTAAAGGTTCAAATAAACATAATCAAAAAACAGAATCGAAGTTTTCCATTTAGAAAAAAAAATGAGAGCCAAACAACATCGGATGACTTCTTTTGAAACACCTTGTATATGCACAGACGTTTTAAAACTTATTTTTTCTTGTTTCTTCTCTCCAAAAAATTGCAAAGAAGCTGACGGAGAAGTGATGAAATGTTTGACATATTTATTTTAGTTGGCTAAGTTTACTCAGGATTTTTGTCAGATGCAAATAAAAGTAGCAAAATTTATCATTTTCTATTTTCTTATAGATATTTATATTTCAAGAGGCGTAGGTTTTAAAGAATTATTTCCTATACTCACACTGTGGTTCAGCAGGATAGAACCAACAAAATATTGAAGATATAAGGCCTAATATTCAGAGATGGGAGATGTAATATTGATTCTATTTTCTAAGCCACATAAAAGAGGTAACATTGATTATTTGAAACATCACAAACCTGTTCGAAATACGTTGTAACAGTCGTACTTTATTCACTCTGTTTGAAAAAACAAATTTTATTTTATTTTTTATTTATATTTTGGGTCCTATTTCAATACTAGTGTTGCCAGATGCAAACTGAAACCATAAGTACCATTGGAAAGTTTGAAATTTTTTATCATAAATATACATACAACGTTTTTACTTACGAACATTATTTGTTGTATTTACAGTGTGTTGAAAAATTAATCTCGGTTAAAAAGTGGATTAACCTGTGAAAATTTTCGTGTGATGATTTTTACCATTTTCGGCGTGGATTATCGAGGCAAGAGTATCTCAACCAACATGTTGCGACTTTTAGTGATAAAGCACCATCAAAAACCACTGTAAATCGCTGGTACTAAAAGTTCAGCCTCGGAAGACGTTCGCTCCAGAATGAATTTTCGTGAAGGTCGTCCAACTTCGATGCGAACTGCATTCGAAACATCATTAATTTATATAATAAAGAGTAGTGGACCTAACACAGTCCACTGAGGAACACCACATATAATACTACGCAAACCAGATTGGTTGCCATTAAAGCTAACAAATTGCGGTCGGTCCGTAAGATAAGATGCCATTAGTTTACAGGCAGTGATTGAAAACATAAATTTATTCCTTAATTTCGCGATAAGCGTACGATGGTCTACACAGTCAAATACGTTTGACAAATCCAGACCCAAAAGCATCACGGTATTTATGTTTGTGAGCTCAACTAGTACAAAGTACAACTTACCATAAAGCAAATAAATAGTTGACTAAAATGCAAGCTTCTAAATGCTCCTTCGACTGCCAAAGTATCTGATGGTATCTTGCTATTTCATTAAGCAAATTTAAAGCGTCTGGTTCCCTGAGATACTTTGCGGATAAATCTCCACAATCTACATTAATATCCTTGTTTTTCTCTATTAGACTGCTTAAACGGCAGTGAGTGTACTGTAGTTTAACACCCGTGTCACCATTCATTTGTAAAGCTTTATCCCAAGAAAAGTCATAGTCCCGTTGACGCCTTTGTTTCAGATCGTTAATGACAACAGCTGATACACCCAGCACATCAGCGACATCAGTAGTAGATAAATCAACTTTAGTGGCTGAAATGATATGTTGTTCAAGTTTGATTTCATTTGTTTTTTTTTCAATACTCACTAGGGCTTTGGGACTGTTTTTCTTGCATTATATCTCTGGCCTCATCCAAGAGATCTTTTAGAAAAACCGCCTGACCTTTGCGAGTACTCATGCCATGAATGCGACCAAATTTTACATGATTCAATTGTGATTCTTCTACTTCCTGTTTCATTTTTGAAATGGTTTGAAAGCAGGCCTTAAAATGATCTGCTTGACCATTATCCACCACATAGAATATGCTTTCAAATTTAAATCTATGAAATCTATCCAAAAGGGCAGCTATATCACGTGCCAAATACAAAGTGGAACCATCACTTTTGATTATGGGCACCCGTCTGTTGTCCACCTCCACAACTTTGCGGCCATCTTTTTCAGGAAAAATTAAACCCTTTGTGTCCAGTTGTTGTAAAACGTCGGTTATCTGGTTTTGCGAATACTGAGACTCCCAATCGTATACATCAAAGGAGACGCCCAGCCTTTTGTAAGCACCTTCCAATTCTTTTATTGTATATTCTCGATACTTCTGCCATTGTTTGCTTAGCTCTGTCACCTTATCACCGTTTTCCAAGTCACTGAAGCATTTTCTAGCTTTCTCCGCTATAGAATCATCAGTTAACGCTTCATTGTTGGCCTTAACATAAGCTTTGTAAAGTGTCTCTATGGGTGCTCGCTGCATTTGTTCGTCTGTCACCTGCAGCATTTCCACACCAATCTGGAGCAATCCAAACTGTGTACCCCAATCTCCCAGGTAATTCATTTTAGTCACAGGGTAGCCCAGAATTTGATGAAGATTGGCCAAAACATTCCCGATGATTGTGGAACGTAAGTGGCCCACATGAAAAGGCTTAGCTATGTTAGGCGAACTGTATTCAAATACCATATGTTCTTGCCTGCTAGGTAGCGGCTCTTTGTCATCCCTCAATAGAGTTTGTACATAAGCATCATCTCTCAGAACAAATTCCACTTTGTCGTGTGCTTTGCCTTCACCGCCCTGTGTACTTCGAACATCCTCCACTAAATCCGAGTCGTATTTTAAAGATTTAACCTCCTTTATAATCTCCTGGTCGTTGGGATTGTTTCCTTTGATTGTCCATTGTAACACCGGCTTCCCATTGGCACTCGAGGCTTCCGCTCTCTTTTTAAGAGGTATTTCCAGCTCGAAGTATACATTATTTTTCTTAATTATTTGAGTAATCTATTCATACATATAGCAATTATCAGTTTTTGTTATAAATTTACCTACATTTAGTTAAAAACTATTGAAAATTAAGAATAATTGTATTTACCTTTTCGCTTATGGACTTACGTATGATAGATGACATTTTCGTGTTGTTTTGTATTTACATTGTCAGCTGATTCTGATATCTTTCGTGACAGCTGACAGGTTGAGGAAGAATAGATTGAGTGAGATTTGATGAGTGCTTTGTTGTGGCTTTAAAATGTAGTTACCAGATCATGTAAATCTAAACTGCTTAACGTAAGGAGGAAATTAGTACTGAACAGGTCGGAGCATAGAATAATACATACCATAGAAGCCTTTACATTTTACAAAGACGATTTAGAATTAGACGACCAGAAGATGTGCGCAACTTGGCAACCCTGGTAAAAGAGAACCAAAAAGTGCTAGGAGTTCACTCAAACGCATTTCACTCTCGCGTAATATCTTGCTTATTTCACGCTTTTTGCATAGTTTATATCATAGAATAAAACATACGTAGATAAACTTATTCTCTCATCTGACGTTTCATTTCACACTCTTCATCGTAGATTTGTGGAAATGAGAGCAATTAAATTTAAAATTACCTTACACCAGGTGGAGTTACAAAATATGTTCACTTAACTTTTTCCTGTCGTTTTGCACTTTTTTGTTGACTTTTATCGTTGGTATACATTTGTATATCGTTGGTATACATTTGTATACCGTTCGGAACCGGTGTAAAACTGTAGGTCCCTATCAGTGAGTATAAAACTAGAATGCGCACATCTCACTGATTGTGAGAAGCTCTCCCCAATCCCTTCATGGGATGTTAAGGGACACCATTTTTTTTTTTATACATTTGTATTGTATTTAACACAACTAGTTTCGTCCGTTTTTTGTTTCGTTTCACTCGTTTTGTTTGTTGGCATTTGAGTGAAGAAAAATTTTAACTGTCTGCTTACACATCGTTTTTGGCTTTTATTCGCTCAAAAAATTAAACGTCCTTGGTACGATGGAAAGTAAACATTGGATGGTGGAAAATATGGGTTCAATAATACCAGATAGTGGCAATAGTATATAGCGATCGACAAAGGAACAACAACCGAATTTCGTGTTTTTGTGGCAAACTAGTTGTGTTAAATATAATACAAATGTATACCAACGATAAACGTCAACAAAAAAGTGCAAAATATATTAAAATTTTTCAGTTCTACACCAAAACGACAGGAAAAAGTTAAGTGAACATATTTTGTAACTCCACCTGGTGTAAGGTAATTTTAAATTTAATTGCTCTCATTTCCACAAACCTACGATGAAGAGTGTGAAATGAAACGTCAGGTGAGAGAATAAGTTTATCTATGTATGTATTATTCTATGGGTCGCTGGAATCAGTTAATTCTAACCAAAATTTCAGTTTTATTATTTTATTTGGCTTATGTCTATTATACGGCTTACTCTCCAAAAATTAAAAAAAAAATACTTCTTGCTATGCGACAAACAGCTGATTTTGGCTATACTAACACTCATCAGAACGACAAAGCGAAAGAAAATCTATGCGAATGAAAACGTATACGTTTCTATACAAATTTTGATTCTTCCATTTTTCTTTGCTGTCATCTAAACGAAAGCAAATGTCAAAACGAGTCACTCTTGTGTTTGTTTTCGTTTAAGAAAATTAATCAGAAAATTTTTGTCAACAAGCTCGTGACCAACTAACTGCTCCCCCGTGGCCACAAACCGAAGAAATGTTTCCAACTTAATATCCGGCAGGATCTGCGTACATATTTCCTTTGTCACCCTGAAATTTCTGACAAATCTGAAAAAAGCAAAGTATGTATTTATTTGAGTTTTTTTTACAAAATTTCTTTGTTTACATTTGACTTGTCATTTGTTTTCAGCTGATCACTTTTAATCAGACAGAGTTGTGTTTTTAAATGCTAAATTCACTACTATAACCGGGTTTTTCGAAGTTATTTTTGAAGAATTTTTGAAATTGTTGATCTGGCCACAATGTCAGAAAAGAACAATGTCAGAACAAAGTGAGTTTAGCGGAATCAAATTTCTAACGAAAGTGAGTGACTGGCTTTCTTTCGCGTAGATATTCGTTAGACTTTGCAGAACTGGGTGTTAAGTGACAATTTGTTTTTTACAGGTAACAACAAGAAGAACAAACACAAAGCTTCTTTAATTGTTAATGTGCAAAATTATAAACATCATCCTAGCTGAAATGAAAATAAAAACGTATAATTTAATTCGTAGTGCAGTTGGAACTTAATTTCTGCTCAAATATGTACAAATTTCATTAAATACTTTGCATTTTATTACCTTTCTTTTCTTTTGAAAATGGCGTTAGCTTTATGCATAGTAATGTTTAACCGATAAATGTATGAATACCGATTGTTTTCATGACATTTGCCACTGCTGCCATATAAGCAATACGATTATTTGACAAAGCACTAAAAAAACTCTTTTCGAATATAAAGTCAGATCAAACATAAATTAAAATCAAGTGAGTGTGGGTACTCACTAAAAAGAAATTATTTATTATCTTCAGTTTTGTAAAATCTGAAGAAAAATATTTTTTTAAATTGTTTAAATTTTTAATTGTTTAATAAAAGACGTCTATTCTATTTGAGTATTTATTTCAAAGTCATCTTCGATAGTTGCATTGAATGCAGTTGTGCATCTGAAAGTTGGGAGGAAAGTAACAAGATGTGTGTGTGGGTTAGTGACAACGTGTGTGTGTGCTGAGCTTTTCTCACTTTCTCTTGCAAGTGTGGCTAGGGTATAAACCTAAGGCAGGGAATACATGATACATCACCAACGTCGATCAGAGGGAAATATCAAAATGATTTTCATATTTGCTTTGATTGATGATCACTTTTCTCTTGTACGTGTGCACGTATGCAACTTTATTTTCACTACCCCATATAAACAAGCACACCAATCTAATGTATCGTGAATTCCCCGCACACCGTATTGTAAAGGGAAATTCTTGAGGCACGTACAATTTCAATCAGTTTAGAAATTGTGGAAGCTGAATCGATTGCCTAGGTATTACTCGGAGATTTAAACAGTACAAGGCTTATGCATTTAGAACACAGTTTATCGGGGCCAGGTTAGCGATAACCTTGTCCTCTAACCTTTGCCGCTAACACAACCCAATTTGAGATTCAATTGACATTTCAGGTGACAGCTTTATACTTTCAATTTAGAGCAACTCCGTGTCGACACCAAATTATCAAAGACGGCGGCACAACAGAAAACATAAATTGGTGGCTCTTGACTCCGTACAAATTTGGGATATTTTAGAAAACAACCCAGTCGGAAATTTGGTTAAGTACTTCCAATGGTAAAGCATGTTTTGAATACTTAATTTTGTTGTTTACTAAAAGAAACTAGAAAAGGTATGCAAAGCAAATCCTAAAAACAAATCCGGAGCTCTTGCTAAGCGTCGGCCAATTTTGAATACTACATTTCTACGCTTACTAAAAGAAACTAGAAACGGCATGCAAAGCCGAAGCCAAAAAACAGTTATGCTTGCTTACTTTTATTGTTGGACGACAAAAGAAAAATTTAATTCTGTCATTTCGTTTCTGCTTCTGGCATGAGACGGCGTTTTATACGTAATTATTATCTACATTTTATAAATTTTAAAATTTTATTTGATAAAACAAAATTTTAACTACGTTTTTATACCTTACGCATACATTACACTGTAAAGGTGGGTACTATGTTTTTTCACGGGGAAAAAACAAGCCCAACCATTTTTTCCTCGTGAAAACACTACTAGTGTTGTAAAGTTGAAAAGAAAGTTGACTACGAGTTTTTGGTTGTTTCCAACACAGAAACGACGTCTTTTTTTTGCCGCTTTTTCTTTTTTACGTCATAGAATAACACATACGTAGGCGCACGGGAAGTTAACAAACCAAAGTTAACAAACTAAATTATTGGGGAGAGAAAAAGAGACTAAATTGTGAGAGATGTTAAACCCTCTCTGAGTATTTATGATTATTGTCTCTTAGGTACTGCCAGGCCATAATGATGTTTTGTTAACTTAATTAGGTGGTATCACTGTGGTTCTATAAGGAATTGCCATTTAAATACATTTTTTCCGTAAAATTAATACATATGGTAGCACAATTACATTTTGACATTTCTTTGCCAATAATTCCGAATTTCTTTTTTGAGCCAAAGCGTGAAGTTAACAAACCAAAAAGGTAAACAAATGTGGAATTATTTAAAAAAAGTGAATAAAATGGTTAATAAAACCAAAATAAATAAGCATATGATAATAAAAACGCGTTGAATGTGTTTTATTTATTGGGAGACATACATATACTCTCTGTGTTTCAGGTGTTTTGTATTCAGTGCATTGGACAAAATTTTTGTGGACTGACTTTGAAAATTCCTGGACACTTGTTTCCCAGACCTGAGAGAAATGTAATGATATCGATTGATAGCGCCAGGTCTGGGCTACATTTGGGTATACTCCATGTAGTGTCCGGAGAACTAGGGAAAAAGTTTCTAGAACAAAAACTTTTTCCCTATAGTGAAAAAAAATTTTTGAATGAGTTTGGAAATTCCTGGACACTTGTTTCCCAGACCTGAGAGAAAGATAATTATATCGATTGATAGCGCCAGGTCTGGGCTACATTTGGGTATACTCCATGTAGTGTCCGGAGAACTAGGGAAAAAGTTTCTAGAACAAAAACTTTTTCCCTATAGTGAAAAAAAAATTTCGAATGAGTTTGGAAATTCATGGACACTTGTTTCCCAGACCTGAGAGTAAGATAATTATATGGATTGATAGCGCCAGGTCTGGGCTACATTTGAGTATACTCCATGTAGTGTCCGGAGAACTAGGGAAAAAGTTTCTAGAACAAAAACTTTTTCCCTATAGTGAAAAAAAAAATTTCGAATGAGTTTGGAAATTGTTTCACAGAAACCCAAATATTCGGAAACGTTTTCTGTTTATCTGGATTCTGTTTACAGAACATGACCGATAGAATGGTCTTGAGCTTCAATAAAATACCAATTTTATATAATTACATTAATTTTATTTAAAAATTAGTAATTACAAAAATGTTTATTAATAAATAATCAATATTCTTCGAGCTTAAGGTCAGATTTGCTGTTCTTGTATTTATTTTCTTCGATATTTCGCTGCTCCATTGTGTAGCATCATCAGGAGATATAACAATTGACAGTTAAATATTGTTTATATCTCCTGATGACACTACACAATGGAGCAGCGAAATATCGAAGAAAATAAATACAAGAACAGCAAATCAGACCTCAAGCTCGAAGAATATTGATTATTAATAAACATTTTTGTAATTACAGATTTTAAAATACATAAATGTAATTATATAAAATTGGTATTTTTTTATTTTATTGAAGCTCAAGACCATTCTATATCTATTAATAGAGATATACGGCCCTGTTCTGCATGCAGAATCAGAATTCAGAATTTTCTTTCAGAATAAAAAGTTTCCAATTTCGATGTTCTTAAAACATGAACTATTTTTGTTTTGTAATTCAAAACTGATATTTTTCTTCTGAATTGTTTTATAGAAACGCAAATATTCTGAAACGTTTTATGTTTGTCTCGATTCTGTTTACAGATTAGGGCCGATAGTTTCTTTGATAAAGAAGTTTTTTTTAATAAATAATTTTGCTTGTGATATATTTCGAGCACTTGCGTAGTGGAAAATTCTCAATTGAGATGCATTTTCGTTTGTGTCAAATTTTTTTTCACTATAGGGAAAAAGTTTTTGTTCTAGAAACTTTTTCCCTAGTTCTCCGGACACTACATGGAGTATACTCAAATGTAGCCCAGACCTGGCGCTATCAATCCATATAATTATCTTACTCTCAGGTCTGGGAAACAAGTGTCCATGAATTTCCAAACTCATTCGAAATTTTTTTTTTTCACTATAGGGAAAAAGTTTTTGTTCCAGAAACTTTTTCCCTAGTTCTCCGGACACTACATGGAGTATACCCAAATGTAGCCCAGACCTAGCGCTATCAATTGATATCATTACCTTTCTCTCAGGTCTGGGAAACAAGTGTCCAGGAATTTTCAAAGTCAGTCCACAAAAATTTTGTCCAATGCACTGAATACAAAACACCTGAAACACAGAGAGTATATGTATGTCTCCCAATAAATAAAACACATTCAACACGTTTTTATTATCAAATGATTATTTATTTTGGTTTTATTAACCATATTATTCACTTTTTTTAAATAATTCCTCATTTGTTTACCTTTTTGGTTTGTTAACTTTGGTTTGTTAACTTCACGCTTTGGCTCGAAAAAGAAATTCGGAATTATTGGCAAAGAAATGTCAAAATGTAATTGTGCTACCATATTTATTAATTTTACGGAAAAAATTTATTTAAATGGCAATTCCTTATAGAACCACAGTGATACCATCTAATTAAGTTAACAAAACATCATTATGGCCTGGCAGTACCTAAGAGAGAATAGTCATAAATACTCAGAGAGGGTTTTACATCTCTCACAAGTTACTCTCTTTTTCTCTCTCAAATAATTTAGTTTGTTAACTTTGGTTTGTTAACTTCACGCCGATCATACGTAGAAGGTTTTATTCGCTCAATAAATTAAACGTCATAGGTACGATGGAAATTACACAGTGGAGGGTGGAAAATATGGGTTCAATAATACCAGATGGTGGCAATAGTATACAGCGATCCACAAAGGAACTACACCCGAATTTCGTGTTTTTGTGGCAAACTAGTTGTGTTAAATACAATACAAATGAATACCAACGTTAAAAGTCAACAAAAAAGTGCAAAAAATTCTACACCAAAACGACAGGAAATAGTTAAGTGAACATATTTTGTAACTCCACCTGGTGTATGTAAACATTTCCACAGACCTACCGAGAGAGTGTGAAATGAAACGTCAGATGAGAGAATAAGTTCTTCTATAGTATGTGTTATTCTATGGTTTACGTGCTCCACAAAGGTATTTACATTTGTGCTGCCCATTATCATGCCAACTGTGTTGGATTGGCCAACTTTCCAGGTAAGCACACTCATGAATATTCTACTGTACTCTCGCTGAAACCTTGTACTTCTACACAGATTCCCGACCTGGTTAGAATTGCCACCAATGCTGCAGATGTCTACCATTGCTGCAGATTAACCAACAGACAGACACAAAAGGACGGCAGCTGCTGAATTACTCAGCACAAAACAACGAGCCGCGATTTAAACAGCTCGGAGGAAGACGCCCCTACTAAAGAACGAAATAGTGTGATAATCACACATTGTGCTAATGGCGCAATACCAACGTTGCAGAAGTACTGGCGATGCTTAGTCTACAGCATATTTCATGCAAGGATCGGAAAACAATTGTTTTGGTTTCAACAAAAATAAATATAAAGTTGGGCTGAATTGCCTTTGGTCGGGGTAGGCGCAGAAAATGATGAAACAAAATTGAAATTAGAGACAAAATCAAGAATGCGAGAAGATTAAAAATTAGCTGTCGCACGAACCCATGGGGATCACAAGGTCGAAAAAACTTGTCCACTTAAGGACAGTTGGGTATGGGCAAGTGTGGGTACTTAAACGAAAGGTATTCGTCTCACAAATTCAGCGGTTTTTCGTGCGATGTCTGTAAGCCTAGTTATGTCCAAATTAAAAATCGTGCGAGCATAAAAATAAAGCTAAACGAACGAAATTCAGTCACTAACATTCGATTGAAATTCCTCTAATTCGAAATTTTCGTTCAACTGGCTCTATATTCGTTCCCTAATACAGCACATTCGAACTATAGGAACCAAAATTTGTAGTGAAAAGTTTTGAAAAATTTGATGTTTTTGTTCGACTTCAAATGAAAAGATTGTGGAACCTAAATCAACTTTCTTTCAACAAGAACACAAACGAAAGCTTTCGTTCGAGAAACAGACTGTTAATCTTTTTGAAAACGTTAGTAAACTGTTCAAACAAGTTTTGTGTGATTAATTGATTAATAAGGCAACCTGATTAATCGAATTCCTGATTAATCATACATTTTAATTAATCATATTTACGATTAATCTTCATTTTGATTAATCAATGTCCATGATTAATTGATTGATCTAATTTTTGAGTAATCAACTATTTGTATAATTAAGCAAGTAAGTTTTTTTGTTTTTTTTTTCAACTTGAGTTTTTCAACAACCTGTACTAAAACGGTTATTCAAAAATTATTTGAATGACGATAAAAATTATTCAAATATGATTAATCAATATTCTAATTAATCAGAATTTTTGATTATTCGATTAATCGCACATCCCTAGTTCAAACTGCTGTTGTAAACTTATTTCCAATGACATTTATAAGGAACAATTAAATATATAAGTACAAAACGTATAGATAAGTCTGAAGCAATTCTAAAAATACCACATTTTTTCGACACGAATCTGCAGCTGTGCAACTTTAACTGTTTTACAATTATGATTTACGGAATCAGAGCCAAATTAATTTTAATACTTAACTATTCTTAGAACTTAAGTAAAATTAGTCATTTCGTAACTAAAGGTAAAAAATAACTATTATTAACTTCTACAGTTCTTTATCTGTAGACCAGATAGTTCGTTCAAAGGGAAGAAATACTAGTTTCGAAATAGCATATTTTACTACGATGAGCGGATTAAAAGGTGATGTTAAAAACATATATGACATGTATTTAAAAACTTAAGTAAATTAAACTATAAAATTCTAAATTCATATTACATAAATTAATGCCACTTACTAGTTAAACTTAAAATTAAGAAACAATATTTTTTCTAATCTCTGCAGGAAACTGCCAAAATAGTTCATAAAAGTTCTAGTTCATGCACTAGAGGAGAACTGAACCAGTTATATTTTGAAAATATTTCAATTGTGGCGTTTTCAATTTTAAATGAACTGCAGAATATAAAGCTGCATTTTATAAGTATAACCGTTATTTCATTTTATTTTAATACTGTAAACTATTTAAAGTTTTCAACACCAACGTGCATGCAGCTTACATTAATGGCCTGTTTTATAAAACGAATTCCAATGAACGAACGAATCGGCCAAAATTGAAACGTATAGGCCAGATGAGTTATTTATTTCAGATATTCATTCTTCACACGTTCCTTTAATAATTTTCTAAATGAATTATATAATTTGACCAATGAAATTCAATTATTTCCGTTTTACTTTGGGCCGATTCGTTCGTTCGTTCAAATTCGTGTTATGAAAACAGGTCATTATTATGTTTTATGTGAAAACAGTGTAAATTACTAAGCAAAGTATACCATTAACAAAATAAAATTATGGCCAAGTATAGAATACAGAAAATTTAGTTTTATTTTTTTTGACTGACGGTCCTTGGGTCCTTTGATCTTATCTTATCATTGATCTTATCCAATGTTGTCCGACAACAAATTTGCCTTTATTGTTTTGGCACATTTATTTTCTCTTGTTTCACCCAAAATTCAGCAATTCAATTCAAGTACTATCTACACAGCTCTAGTTAAGTACCAATTTGTAATGCCTAGTACTGAACTATGTTTATTTTTTATGGTACAGAACTAGTTAAAAACCGATCATTTAGAACTACTCAATTTGACTCTGACCTAGTATTGTTAAACTGGTGCACCACTAGTTTACAAGCGACACTCGATAGATAATTTCTTCCAATCCTAGGACATTGCAATGTTAATTTCTACTGTAGTTTGTATGGGCGATTACTAGTTCTATGGTTCAAAAATACTAGTTCTGAACTAGTATTTTTTTCCTGGTGGGAATGACACAACTTAACGAATACTTTTGGAGAATTTATTCGCCATTATTCTATTTACACATAAAAGGTATTTTTAAGTGCCTGTATTTGCTGCTGATGCTATGTGATGGTTTTAAGGAAGCTTGTTGCTGATGAGGATGGTGGTGATGCATGGAAGGCAGCGATGGCGGCATCCGCTGTTGTGGCTGTATTGTAGTATTTCCCACCTCCTGGGATTGAAGCAAAGCCGATAATTATTGTTGCTACTGCAGTTGTGTTGATTGACCATAGTTTAACGACGATAATGACGCGGATAAGCGGTTCCTATTAAAAGGGGCACGTCCCGAAACAATGTGTTTATATTTATCCGTTTCGATACCAGCATATAAAACCCCATGGAATATCATATCAACCCTGAAACAAATACAGTTTTTGGTAGATCCAATTTCGAATTATAAGTTACTATGTTTTTTAAACACGCGAATGTTATAAATAGTACTTATATTTGTTTCAAACAGTTGCCGCTGTCATTTTTCTTCTAAGAAATCTGCTTGCAAACCAGTGTTGTAAAAAACTTTTCCTCGTGAAAAGAACATAGTACTGTCTGGTGGAAAAATTTAGCTTGAATTTCACGACCATTTTTTTTATATGGATTTTCACCGTGGAAAGTCAGCATAGTACCCACCTTAAGCGAGAAAAGAAGAATTATTGCTTAGGTTTTCATGTATCGAGAAGGGCAAAATTCATGGTTTTGGAAAGCATAACTTACAAATTCTTCCAAAAAGAAAACATATTCGGAATGCACGTTCTCAACATTGTAATGCATTACACTTTCATTGCCAAAAAGAAGTTATTGTAGAACCCAAACACGAAGTTTCTCGAGTGATAACATGCATTACCTTCACTTTATTTTTATCCTTTCAAAATAATGCTTACGACAGGCGGCAATTCTTTTAAGAAAGTAATGGGAATTCGTAAGGGAAGATAGGATCACTCTCATACGGAAAGTAAGCATACTGTAATGCATTATTGCATGCTTCTTTTCCTACTGGGAAATTAACCTGTAAAATTGGATCAGTGGGTCAAATCGGCTCACATTTTAAACCGATGAAACCCAATTATGTTGGTTGCACTGTGAACTTCAACACATTGTTGATGACCAAAGACTTTCGATGATTTTTTATGTATGGTATTATTATGGCTGAATTTTTTGGTGCTAAGAAGTGTTGTATACCAGTTTAAAATGAGGTTAACAATTAAACTTAAGTTTTTGCTGATCAAAATTTTATGAGTAATCTACTGGGTTAGCGTGGGTTAACCGATTTAACGTTCGAAATGCGCTAATCTTGGTCTATAAATGCTGCATAATGCCTATTTAAAACGACTCCTCTGGATTCAAGCCTCTGTATTGATGAGAAAATTATACCCACAATTTGTGACCCACATTATTGTTTTTTATAGTTCCAACCAATACTCAGGGAACATCTCACATACATGCAATTCATTGTGCTAACGTACTGAAGATATGGTGTTTGTATACGTTGAATTAAAATGTACTTATTCTGGAAAAGTTTATAAATACCTCTCCGGATATTCGAGTACCCCGACAGAATACTCTTCGAAGAGCTTTGGCCTTACGTAATAATACGCTATGCAACATTTTTGAAGTCTCGATACAAACTCCTTCTGGTGTGAAGTTCGAAACCTATTTCAGTTTTGCTAGTTTAGCTGCTGTTTGGATTTTATGGCCTCATTATATTTTGGCTAAAACTTAATTTTTCCGAAGAACATGTAATTTTTCTAACTGCTATATCTCGGAAAATAATAGGAATTTGGTTTTCCTGCCTTCGGCACAATTTTAGTTATAGACTAGGAGAAAAGAATTGTGAAACAATCTAATCCCAAAAAACTGCATCTAGTGCCTCAAAAGTTAAAAATTGGCGAACAATTTTAATTTCTTAAAATTTTTTTTCACCATTTTCGGTCCACAGATGCAAAACTGAGTGCTTACATACACATTCACACGAAAACTAAAATTTTCAAAGATCCATTCAGAACGATCTTTATTTAACTTTATTTCTATCAAAACAAACAAAATATTTATTTTCCAGCTATATTTTGTATCGAAAATTCGAGAAATGTAGCAAAAGGCAAAAAATAAATTAATCAATATTAATTGAAGTTGGTGCTCTCGGTGAAGCCTTTGAAGTTGATGCTCTTTCTTTATGCTTGTGAAATATGCCCCTTAAGTAGCTTAATAACTTGAAACGACAAACTTGGCGTTCACACGGGACTTCTCTCATTGTCTTCGTCACTGTCTCTGAGTGTTCAAATACAGTAAATTCGGCAAGTGATTTGATGTAAGCGGTCTCTTTGTTGAAGTTTCTTTGTAATTTGCGAAAAAGAAACGGAACAAATACACTTTAATTGCGATTGGCCTATTTTTTCGTATTTTTTTTGCCTGATAGGGCATTAAACGGTGATGAAAAAAATAAAAAATTTGGCCACAAGTCCAAATTTTTCGAAATATTGGCCTCCAAAGCCTGAATGTATAATCGCGCGTAAGTCAGCCATTTATTATCCGATCGTGTTGAAATAAATTTCAGTAGAAAGGTCTTTGAAAACTCTATAAGTTCCTATATAAAGATATTTGTTGTTAGTAACCCATTGGGGACCAATAAAAAAACCTATTTTTTAACCTCACTTTTTTGATAAACACGTATTTTTTCCCAAAAAATGCCCTAGCATACCCATTGATTTACTAGACTCCCATACTAGGCAAGTCTACTCATCTATAAGCCGTCAATTTATTCAATTTAAAAAATAAGTAAGTGAAGAATTAACCTACAGCTCAAATCAACCTTTATTTTTAACAAGTTTTTTTCAAGTTATCGAAAAAATTTATTAAATTTAACACCAGCTTCATAGTATTTTTGTGATATAAGGCTTTCTGAGTCTATCGAAAGAATAAGTATATAGGGCATTTTTTGGGGGAAAATAAGTTTCAAAAAAGTGAAGTTAAAAATAATTTTTTTTAGTGGCCCCCAATCGGTTAACAAAAAAAATATATCTTTGTATAGGGTTTTATAGAGTTTCCAAAGACCTTCGTAATGACACCCATTTCAACCAGATCGGATTATAAATACCTGAGATATGATCGATTACATACTCAAGCTGTTAAGACCTATATCTCAAGAAGTTGGACCGAGCGGGAAAAAAAACAATATTTTTGGACTCAGCGCAGAATCTTTTCGGACCGGTGAAATTTGGTGTAGATCAGAGAATAATGACTAAAGTGTATTTATACCATTTTGTGTATCCATATTACACCAATCCAATCAAATTAAGGGTTTTACTAGAATTCATGCTTTGTTTATCCTGTATAGATTTTAAAATCGAATTTCGACCAATATTAGTAGAAAAATATTCAAACCTTTTTAAATACCTCGCAGTATAGAATCCAATCAGGCAACACCTCTCACAGTTTTCACTCAATTGCGATACATAGAAGTGCTGCCAAGTTCGGGCTACTTCGGCTAAAGAAAATAACCACTCATAACGTCAAATTACAGCACTAACAACAGTTTTGTTTCTTCTTCATTCATTACTTTGCGCAAATAGTAAGAAATTGGGAAAAATCGAATGAGAAAAAGAACTCCTGATTAGCGAGCAGGAAAAATTTATCATATATATATAACAGCACCCAACTACAAGAAAAATCTAAATAAGAAATTCCACAAAAATCATCAAATTGCAGAAAAATCCAAGCAGAATCACGCCACAACAAAGTAAATGGAAAAGAAATTCTGCTAGAGAAAAAATAGAGTGTAGTTTGGAAAAAAATAAGAAAAATTCAAGGATGATATAAAGGCAAATAAAAAGAGTGTGTATATGTACGTATATAAGAGTGAGTGCACGGCCAAGTGATAAAAAGTGAATTACGATAATATCGGGATATATAATTAGTTTAAACAACGGTAAAATACATAATTGAATTGGAAAAATCTTTATCGTAGTGCGTGTTCTTGTCAATTTGCTGGATATTTATGAGTAGAGAAGGTATAAAACAAGAGCCACGTATTTGGAGTAGATGATGGGGAGAAGAATTTGAAACAGCAGCAGGCAGTAGCAGTTGAAACAGTCAAAAACACATACAAGTGGGTACAAAAAATATGCCGATGAAAAAATGTCCAATGCGAGATGAATAGAGTAGTTCTTGAGAAGAAGAAAATGTGTAATAACTGAGAAAAGACAACAGCAGTAACAACATAAGCGGAGCACCAAGAAATTGACAGTCAAGCTGTCAAATCATAAAAGAGCTGGCATTAAACTTTGCTCCAACTTCTCTGCGCTGTTATGTCAGAGATGAGCGTATATATGTTTTGGTACACATTATAATTTGTTTTTTTTGTACTTTTCACTAGAGACATGGATCTAGTTTAGATCCAATTCTCAGCCGGAATTACAAATTATGTAATGAATGAGAAAAGAATAACAGCAGTAAAAAGAAGCGGAACACTAAGAAATTGACAGCTAAGCTGTCAAATCATACCAAATGTTGACATCAAACCTCTGCGCTGTTATGTCAGGGATGAGCGTATAAATATTATGGTTCACATTTCCGCTCTCCCAAAATATATTCGGCTCGCTCACAATGAAGTAAAAATATTTAGGGCTAGCGAGCGAGCGAGCCGAGAAATAAACATCTTTGATAAAAATCGTTTTTAAGAATTCGAATTTTTTAACTCGGATTTCGAGTTTTAAAACGAGCGAGTTATTGAAGATTCGGATCGCGAGTCGAATTTTTCTGAACCTTGATAAAAAAAACGCTTTAATTTACCTTAAACTTATCTGGATAAGTAAGTCATCGAACACATTTCGGTAACTTACATTTTATATTTAAAAATGTTTTTTCAATAACTATTAAAAAGTACTTTTTCTATGAACAAGTACAAGTACAACATTTGCCTTTGATATGCCTTTGTGGGCATTAAAATAGCTATATTCCCAACCATCCACCATAATGATTAATTTCATAGAACAGTACTTTTTAATAGTTATTGATCTAAAGCCGAACAATTATTAAAAAACATTTACTGGGCTACTTGCTATGAAAGGAGTTCCTCAGGGATTCACACTAGGACACTTGTTATTTTCGTACATTATAAAACTGAATATTGTACTGAATAGATTCGGAATTTAATATTCCGTTCGGAATCCAAAATCTATGCGCATATTAAACATTGTATTTATTGTTTAAAGGGGTACGATTGCTTATCACATTTCACAAAAGTTCTTTATGGTACATCCTTTGAAACATTTCTTAACTTTAAAACAACCGTTTCTTCACAAAATTGTTTGCAATCGAGAGGCAACATAATTATTTAAAAGTCTTTGTTTCTTAGGTATAATAGATCAAATATCCTAATACCTATGACTCAAAATAGTTGCGTTTGTGAATGGTAATTCTCCGTGCATTCACTCACACATCATACAAAAAACGGTCAGATCAATCACTTAAAACGGTCCCTTTAACGTAAAATATCTCGCTTATCAAAGTTTTAATTTTTTTTATTACACATTTTTGCTTACCCTGTGTTTACATGGACAAGACAATGTGTCAGTTGCCAAAGAAGAGAAATAGATTTTCGTGGAACGTAGGTACAACGACCCAATTATAAAGACAATCCACTTTTAAGCTATCGTCGTCAGTGTCGTTTCGTCTGAATTCAATAAATTTACCAAAGTTTACAAATAAAAATTATTTTTTGCTCACTTTTTCGAGTAAGTTTTCCTTTTTTCGCAAATTGCAACGAAACTTCACCGAATTGGCCACATACAACATCAAATGAATTGTCGAATTTACTGTCTTTGAAAAAACAGAAACCGCGACAACGACAATGAGAGAACTGTGAATGTGTTATTGAAATATTTGAATGAATTGCTATTGTCTTTGCAAAACAGTGTCATGTAAACGCCAAGTTAGTGTGCTCTACCGTGCCCAAAACAATTTTTTTTTGTTTGCAGTATTAGGGCAACCGCAATTTTGGTACCAAATTGATTTTTACGCTCACCTCCGTTGCTGTTGCTGCCATCGCTGCTGCTCATATCTCTTCTGCACACAGAGTCTCTCTCCATCCTCTTTACCCCTTCGTTCATTCTTACTTCTGGTTTGTCATATTGTTGATGTGCCTTCGCTTCGCGTTGTCAATTGCAAATTGAAGTAGAAGAATAGAAGAAAAAAATCAATAATTAAAATGGAAAAAATTTAAAAAAAATAGTAAAATACAAACGCAACAGAAAGTAATAAATCGATAAAAGTTTTTTTTAAGGGGTGTGTGTTTTTATCTTCGCGTTCTTGTTATCCTAATTTAGGGGCGTGAGTGCTAAAGATTAGGAAAAAAACAACAAAAATAAAAGAAAAACAAATACAAAGCCTTCAAATTAATTTGTGGGTCATTTTCCGTTTTCGGGACTAAATTTTTCGTTGTTACAGCTGGTACTCCAAAACTACAACACCACCTATAACCAACATTTATTCCTGATATATTTCTTGCTTTAGTGTTTAATAATTGTGAAAAATCTCGTGGTTCTTTTGCAGTTTTAGTGTAATCAAAGCGGGTACTTTAATTACAACAAATAAAAGCAGAAAAATAAAATAAATTAAATACACGACAGTTTAACTGCCCCCAAAAATCGGTGTTAATAACATTACTAAATACTAATCACATTAAAACTCATCAGCGAGTTGTAACATTTTACACATTTGTTTTCTAACCAAGAAAGTTTACACAAAAACCACTCGTCATCATGTCCATGGCCGGGCAAACAATCAACGACAGACTGCTGGCTGCCAGGCACAGTTTAGCCGGTCAAGGTCTGGCCAAATCTGTGTGCAAGGCCACAACGGAGGAGTGCATTGGTCCCAAGAAGAAACATTTAGATTGTAAGTAATACAAAAAGTATTTTTGTTACGTACTATTTTGTACTTTATTTTTCTTTATTATTTTATTAATAAGTAATTTATTTAATTGTAGTCAATTTATATTGTGTGTATTGGCAATACCCACCACTACTGTATCCAATTGGAAAGAAAATAGCATACAATTTCCAATATGACAATGTGTCTACTTTTTCTAACAATATGGAGGAATGCCTAATGGGGATGAATGTTTTCGTTACGTTTTTAGCACCAGTTGTCCTGATGTTCCACTCATGACGAAGCTTTAAAAAACATAGTTTTAATTTACTTTCGTGAAGTGAGAGCTTCAATGAGAGAAACAATGTTGTGATAAATCTAATTCTTTTAGTCAGTAAACTAGACCTACACTCACACTGACTTTGGGTTGCTTTGAAAAGCTTTTCCTTCTTACTGTCGTCGAAATAAGTCACAAACCCCACGAAATCCCCTAATGGGGATGAATGTTTTCGTTACGTTTTTAGCACCAGTTGTCCTGATGTTCCACTCATGACGAAGCTTTAAAAAACATAATTTTAATTCACTTTCGTGAAGTGAGAGCGTCAATGAGAGAAACAATGTTGTGATAAATCTAATTCTTTTAGTCAGTAAACTAGACCTACACTCACACTGACTTTGGGTTGCTTTGAAAAGCTTTTCCTTCTTACTGTCGTCGAAATAAGTCACAAACCCCACGACGAGGATAGCCGCTTGTACAGACGAACGGGGAAAAGTGTCAATTCTTATTACTTTCACGTAAAGTCACATAACCTATGAACAAAATGAGGCAGAGATCAAAAAAATTGATGAACGCATGAATTTATTTTCGTTTGTTTGTTCTCTCTCTACTTTCTTGCGTGGTGGTTCCCCTCTTGTTCGGAGAGTGTGTATCGGATGAGGATCGGTCTTCATCTGAAAAAAATCAATTTTGTGACCTACCTTCGGAGGAAACTCCGCATTGTGTATTCTTCTTCTTCATCTTCATTATCGAGATCGTACGTCTTTTGAGGCCACCAGCAAGTCCAGCCTTTTGCCTTTATATCGCATTTCCATGGGCATGGGCACTTGATGGAATCGCTCGCCATGTTCATCCAACTCTGAGGCTAGCTGCTTGCTGAAGTATTCGAGATGATGATGCTAGAAGTGAATTTGCGAGACATGTTAACCCAAATCTCTGGAAGTATTGCAACATCTTGGTCACCAGAGCGGGCAAATTGTGTGCTCGCTTACTACCCAAAAAATATCGTATGACTTTCTTCACTGCCCTCCACGCAAGGTAATCATTATCGACTAAAGCGTCTTTTAATTCTTTTGATTTCATGAGCTTCCGTATGTCGGGCCCATTCAAAACACCTTCCTTCAATTTTGCTTCACTGATTCATTGATGGACATGGGACTGTCCGTGGAGGTGGAAAGTTTCTGATAGCCATTCACTTGGGAGTTTGCAGAAATGAATACTTCATTGGGCAGTCCAAGCAGCTCACTACTTCCTCGCTGTATGACCTGGGCAATGACTTTTTCGGAAACCTCCGTTAGCTAGCTAGAGTGGAAAGGCGAAACAAATGAGCAAACGGATTGGTTATGCGATCACTGATAAATCTCATGTTTAGTAGGTAACTAATGTCACTGAAGCTCATCACACTATCGGGCATATTCTTTTGTCCTGTAGAAGGCGGATGAGCCCAGCATATGGGCCAACGCCGGATAGAAACAAAAAGAAGAAAGTCCAGGTTCGATATATTGCATCCAGGTCATCGTCTGATCCATAATGGGCGGCTGCAATCAAATATCCTGGCAGTAGGTAAAATGTAAAAACACCGGTGGACTGGGTTTATCTCCCGCCACTGTTCATAATGGCAGTGAATACTCGTATACGAAAAAGAAAGAGAAAACATAAACAGCCCCTATTTGTTGACGACACCCGCACACGTTACAAGGACCTGGATTTACGGATATGCACTTGGAATATAAGAACTCTATATTGATCCGGTGGAAGTATCCAATTGGCAGATGTCGTCGAAAGTTATAAGGCTTACATTACCGCTATTCAGGAAATGCGATGGACAGGACATGGCTGCACAAGAAAAAGAAACTGCGATATATACTACAGTTGCCATGAAAAAAAAACATGAATTTGGTTGCGGATTTGTAGTTGGCAAAAGACTGCGACATCTAGTCTCTAGGTTCAATCCTGTGAGTGAACGAATAGCCACAATCCGCATAACAGCGAAACATTTTTATATTTCCCTAATTTGTGTGCATGCCCCGACATGATGATGCCAAAGACATATTCTATGAACGCCTAGAGGAAACGTATGACCGCTGCCCTGGCCATGACATTATTGTACTAGGAGATTTGAAAGCTAAAGTAGGAAAGGAGAATGTGTTTCATCCAAATATTGGCAATTTCAGTCTACATGCTGACAGTTCTGACAACGATATGAGACTGTCAATATATTACAATAAACTAAGGTTTGCTGCCAGAAATTTCTGGTATTTTTCCTGCTGAAGTGGCCGCTATCAACTCGCCTATCTTATTTGCTGTTGAGAAGAAAACGAAAACAATTATATGCATGGACAGCCTTAGTGTAATCACTGCTTTTCTCCACAACAAGTTTATTAGAAATGCTCCTATATTGCACCCAATTCAACTGCTATTGGTACCCTCACGCATTGGTATAGCAGGAAATGAAATTGCTGATAATGCAGCCAAGGAAGCCATCAACTTGCCGATGATATTTGAGATTCCCTGTTTTGATCGTATAATTTATAACATTTTTAGGAAAATACAGACAATGGAACACCGAGCTGAATGGGCAAATTATCAATCTTTTCTGAGATCCCACAATCCAGACTATAAAAAAATAAATGGTTTCCCATTACATCCCATGAAGGGACAGGGGAGAACTTCTCACAATCAGTGAGCTGTGCGCTTTCCAGTTTTCACTCACTGATTGGGACCTACAGTTTTACACCGATTCCGAACGGTATTTTGAGAAGCTTTTTCATGGCTATATACTCGATAGTGTCGCCGTCACTATGCGAGGTGACCGCCGCTGAAAGAAATTTTAAGGTGGTCAGAGCAGGGTTCGAACCCAGGATCTCATGTACAAGAGCCGCGCACACTAACCATTGCACCACCGACGGCCACACAATCCAGACTATAATAGACCAAAATATCACTATAAATATAATAGATATCAATGCATTTTGTTAGCGCGCCTAAGAGTTGGAAAAGCACTATTCAATTCGGGGCACTACTGCAATAATTCCGATTATGTACAATGTGACAGCTGTGGCTGCAACATGGATATTCGACACGTTCTGGCGGAATGTCCCGTATCCAGAATCGATGAACCTTTACCGATCTCTAATGTCTAAATCAATCTTCATCATATTTTACTACAAACTGCTTTCGAATTTCGCTAAACAATGTATGAATATAAAATTTTTTATTAAACACTTTAATTAATTATATAATTTTTACCACTAATGCGCGGATATGGCCTTGGTTACCCTGCGCCTGTTCCTTTTGCAGTTATAAATTTATTTATAAAATACAGTTGTGTGCGTTGAAATAGAGTCAACACTAATCAACATTTCACAGCAAAAACAAAGGTAGAAAAATTAAATTTTGTTTATAACTTTTATTTTTTATTGTTTAATTAAGAACTAGATATAACATTTTAGAACATTAATGTCGTAATCTATAATTAAATCATTAGGTACACATCAAAATATTTCAAAATATTCCGTTTTGCCTTTGAATTAAAATAGAGTCATCGCGATTCATCATTTGAACTAGAATAAATACTTCTGTCAAATAAAAGTATGTTTCATTCATCCTTTATATTATCTCAGTACTTTGTGAAATAACTATTGTTTTTAATCCACAAGCCTTTAATGTTTTCCACGCCGATTGTACCAGTGCCCTAAGCTCAATCTTTATTAAATTTGGTTTATTTCTTTGATAGACACGTTAATGTCCCGCCATAAATTCTCCATTGGATTTAAGCCCGGCAACTACATAGACCATCTTAAAACTATGACACTATTATTTCAAACCAAGCTTTTGCTCTCTTCGATGTGTGTTTGGGATCGATATTATGTTGAAACACCCATCGACGCAGCATTTCCTGTTCAGCACAAGGCATCATGATGTTTTTTAATATAGTAGTATAATATTGTCTGTTCAATTTAGAATAAAGGTTCTGTCCCACTGTAAGAGTAATAACCCCATACCATTATGTTTCCGCTACCATGTTTAACTGTGTGGATTGTGTTTTGGGGCAGGAATTCGGTGTTGGAGGGTCTTCGTACAGGAAGATTACTCCTATCATAATTAACCAAGCTCACTTCCAGCTGTCCTCAAAATATTTCGGCATTTGCGTACGAGCCATTTTACATGCTCCTTGGCAAAATGCAACATTTTTTTAACGTTCCGTTTGGATAGAAATGCAACTTTTCGGACACTTTTTGCCTTTAAATTGTTTTTAGGTAGCATTTTTCGTAATGTCGAGGTGTCAACATTCCGATCGTATTGCCTTTTAAGAACGGAAGAGGTAATAAAAGTCGAAATCTACGTAGCGCAATATTTTTGGTTCCAAATCTTATGTAATTTTCAGGATTTTACCGTCTGTTTCCTGGATTGGGGTTATATTTTATTCCGGTCTCCATCATTTTCTTTGAGCATAGCTTCTGAATTCTTTTCTCAGCTCTTTTATTCTTTCTTGGCGCTCATGATTGCAATGCTTATGCAGGGTATATCGTACACACATCAAGCGGTTTGACCAACAATGTGAATGTATTAGTAAAATATGTTTGACATTACATATCAAACGTGTTTCTTCAAATACTCATTTTTATGGGAATGTTGAAGTGAAAGCACGTACGGTTTCTTGTCGGCTGCTTGTTATTTTCGTCTACGTATTTTGAAATCAGTTTCATATTATTGGTTTTTTAAATTCCGATTTGCATACTTTTTTCCTTTTATGTTCCACTACGCCGGTGAGAACGATAAACTTCGATCAATTCCAAAATAAAGTTTTTTTCTTCCATTTTCCGCTCATCACTTGAGATGCTTACTCTCGTTGCTTTCCACACAAAAATGAGTCATGTTTGATCCATAGAGTAAATTTGTAGTAGAGCCGCCATTTGTCTCATCTGACGTTTCCTTTCACACTCTTCGTGATGCGGTCGGTGTGATAGAGAGATGTTTGACGAAAAGTGATATACACCAGGTGGAATTACAATAACTTGCTTTAATTTTTCATGCCATTTTGGTGAAAAACTGTGAAATTTAAATGTGTTTTAAATTTTTTTATTGACTGTTATTGTTAGCATACATTTGTGTTGTATTTAACACATTAATTTTAACACACAAAACGAAATGCCGTTGTTGTTATTTTGTTCGTTGTTTTGAATCATTGCCTCTATCTGGTATTAGTAAAGCAATTCTTTTCAACATCAAACGTATACATCACACGAGGACAAATGTCAGAAATTTGGTGAGTGAAAGATTTTCTCTACCCATATTTACTCTATGGTTTGATCAAACGGACACATTGTGATATACACACATCAAATTTGGCGACCCGCTTGAACGAAAATCAAAATACAAAAATCGTATATCCAAGTGTGGCGTTTTTCACACACATTCTCAATGTTGGTCAAACCCGTAGAGTAATCTCAGACTAGAGAGAATATTTGGCTCCTCTGACGTTTCCTTTCACACTCTTCGTGATGCGGTCGGTGTGATAAGGAGATGTTTGACGAAAAGTGATATACACCAGGTGGAATTACAATAACTTCTTGCTTTAATTTTTCATGTCGTTTAGGTGAAAAACTGTGAAATTTAAATGTGTTTTAAACTTTTTTATTGACTGTTATTGTTAGCATACATTTGTGTTGTATTTAACACAATAATTTTAACACACAAAACGAAATGCCGTTGTTGTTATTTTGTTCGTTGTTTTGAACCATTGCCTCTATCTGGTTTTAGTAAAGCAATTCTTTTCAACATCAGACGTAAATATCACACCAGGCCAAATGTCATAAATTTGGAGGGAGAACTAGTAGATCTATTATAAGTATTAATCTATGTTCAAACCGCTTGATGTGTGTATACCCTGCATTAGATCGGCCCATTTTGGAACGTCAATAATGACAATTTATTAATGATCTACTAATAAACATTAATCATATTTAGAAGCTAACCTTTGTTTTCAAATTCAAATCCAAACTACCATTAACTATTTCAAGAAAAAAAGTAGTTTTTTGTAATTGACTCTATTTTATAGCACACGTCCTTACATAGCCTTTAAAATATTGACACTGACCTGGAGAACAGTAGTGTACAAAATTTATTAAAAATTACGGCATTATATACAGCAGAGAACCGGTGAATCAAGTTCAGAATTTCTTGACATGAAACAACTTGACAACTGATTTGTAGAGAATAAAAGTTTTAAAGACTGTGTGACTCTATTTCATCGCACACCACTGTATGTTTTCAAAAAATATAAAAAAATATATGTACCAGTATTTATGTCCCTACTAAGTATAAACTAAATATTGGTTACAGGCTCCACCATTTTTTAAATTTTCATTTAGCCCCCATCCCGCAACGTGCGATAAGGAACTTCGTTCCAAAAATTTGAAACTGTTGATTACGTAGAGAAACGGTATACGAATAATATAGGAATTGTAATTCTTAATTTTTCTAAGTTTGTAGCAGCAAAATCGAACTAGTCGTTTTTGAGTTAAAGAGCCCCAAACGTGACAAATTCCCCTATATGATACTAACTTCAAATCGATATATCTCGATTGCTAAACGTGACTCAGCGAAACTCGGGACACGTACATATAACTTTTTTTTACCGACATACCTTTTCCCGGTAGCCGGAACCTCCACCGATTTTGGCTGTCGCACAGTGTTTTGAATAAATACGTCACGTCAATCACACTGCATTGATTGACTCTTAGATCGCATTCCACAAACATTTTGTAAATATATTTTTATATTAGACTCACTTCGTGACTGAACTCTCTATCGGTTTTCGAAAAAAATATATGCTCTCCCTTTTATATTAACAGGCCATAACGAAGGTTTAATTAATACTTCATAAAGACAAGGTGAAACTTCAATAGTGAAATTAACATATTTAAGAGAATTAACATCACCATCTCTCTTCACTAGACAAACGTACTCAAGATGATATTTACAAATCTCAGCATTCTTTTCTATGCATGACAGAGTAGTATTGACAGCTGTGAGTGACACTTGTCTTAAATGACGAAACAACATATAAATAAAATATATAAATTGTTCCCTGCTTGGATTTCGACCTAATACAATATTTAATGAAGACATTTGGCAACGCATTGGATTTGAATTGGGTACATAAGTACGTAGAAGAAAATAAACTTGAATCTCTTATACGAGTATACATAAAGGGTTTTTCAACAGAGACACTACAAAAGTAAATCGATAGGGACAGCAAACGACGCCATATTTTTTCCCGCTCTTTTGACATTTCTCTTCAGTAAGGTTTGCCATTTCATCATGGGAAGATATACGAGCCAACAACGAGTCGAAATTGTTAAAATTTACTACCGAAATTTGGAGTCAGTGGCCTCAACTTTAAGAGCGCTACGTCCAATTTATGATCGTCATAATCGTCCTACCAGATCAACAATTGAGCGTCTAGTGGAAAAATTTGAATCCACAGGCACGGTACAAAGAAGTGCCCGTAGTGTCGAGAATATTGTTGCCGCTGAGGCTTCAGTTCAAGAAAGCCCAAATGTGTCTCTCACACGTCGTTCTCAAGCGTTGGGCATCTCTGTGACGTCGTTGCTCCGAATTTTGCGAAAAGATCTTGGTCTACATCCTTACAAGATCAAATTGACGCAAGAACTGAAGCCGCTTGACCACCATAAGCGTCGTATGTTCGTGAATTGGGCTGAGCAACAACTTGAAAATGATTCGGATTTCCATCGGAAAATCCTCTTCAGCGATGAGGCTCATTTCTGGCTGAATGGCTTCGTCAATAAGCAAAATATGCGTTATTGGTCAGACAGCAATCCACACGTAATCCATGAGTCATCATTGCATCCCGAAAAAATTACGGTTTGGCGTGGTTTATGGGTCAAGACCGGCACATTACTGTGAATGCGAATCGCTACAGTTCAATGATAACCGAATATTTTAGGGCCCAGTTGGATAATATGGACTTGGAGGACATCTGGTTCCAACAGCACGGCGCCACACAGCGAATGCCACAATCAATTTATTGGAAACCAAGTTTGGTGAACGTGTTATCTCACGAAATGGCCCAGTCGATTGGCCGCCTCGGTCGTGCGATTTGACGCCGTTAGATTATTTCCTGTGGGGCTACGCCAAGTCTATAGTCTATGCCAACAAGCCAGCGACGATTGATGAACTTCGTACGAATATCGAACGTGAAATTGCAGCAGTATCGGCCGATTTATGCTTGAAAATCGTCGAAAATTGGGTTCAGCGTCTGAACTTCTGCAAGCGTGCCCGTGGTGGCCACGCAAAAGAAATCGAGTTCCATACATAATGACATCGAACGTACTTTCACAGGAATAAAGAATTTCATTGGTATCTAAAACCGGTTTTGTTTTATTTAAAAAAAACTTTTGTAGCGCTCTTATTGAAAAACCCGTTATATACATAGACGTCCAACATCAAATATTTCTAGAACAGCTCTTGAATGAAACCCACAATGGTGTCGTAGGGCAGGAATACCACCAAATTCTTCGTGAACTTCTTTTTTTTAACTTTGTGTTATATTTGGTTTAAATGAATAATTGACATGTAAAGTGTGCCAGAAAATTCACGCAAGATTTGAATTTCGTGCCATGTGTGCGGTAAAATGGTTTTGGGTTCAGGGTTACTAGGAATGGAACCACAAGTGAAAGAACCAACCCGTTTTCGTTGTTGAGAAATATTTCTTACAGGCCAATTAAGCTGTATTACATATGACATACAAAAATTTGATTAAATTCTTATAAATTAGGATTTTCAACTTAAAAATTATAAGCAGCATAAAATATAGTTTGCAAATAAAGGAAACAATATCAAAAAATAATATAATAATAAATATTTTACAAATAATGAAGGCTTTTCTAACAAAATCATCTTCAACGATGAGGCTCATTTTCAATTTGATAGCTTCGAGTATCGTCAAAATTGTCGCATTTGGGTTTTAAAAAATACACCACCAGTGATTGTTGAAAAACAAATGCATTAACAACGTGTCAGTGGTTGCTGAGACCTATCATAGAACCATTTTTCATCGAAAATGCGGATGGTCGGGCAATAATAGTTAATGTCGCGACATGACAATCTAGTTTTGTTGTTCCTAAATTGCATGATACATCCCCAGAAACAATGCAATTATAATTCAATATTGCATGAATTTTGGGACATCCTTTACATATCAATTCTTATGGTGAAAATGTGAAACAAAAATTATTGATACAAAAAGATAGAATAAATGTTGACCTAAAATATGGCTTCTGGAATATATTGTAGAATTAGTAAATCTGACTCTCTGGTATTAAATGCCAGAATATGTTTCTGTTGTCGTGGCATTCGGTGGTGCAATGTTTAGTGAGCGCGGCTCTTGTACTCGTACATGAGAACGTGGGATCAATTCCTGCTCTGGCCAACCTTACATTTCTTTCAACAGCGGTCAGTCACCTCGCTTAGTAACGGCAACACTATCGAGTATTAGGACATTAAAAAGCAAGCTATGCATCGGCAAAGGCTTATAGACCAATTAGCCTTACCTCGTTTCTACTCAAAACCCTGGAGAGATTAGTGGACGACATGGTGAAAAGTGGAATACCGAACGATATGCTGAAGTTTAGCAACACGCATATGTCAAAGGCAGATCAATGGATACCGCACTTCACGAGGTAACCTACTACATAGAGCAATCTCTCAATGACAAACAATATACACTCGCTATATGCGTAGATATTGAGGGACCGTTCAATAATGTCCGGACCGATTATCCAATACTTAGACCAGTTTATGGTGGACCGGGCATTAAGAGACTCGATCAACCATATGCTAAGGAATAGATGGATAAACTGTGGTTCCCATGATGTAAATATTAGAGACAGGGTACAACGTGGAACTCCACAGGGAGGGATTATATTACCACTCTTATGGGTCCTCACAATACAGTCTCCTAAGGAAACTTACCGAAGAAGGACTTAAACCAGTCTGCTACGAAGATGACGTTATAATACTGCTTAAGGGAAACAATCCTAATCAACTATTCAGAGAGGCCGAGAGGACACTGAGTAAAGCTTATGACTGAGCCTATATGTAAACCCGGACAAAACGGAAATATGTATATTCACAAGGAAGATGAAAATCTCAGAATATGAAGCGTCTCGATTCCTGGGAAAGACGATTAAAATATCAGATAAGGTTAAATACTTAGGGGTAATCTTATATCGGAAACTGTATTGGAAGCACCACATAGAGGACAGGGCCAATAAGGCCTACAGATGCTGGTCGCTATGCAGAAGGGCAATAGGATCCAAATGGGGCCTCAAACCGTATATAACATACTGGCTCTACAGAAGCGTAATCAGGACTGTTCTAACATATGCTTCTGTAGTATGGTGGGCGGTAGTTGAGAGGAAATGTAACATCGCAATACTGAAGAGGGTTCAGAGAATGTGCTGCATTGGTATTAGCGGTGCAATAAGGACAACCTCGGCGAGAGCCATGGAGACTATTTTATGTATCCAGCCAATCGAGATGAGAGTCAAATACGAGGCCGTCATTGCGGCAAAACGCCTACAAGCAGCAGGTGAACGACAAAACACCAACGGATAATTGGGGCCTTAGTCGGTTACACGCAAGATACGAGTGAATCTGACCGAATACCTGAGATAAGGGTTAAGGTGAATTGCGTGATCTTAACGCCAACTGAAGACGCCTGGCATAATGGGACCCTGGGACAAATGTCTAATGGGACTCGGTGCTACACGGATGGCTCAAAGCTAGGAGAAAGAACGGGTCTAGGAGTCTGCATTGAAAATCCCGCAACCGAATCCCATCTACGACTCCCGGATCTTAATACAAACTTTCATGTGGAAGTACGGGCGATTACAAAGTGTATCAAATGGCTCGGCGAGAATACAAACCTAGCCGAGGCAAATATCTTCACGGATAGCCAAATGGCAATCAAGGCAATATCATCGGAAACTGTCAAATCTAGAACGGTCCTTGACTGTAAGAAGGTGATAAACGATTATTCTATGCACGGCAGACTCTAAATCATCTGGGTGCCCAGGCACAGCGGAGTATTCGGCAACGAGAGAGTGAACCTCCTGGCAACGAATGCCAGGAAACTCCGAACGGTGCGCCTAGATGGAGCGAAGCCCTTTGGGGTGACGAAGGCTGAGTTAAGTAAATGGGCGTAGTCGGCACATATAGCACAGTGGAACCAGGAATCAGTAGGCAGGATGACAAAGATCCTATGAGCAGACCTAGATGGTTTGAGGACAAAAGGTTTGCTGAAACTGGGAAAATCTGAAATGAGCAAGATGATGGGAGTCTTAACGGGGCACTCGGGATTACGGGCCCACCTGTACCGTATTGGACTAGTGGCGAATAGTAAGTGCAGGGCATGCATGGAGGACGATGAGACGATGGACCATTTCTTATGCCACTGCCCGACCTTCACACAAGCTAGATCCAGATATCTTTTAAGGGACTTGGGAGAGATTCTCAGAATCACACTCACAGAAAAATTCGGTTGAGATAACCGAATTTGCCGTAACCGAAATTAGAGGTTGTCACAACCTCATTGGAGGTTGACACAACCTCATTGAAGATTGACACAACCTCATTGGTGGTTGACACAACTTCATTGTAGGTTGACACAACCTCATTGGAGGTTGACACAACCTCATTGGAGGTTGACACAACCTCATTGGAGGTTGACACAACCTCATTAGAGGTTGTCACAGCCGAATTAGAGGTTGTTACAAACGAATTTCGATAGTGTCCCAAAATAATTTTGAAATTAGTTTTAATTATTAGCTGATGATTTATTTTCCTAAATTCTTATAAAAAAATTACAAATGGAAAAAAAGTCATTTCTATAAGGAAATTTTTAGGGTTACGCATTGTTTATTCATGCTAGTTCCGGCCTTTTTTGAAGTCCCGAACATCACGGTCCACCGCACCAATTCTGACGTGCGTCTCAAACGACCGACCTTGAAAAACTGCAAAACCGTGGATATTTGATTGAGCATTTTCTGCCAAAAAATTACGTTTTAAGACATAAAATATTTAACTTTGGTAACAACCATACAGCCGCGACGGCAACAATTATTCATTCTTAGCTTATTTGAGTATAATATTTTTATTTATAATTTTATGCTGGAATTATGTTGCGGTAACCGAATTGAAAATGAATTCGGTCAGGCCTACAAAATTCAATAGAAATTCGGTTACAGCAACCGAATTGACGCCAAAATCGGTTGTTGCAACCGATTTAAGGCTAAATTCGGTTATTGCGACCGAATTGATACCAAATTCGATAGATACAACCGAATTGATGACAAATTCTGTTGTAGCTACTGAAATGGTGTCACATTCTGTTACTCCAACCAAATTTGCTATTAATTTCGGTTGTTGCATCCGAATTAATTCCAAATTCGGTTCTTCCAACCGAAGTTTTAGAAAATTTAGTTGATAAAACGAATATAATTGAATTTTCAGCTTTCACAACCGAATCCATTATGAAATGAGGTTGCTTCAACCGAATTTCAGTTGTGGGGACTGCATTCGGTCGACACAACCTCAAATCGGTCGCCACAACCTCAATTCGGTTGTAGCAACCGCAATTCGGTGGCAACAACCGAATTTACGGTTGCTACAACCTCTTTTCTAACAATTAGTTCTCTGGGTGCAGAGAGTTGTGCGCTTTCTAGTTATTTATACACACCGGTTCCGAACGGTATTTTGAGAAACATTTTCATGGCTAAGTACTCGATAATGTTGCCATCACTAAGCGAGGTGACCGTCTTCGAGAGAAATGTAAGGTGGTCTGAGCAGGGATCGAACCCACGTTCTCATGTACAAGAGCCGCGCACACTAGCCATTGCACCACCGGCGGCTAGCCATTAAAAAGCCTTTTAAAATATCGTTCGGAACCGGTGTAAAACTGTACGTCCCAATCAGAGAGTATAAATAACTAGAAAGAGCACAAATCTCTTATTGTGAGAATCTCTCCCAAGTCCCTTAAAAGAATGTAATGGGAAGCTATTTATTTATGATTCTTATTCTTCCACTGGGGAATATTCTTTGTAATGTTTTATTTTATCGAAATAATTCTAGGAATAAATGGCCTCATCTCAAGTAACAAAGTTCTTTAATCATAAATCTTTTTAATTCAGCTGCGAGCATAACCTTTTGCGCTGTTTCATTTCCTGTATCACAATAAACCAGTGTGATTTGCAACCTGTTGACTTTAGAGAATCATGGTCTGTTTGGCACCCATGGTATCATATAGAAATGCAGGCCAACACTCCCTTCTCTTTGAACTATAATGCTCATCAAATTCACTCATTCAATAATATTCTCAGTTCCACTTAAATGCATTTGTTGACGTATTCTGATTTTGAATTGACTAAAACAGTATTCCATTCACGTCAGACTTGAAACACATAAAATTTTGTAATCTTGAATGAAAACGATATTGGCGACAACGACTGTCTCAGAGCAGAGCAATACAACAGTGTAAATGAACTTATTAACAATATAACATTTATGACCAATTATCGTTTGGGGTTTGAATTCTTGTTTGCTTTTCTTTTGTTAAAATATCAACAAAAGACGACAAAATTGCAGTATGAATAAAACAGTTTCACTTTCTTCTGGTCCGGTTATTGCAGTCGTCATACATTATTTGACTTTTATCCAACCATGTGGTGTTAAAGGGGAATAGAGAAAGAGTTTTTAAAACAAGTGCGAGTGACGAAACAAAAAGCTCATCTCGTCGTCTAACGGCAATTAACAAATATTCAGAGGGGGAACACAATTATGAATTCATTAAACATTTAAAATACAGTTTAGGAATAATCTAAACGCAATTGGGTACAACAATAATGACTTGAATCGTATCATAAGTATCGTTAATTTGAATAGCAGTTTCGGAATTCTGTAACCTTTTAACGATAAAAATCGGTATATAATTTATCAAAATTCATAAAATTTCGTCGTCGGTGGTGCAATGGGTAGTGCGCGCCTCTTGTACTTGAGATCCTGGGTTCGATCCCTGCTCTGACCACCTTAAAATTTCTTTCGACGGCGGTCACCTCGCATAGGGACGGCGACATTATCGAGTATTTAGCCATGAAAATACTTCTCAAAAATACCGTTCGGAACCGGTGTAAAACTGTAGGTCCCAATTAGTGAGTATAAAACTAGAAAGCGCACAGCTCACTGGTTGTCAGAAGCTCTCTCCGATTCCTTCAAGGGATGTAATAGGAAACCATTTATTTTTATTTAGTTTTATAAAATTTCAATACTAAAATTGCGAATTTTGTAAATTTTACTACTGATTTTTATCGTTAAAAAGCTACAGAATTTCGCTGCAGGTCTGTCGCGGCAAATAAATTATCCAGACGGTTGTTGAAATCCTGATCGATTCCCTCGAATCCTAAATAATAATGTACATTCAAGTAGAATTGTTCTTCGGAAATATATAAATAAAATGCGTCATGATTTTATTTACACCGCACATTTTGTACAACTTTCGCTGTTTTCTTTCCCTATGTTACAATTCCATTCCAATCCAATTCATTTCCCTTTCAATGAATACTATCACCTTCTCCCCATTCTCCACTCGACGATCCCCAACATTGTTGATGTCTTCCTCTTACATTGTTTGAAATCGTTGGGATTTTCTGTAAATGGCTGAAATCACATCACATGTTAGATTAGACGACAGTACGAGTATGTGCATTGCACTTGTCTGTCACGTCTACTCTACTATTACTTCTTCTCTGCATTCCAATGTCCCTGTGTGCTGCTTGTGTTTGTCCTACCATCTTCAATCACCTAACCCAGATGTTCTTGTGACGTACAAACGAGGTTTTTTTTCTTCTATTTCTATTGTAAATATAAAAGGGAAAACGGTTGAATGGCGGATGAACTATATCATATTAATTTTACAAACATCCAGGAGCGTTAATTGGAAGGGATAAACGATAGAAGTTGTATTTTCTTTGGATTTGGTTGGTGTAAGACTGACAAAATATGACAAATCATATCATAAGAGGTTCTCTTTCAATGCATATTCCTAGTATAACAAGACAAGTTGCTGCTATAGCTTTGATGTGTCAAAAATCTAAAAACCTTTTTAAACCAAAAACGCGGAGTTCTTTTACTACACTTTTTAATTCAAGTGTAAATTACACTGCGCCACAAATTTTTGACCAAATGTATCTGACATCTGATAAGTATGTAAAATTGTCCGCTAAATTCGAATTTGAACGAATCAGAATGGTCAAAATTGGAACCGGTTTCGAGATATTCAGCCTTACGTATGTCGCTCTCGTATTTCGACAACGACAGTTTTGTAAAAGATTAAAGACAAAGTTTGAGTGTTATCTTTAATCTTTTACAAAACTGTCGTAGTCGAAATACGAGAGCGACATACGTAATAAGGCCGATTATTTCGAGATATTACCGTATTTAAGTTTTTAAAACAGATGATGTCACTTAAATGTAAATATCTTTAAAAATATTCAACGGATTTTGTGGTTCTTTTTGATATCTGAATGACAATATAATTACCGAAACAACAGAGGGTCGCTTGTAAAGATTGATCAAGATTTGACAGAGTTACAGTGGTCCAAAGTTAACATTTCACAAACATTTTTCAGATTTTTCCCAATTTTTTTATTTTTATCTTTTTTTTTAAACCAAGCAATTAAAAGTATTAATGTTTTATAACTGAAGACGCTAGTTTGATTCAGAACCAATATTTTGCGTACAACAGGATCCAGATCTGTGAAAAAATGACAAAGTTAAAGAACACTTAGTGAATTAACACACTTTTCGATTTTTACCAAATCAAAGAAAGTAAAAGCAAAATTTATTTTTTCAAATTCTGCATATTTTACTTGCTTTGGATTTGACAAAAATCGAAACCGATCTGGATTCTGTTGGGCGTAAACTGTTCGTCTTGAAATAAACTAGCGCCTTAAGTTACAAAACATTAATATTTTCAAGTGAATGGTTCGAAAAACAACGATAAAAGGAGCAAAGTTGCAAAAATAAGCAACATTTTTGTGATGTTTAATATTTGGACCACTGTAACTCAGCCATTTCTTAACCAATCTTTACAAACGACCCATCGATGTTACGTCGATCTTATTATCTTTCATTAAACAAAAATAACTAGAAAATACATCGAATATTTCCAACGATATTTACATTCAAGTGATATCATCTTTTTTAAAAACACAGAAACGAAACACAATATTTCGAAAGCCGATATACTTTTGTATATTCTGACTTAAAATTCGTCTTCAGCGGATAATTTTACAGATACGTTAGGTCAAAAATTTGTGAACCATTTATTTTATTATTATACGAGGGCGTATCAATACGTCCATGACTTTTTGAATGAAACACAGTTTTATTTGCAAAAAACATATTTTTCAACATAATCTCCTTTTAGCTCCATACACTTAGTCCAACGTTTCTCCAATTTGTTTATCCCTTCCAAAAATAGGATTTATCGAGGTCCATAAAATAGGAATTTGTTTGATCCATAATTTCATCGTTGGAGCTAAATATCTTTCCACCGAGCCATTTCTTTAAGTTTTGGAAATAGGAAATAGTCACTGGGGCTAAATCCAAAGAATATGGCGGATGAGGTACCAATTCGTAGCCCAATTAAACAACTTCAAACAATCATTTGAAATTGTCACACAATTACGTTTATGGTCAATTGAGAGCAAACGCGGCACCCATCTTGCAGACAGCTTTCTTTAACCCAACTGATCATTTAAAATCGAAACCACACTGCCATATGAAATGCTTATGACATTAACAATGTCACGCATTTTTACTCTTCGATCGGCCACCACCATATCGTGGATTTTTTCCACATTTTCGGGTGTATTGGCCTCAATTGGCCGTCCAGAACTTTCAGCGTCATTTGTACTTGTGCGACCACAATGAAAGTCAGTAAACCAATGTTGCATTTCATATAACTACGAGGGAAGTTCGAAAAGTCACGGACTTTTCGATCCGCCCTCTATTATATATTGTTGGAATAAGGGTTTCTTTGAATCACGGTATGCAACAAATTGAGGTTAAAGGTCTGGGGGTCTGTGAAAAATTCTTCACAAAATGAGATCTCAATATGGGTATATCCAACCTTCCAAATCAGTTTTCATTTCTAGGTCGAAATTTTATTTTATAGCCAAAAGAATGTGACGCATTTTTGTGTCAAAGACTAAAAAATTATTTTAAATCTAAACTTGTAATTAAAAAAATACAGTAATCAGCCACAAAAGGGTGATATAAGGGTTAAAAACTACGCTTTTGACTTGTAAAGGGTGTCCGAAAATTCAAGCAAGGTTTGAATTTCGTGCTATGTTTGCGATAAAGTGTTGCTGTTAAAAAAAAACAGCGTAACAGCTGACAGCTCAGGACTACTACAAGGTGTTTCAAAAGAAGTCATACGATGTTGTTGTTTGGCTCTCATTTTCTTCTTCGATTCTGTTTTTTGATTATGTTTATTTGAACCTTTAGAATTTTATTGGTTAAGTTGAGAAGATGATATTTATTGGTTAAATGGGCGCCGTCACAATTGATTACCATACGGGCTCGTTTTATGGCATTTTTCATCACTTCGGCGAGAACTTCGAGCAACACATTGTCGCACTCTTGCCGAATGTTGACCTTAAGGGCTTCCAGGGTCTCGGGCTTGTTCACGTATACTCGGGACTTCAAAAAAACCCCACAAAAAAAGTCTGAAACTGTTAAATCGGGCGATCTTGCGGGCCAGTGCAAATCGCCAAAACGAGAGATGAGGCGACCCGGGAACGCCGCCTTCAGAATATTGGTTGTGGCCCGCGCAGTGTGTGCCGTTGCTCCGTCCTGTTGGAACCACATGTCCTCCAGTTCTAATTCGGCGAATTGCGGCAGAAAAAACTCGGTTAACATGGCCCTAAAGCGCGCACCGTCCACTGTTGTCGTTTGACCAGCGGTGTTCTCGAAAAAAAAATGGCCCAATGACTCCTCCAGCGTGAACAGCGCACCATGCAGTCACTTTGAGCGGGTGTAATGGCTCCTCGTGCATTTTCGGTGCCCCAGAAGCGATAGTTTTGCTTGTTCACGTACCCGCTGAGGTGGAAATGAGACTCATTGCTCATTATGATTTTAGTGGAAAAATCGTCCACGAGATTGAGGATGGCTTGGGCGTAGGTTACACGCGTTTGGCGGTCAACAGGCAGCAGCTGATGCAAGGACTGGACTTTGTATGGGAACATGCGCAGGTCTTTGACCAAAATTTGCCTTAGGGACGACCGGCTGATGGCCAATTGCGAGGCACGGCGTCTGGTCGATGTTTCCGGCGACAGGTCGACATCCTCGGCAACAGCGGCGATATTCTCGGCAGAACGGGCGCTCCGGGGCCGGCCACTCCTGGCAACGTCTCGTGTGGTCCCATGCTCTTCAAGGTTAATGGCCAAACGGCGCAGTGTTTGCGCAGTCGGTGTCGGACGGTCGGGGAATCGTCGACGGTATTCGCGCTGCGCCAACACCACAGACGAATTGTTACGCAAAAAAATAGACACGATTATTCCGCGTTCTTGGGAAGCGTATTGCTCCATGGCTTGTTTACTTGTATTGTACATCTGTCTAGTCCAGAAATGTCTAAACAGATTTGACATTGGGGGCCATTTGCAAAAATAAGAGCATCTTCCAATAGGGTGGCCACTTTTGAAACACCCTGTATAACGTGTTTTTAGGGGAGGGCAAACAGGGCAACCGCCCGGGGCCCCCACAATAGAGACTTCGGAAAACAAATTAAATTTCTGACTAGTAAACAACTTTCCCTTTGATATTTTTGATAAATACGAGGAAGCTGCCAAAAAATATCTCAGGCTGACGACTATGTAGAATCACGCTCGAGAACCAGAACAAGAAACGTGAGGTTGAATCCGCTCGATTACTGGAAAGCACAAGACGCAAATCTGTCACCGAGGGAAACATACCAAAGTATCCGCCTTCACCCCAGTGGTCGACCAGCAATGTGTTTCTGTTTCTCTTACCGAAAGATTGCATGCCTATGAAGCTGTACATTCGAGATTTGGATTCCTTAATCACATCGAGAAGATGGATGCAGAAAATTTGCACGCTACAGCAGAGGAATTGGTGGAAGTTTATCACGATGATTTAGAACCTAGTCTTGGTAATGAGTTGGTTCAATTTGCGTCTTTGATCGACTCATAAAAAAAGGACTATGGAAAAGACCAATTTCCGGAACTATTTTACTACCAAATTCTCGAAGATCAAAATTTCAGAGCTACATTCCCAAACATTGAAATTGCATTGAGAATGTATTTGGTTTTGATGGTATCAAATTGCACTGGAGAGCGCTCATATTCAAAAATGAAAATTATAAAAAATAGGCTTCGAACCACGATGAGACAAAACCGTCTATCAAAGCTTTCTCTCCATAGCATTGAAAGTGATTTACTACGGGAACTGGATTTCGGCGAAATCATTAACGATTTTTCAGCGAAAAAAGCTCGGAAGGTTCCGAACGTTAAATTAAAGTTAATTTAATTTCAGATAATTCTTGTTTCCGATTATATTCAGATGTTTGTTAAATAATAAAATAATCTATATCTAGTTGGTTTCACAATAAATTATTTATTGGAAAACTCGACTGAAATATGTTGTCCAATTTAATTGGAAAATAATTTGGGGCAAGGGGGCCTCCACTCCTTTGTTGCCCCGGGGCCTCCACATCTCTAAATTCGGCCCTGGGTTTAATTGTTGTTACTAATAGCCATCCTATGCTTACACAGCTGGAGATTAGAGCATTAAGAGGATTACAAATGTCAAATTGCGTAAGAAAAAACCAACGAATAATCAAGATAATGCGATAATCTAATCTGGGCGTATGTAAACGCCATACTAAAATCATAGTACTTCAAAATAACTTGACACGCTTTCTTGTAAATTCAAACATTCCTAAACGGGGAATAGAGTTTTTGGGAATATTGCAAACAATACTCCTCCAACAAAGTACTTTACCATTTTTACAACTACAATAACAGTTACTGCAAATTCCCAGCCTATTAACTACAACTCTGTCATTGTGCTGCATTATGTTGTATACACGCAACTAATATTTCTTGGCAACGTTCCGTTACCATACTTACTCCTTCACCACCTTGCGCCTTGCTCCAAACAAATGCACTCATTACAGTTGAGACGTTCTCTTTACTTTTCCTTTCGTTACATTGATGATACAAAAAGAGCTGAACTGATATCGTTGGCATTAGAAGGTAAATGTAGTGGTGTTGGTTGGTGGTGGCGCTAAGATTCCACAGTATGCACATGAACACATGCATGGTAGGTAATACTCAACAACTTTCTTTGTTGCTTGCTGCTCTTCAATGCATATAAACTAGGATTGTTGTTACACCACATTGGGAAATGCATAACATTTTGTATTTATTAGTGCACAAGTATGAATATGTATGTGAGGCCATTTATGTATGTGCAGAGCGAGAGAGAGAGAGAGAGGAACTCTTTCATTGAAAATGTGAATTCATGTAAGCAAATGTCAATTTTACCATTTAACCCATTTTCTCACGGAGCCAACAAACGAATTCAGTCACTTGTACATAATCAATTTAATGACACAATATTGTTTTAGTTGATGTAGTTGTTGTATATGTTGCAGATGTTAGCGTTGTTGCTATTATTGTTTTGTGGAATCTCTTGCCCTCTTTTGTTATTTATTTGTATTGTCTCGATGGCGGAGTCTTGGCCAAACCAGAATTATGTTACAGAATATCAAATCGGATTCAATTTGTAAATTGCTTTCTGTTACTTTTATTTATTTATTTATGTTTTTGTCTAGTGTTGTTCTTTGTATTTGTTGTCGTTTGCATAAATTCTTATCACTCCATTTACATTTTCACTTCTTCGTCATCGTTTTGTTTGCTCTATACTCCATTCCTTTTGTACTTGGGCTTTGGCATGGACAGTGTAGATACATAATATGTCTGGGGCGCAATTTTACTCCGATTATGTGTGTTGGTGAGGAGATGGATGACTCATTTATTGGGTCGATTACTAGTTGGCAGTTGTAGAGCTGAGTGGGACTATAGTTGTATTATGCGAAGGAGCCACGCGATAGTGTCTTCTTCGTACATAATTTTTTTTATTCTTTCTTCGATTTCCGTAAGAAATCAAATGAAAAAGGGCTTTATCAGTTTAACAAGATTGCAAAGAATTTCAAAAATTCCTTTTTAGTTTCTGGTGATGTGGAACAAAAGATTCAAAAAGTTGACCAGATGTACTGGTTTTCAGTCATATGTTTACATTTGTTTTCAAAAATATATATGGTGCAATGTCTTTGTTCGGAATAAGGATAAACCACGTTGAAAATTAGTTACATACGAGGGCAGTTTCATAACTCCTCGACTTTCTTTTAATAAAACTTATTCTTTTTCGACAAAAAACCATTTATTTCTCAACATAGTCTACTTTTAGCTCATGCCATTACTTGTTGATCATAGCCAAAGTATATGTCAACGAACTCTCTTGATAACTTTTTTGAACATATGATCATCCATCCTGTTTCTCTGATGTGTATATCTAACGGGTTTTTCAATAAGAGCGCTACAAAAGTTTTTTTAAATAAAACAAAACCGGTTTTAGATACCAATGAAATTCTTTATTCCTGTGAAAGTACGTTCGATGCCATTATGTATGGAACTCGATTTCTTTTGCATGGTCCAGATGCTGAACCCAATTTTCGAAGGTTTTCAAGCATAAATCGGCCGATACTGCTGCAATTTCACGTTCGATATTCGTACGAAGTTCATCAATCGTCGCTGGCTTGTTGGCATAGACCATAGACTTGACGTAGCCCCACAGGAAATAATCTAACGGCGTCAAATCGCACGACCGAGGCGGCCAATCGACTGGGCCATTTCGTGAGATAACACGTTCACCAAACTTGGTTTCCAATAAATTGATAGTAGCATTCGCTGTGTGGCTTGTGGCGCCGTCCTGTTGGAACCAAATGTCCTCCAAGTCCATATTATCCAATTGGGGCCAAAAATATTCGATTATCATTGAACGGTAGCGATTCGCATTCACAGTAATGTGCCGGTCTTGATCATCACGGAAGAAGTACGGCCCAATGACGCCGCCGGCCCATAAACCGCACCAAACCGTAATTTTTTCGGGATGCAATGATGACTAATGGATTACGTGTGGATTTCTGTCTGACCAATAACGCATATTTTGCGTTCAGCCATTCAGCCAGAAATGAGCCTCATCGCTGAAGATGATTTTCCGATGAAAATCGGAATCATTTTCAAGTTGTTGCTCAGCCCAATTCACGAACATACGACGCTCATGGTGGTCAAGCGGCTTCAGTTCTTGCGTCAATTTGATCTTGTAAGAATGTAGGCCAAGATATTTTCGCAAAATTCGCCACAAGGACGTCACAGAGATGTAAAACTCTTGAGAACGACGTGTGAGAGACACATTTGGGCTTTCTTGAACTGAAGCCCCAGCGGCAGCAATATTCTCGACACTACGGGCACTTCTTTGTCTCACTGTCACGGGAACATTTTGTACTGTGCCTGTGGATTCAAATTTTTCCACTAGACGCTCAATTGTTTATCTGGTAGGACGATCATGACGACCATAAATTGGACGTAGCGCTCTTAAAGTTGAGGCAACTGACTCCAAATTTCGGTAGTAAATTTTAATAATTTCGATTCGTTGTTGGCTCGTATATCTTTCCATGAAGAAATGGCAAACCTTACTGAAGAGAAATGTCAAAAGAGCGGGAAAAACTATGGCGTCGTTTGCTGTCCCTATCGATTTACTTTTGTAGCGTCTCTGTTGAAAAACCCTTTACAGGATGGAGAGTTGGTATCCTTTAGAAAGCTCAGCCACGCTGAGTCAACAGAACCTCATCCGAGTGCTTAATGTAACTACATATAAATAATCTTTGTGTAACTATAATTATCCTACTGGGCCTCAACAGCCCACGGCCCTGGTGGACCTGGGTATGACAAATTGTTTTGAAGTGCATGTGTATGCATATGTGGTATAGTTATGGAATATGTCGTGTACTTTCACTGGCATCCCTGTCATTGCTATGAAGACAGTTGCTGCTGAAGTTGAAGCCGCTACACTGAAACCGACAACTTCGTCACCTTTCACATTGCGCTTCTTGAATGAGGTCTGGAAAGAGGCCTGATTTAAATCTACAAAAAGATCTAATAGACATGTTTGTTTCTCTTCCGAATGCAGTACTGTCAGAAGGACCACTCTGAAACTTCGAAAATATCCCATAGCCGTGTACACTTTCCTTCTTTAAGCAGGCCTGCTGACAGTCATACTAGTGGAAGGCGAAACGGATGATAATTGGCATGCATACTTCCCTTCTCCAAGCATGTCTGTGGGTAGGCCTGCTAAGGTAATTCAAGAGGGATGCTGTTGTTCGTGATATCTCGTCTTAGTATTTGTTCACAATTCGACTTAAAAAAAGCCGAGTAGGCAACACATCCGGCTGTAAGTGCTGAGGTCGTGTGTTCCATCCATGAGGCTGCAGAATTAAATAAAGCTTTATAATGTTCTAAGATAATGTTTATAATTTAGCTAGGAGACATAAAAATATCTGAACATTACAAATATGTCAATTGTTCTCACAATTTCTTTATTTTTTTTTTTGCCGAGTTTTTCTAAAAATGCTATTTTGCAGGCCTCCTAGCAATGCTTCCGTTGCAGTCCTCTTAGAATTCCTTCCATTAGCAGGCTTGCCAGAAGGCTTGAAAGGTAAGACCTTATACGAGGCTTTATCTCTGCAGGTCACCGAGCAGCCGTGTCAAGAGAAGGGAAAGTGCAGGCCTCCTTCCTATGGCACTCTATGTTAATTTGACGTGTAGAAGCCCCACACGTCAAATTAACATAGAGTGCCATAGGAAGGAGGCCTGCACTTTCCCTTCTCTTGACACGGCTGCTCGGTGACCTGCAGAGATAAAGCCTCGTATAAGGTCTTACCTTTCAAGCCTTCTGGCAAGCCTGCTAATGGAAGGAATTCTAAGAGGACTGCAACGGAAGCATACCTAAATAGGTCTTCTAGGAGGCATGCAATGATATATAGTGACGGGAAGAAAGATGTCGTACTTGCGGCTGCTTGAATACGGGTGGTGGTTCACTTACGTATGCTAGCATACCAAAGGTATCAGGTTCCTATTGGCAATCAGCCGGATGTCCCTATGGCGAATTTTGGTCAAAGACCTGCGCATGTTCCCATACAAAGTCCAGTCCGTGGATCAGCTGCTGCCTGTCGACCGCCAAACGCGTGTAACCTACGCCTAAGCTATACTCAATCTCGTGGACGAAGTGGACGATTTTTCCACCAAAATCATAATGAGCGATGAGGCTCATTTCCACCTCAGCGGGTACGTGAACAAGTAAAACTATCGCTTCTGGGGCACCGAGTGATGCACGAGGAGCTATTACACCCGCTCAAAGTGACTGCAAGGTGCGCTGTTCCCGCTGGAGGAGTCATCGGGCTATGTTTTTCGAGAACGCCGCTGGTCAAACGACAACAGTGGACGGTGCGCGCTGTAGGGCCATGTTAACCGATTTTTTTTCTGCCGCAATTCGAGGAATTAGGTTCCAACAGGACGGAGCAACGGCACACACTGCGCGAGCCACAACCGATATTCTGAAGGTAGTGTTCCCGGGTAGGCTCATCTCTCGTTTTGGCGATTTGCACTGGCCCGGAAGATCGCCCGATTTAACCGTTCCGGACTTATTTTGTGGGGTTTTTAGAAGTCCCGTGTTTACGTGAACAAGCCCGAGACTCTGGATGCCCTCAAGGTCAATATTCGACACGAGTGTGAGAATCTATCGCCCGAAGTTCTCGCCGAAGTGATGAAAAATGCCATAAAACGAGGCCGTATGGTAATCAATTGTGACGGCGCCCATTTAACCAATATCTTCTTCTCAACTTAACCAATAAAATTCTAAAGGTTCAAAGAAACATAATCAAAAAACAGAATCGAAGTTTTTCATTTAAAAAAAAAATGAGAGCCAAACAACATCGGATGACTTCTTTTGAAACACCTTGTATATTTGCAAGTCATAAACTCACTTATATTTAAGAGCATGTTTACTTGCAAATATGCCTACTTTTACGTGGAGCCATTTTCGTGTTTCATCAGAAAAAATCATATAATTACGTTGAAACATTCGTGTGTTTCCTCCCAAACGAAGTATTGACGACAGAATCAGTCTTTTATTATTTTTCTCCCGTCGGGGCATAGCGACAAAAACAATTAAGTAAACCGTGCGCCAAACACAGCTTTCTTTGTATCACAAACAAAGCTGTATTTGGATCTAACCTATAATAATGTAATATTGAATAGCAAACAATGTCTTGGACACAAGTATACTATATACATATATATGTATATACATATATATTCAAACAAGAAAAAAATACAACTTTTTTTTGTCGTCATGGAGAATGATTATTCGCGGGGGGTTCGTTTGCCTTAGTTTACCAAAAATTTCTGGCAAACAAACGGCTGTGTTCCATTCAGAACTCTTGAAATATGACCAGTTATATCGCAGAAGTAAACCACCATATACTTTGAAGCGCTTCGTGTGCGAACAACTTTTGTTGGATTCGGCTTGCCTTGGAAGACCCATACAGTCGATTGCTGTTTAGTCTGAGGTTCATATGCATAGATCCATAATTCGTCACCTGTCGTGATCTTATTTATATACCTCTTTTAAAGCACCGCCATTGCAGTTTTCCATATTTCCTTACACCAATCGACACGAACCTTTTTTGAACAGTTGACAAATTATGCGGTATCCACTTTTTACGGCCAATTCACTACTTCATTGCATGTGTGGGAGTGGAAGTAATGCCCAAGGTTGCCTCTATCTCTCGTTATGTCACATGACGATCTAGTGATACCAGTTCACACACTTGGACCACCTGCACGAAATGCATCCGGAAGCCGCCCCAATTAAATTCATTATACCAGTTTTTCACAGTTGTTCAATGCACATGTCATCAATGCACCCTCTTGATAACCCACGTCGAAAGTTGTGAAAAATAATCGCACGAAAATGTTCACTAGGTAATTCCATTTTTTGACTGAGGTGAATTTTTCGAGTCACTGAAAGAACCAGAAATAGTGCTCGCACGTGAACACTTTCTGAGTACCGTTAGCTATAAACTAACACTGTCCAATGGTGTTGCCAGATTGCACCTGGTAACACTAAAAATAGCCCAGGCCAGAACCAGGTAACTCTCGTACCTTTAGCCTTTTTACAAACTGCTTAGAATGGTGCGAGTGTTAGAGTTGCCACGTTTTCCTTTCAAATGACTTTTATTTAATTTACGTGAAAGAAATTCATGCCTTTATGTAATAAATTTGTAGGACCAAATGTTCCATAAATTCCGAAAATGCCTATATTATTTCCTCAAGTGGAAATGGTAGTTTATTTTTCGAAAAACCAAAAAAAGCGCAGCAAATATATAAATCACCAGAAACAATATGTAATTGTTTTGATTATTCATAAAACAGCTATAAATGAACAAGTGTGGTGAAGGGCAGCCGTCGTCTGTCGTAAATAAACAATTTTATAATTTCAATGATTTCCAATTAAGAGGCGTAAAAATAGATTAATGTGTTAGAAATTTGTATATTCGAAACGACTCATTGTAATATAATGTGAAGTGTGAGGAACTTTTACAGTGGTCAATTCTATAACTGTTATACAACAACATTTCATAATGAATTTAAATTTTCACTATACAATTTGTAATGTTAATGTGAAAACAATAGTTGATTGATGTGAACAAGCAAGGTTCCTCTGATTTAATCACAGGTGAATATAATCGTCAACATGTTATAACAGCTGAATACAATAAACAAAGATTTATAATGATTATAAAGAAGCCGAGATGTATCTATTACAGGTGGAAGCGTTAGAACAGCTGATTTCAGTTTTTTCTTGTCGTTGTGGTCCGACACCTTGTCAAAGATTGTTTATACCAATTCCAAGATGTATCTAGTATATATGGTAGCGTTAAAACAGCAGTCGAAATTTTTTCTTGTCCTTGTGGTTGTTGCCGAAAATTACAATAATTCCTTCTGATAAAACCTGCAATAAATACATCTTGACAATTTCGATCGACTGAATTTGACAAGGGCGGCTCCTGAAATAAAAACAAAATGCCTTCAATTCCTGCTGCTTTTACCTTACGTATTTTGCCATGTAAAGAAGCTATACGAAGACAGTTTGACAAGTCTGTCATTTTTTGAATAAAATATTTTTTTTTCGACAAACAAAACGTCATATTTTTCAACATAGTCTCCTTGTAGCTTGGTATATTTAATCCAACGTTTTTCCAATTTGTTATTCATTACAAATAAAAGCGTTTCTCAAGGTCCTCAAAATAGTCGCTTGTTTCAGTGATGACCTTTTCTTCCGACACAAATCTCTTACCGCCGAGTCATTCCTTCAGGTTTGGAAATAGACAGTAGTCACTGGGGGCTAAATCCGGATACTATGGCGAATGAGACAGCAATTCGTAGTCCATTTTATGTAGTGTTGCCAATGACACCATCTATCCCAAAAAACTATCGCCATTTGTTGGCCGGCAGACCCACCTTGGACTCGTTTGGGACACGTTCACTCGGAGAAGTACTTTGGTGTTGCTGTTCCTTGGTCTATGGTGTGTGTTGTGATAGATTCATGTTTTTTCCACGGTTATGAAACGGCGCAAAAACTCCTTCGGATTAGCGTTGAACATCGCCAAACTCTCCTTTGAAGTCATCGCACAGTTCCGCTTATGTTCGAATAAGCTTTATTAAACAAAAAATACTATGCCGAAACCTGAGTTGATCCTGACCCAGAGGAGAAATCCCTAAGCCCGTCCGTAAGTCGGCCGATCTCTTTTACCCTTAACATCTCCGGTGCTTAAACGGTTCTTGGGTAAAGTAGTATTTCAAACAATTAATCGGCTTTTGAAACTTCAGTCCCAGATAGCCCGATAAAAAAAGCGAGTTATCGATATCTTTCAAGTAATAATTTCCGCTTATTTTTGAGAGTTGTGTAACAATATCTGGTCGACTAAAGAGAACCACAGACTTGTCATTCATAAGCATGAGCTTGGGCGATAGATTTCTGGCTGATGAATTTGAAAAAAATATTACCAATAAATGGTGTAAACTTGATAGTGATGCGATCAATTTCGATTACATTCTTATTTGGTGTTAAGAAGGGCGGTAAACCGACAATAAACACCAAGGATAGCTGAAGTTTATGCTCCTGAATGAAAAGACTGTGGTTCGCTTAAAATAGTAAAATATCCGATAACATAGTAAGTTATCGATAACTTAAATTTAATTTTTCCACTTATTTTAAGCGAACCACAGACTTGTCATTCATGATCATGAACATCAGCTATCGTTGGTGTTTAATGTCGTTTTACCACCCTTGTTCATACCAAATAAGAATGTAATCGAAGTTGTTCGCATCACTTTCATGTTCACAAAATTTGTTGGTAATATTTTTTCAAATTCATCAGTCAGATACAAAATTATCGACCAAGCTCAGTCTCATGAATGACAAATCTGTGGTTCGCTTTAAGGTGCCATCGGATTGATATCATATATCGTGTTCTTGCATAGAAAAGTTATCCTTGTAGTTGTATTTTTTTTCATCTTGAAAGAAATTTGAAACACAGGGGTACAATAGAGAAGTAACTCTGATCCGTCCCATGCCCCTAGACATACACTTAAGCCGCTGATTCGATCTTTTGCCCACTCTGAATTTGTCCTACTAAGTCAATATACCCTCAGGAATTCGGTGCTATGCACGAAGTTCCTCAAAAATGTACAGTCTATTAAGATTTGTTATGCCCGGTATAGTACTGTCCGAGAGATACTTGAACCTGGCTTGTGTGCAAGCCGGGTATTGACACAGGAAATTTCTATCGTCTCATCGTCCTCCCTGCACGCCATTCACTCACTATTTGTCACTTGCTGAATACGGTATAGGTGGGCTCGTAAGCCTGAGTGTCCCGTTAAGACTCCCATCATCTTGCTCATTTCACACTTTCCCAGTTTCAGGAAACCTTTGTTTTTAACCCATAGTGGTCTCCATATAGGATCATTGTCATCCTTGTCCTGCTGCCACACTATTTCCTGACTCCACAGGGCTCTTTGGGGGCCGACTCAGCCCATTTTCTAAACTCAGCCTTCGTCGCCCCAAAATGTCCAGGCTCACCGTATGAAGTTTTCTGGCCTTTGTTGCTAGAATGTTCGCACGCTCATTACCAATAAACCCACTGTGTCTCGGCACCCAGATGATGTTAAGTCATTGATCATTGATCACCGCATTGTTCACCTTTTTCAATCAAGAAGCGTTCTAGATTTTTCAGTTTCCGATGATATTGCCTTAATTGCAATCTGGCTATCCGTGAAGATATTCACGTCCGTTGGGCTCGTAGTGTTGTCGAGCCATTTAATGCATTCCTTAATCGCTCGAACATCCGCTTGAAACTTATGGTAGGTAGGTTTCGGTCGCCGGATTTTCAATGAAAAATCCTAGATCTGTTCTTTCCCTTAGCTTTGAACCATCCGTATAACAGCGGCTTCCCATTGGTGTTTGTTCCAATCCTGTGAAGCGTCTCTAGATGGCGTCATATAAGTTTAAATGGTGTTTATTGATACTAATGACAGCTAAATTATGTTTTGTGTCGTTTGCTTTGAACGAAAATATGCATTCTCTTTGATTTATATCCGTTTTATGTCCAACCAAAGTTTAAAATTGATAAAATACAGCAGCAAATCGAACACGATGAAATGGCCTACTACCTCGTCGTCATGAAGAGGCAGTGAAGAGAGCATAGAGGTTCTTAAGTATTACTCTATGGTGTATCCAGCCAAGGCCTCCATGATTCGTTGGTGTTTCGACTTGTGATCCCTGTTGATCCATTCATCTATCGCCTGTTGGACGTTTTGCCACAAGGGCAGAATCGTATTTGACCCTAAGCTCAATTGGCTGGATACACTAAACAGTCTCCATAGCCCTTGTTGGGGTTGTTGTCATTGCACCGCTGATTCCAATGCAGCACATACGTTGAATGTCTTGTAGTGTCGCAGTATTGCATTTCTTCTCAATTGCCGTCCACCATATTACGGAAGCATATTTTAGTACTGTTCTAATTACGCTGGGCCGAGGCCCTATTTGGATTCTATATCCCTTTTGCATAGCGACCAACATCTCTAGGTCTTATTTGCTCTGTCCTCTATGTAGTGCTTCCAATTCAATTACCGCTCTAAGATTACCCCTAAAAATATTTAAACTTATCGGGTATTTTAATCATCTTATCCAGGTACCGAGGCTCTTCAAGCTCAGAGATTTTCGTTTTCCTAGTGAATAGACATTTCCGTGTTGTTCCGGGTTCACACTTAAACCCCTTGGCCTTAAACCCCAACGCTATATCGTGTTCAGTGCCCTCTCAACTTGTTTGTGTAATCGATTAGGATCCTTTCCCCTAAGAAGTACTACCCATTATATTCCCCATTTCCCTGAGGGTAATGAGTAATCGTGATGAGTAATCCCCCATTGTCGTGGGTACCTACCCATTATTTTCCCCATTGCCCTGAGGGTAATGGGTAATCGTGATGGGCAATTCCCCATTTCGTGGGTAGCTACCCAATATTTTCCCCATTGCCCTGAGGGTAATGGGTAATCATGATGGGTAATTCCCCATTTCGTGGGTAGCTACCCATTATTTTCCCCATTGCCCTGAGGGTAATGGGTAATCGTGATGGGTAATTCCTCATTTTCTTGGGTAGCTACCCATTATTTTCCCCATACCCTGTGAGTAATGGGTAAACGTTCATTACACATTCTCCACGACGATGTGTATGGGTTACATAGGGGGGGGGGGGTAAATACGAACTCTGATTCCTTAGCATATGGTTGATCCAGTCTGGTAATGCCCGGTCATCCGCACACTGGTCTAAGGATTGGATGAGTGTTTCGGTCTGGACATTATTGAACGTACATTCAATACCTATACATACGGAAAGTATATACAATTTACTATTTTTACTATTGAGAGATTCCTCTATGTAGTGGGTTACCACTTGAACTGTGGTTTCCACTGATCGACCATGCATGTGTGCTGCCTGAATTTCAGCATAACGTCTGGTATTCCACTTTTCACCATGTATCCCACATTAGTTTTGGACTTTTGAGCTTTATTCCTGTTCCCGAACAACGAAGTATAAAAAACTTTTCAATTCAGTCATGTTTCTTCTTTTCCGTTTCCTGTCAGCTCCGCTGCCTTCGATTGAGGTGTTGTTATACTATGTGCAGCTCGTTTTCTGTTCTGCATTCGTGTTGCCGAGTAAACATGTTTCCTGTTGATATATTATAGTTCGGAATTTTTTTTGTTTATAAAATATTTCTTTTTTGTATTTTTAACAAAAAATGTCGTGTCTCCTTTCCACGTAAAGTTCATACACATTCAAGAGTTTATGCCTTAATCTCTTACATAAATTCAATCAAGTGTGACAAAGTTCTTAGTACTCGTTGGGAAATGCGTCAAAATCATAAACCGATGCTTAAACCGAACAAAGAAGAGATGATAAACTCCAAAATGAGATAACAATGTGTCTATGTATGTGTGAACATAATATCACATCAGTTTTATATGCGAAAGGGATTTTATTTTATTTGTATCACAGCCCACAGTAACATTTGTGATTACGTCGTAGTGAATATCGTCCAAACATATTGTAGGCGACTGGCTGGCTATACTTCATAGTACGAGCCAAAGAACTTCTTACTCTCCATTATGCCAGAAAAAAGTGATAAGAAAATCTTCTGGATTTCGCTTTGACACATACGACGAGACTATAAAATGCTGGAGGGCTGAACGTCTCACTAGCACATTGGCGGTGATACATTTATGACATTTGTTTCCTTTCCTTATGGAATCTGTTGGGTTACGAGGGTCGGCTCAATGGTTATTAAATTTGAACGAGCACAATATATGCAAGAAACTCTGTTCATCGGAGTGTTTTACCAGCAAATGCTTCTCGTATTCTCTCATAGAGTAATAAGAGTTTCTATCGTTGTCTTATCGTTCTCTTATCGTTCTCTTGCTTTCCGACTCATAGAGTAATTCTTTAAAGAGAGAACATTTGACTCATCTGACGTCTCCTTACACACTCTTCGTGGTGCAGTGGGTGTGATAGGACCTGGTCGGCTTATACTAGGTGGAGTTACAAGAACTGTTGACTTATATTTGTCATGTCGTTTTGGTTCAGAACCGTGAAATTTAAACCTATTTGGGACTTTTTGTTATGTTTTATTGTTCTTTGACACAATAAATTTAACACCCAAAACGAAATGTCGTGGTTGTTTTCTCGTTAGTTGGTTTGAACCATTGTCTCCATCTGGTGTTATTAAAGCAATTCTTTCGAACATCCAGCGTTCATATCACACCAGGCCAAATGTCAAAAAATTTGCTGAGTGAGATATATTCTCTAGGCATGTATTTATCTATCGTCAGACTTCGAGTGTGCTCGACCATAAAGTAATATATAAGACTCCATCAGCAAATTTCCGTTCTCTTGCGGTCACTGAGGTAGTTGGGATTTGATGATGTTCGAGTTGCTGTTAGAAGTTGGAGATAAAACAAACAGATGCCAACGATGTAATTAGCACCAAATATAATTTAAGTGTCATTGGTATCAAACAAACGCAATATAAACTTAGTTTACTTCATCGGCCTCGTACAACCCCGAGCGGTCAGGGACCTTACAAAACGAAGATAACATATTTCGCCAATCAATTTGATCTTTTGCCTTATCTCTCCAGTGGGCAATACCAAGTGTATGCAGGGATTCGTCATTCTAATCACTCCAGCGGAGTCTTGGTTTTCCTATTTTTCGTCTTCCTTCGAGTTCAGTTTCGAAAACCCTTCGTGCAGGTTCGTCTTCACCCAATCTACTGATATGGCCTAGCCAGCGTAATTGCGGTATTTTGATGCGCTTAACTATGTCAATGTCGGGATATATGTACATAGCTCATACAGCTTATGGTTCATGCGACGCCGATACTTGGCTTTGAGCACGAATATTTTTCTCTCGAAGACTCCTAGATATGTTTCGTCTGCTTGCGATAAGACTCAGGATTCTGCGCCATAAAGTAAGACAGGTTTTATGCGAGTCTGGTATAGCTGAACTTTTTTTACTCGAAAGAGGGCTTTATCTCTAAAGCCTACAGCTACAGCTGTCTACAGATTTTCTCATAATGATCTCCATTAAGATGTTAAAGAGATCGCGCGATAGGGTGTCGCCTTGCCAGAGGCCTCGCTTAGTTTCAAAAGGTTCGGTAAAATCCTTACTAACTTTCACTGCAGATTTAGTGTTCGTCAAGGTTATCATGAAAAGGCATATGAGTTTTGCAGGTATACCAAGATCAGACATTGCTTCGTAGGGTTTCTTCCGGATCGGGCTATCGATGGCCGCCTTATAATCGACAAATGGATGATAGGTGTCGATTTGTTTTTCGTGGGTCTTCTGGTCAGATGTCGATACTTTTCACAATCCGGCCAGCGATAATTGATTTTAGTCTTTCGCACATTATTTGCTATGGATAAAGGCTTATTCCACGGTAGTTGGAACAGAAACTCGGGTCATCTTTTTTAAATATCTAAAATATCTAACCAAATATTCCAAATGAGCTGGTGCATGCACCTTATCAGCTCATCGCCGCCAGCCTTAAACAGCTCAGCCGGTTGTGGCTACCTCTGGTAATTGAAGCTTTCCGATGTCTAGCTTTGCCTGCGTCTGGTTACGTGCGATTTTCGCTCTACTTAATCTTGTGCGAACCTTTGCTGCTACCAGGTAGTGAACAGAGTAAACTTAGTTTACAAAAAAAGCAGTTGCTCCTTGTCTCCCATTATTTCATCCACTCTGTCCTCTATCACGAATAACTCGATTTAGAGTTACTCTGTATGTAGTGTGTCTTCGTTCTCAAATGAACTTTTCCAAATGCTGGATTTAGGTTCTACCATAGAGGAATAGATACGAATTTTCATCAGCTGTTTAGCGTTATCTTGCGGTCACCGAGGTGAGTTCTAGTTGCTGTTGTCTGTTACTCTTTGGTTGGATATAAAACGAATATAACTAAAAGAGAATGCATATTTTCGTTCGACGCTACCAACATCAAACATAATTTTGCTGTCATTAGTACCAATCAAACACTACTTAAACTTTGTTTATTTCATGGTGTTATTCTATCCGCTTATCGTTCATTCTTCAATCCTCTCTTGTCCTCTATCCCAATTTCAACTAACATTTTGACCAGCTGTGGCATGGATACCCAAAGACGATGAAGACAGTCAAAATTTCTCTTCACTTAAATGCCAACAAACACAACGAGAGAGACCCTAGTCATTCTCTGTTCTCTCTCTTATTCTCTTCATTCAATATTTCAATACACGAGCAGATTTTTGATTGTGTTATAGTATATAACTATACAAATTCCAACCATGTGAAGTAAAATTTCATAAACAATGCAAAAAGTATGCCTTTGAGTCAATTTCTAGGACTTTTTGGTTCTCTTTTACCAGGGTTGCCTAATTGCGCACATCTGGTCGTCAAATTCTAGATCGTCTTTGGGTATCCCATAGATTTGGCAACACAAATTATTACAACCATTACATTCCCCTAAATTTAGTATGGTTTTTGGTCTGGTGGAATCCTCGGTCCCTACTTATTTCGAAATGAAGCTGGTAATACCGTTACTGTCAATAGAGAGCGGTATAGATCGAAACCAACTTTTTATGGGCGAAATTGGAAGAAGTTGATCTTGACAACATCTGGTTCCAACAAGCGGGGCTACGTGATACACAGAACGTGGAACAACCGAATTATTGCGAGAAAAGTATAGAGATTCGATTATTTCAAAAAATTGTGACATTGAATGGCCTCCAAGAGGTTGTGATTTAACACCATTAGACTATTTCTTGTAGGGTTATTTAAAGTCATTTGGCTTTAGCAATAAACCAGACTCTATTCAAGCTTTACCAGTCAATATTGAACGTGCTATTTATTCATGACACACGACTTGATTTAGTGAACAAATGCTCAAAATTTGGGTTCATTGAAGTCGTTCATGCAAAAGAAGACGTGGAGGCCATTTGAAAGACGATTTATTCAGAACTTAATTGTATCGATTGTACTTCACATTAAATAAAAAACATTTGAATTTCCTTAACAATTAGTGTGTGTTTTGTTTAAAAGAAATCATATCACTAAAATTGGAAAACCCTTTAAATGAACATGAAATGGAGGATTTTGGTCGTTGTTCGTAATTTGCTGTAATTAAACAGCAAAACAGCTGACAGAAGTTCGTTTCCTCACTATAGAAGCGCAAAGAGAAACGTCAGATGAGACGGACAATAACAAATCTATATACTTATATAAATTAATCTATGCACCTTACTTAGGTGGCCTTAAACAACTCGGAGGGGTCAAGGGCCTTACAGGATAACGTGTTTCTCCAACCGGCTCGATCTTGAGCTTTTCTCCCATAGAGAGAAAACAACACCCAACAGAGCAACACTCATAGAGTAATGAAATATAGAGAAGCGATTTAACTCAGTAAATTTACGAAGTTTGGTGTGTTGCATATGGATGTTGCATGTTGGAAGGTATTGCTTTAATAATACCAGATATAGGCAATGGCTCAAACCAACCAACAAGAAACCAGCAAGGGTATTTCGTTTTGTGCCTTTCCTTTTTTGTGTAAATGCATCGCAATCATATTCTAACAAAAAAAGTCCAAAACAAGTTTAAATTTCACAGTTTTTCATAAAAAAAAATTAACAATTTTTGTAATTCCACCTGGTGTAAGTCAATTTACGTCAAATAACTCTATATCGCACCTACCGCACCACGAAGAGTGTGAAATAAAACACCAAGTTCTCGCAGGCAATCTTCCACCTGGTCTTTCCAGCGACGTTTTGGTCGTCCTATTTTTCGATGTCCTTCGAGTACGTCTTCGAATACCTTTCGTACTTGTTCATTCTTATCCATTCTACTGACATGGCCAAGCGTTATTTTGATTCGCATAACTACGACGATGTCGGGGATACAGATTAAACAGCTCGAGGCCCATCCGTCGTCGATACTATACGTTCTCAATTATGGGACCATGTATTTTTCGGAGCAGTTTGCTCTCAAAGACTCCTAGTCATGTTTCATCAGCATGTGATATGGCCCTGGATTCAGCACCGTAAGCAAGGCAGTCTGATCTTTGTTTCTCAAGAGGGTTTATTTTTTCTGAAGAGCTTGATAGCCCGATAAACAGAATACAAATACTTTTTTTGGTTATCGCAACTTGCTAAAGTAAATGTCTTGAAAGAAGCACATGTCTTGTCAAGACGTCTTGATCAAGTCTGATCTTTGTTTCTCGAGAGAGGGTATTTTTTCTGAAGAGCTTGATAGCCCGATAAACACAATACAAATATTTGTTTCGCTTCCTTCACGAATGCTTTGTCGTCAGTACACCGAAGTACTTAGTTGTCGCAACTTCGCTAAAGTAAATGTTTTGAAACAAGCACATGTCTTATCAAGACGTCTTGTGTAAATGTCTAGTGTTTACGTCAGATTCAAACATTCTTCGATTTTGTAACATTACCTGCAACTGAAGCCCTCTTAAGACTCTTGCTCATATTTTGATGATTTGAAAATGTAAGAAAATGGCCGGAAAAAGAAGAAGGATTCCGCACAGCAAAGAATTTGTCGATCTTAAAAATAGATATACAAACCCTTAATCTACGAGTAGGTAATATTTTTTTGGCGTTTGCGAAAAAACTTTTTAAACCGCCCCTCGTTTGATGAATACTTTATTAGGGACTCATGTGCATTATTATATTTCTGATATTATAATACATTTTGATAAACTCATTTATATGTACCATGTACATACATTTGTATGTATAAAATTATACTTGTATAAATCCGCTGATAAGTGCAAGTTCTATTTATTTATTCCATATTCTTAAATTTTAAATGATATTTATTTAAAATCTGGTTCGTTTCCAAGTTCTAATCTTCCATATGCGACTTCTCTATTTGCAGATTTAGTACATTGTACAAATGAACCCAATGTCTCAATACCACATTTGGCCAATTTACTTATTGAACGCTCACAAAACACCAATTGGGTGGTGGTCTACAAAGCGTTAATAACCACACATCATTTGATGGCATATGGAAATGAGGTAAGTTAATGAGTAGCTTCATATCGTAGTACATGCTGACAATATAGATACATGTTTGGATAACACAAGAGACAGTGGTTTCCAAAGTATTTCTCAGATAATTAGCAAGTTTACTATGACGACTCTCTTAACGTATAGATTTGAAATTAAAATGTAAGTTAGGAATTTTGAAATTATTGCAACAAAATAGCAAGAGAACATTTGGCGTTAATCTTCTCTTAATGTTTAGGCACCAATCAGAGGGTCATTATAGGTCGATGACATGTCTATCTTATTTCTTTATGCCCAGAGGGTTGGCATTAATTATAGAGGCATCTCACATTTATCTAAAGTGAAAGAAACATCGTATTTAACTTTTTTGCAAAACGTAAAATGTCAAATATTTCGGATTCAAACAGTCGTAAAATCTGATGTAGAATTGATATTTTATTAGACATTGATTTTATAACATTAGGGCTGATTTTTTTTATTACATTAAGCTATTGCCTCTTATGACTTGGAGCCTGTGCCAATCGGTATCAAATTCCACAGGTTAGTAAAAATATGACATTTGTGTGGTGAATAATATTTCACTAGCCCATGGGGCTAGGTAAATTTTTGACAAGTGGATGGAAATTTTTGACTTTTAACAAAAACACACCAGCCCATGTACAAGTCATGGTACAAGAATATCTACATGGTAATAGCAGCTCGCGTTGTTGCTGTTGTAGGAAGCAACAACAGGCATTTTGTTTTTGTTCTATTCGCTTCAGTTGTCAAACTTTACACGAAGGCATACCAACAACACAAGAATGCTAAAGAGTACAAAAACAAAATACATGTGAGTGTGACAGCCGAAGCGAAGAACCTCATGAAAAAAATTAAAAGAGCTGTTCTTACGACTTTACCATGAACATATTATTGTACCATGGTACAAGTTGTGTAAAGCGTAATCGAACTGCCGCCGCCGCCGATATTTATATTGCTGTGAGGCGCCGCCGTAGTTTTCTTAGATACTAATTTTGATTACGATGACTCTAGTCAATTTTAATAAATATATTTGTCAGTTTTTCGTATTTTTATATACTTTTATGCATATTTATATTTTCTAATAACATAATTTTGTTTTTAAAATTGTTTTTAATCATCGGCTTGATCCAACGCCGTTGGAAATTCTTATTCGGCGCCGCCGCAAAATTTTTTTGTCGACTTGTGGCTCTGTTCATCATTTATTTGTAAACAAAACAAAGAAAGACTAAGAAATTTGGTATCAATTTGGATGAAATTTTCTAGCAATTTGGAATTTTTTGCAGAATGAAAATAATCATGGATTGTTGTAACGATCGTATTCGCAAAAGAATTGGTAAAAGCAATGGCAATTATTTTCTGAAAGTATTCGTTGCGCAATATTTTATTATAATTGCGCAATATTACAGTAAAAGCTCTCTTAAGCGGACACTGACGGTCGCACCAATTTTGTCCGCCTAATGGAGATGTCCGCCCAATAGAGCATTTGAAGGAAATTAAATAAAATTAAGAACACTCCCTCCACTAAGGAAATAAATATGTTAATACATTACAAACCAATTTGTTACAAAATTTTCATTATTTAAATGCGTACTAATGTACACGTTCTATAAATATCATTTCAATACATGGCAATGTCAAGCCCTTAACATTCATAAATCATAAACTTAGACTCATAAATCATAAACTTAAATCAAACATACTGAAAAAAAACTTCAAAATTATTTTCGTTCCTGGAAAAGTTGACGGATGATGGCAACATTCACACGTTTCAAGGGATCCTTTTCAACTTATGCGTATCAAAATATAACAGCAAAAAACACATTTCTAAGGTAGAGGTTAATCACAGTAGCTGCGCATTTTTTTTTTGTCTATGAGCAAAAAAGGGGAATCACAGCTCAACGCAGATAGTTACGTACTTGACTGATGCATGAACGCGTTGTTAGTTGTTTTCTCGTTCATACTTTCTTTTACTTCGACAATAAAATTTGTTAGAAATCATGTTTTCACAATTTTGTTGTCCGCTCATGGGAGATGTTTGATGCCAAAAAAGTGTCCGCGTCCGTCCAAGGGAGCGTCCGCTTAAGGGAGCATGATTTCTTCCTGAAACAAGGCGAACATTTTGGGACCAAGGAATTTGTCCGCTTAAGAGAGCTGTCCGGCTATAAGAGCTGTCCGCGAAGAGAGCTTTCACTGTATATATTAATTCATAATTCTTCTTATTTATGAAGCTGTCAAAATTTACTATTGTCAAAAAAGATATCGATTGGCACAGCAAAAATGAATATTTTTCTCACCATAACAAATTTTTTTTCACCATAGTATGAACTTTGATACCGATTGGCACAGTCTCTTAAAAAACGATCCCTACTTAATGTGGCAACATTTGCTGTAATGGATGAAAATATATGCGATACGGCAACAGGTTTGTAGCCAGTGCCAGCAAATACATGGTAGTAGCAGCATATGTTGTTGTAGTTGTAGGGAGCAACAACATACATTTTGTTTTGTTCGTTCGTTTAAGTTGTCAAACTCTACTCAAATGTATACGAACAATACAGGAATACAAAAAAGTACAAAAACAACACAGGGAAAAATTATTAAATTTTTAAACCCCATGATGACTTTTGAGGCACCCTGTACATATCACGAAAAAAGACGGTACAAATTAAATCAACTGTTAAAACGACTTTACCTGATAGAAAATTATACTATGGCCAAATATGTACATATAACAGTTACCGCGCGTAGTTGTAAAAAAAATTCAAATTTTATTTTCAATCGACAATAAACAGGATCCTTCAAATTTAGAGCAATAAAAACATACGTAGTTTTCCATTAACTAATATAATTTAAATGAACTTACCAGAAGTCATTTTGCAAATTTATGTTTTTGAGTTTCTCCTTCTTGTTAACATTTTAATTCACAATAAATGATAACAAAATTTATCTAACACGGGGGTAACACGGTCAATTTTTGCCTTTCAAGTTTTAATACATTCACACTTTTTTACTAATGCACTCACAATTTTTTGAAAATTGAAAGGAACTTGCCATGGTAAAATAAGTAAGGTAAACTCGTTAGAACAGCTGATTTGAAAATTTTTCTTGTTTTCTTGCTTAGGTGTTACTCTTATGTCAAATTCACATGTATTTTGTTTTTGTAACTTTTTGTTTACTTTTACAGTAGATACACACATGTAGAAAATTTTACAGATTGTGGACACCAGAGAATGTCGATAAGTACCATTTAGAATACACTTACAAGTATTATTCGCAAAACAAATACAAATACATACAAGTAATAGACGAAACGCATACAATACTCTACATATTTATGCCAACGATAACTTAAGTAGCTACAAGTGCTAACATTCGATGGGTAGTACATAAGTACAATTGCGAGTTAGGGTTGTTGTTGGGCGCTTGTTAAACGAAAGTAAACGAAAACACTTGTGTGTGTTAGGTTATACAGAAGTATACAAAATCACTTGTGTGTGTTAGGTTATACAGAAGTATACAAAAACACTTGTGTCTGTCAGGTACTTAATACCCACTGGGTATGAGTAAAAAATTGGTTGCTGTGTAAAGGAACGCTGTTGTACGGTGAAATTATGTGAAAATATGTATGTATGTATGTATGTATATACATTTACAAAGTGTGGAAAAGTGAATAATAGAACTAGAAAATATTGAAAATTAGCGCACTGGTTTTTAATTAACATTTGAATATTGGGGCTTATGCAACAATACCTGGCAATGCATTGTTTTGACGTAGTTTAGTGGCCTTATTAAAAAATCGACAACAAAAATTAATCTCATTCTGGTCCTCAAACAAAATAAAATTGAATTAAAAAATTATTATTTTCGATGGGTTTGGTATTAAGTACCATTCAAGCCATTCAACATTTCTCAGTTTCTCACTAAATCAACTACATTTTTCCGTTTCCACAGCACTTGCTGTATACTTATAAGACTTGTGTGTACCCATACTTATAACACGACTCTGTATACAAATTATTAAAAAATACTTCAGTACATGTGTGTAGAATCTTCTTTAGATGTATTCTGGCGAAGAGAGCGAATAGGAGTGGATGTGTAGAGAAAATGTTCCTTATAAGTATAGAGTACACACATAAATTGTACAAAGCAAATATGTGGTGGTATGTATTCTGCGTGTTAAAAATTTGGGTACACACAAGTATGAAAATTCTGTGTACGTACTTGGGTATACTTTTGCAACGAGTACTCATTGCTATTCTCTGGTGGACACCAAGCAAAAACAAAATGCCTGTTTTTGTTGTAACAATTCCTACTGCGTTTACCTTACTTATTTTACCATGGAACTTGATTTCAATTTCTCTTTCAAGTCGTGTGTTTCAATTTTCTTTCAAGAAAACAGCTGATTACATTTGTTATGAACAGGTTCTCGTTTTCCTTCTTACAAATATTCTGCCGTCATAATTTTTTGATTTCTACTTTTACAAATATTAAAATATTATAAATTATTAAAAATATTTGTGAGTAGAGGTAATAAATATATTGATGTGTTGCGATTCATAGAGCTATACAGAAGTCATGCAGCCTACGTCACAGCTATCAATTCACATGAATTTTGACAAGCAGTATGTGTACAAAACTTGAAACATAAACTTGAAAGTGTGGCTGCAGCGTAAGATAACTTTTGGTTGACATTTTCTGAAATTGAAAATGTGGCAACATTGTCATTGATTAAGTCGGAGTTTAAGTGGGAAATTGAAATGACGTTTAATATCGCTTAGCTCACCCGTCCATATTATTGTTTTGATTAATAAAAAAATAAAATAAATGGTTTCCCATTACATCCCATGAAGGAACTGGGGAGAACTTCTCACAATCACTGACCTGTGCGCTTTCCAGTTTTCACTCACTGATTGGGACCTACAGTTTTACACCGATTCCGAACGGTAATTTGAGAAGCTTTTTCATGGCTAGATACTCGATAGTGTCGCCGTCACTATGCGAGGTGACCGCCGTCGAAAGAAAATTTGAAGGTGGTCAGAGCCGGGTTCGAACCCAGGATCTCATGTACAAGAGCCGCGCACACGAAACCACTGCACCACCGACGGCCCCTGTTTTATCACTTCAAAACAATAAACAAAAAAAAATAAATAAATGCCTAGTTAGTTTCTAAAAATACGAATCAACTATGGTAATCATTTGTAACTATTGTATTAGTTGACAAAAACTCTTTATCAGTTAAATAAATCATCTTGTTTATTTCAGCTACAAAGCGTAATCTAAAATCAAAGTTTATTTTTTTCATAAACGTATTCATATCATATCAACTATCAACTATGAAATAATCAGAGGAATTTCACATACGACGCACAGTAATTCAGGAATCATTTCAATCGGTCAAAATTTCACCTAACAAATTTCATATAACAAATCTAATTGAGTCAATTACTTGAGTAATTGACTGATCAAATTTACGCAAGTCAGGAAATAAATAAATACAATTGGCATAAATTAATATTTCTGCTGAGCCAATTATTTGTGTACTTGAAATTAGCAAATAGTCTTAAAATCAAATTCAGTTGGAAAGTTTTTGAAAATTCTCATACTAGTATGTGTGTTGAAACAATTCTCATTAAGTTAAGTTTTGTTTATCCCTATAAGGTGTAACAATATTACCAAATACTTGTGGAGAAGGCACCTGATGAGATAGATGTCTGTGGATATCGAAATAGCGACACACTTATTGAATTGTAATTATCGTAATCGTGTTGATTATGCATGTACACATATGGACAGAAAAATAGGTGTGCTGTTAAAATATTTAAAAACTTTTATTATTTTGGGGTTTGTTATTTATTTATGGTGTATGTAAGTCTAGATTATAAAATAAACATATACATATTAAGAACTTTAAAATTATATAAAATAAAATAAACATATATTAAGAACTTTAAAATTATAAATATGCCAATTCAATAAAACACCGTAGTTTTTACTTAAGTGGACAATAAAATTGGTCAACTTAAAAGAACTTCAGACTTATAACAAAATGTGTACATTTCGATAAGTGTTATTAGATAACATGGAAAAAGGAAGCTAATAGCCTGTATAACCTCCATAATTTTTAAGGACATCTTCGATTCTTTTAGTCATAGATAAACCTTCTTTGAATATTCTCCCATAAGTCTTTCTTAATGTTGCAGGGAAACTTCCCAACATGTCTCTTTAGTTCACCCCAGAGATTCTCTATGGGATTGAGATCTGGAGACTGACTTTGTCCAATTTTGATGAGTGCTTTGGGTCATTGTCTTGTTGGAATTTCCATACGATCGGCATATTCTCCTCAGCATATGGCAACTGTATCCAGCAAATTTTTATAAACAAATCTGTCCCAGGAAAAGCAGCCCCATACCATGAGATTTCCTCCGCCGTGTTTGACAGTCTTTGTAGTGAATTTAACATGGAATTATTATCCTTTTAGTCGACGGACATTCCTTCCCGCATCATTTGCAAATAAATTTATTTTTGTTTCATGAGTCCAAAGAATATTTCACCACTTGTTTTTCTCCTTCTGGTCCGCACCAGGTTTTATGAGCCAAAGCGAAATGTTTTCTCTTCGGTAAATTTGCTAGTCTAAGTAAAGGAACTCTCCTAGCTGTTCTTCCTGGTATTTTTGCATCTAATAACCTCCGTCGAACTGTTCGGGATGATATAACATTTCCAATTACTGCTGCAATTGTTCTGGAGGAGTTGAAGGGATCTCTTTTAGCTATAGTCACAATCCGATGGATTGAACCACGATGTTCAATTTTATTTGTAGGTTTTAAAGCATTCGCTACAAAGTGTTGTGACCGTCTAAGTGCGGTTGCCGATAAACAATCCGTCTTTCTCAATGATGGCCACGACCCATCTAACATAATATTTAATGTAACTTCAATTTAATTTTATAATTCTATAAGGCCGTCGGTGGTGCAATGGGTCGTGTGCGCGGCTCTTGTACGTGAGATCCGGGGTGCGATCCCTGCTCTGACCACCTTAAAAAAATGTTGCTTCGGCGGCGGTCACCTCGCATAGTGACGGCGACACTATCGAGTATTTAGCCATGAAAAAGCTTCTCAAAATACCGTTCGAAATCGGTGTAAAACTGTAGGTTCCAATCAGTGAGTGAAAACTGGAAAGCGCACAGCTCAGTGATTGTGAGAAGCTCTCCCCTGTCCCTTCATGGGATGTAATGGGAAACAATTTATTTTATTTTTATAATATCATATTAATAAATTACTTACATTTGTAAAATAAATATGACAAATACTTTTAATTTCCAAAAATGTACATAAAATCCACCTATTTCACTGTCCACGCCAAATACTAGAACTTGAATAAAAAAAATCCATATGTTTGTTATCACAAGCATTCACTTTAGCGGTATTTCCCAATATCGATTCGCAACAGAGTTGCCAGACCGCACGTTTGGTTTCGGTCTTTTTTGGAATCCATTTGCAGATTTTTTATTAAACTGAATGAACAAAACATCGTCGCACCTATTTTTCTGCCCATATGTGTACGCGCTGAAAAATCTGTCTTTTTGTTGTTGTTTGGATGCTTGGAGCTTGTCGCAAATATAATATACTTGTGTCCAAACACATTGTTTTACATGTTTGAGACACAATGATTAATATGTTATAATATATGTGTTTGCGACCCACATATATTTATGTTTGGGCTACAAATACAGTTGGATTTGTTGCATTGTCTATGCTCTCTCGATAGCAAGAGAATAAAAGAGGGACAACAAGAGAGTCTATCTTGTAAGTCAGTGAGTCACAAATATTCCTGAATGTGCGTGTAAATTGCGCATGAAGTGTTTCTTATTTTGTCTGCTGTATTGCGTTTTAGTTTCATGTATTCAGTCGTCAATGGTTCATCGGACAGAGGATATCAAAAGCGCTTGATCAGTGAAAAAAGAATAAAGGAAGGCTCGGACGGTGAAATGGTTTGTGTTGTTACTTTGGTTTTTGTGTATGTGTTTCGTATATATGGATGTGTGCTACCAAAATGAGAAGAAATAAGTGTAATAAACAAACCGAGTAATTAATCCAGACTTTGCTTGCATGAACTTTATATAAATATCTTGTTTGTTTACCGACGCATAGTGATAACCAACGCATAGCTGAAACCTTCTGAAAACAAAAACGTGAGAGACAACAAAGAAAGGAGAAGCAAAAGAGCAGCAGATTCTCATTTCATGAAAAAAAAAAAAAACAAATAATGCATCAATGCAAATAAATGCAAAAAGGACCGTTTTAAATCTATTAATTTTTTGTATTAATTATTTATATATGTGGATTTATATTGTTAAAATTAATTATTATACATAACACATATACCCCTGCCAAATATTTATATGTGCAATGTATCATGTTGAGTTGGAGCTTTGAAAACTAAAATTTTTTTGATTTTTATTTTATATATAAGTTTATATTTAAAATTAATATGATATTGAGAAGCCCTTATGTATAAGAACTTGTAGCCTGCGTGGCATAGAACTCACTAAGTTGCTTAAAGTGAACATGCCAATTTTCTTCCATTCCGCCAATATTAGTTCTTTAAGCGTCGTATACTGCTTCGACTTTGAAAACACCAGTGCGGAAAGTATCCCCCAGAGGTTTTCAATTGGGTTGAGGTCGGGACTTATGGCTGGCCACTCCAGTAATGGAATATTTCGGAACTTAAAAAAATCCCTTGTGAGCCGAGCAATGTGGATCCGGCCGTTGCTTTGTTGAAAAGTCCAGTTATCTCCATATAATTCACCAGCAAAGTCAATTAAATTGTTGTCCAACAGATCAACGTATGCTTCCGCATTCATTTTAGTTGGGGCAAAGCATATTTCTGACTTCCCTCGTGCTCCAAATGCAGCCCATATCATAAGAGATCCACCACCGTGGTTTCGCTTGGAGCACGTCGTTAAAAAATGATTTTGGCTTAATCTACTAAAATGGCTATAACTCTTGTATTTCTTTATGGAATTCTTTGGTATGTATCTTAATTTTTAAAGAACAGTCCAGTGTATCATATAGGAAAATAAAAAAAAATTTATTTATTTTTTATTTTTTATGATAAAATTAAAATGAAAAATATTTGATTTTGCAAAAAAAAAAAAATGCAAAATTTGAAATGTTAAATTCAATAAGTTCTCAACCAAGCATTCTGATTTGAAATATTTTCGGTCATTTCAAAGGTATTTTTATGGACATTTTTTAAGATAAATTTCCAGAAAATCGATGAAGGGAATCCTTAGAAAATTCAATTAAAATGAATGTACCATTTTGAAAAACAAGAAATTTAAAAAAAAATTATAAAAAAACTGTACGTACCATTCAAAAATTTTTGTTGTTGTTTCTTTTATAAGGCTGATAAGCTACGTCAAAAAATTGGGTTGGCATTTCTGGTTGATCAACTTTTTTTCATTTTGTTGCTTAGTGTAATCGATAGATAGTGTAATAGATTTCTCTAGAAAGGTAATTATAAAATATATAAGTGAGCATGTTAAAATATTTGGTTTTATTAACCCATTGTGGACAATGATTTTTTAGCGTCACTTAATTATTTTTTCGTTGACTCCGATAATAGATAAGTCTTGCATTAAAAGAGATGTGATTTACGAATCACGTTCACTGAGAACGCCATTCCTAAAATAAATCACTGGATCGCTCATCTCTAGTACTTTCTACAGTATGGATTTTATGACAGGTCATTGTATTTTTCATCAGTATTGTTTGACATTTCCCCGTGGAAAGACTTAACCCGGCACAACTTATAGAAAATATTCAGTTGTATTATGCAAATCAGCATTGTATAAGTTTCGAGCACTTGAGGATTTTATGGTTCACATACCGCTCGTAATGCTCGAACGCGCCATCGAAAATTGTAACATCTGAATGGAGCATATTAAGCCACATTACCGGCCAATATTTGAAATATATTATCTTTATAAAATAAATGTAAAGAATGCTTCTTTGTATCATAATAAAGAGTTCTCAATAAAATTTAATTTTTTTATTTTTGAAAAAATTTCCTATAATTATCTATCCATAACAATGTCACACAGCCACTCAACTACACCTGGTGTAAGAATTCCCCGATCTTGCATTGTGGTTAGAAATGATCTAAATATTTATTTTTACTTGACGGCGTAAAGAGACAGATGTAACGTTGCCGTCATCGAGTATTTGAATCATAGACTAATACTTATAGTAAACCTATGTAGTTCTCTCACCAAATTTAAGACATTTGGCCTGGTGTGATATTTACGTTCGATGTTGAAAAGAATTGCTTTACTAATTAATACCAGATAGAGGCAATGGTTCAAAACAATGAACAAAATAATAACAACGGCATTTCGTTTTGTGGGTTAAAATTATTGTGTTAAATACAACACAAATGTATTCTAACAATAACAGTCAATGTAAAAAACATTTAAATTTCACAGTTTTTCACCAAAATGACATGAAAAATTAAAGCGAGAAGTTATTGTAATTCCACCTGGTGTATGTCACTTTTCGTCAAACATCTCTCTATCACACCGACCGCATTAAGAAGAGTGTGAGAGGAAACGTCAGATGAGCCAAATATTCTCTCTAGTATGAGTTTGATTTGAATGGGTTCAATATATAGTTGTGTGTATATGCCGTATGAAGAAAAGGAATCGCGATCACCTCTCCCGAGGGAAAAGAACGGGCCAAATATCTGGTTGGTTGCATGGTATAGGTCCTATAAAGGAAAGGTATCACGATTACCTGTCACGAGGGAAAAGAGCCGTTGCCATCAGTGATCTTAAGACTTTTCAATCGAAACTATTCGGTATTCCACTGACTGTGAACTTGTATTCAAACGCTCACAATCCATTATAGTTTGAAGGGAATTACATTGTTGATTACCTTCTAGGAGCTAAACTTGTCACATGTAATAGGTACAATGAACTGACTTTCCTCTCGTTACTAACGCCAGAACAGAGGCATTAGATGACACATTTGAAACGGAGGACGTGTATGGGATGATCGGCGAATGGAATGTCCTTGGTGATAATTCGTTGCCTGATCATAAATACATGGAATTCTAGTTGGATTGGTACATGAACCAATCTTAATTAGTTTGTCGAAATCCGAGGAAGACTGTCAGTTCCCTCCACGGAAAGACCTGCAAAAGGATTTTGGCGTTAGATACACAAAGCAGACGAGCATGCTATACTGGAGACAACATTACATAATCCAAGGAAACTATAGCCTCTAGCAACTTGAAAGATTATTTGTGAAATTGTGGCCATAGGTTTTACTAACGGTAGGTGGTCACTAGTAGGGAAATGTGTACATTCCAAACTGATGTGGAATGAACTTGAAACTCACTAATGCCCCGCTGTCGTCACTAACACTGGGCATCACACTACTCATGGCTGTCATGACGGCATGTAGAAATGCTGAAAGTCTTGAGAAATAACCTTTGCGGGAGCTGTGGGAATGAGGAGGAGGTGGAGTCAATATAACACCATTTTTGTCTGTTCCCCGCTCTGGGCTGACATTTCTTTGAGGAGTTAGCAATTCTGCCTGATGTTAGCAACCGCCAATTCTTGAGCTTTTTAAAGCAATCAAACTGGTTCAACGGGAGGGACTAAAAATACATCATATTTTTCCTTTTGCCCCTGTGGTATCAATGAACTACAAGGTGTAAGTGAGCCTGCAATACAGGCTGCGCCTCTAACCTAAACTAACCTATGAGTCTATCCAGTCGGCTCTCTTTAAGATCGTACAATGTAGTTTCTGTTCCAGGCAACTCTTAAGCACACACTGTTGTATATCTTTATGGAATAACACAAGAACAGCGTAACAAACAGACTTAAAAGCCACGACCACGATGGTCGACATTGTCAGTAGACTATTTATTATGGATACCCTAAGGAATGCGGAAAATATTCCGATTTCTTCCATACAAAGGACATTACATTTCAAGGGATCGTCCAATATCTTAATATTCTCATTGATATATTTACTGCTTCCACGTTGTAGGGTATATAAAGATTCGGCCATGACGAACTAACTGTTTAACCAATTTCATATATGTAGTTATATACTTAACTCGGCACCTGTCTTAACTTGAAGCACCAAATTCGAAAAGGGCTCATGTTGGGGTTTTCGAATATTTTCTGGAGACACAAAAAACCTGTATGGAATTAAAACTCACCTCAAAGAAGAACATGGTGGAAAAGTTCTGTCTGTTCTTGTTGTTGGAATTATAGGCCTTTCAGTGATGTTGATACTTAGGGATCTTCGATCGGTACTAATTCGCACATGTGAATTGCAGAATTGATGTTGTATATACATATACGATTGATGATCAACCGATGGTATCAATTCAGGCACAGTAGTTAGGCATCTGATGATGAACTTGTTACGGAGTTCGAAACTAGTCATGCCAGTGAGTGTGTGTTGAACTGAATTGTCTATTATTTCCAACAAAAACCAACCATTTTTCAATTAGAAATATGTTCATGACCAAAACCTAACAAAAATCGGTCATAAAAATTCAAATTCAAATAGAGCCCAAAAATATTTTTGAAAGAACTAACCATTGTACTGTTTCATAAAAATAGCTAAATGTTTTTTAATATAAGAGTGCTGAAAGAATTAACTGCTACAGTTTTCCGAAATGATCCCTTCTCAAAAAACCGACATGAGCCCTTTTAGAATTTGGTGATTCACTTAAACTCCTACTTAGATCGAACTACGTACAGACAAATAACATTGTTTTCTTTCTTCTTTCAGCGTTTTATGCAGTATTTGGCATCCTCGAACTCCACATTTAACCTCAGCAATTTCTTGGACAAAGGCGGTGTACAAGGTAAACGAAGATAACAAAGTACATTTCAGTAATCTTAAAATCAAAAATCCCATTCAATATTAAAATTTCGAAATCATACTAAAATGTGATTAAAACCCTCTACTCCTAAAAATTCAAAACATCCTTACATCTACTAATATATATTTTTTTTGTATTTTACATGCCTTAATTAGAGTAACACTCCATTCCACAAGAATACCTCCATCCCAGCTCCTTTTGTCCAAATTTCCTTCCACCTCTAAATCTCCTCCCTCGTCCTTAACACAAAATCAAAGCCTTTTTTGTTGTTGTGGTAACAATATGATGCTTTTTTATGATTATTTTTTCTTTTGTTCTTTTTCTTTCATATTCATACATATATATATTTTAAATACATATATTCAACATCTAACATATGGATTTTTTTATAATTTTTTTTCGACCAACAATCAACATCTAACGCCTCGAACAACACGCTTACTATTTACATCCTTCCCACTCACATCAACTTAAACAAACAAAATATTGAAAAATGTAACAAAAATAAAATCTCTTATTCATAAATGAAATTGAAATTGAAATTTGTAATCGAAATCTTAATATCTGTTATTTTACAAACTATATCCATATAAATGTACTTACATCTAATACTTTATTCCAATGTTGTTGTGTATCTATCTTCTCTCCATATGTATTCGCTTACTACTCTTATACTACTACTCGTACTACTACTACTACTACTCCTTGTTGTACTCCACTACTACTACTTCTACTACTACTACCACTCATCATGCTTCCCCCTTAAATCAAAACTCAAATCAAATGTAAAATATGCTTTAAAACAAGATGGTGGTATGTCGGTACCTGGTGGCAGAATGGGTGAGTAATAAATGGTTTTTGAATCGATTCCGAAAACTTTAGATATTTGGAAATTATTGTAAAAGCTTAGCCTGTAAAGCTTGAAAAAAATTTAAATGCTTCAAGGGAAATCTAATGGAACGTAAGGAAATTGTAATATATATATCCAATCTCTAAGAGTGGAGAAATTTATATATTCAGCTCGACTAAATATTATTCGACAAGATTATATTATTTTCGATAAGGATATATTAATTTATAGATTGATATTTTCAGGCAATTAAATTAAACTTTATTATTACATTAGTATCTTTGGCTCTATTTCCTTTAGATTTCTCTTTGAAAATGTACAAATTGGTTATGGTAGTTATATCTCTACTATCTGCCTGAATTTCTAATTATGTTTGAATTTATATTCCTAATTTTCTTATTGCTATAACTTTAGGTTATGATATGTCACCATTTATCAGACGTTATGCCAAATATTTAAATGAGAAATCCTTGTCTTATCGTGCAATGGCTTTTGATTTTTGTAAAGTCAAAAGAGGGTAAGTCTAAAAATCAAATAATTTAATAGATCCCAAACTATTAAGCATTTTGTTCGCTTACAGCAAAGAAGAGGGCTCGCTACGTACCATGCATGCTGACAAATTATTAAAAACATTACCTGTATTACAAGGACAATTGGATGCTCTATTGGAATTTGATTGCCAGTCAAATGATTTAACAAATGGTAAGAGGAAAAAATGTAAATGATATTCCTTTGATTCTAAATCAAAATTTACTGTATTTGAGATTTTGGAGCCTTATGAGTTCCTAATAGGGATGTACGATTAATCAGTTAATTACAATTTTGATTAATCGTTGTCCACCTTGTCAAATTTAAATGTATTTTATTTTTGTACTTTTTGTTCGGCTTTATTGTTGGTATACATTGTGTTGATGTTGACAAAATCGGCCCCCTAAACCAAAACAAAGTTCCTGTTGTTCTTGCCTTCAATTACAACAACGCCTCCTGCGTCTACCTTACTTATTTAGTCATGTGATACATTTTCCAAATTTTTGATCAACACAACATTTAGATTAATAGCCTTTTCACACTAGGACACATCTTACATCTTCAATCAATTTGCCAAAGATGTTAAAATTTCCCCATACAAATTTGACACTTTGTGAGCTCTACCCATAGAGTAATACATACATAGATAAACTTATTCTCTCATCTGACGTTTCATTTCACACTCTTCATCGTACGTTTGTGGAAATGAGAGCAATTAAATTTAAAATTACCTTACACCAGAACTGAAAAATTTAAATATATTTTGCACTTTTTTGTTGACTTTTATCGTTGGTATACATTTGTATTGTATTTAACACAACTAGTTTGCCACAAAAACACGAAATTCGGTTGTTGTTCCTTTGTTAATCGCTGTATACTATTGCCACTATCTGGTATTATTGAACTCATATTTTCCACCATCCAATGTTTACTTTCCATCGTACCTATGACGTTTAATTTATTGAGCGAATAAAAGCTTCTATGGTATGTATTATTCTATGAGCTCTACCTACATACATCTTTCAACATCTTGGAAAAATGTTCCTATCCCATTTCGTTTCACCCCACATCATTCGATAATTTTGAGTCCATCACTAGAAAATATTAAAAAAATGACAGAAATTCAAAAACAAAACCTAGATATATTTATATCAGGTGGTAGCTCCTGAACAGCTGATTTAAATATTTTAAAATTTTTGCCTAAATTGACTTCTAAATTCAAATGTATTTTGTTTTCTTTGTATTGTATTGAATTGTTTTGAAATTGTTTTCTTTGTATTCCAATTTCTGGTATTGCAATTGTATAATAAATTTGCTCAGAATTTGGCACTGGAATGAATCCAAATATATAACGGGTTTTTCAATAAGAGCGCTACAAAAGTTTTTTTAAATAAAACAAAACCGGTTTTAGATACCAATGAAATTCTTTATTCCTGTGAAAGTACGTTCGATGCCATTATGTGTGGAACTCGATTTCTTTTGCATGGTCACCACGGTCACGCTTGCAGAAGTCCAGACGCTGAACCCAAATTTCGACGGTTTTCAAGCATAAATCGGCCGATACTGCTGCAATTTCACGTTCGATATTCGTACGAAGTTCATCAATCGTCGCTGGGTTGTTGGCATAGACCATAGACTTGACGTAGCCCCACAGGAAATAATCTAACGGCGTCAAATCGGACGACCGAGGCGGCCAATCGACTGGGCCATTTTGTGAGATAACACGTTCACCAAACTTGGTTTTCAATAAATTGATGCGCCGTCCTGTTGGAACCACATGTCCTCCAAGTCCATATTATCCAATTGGTGCCAAAAATATTCGGTTATCATTGAACGGTAGCGATTCGCAGTAATGTGCCGATCTTGATCATCACGGAAGAAGTACGGCCCAATGACGCCGCCGGCCCATAAACCGCACCAAACCGTAATTTTTTCGGGATGCAATGATGACTCATGGATTACGTGTGGATTGCTGTCTGACCAATAACGCATATTTTGCTTATTGACGAAGCCATTCAGCCAGAAATGAGCCTCATCGCTGATTGTTGAGGCCTCTTAAAGTTGGCCTCTTAAAGTTGGCCTCTTAAAGTTGAGGCCACTGACTCCAAATTTCGGTAGTAAATTTTAATAATTTCGACTCGTTGTTGGCTCGTATATCTTTCCATGATGAAATGGCAAACCTTACTGAAGAGAAATGTCAAAAGAGCGGGAAAAAATATGGCGTCGTTTGCTGTCCCTATCGATTTACTTTTGTAGCGTCTCTGTTGAAAAACCCATAATAAACAGCTATTGTCTAGTCGCAATAACACCCCCTGATACAAATACATACATCTTGAAATAAATGCAGGAAAAAACCAATTGTAATAAATATTAAATGTTAAAAAATAAACGTTTGATGAATGTCATTCTCCATTTTTTCGTTTCCGGTGTCCAAATAGACTACAATTGCTTGCATTCTTATATTTCCTAAACCATTTTAGTTCGTTTATTTTTGTAACAAAAATTTTGCTAATAAATGTATATTAGAAAATGACAGATGGAAGATGTAAGATGTTGCAAGTGTGAACGCATGTTTAATTTTTTCAACATCTACCATGCGTTCCCCCAAAATGTACGCTAGTGTGAAAAGGCTATAATCAATTTATCTTGAATGTTCACCCTTATGCCCTTATTGATAAAAAGTTGCGAGAGGTTTGAGAGACAGTTTATCAAACACGCCAGTGAAATAAAAATATTTTTAATTTTTGTCGTCTACGACAGAATCGAATTTTATCCGCCTACGTTATCGTTCCGATTGTGTTCGCACACTTATTCCGGTTGTCGTCGTCGTCATATAACGAGGTTGTCTTATGTCGACGGTTGGAAATTGGTATTCCCATAGCGGTTATCGATAAAAATCGATGATTGTCGACACATATTTTTTATTCTGTAAAACGAACCGCAGACTTGTCATTCATGAGCGGTTTACCGCCCTTCTTGATACCAAATAAAAATGTAATCGAAGTGGTTCGCATCACTATCATGTGCACAAAATTTATTGGTATTTTTTTTCAAATTCATCAGCCAGATAAAAGTCACCGACAAAGCTCTTGCTGATGAATGTCAAGTCTGGGGTTCGCTTAAGTATAATTGTCGTCGTTGTTGAATGTAAACGAATTTATTTCTGTCGATACAGTTTTTATTAACGACTTGCAGAAAATTTGAAAGTAAATATTATTATTCGTAATAAAAACAAGATTACGCAGTTTCATTTTTGAATTATGAATGAACAAAATTAAAGTTTAAAGTGGGTAACTTCTGAAGTAGTACGAAAACACCCAAGGAGGACGTGCAAAAATGTCCCAGAGCAGGGGCCGCTTTATGCGTGTGACGTCTTCAGAGTTTGTTATATATGGAAATGTAATTCGAATGCAATGAACAAATGGTTTCGTCTTAATGCTAATATATTGACGTTTTAGTGATAGTTTATACCGTCTGTGGTGCAATGGCTAGTTTGCGCGCCTCTTGTACATGAGATTGTGGATTCGATCCCTGCTCTGACCACCTTAAAATTTCTTTCGGCGGCGGGCACCTCTTATAGTGATGGCGACACTATCGAGTACTTAGCCATGAAAATGCTTCTCAAAATACCGTTCCGAACCGGTGTAAAACTGTAGGTCCCAATCAGTGAGTATAAAACTAGAAAGCGAACATCTCACTGATTGTGAGAAGCTCTCCCCAATCCCTTCATGGGATGTTAAGGGACACCATTTTATTTTTTTTTGAACTTCCATGTACGACTCCGTATTGTTGCGAAAATTAAATATTTTACAGGGAATTCAATAACTCACCAAATTAAAGAAAATAATTGAAGTATAAATTGAACATATTCTTCTTCTTTCTGCTTTCATTCACTAAGATTGATAACTTTATTTAAGTTATTAATAAGTTATCGATTAACAGTCGACGTCGTCTCAAGACAGTTTCCGAATACCAAAATAGCATTGATGTGACGACGACTTTGATCGAAGTGATGTTGACATAAAAACGTCAACGACTTCGACGATGACAACCGGCATAAGGGTGATTGATTAATCAGAATGCAGATTAATCGATTAGTGGTTAAATATGATAAATCAACATTTATGGTTGATCAATTATTTGATGAATCAGGGTGTCGATTAATCGGGTTGCTTGATTAATCAATTAATCGCACATCCTTAGTTTCTAATAATCTAAAAATATGTGATGAACTTTGATTTTGTATTTTATCGTATGTCTTAAAGCTGTGTATGATTTTGTTTAATCCTTGTCTTTTATTGTTTTGTATTTCAGGTGTGATTAATATGTCATTTATGCTATTATTTCGTGATCTCATTCGTTTATTTGCCTGTTATAATGATGGTATTATTAATTTATTGGAAAAATATTTCGATATGAATAAGAAACAGGCTCGTGATGCTTTGGATTTGTATAAAAAGTTTTTGGTACGCATGGATCGTGTTGGTGAATTTTTAAAAGTTGCAGAGGTGAGTATTTAAACATGTACTATAATAAACCTAGTTATTTATCTGTATCTTTCTTTTGTGACCCTTTAGAATGTTGGCATAGATAAGGGTGATATACCTGATTTAACAAAAGCACCCAGTTCTCTATTGGATGCATTGGAACAACATTTGGCCACTTTGGAGGGTCGAAAAGTTTCAGCTGCTAATACACCAACACAGACGGCAAGGTTTGTTTTGAGAAGACTTAAAGAATTTAAGAGAACATTTTGGGTGAATTTTTGTTTTTCAATAGGCTTTTTGCTTTGACTAGAGAATCCCAGCAAATTTTAGGAACTATTTTAAAAAATTTAATATTGTAGAACATATTATTTTGGAAACCGTTATGTTTACTCCATGTCCTTAAAGAAACGGTGATTTTAACATTAATGTTAGAACAGGATTCTCAAAAGCTTTTTGTGAGGCTGTGACAAAATTCTTATCTTAGTGTTCAAACCGTTTATTTGAAACTATTTTGATTTGATCACTTCTTCTATCTGCGATAAAATTAAGGAAATACTACAAGTTTACAAGTCACGAACATTTTTCTAATTGAAAAATGGTTGGTTTTTGTTGGAAATAATAGACAATTCAGTTCAACACACACTCACTGGCATGACTAGTTTCGAACTCCGTGACAAGTACATCATCAGATGCTTAACTACTGTGTCTGAATTGATACCATCGGTTGATCATCAATCGTATATGTATATACAAACTCAATTCTGCAATTCACATGTGCGAATTAGTATCTATCTAAGATCCCTAAGTATCAAGATCACTGAAAGGCCTATAATTCCAACAACAAGAACAGACAGAATTTTTCCACCATGTTCTTCTTTTCCTCATGTGTTCTCGCATTGTTGCAGTGCTTTGAGGTGAGTTTTAATCTATATCACAGAGTTGTATTTTTCCGTGGTATAGGCATTTGTTGTTGGAATTATAGGCCTTTCAGTGATGTTGATACTTAGGGATCTTCGATCGATACTAATTATTACTATTTCGTAAAGTATCTTTGTGGATTTATGCAGCAATAGTTAGACCAATACTTCTCTATGGCATTGTAGTTTGATGGAGGTCCCTCCAAAAGAAGTATATTCTGAATTCCTTGATGAAAATTCAAAGATCAACATTGATTAGCGTTAGTGGGGCAATGGGCACGACGTCAGGTACTGCACTTAGTGCTATCCTGAACATCTGTACTCCTGATATCATGGCCGAATCGGCAGCCGCTACATCCCTGGTGAGAATCAGAGATTGTGGCGTTTTGATATCGGGGCATTCCGGACACACTGAATTACTACACCGGATCAACTCGATTCCCGTAAAAACGGACTACTGTATCCCCTACCTTCTACCAGCGACAAATCTAAGGATTTCTATTCCGAACAGGAATACCTGGGAAAAGTCACTGGAAGGGGATACCAGTAGTAACAGATTTTTCACGGATGGATCAAAGTTGGACGAGCAAGTAGGATATGGGGTCCATTCACCGGACCTAAATGTAAATATCTCCTTCAAGCTGCCTGATTACTGTAGTGTATTTCAGGCGGAAATTACCGCCATACTGGAGGTTGCTGAACTCCTGAAAAGTAGTGTCACAACCCTCCGGAGAATATGTATCTACACAGACAGCCAGGCTGCTATAAAATCCCTGGAAGTCATGTTTGCTACGTCCCTGACGGTGAAAGAATGCCACTTATCACTTAGGGTGATCGGAGATTATTTTGACATCAGGCTCATCTGGGTACAGGGACACAGCGACATTCCAGGCAATTGCGTAGCGGATGCGTTAGCTGGACAGGGTACTACGACACAGGTTCTTCCGGCAAAAGAAGGTGTTAGTATGCCAACATCTACCTGCCGTTTGCAGATCAGGTAGTGAGTGGGCCGATAATATGTTTAAGGACAAGTGGAGACTTCCTTCAACTTGCAAACAAGCCAGGGTCCTCTGGCCACAGGTGGACAGGAAGAGAGGTAGGCAACTACTTAACTTGCCGAGAGGCAGGTTATCCACAATGATAGGTACACTTACGGGTCATTGTCTTGCAGGAAAACACGCCCAAAGATTGGGACATAGAAACTCCACTCTCTGTAGATGCTGCATGGAAGAGGAAGAGGAAACGTCGAAACACCTTCTCTTGGATGGCCCTGCTCTGGCAGGATTGAGAAGTAGGATATTCGGTACACATTTAGTTAGCACCGTAGCCCTACAGGATATTCCTGTTGGTCTTATGGACAAATTCATTGAAAGGGCAAATTGGCTAGACGACTAGTCAATAGTTGCTATGGAGGAAACTGCAGGTATCACAATGGGCTTCTTTAGCCTAAGTGTGCTAGACAGCGTGCTGTCGTGGAGCCTTTTCAACCAACCAACCAAAGTATCTCTAGGAAACGATTCCTCTAAATACAAATTCGACAAAAAAAAACAGTGCACGACAAAAAACAAAGATGCTGAACGTGCACAAACAACGTGGCTGTTTGATCTATTGAACAATCAGTAAAACATTTGCTGGGATGTTAATTTTCTGTAGGGAATTTAATTTTTATCCGTATTTTTTTTTTTATCAAAATTATTTTATTTTTAACTACTTATAAATAAAATGGGGGTATCTATCGTAAATGTTATTTTAGAGGATAAAAATATATTTATACTATTAAAATATGTATTTTTTTTATAAAGAACACAACATACATATATTTTGTTACACGATTTTAATTTATATTAGAAAATAATTTTTGGTTTCATCACTTTAATTTTAGTTCTTATCTTTTTGATTATTTATTTTTATTTTCTTTTCTTTTCTTCCCATTTAAACGTTTGTTTTCTTACTAATTTTTAAAATCCCTACCCTGTACCCAACAAACCCTTTTATTTCTTCTGAAATTATCGTACCGTTTGGTTGTTATTTCCATTTAAAATTTGCATGAAATTTTTCTTTTGTGGTTTTGCGAATACATTTTTTGTTGAAAATAATTTCATACAAAAAGTAGCAACCAAAAGAACGTAAAATCCGCTGTCTCTGCCCTATCTTCTACTAGCTCATCATTTGGCACAGCTGCTGCTTCGAGTAAATTTGATACCACCAATGGCATTGATGAACAATTAAAGGCTCAAGCATTAGCCGACGAAGAAGCCGCCATGAATCAATATAAGGTAAAGTTTACAATAATTTTGCGTATTTTTTCTATGCCATTTGAAATACTTAATACGTTATTTTCGTGTATCCTCATTTATGTTTGTAGTCTAAGGTCTCTTCACCCACCAGCGGCGGTGCTGCTGCTAACGCTGCATTAACAAATCCATTCTTATCGTCTCCACCAGCTTCTTCGGCTGGTGCACCGATAGTTGATTTGTTTGGTGCCGCCTCAGCTCAGCCAGCCAATGCTGGCTCCACCGCTGCTGCTGGGGCCACTAAAGCTTCAGATGATCTATTGCAATTGGGCAATCCGTTTGCTGATATGTTCGACTCCCCTCTGGGCGGTGCTGGGGCAGGTGCTGGTGTTGCCACAGGTGCTCACAATTCAAATAATATTTGGATGAATAATAATGGTAGTGTTTGATTTTTTTTCGGTTTATTATTTCGTTTTCTTAATTCTAAGTTTTTAACTAGTAAGTATCATTAATTTATGTAATATGAATTTAGAATTTTATAGTTTAATTTATTTTAGTTTTGAAATATGTCACATATGTTTTTAAGATCACTTTTTAATCCGCTCATCGTAGTAAAAAATGCTAGTTCGAAACTAGTATTTCTGCCCTTTGAACGAACAGATAAAGATAAAGGACTGTGGAAGTTAATAATAGTAATTTTTTAAACTTTAGTTGCGAAATGATTCATTTTATTAAGTTCTAACTAAGAATAGTTAAGTCTTAAAATTAATTTGGCTCTGATTCCGTATATCATCATTATAAAACAGTTCAAATCTCACAGCTCCTGATATCTTTCGAAAAATTTGAGTCTGATATTGATATTTTTAGAATTGTTTCAAGCTTAACTAAACGTTTTCCATGTTTAACTGTCCCCTATAAGTTTAATTGGAAATAAGTTAATAACAACGGTTTGAAATAGGGATTAATAGGTGATTAATCGATTAATTAACATTTTGATTAATCGCTATCATGATTAATCAGTTAATCGAATAATCGATTAATCATCTAATCGAATAATCAAAAATTCTGAATAATCAATCAATTTGAATATTGATTATTCATATTTGAATAATTTTATAATTTAAAATAAGAATATATACTAATACTACTACTAATTTTTTAATATATACTAACGTTTTAGTAAACAAGGTTGTTGAAAAACTCAAGCTGAAAAAACCAAAAACATGATTGCTTAATTATACAAATTGTTGATTAATCAAATTGTTGATTAATCATATTTTAGATCAATAAAATTAATCATCATGAACATTGATTAATCAAAATGAGTATTAATCGATTAATCGTAAATATGATTAATTAAAATGTATGATTAATCAATTATTCGATTAAGCAGGAAGTCGATTAATCAGGTTGCCTTATTAATCAATTAATCACACAACAACCCTTGTTTGAACAGTTTACTAAACTAAAGTCTGTTACTCTATCCCGATCGAAAGATTTCGTTCGTGTTCTAGTTGAAAGAAAGTTGATTTGGGTTTCACAATCTTGTCATTTCAAGTCGAACGAAAGCGTCAAACTTTTCACAAAATTTCAGTCAAATTTTGGTTCCTCTAGTTCGAATGTGCTGTCATTTGGGAAGAAGTATAGAGCCAGTTGAACGAAAATTTTCGAATTAAAGGAACCCAATTTCAATCGAATGTTAGTGACTGGCTTTTGTTAGTTTAGCTTTTCGTTCGCTTAGCTTTTCGTTTGAGATCGGGGAACTGGCCATATGTTTATTCTCAAATGACAGGATCACTTTCGAAATAGACGAACCAAAATTTGTACTGACAATTTTTCAACAATTTTATGTTTTCGTTTGACTTGAAATGACACGATTGTGTAACCCAAATCAACTTTGATTCAACTGGAACATGAACGAAACCTTTCGTTCGAGATTGAGGAACAGGCTATTAATTCTGACATTGTGATAATGCTGCTTTCTATGTTTTATATATAAAAATAAATTGAAATGTGACCGTCTGACAAACCCCGATTCTAACCAACCTCCAATTCTTTCGGTGGCGGTCACCGTGCTTAGTGACCGCAAGACAATCGAGTAACTAGACATGAAAAATCTTCTCAAAACCCTTTCGGAATAGGTGGAAAATTGTAGGTCCCAATCACTGAGTCTAAAATTAGGTAGACCACAGCTCACTGACTCTGAGAAGATCTCTATCACTTGGATATACACCCAGCGAAATAATTATAAAGGCAGTGTGTTTTTTCTCGTTACTCTCAATGTGCTGCGTTGTTGGTGTAGAATTTTAATGCAAATATTAGTCGTTAGGTATTTTATGTCAGAGAATGTAATCATTCGATCTCTTTCACAAGTTAAATGAAAAGTGACGTTGGTTTTTCTATTTCGGGTGCGAAATATATATAAAGGCAGCATGGAATATTTATTCGAACAGTAGTAAATAGGAATTCAAACAGAAGCGGGTTTTCTTTGCTTGTTATTTTATTGTTTTAAAATTAACGTAGGTCAAATTCAAAAAAATTGATTTATATAGAATGACTGCTGGAAAGTAGCTAAGTAAAGAAGAAAAGGGAAAAATTGAAGATTTTCATGATGAAGAGCTTTAGAAGCGGGAAATGTCGAGGCTATTGAAAAGATCTAGCTGTGTCATTGACAATTTTATAAAATAGGGTGGTCCATATGGAAATACAAAACGACCAGGAAGGACACCGCTGAGCGGTGATCGTTCCAAAAGAGAGATCAAAAGGGTTGCTGTTAAAGAAATATTCAGCGATAAGGAATTATTGCAGAATTGAGCTCGGGAGTAGGGTTGCGTCGTGTTCAACAAACAATGAAACGCGACTTGAAACTGTCATATTGGAAAAAGTGTGCAAAACTTGGTCTCTTGCTAAGACACGAATTAGCCAGATTTAAATTCGATGAAAATACATATTTTGAATGAATATTTTCCGATTAAAATATATTCAATTGATTGGACCTGATGGCTCGGACAAACATTTTTGTTCCAAAGAATTTTCCAACGTTATGTGTCAGTGGCGAAAATTTATCGGTGGCTCACTTATGGTTTGGACAGGTATGAATTCTAGACGAACCACTCATATATGTTTCGTTTCCACAAAAATGGACACCGAGTAGTATATTCGACTGTTGGATGTCGTCTTAGTTAATTCTTTTAAGGAAATTTGTGTCCCAGAATTCATCTTACAGCAGGACAACGGAACAATACAACGGTGTAAGAAAACTCCGAAGTCTCTCACGCCCAGATATAATACCTGCACTTAATCCTGATCTTAATCGAATCGAGAAACCTCTGGTATATATTTCCCATCCAAGTTTACCAACATGGGCACCAGTTTATGAATGTCAAGGATAAAAAGTTTCAATTCAAGAAAAGGGGACGATAACTAATCCTGTGCGTAGTCATTCGCCTATAAACTCAATGCCAAAATGCTCAGTAGAAGTTATTAGCGTTAATGGAGATCTTACGGCTTACTAAAATTGTTAAAATACTGACAAAAAAACTTTTGCCTTTATAAATATTTCGCACTAGTAATTAGTTTATTTTTGTTGATTCATCTGGAAGAAGTCTTAGTCAAAGCATTTTAATCTGACAATTATTTGATTTTGTAAGGACTAATGCAATATAAAATAAAAACTTGAAAATTAATCTCAACAGTTGGAAAAAACAAAAAATGCTGTTGCCTTTATATTTATTTCGCGGGGTGTATAATGCGAAAATAACTTAAGTCATATATAAAGTTAAATATTTGTTTTCATAATTACTTGTAGTTTAAATTTATTTTAGTTTAAATTATTTATTATATTTCGTATTGTGTTTTATTTAAATAATTGACTAGTCTAGTTATTAGTTTTATAACTTAATTTTTTCCATTTATATTTAATACTTTGTGTCTCTCTTTGGTTTGTCTAGGTTTTAATGGAGCTGCTGTACCTTCTGCTGCCGCAAACGCTTTCGTTTCCGACAGCAATTTCTCATCCGTTTTTGGTAACACCGAGCCAACCGGTAAGTCAAACGTTTTGTTGCTGTGTTCCTTTTCTCTCTCTTTCCCCTTTTGTTCGTTTTTTCAGTTTATGTTTATGTTTCAGTTAATAGTTCTTGTTTTTTTTTTGTTTTTGCCTCCCCCCATATATATTACTTATTACTTACAACTACTACTACTACTCTATAACAAATATAAAAAATACAATATACTTAACCTCCCGCCCCTCAAGTTTACTAGTCACTCACCCATCTGTTAACTATGTTCAAAGAAATCCTTTCCCTATATTCTATATATACATACATATACTACTACTACATACTTTTACACAAATACATAAATACTTTATAAATATACAAGTTTTTTCTTTTTAACCATATTTTAACTGTTATAACATTAAAAAAAATCATTTCTTAACCAAATCATTCAAAATTGTATCATTCACTAACTGGAAATTGAATATCTACTTTGTTATTTTAAGTTTAATTTGTATTATTTCAACATTTCTGTTTTTGTAAAAAGTTTTTATAAAGTTTACGAAACTAATTCAATAACAAGAAGCATGTAGGCGCAGGTTTATAAATAATGAATAAACAAAAAACTAATCAAATGTTCTAATTATATTTTTTAAGATATCTTTTATATTTGTTATTTTTTTAAACTTAAAGTTATTTTCAAAACAGTTTTTTTGATTGAAAGTTTAAGATTCGTTTAGTTTTCTAAGTTTTATTTTCTGTGCGAGTTAGTTAATGATTGATTTCAAATGCCCACCCTTTTCAGTTGTGTTTAATTAAAATGGATCATATTTGTATAATCTACACCAACTAAGGGGATATTTTACATATTAGCTTTGTATTGTATAATTGTATACAATGTCCTTAGACGTCTTTAATCAATTGAAGCAAAATCACATTGAAAGTCGTATTTTCAAAATAAATTTTATTTCATATTAGTATTTTACGAATATTTTTTGTAAGTCACACATTTAATTTTAGAACAGTTTGGAACTCAAACTAAACAGTGTATACCAGCCTAAATTATGATTATTATGAATTTTTGATATATTCGACCTGGTTAATTGTGATTGCCTACATTTCCTTATACAATTGAGCTCTAGGTCATAGGTTGAAACGTTTCATCACATTGAACAGACGTTCTATGCATTTTGTTTGAACGGAATTTATTTAAATTAGGTTAGGTTAAATTAAGGACATGTGTTCACTAGAGATCCGAAGGTCTTAGCAATGCTCCACTCGGAAGCCAGTTGGCTCATTGTGTTAAAAAAATATAAAAAAATAAAAAAATAAGAAGATAGATAGAATGATTTAGATTTAGAAAGGGAGTACAGAAAGGGAGGGAGTGGAGTGAGGGGAGTTATTGGGGTTCCCGAGAGAGAGAGAGAGGTGGAGTGATCATCCGTCCTCCCGAAACTGCATCCAACCTAACCCCCTCATTAATCCTACCAGTTCCCCGATGTCAATGTTACCAAGGGCCTGCAGCCCTATCAATATCGGCGTTCTACTATAAGACAGTACTGGTTATTGTCAGCATAGGTTCTCCACTGTCTCTATCTCTTCCTCGTCCTCACACAAAAGGCAGAAGTCGTCTCCTCCGGTGGTGAAACGGCCTGTGAATCAGCGCACATCACAGTACCCCGTCGCAACACTAATGAAGAGTCACAAGTCCATCTTTGTCATTTGTAGAAGATGTTTCGTTCTACTATCATCCAGTTTAGGCCAGATCTCCTTTGATACCCTACTATCCGATCTCCTCGACCAGTAGGACTCGGTAACGCATCGGGCCCATTTGTCAAACGTCCATACATCAACGAGATCGGGGGTCTGGTAGACACCAACAAGGACCGATCTGCACTTGCACAATCAAATTTCGCAAGAGAGTCCACCATGTCGTTCCCAGTTATGTCACTGTGGCTAGGAACCCAGCAGAGTCTTACTCTGTAGGGAGTCAGTGACGCTAGAGCTTGAATGCACTCATAGACCACTCCCGATTTGCACAGATTTGAGCTGATTGCGTTGAGATTTGCCTTGCTGTCCACAAATATCACAATTCCACTATTGGTAAATGGATCCAGCTTGCGAATCTCATCTACCGCTCTCGTAATCGCAGGAATTGCGGACTGAAAGACACTACAATTCATATCCACTCCAAGGGATAGACAGACGTATTTGGAGATTTTGGCTGTAAATTCCTGCCCCGTTCTAGTATCCATTTTGGATCCGTCAGTAAATATAGACAACACCGTCATTGATGAGGAAATCCCAACCATCCAATCTCCCCTGTCCATCATGATCACCTCCGGGCCAGCTGGGAATATTCTCACCGGCATCATGCAATCTGATGTCTCTGCAAGATAGCCTCCTTGATCAATACTCGTATTATCCATACCCATAAGGACAGTTGCGTGACCAGACGAAGATGGCCAAAAAGCTAATTCTCTTAGGCGAATAGCACCTCTAGCCACACTCCTGACAAATATTTCGAGATCTCCAATGCCGCTTGAGGGGAGCTCATGAGCTCCACACCGCCTAGCATAGGTAGTCTAAATTCCCTAATTTCCCTTCTGTTCGTGAATAATACCAGCTCGCTCTTTTGGGGGTTTATAGTTTTTTGAATGAGATACCACCGAAGCGTATGATTATTAGAAATACTTAGGCGTATGAGTATTTTTAAATTTGGAAGACAAACAATTAAACTCTTGAATTAGTAATAACCTTTAAGAGATTTTACAAATGTGCATCCATGAATGTCTTCATCAACAGGAATTTCTTTAAATTAATTTGAATCGTAGTTTTCCTAGCCAAAAAACAAATTGTAATATTTTTTGTATATATTGAAGCGTCTTAATAATACTTTCAAGAGTATTTACAAATGTAAAACGGATTTCGTTTAAATTTACTAAAGTCATAGTGTTCAAATGAAGCGAATATATATTCAGCCTTATTACGTATGTCGCTCTCGTATTTCGACTACGACAGTTTTGTAAAAGATTAAAGACAAAGTTTGAGTGTTATCTTTAATCTTTTACAAAACTGCCGTAGTCGAAATACGAGAGCGAAATACGTAATAAGGCTGATTATTCATACACAGTTTTTGTCTTATTATTTGAATACGCAAATTGTTAATCGAAATTAAATTAATAAATTCCAAAATTGTATATATTTTTATTCATAAGCGGACTGTAAAAATCATATGGTCGTTTTTGGATATAAACAATGTTTTATAAATGACAATAATTTCAGTGTCAAATTATTTTTTTTTTGTAACATAGTGTAACCTGTGTTAAACCATTAGCACTTTAATGTGTAAATAGTAAATCATAAGACTTGTGCAAAACTGTTTTACTCGTCAAAAATGCAATCAAATTGTGTAACCACTTACTTTTTAGCTAAACTATAACATTTCCTGGTGTAGATTGTACAAATTGATCCAATTTTATAAGTTTTATTTTAAAAATTATTCTTTATATTTTATACTGATATTTTTTTTGTTTTTTCTTTTTCAATAAAATATCTGTTTTCGTTATATCTTCGTTTAAATTGTTTTTAAAACGAAAGAATTTCAACAACAAACAACAACAACAACAGACCCTCATTTTCCATCCTCGTACGATTCTTTTGATTTAGCAACTGGAGCAGCATTACCAAATCCTTTTTTTGATTCAATGGAACCTCAAAATTTATTCAATGTCACAAGCTCGACTTCATCGTTATTGTTAGCATCATCGTCGTTACCATCGTCGTCGTCTGTTAATGCCAACAGCCAACAAATCAACAATTTGGCTTCCATTCCAAGCAACCACCCAGCCAATGCAAATTTCTTTATGGCAGGACCAACAGGGTCCTCCAGCTCTACCACTCAGCCACTGGCATCAGGTGATCTATCACAATTTAATTGTCATTTTATTAAACAAAACAAAAAACAAAACATCAAAAGAAAAACTTCTCTGCAAACTCTCTCTTAAGCTTACTAAGCGTACAAAGTCGAACAACACCTTCTTCCACTTTGTGTAATTCTCATAAACATAATTTAAAAAGATTTGTCTTCCTTTTGTAAAAAAAAAACATTCAAAAACTTTTCCATATGTTTTTGTTTTACGTAGTATAGTTGAAAATTGTTTTTACCTTGTTCTAATTTTTTTTTGTGGCGTATATTGAATATTTTTTTCAAGATAGTACGCGCTACTTGACATTTAGTACCTTGTTTTGTAATCCATGTACTTAATGTACACAACATGATATCCTTTTTGTGTGTCCTCAATCATGTGTTTTTTGTGTTGTTTTTGAACATTTGTATTATGATTTTTGCTGCCTCCATTTGTTTTTTGTGTAATTTCTCTTATATAATTATTTAGTTGTGTATAGTATTTTTTTGTTGTTATTGTTTATTCTTTTTATTCTGTAAAATTTATTTTAAATTTTAGCAGATTTTTATTTTTGTCCTTGCTTTTGTTTCAATATGAAACCATTTTTATTTTTGCTTAAACAATTCTGAAATGTTCAATATTCAAACATTATGCTGATTGTGCGTGTGCCTATATGTCCTTGTGTGTCATAGGAAATGGAAATTGTTATTAGGTTACCAAATTGTGTCGTGGAAATAAGCGCGGTTAGGTTCTAAGTTGTATGAGTAGGAGAAAGAGAATTCTTATTTGTACCTCGAATGTTTTTTTTATATGTTATAGAATTTAAATTTTAAGATACAATAGGAAAGAATGTCGAAACATTGCATACACAAAACCTGCGCAAAGAACTGGATCTGAAAATTATTACATTCTTGTGCTTTCGAATGAGACACAACCGTAGTACATATATGATTTTTTCCACATTTAGTAAAATACGTTATTTTAAATTGATAAGAACAAACTGATTTTTTTGTATAAAAAGACTGGCAACATTTGGAATAAAATTCGAAGGAAAATCATATAAACTAACTAAATATAGTTTTCAAATGAGACACCACTATATCGTATGCGCATTATAAATACTTAGCTAAATGCTGGGGCGTATACTTCATTATCCTAAATAAAAGCTATACAATTGAAACGTTGTTTGTGTATACAAATTTCAAAAGATTTTGAAAAGCTTAATAAATTAGTGATAACTTTCTGGAGATTTGCTGCTGTTCTTTGAATATTTTTAAAAATTCGTTTATCAGTGTTTTTAAAAATCAGTTTTCGTTTGAGCCACCACCATGGCGTATGATCATTATCAATATCTAGTAAGCTACTTAGGCGTATACGTAGTTTTTAAAAAGTTAATTTTTCTCTGTGTAAATTATACACGACTTTGAAACGCTTGAACTAGTGATCAACTTCAAGCTAACTTGCAAGTGCTCTATGCATATATTCTCAATGGGAATTCTAATAATTACTTACAAGTTGAATATAGAACATGACAAACAGATAGCTGGAATGGTTCAGTGAGGTCTTTCCCCACCTTCAATGCTGATTTGTGGTTGGTCAGCATCATTCTGCAGAGGCGGATCAGTTTTGCCGGAATCCCAAGTTCATACATAGCTTCGTACAATTTTCCCCGGATGGGGCTATCGAAAGCAGATGTTATGTATAGATTTTCTTTTCGTGGTCCTTTTCCAAGATTTGCTGTAGCGTGAATATTTGGTCAGTCGTTGAGTAGCGTGGTCTAAAACCACACTGATAATGTCCAATCAGGGTTTCAACAATTGGCTTTAGTCTAATACGCTCGATGGATAAAAGACTGATACCGCGATAGTTGGAACATACACACGGATCACCAATTTTCAATACAGGACATAATACACTGAGATATGCAATTACTAATTGTTAATGGTTAACTACTCGATAGTGTCTCCGTCACTAAGTGTGTTGACAAAAAGAAAGAAATACAAGTATTTGCGCATGCATACGATTGCAACACCAACGGTTTTCCCAACATTCATTCTAAAATGTCTGGGCTTTAGTTTGTTGTAGTTTTATATGCGTTGAATTATCCTTGACAATGAAAATAAATAAACAAAAAAGGTCTTCTTTAAAAATAAAAAAATCTTTAAATAATTTTCAATAAGGTTTAGGGGAAATACGGTAAATTCTTACGATGAACACAATACAATAAGCGTATGATTACTAATAATTCGTATGATTCACTAAGGCGTATGTGTAATCTGTATTCAGCGATGTCAGTACCGCACGCATAGATGTCAGTACCGTACACAGTCTATACTAGTATTAGAGTACTTTTACAGTTCCAGGAACAATCAGACGGTTGACAAAGTAACTTGGCGACACTTTCAGGGAATTAACCAGTTAAACTGTTATACATTTTCATATCTCAGGTATTATTGCAATTTAAGTTTAATGCATTTTCCGTAATAAAATTTCGTACAGTATAACAGTTTACACAAATTTTGCTACATAAGTCAAATATAAACAGAGTGTTGTGATAGATAACAGAGATTAAACCGGTTACAAAATATGATTAGCCAGGATTTCAACCGCTTTAAATTTAAAATGAGAACAATACGTTTCGGTGATCTTTTGTGCAAGACACCTATAATAATAATAATATTCAGTATTTTTTCAATCTTGTGTCAGTTTATTTAATTTAAACCCAGTTCTTACGTATTAAAACCAAGCTTTGTTTCGACATTCTTTAATAGGTGTATATCGTGTCTATTGATCTCATATACATAAGTTTTAATAGGTGGCATAGGATATATCTTGTTACTAAATTGATTGCGGTATAATTAATTTGTAATTCAGAGGAATTTGTAAATAACAACTCTGGTGGTGGTTATAATTCTAAGTAATTTTATTTTGACGTCTGTAAATAATAAAACACATTAAAACACTCAACTAATTTTGCTTGCTTTGTAAACGAATTTTTATAATTAATAATTATTAAATATTTGACTAAACCGGTATAAGGAACTAAACTATATTTGAGCGTATATTTTTTTTCAAATGAAAACTTTTGATTTAATAGCGACAGTTAAATGTCTTAACCCCCATTATCACCAGCTTAAGTTATCCTACAGTTAAAGCTAACTAAAAGTTTTACCTGTCAGTTGGTATGGAATTTAAAAATTATATCTGTTGGTTAGCTTTAACCAGACATTGCGATAATGACCCTAAATCAAATAATGAAAATATTATATTTGGAAACCTTTTTCAAATTCTACTAAAATTGTTCGCGAATCTAATTTATTAAAGTGATTTATTCGTATTTTTTAAATATAACAAATTTTGATAAATTGTTGTCTCATTCGTAGGAATTTTTCAAAAAAGGACACACAGTTTAAATATATTTTGCATACATATTCGTGCAACAATTTCCGTAGAGTTTGTAAAGATTTTCCGCCTTTTATATACCGTATATGATTCCAGATTATATAGAATGGTATTTAAATATTCAAATAAATTTCGACCAAATTGTTTTCACAGGCGCTTTATAACGATTATTTTTAAAGCTCTAAACGCCAGTTTTCTAAGGCATCTCCGTCTATGTTTAGCTACTCGTTTAGTGTCTGTAGCTAAACAGGGTGACCCCAGGGGGACCATTTCGAATATGGATATTGTTAAAGAGTTTTCCTCGATCTTGAACGAAAGCTTTCGTTCGTGTTCTAAACAGGGTGACCACAGGGTGACCATTTCGAATATTGTTAGAGTTTTCCTCGATCTTGAACGAAAGCTTTCGTTCGTGTTCTAGTCGAAAGAAAGTCGATTTGGGTTCCATAATCTTTTAATTTCAAGTAAGTCGAATGAACACTCCAAGGTTAGGTTAGTTTTAGGATACGTGAAAATAAGAGGCAGTATTCACTTATCGTCACTACACTCGGAGGTGATTGCCAGAGCTGTAAACGAATCATTCTTTTTTGAATTATGTAATTCGCGAATCATTAGCAAAATTTTAAATTAATTCTTTTCACAAAAAAAAAAAAAGATTTGAATGGAATTTGAATCAATTCAAACGAATTTGGCAAAAATGAATTGCAATTCAATTCCAATTCAAATTAATTTGCAAAATGAATTGCAATTCATTTTCAATTCGAATTTGAATTGGAAAAATTAATTGAAATTGAATTGAAATGATTTTGAATTAATTCAAATGAATTAGAAAAATTAATTGCAATTCATATTAATGAAATCAAAAATGATTTGCAATCAATCAAAGTAAACATGGTGTTTGGAGTTTGTTTCTTCAAGTATTAGTTATTTAATTTTGCCAATTCAAATTTGAATTGGAAATGAATTGCAATTCATTTTGCAAATTCATTTGAATTGCAATTGAATTTCAATTAATTTTTGCCAAATTCATTTGAATAGATTTAAATTCCATTTTTTTTTTTATGAAAAGAATTAATTCAAAATTTTGCTAATTCTTAATGAATTAAAATCAAAGAGAATGATTCATTTACAGCTCTGGTGATTGCCCATATATATGAGGATAAAAAAAAGAGAAGGGTGGGAAGAGCGGGGGGCGAGCCCACTGATAGTGAACAATTTTCGATAGATAGATAGACGTAGGACAGACTGAAGAACCACTTAATTATGTTCCCAGTGTATATATACATACATCACCTGATAAGCCCTGATCAATACATACAATACCATCCAAGATGAGGATGCACATGTGCTGGTCAAGGCTTCACAGTGGAGTAGAAAGAACCAATAGACAAATTATCAGATGATGGTATCGCCTACCTGGATCCATGGCAGACCCCGCAAGAATTCCATCAAATCCTCAATAGCCACATCGTGCAAAGAGGCCAGGCCCTCTGCCTGAAACCAACCAAAGCAACGGCGAGGCCTACGCTGTAGGGCTGGACATTGGCATAGAAGGTTCTCTATGGTTTCCACGTCTTGTTCATCACCACAAGCACGGCAGTAATTAGCCCCGTTCACAATCCAGTTGCGAGTGAAGCCTCCAGCATCATCCCATCATCCAGCATCATCCCCAGTCTTGTCCAGTGGAAGAAGTGACTTAGTCCTCCCTTAGTGCACTGCCGGCCATGTCTCTTGAAATCCTGCAATCCACTCTGGCCAGTCAGGCAGCGTTGATCTCGTCCAGCGACCAGCGATCGATCAAGCTATACAAGCAACAGATCGGTGGATTTCCAGAGACAATCAAATTTCAAATCAGCAAAAGTGCATCCTGCTCTAGGAAGACAGTGCATCCTGCTCTAGCCAGGCAGCGTTGATCTCGTCCAGTGACCAGCGATCGATCAAGCCATACAAGTAACAGATCGGTGGATTTCCAGAGACAATCAATTTCAAATCACCAAAAGTGCATCCTGCTCTAGCAAGACAGTCTGCTTCAACATTCCCTGTGACAGCACTATGTCACGGAACCCAGCAGAGTCTTATCTTGCCAGGCATTACACTGTTCAACATCCGCTTGCAATCTCTAACCAATTTGGATTTACATATTTGCGACCTGATCGCATTGAGGGCTGGCTTACTATAAACGCAGATGACGAATTCACCCGATGGATACAAGAACGAGTCCATTATCTCAGTTGCAGCTCTCATAATCGCCACGATTTCCGCTTGAAAGATACTGCAATTCGCACCCAATCTCATCGAAAGCCCGAGTTGAAGGTCCTCACTGAAGATCCCCGCTCCTGTACCCCATTCCATTTTGGAGACATCTGTAAAGATCAGCTGAACAGAGAGTGAGAAAGGTATACCTCCCACCCAGTCACTCCTATCTGGCATCATGATCTCCGGGCATTGCCCAAAGTCTACAGTCGTCAGCATGTAGTCAGTGGCCTGACTCAAACACTCGTCCGGGTGATTCTTAATCAACTCCTGGAGAATGTTGGCATGTCCCTCAGGGGCATGTCTCCAGATACCCAATTTTCTCATGCGACGGGCGCTTCTAGCAACACCCCGTCTCGTGTTGACATCAAATGTCGTCAAATTCAGGATTATATCCAGCGCCGTCTGCGTAGTGCTTCTTCTCGCCCCACTGATGCACATCGATGCAGTTCGCTGAACCTTGCTGAGCATTTTCAACTGGTAGCTGTTCCCCAATGCATTCTACCAGACTGATCATTGGGCGCACGATACCCGATAAAAGCCAGTGCACGATTTTCGGATAAAGACTCCAGCTTTTGCCAATTGAATTCCGACAGGCGTAGAGCACGTTCAATACCTTCTTCATTCGCTCCTCAGTATTTCGCTTCCAGTTCAGTTTTTGATCAAAAACGATATCGAGATATTTCGCCTCAGAAGATAGTGATAGCTCCACGCCCTCCAGCCTTGGTTTCCTAAAATTTCCAATCTTTCGCCTGCGCGTAAAAAGAACCAGCTCCGTTTTTGTCGGGTTTATGCCCAGGCCATAGTGCCTGGGATAAACTGAGGTCACTGCACATCCTGCATGAGGTCACTGATCGTAGGCAAATATTTTAATATTTTCCACAATTATAAGTCGTCTCAGCTCAAAGTCTCTAAGAATGCCGTCAACCACTAAAAGCCACAGCAGAGGGGATGGCTCCACGAAATACCCCCCAAGGAAATAGCCGCCAAACGAGAAATGAAATAATTTCCAATGTTTTTCACACATTTTTGGGTGTTATTTCTTACGAAAAACAACCAAATTTTTTGGGAAATATTTAATTTTTTGTGGAAGTTATTTCGTTTTCCAATCGGGGTTTCCAAATTATGAAATAATCTCCAATGCAATTGTATGAAAATGGATCTTTTACAAGGAAGTTTTTTTCGCCTTTGTTTCCATTTTGCCTTGGAGTTAATTTAATTTTTGTTTGGCTTTTATTTCATTTTTTGTTTTTGGATGTTATTTCTTTGTTTTTGGGGGGTTATTTCATTGGGTCGAGGGGATACCACTCCACCCTGTCCTTGTAGTCAGCTTCCGAACTTAGCTCATCCCAGGTTCGAATTTACAATGCGATCTCTAAGCATGTTCGCAATCCATTCGACCAGATGTGGAGGCACCCCAGCGGATTCCAGAGATACCTTGATAGCGCTAGATGACACAATGTTAAAAGTACCTTCTATATCCAAGAAGGCATCCAAAGTGAAATCTCCAAACTTCAAGTTGCGCTCAAGATAACCCAAAATATCGTCCAGAGCAGTTTCCACAAATTTACTCTTGAGGTAGGCATGTTGCCTACGACTCTAATAGCACGGGCTAATACGATTCCTGATGTACAAGTCTACCATTCTCTCCAACACTTTCAATAGAAAGGATAAGAGACTGATTGGTCTGTAGTCCTTAGGAGAGATATGACTAGTCTTTCCTGACTTGGGAATAAAAACGACTAGTACCTCCTGATATCATGGCCGAATCGGCAGCCGCTACATCCCTGGTGAGAATCAGAGATTGTGGCGTTTTGATATCGGGGCATTCCGGACACACTGAATTACTACACCGGATCAACTCTATTCCCGTAAAAACCGACTACTGTATCCCCTACCTTCTACCAGCGACAAATCTAAGGACTTCTATTCCGAACAGGAATACCTGGGAAAAGTCACTGGAAGGGGATACCAGTAGTATCAGATTTTTCACGGATGGATCAAAGTTGGACGAGCAAGTAGGATATGGGGTCCACTCACCGGACCTAAATGTAAATATCTCCTTGAAGCTGCCTGATCACTGTAGTATATTTCAGGCGGAAATTACCGCCATACTGGAGGTTGCTGAACTACTGAATAGTAGTGTCACAACCCTCCGGGTTATATGTATCTATACAGATAGCCAGGCTGCCATAAAATCCCTGGAAGCCACATTTGACGGTGAAAGAATGCCACTCATCACTTAGGGTGATGGCAGAGTATTTTGACATCAGGCTCATCTGTGTACCGGGACACAGCGACATTCCAGGCAATTGCGTAGCGGATGCGTTAGATAGACATGACAGTACGGCACAGGTTCTTCCAGCAAAAGAAGGTGTTAGTATGCCAATCTCTAACTGCCGTTTGCAGATCAGGCAGTGGGCCGATAATATGTTCAAGGACAAGTGGAGACTTACTTCAACTTGCAAACAAGCCACAGCCTCTGGCCACAGGTGGACAGGAAGAGGACTAGGCAACTACTTAACTTGCCGAGAGGCAGGTTATCCACAATGATAGGGACACTTAAGGGACATTGTCTTGTAGGAAAACACGCCCTAATATTGGGACATAGAAACTCCACGCTCTGTAGATGCTGCATGGAAGAGGACGAGGAAACGACGAAATACCTTCTCTTGAATTGCCCTGCTCTGGCAGGACTGAGAAGTAGGATATTCGTACACATTTAGTTAGCACCGTAGCAATACAGGGTATTCGTGTAGGTCTTATAGACAAATTTTATTGAAAGGGCAAATTGGCTAGACGACTGGTCAATAGTTGCTATGGAGGAAACTGCAAGTATCACAATGGTCTTCTTTAGCCTAAGTGTGCTAGACAGCGTGCTGTCTGGCAGCCTTTTCAGCCAACCAACCTACCACCTCCTTCCATTTGTCTGCTATCAGGATAAGTCTGAGACAAGCCCTATAAATACTCAGAAGATGAGGGTATGGGATGAGGGAAGATGAAGCTATGAATAGCCCAAAGCAACATTGATTCGTCAACTATGAACTCAATCACTCCCAGTTGCGAGATATATGGACTGGAAGTCACCAGGTGATTCTACTCCTCAGAGTCTATATCCACACAGTTTGCAAAGTGAGTTTCCATAAGAAGTTCAAGTGTCTCAGTTCCGAAGTTGGTCCATGACCCATCGGATTTCTCAATCGCCCTTATTCCCGTTGTCGTCGTCGACGTCAATACAATATCGACACCATTTTTACTTACTCAAAAACTTTGTTGTTGTCGATGTGGCAATACATTTATAACGTTCTAAAGTTGACCAAAATCTGATGACGACGTCGACGACGACAACGGGAATAAGGTCGAATGTCGCCGAGGACTCTAGGGTCCTTGGACAACACGCGATGAAATCGCCCAGCGTCATTTACCTCGATTATGGACTCGCAGAAGCTGATCCAGGCGGCCCGTTTTACCTTTTTAATATCTCTCTTGAACTGATTAAAACTGTTTTTGTACACAGTCCAGTCCGATTCCCCTTTCGATTTCTTGGCCTTATTGAAGAGTCTCCTAGTGGATTTAAGCAGAGCACACAACTCCCATTTCCACCACCTCCTCTTAATCCTGACTCCCTAAATGGGAGATTTATATACATACCCAAAATTTGTTCACTACACTTAAGTGACAATAATTTTTTGAATTTAAATCTAAAACTTCTTTATGCCCAAGTGAATGACATTTTCCATGGCAAAATAAGTAAGATAGAAGCAATAGGAATTGAAGGTATTTTGTTTTTATTTCAGGAGCCGACCTTGTCAAATTCAGCCGACCAAATTGTCAAGATATATTTATTTCAGGATATATCAGGAGGAATTGTTGTAATTTTCGGCAACAATCACAAGGACAAGAAACATTTAATCTGCTGTTTTAACGCTACCACCTGCACCAGATACATCTTGGAATTGGTATAAACAACATTTGACAAGGTCGGACCACAATGACAAGAAAAAATTGAAATCAGCTGTTCGAACGCTTCCACATGTAATAGATACATTTTGCCATTTTCTTTACAAAAACTCCCGTGTCTTAAATAAAATACAATCAAAAGTTTTCAATCGGCTGAATCGGGTTCTTTACAAAAAAAGTCCTATCTCTAACTGTCATGAATTGATTCCTAATACGCCTACAATAAAAAGTCTTTCCTTGTATACTGTAATTTTGTTATTGTTTCTTCACATCTTACATATTATCTTTCATAAAACTTTTATTTAACTTTTTTAAATAATTTTAATATTTTGAATCATATTTATTTTTTCAAATAGTACTATAACTTAACATTTAATTAAATAAAAAAACAAAACCAAAACAAAAAGTCAAATTCATCAATATTTATTTTGCAAATGTATTTTTTCTTCTTCTCTTTTTATGTTTTAATTTGTAATTGAAAACAAAAATTTAATTTTTTTTTGTAAAAAAAATGTGTGAAACAATGTCATTGAATTTGTTACAAATTAAAAACAAATGAACAATTATAAAACTGTGGTGGCACAAAAATGTAAAAATAATCGACAAAAATATCACTTCAATCAAACCAACGTTTTGTATGTGTGTGTGTGTGTGTGTGTACAAATAAAAATGGTGGAATATCTCATATAAATCTATAAATAAATAAAAATGCCGGTTAATTATTTTAAATATAATGCAACATATCAAATTATGTATCATTCTCTCTCTCTATATATGTGTGTGTGTCCATTATCATTTGGTTTTGGTTTAACAACGCCTCATTATGTTCATTTTTATTATTATTATAAAATTCTTAATTATTCACATTTATTTTTCTTCAAATTAATAATACAAATTTAATTATTAATATGTGTACATACATGGTGGAAATCCAAATCCTCCTTTCAAAAAATATCTACATGCACCATTATATTTTCGATTGTTTTTCAAAATTCACCACCTTTTTTTTTTAACACGTAAACAACATTTCAAATCTTAAAACAAAAAAATTTCTTATGTCACTAAATTTTTTAAAAATGAACCGAAAAACTGAAAAAATTAAACAAATTAACGTAACTAAAAAAAAAGGCTTTGATGCTTTGGGTGATGTTTTAAAACCCGGCATAACGGCGCAAGCCACCACTACTACAACTCTAGTTGGCAAATTATCAGCAAATCAAACAAATATTGTTACCGCAGGTGTTGTTGACCCCCATCACCACCACCACCACCACCACCAACAGCAGCAGCAGCAGCAACCAGCCAGCACTGGAAAGATCTTAACTGGTGATTTGGATAGTTCACTTATGTCGCTCGTAGACAATTTAAATATTAATAAAACGGCTACAACAAAGTGAGTAATAATCATAAAACGCATCAGCATTCTTCTTCTTCTTCTTCTGCCTATCTGTGTAACAAAAAGCTTTTCTCATACCATATGAACTCACCACATTTCAATTATTCTCGACCATTCGCAACATCCCCTACTCAGTTTCTACCACTGTTTTACTCATTCACAATAAGACCTCAGTACATCATAATACCTGACTGTGTTTGGCTTGAACAAATTTAAAATTGAATTGAGCTTTAAATTGGTCTTGGAAATTTGACATTATTTTAGGTTAATTTTTTTGGCAAAATAATCAATTAGTTTAATAACAAATTAGAGAGCTGCATGATAACGTTTGAGTGGTTCATGGCAACATTGATTGAGTGAGTTCGTGTAACTCAGTCAAATGAATTGATTAATTGAATGTTGAGTGTGTCATTCTTGCTATTCAAGCGAAGATTGTATAATTGTATAATATAATTGACTACATATGAATGCGAAGAACAACATGTTCAATGGATTCAAATTAATATGTACTCAGTGTACTTAGTGTATAGTAAGAAGAAAATTCATCAGGGATGATAAATATTTAGTTGGCCTTTTTATTAGAACAATTTTATATTATTTATTCAAGCTCAAGACCATTCTATAACTCTATTAATAGAGACATAGTTTTTAAAAAGAAATTTTGCAAAATTCATCCTCATAATTCCTGGCAACCCGTGCAGCTATTTCAGTCCTAGTCCCTGGACTTCAGCGGTTGTTTTGAATGATGCGATTGAAAAATTCATCAAACTAAATGCAAACAGTTGTAATTTCCTTTAAGGCTAAGAGATCATGTTTTCTCTGGTTAGTGAAAAAAATGTAAATGCCGCGGGTGGGATTCGAACTTACATTCGCTGGACGATCGTTTCGATGTTTGTGAAGCATCATCTTCAGCAGCGTCTATCCCGTTAAGCCACTGCGGTGTGTATTCACAGCAGTCACTAACCGAAGATATTTATTTTATTGTGCAGAGTGATTTTTTGTCGCTACTTACAAAAACATATTTGAATTTAGAATTTCCCACTATGAAAATGTTCGAAAAATATTGCAAGCACAACACACGTTTTTGTCGACAAATTATTACAAAATCAGATTTTTTATAACATTTTAATTAAAAACAAAAACATCTCAGATAATATTTTTCGTATCAAGATATGAATTACTGAATTGAATTTAATCGGATTACATTGAATTGATTTGAATAAAATTTAACTGCATTGAATTAAATTGAATTTAATTGCATTGAATTGAATTGAGTTGAACTCAATTGAATTGAACTGAGTTGAATTGAATTGAATTGAATTCAATTCAATTCAATTCAATTCAATTCAATTCAATTCAATTCAATTCAATTCAATTCAATTCAATTCAATTCAATTCAATTCAATTCAATTCAATTCAATTCAATTCAATTCAATTCAATTCAATTCAATTCAATTCAATTCAATTCAATTCAATTCAATTCAATTCAATTCAATTCAATTCAATTCAATTCAATTCAATTCAATTCAATTCAATTCAATTCAATTCAATTCAATTCAATTCAATTCAATTCAATTCAATTCAATTCAATTCAATTCAATTCAATTCAATTCAATTCAATTCAATTCAATTCAATTCAATTCAATTCAATTCAATTCAATTCAATTCAATTCAATTCAATTCAATTCAATTCAATTCAATTCAATTCAATTCAATTCAATTCAATTCAATTCAATTCATCAGAACGGGAATAGCGGATAATATTGACAATTACAAGCGAAGGCTGAACAACACACCGAGGGAAAAGTTTATAATTACCATCTACAAACGCACGGAGAAATTACTTCGAGAGCATGGGAACAGAATCATCATCACAACAGCGGACAAGGTTAATAAAACTGTCATTATGTACAAGCGAGAATACAGCACAAAAATGTCACAACTACTGGAGGACAAAACAACATACAGGCCAACTAGAAAAGACCCCACCACCAAATTACAGAAAACTAACAATAACATCATTACAGATCTTTACAAAAACAAACATATTGACACATATCTAAAACAAAAACTTACATGTCATGCGGCAATAGCACCAAGACTCTACGGACTACCGAAAATACACAAACCTGACATACCTCTTAGACCGATCTCTGCATCTACGAACGTACCTTGCTATAACTTATCTAAACATATAGGGACAATACTGCAGAATATTATATCGAACCAATACAACATTAAAAATAGCAAAATACTTAGGGAAAGGCTAGCAGACATACCACTTGAAGAGGACGACATTCTAGTCTCATTCGACGTTGTCTCATTATTCACGAACATCCCTACACATTTGGCAATTAAAAATATCATGCACCAATGGGCAACAATTTCAAAATACACGGACATACCTAGACAAACATTTTTGAAAATCCTCAATTTTTGTCTCAACGACAACAACTACTTCATCTTTGATGAAAACATATATACTCAGACGTATGGAATGGCGATGGGAAACCCACTCTCTCCAACAATAGCTGACATAGTGCTGGACAAATTATTAGACGACACATTTACAGACTTACGGAAACATAATATAAAACCCAAAGTGTTGGTTAAATATGTTGATGATATTTTTGCCATCATCAAAAGACAGGACACGGACACCATTTTAGAACACTTGAACAAATACCATAATAAAATACAATTCACCATAGAAAAAGAAATAGACGAAACCATTGCATTCCTGGACTTGAAGATACACAGACAATCAACAACTTTAATTACAGACTGGTATTCAAAACCGACAGCATCCGGACGAATGATGAATTATTACTCCACACAACCGCAAAATCAAAAGTTAAACACAGCCTACAATTTCATTAAAACAGTTTTCGATAACAGTCATGAAAAATTCCACAACAAAAATTACAAAATCATAACTAAAATTCTGCACAAAAACAACTATCCACAATATATCATAAAACACTTAATACAAAAATATAACAATAGGACAACAAACACTACAACCCAACTTACGGAAAATCGAAACGAAAACACATCATATATAAGCGTCAAATACATACCATCGCTAACAGATAACAAATTACTGAAAAACATTTTCAATAATGACATTAAAATTGCACACAAACCCAACAATACCCTACAGAACATATTCTCCAAGACAAAAACCCGGGTACACAAAAACCACCAACACAATGTAGTATATGAAATTTCATGCACTGGCAACACTGATGAAACATGTGGGCAAATATACATTGGCACCACTAGAAGATCATTGGAAACTAGAATGACGGAACACAAAGCAGACATAAGGAACAGGAGAATGAGCACTGCACTCTCACAACATATGATGGAGGACAATCACACACCAGACATCGAAAACGTCAGAATTATAGACAGAGAGAAGAACACTAACAGGAGATATACACTAGAGAGTTTGAGAATTCAACAAAAACATGACATAAGTATGAACACAAAAGAGGACAAAGACAAGACAAATTGTCACTACTACATGACGCTAACACTGGACAAACATATATAGTGTGGAGAAAACATACATGTACGACATATATACATTTATGTTAGATTAACACTAAATAGACATGCAAATAAATATATAGAAAAACGAAGTAAGTGTGAACAGTGAACGGAAAATACTAAATGTAATATTAATTGTTATCATTGTTATTTAGAATAAAACTCCCCTGAAGAGGATGTCAATAAAGCATCGAAACGTAGGGAAAACAATTGAATTAAATAGTTTTATTTAATACATTGGAATTGCGACCAAAAAAGCCAGCAAGGTTATAGAATATATAACATTTTCATCGAACAGAATAATCACGAACAACTTGGTCTGAAAAACACTCAACATTATGAACCATATATAGTTCGAATTTCTGAATATTTGAAAGTAAATATACATGGCGTCATGCCAAAAGATGGTAGCAGTAGACATCTGCAAGCGCATGAACACATAAATTTCAAGCTAAACCCGTTTATTTCAATACGCCCAGTGCCATTCGACTATTTTAGATATTTCGATGCGCACCAACGCATCTCATCAACTCCCTTCTCCACAAGTATTATATTCAACTTAATGAGAATTGTTTCAATACCTACTAATGCCAAAACATCTAAAATATTGCTTACCAAAAACATCAATATTCACAACTTATTGTCTATGCATGATTTCATTTAAAGCCAGTGCATACGAGGGCGGACTTTTTTTTCGCGACTTTTTGAATTTATGTCATACTTAATTATAAATCAACACTGCTGTCAACAACCATAAAGCAACTATGGTATAGAGAAGAAAATTTACTCATGGAGTGGAATGCCAACAAAGAAAACGAATGAAGCGCGTCGTTTCTCTGATCTCTCTCTATTTCTCTCTTCGTTGAATATTTCAATACACGAGCAGTTTTCTAATGATGTTATTATATCTAACTATAGAAATTCCAACCATATTTAAATAAAATTACATAAAGTATGTAAAAATTATGAAATAGGCATGTTATGACTCGGAGAAGAAATGCGTTTGAGTGAATCCCGTCGACTTTTTTGGTTCTCTTCTACTAGGGTTGCCAAATTGTGGTGGTTTTTTCTTCTCTACTTGTACATCGTTTTTGGTTGTTGCAGTCAAAATTTCTCTTCACTCAAATGCCACCAAACACAACGAGTGAAACTCTAGTCATTCTCTGTTCTCTCTCTTGATTGAATATTTAAATACACGAGGAGCTTTTTGATAGTGTTATTGTATATAACTATACAAATTCCAACTATGTTGAAGTAAAATTACATAAACTATGCAAAAAGTATGAAATAATCAAGATATGACGCGTGAGAGAAATGCCTTTGAGTGAATTTCTATCACTTTTTGGTTCTCTTTTACCAGGGTTGCCAAATTGCGCACGTCTTCTGGCCGTCTAAAAGGGCCTATTCGTAAATGCAAATGGCATCACTGATGCCAATCAGCTGATGCATTTTTATTTCATGCAAAATTGATTTAGCAGCTGTAGAAATTGCAGATTTCGATTTCAATATTTTTAATTTGCAGAAGATAGCTATGGGAGTCCCTACACTTTCCTGTTTTGGACCGCACCGAATTTGGACGGCTGAATAGGGGAGAGCTTCTCATAATTGGTGAGCTGTGCACTTTATATTTTTAGACTCACTTATTGGGACTTAAATTTTTACACCGGTTCCGCACGGTTTATTTTTGAATAGAGGCTTTTTAATGGCGAATTACTCCATAGTGACCGTCGTCGAAAGTAATGTAAAGTGGTCAAAGCAGGGATCGAATCCATGATCTCTTGCATAAGGAGGTGCGCAAGCTACCAACGGCTGTTAGGACTTACTGTATGTGGCGTCTATCCATCTTTGTGACAGCCCACTTGTTGCTACAAAATCTGTTTTCTACGTTTTCGCAAACCATAAGCGAAAATGAATTTTGCTACTGGGTAAAATCACACTGAGTACACTGTGTACATTGATTATTTGTTCCTTCATCCTACTACTACTCACAAAACAATTCCCATAAATTCAAATCACTCATATTCATGCATTTATTTTTTAATGTGTAAAGCATTCTTGAAAAATAGACTACACATTGTTCTTGGTTGTATCCATAATATTCATGTATCATTTATATTTTGTATAAATTTATGCAGCTCTCTACAAAAATAGACCTTTCGTGGGCTATTAGATTAATTTTAAGTATTACTTCAACGTTTTTGTCTTGAAATTGTTCATGCATATTGATTTCAAAATACGTTTCATTAACTCACCACATTGTCATTGAGTGATAGAAAAACTCACCATTACTTCTAAAAACATTTAAGCATTTTTTTTATTAATTACATTATGTAATTGTCTTTGTAAATCAAATGAGTTTAAATATTTTATATTTGTCATATCATCTTGAAAAATTCCAACTAAAATATTGAAATTTTCATTTTAAATAGGAATTGAATTCAAGTACAAATTTCAATTAAATGATATGAAATTGAAATGATTTTTTCTTCATTGCATCTTCAAAAATTTCAAATGAAGTTTAATTTCTTTTTGATTATGTATTTTTACGTATAAGTATACAAAAATACACATGCTCATGGGCATGTAGTCAAAGTACTCTAAATATATAAGTATACAAGTCAAACAAAGAAAATAAAATTATTATAACTTGGTTGTATTTAATATTAGACAAATATCGTTTCAGTATGAATGTCAATAGAAAACTAACGATGGTCAACATTAACTTGTAACTTCTAAATTAAGCTTAATGTTGACGACACCCAGCCCGATACTGGTCGAGTATATTGAGTATATTGCTCAGATTTCAGGAAGTATTATAGTATTGAATATTAAGAAAATACAATGGCGGACCAAAAGTTCGGCACTTTTTGAATTTTGTTTGTTTCACAACATTTTCTTTGTCGGAATTTGTCGGGATATTTGAAATAATTTTTTCGCCGAGTTGTATATTGCTCAGATTTCAGGGAGTATAACATTTGATATAAATGAGCTGGTTGTGTAGAGTCAATGTTCGTTATAAGTGTATACAGTATTACAATACAAGACCAATACTAGGCGATATATTCTTGAAATAGAGCTCCGAAACATCGATAATGTACACGCTGCAAAATTTGTCGGCTAGTCGTGTTTTGAAGAGCTGATTGCGTAAACGTCAAATTATTTTACACAGGGTACTTATTAGTAATGCACAGAATCAAGGAACCGGGTTTGCAAGAACCGACCAGACCGGTGTTTACGAGAACCGAATAAAGTTTTCAAAAGAACCGACAACGATTTTAAGCGAACCCTAAGACGTGCCCGAATGAATGTTTCTAAAAGAACCGAAAATGGTTCTTCAAAGACCGATAAACGGGTACAAAAGAACTGAAAACGGTTCCGAAAAACCGAAAAACGATTCTAAATGAACTGAAAAACAGTTTGAAAAGAACGGTAAAACGGTTCCAGAATAACAGGACTCGGTTCCAAAAGTGTTAACCTTTGGGTGAGGGTATGAATTGTTTTTTTTTAAATCAAATTTTATATTCTTATAATAAGATATTACACTTCCTCTTTGGGACAGCAAGTTGCTGAGAACCGGAACCGGTCCAAATACCCGTTTCTACTCGGAACCGGACTTGATAGAGCCGGTTCTTCAAATGGCGGAAACGCACATCACTAGTATTTGTAGTCCCCTGCCGGCTGTTGAAGATTCGATTCCTAGTGTATGTCAAAATTTCGAAATGCTGCCGTGAAAAACAAAAAAACTTATAATAATTTTGGAAATATATATATGTATACGCATTTGAGCCTCATATTTACCAAAAAATATTTTTTTTTGCCAAAATACACTAGGAATTGAAATTTCAACGACTATAAGTACCCTCGTATAAAAAAAGTTTGACGTCCCGTAATCATATTCTGCAATACACATCTTCTGAGACACAAACACTCCACCCCCTCAAAAAAAAAAAAATTTTTTTCAGTCCACCCTATTTGTACCACTCTCATTAATTTTGTCAAGGGTTTTATTTACAAAATCTAGAATTGTTTTAATACCACCTGCACAATTTCTGTTACGATAATATTACCAACCGTTTTGAAACCCAGTACATATAATAGAGTTTTAAAGCTTATCAGACAGCTGAATGAATATGTTTACACATTTCGCACTTAGTGTACTTATGAATTACACATGAATATTTGACTACAGCGCACAATGAAAAATGAGTACACATTTTCGTTTGTGTGTAAGCACTGTCTGTATGAATGTTTTTGACATTCAAAGAGAGATAAATGCATGTGGGTGTGCGTGGCGATCAATTTTAAAGATTAACCGCCTTATCATAAAAAATCAATGGGTGTTCGAACTCACGGGAATGTGTTAACACTTTTTTGTTACACGGTACACGGTATTCGATTTCTATGAACACATTAGTAAATGTTACATTGGAAAATAAAAAAAAGAATAATTTTGTGCTGAAGGCTCTTGCTATTGCACTATCCTTTTTCTTACATCTGCTTCAACATTAGATGTAATATTGTTAAAAAAAACCCCATTACATCCCATGAAGGGATTGAGGAGAGCATCTCACAACCAGTGAGCAGTGCGCTTTCTAATTGTTCACTCACTGATTGGGACCTACAGTTTTTACACCGATTCCGAACGGTATTTTGAGAAGCTTTTTCATGGTTAAATACTCGATAGTGTCACCGTCACTAAGCGAGGTGACCGCCGTGATCAGAGTAGGCATCGAACCCAGGATCTCATGTACAAGAGGCGCGCACACTACCCATTGCACCACCGACGGTGCAATATTTAGCTCACTGAAATAATTGTTTTTGTTTTGTCATAAACAGAGCGATGACTAAAAGTATTGAATAGTAAAGAGAACCTATTGCACTCTTTTTTCGCTCTCATGTAGAGAGTCTGAGTAAAAGAGCACAAACGAGTCTTATTTTATTCTCTTTATAGAATATTTAAATATAAATTCACCATTTCGACAATGTTATTACATAAAACAATACAGAAAGCATAAATGTTTCAAAAGCCATCTATGTTTCACATCAAAATTATGAATGTACCAAGTTATGACAAAAAGAGAGTAATACGTTTTGAATCATTCGCCAGATGTTGCCATTGCTTTTGAGTCATACAATTCGTTCCATGAGTTCTCTATACTATTCAATACTCTTTGACGACGATGACCTGCTTGTTTGTTCGCTGCGGCTACATCAATACCATAATACATATTTTCAGGCAGAGACTATTGTTGTACAACAACCACGTATGTGATGATAACGCTGTGTGTTGTTTGCATGTGTTCACTTTGATAGATTGCCCTTCCCGTTCCTATAGATGTTAACACATCAACAAGTTGTGAGAGATTTGAGAGACGTTTCTTAGATGATAAATAATCTCTCAAACCTCTCATAACTTTTTATGAATAAGGCTTGAAGTTTTTAATAGAGTAGAACAAAAGGAAATAGTATTCAAAATACTCAGTGTATAAGTATAACAATATAGTTTATTTTTTGCATTTTGTTATGAACAGCCGTAAAAACCAGTTGTCATAAAAGCAAGTGGGTGGTAAGGCATAAAGTTGGACTGGTGTCACATTATAGTCGGTCCATTTGTTGAATGTTTTCAAAGAAAAAATTACAAAAACATAAATTCTACAGAAAAAAATCTTTATTATACACTGAGTACACTAGAGTATTGAGTAGAATAAAGGAATACATCACATGATTAGGAGCAGCCGTAGAATCCAGTTGTAATAAAAGCAAGTGGGAAGGCATAAAGTTGGATTGGTGTCCCATTATAGTCGGTCCATTTGTTGAACTTTTTCAAAGCAAAAATTACATATATGTACATAAATTCTACAGAAAAAAATCTTTATTATACACTGAGTACACTAGAGTATTGAGTAGAACAGAGGAATGCATCACATGATTAGGAGCAGTCGTAAAAACCAGTTGTAATAAAAGCAAGTGGGAAGGCATTAAGTTGGATTGGTGTCACATTATAGTCGGTCCATTTGTCGAATTTTTTCAAAGCAAAAAATTAAACATTCGTAAAAAACAGTTGTCATAAAAGCAAGTGGTAAGGCATAAAGTTGGGCTAGTGTCACAATATAGTCGGCCCGTTTTGTTGAATTTTTTCAAAGTAAAAATTACATACAAATAAATTCTACATAACAAAATCTTTATTATACACTGAGTACAACACTACTACACTGAGTACACCACTACTACACTGAGTATGAGTAGAACAAAGGAATGCATAACACATGATTAGTAGCCGCATTCATATGCATGGTATTCATACACACTTCGTTTAAATGATGTGAATGTGTCATTAGTAGCAACATCATTTGGAACAGTGTCACGAAACCATTCATCTTTTTTTGTTTAGCAAGAATCAGTCAAATGAAATTTTGGCGTACCACTTTCTCTAATTCATAGGTTTCTTATGGCTATCTAAAGGAAAATGTCATGTCTATCCAAAATTCATATTCAAACTGAAACGGTTAATTGTTTGCCAATAAAATGGGTTTTAATTTTTTTTGTACAAATCGACAGCAGTGAAGAAGCTCAATTTATTTTTCCCCAATTCCCCTCTAGCGATAATATAAACCTAATAAAATCCATCATCAGCCTACGACCATCCTTTCCCTTTCATGTATAGTCCTGTTGCTGTCCATTAAAACTCCATGTTTCATATACATACATACATCATAAGTAGTTCCACTCATGACCACAAAGCATGAGAAAAGAAACAACCAGACAATCAGAAAAGATACCGAAAACAAACTCTTCTATCCATTATTCATTTTCCATAGACCTGTGCAATGGAATTCACCGAAAAATACCGCGAAACCCGGTGCTAATTGGACACCTCAACCTATGGCTGCTACAACTGGTGCTGGCTATCGTCCAATGGTGAGTGTTTTGTCTTTGCTTACACAAACAAACAAACAAAAAACATGAAAAAAACCTCAGAATTATTTGGAAAGAGAATACAAATTGAAAATAAAAAAGAACAAATATTTTTTTCTAACTTCTTCATGTACCTACTACCTAATACGTTTCTGCTTCTTTGCTGTAATATATATTTTTAAAAATTGAAACAGAAATAAATTTTGAAAAATAAAAATTAATTTGTTTTTATTTATGTTATTTTTTGTTGTAAACAAAAACAAATTAATATTTTGCGGCTATATTTTTGAAACATTTAAAATTATGCAGAAAAATGAGTTGAAATATTTTTAAATAAAAGAAAAAATTTTAAGACGAAAATCAAAGAGAAATTTGTGCCAAAAGATAAATAAATATTAGGATTTTGAAAATCTACACTATTTAAGTTTTTTTTTTCAAAATTATTTAATACACATTTTCACAGTATTTTGCATTTTGTAGTTTTTAGTTTATAAGTTTGATAATTTAATTTATATTTTATATTATAAAACTATTGAAATTGTATGCTTTTTTAAAGTAAATTTCACTCGTATTGAATTTGTGACTTAATTAATCGATAGTATAATCAATCACAAAAGTTTCGCACAAATTTTCACATTTTGTAAAAGGCTTCCTTCACTTTAATTCAAATGTGTGTTTTAGTAGTTCTCAATTCGTTTTGGTTCTATTAATGTAGACCGGCAAAGCTGTCCAAGTTACACCCGAAGTTTGAAAAAAGTTACTATTTCACACATACATTTATTTATATTTTATATTTTATAAATTAAATCAGATAAATATAATTTATAATTAATTTAATTATAAATTATAAATTAATCTTGTTTATGCATTGAATATTAATATTCCTAAAAAGTTGTGAGAGGTTTGAGAGACGTTTTTTGTATGGTAAAATGCCTGTCAAACCTCTCACAACTTTTTAGGAATACGGCCGTAAGAAAATACATGGTGGACCAAAATTCCGGAACTTTTTGAATTTTGTTTATTTCACAAAATTTTCTTTTTCATTCTTTTGTAACCTTTGTCAGCATATTTGAAATAATTTTTTCGCCGAGCGATTTTTTTGATTTTCTAATTTATTTGACCAATGGACCCCTCCTATACCCACAGAAAAAATTGCCGAATTAGCCGTAAACGAATTGGAGGTTGTCACAACCGCATTAAAGATTGTCACAACCTATTAGATGACTTTTCAACCGAATTCCAGTTGCGGCGACTAAATTCAGTCGTGACAACGAAAATTCGGCTGTGGCAACTGTAATTCGGTGGCAACAACCGAAGGTATAATTGCTACAACCTTTTTTCAAATAACTACACCATTTCCCATTGAAATTTAAAAAATATCAATTTAATTTTCAAAAATATCAATTGAAAATTGAAATTTATATATGAAATTTGAAATACATCAATTGAAATTTAAAAATTCTATTTGAAATTTGAAATACATCAATTGAAATAAAAAAAACGCAATTGAAATTTAAAAGACATCAATTGAAATTTAAAAGACATCAATTGAATTTTGAAATACATCAATTGAAATTTAAAAGTCATCAATTGAAATTTAAAAGATATCAATTGAATTTTGAAATACATCAATTGAAATTTTAAAGACATCAATTGAATTTTGAAATACATCAATTGAAATTTAAAAGACATCAATTGAAATTTAAAAGACATCAATTGAAATTAAAAAAATCTCAATTGAAATTTAAAATACATACATCAATTGAAATTTAAAAGACATCAATTGAAATTTGAAATACATCACTTGAAATTAAAAAAACCTCAATTGAAATTTAAAAGATCAATTGAATTTTGAAATACATCAATTAAAATTTAAGTCATCAATTGAAATCTAAAAGACATCAATTGAAATTAAAAAGACATCAATTGAATTTTGAAATACATCAATTGAAATTTAAACGACATCAATTGAAATTTAAAAGACATCAATTGAAATTAAAAAAATCTCAATTGAAATTTAAAATACATCAATTGAAATTTAAAAGACATCAATTGAAATTAAAAAAATATCAATTGAAATTTAAAATACATCAATTGAAATTTAAAAGACATCAATTGAAATGTGAAATACATCACTTGAAATTAAAAAAACCTCAATTGAAATTTAAAAAACATCAATTGAATTTTGAAATACATCAATTAAAATTTAAGTCATCAATTGAAATCTAAAAGACATCAATTGAAATTTAAAAGACATCAATTGAATTTTGAAATACATCAATTGAAATTTAAACGACATCAATTGAAATTTAAAAGACATCAATTGAATTTTGAAATACATCAATTGAAATTTAAAAGCCATCAATTGAAATTTAAAAGACATCAATTGAAATTACAAAAATCTCAATTGAAATTTAAAATACATCAATTGAAATTTAAAAGACATCAATTGAATTTTGAAATACATCAATTGAAATTTAAACGACATCAATTGAAATTTAAAAGACATCAATTGAATTTTGAAATACATCAATTGAAATTTAAAATACATCAATTGAAATTTAAAAGACATCAATTGAATTTTGAAATACATCAATTGAAATTTAAACGACATCAATTGAAATTTAAAAGACATCAATTGAAATTTAAAATTTGTCACGTGAAATTTATAAATTATTAATTGATTTTATGTATTAGATTATTAAATTTCATTTGATGTCTTTTAAATTTCAATTGATGTATTTCAAATTTCAATTGATGTTTTTTAAATTTCAATTGATGTCTTTCAAATTTCAACTAGAATTTTAAAATTTCAATTGATATATTTCAAATTTTAAATAGAATTTTTAAATTTCAATTGAGGTTTTTAAAATTTCAATTGGAAATTGTGTAGTTCTGTGCGTCTAGCCTTACATACGTTGGTGCCAGTCGATGAACGACTCACTGAGACTTATTAGTCCATTGTAATACCAGAGGCTAAAGAGATTCAGCGTTAGCCATTTAGTTTTCATAGGTAGTATCCCATAGCAAACATCCTTCTGTCGTCTAGTACTTGACACGTGTAGAGAAGATGTTCAGTGGATACTTCCTCTTCATCATAGTTACAGCTTCTACAGAAGTCATTTGTCCTGATCCGTCAAAACTGCAATAAGCCTTAAAACCTTGGGCCTGGCTAGAGACAAAGAAGCTTCATTGATGCTGTTCACTATTGGACACATTTTTCTTGCGCGTTCAAAATTTGTGACTCTCGTCCTTCTTTTCTTCATCATCATATATGTAGGTGCGTTCTTGCAGGATGTGCTTACAAGTCACTAGGTGCATGCCAACACGTTCAAATTCCTGTGGAACCTGTAAGGTAGCCCCTAGTCCGGTCAGCTCATCCGCACTGCAGTTCCCCGGAATCCCCTTATTCCCCTTGGGAATCGCTGTTTTGACCCCGTCGATACAATCGTTTTCTATTTGTTATATTCCCTTAGGGTGCGTACAGAGTGGCCGCTTGTTGCCCAGCCGAGCCGACTGACGCTTATTGCGAGAATTGGTCATGCGAGAAACAAGTTTGAGTGTGCATAGTGGATGCGAGAATCAGCGCTGATATTTTATCTATTATTTGTGTTTTAAGTATGTTTGTATGCATTTGGGTTTGTTGTTCATTCGTGTTTAATTTTTATAATTTTTATAATTGTATTTAATTTTTATTATTTATTTGAATTTTTATTTTTTTGTTTAATTTTTATTTTATTTTTTAATTTTTATTTTATTTTTAATGTTTATTATTTTTTTGATTTTTCTTAAATTTTTGTTTTTAATTTTTAAAATGTTTCCAAACAAGTTGAAATCATAACAACATAACATAAACAATGTTTTCGGCGCTGAAATTCGCTTTGGAACTGTTTTCTCGCACTCAATCAGCTTTGCGCTCTAACCAGCTCGGCACCCACTATGACCTGTTCGCGGTTGTTTGTACTAATTTGTATAGCACCAGTTTTCTCGCAATAAGCGTCAGTCGGCTCGGCTCGGCAACAAGCGGCCACTCTGTACGCACCCTTATCTGCATATCTGTGACAAGAGTTACGTTTCCGATTGTGGAAGAGAGCCCTAAGTCATTTTTTTTGGTAGTATTTATATTCGACCTTCATTCTTCTTTCTTTACATTTTAATTATTTAAGTTTCGCGTTTTCTATGCTGCCTTTTTTAAGCGGTTTACCTCTCTTCATTTCTTCTTACACCGCTCCGTTCCAGCTCGCGTTGCACCTTACTGAAGCATTGCCATATGTGCAGCATTCTTTTTGTCAGTTGCCACGCGACACTCTTGACACGTTGTCTTGAGATGGGTACTCATAACCAAAAGTGGTTAGAGCAGCAGGTTTTATGGAGTTTGAAATATGTTTCCACTGGGCTTCAGAATCTTCGGGAGAGACTGCGTTCTTGAGTGAGATTATTTGAGTAGGCGGAGGCTTGCTGCTTTCGGATGTCCAGTTTTCTCCGTGTCTGGTTTCGTATGACTTTCACTCTGCTTATTCTTGTGGGAACCTCGCGAGCAAGCCGCCCCCGATTCAACAACTGGCTTGCGGCTCTCGTGCCCATGGCTAATGTTGAATCTCGTGGCTCTCAGCTCGCGAGCTGGCTGCGAAACCTTGGGGACAAATTTGAACATGTCGGACAGTGCGTCGGCAGCAAATGTTGTATGTGGTGGCTCGCGAGCTGGTAACTAAGTTCAATCTGGCAGCTCTCTCGCGATACGCTCTCAGCTCGTGAGCCAACATTTGGAAACAGCTCGCGAGTCAAAGTTTAACTTGTCGGCAGCAAATATTGAATCTGGTGACGAGAGACAAAGTTGGAAGCCGGCTCGCGAGACGTGAGCTGACATGTTGAAATTTGCGAGCCTATTTGCAGCTGGAAGCGGATATGTTGAACATTAAACTCCGGCTCGGTATTCGCCCTAGTTTAAACTTTGTCGTGAGTCTTTCATTGGAAATTTATAAAGATTTTTAAAATTAACATTACTTTTATTGATATACTTTACTAAAAAGCATACAATTTCAAAATTTATCGCATCGATTATTTTCGTTCCTCTTTACTTTTGGTTTGAAAGATAAAATTACCACATACAACAATAGTTTAAAAACAAATATTAAGGACCCTTATAACTTTTGCCTGTGCCTACCAAAAAATCCTTGTAAATTAACAACCCGCCTTATTCATAAAAAGTTATGAGAGATTTGAGAGTCATTTTTTGTATGATAAATCGTCTCTCAAACCTCCTATAACTTTTTATGAATACGAGCCGTAAGAGTTTATTAAAATTTTTTATATTTTTTTTTGGAAAATTTGGGAAATTTACGAGAATTTCGAGGTATGCGGACAAGTGCGATATATGTCATGTTTATTATCTTACTTTTGAAGTGAAGGAAATGTTTTTTTTTTATAGATTTCATTTTCGAATTGTTTCCATTATGTTTTGGTGCTTAAACTTTTATACACAGCAGGTTTCACCAAAAATCTTTTAAAAAGCACAAATTTCCTAATTTTTTTTTCAAAATATTTTAACTTAAATTTTCCACATTACACAATATAAAAATAAAATAATATTTTATTGAAGTTATGCTAATAATGTAATTTATATATTCACCATTTTTTCTTATTTCTTTGACATTTCGTTTTTTTGTTTTTCATTTTCAACTAACACATTTTTGTTCTCTGTTTTTTTTTGTTTTGTAAATTTTTTTCTTTCCCTTTTGTATATTTTTTGGTTTTATGATTTCTGGTTTAAAAATGTATCTACTACTCCTTTAACCATCAAAATCACAACTGTAACCAATCAACCCCCCACACATCAAAATCTCCCCACCAACGAAATCCTTCCTCGCTCGATCGCCCGCCCGCCCGCCCGCTCGCTCGCTCGTTCGTTCGCCATGTGTAACAACAAAAATATCAATTTGAACGTTATGTATAATTTTTGTCTCGATCCGATCCGATCCGATCCATGTGTGATAACTGCCACCTAATCGACTCGACTTGATACGATTTAAAACAACCGACCACCGTCGTCGTACTTATAAATATATGTGTATATTTTTTTTAACAATTATCCTTTACCTCTGGTAATCGCCGATGTATAATGTAAATGCATATATTTTTTTTAAAACATTTATAATTATAATTGTAAAATTTAACAACAACAACAACAACAACAATGTGATAATTGATTAATAATAATTGTATTAGGCACATGGCATGACCGTAAGTCCTGCGCCAATCACAATTAATCATCCGTATATACATGCTAATTATCCTGTAATACCAAATTATATGCAGGTAAGATTTATTTTTTGTTTGTTTATTATTATGAAATTTTAGTTTTTAGTTTTTATTTCGTTTGAGTTGAACTTTTTTCAATTGTAAACACAAAATTCTTAATTTTTCTTTTAATTTTATGTTTACTTTTGTTTTGTATTAATAATTTAAATGTTGACTTTTTTTTTAAATTTGTTTTAATTTTACTTTGAAATTTATTAGAGTTTGAGTTGTAATTTTACCCCATTTTTAAGTTTTACGGTTTTGAAACTTCAACTTAAACTTCAACTTCAACTTGAACTGCAAACTTCATCATTAATCACTAAACTAAAAACTATATCCATCTCTCTTTCTCTCTGTACATTGTCTATCCTTTTTATAGAAGTTTTTTTTTTTACTTTCTTCAAACAATTTGAACAAATCCAACAATCAGTCAAACAATTAAACAATCAAACAAAAACAAACGCGTATTTCCTTGCTCTCCCCTATCCTTGCATTGTTAACTTTTGAAACACTTAAGCTCTTTATCCAAATTAACTCACATCACACGCCCACACACCACCTACCCAATCACCCACCCACCCACTTAGTAGTTTACATATATAAAATAATTTAGTTTAATTAGTTCTATTCAGTTGCTTGATTTGAAACTCCCAGCAGGAATTATATTTGGGTTTCCATAAATATTTAATTAAAGTAACTTATTTCCAAAATGGAAATGTTTCCAAAATGGAAATGTTTCCAAAATGGAAATGTTTTCAAAATAGAGATTTTACAAACTATTTCCTCCTTATAACTTTTTATCTGCAACTCCTTTACATGAGAACGTGGGTTCGATCCCTGCCCTTACCACCTTATATTTCTTTCGACGACTGTCATCTCGCTTAGTGATGGTGACACTATCGGGGAATCGCCTTGAAAAAGCTTCTCAAAAAACCGTTCGGAACCAGAGTAAAACTGTACGTCCCAATCAGTGAGTCTAAGGCCCAATTTTTGACTGGTTATTTAAATTGGTAATCAGTTGATTTTGATTTATGTTTGATCTGACTTTAAATACGAGGGTTGAATTTTATGTTTCGGGATTAGAGAACAAAAACAAATGTTAATAATTGAAAATCACTTTATTGTTTTTCAAAATATTCCCCACGAAGATTTATACACTTTTGCATGCGTTTGAACCAATTGTCGAAAAACTTTTACCACTCTGATTGAGGTATCTCCAAAACATGCACTCTGAATGCAGCAACCGCTTCTTCAGGTGTCGAAAAACGTTGACCTCTCAGTTTGTTTTTACGTACGGGAATAAACAGAAGTCATTCGGTGCCAAGTCAGGACTATACGGCGGATGACCAATCAAATCGATGTTTTGGGTGCTCAAAAATGCAGTTGTTTCAGCCGATGTGTGAGAGCTCGCATTGTCGTGGTGAAGAATGATCCGTCTTCGGCGGTTGGTTTTCCTGATTTCTTGGAAGACAACTGGCAAACAAATGATTGTGTACCACTCAGAATTCACTGTTCTGCGTTGTTCCAGTCGTACGGTTGCGACATGTCCGGTTTTTCCGAAAAAACATGCGACCATTTGCTTGGAAGTGCTTCGGGCACGAACAACTTTTGTTGAATTTGGCTCATCTGACACACCCATACAGTTGACTGCTGTTTACTTTCGGGCTCATACGCGTAAATCCAGGATTCATCACCTGTCACGATGTCAAAGACGAGTTTCGACGCACCGCGATCGTATTTTTGGAGCATTTCTTTCGATCAATCGACACGAGCCTTTTTTTGAGCGATTGACAAATTGTGTGGGATCCAACCCAACGCGAACAAATTTTTTTGACAGTCAAATGTTTATGCAATATTGAATGTATGCTGGGGTCCCACTAATGTCTAAGGTTGTCTCAATCTCACGATAGGTCACATGACGATCTTGCAAAATCAGTTCCCGCACAGCATCAATGGTTTTCGGAGCAACAGCTGATTTTGGACGACCTTCACGAAATTCGCCTGGAGTGAACTACGACCACGATTGAATTCACCATACCATCGATAAACACTGGTCCTTGATGGAGCTTCATCGCCAAAAATTGAATTAAATTCATCCATGCACTGTGGCTGAGTTAATCCACGTCGAAAGTTGTAAAAAATAATCGCACGAAAATGTTCAAGATTTGATTCCATTTTTGGGCCGAGATGAATCTTTTAAGTTACTGTAAACAACACAAATAGCGCTCGTACGTCAAATCGTTCTGAGTACGCATAACCTCAAAAATGTCCATCTTTACGATAGAGCTGTCAGTTGCCAGATTGCAACACTAGGGTAGCCAAACATAAAGCAACTATGGTATAGAGAAGAAAATTTACTCATGGAGTGTAATGCCAACAAAGAAAATGAGTGAAGCGCGTCGTTGCTCTGCCCTCTCTCTTACTATTTCAGTACACGAGCAGTTTTTTGATGATGTTATTGTATCTAACTATAGAAATTCTAACCATATTTAAATAAAATTACATAAAGTATGTAAAAATTATGAAACAATAAAGTTATGACGCGGGAAAGATATGCGTTTGAGTGAATGGCGTCGACTTTTTTGGTTCTCTTCTACTGCGGTTGCCAAATTGCGCCGGTTTGTTCTTCTCTACTTGTACATCCTTTTTGTGCCAAATCCAGAAACATAAAATTCAACCTCGTACGGAAAGAGTTTTTCAGTGCTTTGTTAAATATGTATGTGTCAACAGTGGCAAGTGCTACGAAAAATAACCGCTATTCATACATTTATCGACTAATCGTTACAATGCATCAAACTGACGCCATTTGCAAAACAAAAGTGAAGTGATAAAATACAAAATATTTAATGAAATTGAAGAATATTTGAACAGAAATAAAGTTCTAACTGCACTACAAGTTAAATGATACGTTTTTATTGTTATTTCAACTAGGATGACGATTATAATTGTTCATATTAACAATTAAAGACGCTTTGTGTTTGTTCTTCTTGTTGTTGTCTGTCAAAATCATATGGTCACTTGATCATAGTTTAAATGCCCAACTTTGGCTGTTTAGACAGCAATTAACTATTGACCTAAAAAGTGAATTCAGAGTTTAAATTATGTTTGATCGTTGATCAAAGATGATTTTCCACTCAAAAATTAGACCTAAAAGTACAACGCGCACAACTCTCTGATTGTGAGAAGCTCTACTCTATCCCACAATGGGAAATTTATTTATTTATTACCATAAGTGTAGTGTTTTTTGTTCGAACTATAAAACTGATGAGTCACATTTTGCGTTGCAACTGACTACAGTGTTCCCATTTGGGTATTGCTATCTTTGGTAACAACGTCTTTGCTGCGCCCATAACATGAGTTATTCAATGCACATGCCGTATTGTGTGGATCCTTTATTCGTATTACCCTTGCTCAATTACAAATTGATTGCAGCTTGCGTCGCTGCTGATTACAGGCCTACCACGCAGGTATATAATTTCCTTGGTAAATTATAATCCTAGCCTACACGCTGAAAAGTATCGGAAATATTGCAGGAAACATGTACATGTTTGCAAGCACTGTTTTCATGAATTAAAGATCTGCTGCTTTTTTGTTTCATTGTTGTCTGTCTCGTAGTTGTTTTAGCGGTATTCAACAAAAAAGCCACATTTGGGTCTCAAAAATATATATTATAACCTATTAATCATTGTGCCGTCGGTGGTACAATGGGTAGTGTGCGCGCCTCTTGTACTTGATATCCTGGGTTCGATCCCTGCTCTGACCGTCTTAAAATTTCTTTCGACGGCGGTCACCTCGCATAGTGACGGCGACACTATCGAGTATTTAGCCATGAAAATGCTTCTCAAAAATACCGTTCGGAACCGGTGTAAAACTGTAGGTCCCAATCAGTGAGTATAAAACTAGAGAAGCTCTCCCCGATTCCTTCATGGGATGTAATGGGAAACCATTTATTTATTTTTTTTAATCATTGTACAAACACAATGTGTTTGGGCACAAGTATAGTATATTTGCGACAAGCTGCAAACACACTATATTTGCAGCCAAACATCAAAAAAGACAAATTTTCTGCATCGCGTTTTCAGCGTGTATTCAACGCGTACGTCGTATTTTGAAATTTTTATAGCACCTTTTTAAATACAGGTTCATTGCAGCTCACTTTCCACCTGATTGCAGCGTTACCATTTGATTTAAATTTTCTATATGAAAATTAAAAGATTAAGCAACATAACCGCCATGAACTGCCACAATCTACCCCTACCTATTTGAAAACCTTTCAAATTGACCATAGATAATGCTGGTAATCTATGCTAAATATTCTCCCCTAAAAACCTATTATTCGCTGTGATTTTAAACGTTTTCCCTCCTTCCCAGATCGTGTTGCATCTGATTGTAACATCACCCAGTGTACTGCGTTCATTTCTTCATTTTCTGGGTGGTAATATTCTTTGTCATGTCAAATTTTATAAAATTACTTTATTTGTCCGGCATCAGTTAAATATTAAAGTACATCAATTAAAATTTAAAATATATCAATGACGATTTAAAAACATAAAGGGTGGGCCAAGTACAATTTGGAATGTGACCCCCCCCCCCCCCCCCGTTATTTCGAAACACGTGACCAATTTGACATTTATGAAGTGACATATTATTAGTTAAAGGTTTGAATTTTACGAAATTGTAGAAATTTGGGAAATATTAAAAACTTTCTGCAAAAGTTCTGTGTCTTCAGCTTAAACTGTAAGAAATCTACAAAATATGAGGGCGATTTCGATTTCGAACTTCCCTCGTGGTTATATGAAATGCAACATTGCTTCCATCAAGTACCACCTGTTAATAGACTACTGTCAAATTTTGAGCAAGTTCCATCATTTACTTTGCGTTTAACAGCTGTTCAAAACAAACAACCTCGTGCATTTTTTTTAAAATAGAAAATAGTGAATTTCGAGTGCTCATTAAACATTATTTTTTGCGAAAAAACCGTCAATCAAGCCAAGGAAAAGCTTGATAAATACTATGGGGACTCTGCACTATCGATTTCAATGGTAAAAAAGTGGTTTACTGACTTTCGTTGTGGTCGCACAAGTCCAAATGACGCTGAACGTTCTGGACGGCCAATTGAGGCTAATTCCGATCAAAGAGTAAAAGTGCGTGAGATTGTTGATGCCATAGGCATTTCATATGGCAGTATGGTTTTGATTTTAAGTGATCAGTTGGGTTTAATAAAGCTGTCTGCAAGATGGGTGCCGCGTTTGCTCTCAATTGACCATAAACGTAATCGTGTGCCAACTTCAAAGGATTGTTTGGAGTTGTTTAATTGTGCTACGAATTGGTACCTCATCCGCCATATTCTCCGGATTTAGCCCCCAGTGACTATTTCCTATTTCCAAACCTAATGAAATGGCTCGGTGGAAAGAGATTTAGCTCCAACGATGAAATTATTGATCAAACAAATGCCTATTTTATGGACCTCGAAAAATTCTATTTTTTGGAAGGGATGCAAAAATTTGAGAAACTTTGGCCTAAGTGTATTGAGCTAAAAGGAGATTATAGTGAAAAATTTTTATTTTTGCAAAAAAAACTTTCATTCAAAAAGTCACGGACTTATTGAACCGCCCTCGTATTTTCGATTGCAATAGAGTGACATCAACGCAATATGTGCACGCTCAAAAGTCGGTATTTTTGTTGCTGTTTGGATGCAAATACAACATGTTTGTAGCTTGTCGCAAACACATTGTGTTTGCTATGCAATATTACATGTTTGAGACACAATTATTAATAGATTATAATGTATAATTTTGTGCCCAAATATGACTTTATTTGTTGAAAACTGCTGAAACCAAAAACGTGACAGACAACAAAGAAAAAGCAAGCAGCAGATCTGCAATTCATGAAAGCAATGTTCCAAACACGTACATGGTTCCTGCATTATGGGCCTTTTCGGAACTGCTCTGCAACTGATGCGCAGCACGTTCGTAAATGCAACATCTGACAACTTTGCAGGTGTTTTGAGACCGTAATTGCAACCAAACTGCGCAAAAAACAAGCATCTGCAACAGTTGTTGCATTTCCGAATAGGCCCTATGTTACAGGGCCCGTGTTTTCAGCGTTTGGACTAATTTGTTAGGCGAGTTCTTCAATCCGGGTTTTATTGGACAATAAAAAACTCATATACGTGGTCGTTCAGTGGGAAATATTGCCCAGTAGCTGAAAGGGTGCTCGAACAGCCATCAACATCAATTCGCCACAATTTCTTAATTGCACATTTATCGCATTTCTTTGCGCAAAATTTTGCATTAGGACCTCAGTATGAAGGCTTATAAAGACCAATTCGTTTCACTGAATGGGCTGAAGTTCGCTTGGCAGAAGATGAGAATTTTTACTGAAAAATCACCTCGGGGGCAACGTTAACAAACAAAAAAAAAAACCGACGCATCGACCGCGAGTGAATATTTGGTGTGGTTTTGGTCATGGCGGCGTTATAAGCCCATTTTTCTTCGAAAATAAGCAAAGAGCCGCCGTTACCGTCAATGGCAAGCGCTACCGTGACATTCTCAGCGATTTGTTGTTCCCAAAATTGAAGAGGATGATATGGACGTCTTATGGTTTCCATAGAACGGCGCTATGCGCCACACAGCCAACGTTACCATCAATTTTTTAATTCTATGCGCTCATTTCTCTCAGATGCGCAACATGGCTTTATGAAAAAACGCTCGCCTGTGACCAATCTATTGTGTTCGAAAACAACATAATCAGCCAAAACTGGGAAGTCCTCGCAGCTGCGATTAGAATATTATCTCTGTGGCGCCGTGAAAGATAAATGTTACGCAAACAATCCCGAGTCCATTGAAAACGCGAAATCGACGCTGTCGTTCACGAGATAACGAGTACTGACAAATTGGGTATTTCGAATGAGGTACTGAATGCGGTACTTCCGAAATTTTGGAAAATTTGGTTAATAGAACGAATATAATTCAAGATTCAGTTGTCACAACCGAATCAATTATGAAACGAGGTTGCTTCAACTGAATTTCAGTTGTGAGGACTAAATTCGGTCGTGACGAGATAAAGGTACTGACAAATTGGATAGTTCGAATGAGGTACTTTCGAAATTTTGAAAAATTTGGTTGACAGAACGAATATAATTCAAAATTCAGTTGTCACAACCGAATCAATTATGAAACGAGGTTGCTCCAACTGAATTTCAGTTGTGAGGACTAAATTCGGTCATGACGAGATAAATGTACTGACAAATTGTGTATTTCGAATGAGGTACTTCCGAAATTTTGGAAAATTTGGTTGACAGAACGAATATAATTCAAAATTCAGTTGTCACAACCGAATCAATTATGGAACGAGGTTGCTCCAACTGAATTTCAGTTGTGAGGACTAAATTCGGTCGTGACGAGATAAATGTACTGACAAATTGTGTAGTTCGAATGAGGTACTTCCGAAATTTTGGAAAATTTGGTTGACATAACGAATATAATTCAAAATTCAGTTGTCACAACCGAATCAATTATGGAACGAGGTTGCTCCAACTGAATTTCAGTTGTGAGGACTAAATTCGGTCGTGACGAGATAAATGTACTGACAAATTGTGTAGTTCGAATGAGGTACTTCCGAAATTTTGGAAAATTTGGTTGACAGAACGAATATAATTCAAAATTCAGCTGTCACAACCGAATCAATTATGAAACGAGGTTGCTCCAACTGAATTTCAGTTGTGAGGACTAAATTCGGTCGTGACAACCTCAATTCGGTAGTGGCCACCTCAAATCGGTCGCGACAACCTCAAATGGGTCGCGACAACCTCAACTCGGTGGTAATAGCCGAATTTACGGTTGCTACAACCTCTTTTCAACCAATTATTTCTCTGGGTTTGGAAGACATTTGAAAGATGTTGTGTTTCGTTCATAAACGTAAAGGCCTTACGATAGAGTAAAGACACCTAGAGGTGCCATCTTTCTTATCTGACGTTTTATTTCACAACTCTTCGCGATGAAGTCGGTGCGATAGAGAGATTTTTGAAGTAAATTTCGAAGAATTTCGAAGTAAATTTTCGAAAGTGTAGTTACAAGATCTGTTGACTTAAATTTGTCACGTCGTTTTGGTTGAGAACTGTGAAATTTAAACGTATTTTGGTCTTTTTTTTGTTATATTTTATTGTTAGTATACATTTGCGTTGTATTTAACACGAAAATTGTGTTTGATCAAATGAATTTTAACGTTTTCATAAAACGAATTTGAACGAATGAACGAAATTGTTCTATGATTGTTTCCTAGAATTAGGTTTGATCGTGAAAATTTCATACAAATATTTCTAATGAAATAACTTGTTATAAAACTGGCTCTGTAGAATGTATTCGTGTTGCGTAAAAGTTCCCTAAATACGAGTTCTTCAGACGCCACTTTCGAATAAAAATCAAGAATAGAACATGTTCTGGAGTTAAACGTGGAAGTGGTGGATTTCATACTCGTATACCGCCGCCTGCCTGCTGTTGCCATTCATTTGCTCTTCCGCCGACTTCAATTCACTTGTCGCTATAAATTTAACTAATCACTTGGACAGTATAGTGCCTGGTATTACTGACGACGTCCCTGCGCTCCGATTTTTATTTCTGGGCTAATTAATTTTAATTTCTGGACTTAAACGTGGGAATGGTTGATTTCATATACCGGCCGCCTGCCTGCTATTGCCATTCATTTGCTCTTCCGTCGATTTCAATCCACTTGTCGCTATAAATTTAACTAATCACTGTGACACTATAGTGTCTGATATTACTGAAGCGCGGCCCACCGCACCGATTTCTAAATTAATTTCATTTCCTGCTGGGTATTTCCGTATTTTAATTTTACTTTCTTCTGTGGCCAGCCAACGATTTGGTTCAACCTTATGAAAACTAAATCATTATCGTAAAAAATGACTTGTAGTTTAAATGCTAGTTTATGTTGAAACCATAGAATTAATGTAGTAGCTGCCAGAATATTTACCAACAAACTTACAAAAAAATATAGCTCGTTTTTTGAAACTTGTTCGAAATTGCATGAATTTTTACAATGATTGCGTCCAAACAACCAATGTATCTTTTACATATAGAATAGATCTCACAAGGAAATTTAACACCCAAAAAAAATATGTATGTTTTTCTTTATTTTTCTTCTTGTTCATGTATTTCTTCTAGCAGGGGATGCCGGTGATGGGACAACCTATGATGGGCCAAGCCCCTTTGACTGGCGTACCACCGACGATGACAGCAGCGCCCATGGCAATGCAAACTAATCCCTCAGCAACAAATGTTGGATTCATGCAAAACGCCCAGATCCCACAGCAAATGCAAACGATGATGCAGACAAATGGCGGCAATAAAAGCGTACCCTTAGATCCTTTTGGAGCGTTATAAATAAACAACAATAAAAACAAAACCATAAGAATATAAAATGAGTATAATAATAATAATAATATAACTATATACAATTTGTTAAACATTTACTACACAACCAACAAAAACAAAATGCAAAGAATTCTATTAAAAACAAAACAAAACAAACAAAAAAACGTAAAACAAATAAAGGGAAAATATTATAATAAAATAAAACAACACAACTACATAAATATACATACATATATATATATATATATTAATTAATTTTAATTCTTATGTTGAAGCAGTAACAAAACTACAAATCTATAATTATGAAATACAAAATGAGGAAACTAAAGAATATATTATATATTTATATTATAAACTATATACATATACATATATATGTACAACACAACAACCACATTAAGACCCCAACAAAACAACAATAACAAATTGAAATTGAATTTTGAAAATTGTGAAAACAAATCTTTATTATTTATTAGTTTACATTATTATAATTATTATTATGGTATAAATATATTTATATATATAAACAAAACAAAACAAAATCACACTTATAGGAAGAATATGAATAAAAAAAAAAAATGAAAAAACTCGTAAAAATATATGCCCAAAATTATAACAAAAACACACCCTTTATTAGAAAATTTCTCCCTTTTCGCAAAAAATTTCCAAATGCGGCTTTATTCCTCCCATCTAATGTAGTAAATTGACCAGCCTGTTTATGTTGTCACACATTTTGTAAAAAGCTTAAGAATTAAATTCTAATTGTTTAATCAAAATTGTAATTATCCATAAAAAGTATATGTGACCTGCACCGGAAGTCTGTAACTTTTTTACGATAAAAATCGGTAGTTAAATTGAAAAGATTCGAAAATTTTGTATTGAAATTTTTAGATTTTGACAATTTAACGACCGATTATTGTCGTTAAAAAGTTACAGAATTCCGATACTGGAAAGAAGAAAGGAAGGAATCTAGTGTGAGAAAACAGGTTCTCGGGATACCATACCCAGTTGTTTTGGCTTACTTTTCTGCGTCACCATCGAGCAAAGCCTGAAAATCGACTTTTTTTTCCACGTAACATATGTATGTATATCGTTAGCCCACGATTTAAAGAATTCGAAATGGATTTGATTCCGAATCAATTTACCAATATATCAGTACGATATTGCTATTGAAAGTTTGAATATTCTTAAGGTCCAAAAGTGGCCATTTAAAATGGTGCGATATTGCTATTGAAAGTTTGAATATTCTTTAGCTCCAAAAGTGGCCAATTTAAAATGGCAATTTTAAAAGTTTTCAAGACATTCAAAATGAATCAGAATTTTGTCTAAAGATCCAGTGTGCCATATGCCATTCGTTTCGAATTCGAGAAGTTGTAGTCTTTCTGCTACATTTTGTCCTCGTTTCTGTAGTTCTCGAATCGAAAAAGTTTTCACATGAAACATGTGAATTGAAACAAAAACGCTACGACGAATCGGTACAAAAAATTGCTTCTCACATGTGACTGTTTCTACAACATTTGTTTTGCGAAAACTTTGTGTGACGTACTGATGTTTTCATGCTTATTGGAAAAATGCGAGAAAAACTGTTTCTAAAAAGTAGGGAGTCGAAAAATTTAAAATTTTAAACGTCAAAAATACTCACAAATTAAAGTCATAGACTAATACTTCTAGTAGACCCAATAGTTCTCTCACCAAATGTATGACATTTGGCCTGGTGTGATATTTACGTTCGATGTTGAAAAGAATTACTTCAATAATACTAGATAGAGGCAATGGTTCAAAATAACAACAACGGCATTTCGTTTTGTGTGTTACAATTATTGTGTTAAATACAACACAAATGTATGCGAACAATAGCAGTCAATAAAAAAGTTTAAAACACATTTAAATTTCACAGTTTTTCACCAAAACGACATGAAAAATTAAAGCAAGAAGTTATTGTAATTCCACCTGATGTATATCACTTTTCGTCAAACATCTCTCTATCACACCGACCGCATCACAAAGAGTGTGAAAGGAAACGTCAGATGAGCCAAATATTTTCTCTACTAAGATTTACTCTATGATTAAAACGGTGCGAGATTTTGATATTTCTTATGTATTTCAATTAATTTTGCCAAAATATTACAGAGAAATCAAAAAAGCAAAAAGAAAATACAGTTGAATACTAATTTGGAATTTGCAAGAGACAAGTTTGGAGGGTTAAATTCCACACCAAATTGTACGGAGCAGTGCGAAATCCTTAAAACAACTTCTGTTTGTTGTTGTTTTTCGCACTAGCTTATTTTGTTTGTTTATATTTTTTTTTACTACTTGACAGCTTTCGTGGAATATTCCAATAAAACCGTCATGAGTGTTGCCTCTTTTCGCATTGATATACAGAAACACTTTTTACTCACAAATCGAGAAACGATGGATTTTTTTGTTTCATGCTTAATGTGAAATCTTTTTCGATTCGAGAACTACAGAAACCAGGTACAGGGGCCTAATTATAAATGACGATAATTTAAAATACCTACGTTCCTAAACCTTCACTACCTACAAAACGATAATGAATTCGATATCGTCGTTTCTTACATAATTATCCCCCAGTTACGGAAACATAACGAATCCATGTGAAATTTCTCTCCAAAAAAGGGGATCGTTTTTTCTACTTTTTCGCAACCATCTCGAACTCGCAACGGACTTCATATTCGAATCCGGGTTGGGGGGTTTTTTTTTTAAATAAAATGGACTCGAGACGGATTCACTTTCATCAATCAACCTTATTACGAGTGTCGTTGTCGTATTTCGACTACGACAGTTTTGTAAAACACTGTGACACACACGTCAACTTTGTCTTTAATCTTCTACAAAACTGTCGTAGTCGAAATACGAGAACGACATTGGTAATAAGGTTGAATGTTTGTGGATTCAAATTTTTCAGCCTTATTACTAATGTCAGTTTTGTAAAATATTAAAGATAACACGCCAACTTTCTCTTTAATCTTTTACAAAACTGTCGTAGTCGAAATACGAGAACGACATTCGTAATATGGGTGTTTGTTTCAGTTTTTGTGTTTTAGCAACTCAGATATGAATCTGCGACATAAAGTTTTGTAGACAAAAATATCTGACGCCAAAAGGTGAACGGGCGTGGGTCGTCCAATTGAATTAAAGTATATTTTATATTTCAATTGATGTCTTTTGTCTTTGAATTTCCATTGGTGCATTTTAATTTTCTTTAAGTTTTTTTTTTTTAATTTCAATGGTGTGTTTTACATTTTATTGATGAATTTTAAATTAAATATTTCAAGTTCAATTAAAGTATATATTAAATTTCAAATGGTTTTACAAACTTCAATTGATTTTTGTTTTAATTTCAATTGTAAATAGTGCAGTTCTTTAACGTCTAAGCAAATTACGATTGCGATATAGTGATGGGTTTGAGAAAGATTCTGCACTTTCTGTTTTAGAATCTAAATGTGGACAAGTTATAGACTAACGGATTTATTCATAAAAAGTTATGAGAGGTTTGGGAGACGTTTTGTCATACAAAAATCGTCTTTCAAATTTCTAACATATTAGAGATAATTCAATCCGTTCTTTTGTTTTTCGATTGAAGGGATCCGAATGTCTGTATGTTTCAAGATTTGATTTCAGTGGAGGATTTCCGTCGCTCAGGTTTGATAAACACGACTGCAATTTTTACTGTGAATTTTCAAAATATGTAAATATATCGTCACCTGAAATGCCCAAAGGCGTAACTCTCAAAAAATGTTTGATTGAATATAATACTCCACGCTAAAATATATATGTGAAAAATAGTAGACTTCCAAGTTCCTAAGGTAAGCTGTGGAATGAACGCGTTTAAAACTGAAATACTTTGGATTTTGTAAGGTTTTTTGCTTCTCCTGTAAAATTTTGAAAATGCGCGTTACGTCTTTGGGCATTTTAGGTGACGATATGGACATCGTGAATGTATAAAATTAAAAATTGAAAATTTTGTTCGATGTTCCCACAATTTGTTGTAATTAAACAGTAAAACAGCTGCTATAAGTTCGATTCGTCTCGGTAAACAGACGAAGTGAAAAGTCAGATGAGACGTATAAACTAATCTGTAAAATGTTATTCTATGAATGAGTATGGATACTGGAACCGATTTAGGCATTAGTATATTTTTAACTAGTTCGAACGTTTCCTCTTTGCAGGTCTCATTTTTAAAATCACAATTTAAATACGTCCGTGAAGACTGGAATTTTGATTTCAAAACGACAAATGTCTTGCCTGGGTTCAAATCTTCTCTCGCTGGTGTAAACAGTTTGTATTTAGACTGTCTTACTCAAGATGTGCTTCTTTATCTTCCAAAAAAAAACATGCTTTAAGAGCGTGATGAAACACTATTCATCAAGTGAAGTTTAACTGCTTCATTTTTATTTTTCACCGGAAAGTTTTCAAAGTTTTCTCTTTCCGAATAGTTTCAATCTTATCGAAGTACTTGATCTACATTTCGAACACTATTCATCAAGTGAACTTTGAATGCTTAATTTTTATCTTTCACCGGAAAGCTTTCAACATTTTCTCTTTCCCAATAGTTTCAATCTTTCGAAGTACTTGATCTACTTAGTCAAATTTACTTGTTTTCATTTAAAATCACCCGTTATGTCTGCGATTGTGTGTACTAAAGGACGCTGATTGCGATTTAGCATTTTGTTGTAGGTTAAATTTAAAGCGCCTTATTCATAAAAAGTTACATAAGAGATTTGATACATGATTTCTGTATGATAAATCGTCTTCCAAACCTCATAACCTTTTATGAATGAGGCTGAAAAAGTTTAAAGCTGCAATTGAGACAGATTAATGACACTCCGTAGATCTGTCTCTACTCCATCAAAGTACCCACATCTCTTCAACAAAACAAACAAAAGTAGGGTGATTGGTCAGACTTCAAAACTAAATCCTAGTCAGGTTATTGAGGACGTGATTGCGCATTTGACAATGCATTGATTGTACATCCCGTAAACTCTGTATATTCCTCTTCCTATTTCGAAAATATGGATCAGATGATAAATTGATTGTACATCATCCAGCACCTTCGAAATTCTTCATGTTCCACTTTTTCAGGAAGAGTTTGAGTAAGTTTTCTTAGCTCCTACCAAAAGCCTACAACTGCACATTGGAAATCTCTGTGACTGTTGATTACAAAGTCCCTTAATTTTGAATAATTTGAAAATATGTACTTCATTAAGACCGCACTATATTCATATAATTTTGAATAACTTTTAATCAAATCCAAAAATTTTGAATAATTACATTGTTGATTAACCTTTAAATTCCAACAAATTCTAAGCAACACAAATCCACTTTGAAGGAGCATATTCACCCCTCTTACGGTTGTCGCAGTCGAAACACGAGCAGTGTTAATTTGGTCGAAATACGACGAAATTAACACTCTCATATAACGACTACGACAACGTTAATCAGGGCGATTAATTTTTCATTTATTTAACATAAACAATTTTAAAATGTTGCCACTTGAAGAACTGAAATTTTTCTCTTAACTTTTCAATTTCGAAATTGTTTGTTCAAAACGGCGCAATTCTTTTTTGATAACCTATTGTTTTTGTAATAAATTCCATTACGTTTCAGTCGAAATTTTTATATTTTTTGTAATTGTACTTTGTTAGATCGTGTATAAATGTTATATATAACAAAATAATTCAACAACAACAAATTTAAATATTTTTAATTGTATTAGTTCTTTCAATGTGCTATAAAAGAGAAAAATACTATATAATAGCTATCACAATAATGTACCCAGGGGAATTTGGCATTCCTGTTTTGATGAAATCCAAAGTTGAAAGATTTCAGCTTTAATTTGCAATAGTTGTATATTTTTCAAAATATCTTGATTTTCTTGATAAAATTGTAATTATGAACTCAAATCGACTTTAGTACGAAAAGTGTATTGCTATAATTTCCCTGGTATTAAATGCTTTAGATGTTTATTTTAATTTTACAAATATAAAATTGTACTCAGTTGGTGTTTAAAAGTAGTGTAAACTACTTGCATAGGTATGATTTTCAATTTAAAAAGAGCCTCTTTTTTCAATATGTCACAAAAATTTAAAACTAAATTGAATTAATTAACTTTTGCAGTAGGATTTCACAGCAACATTTGGTTTAAAGGAAAAAGGAACAGATTTTTTAGATTCTAGAACAGATTCTTTGGATTTTAAAACAGATTCTTTGGATTTTCAAACTGGGGCCTTATCGCCACCGCTTCGTATCGTAATCTGAATTACGAAAGTGATTTTAAAGTATCAATTTGCTGGTAACTTCTATAAACGAATATTGATGAAATCCTCTATTAACTTGATTCATACAATTATTTATTAAGTTGTCCAAGTGGCGCTGGGGCACAATACAAAATTTATAAAACGAACAAATCAAAAATAAATGAATTCTATAAAAAAAAAAAAAAATCAAGTGTCCATTTTATCGGACCTTTAAAATTTCAATTACGATACGAAGCGGATGCGATAATAAGGCCCCTGTTTGAGAATCCAAAGAATCTGTTATGGAATCCAAAGAAACTGTTCTAGAATCCACACAGATTCTGATTTTTTGAATTCTAGAACAGATTCTTTGGACTCTAAAACAGATACATTTTTCCTGATAGCTACTTAGAACCAGTGTCTTGGCATTTGTATAAAAAATCGTTTTCAAAAACAATACAACTTTACATTTTATGAAAATTCCTATACATTGTTTAGAATGGAGCCAAAATGTTCGAATGGAGCCAAAATGTTCCCATATTGGTTACTAGAACTAGACCATTTTCTTAAAATTACTCACAATCAAAACAACTTGTTCCAACTGGTTGTGCTGAAAGCACTAGTGTTTCACAAAAGGTCCTTAGAAATCCATTTCTCAGGTAACAATTTCGAAAAAAAATCATTGATGTTAAAGCATAAACAGAATAAATACGATTGGCCTTAAACAAGCGCTCTTGAATCTTTTAAATCATAGGTACACTGTGGTGGGAACCAAAATTTATAAAATTTTTGAAATTTGTAATATTAATTGAATTTTTAATAGGTTTTAATTAACCCTAGAACGTCATCCTTATTTTTTGTACAATAACGTCATCCTTCGTCATTGTGACTATGACCTATTTCAAGACGCTATAAATAATATCGTGAGTAAAAATGGGAACCAAAATTAATATTCAGCTTTATTACGAATGTCGTTCTCGTATTTCGACTACGACAGTTCTGTAAAAGATTAAAGACACAGTTGACGTGTTATCTCTAATCTGTTACAAAAGTGTCGTAGTCGAAATACGACAACGACACTCGTAATAAGGCTGATTATTTTGATATTTAGTTTAATCAGCCTTATTACGAATGTCGTTCTCGTATTTCGACTATGACAGTTTTGTAAAAGATTAAATATAACACGGCAACTTTGTCTTTAATCTTTTACAAAACTGTCGAAGTCGAAATACGAGAACGACATTCGTAATAAGGCTGATTATTTTGATATTTAGTTAATTTTTAATTAATCAGCCTTATTACGAATGTCGTTCTCGTATTTCTACTACGACAGTTTTGTAAAAGATTAAAGATAACACGGCAACTTTGTCTTTAATCTTTTACAAAACTGTCGTAGTCGAAATACGAGAACGACATTCGTAATAAGGCTAAATATTTAACAAAAAATCAGCTTGGAAACGATTAACGCTACACGAAATATGAGGCCATAACAAAAGGAAAAACCATAGTTCAGGTAGAAAATAAAATCGCGCGTTGTCGTTTTGACGAAAGATGACGGTGCAGCGTTAAAATGTAAATTGTAATAATTACAAAAGATTAAAAACTGAGGTCGAATGATCGCATCTGTTTCGTATTGTGACAGTGCGTTTGAAGTGTCAATTTGATGAAAAATTCTGTTAATTTAGTTACTGGCGAAATCGTATATTGTTCTATTGACTTGATACGAGTACATATAACTATTTCGTAGGTTAGGTTTAGGACACGTGATAACAAGAGGAAGTAAAATGACTGCATTATATGTAATTTCTACACTCGGAGGTCGGTCGACCCATTCAGCCTTATTACGAAAGTCGTTCTCATATTTCGACTACGACAGTTTTGTAAAAGATTAAAGACAAAGTTGGCGTGTTATCTTTAATCTTTTACAAAACTTTTGTAGTCGAAATACGAGAACGACATTCGTAATAAGGCTGATTATTATTGGCCTGAGGATCCCAATAGATCAAATAGAAAAACAAAAAGAAGAGGCAAGGCCCAGTAAAGTTTCGAATCAATTTTCCATTTAATTGCGCTTCTAAAATATGGATTACGATACATAACGTATGCGTTCATTCGCTGCCAGTCCTATCTGATTCAAATTGTTTGTTTTAATCAGCCTTATTACGAATGTCGTTGTCGTATTTCGACTACGACAGTTTTATACAAGATTAAAGATAACACGCCATCTTTGTCTTCAATCTTTTACAAAACTGTCGTAGTCGAAATACGAGAACGACATTAGTAATAAGGCTGAATTAAAATCTCGCTACATTAACCAGCCTACCCGATCTAGCGAGAAAATTATAGTTTTTATTGCATACATTTGCTTGATTGGCATTGATTAATTTCGTAGCATACTTTGAGGCTCTTTCAAGAAAATCACACACACAAAAAACCGCTGGCATTTCATAAATTTTAGTTTACCAATATGAAATAAAATATAAAGTAAATAAAAATAAAATAACAAACAAATAAAGTCGCTTTACTTATGTATTAGTTATATGTATGCAGAAAAACAACATATAAAAATTTATATAAATGTATATTAGAGAAGAATATATATAGATTTCTATCATAAAATATGTGTATGCATACAAAACATGCATAAAAACACAATGATTGTCCACTGTTAAAAAATATACTTAAAAAAATACAAAAAAAAAAACAAAACTTAGAATTTAAAACACATTCAGGTTCTACACAAATCACAATAGTTTGCAAGAAAAAAAATCTCAAAATTTGCACATAACTAATGTCAAAATCATCTAAGCTTTTGAATAAAATAAAGTGCAAATGGTAGGACAAAATATTCTTCTGAAAAAAACTATAAATATAAATTTTTAAAATTTAAATAAAAACTACATATACACTCCCCGAGTTAAGAATATATAATCTTTATTTAAATCTAAAAAAATCTATTACAACATATTTTCGGCAGAATATAAGGTTCACTCTTTTGGACTTTAGTTTACTTTAAATAATTCCTTGAACTTCAATTTTCTTCTTCTATTTAGTTTCTGCAATTTAAAGTGTCATACTGTTTTTCAGAAAAACAATGTGTATTTTTTTTTTATTAATTGTTTTTAGATGATATGATAATCAACTATAAAGTTTTCTCGAATCTGATTTTTCTTTATTGTTAAATATTTTGCTTTTTGTTTTTAACAAAATGTAAATTTTTGTGTAATCTTTTGTTAAGCATTCCAATTCCAAAATTTGAAAATAAATGTTATTGAAAAAGTGTTGTTACCACAATAGTATAAACCAATTCTTTATACATACTATTTTTTTTTTATAATATTATATATAAATATTTTGTTTAATTTTTTTTTTAAAATTAGCAATTATCATTATTATTATTATGTGTATTTTTTGTGTTTACAAATTTTGCTTTAATTTTTTTTTATATATATTTTGTAAATATAACCAAAACTGAAATGAAATATACCTTCATATATATATATATTACGATTATACAAAACAAAAATGAAGAGATCTGATGATGATAAATAAGAAAACATTTAATTCTCAACCAGAAAAACTGATTATGTTTAAATAAAGTTTTATTTATGTTATAGTGAAAACAAAAACCTTATGACTTACATTTGTTTATTTTGTGTTTTGATAGTTGCAAAACTAAGGGAATTTGCAGTTAAGTAATCCAAGATGTTAGTTTAAAGAAAATATATATTTACACATCTTAACTATCGGTCTGAGCTGAGTTTGTCTTTAATAAAATTGTTGCATCAAAAAATGTTTGATATTGAAATTGTGAGTAACAGCTGCAGATTTTTGTAGCTCACGGGCATATTAAATAATTTATAAGATAATATCCTAAATATCCGAATCCTAAAGTTGCGTAAGACATTGCAGTTGGAGGGTTTAGATATACAAAGTTCGGAGCACTCCGACCATTGAAGCAGTTCAAGCAATATAATTACTCTTAAAATTTAAAATACATCAATTGAAATTCAAGAACAGCAAGAACGATACAGACACATCGTGATCGACAAAATTTTCATCGAAATGTTGAATTTTTGGAACATGGCAATCGTTAGTCGAATCAAAAATATTCGAAATGTCACTCGATAGCTCTGCAATTGTCGAGAAGGCAATTGTATACAGATTTTCGCTGAAAAAACGAACAACCAAAATGTAATTTGGTTATCTTTTGTTAAATAAACCACTTTAAAGTTTTAATTACTAATTTTAGAGCTTAAAATGCTGTAACAACATAATCTTTAGCCGAGAATAAACAAATACTTTGCCCTAACCATCAATGCTCACATTTCCTTCCTATGCATGCTTTCATCGAATGCCATTACATAGATGTTGTTGTTTTGAAAAAGAAACAACTATTGCCATGAGATTGGCGTTAGAGTGTACCGTCTCCGAATTATTTCCGTTTAAGTTTATATTATTCGATCTTTCAGTTCTTATATTCTTTAATAACACTGTGTAATTTTTTAAGTCATGGTAATATAACCATATACGGACACCACTACGTGATAAAAGACCAAAAAAAAAACGACCCGTTTCTCCCAGTTTTGCCCAAAGTCATGCACTTTTTTTATGGGCCCCCAAAACTTCAAAAATTTCCATTTTTTTTTACCTTTTTCCCGCTGTTCAGGTCCATAGGTAGCAAACCGTTCAAAATTCAAGTAAACAATCAACTCCAAGAATGTACCTAAGATGTCAATAACCAACTTTCTAGAACATATGAACTTCCTAGGAATGATTCTTAACACCGTTTAGGTAGCGCGTAGGTAGCGTTTATATAGCCGCAATAGTGAAAAATTTCCCGAACATTTATTAATTTCACTGTGTGTAATTTTTTAAGACATGGAAATATAACCATATACGGACACCACTACGTGATTAAAGACCAAAAAAAAAGACCCGTGTCTCCCACTTTTTCCCAAAGTCGTAGACTTTTTTTTATGGGCCCCCAAAAATGTGGGGCCTCGGTGTCATTCTTGGAAAAAAGTGATCATTTTCTCAGGCTAATATCTTGCAATTCGTTCGGAATTCTGAGGAAAAGTTGTAGCTCTTGTGATAAAGAATAAAAATTGTCAACATATAAAATCAAAAAACCTTCATCTTCAAGGTCAAAATCGAAAAAAACTTTAAACAATTCCATTTTTTTTACCTTTTTCCCGCTTTTCAGGTCCATATGTAGCAAACCGTTCAAAATTCTAGGAAACAATCAACTACAAGAATGTACCTAAGATCTCAATAAACAACTTTCTAGAACATATGAACTTCCTAGGAATGATTCTTAACACCGTTTACTTCAACATGGAGATACTAAGCTATCTCACCGACCGCAGCAGCACAGGCAAACCAGTGAGCTCAGAACATGCAACAAGGGACGCAGCACACAATATATGCATCGAATTTTTTAAAGTTTTTTGCGATTTTGACGTTGAAGATGTTTTTTTTTTGATTTTATATGTTCACTACAAGTTTCCCTCAGAGAGTAAATCAAAATTCCGAACAATTTGCAAGATATGAGCCTGACAAAATAATCACTTTTTTGCAAGAATGACACCGAGGCCCCAAATCTTTGGGGGCCATAAGAAAAAAGTCCATGACTTTGGGTAAAACTGGGAGACACGGATCTTTTTTTGTCGTTTATCACGTAGTGGTGTCCGTATATGGGTAAAAAATTGTAAAAGGAAATGTTCAGTGTAAAACTAAATACAAAATTTCGATCGGGAGCCGTGATCCAAACAAGTTGTATGACATTTGAGTCGGTGCGGTTGTGTTCTCGATTTCGATTACATGCACTCTTTTATGATGATAATGTCGTGATTATGATATTACGGCAAAAAGGTGTTTACAAACATTTTTACTCGATTTAGTTTCTACATTTTTGCATTTCATGATTCCATTATGGAAATTTAACAGATGATGGCAGGAGGATTTATATGTATTAATATCATACAATTCTGTCAGTCAGTAATTTTTTCTATCTCTTTATGTGTATAAATAACTTTTCATTTAATTAAAGATATTTTTATGTGTTATTTATTTAGGGTGGTATTCTATAAGTCGTGAATCAGTCACTTCGCGTTACTTTTGTCGTTTTGGTAGTTTATAAAACGTAACAGCTGTTCGGTGACTACCTGCGTTGAGCTACGTTATTTATTGGGTAGTTTGTAAAACGCAGCGCAACGTTTTTGATCACTTCAGCTGTCAAATTGAACACGCCACAGTTCTTCGCGTTAGTTGAAGAAATTACAAATTTAAAGACAAATATCGATCGAGAATAGGCAGATGGAAGTATTTTGCATTTCATTGCTTATAAGTAGTTGCCAATTTTTAAATATTTCAATATTATACCGTTTACGCACTGAAATTCTTATTATAAAATTAAAAATGGAATGTTCAAATAAATAATGCGTTGCAAAACTATTATAATTATAGAATATACATTACAATCAATACATACCGCCAAATGGCACGTGTTTTTGAAAAGACAACTAATTTAATATAGATGGGGAATTTTATTGGACATTGAACCACAAAATAACATAGGTTTTTACACATTTTATGTGAATATTGTTGGTATTTGCAGTGTTATAAATAATAGCAATCTTAAAATCTGTTGATCTACTGATATAGAGCTAAATTTTTTAATCTTTTTCATTCTGAGCATGACACTCAAGATAACTTTTTCTGATCTCTAATTGTTTATTTTAGTTTGGCAACTCTATAAACCGCATATGTCAGTGACAGCTTTCGTAAACAAACGCAAGCGCGAAGTGATATATAAACTACAATTTTTTGACTTTGGCGTTCGCGTTGACTTTTGCGTTTACGTTCACTTTCGGGAGTTTTAGAATACTACCCTTAGTATTTCTTGAAGTTTTGTTAGTATTTAGAAAATAAGGAAAGAAAGCATTATCAGCTGTTCTTATAACCCTACCTCTTGCATTAATCGTGTTTGGGTTGTATAGGGTTTTCCAATAAGAACTTGAAAACATTTTTTTAAAATAAAACGCAAACCATTTGAGATATTCCAAAACTTTATGATCGACTTGAAATACAATCAAAACATTTATGAATGGAACTCGACTACGTTCATATGGCCACCGCGGGCACGTCAGCGGCGGTCGATTCGTTGAACCCAATTTTCGATGACTCGGTCATACATTTCGGCCGCTATTACGCGTTCAATGTTGGCTCTGAGTTCTTCCAACGTCGTCGGCTTGTTGGCATAGACCAATGATTTGACGTAGCCCCAAAGAAAAACGTCTCGAGGCCTTAAATCGCACGATCGAGGCGGCCAATTGAGTGGTCCTTTTCTTGAGATAACACGCTCACCAAATTTACTCTTCAATAAATTGATTGTAACGTGTGCTGTGTGGCTTGTGGCACCGTCCTATTGAAACCACATGCCGTCCAAGTCCATGTTTACCAATTCGGGCCAAAAATAATCTGTAATCATGTAACGTGGTAATCAGTAACGTGAGTCCATGTTTACCAATTCGGGCCAAAAATAATCTGTAATCATGGTAACGTGGTAATCAGTAACGTGACGATCGTTATTGTCGACGAAAAAATATGGCCCAATGACGCCGCCGGCATGCAATGGTATTTTTTCAAATTGAAATGGTAAATGTTTAATTAATTTAAAGTTTTTCAAATTTAAATGTAAAATATTAATTTCCCTTGGAATTTCATTTAATTTGAGACGCAAAAATATTAATTACCCGAGTTCTTTTAATTTAAAATATATTTAACATGTTCAAATTGAAATTGAAATTTTTAATTTAATTTCCAGGTTTTTTGAATTTGAAATGCGTAATATCAACTTCACTTGAAGTTTTCTCAATTTCTAACGGAAAATCTCAATTTAATATTGATTTTGTTTTTAATTTAAAATAAAAATTTTCCATTTAACTTGCTCTTTTTCAAATCAAAATAACAAATCTCAATTTAATGTGAATTTTTTTTAATTTAAAATACAAATTTTAAATTTTACTTGGTATTTTTTCAAAATCAAATGGAAAGTTTTAATTTAATTTAAAATTGTTCCAAATTTAAGCGGATAACATCGCTTTCATTTAATGTGAGACGCAAAAATACCAATTATCCGATTTCTTTCAATTTAATATAAATTTAATCACTTGGAATTTTCTTAATTTTAAATGGACAAATGTTAAGTAATAGATTTTTTTTAATTTAAAATAGAAGTTTAAGATTTTAGTTAGTATTGTAGTGGAAAATCGATATATGTATGTGTATGGAAATCGATCGATTTAAATCGAAATAGATTTATGTCATGTGAAATAGATGATGTTGTTTTTGCAATATTATAGACATCAATTAACTTTGTTTTTTTATTTTCCATTATTTATAAATATGAACGTAAAAAATAAAATTTTCGATTATTAATAATTTTGACACAAATATTAGTTTGTATCATCAAATCGAATTCAATTTTGTCTTGATCAATTTTCGTCACATACCGGAACATATTTAATATCATTTGAATTGTTATTTTCAAATTAAATAGAAATTCTTAATTTCATTAGAAAATTTTATTTGGATTTAATAAATTTGAATATAGTGTATGTTCAGGTATACCACGATTTTTCATTTTTGGTGATTTTATTGGCATAAACAGCTGATTTTTGTACGGCAAAACATATGTTTTCTGGGTTGAACTATCGAGATAACTACGAAATCGTGGTGCACCTGAATGTCGTTTTAATTTATATTGATTTATGTTTGTTCATTTTATTTCTTCTATCCGCTTAACTATAAAAAGATCATACTCGATGCAAATTATTGGATAGTTCATGAACTATATACATAGTTAATTTAAAGTGCTCAGACATGAGCCAAACAAACTGAATCAACATGTTCGATGTGATGTTCGTGGGTGATATTGCCAGGCTACTTAACTGGAGAACTAGTGAACAATTTGGATCCAACACTACGTTTGTAGTTATGTATATGGTTGGCGATATACTACTTTAGAGATCAGTAGTTCATGAACTATATTGTTCATTTACAGCCCTATTCTGGCAGGGTTACAAAAGTCACCACGGTTACTATTTGACAGCAATGTGACAATTGCCACAAATTGGTATTCTGACACATTTTCTTGGTGACAAAAGTAACAAAAATTGTTATCTTCCAAAGAGGAGGTAATAGTGCGTGACAGCTGTTTTATTGCCGGAAAGTTGATACAAAATCATTTTATAAATTCTGCAAGTGAACAATAAAACTGTATACGGGAAAAAATAATAATATATTTTGTACCAAAACGACAAGAGGATATAATTAAATGAAGGAAGGACTTTTGTTACTTTGTCCTATGGAAATGCAGCAGAAAGAAGGAAGAACTTGATTTTGTGTTAGAAAAATTGAAAAAGCCCGAAAAGTATTACAAAACTTTTAACGTAAATATCTCCGGTCTTTCAAGGGATATTGAGTAATATACCTTTAAAAAGGCTAAGGTCTTGAGCATTATCGGAACCTGCCAAAAAATAAGTATAATAGGGCGTTTTTTTGAAAAAAAAATTAATTTTTAGCAGAAAAGTGAGGTTAAAAAACGTTTTTTTAATTGGCTGCCCTACGGACTAATAAAAATAAATATGTTTATGCACTGATTTATAGAGCTTAGAAAGACCTTTGTAATGAATCCCATTTCAACCAGATAGGATTATAAATCCAGGAGATACAAACGATTATATACTCAAGCTTTAAAGACCTATATCTCAAGAAGTTGGACCGACCGCGGGGGAAAAACAACTTTTTGAACTCAGCGCAGAAGCTTTTGTCGGTGGTGAAATTTTGATGTAGATCAGAGGGTTGGTGCTAAAGTAAATTTCTTCTTCTATATGGCGCGGATGTGCAGGAGTATTCTTTCAACTTAGCATCTCTGGAAGTTCCTTGAGGAAGGCAATATAGCATTCTAGCTGTGCCTTTGCGTTGCGCTCAAATTCCCTTAATAATAATGTATTAATTTTAATTCAATAAAACATAAATATGTTAAATACTTACTTTTCCTTTTTTTACCGCGTTCACTTTGTGCAGAAAACCATTTGTTTTTGTTTTTTTGTCACTGCTTTTGACAACCTGTTATTGTGAGGTGAATTATTTGTTACGAGGTGAATTTTTCGTTGTCACTGTGTTGCCAGAATACCAGATACAAACAATGGTGACAACTTTGTAACAATTTTGTGGTTACAATTTGATTGTTACCGCATTCACAGAATAGGGGTGTTAGGGTGCCCACCCATGATCCCCACAAACATAATCTACATATTCAACATGGTGATTATGTTCGTGACTGTTATGTCCAGGCTACTTTACTGAATGAGTTCGAGAACTGGTGAACGATTTGAAGCCAACATTACTTTTGTTGTAGTTATATAGTTGGGGATATAGTTTGGTAACCCAAACGTAGTTATCCGTTTTAGTTAAAATTTAATGAAATATGGGAAATTTTTGGTTGCACTAATAGTTTATTAATTTCTACTAACTTAAGTGTTTTGGTGTTAATCCACAATGCAAAATAAAATTTAAAAAAAAAATAATTCACCATATATTAGCACTATGAAAATAAATTTAAACTAAAAACTATATAAAACATCACCATTATTAACGTTGTAAATTGAACAATTACAATCATAGCAAATCAATAATGCTTTTAGATAAACACAAACTAAACATTTTTTTATAACAAAATATTTTAAAGAAAAACAAAAAGAACTATTCTACTACTACAATTCTTCCCACATGAACGAAAATTAAATACAAGAAATTTTATGACAATATTTATATAAAAAAAAAAACTTGCTGGAGTTGTTTGTTTTTCTTTTTAGATAAAAAAATAAATAAAAACGAAATAAAAAATTAAAAAAAAAACATTAAGGCTCAGTTTCACAGTTGACACTTAAATTAAAACCTACTACACTTAAATTACATTTAAATGACCTCCTCTGTTCATCATTTAAATAACTTTTACTAAGCCAGCTGTTGTCATCTTTTAAATGACAACTGTGAAACTCGGCGCCTAAGCCTAGAAAACTCCATACATCAAATGACAACTTTTAAAGGAATACAAACATTTACCCCGAATAAAATTCAAAATGCTTAAATGTTAAAAAACAGAACACAAAAAATGTTATGAAAAATAAAAATTATACTATAATAACAACAACAAATTGTACTATAGTTCAAAGGCAAACAGAAAAACTACAATTACAATTACTACAACTAATCCCTACCATCTGCAGCTAAACAATTAATCTGTAAATTTCCATTACACCAATTACTTTTATATTAATAATTATCATGACCAATAACTTGAATAAAAAAAAAATAATAATTGTTGATCTCGTTTGTTACATCTGACTAAAAAGAAGCTAAATTAAACTAAAGAAATTTCCAAATATTGACAAAGTACTTTACAGTATGCATTATGCAAAAGGTCATGGATTAATACGCAGTAATACGAAAATAGAGAAAATTATCAATCACTGGACTCCCCCCTCAAAGAAAAAATAGCAAAAAAATTTAAACATTTAAGCAAAAAAACAAAACTTAGCATTTATGTTGATGTATTAAAAATAAATATATATATATATTATATACAAACATGTATATGCAAATGATAAATAAATGATAAAGTGAAAATAATATTGAAATTTAAATTCTTTACCTCAAGTGGCCCATATATTTTGCTATGTATCGACAAAAAGGTATCAACACACAGGGAAATTATTAGTTGGAAATCAATTCAGGCATTGGAAATTCCATGATAAAGTCTATATTTTGATTACAATTCATATTTATCAGACATAAGACTTATTTGCGATGTTATTGATAAATTAAAAAGAGGTCTTACAACATAAAAGTTGTTACTACAGAATTTAAGTTGTATTAACCAATTTTAGTATTTCAAAAACCTCATTCATCTGAAATGGAAGATACAACCCATAAAATGTATAATATTGGAATTCGTATTCGAATACACAGTGCAACACGAAAAAAATATAACCATATACGGACACCACTACGTGATAAAAGGCAAAAAACAAAAAATAGACCCGTGTCTCCCAGTTTTGCCCAAAGTCATGGACTTTTTTTATGGGCCCCAAAGATTTCGGGCCTCGGTGTCATTTTTGCAAAAAAGTGATAATTTTGTCAGGTTCATATCTTGCAATTCGTTCGGAATTTTTATTTACTCTCTGAGGGAAAGTTGTAGCTCTTGTCATAAAGAATACAAATTGCCAACATATAAAATCAAAATAACTTCATGAAATCGCAAAAAACTTTAAAAAATTCTATTTTTTTACATTTTTTCCCCTGATCAGGTCCATAGGTAGCAAACCGTTCAAAATTCAAGGAAAAAATCAACTACAGAAATGTACCTATGATCTCAGTAAACAACTTTCTGGAATATATGAACTTCCTAGGAATGATTCTTAATACCGTTTAGGTAGCGCTTAGGTAGCCGCAAAAATTAAAAATTTCCCGAAAATTTTTTAATTTCACTGTGTGTATTTTTTCAAGCCATGGAGTTATAACCATATACGGACACCACTACGTGATAAAAGACCAAAAAAAAAAAGACCCGTGTCTCCCAGTTTTGCCCAAAGTCATGGACTTTTTGTTATGGGCCCCAAAAGATTTGGGGCCTCGGTGTCATTCTTGCAAAAAAAAGTGATCATTTTGTCAGGCTCATATCTTGCAATTCGTTCGGAATTCTGATTTACTCTCTGAGGGAAAGTTGTAGCTCTTGTGATAAAGAATAAAAATTGTCAACATATAAAATCAAAAAGGCTTCATCTTCCGACTCTATAACAACTGCCGCAACAACCGTACTTCGGTTTGACAAACCGCTTCGCAGCAAACCATGGTACGATGAAGAGTGTCGCATTGCAAATGATGAAAAGAACGCTGCACGTATGGCAATGAAGTCAATTGTAAAGCGAGCTGCGACTGAGCGGAATAGGGAAAAAAGAAAGGAGGTAAACCATCTCTTTAGGCGTAAGAAACGGCAGTGGAGAAAGCGCGAGAGTAAGAAAATTGGGTCATACAGAGGGATGAACGAAGCTCGATAATTCTACCAAAAAGTTAAAAATGGAACTAATAAACAGGGTTCAGGGCCCCCCTTCTATAAAGACAAGGACGGAAATCTCATCGCAGATGTGCAGAGTATGTTGGGAATATGGAGAGATCATTTCTCTGCGCTATTGGTATCTGAGATATCGAATGACGAGACAATCGATCTAAATTTGGACGACGACGTTGATTGGCCCCCTCCTAACCAAGATGAGGTAAGAACAGCTATTGCTCGGTTTAAGAACAACAAAGACATAATAGCCGTTGGATTTCCGGCGGAGCTGTTTAAGGCTGGCGGCGATGAGCTAATAAGGTGCATGCATCTGCTCATTAGCAAAATTTGGTTAGATGAATGCATGCCCGGCGATTGAATTCTCAGTGTACTATGCCTTATATTTAAAAAAAGGTTGACCCGAGTCTCTGTGCCAACTACCGTGGAATAAGCCTTTTATCTATAGCATATAAGGTACCAACAAGTTTAATGTGCAAAAGACTAAAACCAATTATCGCTGGCCTAATTGGAACATACCAGTGTGACTTTAGGCCTGGAAAATCGACAACTGACCAGATTTCCACACTACGCCAAATCCTGGAAAGACCCACGAAAAACAAATCGATACCTATCATATATTTTTCGAGTATAAGGCGGCCTTCGATAGCCCCATAAGAGAAACTTCTGTGATTTTACACTGATGGCTCCAAACTAGTTGGCAAAGTAGTGTTTGGAGTCTATTCTAAACAGCTGGGACTAGGCCTTGCACAAAGGCTACCATACCATTATCGTGTCCTTCAGGCAGAAGTTATGGCAATCGGGGAAGTTGTCCTTTGGCTGGGATTGAACGCTATCACCGTCTAGGATATCAACATCTACTCTGACAGTCGGGCTGCTATAAAATTTCTGCAATCTGTATTCCTGACTTCAAGAACTGCCCACATCTACCGCGCATATCTAAATGCGATGGCAATGCGGATCATATGCCGAGGCACAGGAATATTGCAGGGAACCATACAGCAGATGAGATGGCTAGTTTAAGAACTACCTTACATGTTCCATGTGGGCATGCCCCTTTCTGCATGCAAGCTCGTGCTTAAAACCCAATCTCTCAGACATGTGAAATGTCAAATGCAATGTCAATAGGCAGGTATGACCAAGTTATAACCTGAATCGTAACCTAAACTTGATAACTATTTCTAGATAAGATATCCCTATGCTAGTAGTTGTGATCACTGGACACTGTTTGACAGGCAGACTGGCGTCTAGATTTGGAATCTTAGCTCATGATTACTGCAGAAGCTGTGGCGATGAAGAGTAGGACGAGATAGTCGAACCTCTTATATGCTACTGCCTGGCCTTGTGTATGAGTAGGAGACAATATATAGGATCTTACTTCATGTTGGATCTAACAGACAATATATAGGATCTTACTTCATGGACATTCAGGAAGTGAAGGTGAATGATCTTAGGACCTTTCTGCAGAGTAGTAATTGGATCGTTGGGGACTAATGTACGTCTTTCTACGTCTTATTCTGGATTATCGGGATGAGGCATCATATGCTAGGTAAATTTACAGGTTCCACGATGGGGACGGAATAGGAAGTCCCGTGGTAGCACAACGGTTGTCATTGGACTTAGTGTGTCAATAGTGACATCCACTTTTACCTAATTTAATCTATTTAAACTTTCGTGACACTGCCTGCTACTTTTTCTATGTCATCTACGCAGCTTGTATCCGCACTAGCACGCCACATTCCTTTTGCAGGTCCTTTCATGATTTCAGGAGTTTCGGTTTTATGGAAAACTCCTTCGACTTTTCCAATAAATACTTCAATTTCAATGCAACTGTTAATTACTCACATGTTTATTGTCTACAAAACAGAATAATTACATATTTAACTTGTAACCCTAGGGAAGAATCTCAACCATTTCAGTGGCATCGCTCAAATTAATTATTCAATTTGAATTGCGCCTCCACCAGTTTAGCGCTCAGATCTTTCACTAATGCACGTGACGGTATATTAATATCCGGTTTTGTTGATTCGGGTGATGAAGGTTTTTCCAAATGATCAGTGACCAAATCGGCATTATGATCTTCACTTCGTCTAGATGCCACAAATTCGTTGCAATATACTTTTCTATGGTCCGCCATGTGGTCCTGTGGCAATTCCTCAAATGTTTGAAGAAGTTCTTGTCGTGCTGCCATAAGTTTATCGAGCTTTTGGGTCACGACATTTAAGACATTAAGAGCTGTGGGCAAGGATAATAAATATGTTTAGTGAGAAAGGATTACACCAAGGACATTAATATATAATTAGATAAACTTTGAAGTGGTAATGAATTGGAAATAATAGAGGACATTTTGCCATTTTGAATTTTGTTGTATCATTTCTTTTTGAACTTACTATTTTCTTCGAAATTCTGCGGTGGCACCGCTCTCATGTCCATGTGTTCATATTTCAGCAAATGTAATTTCAAATATGAGTTTGAATAATCAAGTGATTGTATGTGCGATTCTCGTTTTATATGTACATGTCTTAAGATATCGAAAACGTTCCATGAAAAACATCTGTCGATTAAATGTTTAAATAAAATATTTTGAAAATTTGTTTCATCAAATGAATGAGTTCATTTTATACCGTAGAACCACTGAGGTGTTGGAGCGTTCTTTAATCGCATCCAAACATTGGGTTTCCTTTAGTTCTTCCCCTGCAATAAGTTCCTTCAAATGATTTATATAATCCTCACGTTTTTGCGAGAGTCCAGAGAAATCATCTAATAGCGATTGTTTTCTACGAAAGTAATTATTGGTTCTAAATTGCAATTTTGTGGTGTGCAATTCTTGAAGAGAGATGTTCTTTTCGAGCTGAGAATTCCAATTCGCTTGCTGTTTGAAACTGAAAAGGAAGTAAACAAAATTCATTGAATGTATAAAAACTTATTTAACTTTGCATAAATCCTTGAAGGACTCTACGATAGATTTTTTTTCATACTTCACTTACGTTGGATATATCACCTGCGGCCTCGAGCATAATGTTGCCTCCTGCAGCTGCCTGATTTTCTTTTCCATTTCCATTAATTGATTCTTAATTTTCAACATACTTGAAGTTTCGCGTACATATCTTTTCTTCCAGGACACTGTAGGTTTATTCACTTGCATACTACTTACCCTTTGAGCCTGGACACTAACTCTATTCATTTTTGTGACCCACCCACACTTAGATTGTCTCTGTTTGCGTTTATTTTCATCTGACAGCCAGTTATCATATTTCAATTCTTTAAGTCTCTCTATGGCGGGAGTGCCCACATTGAGAATGTGACTTATGAATGTCTGTTGATCTTCTATATCCTTTGAGAGCGAGTCTAATATGGGCTCGTGAAATTTCTCATCAAGTCTTAGGACTTGCACTATTTTTTTGTATGCACTGTTGATGGATTGCAGGGATTGCAAACGCGCATGGGAGTTTTCAATTTGCTTGCGTAGATCACGTAGAGCCAATTCCTCTTGGAGGAAGAATTCATTTTGAAAATCTAGACGATTTTCAAGGTGAGCTTGATCCATCTATATATAAAGATTAGATTAATGGGGACATAGTAATGCTCGTTCGTAAACTCAATAAGGGGTTAGTTCATGAACTATATAGTTCATTTAGGGTGACCAGTAGAGTTGGGTAGTTCATGAACTGCATAGTTCATTTAGGGTGACTAGACACCACCCTCACCTATATAATGCTCATGTTCGATATGGGGACTGTGTTCGTGATTGTTGTGTCCAGGCACCTTAAATGAATGAGTTCGAGAACTAGTGAACGAGTTCGACACATGTATAGTGACCAGATATCACCGTCACGAACATAATGCATATGTTCGGTATGGCCAGTATGTTCGTGGTTGTTCTGTCCGGGAACTTTATATGTACGAGTTTGAGAACTAGTGAAGGAGTTCGACACAAATCTAGTACGAACTAAAGCAAATACACCTTGTCTAGAGTTGGGTAGTTCATGAACTATATAGTTCATTTAGGGTGAACATACATCACCCTCATGAACATAATACACATGTTCGATATGGCGAGTAAGTTACTAATTGTTATGTCCGGGCATCTTAAATGAAACTAGTGAACGAGTTCGACACAAGCCTAACCTTGTCATACAAAACACAACGAATGGACGTTCCGAGGCTCAATAGGGTAACTTACAGTCCATCTAAGAAAATTTGATTTCGAAGTGGTCTTAACAATTGGACCCATAATGTAAATATACCCAAAGGTAACCTCTTTCACTTTTCACACTCTTCGTCATGAGTTCGGTGCGAAAGAGAGATGTTCGAAGTAAATTGACCAGGTGGAGTTATAAGAACTGTTGACTTAAATTTATCCTGTCGTTTTGGTGGAGAACTGTGGAATTTAAACGTATTGTGGACTTTTTTGTTGTATTGTATTTAACACAATAATTGTAACACACACACACGAAATGCCGTTATTGTTTTCTTGTTGTTTGTTTTGGACTAATGCCGCTATCTGGTATTATTAAAGCAATACTTTCAACATGTAACGTCCATATCCCACCAATACTAATGTCGGAAATTTACAGAGAGTGATGTTGCCTCTAGGTATCTATAAACTATGATTGGGTCAAGGAATTCTATTGAATCTCAGGTCAAAAAAGCAAGTATTTCCTAAGCTTACATGTGACCGACGGTGGTGCAATGGTTAGTGTGCGTGGCTCTTGTACATGGGAACGTAGGTTCGATTGCAGCTCAGACCACTTTACATTTCTTTCGACGACGGTCACCTCGCTTAGTGATGGCGACACTATCCAGTACTTAGCCATGAAAAAGTTGCCCAAAATTCCGTTCGTAACCGGTGTAAAATCCCTTCATGGGATGTTATTGGACACCATTTCACCATTTAAAGAGGACTGCGAAACCTCAGTCCATTATTTTAAGGTTGAGAAGGTCTTGCATACCGGTCGTCTGTATTCTACCTATTTGATACCGCTGGTGTATAACATTGTATAAAATGAAATAAATAACTTCCCATTACATCTGATATAGGGATAAGGGAGATCTTCTCGCAACCCGTGCGCTGTGCGCTTTCTAGTTCTACACACACTGAGTTGGACCTACAGTTTTACAGCAGTTCCGAACGGTATTTCGATAATGTCGCCGCCACTTAGCGAGGTGACTGTCGTCGAAAGACATGAAAGGTGGCCAGAGCAGGAATCGAACCCACTTTCTCATGTACAAGAGTAGCGCACAATAATCAATGCACCACTTACAGTCACGTTGGGTACCGTAAGGAAAAGTTAGAAATGTAAAGTAAATAATGGAATAAGGAGAGCAACTATGTTGTCCTATATTCCTTTCAGGTGCCCCTACCTTATAATACGTAACACAGACGGAATCTTTATCGTTTATACAATTCTTCCCTTTTCTTACCTTTTTCTTTTCCATTTCATTTCCCAGTCGTTTCAAATGACACTGCCATCGATCATGTTCCTTGCGCATTATAAATGTCCTTTGAGTGATATTTTCGACAACTTCCTGTAGTGACATCTTTACATATAACCTCTGCATATCCTTGTGATTGGTCAAAATTAAACGTAGCTCATGTTGAACATCCCCTTCCATGGCCATTTGCAATTGCAATCGACCCACATTAACTTGTTGGCGTAAATTCTTGCTTTCTACGTATAACTTCGTATTAAGGTGTTTCTTCTCCAAATCCTGGTACTTTAGATGTTTCCTCAACATCCCTGTTATTTTCTCATATTCATCTATTAAATCTTCATTTTTCCAAGCTTCATCCATCATCATGTGTTGCCTGACATAAGTGGGTCCGAATAGAGCATGATGTTGTATTGCCGTAGTATGAACAGGTTTGGGAGCTAAAGGATCAGGTTTACGTTGGGATTGGATATTATTCACCATTTCTAGATATGTTTCGCTTGTGATAGGATAGAATCTGTAATGTTGTTGGCTTGTGAGTTAGGGATTGTGTATGTTGGGTTAATGTTTGTATAGAAAATATATTTTGGTAGTTTTGTATGTTTTTATATGAAGTATTTGAACTTCAGAGCGAGGAAATTTATATATTTGTTGCTATCATAGAATAACACATACTATAGAAGTTTTTATTCGCTCAATAAATTAAACGTCATAGGTACGATGGAAATTACACAGTGGAGGGTGGAAAATATGGGTTCAATAATACCAGATGGTGGCAATAGTATACAGCGATCCACAAAGGAACTACACCCGAATTTCGTGTTTTTGTGGCAAACTAGTTGTGTTAAATACAATACAAATGTATACCAACGATAAAAATCAACAAAAAAGTGCAAACTACTTTTAAATTTTTCAGTTCTACACCAAAACGACAGGAAATAGTTAAGTGAACATATTTTGTAACTCCACCTGGTGTATGTAAATTTTAAATTTAATTTGCTCTCATTTCCACAAACCTACGATGAGAGTGTGAAATGAAACGTCAGATGAGCGAATAAAACCTTCTACGTATGTGTTATTCTATGGTTGCTATGTTTAAAAGTCAGTCAAGTCATCGTGAGGTCGTACCCAAATAGAGACGCGGCGCTCTTTAGGTGACAACTGTAATGAGCAATTGGTTTCGTCGCGGAATGTTTGAGCTACATGAATTTTAGGAGCAAATTTAGGCATAAAACTATTTTAGCAGCAAAATCAGATCTGCACCAGAATTTCACCAACGGTAAAGGCTTTTGCCCTGAGTTGAAAAATAAGTTTTGTTTTTTGCGCTAGGTCCAACTTCTTGAGATATAGGCGTCTAAAATTTGAGTATATAATCGATCATATCTCAGGTATTTATCATCCGATCTGCTTGAAATTTGTATCATTACAAAGCCCTTGTGAAACTCTATAACTCTGTATATAAATACATTTTATTTTATTAACCCATTGAGGGCTCATTTAAAAAATGTTTTTTAACCTCACTTTTTTGGTTTAATTAAGTTGTTGTTCTTGCCTTTTGGTGTTGTTGTCTTTTGTTTTTTGTCGTTGTTGTAGTTGTCTTTTATTTCTGTTGTCCTTTTTTGTACACACACCAAAATAAAAAAAATATTTCTAAAAACTCGCGCGATTTTTTTGATTGTGATTTTGCTGGACGGCCGGGCGACTAATTGGAATATAAATTTAACGATTTATGAAATTTATTTCAGGAGGATCGGATAATAAATGGCAGAGTTATGCGCGATTATACATTCAAGCATTGGAGACCTACATATATTTCGGAAAATATTCGATGCCATTATGTATGGAACTCGATTTCTTTTGATGAACCCAATTTTCGACGGTTTTCAAACATAAATCGGCGGATACTGCTGCAATTTCACGTTCGATATTCGTAGGAAGTTTATCAATCGTCGCTTGCTTCTTCAAAAACGATGTACAAGTAGACAGTCAAAATTTCTCTTCACTCAAATGCCAACAAACAAAACGAGTGAAACCCTAGTACTTCTCTACTCTCTCTCTTACTCTCTTCATTGAATATTTCAATACACGAGCAGCTTTTTGATAGTGTTATTGTATATAACTATACAAATACCAACCATGTTGAAGTAAAATTACATAAACTATGCAAAAAGCCCCACAGGAAATAATCTAACGGCGTCAAATCGCACGACCGAGGCGGTCAATCGTCTGTGCCATTTCGTGAGAACACGTTCACCAAACTTGGTTTCCAATAAATTGATTGTGGCATTGGCATTGTTGGAACCACATGTCCTCCAAGTCCATATTATCCAATTGGGGCCAAATATATTCGGTTATCATTTAACGGTAGCGATTCGCATTCACAGTAATGTGCCGGTCTTGATCATCACTGAAGAAGTACGTCCCAATGACGCCGCCGGCCCATAAACCGCACCAAACCGTAATGTTTTCGGGATGCAATGATGGCTCATGGATTAAGTGTGGATTACTGTCTGACCAATAACGCATATTTTGCTTATTGACGAAGCCATTCAGCCAGAAATGAGCCTCTTAAAGTTGAGGCCACTGACTCCAAATTTCGGTAGTAAATTTTAATAATTTCGACTCGTTGTTAGCTCGTATATCTTTCCATGATGAAATGGCAAACCTTACTGAAGAGAAATGTCAAAAGAGCGGGAAAAAATATGGCGTCGTTTGCTGTCCCTATCGATTTACTTTTGTGGCGTCTCTGTTGAAAAACCCTTTACAAACCATGCATTAGAGCAAGACGATTTTATATATTATAATAAATTATCGCTAGTTTGGTTTTTTTGTTACTAGCAAGCAAGCGATAATCGCTAGCTTGTAATGAAAACACGCCCTTTGTTTCTTTTTTAATGACTAAAGCCCTGAACACACTGCAATCGAAATCGCATATTTGGAGATTTCGTTTACCCAAACATTTGTTTTTCAATACAAGGATCAGCTGTTAATTTACTCAAAATCTCAAAATGAGAGAATCCTGCTGCAGTGTGAATACAGTATAAGTTTAAACAAAACAAAGCTACGTCAAATGTCAATTTAATGTCAAATTGGGCGGTATAATACGGCGTTTATACAGACGGATATTATACCATTATGCAGCGTAAAGCATTAGGATGATTCGTTGCAACATATTTTTGTCTGTATGCTGTAACTGTTTGATGTAAATATGTATGTATATAGCGTCCGCATTCGACCAAGCCATGCCGCTCCCGTCCACTAAATTTTACAAAAATCTATTAGGTCAAGTATAGAGGTAAAGAAACGAAGGCAATAGAACTGAATAGAAAATAATACTATTGAATAATTCATAAATATTTAGCAGGTATTACGTCTTATTGTTACTTCAGTAAAACATGAAATTAATTATTTTCCTAAGCACTACCTACAGAATGCACATTACAACACGAAAAGAATTCCAATCAAAAATCACGTAATTTTTTCAAAAAGTGTGAACACTTAGTAATCGCAACTTGAACAATGTGTAAACGTGCGAACAATACTCGTACCCTAACATGACAATATTCGAGGTGCTGGTCGAAATTCAGCTAATCTTGTATGTGCCCCGTATTCAGTTTGTACGCATGTTTCATTCCTATAAGAAATACACGTATAAAAAAACTATAATTTCATGGACCGACAATGACTTTCGGTTTCTTCTCAGCTCTTTGGGAAGATTTCGTAAGCAAATTCAATTGCAGGGTTGTTATAACATAGCACATTACAGTTACAAATATGAAATAATCAAGATATGACTAGTGAGAGAAATTCGTTTGAGCGAATTGCGCACTAATATTGGTCGTCTACTTAGATTCAATGGGGTTTCCAGTTAAAGCCACGTATTCAGTTATTTCGAAATTGTCGTAAGAAATTTTTTTCATTTATCTCTAATAGCTCATTCGCACTGCATAGTATTTTCCTGATTTCGTATCAAATGTCTTAACAAAATCTGAAGTGTTCGCATTGGGGTTTATCCTGATTTTATTGAATGTCAAGGCGTATGGACGAGGCAGTGTTACTACGACAACAATTACACCAAGCCGACAACAATAGGCATTTTGCTTTGTCTGGTATTTTTCCACAATCAAATTCAGCACAAATGTATTCCAGGAATAATAGTAAACAAAAAAGCACAAAAATATATGTTTGAGAAACAATAAATACCTTAGAAATGCGATAAATAACTAAGTCGGGTATTCTAGTGGTACCACCACATCGATGCGCCGTGATTGAAATGGTTGTAAACAAACGTACTATTCGTTCGTAGTGTGAGGTAAAACAGCGTTGCATAAAGCTAATCAAACATTTTTTTCCTGATTCCTAGACAAATAAGAAAAAATACCCGATTTGTCGTCTGTCAAAACGTATGGGAAATCAAGCAAATTTTCTTGATTTCTGCTTGAAATCAACAAAAGGGGTAAAATCAGGAAAATCGATTTATAAACGGGAAATCTTGTTGCCGAGAGTTGCCATCTGTGTTTGATTTACTTTGCTAATATTTTATTTATAGCTCCTCTACGCGCTCCATTTTATTTTTAACGCATGTGGTGTTGTTTTTATCGAAATGTCAATTTTCCTACGAAATAACTTTGGCGTAACAACCCTGTAATTGATTTTGCTTACCAAGCATATGAAAAGTGGGCGAAATTTTCGGTTCATTAAGTTTCGATATATTTTATTGAAGTGCTTCTTATGGCAACAAAAATTTAAAAAAATAAGTGAATATGGAGCTGAAACACATAGTTGTATTGAGATATTATTATTAATAAAACCATGGTAAACTTCAAATCAACTACTTTCAAGTTAATTGTTTCCACAAACTTAGTTATATTGTGTAGGCTGTTCAAAAACGCTTCAACGCTTCAATCAATAACGAGTTATTGATAGCAACTTTCTATTTAGTTAATATGTTTAATTTGTCAGAAACATAGTAAGAATTTAAGAATTCATTTCAATTGTCTGAGATAATTCTCCCAGGTCCCTAAATAGGTAGACCCCATAGTAGCCATCCTCCTGCCGGCTAGTATTGGACACGCGCAAAGCAGATGTTCAGTGGATTCTTCCTCTTCTTCATCATTCAAGCTTTCTTAGAAGTCATTTGCCCCGACGCATATCTACAACTAAGGCAGTATCCGGTCAAATCTGAAACAAGCATTGATACCTTGGGCCTGACTAAAGACAGAAGGTTCATGGATCTCCTGCTATTCACTATGGGATATATTTGTCTTGAGTGTACACCTGTGGCCCTAGTCCATCTTTCATGTATCATCATACACACGCTGAAAAATCGGTCTTTTATTGTTGTTTGGTTGCAAATATAACGTGTTTGTAGCTTGTCGCAATATTACATATTTATGAAACAATGATTAATAGGTTATAATATATATTATTGTGACCCAAATGTGGCTGTGTTTGTTGACAACTGATGAAAACAAAAACGTGACATACAACATTGAAACAAACAAGCACCGGATCTTAAACTCATGAAAGCAATGCTTGCAAACATATACATGTTTCAAACAAAATGTTGCTGGGGCCGTTGTATTCAGCATGGAGGACCACTCTTGCAGGGTATGTTTACCAGTCGCTAGGGGCATACGTAGAAGTAATCTGCCTGCCTATAATGCCCACCGGCAACAAATATAACATTACATTCAGTACATCAGTAGGAGGGGTGCACAGAGCACCAGTGATGCACATCGTCGCTATTCTCTGAACCCTAGTCATTAGTGTACAATAGGTGGGGTTCTCAAGTACATTCCTTCAGGGGGGAGGGGTAATCTCCAACACTTTAATTACAAAATTCAAACAAAATCCGCACTTGTCCCAGCACGGAATGTTTTGATACTATGCATTGCACCCCAAGCCATAGAATAACACATACGTAGAAGGTTTTATTCGCTCATCTGACGTTTCATTTCACACTCTCATCGTAGGTTTGTGGAAATGAGAGCAAATTAAATTTAAAATTTACATACACCAGGTGGAGTTACAAAATATGTTCACTTAACTATTTCCTGTCGTTTTGGTGTAGAACTGAAAAATTTAAAAGTAGTTTGCACTTTTTTGTTGATTTTTATCGTTGGTATACATTTGTATTGTATTTAACACAACTAGTTTGCCACAAAAACACGAAATTCGGGTGTAGTTCCTTTGTGGATCGCTGTATACTATTGCCACCATCTGGTATTATTGAACCCATATTTTCCACCCTCCACTGTGTAATTTCCATCGTACCTATGACGTTTAATTTATTGAGCGAATAAAAACTTCTATAGTATGTGTTATTCTATGCCCCAAGCTATCAAAATTCAAGCATTGATGCAGCAGAAAAAGTTTGAAATTTTTAAATTGACATTGTGGAAGAGAGAAAGAGAGAAATATATTTTCATATTCTTTCCGCAATTGACGCAAGTGCGTGTTTCAGTTGAGGAGCATATTACTTCGACAGTTGGATAGTGGAACTGGATCTGTAGAAACTTTTTACATTAGTAGAGTTCATATAAATGCGAAAACTCCAAAACTTGCACAGCAAACGTCAAAAGAAATCAAAAATGTTCTCATACAAAACGACTTGCAAAAATTTCCCCACGTTTCGTTTTCGATGTTGGCTCAGCAAAATTGACTCGAAACTTTTCTACATTTGTGAAAGTAGTTTTGCGTGAGAAATATTGTTGTTTTGACATTTGCTGTGGAAGATTTGGAGTTTTCAAGGCTCTTGAATTACATGAATACCACAATTATTTTTGATGTGTTAACATCTATAGGCACGGGTAGGGCAATCTATCAAACTGAACACATGCAAACAACACACAGCGTTAGCATCACATACGTGGTTGTTGTACAACAATAGTCTCTGCCTGAAAATAAGTAGGATGGTATTGATGTAGCGGCAGCGAACAAACAAGCAGGTCGTTGTCGCCAAAGAGTATTGAATAGTATAGAGAATACATGGAACGAATTGTATGACTCAAAAGCACTGGCGACATCTGGCCAATGATTCAAAACGTATTATCCACTTTTTGTCATAACTTGGTGCATTCATAATTTTGCTGTGAAACATTGATGATTTTTGAAACATTTATGCTTTTTGTATTGTTTTATGTAATAACATTGTCGAAATGGTGCATTTATAATGAAATATTCTATAAAGAGAATAAGATTCGTTTATGGTCTTTTACTCAGATTCTGTACATGAGAGCGTAAAAAGAGTGCAATAAGTTCTCTATACTATTCATTACTTTTTGTAGTCGTTCTGTTTATGAAAAAACAAAAACAATTATTTCAGTTATTATTTATTCGGCCTTTTTATTGTTTGGGCAACAACAAAAAACATGTGTATTGGGAACCGATGGTTCTCTGGAGATCGAAAGAAGTTTCTGCAAATGTTTTCTTGTGTGTTTTGCTTGCGATATTTTTCAACACTTGCAGTGTGTTGAATTCTCAATTCAAATGAGATTTTGTTTGCATTTACGATAGTTTGATGAGTTTTTCAAAAGCATCATTCCAAACAACCGCTAATGAAGATCTGTGGCTAGATCTGAAATAGCTATTCGCTTTGCCAGGAATCATAAGACTGCATTGTGCTAAACTTCTTTTAAAAAACTATATTTCTATTAATAGGAGTTTATTATAACAATATTACATGTAATGTTAAAGCAGATGTAAGAAAACAGAGAGTGCAATAGCAAAAGACCCTACAGCACAAAGACTATTCTTTTTTTCCAATGTAACTTTTTCTAATGTCTTCATAGAAATCGGACTTAGCCAATCACGAATTCCCTATCAGTATAACACTTGACACTGGGACACTGACAAACCGACAAACAGTTACGGATTTTAGTTTTGTTTGTCATTAGTAGAAAAACTTCTTCAATAGGAGGGTCAGACACATTGAATATAATAAATAGATTTTTTTTGTTTGCATAGGAATTTCATAAGGAAATTTATAGAAGACCTCATCTAAAATGAAAGCACAACAAGCTAGCAATATTTTGGCCCCACATCCGGTCCATCCAAGAGCTATACGCAATCATGGAATGTTCGGGGCTAGTTTCGTTAAACAGCATATGGTGATCGATGACAGATGGTCAGCAGTATCAGTGATTGATGAATTTCATGGAATGACAAATCTTTTAAGTAAGTCCACATGACATTGTAGGGTAAACTATCCTTTTCTGAAACTATATTCTGATATAGACAAACGTTTGCTTTTCAAACATTTGGAAAATAAGGCCTTTCGGAAAACTCTTTTCAAATCTACACGACGTCTGCGCACCCAATGCCGTAATGGTCGCACCAAATTGCAAAATATCCTTATTGGCGATAGTGTCCTGAACATACGCAACTATCTTATCAATCACAAGGATATGCAACGTTTGTACCAGAAAATGCCTGTCCACCTGGTGGTGGATAATATTAATCAAAGGACATTTGTGATGCGCAAGGAACTTGATCGTTTATCCCATCGTTTGGAACAGTTGAAGGTGGACTATGAATTGAAATTGACGGAGCGCTCGACAATTGAGAATCGTATTAAATATCAAAATGTATTTGTGTTGAATGAGGAGATAATGATGCGCGATTTTGTCAAAGATATAGAAAATTCCAATGCCCGTTTGAGGGGTATTAAGGCAGTAAATGCAACCTATAAGAAAGTTATTGAAGTCCTAAGACATGATGCGATCTTCTATGAGCCAATATTAAGATCACTGTGTCATGATATCGATGATCAGGCTAACTTTATAAAACATATACTATATTTGGGCACCCCAGCGATAACGAAATTCAAACAGTTAAGTGAGGAATATAGGGTAAGTGAGGCAGAGGAAGTCATAACACACAACTTAAGGTACGATTCTTTTTGCTGCAGCAAATGGATGACAAATCTCGAAAATCAACTCAAACTAAAATGCAAGCAATATCTAGTTTCAAGAAGGGAGGTCCACGTCAAATGCAGCAAGCAAAGGGACCCAAGCCGCCCGAGATGGTTGTGGATGCATCGAAACGTTACACCCGAGAGACGAAGAGTATGTTAAGCCTGAAAAATGAGTTGGAGAACATTGAGACTGTTATAAAGCAAATAAAGGTGGCAACCTTGTGTTCACAGGCCACCGAAATATTTCCGAGGTACGACTCAGGCATGTCCTGATATGCCCTTATGGGTTACATCTATATTTTCATAACAAAACATTGTAATTTAATCCAGAATCAAGTCTCAAGTTGAAAGTAATTTCAAGCTGATTAAACAAAATGATATTGGTGACATTCAAAACGATTTCGAGGTCTACAAACAAAAGGTGGCCGAGGAACAACAGAGTGTGTTGATTAACAACTTTTTCGAGGCGGAAGAAAAGTAAGCCCCCTTTCAACTACCCAAAATAAACACGACTATGATCCCTCAACATATTTGAAAATTTCAGGAGACTTTTACTAATAAAGGAGTTAAAGGAAAAAATACAAATCGAAGATGCCAGAGAGGAAAAGACTATGGCCCATATGAAAAGTCGAGCAGCCATATTTGTTATACTAAGGTATGCAAATAATAGTTTGGGATAATTACATTTTACCCCCTTTCATCTTAAAGATATCATTTGTGGAATTTGTCGGATATAATGAGACATGTGGGACGCTCGGTCAAAGCTCAAGCTATACAATATCCCACCACCTATCTCAAGTTGCCACTCCTGAAGTTCGAAATGTTGACCATGTATGCTGTTGCTCCCGAATTATATGAACAAAATAGTCTGTTCTACTTAATGATGCACTAAGCTAACAATTTAAAAAAAAAAACATATTTTCCTTTTTTTCAGTCAAAACTGTTCTACAAACTGTTATAAACAAATTTAAAATTTTACTAGACGCATATGATGATCTAGAACCAGAAGAATTGACCTCCAAGGCTGCCCTCAGTAGAATCAATCAGTTGGGCGATGAATTCCATCGACAATTTTTGACCAGCATGGAAATTGAAGAGGGTGTTGTAGATGATAAGCATGGCAGGGAAGAAGAAGAAGAGCTGTTAGAAGATGCAAAAATATCACAAAATGTACCCAATCGCAAACAGATCAAGGCCCAGAGTGCAAGACTCGTGGAAGAGCTTGCAAAGAGGGATGAGTAATTGAAGAATACATGGAAGAGATTTTATATATTTTGTAAATGAAATTCATATGTACATACATATTTTATATACATATGTATACAATCCATTTATATAAACCTTTTTTTAAACAAATACACTTTTTTATAAAAAAAATGCATTTGTTTTTATATTAAAGAAGAGTGCAGGGAGATTAACTGAAAATTCAGTTGGAAATCGTTTTTAAGAACTCATTAACTGATCTTAGAAATATTAGGTTAGGTTTGGTGCTGGTGGCAGTCGATTAACGTCGAAAGAAATGTAAGGAGCATGGATCGGACCCACATTCTCATCTACAATAGCCGCGTACACTTACTATTGCACCACCGACGGTTTGATACCACTGACTACTGGACTATTATCCCTCAGCCAGTCGATTACTTCTCTAAAACCGAAATTTTCCGCATGATACACGCTACAATGATCAGATAGTCGTATAGAAAGGGACAACGTTAGTTCCCTAGAGTATATCCCGTACCCTAACTGGTCATTCATTTTTAACCCATCTGTGTAGAAATTCATGTATTCCTCTATACCAGAAACAGCTTTGTTCCAGGAATACCTTTCCGGTATGAAAGTGTGGTATTTCTGAACGAATTGTGGTTCCGCTTTCGAGTAGTCGACAAATGCAGGCATATTGGAAGTACCTTCCAGCACTGTCCCATGACCGACACTGCCCATGCTCCATTGTGAGAGTTATCGTAGCCTGATGGCAGACGTGGAAACAATCTGTCTGTCTATAATACCCATCGGCAACAAATATGCGTGTTTTGATTGCATCAGTGGGAGTGGTACACAGAGTACATGTGATCCACATCGTCGTCAATCTCAGAACAGTGAGTAGTGCACAATAGGTGTGTTACTCAAGCACCTGCCACCACATCGATCGATCTAACCACCACCACTGTATAGATCCAGTGAACACTCCTCTGGGAAGTACCCATTTACAACGTATATATTTTTTTCGCCCTTTGCAGTATGTTGGGTCTAGTGCACAATGGGTGTGTTACTCAAACACCTGCCACCACATGATTACGCCATAGAACAATATCAATCTCACCACCACTGTATAGATTCTCTGAACAATCCTCGGGGAAGTACCCATTTACAACCTGTATCTTTTTTCGCCCTTTCCACTATGTTGGGTCTGAAAATATTCTTGCTGTCCAAAATAATATCCGTTTACTCCTTGGTAGCCAACGAGTTCTCTATGTATCCTAGCAGTTCTTGCAGTGCTGTATCTGTTGATTTGTCCTTGCATTACGCATGTTGTCTCTGTACTAGATAACAATCTGTACTCAATACTCGCCTCGGAATGATGACAGTTTTATATGCATAAAGTCTTTAGGAGCAGTGGGAGAGAATTTTCCCGCTTTGGGAATAATCACCACTCTTATATCCTGCCATCCACTAGGAATATACTTGAAATTTATACTCGCGATGTACAACTTTATCAGCCAGGTTATCAATAGATGGGCCACAGCCTGAAGTTCCACTAGTGTTGCCACATGTCGGGCCAGGGAGACTTAGAGAGTTTGAAGCTGCCTATAGTCCATTTAAGCCTCGATTTAGTAACAATTTTAATAGCAAATTCTTAGAGATGAAGAGTAATGTACAGTGACCTCCTCGTTCAGCGAGTTGCCAGGGAAATGGCTGTCAATAAGGGGACTGTATGAATCACCACTACAGTTTGTATCCTGCCCAGAAGGCTGATTCTTGTAGCCTATCGTCGTATTGCTTGAACCCAATATTTTCCTTGGCGTCGACGCATCAGATGAATCTTCTATGGATGTCCAGTAGAATATCGACGAGTTTATTTTGACCCGTCTGATAGCATTTTTATATCGCCTTAGCTCAACTTTGTAATTATTCCAGTCCTGCTTACCTCTCGAAGACTTAGCTTTGTTAAATAGTCGTCGGGATTACTTCGTTATATTCGCAAGTTCTCCATTCTATCAGGGAGGTTTCTTCTTACCCTTTAACTTTGTTCTTGGGCAAGTGATTTGTAGCGACTTGTTGAGAGCACTTGTGACCCTGTCCACTACATTATCTGCGTCATCTACGCACTTTATCTTCACAGATGTTTCAGATTTCAAACAACTTTTCCAGATCTATTCATAGAGGGACCAGTCAGTCTTCCTCACATTGCAAGGAACTACTTCTGGCTTGGTCATGTTCCAGTCCAACTGGAATCCAATGCATTTATGATCACAGAAGGAATATCCAGCAAGGACATTTCATTTCCTGATCATATCAAACAGGCCTTCTGTTGAAAAGATGACATCTAGTATATTTTGCCTGGTGCTGGTAATAACGGGTTTTTCAATAAGAGCGCTACAAAATTATTTTAAAATAAAACAAAACCGGTTTTAGATACCAATGAAATTCTTTATTCCTGTGAAAGTACGTTCGATCCCATTATGTATGTAACTCGATTTCTTTTGCATGGCCACCACGGGCACGTTTGCAGAAGTCCAGACGCTGAACGCAATTTTCGACGGTTTTCAAGCATAAATCGGCCGATACTGCTGTAGTTTCACGTTCGATATTCGTACGAAGTTCATCAATCGTCGCTAGACTGTTGGCATAGACCATAGACTTGACGTAGCCCCACAGGAAATAATCTAACGGCGTCAAATCGCACGACCGAGGCGGCCAATCGACTGGGTCATTTCGTGAGATAACACGTTCACCAAACTTGGTTTCCAATAAATTGATTGTAGCATTCGCTGTGTGGCTTGTAGCGCCGTCCTGTTGGAACCACATGTCCTCCAAGTCCATATTATCCAATTGGGGCCAAAAATATTCGGGTATCATTGAACGGTAGCGATTCGCATTCACAGTAATGTGCCGGTCTTGATCATCACGGAAGAAGTACGGCCCAATGACGCCGCCGGCCCATAAACCGCACCAAACCGTAATTTTTTCGGGATGCAATGATGACTCATGGATTACGTGTGGATTGCTGTCTGACCAATAACGCATATTTTGCTAATTGACGAAGCCATTCAGCCAGAAATGAGCCTCATCGCTGATTGTTGAGGCCTCTTAAAGTTGAGGCCACTGACTCCAAATTTCGGTAGTAAATTTTAATAATTTCGACTCGTTGTTGGCTCGTATATCTTTCCATGATGAAATGGCAAACCTTACTGAAAAGAAATGTCAAAAGAGCGGGAAAAAATATGGCATCGTTTGCTGTCCCTATCGATTTACTTTTGTAGCGTCTCTGTTGAAAAACCCTTTAGATGCTTATTGCCTTTATTACATACAGCAAGGCTAGTACCCAGTAGGTACACCATGAATGTTTCACCCCTATCATCAGTGTCAGTGCTACCCTATAATGGGGTTTGCTCGTAAGCGTTAGCGGGGTTATCCCGCTATTTGCACGATTTCCCCGCATTTTAGTGTTTCATCCCAACTTTAATCTAAGCTACAAAATGATTAGATACAAAATAAAATTATTTTATATATTTAGTCTTATTTTAACTAAATACATGTATTTTTATATAATTTTTTTAAAACAAAAAAAAATCAGAATTGTTACCAATTGTGTCGCGATTTTTGGGTCCACAACCAGCTGGACAGTTAGGAGTGTACGACGCAACCAACCAAATATTGGATTCGTTTTAATCCAGACTAACTGAAATGGTGTCCCGGTCGATTTTTGCCGTTAATAGGAACATGTTCAGATCGTTTATGGTCACAATGCAAGCTCTGGGATTGCTTAAGCCGGGTGTGGCTATTATCTTGTATCCCTTCGCCGACAATCCAAAACCCAGGGCTTTTTGATTAGAACCACGTCCATCTCGGTTTATGCTAGGCGTAGGCTTATTGTAGCAGATGCCACTTTTACTGTGATGTAGGTTGATCTGAAGACACGGCAACATTTTTTGTTCTCTCCACCATTTTTTGTTCTCTCTCTCTCTCTCACATCCGGAACTTTCTCTACATGGCTTATTATACCCTTATATTTCTGTTCCCTTCGTTACTTTTTCAGTATCCACTTTTAGGAAAGTAATAAGTCGTGAATTTCAACTTAGGAAAATTGCGAGACAAGGTTTGGTTAGGTTTGGAATACTTGTGTTCGGGAAAAACAACCTCACACTACGCTCGGCGATCTATTGCTCCATTGTGGTTGCCCGATGGATAGGGAGATAGTAAAGGCCGTCGGTGGTGCAATGGTAGTGTGCGCGGCTCTTGTGCATGAGAACTTGGGTTCGATCCCTGCTCTGACCACCTTAAATTTCTTTCGACGGCGGTCACCTCGCTTAGTGACGGCGACACTATCGAGTACTTAGCCATGAAAAAGCTTTCCAAAATACCGTTCGGAACCAGTGTAAAATTGTAGGTCCCAATCAGTGAGCCGAAAAATAGAACGCACACAGCTCACTGGATTGTGAGGAGCTCACCCTAATCTCTTCATGGGATGTAAGGGGAAACCATTTATTTATTTATTTTAAAGGAAAGATAAGTAAAAGAAGAATATACTTGTACAAAAGTATGTAAGAGTAAGAAAGAGAGTATATACGTGAGGAAAAATAGATGATCGTGATATGAAGCCTCCAAAACAGTGCACCGCGACCATTCATCTTGAGCCGGTAAACCATGGAACGCACCGCATAAAACCCAGTAGAATACTCACTCCGACTGAGGATAGATACACTAAGCCCCTAAAAAATATTGCACCAATTAGTTCAGCTTCCTACAGTCCAGAGCAGAACATCTACAAAGATGTTCCATTGTCTCGGCCTCTCTCTGCACGAACAGTTTTTTGATAATATTATTGTATATTTACTCTATATTTTTATTGACTATTTTACAACCTCATGCGGTCAGACGTCTTACACATATTAATTAAACAAACAAATTAAACAAATTTCAACATATTCTTCCAACTGGCTCTATCCTTCGCCTTTTCTCGCCAGTTGGTAACACCAAGGATACGGAGGGATTCTTCTGCCTGGTCTTTCCAGCGGAGTCTTGGTCGTCCTCTTTTCCTGCTTCCATCGGGTACGTTATCAAAAATCTTTCGCGCTGGCTCATCTTCATTCATTGTGATAACATGGCCTAGCCACCGCAATTGGCCCACTTTGATTCGTCTAGCTATGTCCACATCAGAATAGAGATTATATAGCTCTGCGTTCCAGCGACGTCGGTACTCGCCGTTTTCCCTAACAGGACCATATATTTTACGAAGAATTTTTCTCTCGAAAACTCCCAGGTGTTTTTCATCCGCTTGCGATATGACCCAAGTTTCGGAGCCATATGTCAAGACAGGTAAAATGAGAGACTGATATAGCTGGACTTTTATCTATTTGCAAGTACAATTCTTCTATCTATCTCCAGGCTGACGTTGTTGTCCTTGTTCACGGCGGACACAAGGTAGACAAATTCATCTACCGCTTCAAAATTAAATCGGTTGTCGACGTTCAAGTGCGGACCAAGTCGAGAGGTTTCTCTAGTCGTTGACACCATCAATTTTGTCTTGCCCTCATTAACAGCAAGACCCACCTTCGCTGATTCCTTTTCGATTCTTGAAAATACTGCAGTAACCTCTCGCAAATTTCGCTCAACGATGTCTATGTCGTCAGTATACACCAGCAACATATGACTTTTTGTGTTGATGATATTGTTCATATTTACTGCAGCCTTTCTCATTATTATCTCCATTAAGATGTTGAAGAGATTGCACGAAAGTGTGTCGCCTTGTCTAAGTCCTCGCTTGGTACAGAATGGTTCAGTGAGGTCTTTCCCCACTTTCACTGCTGATTTGGTGTTGGTCAGCGTCATTCTACAGAGGCGGATCCGTTTTGCCGGAATATAATAATAGACATAGCTTCGTACAGTTTTCCCCGTGTGTGGCTTTCGAAAGCCACTTTGTAATCGACAAAAAGGTGGTGTGTATCGAATTGCTTTTCGTGGGTCTTTTCCAGTATATTTGGTGTAGCGTCAATATTGGGTCAGTCGTGGACTTGCCTGGTCTAAAATCACACTGATAAGGTCCAATCAGGGTCTCAATAATTGGCTTTAGTCTTTCACATAATACGTTATTGCATATAGAGGGGAAAAACCGGCGCAATTTGGCAACGCTAGTAGAAGAGAACCGAATAAGTCGACGCGATTCACTCAAACGCATTTCTTTCCCACGTCATAACATGATTATTTCCTACTTTTTACATTATTTAAGTAATTTTATTTAATTGTGGTTGGAATTTCTATAGTTAGATACAATATCATCATCAGAAATCTGCTCATGTATTGAAATATTCAACGTAGAGAGTAAGAGAGAGAGCAGATAAACGACGCGCTTCAGTCGTTTTCTTTGTTGGCATTCCTTTCCATGAGTAAATTTTCTTCTCTATACTATAGTTGCTTTATGCTTGTTTTCTGCAGTGATGATAACTCTATACTCCTATTTCAGTTGTCCACGGTTGAGTCCACGGTTGAGAAAATAAAGGTTACGCAAAGAACCTCTCTCTCTGCGCATGTCGTTACAGTATCAGTTTTGTGTACGAGGCTATTGCTTGTCTTAAATTTTTTTTTATTTATTTACAACAAGAAAATTTGAAACTGTGACGTATTTGTCACAATACGAATAACGGACCTGCACAAGGAATAACCTGTCGCTGTCAACGCACTTTTAATTCACCATCTGACGCTAGCACCATCTACATGAATCGGTCATCTTGGATCAACTATTTGCTTTTATGCAACATCTGGTAATATGTATGTCTTTGCCCTAGATCTCTCCTGCAATTTAGCATATGATCTCAGTAGTGTGAACGACATTTAAACTTATAGTTGGTTTATTCCAGTTTATGACAACAAAACTGTTCTCAAATGCCATAATGTCAAAAATTTGAAATTATCCGTTCAGTTTTATTTTGAAATTTGTGGAAATGCTTGGTTAGCTGTCGGAGATTTTTCATATTTCGGAGAATTTTGAAAATATTTCTTAAATTTTGGAATAAATTTCGCAATAAATCCAAAAAATATAAATCGTCATATCTTTCATACCATTTCAATAATCCAAAAGACAAAGCTATGATTCATTCCGAACGCCCAGTACACCCAAGAGACTTGGACAATCATGGATTGCTTGGTCTACCCTTGCAGATGCAACATATGATGATCGATGATCAGTGGACGGCAGCACATTTATCCGACCAGTTTAAGTTAATGAGGAATTGTTTGGGTACCAGAAAAATTGAAGATAAAACTCCAAATCCGTTGGTGTGATTATTTCATTATTTTCTTTTTGAAAATAGATAAACACCAGCAGATAAAACGAATTGAAACCGCCAACAACGATCGTGCTATTGTACACAACTATCAGACACTCCGGAAGGAGTGCCGTGATGGCCGAAACCTGTTGCATGGTATCCGAGTGTCTAAAAATCGTCACATAATTCGCAACCTACTGATGGACAACAAGGAGAAGCAGTGTCTGTACCAGCATATGCCAGCACATCAGGTGTTGGAAAATATCGACCAAAGGACATTTGGTCTACGTAAGGAATATGATCGTTTGCATGATCGGAAAGTAAAATTGGAGAAGAAACTTCAAGAATTAAGGGTACAATGGAGAGAGAGAGAGAATGAGGTGTGTTCTATTAACAGTAAACAGGTAATGTTATTTCTTTTATGTAGCTCAATTCTGCTGCCCTGGAAGATCAATTGAAATTCCACGATACCCGTGAGCTAGAAGAAGAAGAACGTGCTAAAAATTGCCAAATGAAAATGGCAAATAGCAAAATGCGTTTGAAAGCCATCGAGACAATAAATATGTCCTACAAGAAAATTCTGCAAATCCTTAAACACGACGAAATATTCTATGAACCAATTCTCAAGTCACTATATGATGACATTAATGATCAGAAAATGTTCATAGAACTTATCTTGAATTTAGGGAAACCAGCTTTGCAGAAATTCAATAAACTAAAGGAACATTTTGAGGTTATAATAAGTGAATATCCAAACCACTTGATTAATTCTATTTCTACTGATTCTTCTCTCCAGATATATGATGATAAAGTGCACAAGGATATTCAGGCACTACTGCAAAGTGTAGCTAGTAAAAATAAACTATTGAACAAGAAACCGAATCAATTGTCAAGGCTTAAAGAGGATGAGGGGAGATTTGTAACACAGGCCCGGGAACATTATATGCATACTACTAAAAGTATGTCCGAGTTGGAAACAGAATTACAACGAGTATCGGAAGTCATTAAGAATATTAAATTTGCCACCTTGTGTTCCAATTCAAGGGAGGTCTTTCCCAGGTGAGTTATGGCAGATTGTGTTAAGAATCTTAAGAAACGTTTGTTTTCAAAAGCTCTTCATAGTCTTCATAGCAATGGAACTAACTATAAGTTATAAACATTAAAAAAAGCAGGAAAGAAGTCCATCTTCTCAGTCATCTTAGTGATATAAACGTCCTTAGAGTATCCCACCGTTTTAGAAGCTTCCCTGAAACTGCTATCCCCCTATCCATGTCCATGATATCACAGTCTCTTAGCACTCATATAAGGCCTCAATAAAAACATCAGCAACTAACTCTCGCTGAAACTCCTATCACGACTCAGGAGTCTTTTTCCTACTACTTTGAGTCAGAGTCGAATATCCGCGAATTCATATTTCAAGATAAAGTTGAATTTTTCGATTTTGATTTGGAAAGCTTAGGTTAACCCAGGTCAAGAAAGTGGAGTACTGGTAATACTGCTGGTACTGGTACTTTGCTTCATCATCCATTTTTGGGCATACACCTAAGCCAGTGGGTAGATCTGGTGTGGGCTTTCCGTAGTATCGGGAGAACCTCAAATTTTTGAATGAAGTTCCTGCTACGTAAAAATTTCATCAGTAATCTCTCCAATATGCCTCCCTAATATCTTTCAAACTGGGTATTGTATCAAGGGAGATGCGTTGAAGTCTTAATCCTGCGAAAGCGACGGAGTGGTCCATAGTTTGTATGTCCTCATACGTTCAATTTGATTTAGATGTACCCTCATTGTGATTTTCCCAGTTAGAACACCCAGGTATTGGTTTAGTTCGACTTTGTCCAGCTTCATCAACCATCTGGGGTTGATATCATCTGGGCCGGCCCGCAGGATCTTTAATGTACTCCTCCCATGTGCTAGGTTTCAAAATATTCAGACGGTTTCCAATGTTGAAACTCGATCTTTATTGCATGTAAAGGCTTTGCGTGTTGGTTGATTGTCGTCATTGGTTGGAACCTATCCCAGGCAGCTCAGTGACCCAGAGTGACACAATGACCTTGAGTCCATATAATCCCTAGGTAGCCAGGTGTGGAAATATTGTTTACCTCCTCCTTGCACGCGAGTAACGTTAGAGATATCACATTTTGAGACAATATCGCATTGATCGTTGCCTGACTGTCAGTGCATATCTTGTTCTTCCGTTCCACTCTTCATTCATTTAACACATTCTATGATCGCCTTAATCCCTGCTTGAAATACACTGTTGGGATAAGGAGGGCGAAGGTGTCGTGTTTTATATAATTAGATCCTCGATAAATACCTCTACTGTCGTACTACCATTAATCCTTGATACGCCAGTATAGCTCGTTGTCTACTTGGAAACATTCCGCCCATGTCCATCTCTGGGGGATAATTGTGTAACAGTTTGTCGTTATCATTTGCTCAGGAGTGCGATTGGCCCTCGATTCCGTTGATGAGAATCCGATCAGCTTTTCCAATATCTAATCGGGGATCCATTCTTCTATTGCCTGAAATAGTTTCGATGCCAAGGCCTGCCACGTATTTGTACCTCAATGGGGTTTGATTAAATATTACTCCCCTTGCCCTTTTCAATGCCATTCACAGAGCCCTGTTGTGACCCAAACAGCCCATGCGTTGTACCTTTTGCACTTTTTAAATATAACACTTCTTCTCCATCTCCATCCACCAGACTATACATGCGCAGACCAAAATCGACCTATTCACGGTCCTGTAGAGCTAGTGTGTCATCATAGGTGTTAGGCACCATTTTGGCCATATAGCTCTTTTGTAAAGTGACTAACATTTGTTAGTCTTTCCACTGTGCTCTCTTTGCGGTCGTCCCAAACTACTCTAAGATCCAGGATTACTCTTTAGTATTCGAATCTGTCGGACAGCTTTATAGTGTTTCCAAGGAAGCTAGGCTTTACGAAATCGGATATCGTAAACTTCCTTGTAAGTTAACATATTACTGTTTTAGTACCGGGTTATCCTCAATCTGTTACCATCGTCGGAGGTTCGCCTGAGACATTAATCAAAATGGATCACCAGCCCATATGTTCACAGACCAATTTTAAGGACAATCTTTGGCAATCCACAATGAAAGCCGACTTCATGTTGGATCTAACAGACATTCGGGATGCTAAGCTAAATGATTTTAGGATCTTTTTGCAGAATAGTAATTGGTTCGCCAGGGACTAATGTACGTCTTATCTTCAGCCACACCAATACCCCTCGTTGGGGAGTGCAAAGGTCGCCCGTGACGCACACCATTGCCATTCTCTGGACTTTTATCATCAGACTTAGGCAAGTAGCGTTTTCCAGTAGCGGTTACCAAACAACAATGCCGTAGAACAATGTCTGGCGGATAACAGCTGTACATATCTAATAAACTATTTTCGGCTATAGGCCCATTGCCCTCCAATGGCCCTTTGATACGAATTTATGGCAACAGTGGCTCTTCCGATCCTATTGATAATGTTTGACTTAAGGCTAAACTTTCTGTCGTGAAGCACAGATACCTACATAGATGTCTTGTAATATCCTGTAGAATATTTTCTCCACCACATAGAGACAATGGCTGAGTATACGGAACCTTCAACTGCTTGGCAAAGAGTACGATCTCAGTTACTTCTGGTTGTACGTCCAGCCAATTCTCCGTGGCCCACTTGAAGAGACTCCTGATTAAGTTCTGGATCACATCTCTGCATGTGGAAGGGTATTTTACCTGCAACGAAATTGTCGGTTATCAGCATATGCTACGATTATGCAACCTGATCCTTCCAACTTGAGCAAAGCCCCATCCAGTGATAAATTCCAGAAAAGTGGAGATAAGAGTCCCACCTGGAGTGTTCCTCCATTCACATTTCGAGTTTATGTCGTATAACCCAGGACGAGGTTATAAGCCTTCTCGTACGTAATCCAAACATCAAATTAATTATCCGCTCGTCAGCACAAAGAGCCGATAGAGCCGATATTTCGATACCGGTAATACGTTGTTAAACGGACCCTTTATATCAATAAATGCAACAAGAGTGTATTCTTTTATACAAATAGATTTCTCAATGAAGCTCACTAGAGCGTAGATATGCTCTTGTTGTAAGCGTGCTGGCATGTGAGTAGCTGAAAAGTATCTATAATCGTTCGCAGATATGAGTCAATCATTCTCTCCAATACCTTCAGTGGGGGAAAATGAGAGACTCATTGGTCTAATGTCCTTTGGACTAATAGGCGATGATATCCCCGTTTTCGGAATCAATACCACCTTGGATTCCCTCCATCTAACTGGAATATAGGATGGCTTGATGCAGCTCGTAAAAAAATTCAGAAGCCAGGGAGCCTACATACGTAGCCCACTTTGTAACGACACTGGAGCTATACCGTCAGGGTCGGTTGATTTGTAGGGCATACAACTTCCTATTGCCCAGTGTGCTAACGAAGTCCCCCAGATCCTTAAAGCTTTTTGCCAAAGAATGTTTAGATGATTTCCAAAAGTATTGTCACGAAGTCTGCGTAACATACGTGCTTGAATCCTGCGTTGGACAAAAGCCTTAGTACACTATTGATGGTGGTGAACCAGAGAAGTGGTTATAGAATTCCTCCTTGCGGTGTTCCTTATATTTCTACACATAAGTAATTGTGTCACAGTTCCAAATAATAGTATTAACCCTTTGACGACCATACATTTTCGGCCAAAGCGATTTATTTTTCTCTAATTATTTTCGTGATCTATGACCTTATTATTGCAGCAAAAATGGAGACCAACAAATTTTATTTTTGTTGGTAATTTTTTTTTCCATTTTGGCTAAAAGGTCCATTTGTTCGGTCCATGCAAAGCTGCTCAAGAAGCTTGTGCTATAAGAACAGCTGTTTTGTTTTGTTTTCATTTCGTGGTATCAACAAAAACATAATGCCGGTTGTTGTTGGCTTGTTGTAATTCTTATAGTATTGGTTTTACCTTTTCAAGCTACCTTGGGTTCATGTAAGCACGTTTATATTCGACCTTAAATTTTTTAAAAGAAAAGGTATGGACTCAAAACGTACCTGACGTTTCTCCCACGTGCGCCCCGTTTTACGACCCGTTGCATCTCTTTCAGCTAAGACCACTTTTTGACCCAATTTTATGGTTCATAGAGGTCTATGGTGGTGCAATGGGTAGTGTGCGCGCCTCTTGTACTTGAGATCCTGGGTTCGATACCTGCTCTGACCACCTTAAAATTTCTTTCGACGGCGGCCACCTGGCATAGTGACGGCGACACTATCGAGTATTTAGCCAAGAAAATGCTTCTCAAAAATACCGTTCGGAACCGGTGTAAAACTGTAGGTCCCAATCAGTGAGTATAAAACTAGAAAGCGCACAGCTCACTGGTTGTGAGAAGCTTTCCCCGATTCCTTCATGGGATGTAATGGGAAACCATTTATTTTTTTTTAGAGGTCAAATCGGATTGGTTAGTGAATTGACTATTATTGCTCCTACCATGGATACATTTGCTCTATCCCCGACCTGAAAAATTATAGGTGTCAAAAACACTAGGGCAAAAATATTTGCCTGTCGGGTGTTTTTTAGGGCCGAAGAATTTGCAGTTGGCAATACTGTTTTCTGTGGCAACCGATTTGACCGTTCTCCATTGTTTTGGGTTAAATTGGTTTGGCAATTCATCACATCTATAAGTAGACTCACGTCGAAAAAAACGTTTGCAAATTGTTCAAATTAATTTTGAAAAACATGGGCCAATTCGAGAAACTCATCGGGCACTGCGTTGATTTTATTGAAAGAAACTTCTGACAAACGATTCCTATCACGAAATGGACCTGTTAATCGGCCGACTCGTTCGTGCGATTAGAAGCCATTAGATTATTTTCACTGGGGATATGTAAAGACGGTGACCGTCGGTGGTGCAATAGTTAGTGAGCGCGGCTCTTTTACACGAGAACTTGGGTTCGACCCTTGCTCTGACCACCTTACATTTCCTTAGACGACGGTCACCTTGCTTAGTAACGGCAACACTATCGGTCATGAAAAAGATTCTCAAAATACCGTTCGCAACCGGGGTAAAACTGTAGGTCCCAATCAGTGTGTGAAACAGTAGAAAGCGCGCGGATCACTGATTGTGAGATTTTCTCTCCAGTTTCTTCATGGGATGTTATGGGAAACTATTTATATATATATTTCTATGTTACGATAAACCAGAAACAATTGAGTAGTTGGAAGCCAACACCCGACGCGGTATTTCCGAAATACACTACCATTTATTGCGAAGAGTGTGTGGAAATTCGACCTCCAGATTACGCCATGTATGAGCCAGCCTTGGTGGCTACATGCCCGAAATCATATTCAAATATTAATGGCATTAAATGATATTTTAAAGAAATTCACTCAAATGGAAATTGATAAAATTTTTGGGTGGTTAATTTCAATTTGAAGTTCTCCGTCTCTAAAAACAATACCAGCTACTTTACTGTTGAACCAGAGAAACAAGTTACAGGGTACTCGAACAATCTGAATATATAAAAATGTTCGTTACGGGTACGGGCGTCTAAAACTCGAGAACCGATTGACTCCAAACTTGGCAATATGTTAGTTTTGGCGGTAGGGAGGACTCTTTTAAATTTAGTCTTAGGGCGCAGCGTGTGTGGCAAGAAGGTTGAAAATTGGAACATATATTGTACTGACGACGCGGAAGATCAATTAAAGCCGCATTTTGGATTTTTCGGTTTGTTTTTAGAGAAAATATTTACGGGTATAACAACGTTTGCCGGGACAGCCAGTTTATATTAAATTGTAATGCATTTGAACATTAATTTCTTCTCCTAGAATTAAAGGACAAATTGATCACAATTATAAATTAAAAAAGGAAATCGTTTGTGATTCTCTCTGCCACGCTACTATGGAGACGAAAGAGAAATTCAGTGAAGTTTTGCAAGAGGTTATCAAGAACAATCTATCGCAAGCAGAAATTGAGTAAGTACCATTCTAAGAACATAATCATTCTCTTTTCGAACACAAATCTGTTTCATCTGTTACGTGCCACATTTTTTAGCCGTCTAGATCGAATTGCAAATCTAAATGAACTTATAGCAATTGAAGATACAAATGAATTGAAAAATATCGAATCCCTTAAACAGAATAATGATATTTTTGTGGTATTAAGGTAAAACATCTTAATTTTATGTTTCGACATTTTATTTTCATAGTTTCTCTATTTTTTTTTGGGTTTTAGAGTTTTCCTTTGGAACATCTACGATATGTTGCATCATGTTTATAAAACTCCACGTTTGCCAAAAACACATTATCCCAATTCATATTTGAAATTACCCTTATTGAAGTTTGAAATGATGACTATGTATACATGTCCTCCAGATCCTTTCGATGAGGATGGTATGTAAATTAAGTTAATGCACAATTCTATTCAATTACACTGCATTCATAATCACAAATTCCTAGATCCCATCACGTAGTATAATATCTTTTGTATAAAATATAAAACGTTTAAACGATACCATTTCAAATTCAAATTCAAAAAAATATATATATTTAATTTTGAAAAATATCAATTGAAATTATAAAATTATATTTTAAATTTAAAATACGTCAATTGGAAATTGGAATTTTTATTTGAAATTTGAAATACATCAATTGCAATTTCAAAACATCAATTTAAATCTAAAAGACGTCAATAGATATTTAAAAACATCAATTGTATTTTAAAAAATATCAATTGAAATTTGAAACACTTCAATTGAAATTTGAAAGAAATCAATTGAAATTTAAAATTCGGCAGTTGAAATTTGAAATTTATTAACCGATTTTATGTATTAGATTTTTAAATTCCAATTGATATCTTTTAAATTTCAATTGATTTCTTTCAAATTTCAATTGATGTTTTTTAAAATTAAATTGATGGTTTTTAAATATCTATTGACGACTTTTAGATTTGGATTGATGTCTTTTACATTTCAATTGATGTATATCAAATTTCAAGTAATGTCTTTCAAATTTCAATTGATGTTTTTTAAAATTCAATTGATGGTTTTTAAATATCTATTGACGGCTTTTAGATTTCAATTGATGTCTCTTATAAAATATAAAACTTTTAAACGATTTGTATAAAATATAAAACTTTTAAACGATACCATTTCAAATTGAAATTCTAAAAAATATATATATTTAATTTTGAAAAATATCAATTGAAATTTTAAAATTATATTTTAAATTTAAAATACGTCAATTGGAAATTGGAATTTTTATTTGAAATTTGAAATACATCAATTGCAATTTCAAAACATCAATTTAAATCTAAAAGACGTCAATAGATATTTAAAAACATCAATTGTATTTTAAAAAATATCAATTGAAATTTGAAACACATCGATTGAAATTTGAAAAAAATCAATTGAAATTTAAAAGACATCAATTGAAATTTAAAATTCGCCAGTTGAAATTTGAAATTTATTAACCGATTTTATGTATTAGATTTTTAAATTCCAATTGATTTCTTTCAAATTTCAATTGATGTTTTTTAAAATTAAATTGATGGTTTTTAAATATCTATTGACGACTTTTAGATTTCGATTGATGTCTTTTACATTTCAATTGATGTATTTCAAATTTCAATTGATCTGTTTTAAATTTCAATTGATATTTTTTAAAAGTCAATTGATGTTTTTTAAATATCTATTGACGACTTTTAGATTTCAATTGATGTCTTTTAAAATTCAATTGATGTATTTCAAATTTCAATTGATGTATTTTAAATTTCAATTGAGGTTTCTTTAAAATTAAGTTGATGTTTTTTAAATATCTATTGACGTCTTCCAGAATTCAATTGATGTCTTTTACATTTCAATTGATGTATTTCAAATTTCAAGTGATGTCTTTTAAATTTCAATTGATATTTTTTAAAATTCTATTGATGTGTTTCAAATTTCAAGTGTTGTCTTTTATACATTCTAGATGTGTCATTATACATTCAATTGATGTGTTTCAAATTTCAATTGATGCATTTCAAATTTCAAATAGAATTTTCAAATTTCCATTGATTTTTCGTTAAATTTCTATTAGAAATGGTGTAGAATTCTTGTGTGTTCTGAACCTCCCTCTTTCTGTACTTACAGTCAAACATCTCTATAGCATAATTCATCGAAAACTGACTTACCTACTGGCCGCCTTTACTACATTGATGGGTAATAACAAAAATCAATCTAAATACAACAATAATCTGAGATCACATCGCGGCGCCTACATTGATGAGTATATCACAAGACTACGTGAACATGAAGGAGCTGGTTTCGATGTGGATCAGCATAAACCAATAAACGATATCGTTGGAGATGGCGATAGAGATTACGAGTCAAAGAAGTATGGAGGGCCATCGTCTATAAAAACTCGTGAGCAGATGAAATCACGGAGTATAGTTTTGGTGGAGGAACGATTGAGGAGTGCCTAAATTCTAGGAGAAACTACAAGTACATAAATGGAGAAATCTTAAAATCCTTAGGGAGTCTTTTTCGCTTGGGGGTCTTGTGTACTTCTAAGGCAAAAATGTATAAATAATACTAAATTGCAGGGAAAATTATATAAAATTGTATAAAATCAAAAAAACAATAAATTAAAAATAAAAAATATAGTAAATTAAAAAATAATAAATTAAAATAATTATAAATGATAATTTATTTATTTATTCGGTATTTTAATTGGTACTTTTTTATTTTGTTATACAAGCTCAAGACCATCTATATCTCAATAAATAGAGATATATTTTTTTAAAAAAGTAGATGTTTTGCAAATGCATCCTCATGATAATTATAACTATAAAAATTTGAATTTGTGTTAATTTAAAACTTAACTGTCAGATAGTGTCGTAGTCAAATATGACTCTTGTGTATATTATTTGAATTTTCTCCATTGTGTACTAAACAAGGTAAGAGCCATAGAATAACACATACCATAGAAGGTTTTATTCGCTCAATAAATTAAACGTCGTAGGTACGATGGAAAGTAAACATTGGATGGTAGAAATATGGGTTCAATAATACCAGATAGTGGCAATAGTGGCGGCATGAAATATCGCCCAAAAGAAAAATGACCCAATAATTTTATGAAAAATCGCCCAATTTTTAAAATTGGGTCAAAATATGAAAAATTGCCCAAAATTACATATGAAATTTACCCCAAAAATATATGCAAAATGACCCAAAAGAAAAATGAAAAATCGCCCAAAAATATTGGGCAATTTTTCTTAAAAAAAATGGCCCAAATTATTTGGGCAAATTTTCATATGAAAATTAGCCCAAATAATTTGGGCCATTTTTTTATTGAAAAATTGGTCATCTAATACCATTTTGTGCAAAATTTTCATATGAAAAATAGCCCAAAATCATAGTGAGAATGAAATAAGAAATACATGTAGGAGTACAAAAGTTTAATATTTGAAAAAGATTAAATCTCAGCCATTTATAGCCATTTTGTATTGTGTATAAATAAGCGCTGTAGTCAAAAAATCGCGTGATTTTTGAGAAATAATTGCTTCATAATGTATTGGTGCAAGCGCCGCAGGCGAAAAATTATTTCTCCAAAATCGCGCGATTTTTTCGAAATAATTTTTCATGTTTAGTTTTAGGGAGCGCCGCTATAGTAAAGTCACTTTTAAGAAATCACGCTATTCTATTCGAAAAGAATTTTATTTTGTGTTTAAGTAAGCGGTGCAGTCAAAAAATAGGGCAATTTTGGAGAAATAATTCCTTCATAATGTATTGGTGCAAGCGTCGCAGGCGAAAAATTATTTCTCCAAAATCGCGCGATTTTTCCGAAATAATTTTTCATGTTTTGTTTTAGCGAGCGCCGCTACAGTGAAGTCACTTTTAAGAAATCATGCTATTCTTTTCGAAAAGAATTTTATTTTGTGTTTAAGTAAGCGGTGCAGTCAAAAAATAGGGCAATTTTGGAGAAATAATTACTTCATAATTTATTGGTGCAAGCGCCGCAGGCGAAAAATTATTTCTCCAAAATCGCGCGATTTTTCCGAAATAATTTTTCATGTTTTGTTTTAGGGAGCGCCGCTATAGTAAAGTCACTTTTAAGAAATCATGCTATTCTTTTCGAAAAGAATTTTATTTTGTGTTTAAGTAAGCGGTGCAGTCAAAAAATAGGGCAATTTTGGAGAAATAATTACTTCATAATGTATTGGTGCAAGCGCCGCAGGCGAAAAATTATTTCTCCAAAATCGCGCGATTTTTTCGAAATAATTCTTCATGTTTTGTTTTAGGGAGCGCCGCTATAGTAAAGTCACTTTTAAGAAATCATGCTATTCTTTTCGAGAAGAATTTTATTTTGTGTTTAAGTAAGCGGTGCGGTCCGAAAATAGGGCAATTTTGGAGAAATAATTGCTTCATAATGTATTTGTGCAAGCGCCGCAGGCGAAAAATTTTTTGTGTGTCAAAAAAATTCATATTCCATATTTTCCATTGTAAATACTACGTGCACTTAATATGATGCTTTCAGTGTCGTCTTACTGTACAGAATGATCTTGCTTTGTAATGAAATGATCACAGTAACAGAATCAGCTAAACGTAAACAACACAAACTGTAGATGGTTGCTAAGAGCGTTTAGGTAAGTAACGTTTTCGAGTAGTCTCGTTTCAATAGCAATATCAGTTTTACATAAAATAAGAAAACGAAAAATCGCCCACAAATTTCGGAATTGTGCTGTTATATTTTTGGTCCATTTTTCGTATTTATAATTTTGAAATATGGGCCACAATGGGTCTTTTTTCATATTTAATTTTATGAAAAAACATCCAAATGGGCAATTTTTCACAAACGTATTTTGGGCGATTTTTCGTACGACAAATCGCCCAAAGGATGAAAATGAAATATTGCCCACAATTTATGAAATAAGACCCACTCTTTCTGGGCGATATTTCATATGAAATTTCGCCCACTTTTGTATGGGATTTTTTTGGGCAATTTTTCATAAATTTTTTTGGGCGATTTTTCTTTGGGCGATTTTTCGTTGCCCCGGCAATAGTATACAGCGATCAACATAGGAACAACAACCGAATTTCGTGTTTTTGTGGCAAACTAGTTGTGTTAAATACAATACAAATGTATACCAACGATAAAAGTCAATAAAAAAGTGCAAAATATATTTAAATTTTTCAGTTCTACACCAAAACGAAAGGAAAAAGTTAAGTGAACATATTTTGTAACTCCACCTGGTGTAGGATAATTTTAAATTTAATTGCTCTCATTTCCACAAACCTACAATGAGAGTGTGAAATGAAACGTCAGATGAGAGACTAAGTTTATCTAGGTATGTATTAGTCTATGATCATATACCTAGAGGTGCCATCTTCTCATCTGTTGTTTCATATCACACTCTTCGTGGTGAGGCCGGCGCGTTAGAGATATAACCGACATAAATTGATTTAAACCAGGTGGAGCTACAAGAATTGTTGACTTAAATTTGTCATGCCCTTCTGGTTGAGAACTGTGAAATTTAATCGTATTTTGGGCTTATTTGTTATCTTTTATTGTTAGTATACATTTTACACACAAAAAGAAATGCCGTTGTTGTTTTCTTGTTGGTTGTTTTAAACAATTGCCTCTATCTGGTATTATTAAATTACAAGATGAAGTTAATGCGTTATTCCATAGACGAATACATACATAGATGCATTTATTTTCTCAATAAATTAAACGTCATAGGTACGGTGGAAAGTAAACATTGGATAGTGGAAAACATGGGTTCAATAATACCAGATAGAGGCAGTAGTACATAACGTCCAACGAAGGAACAACAACCGCATTTCGTTTTTGTGGAAAAATAGTTGCGTTAAATACAATACAAATGTATACCAACGATAAAAGTCAACAAAAAAGTGCAAAATACATTTAATTTTTCAGTTCTACACCAAAACGACATGAACAAGTTAAGTAAACATATTTTGTAACTCCACCTGGTGTAAGTTAATTTTAAATTTAATTGCTGTCATTTCCACAAATCTACGATGAAGAGTGTGAAATGAAACGTCAGATGAGAGAATAAGTTTATCTATGTATGTATTATTCTATGCCTACGATGAAGAGTGAGAAATGAAACGTCAGATGAGAGAATAAGTTTATCTACGTATGTATTATTCTATGGTCTATGCATAGATTAATACTTATAGTAGATCTACTAGTTCTCCCACCAAATTTATGACATTTGGCCGGGTGTGATATTTACGTTTGATGTTGAAAAGAGTTGCTTACTAATACCAGATAGAGGCAATGGTTCAAAACAACGAACAAAATAACCACAACGGCATTTCGTTTTGTGTATTAACAATCAATAAAAACGTTTAAAACACATTTAAATTCCACATTTTTTCACCAAAACGACATGAAAAATTAAAGCAAGAAGTTATTGTAATTCCATCTGGTGTGTGTCACTTTTCGTCAAACATCTCTCTATCACACCGACCGCATCACGAAGAGTGTGAAAGGAAACGTCAGATGAGCCAAATATTCTCTCTAGTCTGAGATTACTCTATGGGCTGTCCGATTTATACATTGGACGCCAGTCTGAGGAATCATTAGGCAGATAGAACCATTGCAAGAATATTTTTTCAATTTCCTTTGAGCTTAACAGATTAGGGGTATTCTGTAATTAGACAAAAAATCAGCAGTCGGAACCAGGATTTGAACTCAGTTTGGCGGACGATCGTTTCGAAGTTGTTCACATTTCACTAATTGCTGTTGGAGTCGTCGGGGGTTTTCTCCTCATTTAGGAAAAATTACAGCAGTTATAAAGTCTTTTCATAAAATTTCAAGTGATGCGCTTAAATGGGCCGTGACGCCTGTTATGTCAGCTCATAGAATAATATATACATAGATAAACTTATTCTCTCATCTGACGTTTCATTTCACACTCTTCATCGTAGGTTTGTGGAAATGAGAGCAATTAAATTTAAAATTACCTTGCACCAGGTGGAGCAGGGCACACTAATCACGGTAGTAGCAGTAAATATGTGTGTAATCATGTGCAAAATCGCACTTGGCTTCTGCCAAACTCAGCTGATCAAAATGTAAACAAAATGTGAATTTTTGAATCAGTTGTGATATAATTGGAAAGAAATATTTGCCAAATTAATGAAGATTGAAATTAATAATTGAAATTGTTTGTTGCTGCAGTTGAATTTCTGCTTCAAATTAAAATAATTAAAATTTGTATTCGTGTCTGTTGTTTAATTCCGCGTCTGTAAACAACTTATAACCAACAAATGTAAACAAATTTGACATTTCCCAAGTGCGTCCATAGAATAACACATACGTAGAAGGTTTTATTCGCTCAATAAATTAAACGTCATAGGTACGATGGAAATTACACAGCGGAGGCTGGAAAATATGGGTTCAATAATACCAGATGGTGGCAATAGTATACAGCGATCCGCAAAGGAACTACACCCGAATTTCGTGTTTTTGTGGCAAACTAGTTGTGTTAAATACAATACAAATGAATACCAACGTTAAAAGTCAACAAAAAAGTGCAAACTACTTTTAAATTTTTCAGTTCTATACCAAAACGACAGGAAATAGTTAAGTGAACATATTTTGTAACTCCACCTGGTGTATGTAAATTTTAAATTTAATTTGCTCTCATTTCCACAAACCTACGATGAGAGTGTGAAATGAAACGTCAGATGAGCGAATAAAACCTTCTATGTATGTGTTATTCTATGGTATTATTCTATGGTAGCCATGCAGCAATTAAACGCCCTGTACGCCACGCTTTTATTTAGCTGCGTTTCTATGCTGTCCAAAGAAAGACAGTTTTCTAAAATAAATTTGAAATTTGTTTTAGTTTTATTTCAAACTGTCAAATGAAGATAGATTATAAGGAAGATCAAATATACTAGCGGTTTTCGCTTCCTTTTTTATACATTTTATATCCTTTTTTACTTTTTTATAAAACAACCCTAACCACTTTTAATCTGGAGCATTTTCTACACCAATTTTGCAAAAAACGCTGAAAGCTTTGGACAAAAATAAACATTATGAAACTCCAAGCGAAACGTTCTGAACCTAATGTATTGGCCCCACGACCCGTCCACCCAAGGCCCGTGTGTTATCATGGTCTTTTCGGTGAAGTCTATATTAAGCAGCACATGATGATCGAGGAGCACTGGACTCCAAATGTGTTGAAAGAGCAATTCAAAATCATGACTAAACTATTGGCAAAACGTTTGCAATTCAGTTATTTGGAGAAGAAGGCCAAAAACAAAAGGATTCTATTGAAATCGCATCAACTACGCAGACAATGCCGTGATGGACGTAACCAATTGCATACGATTATGGCTGGAGACACACAGGGTGTGCGAAATCTATTGCAGAATCACAAGGACATGCAACGTTTGTACCGACAAATGCCGCCTCAATTGGAACAGGATAATATCGATCAAAGGACATTTGTTATGCGCAAGGAACAGGATCGTTTGTTGTGTCGTTTGATTCACTTGGAAAAGGTTTACGGTGACAAACTGTTGGAGTTAAGTTCTTTACAGAATCGTATCAAATTTGAAAATGAATATTTACTAGGCGAAGAAGTCCGCTGTTGGGATTTAGGGAAGAAAATTGAAAATGCCTATTCCCGTTTGTCAGCTGTTAAGGCTATCAATGATACGTACAGGAAAATATTACAAGTTTTGAGACATGATGAGATTTTCTTTGAACCCATATTACGATCTTTAGATCGTGATATCCAGGATCAAAGAGATTTTATAAAGCACATCTTGTATTTGGGTTCACCGGCATTGTTGCGTTTCAAAGAGTTGGGTGAGCAATACAGGGTGAGTGGCCTAAAAATCAAACATACTTGTATGGTGTTTAATGTAAACCCGATTGTCTCTATTTCTTTGTACCTCTTTTCTATTTTGGTCTCAGATAATTGACGAAAAAGCTCGTAAGAGTATTCATTCCAGTATTCAACAATGCTCTGCTTTTCGAAAGTTCGATTTTGGACAAGTTCAAAGGAGCAGGGAACCCAAAAAAGAATTTGAGATGTTTGTACGGATCGAAAGGCGTTACGAGCGTGAAACGAAAAGTATGATAAATGTAAAAAGTATGGCAACACAATTAATAGATTATATTGGCAACCCCTTCTCTATGCAACACTGTAATTGAATTCTGTTTTATGTTCTTTCCCTTTCTTATGTTTTTCCACATTCCATTAGTCTCTATCTGACCGCGTAATTGAAATCATCTAATAAATATTATATGTACAAAAGTACTCTGCTGTGTTTGTGTTTCTCTTTATTTCCAACAGGTTATGGGCCCAGACAGCCATAACAGTAAAATACATACTCTGCGATAATATAAAAAGAAATTCTGTGTGAATAAAATAGATTAAATGGACAGAACTTATAATTTTTCTGTGTGAAAAGTGAAAGAAGAAAACCAGCACAATGAATTTGATGCAAATTGACAAACTCGACGATAATAATTACGTCACTTGGTGCATACAAATGAAGAGCGTTTTAGTTCACTCAGATTTATGGGGTATAACATGCGGGAGAGAAGTGAAGCCTGAGGACGCAGGAGCAGCTGCATATGATATAAAAAACGAAAAAGCATTGGCGTCGATATTACTGTGTGTTAGGCCGACGCAGCTGAATCATGTGAAGTCATGTACAACGGCAGCGCAGGCTTGGAACAGACTTAAAGAAATCCACCAACCTAAAGGACCAGCAAGAAAGATAATGTTGTTTAAAAAACTTTTGTATATGCGAATGTCAGAAGGTGGTAAAATTGTGGATCACATCAATGAGTTTCTAAACACAATAGAAAATTTGAATGAGGTTGACGTCCAATTGTCGGACGAAATATACGTTATTATTTTGTTGTCAAGTCTTCCAAAAAGTTTCGAGAACTTTGTAGTGGCTATTGAGGCTAGGGACAACTTGCCTACGTTCACTTCGTTGAAAGTCAAGCTAATGGAGGAGGGTGCGAGACAAGACGACAATGAAAAGGAAGCAAGCGGTACTGGTACAACAGAAACACTCATGCAAACAAAAGCAGATGGTAAATTCCAAAGAAAAAACATGGATACCCAATATAAAAAAACCCGAAACGGCGACAAGAACAACAAGAAATGCTATAACTGTGGTCAACCGGGACATTTTGCAGCAAAATGCAGGCAACCAAAGAGAGCAGAGAAAAACTCTTGTTTTATGACCCAGCTACTGGCGTTTAACAACAACAATATTGATTGCAGAAATATGCATACAAATAAGTGGTGTATTGACAGCGGCGCGACAAGTCATTTCTGCTGTGTGCGTGATTTATTTACGTCGTATGAGGAGTGTGAAGAGAGAGTTATGTTGCCGAATAATATGTATGTAAAAGCGATCGGTCGTGGCGACGTTGATATTTTTGGTATAAATGTAACACTAAAGAACGTTTTGCATGTAACTTCAATCCCTCATAACTTTATCTCTGTCGGCAGAGCAACGAGCGGTGGTATGAGTGTGATTTTCAAAGACAATTGTGTGAAAATAATAAATGAAGATGACAAATGTATTTTGAAAGCATATAAGGCAAATGATTTGTTTATCTATGAAAGTAAAGAAGAACGGTATAAAAAATGTTACAGTATGTCGAAACCTAACGAAGAGGCCATGAAGTGGCATAATAGATTCGGGCATTTAAACTTTAATTGTTTAAAAGATTTGATTGATAAAGAGACTGTGCGCGGTATCAAAATAAAAAACATGCCGAATTGTTTAGAGTGTGCTACGTGCGCGAAAGGTAAAATACATGTAAAACCGTTTCCTCAAACATCGGAAAATCGTTCAAATGAACTTTTACAAATTGTTCACAGTGACGTATGCGGTCCGGTCAATAAAGTGTCATACGGCGGTTCACGATATTTCGCGACTTTTATAGACGATTTTTCAAGATATGTTACCGTATATTGTTTGAAATCGAAAGACGGAGTATTTAAAGCATTTAAGGACTATAAAGCTGAAGTCGAGAAACAAACGGGTAAAAAGATAAAATGTTTAAGAACGGATAATGGTCGCGAATATGTGAATAAAGACTTTGATGATTTTTTGCGTGTAAATGGCATAAAGAGACAATTGACGGTTCCGTATACGCCGCAACAAAACGGTGTCGCCGAAAGGGCTAATCGTACGTTGGTCGAGATGGCGAGAACAATGATTGTACATTCCGGGCTGTCTGAATCTTTTTGGGCCGAAGCAATAAGAACATCAGCGTACATCAGAAATCGTACAACAACAAAGATTTTGCGGGATAAAACGCCTTTTGAAATGTGGAAGAGATATAAGCCAGCTGTGGGCCACTTCAAAATATTTGGCTCTAAGGCAATAGTACTTGACAAGACCTCGAAGAACAAATTTGCACCAAAAGGTACTGAATGCGTGATGATTGGGTATAGCGAAGAAAGCAAGGCATACAGACTATACGATTCTATAAAACGCACAGTAATTGTAGCTAGAGATGTCATATTCCTGGAAAATACCTTTGATGTTCATGAAGAATGCGACAACAACAATGATGTTTTTATATTTGAGTATGATACTGCAAATTCCGAAACTGGTGGTAATCGAGAAGGAGCAGATGAAGAACTTGTTCCCAGCAATCCTGAACCCGCAGAACAGCCAAATAAATCTCACCATTGTGTTCGTCGAGAAGGAGAAATAAATGCACCGACCAACACAGATGATGACATACCAAATCAACAAGATCAATTGAATGAAAATGTTCATCAGGAAGAAGCCGATCAACCACGACTTGTTAGAATTGGGCCTGGAAGACCAAGACTGTTGCGCGATGGATCCAGAGGACGTCCGAGAAAATTGTATAATGAACTGCATGCAATGGGTAAGTGCGATATTGAAACCCCTGAGAATGTTGAAGAGGCTCTAAATGGTCCATACGCCGATGAGTGGGATAAGTCCATGAAAATTGAGTATGACTCCCTCATTAAAAATGGTACTTGGGAGCTAGCAGATTTACCCGAGGGTCAAGTAGCCATAGGCTGCAAATGGGTGTATGCTGTGAAGAAAAACAAAGAAGGTGGCATACAAAAATTAAAGTCTCGACTCGTTGCAAAAGGGTGTAGCCAGCGTTATGGTATCAATTACAGCGAGACTTTTTCCCCAGTAGTTCGCTATGATAATATCAGACTGGTAATTGGCTTGGCGGTAGAACATTGTATTTATCTACATCAATTAGATGTGTCCTCCGCGTATCTCAACGGTGACTTACATGACACGGTCTTTATGAAGCAGCCACCCTATTTTGAGGATAGAATAAATCCAGAGAAGGTACTTCGACTTAGAAGATCTCTATACGGTCTTAAGCAGAGTGGCCGTGAGTGGAACTCCAAATTGAATGAAGTCTTGAAGAAGTTTGGGTTCTTCCCATGCATAAGTGACCCCTGTATTTACGTTAAACAGCATAATGGGATATACAATATCATTGTGGTCTACGTAGACGACTTAATCGTCGGGAGTACATCATTATCCGAGCTAAGCAAAATAAAGGAATCACTTGCGAATGAATTTGCGCTTGTCGATGGAGGTGAACTATCATATTTCCTTGGAATGGAATTCCACCGTGAAGGCGATCTTGGTCCGATATCAATATCGCAGAAGCAGTATGTCTTAGATGTACTTGAGCAGTACGGTATGTCTAACTGCAAAGAGGTTTCCACACCATTGGATCCGGGATTCCAAGTAAAATGCGATGACGAGAGTTGTAGAAGAATAGACAAGACAAAATATCAGTCAGCCATTGGGACTCTCATGTACTTGGCTTTATCTACTCGTCCTGACATACTTTTATCTGTTACCAAATTGTCGCAGATGAATTGTGATCCACATGCTGAACACGAAGCTGCATATAAGCATATCCTTAGATATTTGAAGAAGACTGCAGATTATAAGCTTTGCTACAAAAAAAACTGATAAACCAATCGAATGTTTTGCAGACGCTAATTGGGCTGGAGATGCTAGCGACAGAAAATCATTTTCCGGCTACGTTTTTGTGGTAGCGAATTGTGTGTTTGCTTGGACAGCGAAGAAACAGAATGTTGTGGCCCTCAGTACAACAGAGGCGGAATATGTAGCGCTATCAGCAGCAGCAACGGAAGCATCTTATGTTCGAAAAATGTTAGCAGAACTAAAATTTCCCTATAATGGCCCAATGACAATTTACAATGACAACCAAAGCGCACAATGCCTTGTGAAGAATCCGACGTTTCATTCTAGGAGCAAACATATTGCGATCAAATACCATCATGTTCGAGATATGCACACCAAGGGCGAAATTGAGGTCAAATATATGTCAACCCATGATATGATGTCAGATATTTTAACTAAAAATTTATGTCGAGTAAAGCATTATAAATTTGTTACATCAATGGGTTTATATTGAAACATAATCTATGTATTTTTAAATTGACTAATATAATTGCGTTGAGAAGGAGTGTAAAAAGTATGGCAACACAATTAATAGATTATATTGGCAACCCCTTCTCTATGCAACACTGTAATTGAATTCTGTTTTATGTTCTTTCCCTTTCTTATGTTTTTCCACATTCCATTAGTCTCTATCTGACCGCGTAATTGAAATCATCTAATAAATATTATATGTACAAAAGTACTCTGCTGTGTTTGTGTTTCTCTTTATTTCCAACAATAAATTTGAAAAATGAATTGGAACAAATCGAGGAAACCATAAAGAAGATAAAATTTGCTACATTGTGCTCACAGGCGAGGAATATACATCCTAGGTATGTACGTAATTGGGTACACGTTTTTGGATCCTCTGCATTTTACATTTTACATTTTAAATTTTACAATTTACATTTTACATTTACATTTTACATTTTACATTTTACATTTTACATTCTACATTTTACATTTTACATTTTACATTTTACATTTTACATTTTACATTTTACATTTTACATTTTACATTTTACATTTTACATTTTACATTTTACATTTTACATTTTACATTTTACATTTTACATTTTACATTTTACATTTTACATTTTACATTTTACATTTTACATTTTACATTTTACATTTTACATTTTACATTTTACATTTTACATTTTAAATTTTAAATTTTAAATTTTAAATTTTAAATTTTAAATTTTAAATTTTAAATTTTAAATTTTAAATTTTAAATTTTAAATTTTAAATTTTAAATTTTAAATTTTAAATTTTAAATTTTAAATTTTAAATTTTAAATTTTAAATTTTAAATTTTAAATTTTAAATTTTAAATTTTAAATTTTAAATTTTAAATTTTAAATTTTAAATTTTAAATTTTAAATTTCAAATTTTAAATTTTAAATTTTAAATTTCAAATTTCAAATTTTAAATTTTAAATTTTAAATTTTAAATTTTATATTTTAAATTATTAATTTAAAATTTAAAATTTAAAATTAAATTTAAAATTTAAAATTTTACATTTTACATTTTACATTTTACATTTTACATTTTACATTTTACATTTTACATTTTACATTTTACATTTTACATTTTACGTTTTACATTTTGCATTTTACATTTTACATTTTACATTTTACATTATACATTTTATATTTTACATTTTACATTTTACATTTTACATTTTACATTTTACATTTTACATTTTACATTTTACATTTTACATTTTACATTTTACATTTTACATTTTACATTTTACATATTACATTTTACATTTTACATTTTACATTTTACATTTTACATTTTACATTTTACATTTTACATTTTACATTTTACATTTTACATTTTACATTTTACATTTTACATTTTACATTTCACATTTTACATTTTACATTTTACATTTTACATTTTACATTTTACATTTTACATTTTACATTTTACATTTTACATTTTACATTTTACATTTTACATTTTACATTTTACATTTTACATTTTACATTTTACATTTTACATTTTACATTTTACATTTTACATTTTACATTTTACATTTTACATTTTACATTTTACATTTTACATTTTACATTTTACATTTTACATTTTACATTTTACATTTTACATTTTACATTTTACATTTTACATTTTACATTTTACATTTTACATTTTACATTTTACATTTTACATTTTACATTTTACATTTTACATTTTACATTTTACATTTTACATTTTACATTTTACATTTTACATTTTACATTTACCATTTTACATTTTACATTTTCCATTTTACATTTTACATTTTACATTTTACATTTTACATTTTACATTTTACATTTTACATTTTACATTTTACATTTTACATTTTACATTTTACATTTTACATTTTACATTTTACATTTTACATTTTACATTTTACATTTTACATTTTACATTTTACATTTTACATTTTACATTTTACATTTTACATTTTACATTTTACATTTTACATTTTACATTTTACATTTTACATTTTACATTTTACATTTTACATTTTACATTTTACATTTTACATTTTACATTTTACATTTTACATTTTACATTTTACATTTTACATTTTACATTTTACATTTTACATTTTACATTTTACATTTTACATTTTACATTTTACATTTTACATTTTACATTTTACATTTTAAATTTTAAATTTTAAATTTAATATTTTAAATTTTAAATTTTAAATTTTAAATTTTAAATTTTAAATTTTAAATTTTAAATTTTAAATTTTAAATTTTAAATTTTAAATTTTAAATTTTAAATTTTAAATTTTAAATTTTAAATTTTAAATTTTAAATTTTAAATTTTAAATTTTAAATTTTAAATTTTAAATTTTAAATTTTAAATTTTAAATTTTAAATTTTAAATTTTAAATTTTAAATTTTAAATTTTAAATTTTAAATTTTAAATTTTAAATTTTAAATTTTAAATTTTAAATTTTAAATTTTAAATTTTAAATTTTAAATTTTAAATTTTAAATTTCAAATTTCAAATTTTAAATTTTAAATTTTAAATTTTAAATTTTATATTTTAAATTATTAATTTAAAATTTAAAATTTAAAATTAAATTTAAAATTTAAAATGTTACATTTTACATTTTACATTTTACATTTTACATTTTACATTTTACATTTTACATTTTACATTTTACATTTTACATTTTACATTTTACGTTTTACATTTTGCATTTTACATTTTACATTTTACATTTTACATTTTACATTTTACATTTTACGTTTTACATTATACATTTTATATTTTACATTTTACATTTTACATTTTACATTTTACATTTTACATTTTACATTTTACATTTTACATTTTACATTTTACATTTTACATTTTACATTTTACATTTTACATTTTACATTTTACATTTTACATTTTACATTTTACATTTTACATTTTACATTTTACATTTTACATTTTACATTTTACATTTTACATTTTACATTTTACATTTTACATTTTACATTTTACATTTTACATTTTACATTTTACATTTTACATTTTACATTTTACATTTTACATTTTACATTTTACATTTTACATTTTACATTTTACATTTTTACATTTACATTTTACATTTTACATTTTACATTTTACATTTTACATTTTACATTTTACATTTTACATTTTACATTTTACATTTTACATTTTGCATTTTACATTTACCATTTTACATTTTCCATTTTACATTTTACATTTTACATTTTACATTTTACATTTTACATTTTACATTTTACATTTTACATTTTATTTTTTACATTTTACATTTTACATTTTACATTTTACATTTTACATTTTACATTTTACATTTTACATTTTACATTTTACATTTTACATTTTACATTTTACATTTTACATTTTACATTTTACATTTTACATTTTACATTTTACATTTTACATTTTACATTTTACATTTTACATTTTACATTTTACATTTTACATTTTACATTTTACATTTTACATTTTACATTTTACATTTTACATTTTACATTTTACATTTTACATTTTACATTTTACATTTTACATTTTACATTTTACATTTTACATTTTACATTTTACATTTTACATTTTACATTTTACATTTTACATTTTTCATTTTTCATTTTGCTTTTTAATTTTGTTAGATTATTTATTCTCATTCTCATTGTCACTATTGTTTCTCTTTATTCTGCCCGACTATTGCTATTGCTTTGGTTTTGGGATTCCTTTCAAGTTAACACGAAATTTCCTCCAGTATCATCTTATCATCTCCTTTCTCTTTCAGGATCAAAAGTCAAATTGATAGTAATCACAAATTACAACACATGATCGAAAATAACTTGGTGGGTTATGATATCTTGGAAGCTAAAGAGAAATATGCCTCAGTATTTCAAGCAGTCATAACCCACAATTTTGACGAAATTGGTATCAAGTAAGGACTAAATTAATATTGTGTTTTAATCCTCAAGGATATGAAGGACTATTTAATATTTAGATCTTTAGAGAAAATCAAACAACTTGAAGAGGCCATGAAAGACGAGGATGATTTCCAGGAAATGACATTAGCCCACATTAAAAATAGGTCAGATGTTTTTGTTCTACTACGATTTGCACTGTGGAATATGCATGAGATAATGCATCATGTTGGCCCGCAACGAGTGCGTCAACAGAGTTATCCCAGTACGGATCTGAAATTACCTCTGCTAAACTATGAAATGTTAAATATGAGAACATGTCCACCCAGTCCATATGAGGAGAATAGTAAGTTTGAAATTACTTTTCTGTCAAGATCATCGATCGTAGTAGGTCGTCACCATAGAGTAATGACGTATAGAGCTGCCATTGCACGTGGTGCGGTCGGTGAGATAGAGAGTTATTTGACGTAAATTGATTTACACCAGGTGGAATTACAAAAATTGGTGACTGGTGAACAAAAATTGGTGACTTAAATTTTTCATGTCGTTTTGATGAAAACCTGTGAAATTTAAACGTATTTTGGACTTTTTTTTGGATATATTTTATTGTTTGTATGTATGTATATATTTGTGGTGTATTTACACAAAAATTATAACGCACAAATCGAAATGCCGTTGCTGATTTATTGTTTGATGGCTTGAGCCATTGCCTCTATCTGGTATTATTAAAGCAATACTTTCCAACATCCAACCGCCCATATGCAACACACCAAGTGTCATCAATTTACTGAGAGAATTGGCGTCTCTATGCGTCATAACTCTATGGTCCTCATACTCTGTGTGTTCCTGAGTTCGGATTTTCATGACTGCTCTACGGGAATAGAATACAATAATTTAAAAGCACCTACTCGTATATCCTGCAATTCCTTCTAATTTTTCTGAAATGGTTGAAATTTTTCTTCTCTTATACTAATTTCTTTTAATTTTGGTTTCGTTACAAGTGTCTTCAGCGTCGAAATGGGTGCAAAATTGTATCATCAGTTGCATTTTGTGATTCATACACAGCAACGCTTTACCATTAGGAGACGATCATTCATTGTTTTAACAATTAAAGCCCCGTATTCAGTTATTACGAAATTTTCGTAAAAAATGTTGCCTTTTATCTCTAAACAGAAAAGGTTTGTTGCGGAGAGTTACCACCTATCTCCGATTTACATTGCAAATATTTCATGAATATTTCTTTCTCGCACTCCACTTTATTTTTACAGCCCCGTATTCAGTTCTGGCGAAATTTCCGTAACAATTTTTGTCATTTATGTATTTCTAAACGGAAAATTTTCTTGCGGAGGGTTACCACATATCTTTGATTTACCTTGTGCGTATTTAATTTATAATTTCTCTACGCGCTCCATATTATTTTTAATGCATGCCGTGTTGCTTTTTATTGTTAAAATTATCAAAATTCCCGTTCCTGACAATGGTTTTCGTACGAAATAACTTTGGCATAATAACCCTGTAATTGATTGAGACAATTGTTTTCGTACGAAATAACTTTGGCATAACAACCCGGTATTTGATTTTGCCTGCGAAGTTTTCGCAAAGATCTGAGTACACAAGGTAAATGAAAAGTGAGTGAAATTTTCGGTTTATGAAATTTTCGATATTTTGTACACACGTACTTCTTTTCGCAACGAAATTTCATAAAAACTGAATACCGGACTTAACGCATGTGATGCTACTTTTGATTGTTAAAACTATCGAACTGTCAAAATTCTGGTTCCAAACAATTATCAAGCAATTGATTTCGTACGAAATAACTTTGGCATGACAACCCTGTAATTGATTTTGTTTATGAAATTTTCGCTAAGGACAGTACCAAGTGCATGAGAACTGAGAGAACTTTTCTGTTCACGAAATTTTCGCAATTTTTAAAAAACACGTACTGCTTATAGGAATACAAATTGCATAAAAACTGAATACAGGGATTAAGTCTTAATTTCCAATTCCCTTTTTTCAGTTCCAGCACTCTTGCACACAGTTACCCATAAGTTAAAACTACTGCTAAGTTTTCTCGGTCCAACAAAACGTCGTAGATCCACAACAAAACTTCGTGAATCATATTGTCATGAAATGCTAGAAGCTACGTACAGTGTGAATCGGGGGTCACAATATGTTGCAGCACCGAATGTGGAAGATGTAAATGTCGCCATGGAGTTGAAAGCTGTGCAACTTATACCGGATCGTAAGCAGATAAAGATGGCCAGTGCCAGATTGGTGGAAGAAATGATGAAAAAGAGTCAATAGTAGTTCCTAATACAATAATGACTTAGCAAAATGACTCAAAGTTATAACCAAACTAATTGGGATTCAGTAGATATGGGGGTCATTATATTATTTGGAATTTGTTTCCTTTTTTTGTGGATACAATATTCACGATTTCTTTCCTAATATTTAGTTTCTTAGTTCAAAGTAAATTGTATTTAGATAATAATTTAAATAAAAATTGCGAATAAATTATTTCGAAATTCTAAAACCAAAGAATTTATATAAACGTTAAAAATTCCTTTAAAAAATTCAATGAAAATCAATCCTTACAAATCTTAAGCGGATTTTATACTGCTCCAATAAACCAAATGATTTGTTTTGAATCTGTCAAAATATTGTAACATACAACAGAGTTGACAGATCCAACCATAGGGCAATTTATAATAAAGAAGTTTATTCTTTCAATAATTTTCGTGTTTGTGTGGCAAAATAGTTCTGTTAAATACCACACAAATATATTCCTACAATAAGAGTAGAGATGGAAGATTTCTGTAATTTGAGTAATCTGTTGAGAGTACGTTCAAATACTGCATTTAACCAGGGGGTTTCTATCCTGGCGTTTACACGGGACAGTTTTGCTCCGACAGTAGTAATACATTCACACATTTTTACTACCGCACTTACACTTCTCTCACTTGCCTCGCCACTGTCTCTCTGATTTTTCAATGACAGTAACTTCGGCAAGAGATTTGACATAAGCGGCCACATCATGGCTGAACTAGTAAAGGTTGGCGCAATAGAACAACTGATTTTGCTTTCTTGTGACTCGATCTGTTAAATTCATTGTATTTTGTTGTTGTACTTTTTTGTTTACTGTGCTTGTTCATATGGATCATAGAATAACACATACTATAGAAAAACTTATTCTCTCATCTGACGTTTCATTTCACACTCTCTCGGTAGGTCTGTGGAAATGAGAGCAAATTAAATTTAAAATTTACATACACCAGGTGGAGTTACAAAATATGTTCACTTAACTATTTCCTGTCGTTTTGGTGTAGAACTGAAAAATTTAAATGTATTTTGCACTTTTTTGTTGACTTTTAACGTTGGTATTCATTTGTATTGTATTTAACACAACTAGTTTGCCACAAAAACACGAAATTCGGGTGTAGTTCCTTTGTGGATCGCTGTATACTATTGCCACCATCTGGTATTATTGAACCCATATTTTCCACCCTCCACTGTGTAATTTCCATCGTACCTATGACGTTTAATTTATTGAGCGAATAAAACCTTCTACGTATGTGTTATTCTATGATATGGATCTGTGTTGAATTTGACGGTTAGAGTCATGAAAGTTCATGCTGCGATTTGACACCGTTGGACCACAATTACCAAAAAAAGCAAAACAGCGCAAACGACTTTACAAATTGGGAAATATATTTGTATTTGAAAATTTTGCTAATTTTTATTGAATTATTGTTTGACAAAACAAACATAATGGGTCCGCCAAATAACTTTTTTTTTGAAAATGCTAAAAAAAACTACTGAATATTTTCTCAAATTTCTTTTTTTATTTGAAAGTACAATCCTTCCGGTTAATAATGGAAAATAATTTTATTCAAATGGCTGCCTCGGCTGGCCATGCAGTAGCCTACACGATCGGTCCAATTTTTAAGCACATTATCGATTGTGTGCAGCTGTATTTCACCAATGGCTTCACGAATATTTTCCTTTAAAGCGTCAATTGTCTCTGGCTTGTCGGCGTAACACTTATCTTTGAGGGCGCCCCACAAATAATAGTCCAACGGTGTCAAATCGCAGCTCCGAGTTGACCAAACGACATCAGCTCTGCGGCTGATAATGCGATCTTCAAAAACAGGGCGCAACACATCGAGTGTAGCTTCGGCTATGTGGCACGTAACGCCGTACTGTTGAAACCAAATGTTGCCAATATTCTCCTCTTCAATTTTTGTGAACAAAAATTCGTTCAACATGGCCCGATAACGATCGCCATTGACTATAACGGCCACTCCTTGCTCATTTTCGAAAAAAATGGCCCAATATGCCTCTGGACCAAAATCCGCACCAAACAGTGACTCGTTTTGGGTGCATCGGCTTTTCAATGTATGCGTGCGGGCTTACTGTGCCCCAAATGCGTCAATTTTGCTTGTTTACATACACGCCAAGATCAAAATGAGCTTCATCTGAAAAGATGATTTTTTTTTGGCAAAATCGGCATCTTCTGTAAGTCGATCGCAGGCCCAATTTTTCCCATATTTCCCAGCGTTGTTCAAGCGTATACACAACCATATTCGTTCAGCGGAAGGATAAAACTAATTATCTGTCAAATCAGACATGAGCTAAGTGTTACCATTCACGAAATAAGCACTAGTGAGAAAAAAAACGTTAGATGGCGGACCCGTTATAATCATGAATACATGTCTAATTTTGCAGAGTACATCAGTTCCATTGTAATTTGGAGAAGTAAGACAAAACACAATGGCAAAAGAGCGAAGAAACAAAAAATCAGAGCACGAAATTTAACGAAACGACATTGTCGGCGGTTGCTTAAAACTGTACTATCTTTATAACTGGCTGGACGCGTACGTCACACAAACAATTTTTCTCTTTGTGACAACTAATACATATGCTCAACTATCTTGTCTCAAATTGTCCCGTGTAAACGCAACGTATGACACAGCTGATCGAAAAAGTACTAGGGAAATGATGTAGAATGAGAGACCAAAGAAGACAGGAACTAATTTTAAATAGTGTTTATTGATACTAATGACAGCTAAATTATATTTTATGTTGGTTGCATTGAATGATAATACACATTCCCTTTGATTTCTATCCGTTTTATGTCCAACGAAAGTGTAAAATTGGTAAAATACAGCAGCAAATAAAACTCTATGAAATGGCCTACTACCTCGTCGTCATGAAGAGGCATCGAAGAGAGTAATGGAAACTCTTAAGTATTACTCTATGATTTAACCATTCCACAACAGTTCACTTGCTTCTCTACAAGTTATCATACTCTCCTCGTATTTGCTTCTTTATAGCTCAAATTCTCTGTCCAAAATTGCACCCACAGCAAAACAAAAAAGAAAAAAAACAAAAATAAAAATATTAGACGGTGTCGTATATACTTATAGTACCACCATTTCGCTTAATCAAACTCGTTTGTTAGTTAACCAAATAAATCTACATATTCTTAATTAATTAAAGCGGCAACGACATTTTTATGATACATATAAATAAATATTAAAGAAACATAAGTACATATTTCAAAAATTGAAAAAGAACGTAATTACAAAAACACAAACAAATCAAGTAAAACCGGTGTTAAGTATGGCCGTGCCGAATCGTATATACCCTATACCAGAGATCCAATTAAATCAAATTATCGTCACCACATAAATTATTCTAAAATTTATATTAGAATTTTTAATACAACTCGGACCCCAATTGGATCCCTGCTGGGGTATATGTATAAAATTCAGTCTTATATAACGGGTTTTCAACAGAGACGCTACAAAAGTATATCGATAGGGACAGCGAACGACGCCATATTCTTTCCCGCTCTTTTGACATTTCTCTTCAGTAAGGTTTTCCATTTCATCATGGATAGATCTACGAGCCAACAACGAGTCGAAATTATTAAAATTTACTACCGAAATTTGGAGTCAGTGGCCTCAACTTTAAGAGCGCTACGTCCAATTTATGGTCGTCAGCGATGAGGCTCATTTCTGGCTGAATGGCTTCGTCAATAAGCAAAATATGCGTTATTGGTCAGACAGCAATCCACACGTAATCCATGAGTCATCATTGCATTACGGTTTGGAGCGGTTTATGGGCCGGCGGCGTCATTGCGCCGTACTTCTTCCGTGATGATCAAGACCGGCACATTACTGTGAATGCAACTCGCTACCATTCAATGATAACCGAATATTTTTGGCCCCAATTGGATAATATGGACTTGGAGGACATGTGGTTCGAACAGGACGGCGCCACAAACCACACAGCGAATGCCACAATCAATTTAGTGGAAACCAAGTTTGGTGAACGTGTTATCTCACGAAATGGCCCAGTCGATTGGCCGCCTCGGTCGTGCGATTTGACGTCGTTAGATTATTTCCTGTGGGGCTAGGTCAAGTCTATTATGCCAACAAGCCAGCGACGATTGATGAACTTCGTACGAATATCGAACGTGAAATTGCAGCAGTATCGGCCGATTTATGCTTGAAAACCGTCTAAAATTGGGTTCAGCGTCTGGACTTCTGCAAGCGTGCCCGTGGTGGCCATGAAAAACAAATCGAGTTCCATACATAATGGCATCGAACGTACTTTCACAGGAATAAAGAATTTCATTGGTATCTAAAACCGGGTTTGTTTTATTTAAAAAAACTTTTGTAGCGCTCTTATTGAAAACCCCGTTACATATACAATGGTTTGGTGACTGACTGACTGGGTGGTTAATCAGAGCATTGACCAAACGGCTGAGATAGGAAGATGGAATTTGGAGTAGTTGTTCCTCTTCTTCTTAAAACAGGTTATTTTAAAATAAAACAAAGTGAAACTAATTTAAAAAAAAAACTGGTTTTACCGAAAATATTCCAATTTTTTTAAATAATAGCTTTTTCAAAACTCAGTTTGCGGTTTATTTGATTAACAAATTTTTGAAAACCCGGATTTCGGTTTTAGTTGGGTAAAACCGGGTTTTAAAGATAAAATGCTTCCACTTTTTTGCAAAATTATTTGGTGACTGACTGACTGTCGATTTACGTTATTATTCCTTTTCATAATTGATACAAATTCACATATTCGTGTTTTATACGATGACTTACGACCCTGGGATACGAGTCACGACTTACGATGCTTCTTGGTGAGAAGAGACGAAAGATGGGTAGCATAAGAGTCACGAATTGGAAATTCAGGGCGCATTTTGATATTTCTCTTTCACCTCTTTCGTGTTTTGACATGGCGGTAAAGCAACAGTATACAAAAAGTGGTGACAAATTGTTTTCAAGCAATTTCTTAATAAATTAAAACAATACAAGAAGAAAAAAGAAGATTCACCGACAATACGTCAGAAAGAGTCACGCAAAGTTTTGTACAGAGAGCCGTCGTCTGAACGCACATGAATTTACGAAGCGTTACCAAAAGAGAATGAACACAATGTCCCAGGGTCGTAAGTCATCGTATAAAAGACGAAATAGTAAAATAACCAAGTACTAGCACTAAACGTTGTTGTAGGCAGCAATAACAGGCATTTTGTTTTTGTTTCAATCGCTAAAGTTGTCAATCTATACACGTAAGTATACCAACCACACAGGAATACAAAAAAGCATAAAAACAAAGTACATATGAGTTTGACAATTTAAACGATTAATTCTATGAAAACAAATTAAATCAGGTGTTACAACGAGTTTACCTTCTCGTAATTGTACCATGCACATACTGTTGCCAAAGACGATCAAGAAGTAGACGGCCAGACGATTTGCGCAATTTGGCAACCCTCGTAAAATAGAACCAAAAAGTGGTTACAATTCATTCAAACGCATTTCTCTCTCACGTCTTATCTTGATTATTTCATACTTTTTTTTTTACTTTTTTACTTCCCCATGGTTGGAATTTGCATAGTTATATAAAATAACACTATCAAAAAGCTGTTCGTGTTTTGAAATATCAAAAACGATGTACAAGTAGACAGTCAAAATTTCTCTTCACTCAAATGCCAACAAACAAAACGAGTGAAACCCTAGTACTTCGCTACTCTCTCTCTTACTCTCTTCATTGAATATTTCAATACACGAGCAGCTTTTTGATAGTGTTATTGTATATAACTATAAAAATTCCAACCATGTTGAAGTAAAATTACATAAACTATGCAAGAAGTATGAAATAAGCAGGATATGACGCGAGAGAGAAATGCGTTTGAGTGAACTCCTAGTACTTTTTGGTTCTCTTTTACCAGGGTTGCCAAGTTGCGCACATCTTCTGGTCGTCTAATTGTAAATCGTCTTTGGAAATATTCAATGAAGAGAGTAAGAGAGAGAGCAGAGAATGATTAACGCTTCACTCGTTTTGTTTGTTCGCATTTGAGTGAAGAGAAATATTGACTGTCTACTTTAGTACATCGTTTTTGCATTTGCTTTAAACATCTTTCTCTTTGTTTTAACCATAAAGAAACTATGGTATAGAGAAGAAAATTTACTCATGGAGTGGATTGCCAAAAAGAAATCGAGTGAAGCGCGTCGTTTCTCTGCTCTCTCTCTTACTCTCTTCGTTGAATATTTCAATACACGAGCAGTTTTCTGATGATGTTACTCATAGAATAACACATACGTAGATAAACTTATTCTTTCATCTGACGTTTCATTTCACACTCTTCGTCGTAGGTTTATGGAAATGAGAGCAATTAAATTTAAAATTACCTTACACCAGGTGGAGTTACAAAATGTGTTCACTTAACTTTTTCATGTCGTTTTGGTGTAGAACTGAAAAATGTAAATATATTGTGCATTTTTTTGTTGACTTTTATCGTTGGTATACATTTGTATTGTATTTAACACAACTAGTTTGTCACAAAAACACGAAATTCGGTTGTTGTTCCTTTGTGGATCGCTGTATACTATTGCCACTATCTGGTATTATTGAACCCATATTTTCCACCATTCAATGTTTACTTTCCATCGTACCTATGCCGTTTAATTTATTGAGCGAATAAAAGCTTCTATGGTATGTATTATTCTATGATCGAACTTATGGAAGTTCAGTTCTGTCGCTGAGGTTTGACAAACACAGCTGAAATTGTTACTGTGAATGTTCAAAATATATAAATATATGAACATCTTGAATGCACAAAACTGAAAATGTAGGATTTTGTTCGATGTTGCTGACAGAAGTTCGTTTCCTCCATAGAATAACACATACTATAGAAGAACTTATTCTCTCATCTGACGTTTCATTTCACACTCTCTCGGTAGGTCCATAGAATAACACATACTATAGAAGAACTTATTCTCTCATCTGACGTTTCATTTCACACTCTCTCGGTAGGTCTGTGGAAATGTTTACATACACCAGGTGGAGTTACAAAATATGTTCACTTAACTATTTCCTGTCGTTTTGGTGTAGAACTGAAAAATTTAAATGTATTTTGCACTTTTTTGTTGACTTTTAACGTTGGTATTCATTTGTATTGTATTTAACACAACTAGTTTGCCACAAAAACACGAAATTCGGGTGTAGTTCCTTTGTGGATCGCTGTATACTATTGCCACCATCTGGTATTATTGAACCCATATTTTCCACCCTCCACTGTGTAATTTCCATCGTACCTATGACGTTTAATTTATTGAGCGAATAAAACCTTCTACGTATGTGTTATTCTATGGGTAGGTCTGTGGAAATGTTTACATACACCAGGTGGAGTTACAAAATATGTTCACTTAACTATTTCCTGTCGTTTTGGTGTAGAACTGAAAAATTTTAATGTATTTTGCACTTTTTTGTTGACTTTTAACGTTGGTATTCATTTGTATTGTATTTAACACAACTAGTTTGCCACAAAAACACGAAATTCGGGTGTAGTTCCTTTGTGGATCGCTGTATACTATTGCCACCATCTGGTATTATTGAACCCATATTTTCCACCCTCCACTGTGTAATTTCCATCGTACCTATGACGTTTAATTTATTGAGCGAATAAAACCTTCTACGTATGTGTTATTCTATGGTTTCCTCCATAGAATAACACATACTATAGAAGTTTTTATTCGCTCAATAAATTAAACGTCATAGGTACGATGGAAATTACACAGTGGAGGGTGGAAAATATGGGTTCAATAATACCAGATGGTGGCAATAGTATACAGCGATCCGCAAAGGAACTACACCCGAATTTCGTGTTTTTGTGGCAAACTAGTTGTGTTAAATACAATACAAATGAATACCAACGTTAAAAGTCAACAAAAAAGTGCAAAATACATTTAAATTTTTCAGTTCTACACCAAAACGACAGGAAATAGTTAAGTGAACATATTTTGTAACTCCACCTGGTGTATGTAAATTTTAAATTTAATTTGCTCTCATTTCCACAGACCTACCGAGAGAGTGTGAAATGAAACGTCAGATGAGAGAATAAGTTCTTCTATAGTATGTGTTATTCTATGGTTTCCTCATTTGTATTTAAGCCAACTATTTTGCCACACGAAATGCGGTTGTTGTTGCTTTGTTGGCGGTTGTGTATTATTGTCTCTATCTGGTAGTATTGAAGTCATGCACTGCATTCTAATTTGCTCTATGGTTTACGACAGATAGACGTGGATATATCGCCTTTACGTTTTAAGCCCTGTATTCAGGTCTGGCGAAATGTTCCTAAGAATTTTGTAAATTATGACTAAACGGAAAAATTGTGGTGCGGAGAGTTACCACCTATCTTTGATTTACCTTGCAAACATTTCAATTATGATTCCTCTACGCACTTCATTTTGTTAGTGTGGGCGACTCTTGTACATGAGAACCTGGGTTCGATCCTTGTTCAGACCACCTAACATTTTTTTCAGAGTACTTAGCCATGAAAAAGCTTTTCAAATACCGTTCGGAACCGCTGTAAAACTGTAGGTGCCAATCAGTGAGTGTAAAACTATAAAGCGAGTGTAAAACTACACGTTGAAAAAAACATATTCTCCTAAACATATTCTGCAGGGACCATGTATATGTTTGAAACACACCCTAGGCATTCACATGTTTGCAAGCCCCAAACTCACTTGTATTTACATGCAAACAGTACCATGTTTACTCGCAAGCATGTATGGTTTTACGTGGGCATATATGCGATCTTCATCCCCAATATTCATATACTTACATGAATGCATTCGCGTGTTGCCCCCAAACCTTCAAATACTTACGTGGAAACATATGCGTGTTTCCTCCCAAACATAATTATATTTAAACACGAATTATTCGTTGATATACATATATACATATATTTGTATTGTTTATTATAATTAATTTTATCAATATAAATCCACATTTATAAATAATTAATTTTTAAGATTTAAAACGGCCCTTTTTTACATTTACCTGCATTGAATGCATTATTTGTTTTTTTTTCATGAAATGAGAATCTGCTGCTCTTTTACTTCTCCTTTCTTTGTTGTCTCTCACGTTCTTGTTTTCAGAAGATTTCAACTATACTTTGGTTATCACTATGCGTTGGTACATAAACAATATAGTTATATACAAATCTAGTTCATGCAAACAAAGCATGAATTAATTAAATAAATAAATGGTTTCCCGTTACATCCCATGTAGGTATTAGGGAGAGCTTCTCACAACAATTAAGCTATGCGCGTTCTAGTTTTACACTCAGTGATTGGCATCTACAGTTTTACACCGCTTCCGAACGGTATTTTGGGAAGCTATTTAATTGCTATATACTCGATAGTGTCGCCGTCACTAAGCGAGGTGGCCGCCGTCGAAAGAAATTTAAGGTGGTCAGAGCAGGGATCGAACCCACGTTCTTGTGCACAAGAGACGCGCACACTACCATTGCACCACCGACGGCCACATTACTTGTGTTTTTATTAAATACTTGTTTTTTATAATATTTCAGAAATGGTCCACCGTTCCGATTATCTCAGGACAGACAAAGGGCTTCACGTTATTGCCCTTTCCAGTTCCTTTCCGCAAAATCGTTTCTCACTTTGGTAACACGCATCCATATGTATGTATATACGAATCATATACACAAAAACCAAAGTAGCACACACCATTCTTTGTTTATTATTTTTTCACTGATCAAGCGCTTTTGATATCCTCTGTCCGATGAACCATTGACGAGTGAATACATGAAACTAAAACGTAAAATATCAGAACTATACTATACACTATACACTGACTTCATCTGCAATTTACACGAACAGTCACATGGTTGAAACACAAGGTTGTATCGTTAGAACAGCTGATTTGATTTTTTTCATTTGACGCACTTGGGAAATGTTAAATTTGTTTACATTTGTTGGTTATAAGTTGTTTACAGACGCGGAATTAAACATCAGACGCGAATACGAGTTAGAGTTTCACACCGGGAAAAACCAATTCAACTGCAGCATCAAAATTTCAATTATTTATTTCAATCTTCATTAATTTGGCAAATATTTCTTTCCAATTATATCACAACCGATTCAAAAATGCACATTTTGTTTACATTTTTATCAGCTGAGTTTGACAGAAGCCAAGTGCGATTTTGCACATGATTACACACATATTTACTGCTACTACCGTGATTAGTGTGCCCTGCACATTCAGGAATATTTATGAATCACTGACTGAAAGAATAAGGCAAACAGACAGATACACATTTACAATATATATACTCTCTCGTTGTCCCTCTTTTATTCTCTTGCTTTCGACAGAGCATAAACACTGCATCAAACACATTTATATCCCAAACACAGATTTGTATCACAAACACAGATGTTTTTGTATTGCAAACACATCCCGCCTTATTTATAAAAAGTTGTGAGAGGTTTGAGAGGCTGTTTATCATGCAAAAAAAGTCTCTCAAACCTCTCACAACTTTTTATGAATAAGGCGGATGTATTATAGCATATTAATCATTGTGTCTCAAACATATTATATTGAACAGCAAACACAATGTGTTTGGACACAAATATATTATAGTTGCGATAAGCTCCAAACACACGTTATATTTCTATCCAAACAACCAAAATCGACATATTTTTCAGCGTGTATATAATGGTATGTAATGGTAATCTAGTTTTGGTTGTTGGTTGTTCCAATGTATTATCGATCAATGGTGTTCGTTCCAAATAACTTTGATATTACAATCCTGTACTTGATTTGCCTACGAAATTTTCGCAAAGAGCTGAAATTTCCGCTACTTCTTATAGCAAAGAAAATTTCATAAAGACTGAATACCGGGCTCTAGGATGACCAAGAATATACTTAAATACTTTATATATTATGTTTATTTAGAGGTGTTACGAATGGAGTGACAAACTGAATACACCCCCTTCCTATAGAGGAGGGTATACAAATTCAACAAAAAGTCAAGCTTTAGAGAAGTTTAAGATTTGCATTGAACGACAAAGCAGAAAATTCACCAATACATTTTTTTTGTTGGCGCTCAGTACGTTGTGAGTAAGAAAGATGATAAGATGGTTTTGAATCCTATCGAAGTGTTGACTAAAGATCCCAAATCAATATTGCATCCTAATTATCGGTATCAACTCTTGGTGACGCTAACAAGTGAGTGACAAGTGAATTTAACCGAACGTGTGGTGGTGGTGACAAGTGTTCAGAGTTACAGAAACCAGAATCTGTGCCAATGAAACTGGATTCAAGAAAAATTTTGGTTAACATTTCTTGATTAAAATTCATTAAATTAACAAAATTTATAGCTTTCATCCCGTGCGTAATATTTGTATTATTTTTGCAATTTTGAAAGAAATTTAAAAAAAATCCTAAAACATAAAATAAAAAATCGTACGTGCTGAAATCAGTGAGTGTAAAACTAGAAAGCGCACAGCTCTGTTACTGTGAAGCTCTTTGGGTTGTTAAATCATTATTAAGCATTGAGTGAAAAACCAAATTCATTGTTTAACCACAATTTTACTACTTTATAAAACAAAGATCACCACTGACTGAAATATTGGTTATAAGTCATGTACTCTGGTTTATTTACAACAAATTGTGCGAACGTCGAACAAAACCCTCCATTTTTTAAATTTGTGCATTCACGATGCCCATATATTTACATACATAAATTGCACATTCACAGTAACAATTGCAGCTTTGTTTATCAAACCTGAGCGACGGAATTCATCTCTTGACGTTAAAATTTGGAACTTCCACACGTTCGATTCACTTCAGACAAAAAAGCAAGAGCGAGTTGGGTCATCTCGTACGAATATGTTAATTAATGGAATTCCAACAACGTTGACAAACAAAATAAATCATTTACTTAGTGAAATAGAACAAAAGATATTAAAACCACAACAAAACAAAAGATATTAAACCAGTTTTTATATTACACCTTTAGTGTGGTCTCTTATTTTGTTTTACTTTCTCTTTTCGTGTGGTAGTACGCGGCTGGCAAGAAATGCAAACGTAATTTTTGACATTTTCTGTCTATTACAGGGTTGTTTACAACAATCATTGGATACTTTTTGCCCTACCTGAAACCATAGAATAATACATACCATAGAAGCTTTTATTCGCTCAATAAATTAAACGTCATAGGTACGATGGAAAGTAAACATTGGATGGTGGAAAATATGGGTTCAATAATACCAGATAGTGGCAATAGTATGCAGCGATCAACAACCGAATTTCGTGTTTTTGTGGCAAACTAGTTGTGTTAAATACAACACAAATGTATACCAACGATAAAAGTCAACAAAAAAGTGCAAAATACTTTTAAATCTTTCAGTTCTACACTAAAACGACATGAAAAAGTTAAGTGAACATATTTTGTAACTCCACCTGGTGTAAGGTGATTTTAAATTTAATTGCTCTCATGTCCACAAACCTACGATGGAGAGTGTGAAATGAAACGTCAGATGAGAGAATAAGTTTATCTATGTATGTATTATTCTATGCCTGAAACCATAGACCAATACATCCATAGATCATTTTATTCGCTCAATAAATTAAACGTCATAGGTACGATGGAGAGTAAACATTGGATTTTGGAAAACATGGGTTCAATAATACCAGAGATAGATAGTAAACGACGTTCAACAAAGGAACAACAACCGAATTTCGTATTTTTGTGGAAAAATAGTTGTGTTAAATATAATACAAATGTATACCAACGATAAGTCAACAAAAAAGTGCAAAATACATTTAAATTTTTTAGGTTCTACACCAAAACGACATGAAAAAGTTAAGTGAACACATTTTGTAACTCCACCTGGTGTAAGTTAATTTTAAATTTAATTGCTCTAATTTCCACAAACCTACGACGAAGAGTGTGAAATGAAACGTCAGATGAGAGAATAAAAGTATCTACGTATGCAAATATTAGTCTATGGGTCAAGGCATAGAGGAAATTAAAATAGAGAATGCTTTGCTCTCATCTGACGTTTCATTTCACACTCTTCGTCGCATAGACTAATACATACCTAGATAAACTTATTCTCTCATCTGACGTTTCATTTCACACTCTCATCGTAGGTTTGTGGAAATGAGAGCAATTAAATTTAAAATTATCTTACACCAGGTGGAGTTACAAAATATGTTCACTTAACTTTTTCCTGTCGTTTTGGTGTAGAACTGAAAAATTTAAATATATTTTGCACTTTTTTATTGACTTTTATCGTTGGTATACATTTGTATTGTATTTAACACAACTAGTTTGCCACAAAAACACGAAATTCGGTTGTTGTTCGTATGTTGATCGCTGTATACTATTGCCACTATCTGGTATTATTGAACCCATATTTCTACCATCCAATGTTTACTTTCCATCGTACCTATGACGTTTAATTTATTGAGCGAATAAAACTTTCTTTGGTATGTGTTATTCTATGCTTCGTCGTAGGTTTGTGCAAATGAGAGATATTCAACTAAAATCAACTTACTCCAGGTGGAGTTACATGAACTGTAGACTTAACTTTCCATGTTGTTTTGGTATAGAATTCTGGAATTTAAATGAAATTTTGTAATTATTGACTTTTATTGTTGGTATACTTTCGTGGTGTATTTAACACATCTATTGTGCCACACAAACACGTAATGTGGTTGTTGTTGCTTTGTTGGATATTTTGTACCTACGAATGCCTCTCTCTATCTGGTATTATTGAATCCATAACTTGAAACATCCAACGTTTGCATGCAACCAAACCTATGAATTTAAAATTATTGAGTGAATAAATTTCTCTATTCTAATTCTATGGATCAAGGAATTTTTGTACCTTTACCTTTGTTTTGTGTCCGTTGTTCGTAGTACGTTGATATTGACATAAACTACACACCAAACAGAAACAGAATGCTGGTTGTTGTTGCCTTGTTGTAATTTTTGTAGTATTGCTTCTACCTTTTCAAGCTGCCTTGAGTTACATGCAACAACCTACTACTACTACCCACTACCTACTACTAGAGTTGGGTAGTTCATGAACTACCTAGTTCATTTAGGATGACCAGACATCACCCTCATGAACATAATGCACATGTTCGATACGGCGAGTATGTTCGTTATAGTTACGACCGGGCACCTTAAATGGACGAGTTCGAGAACTATTGAACGAGTTCGACACAAGTCTACCTACTACTATATACTGAAAATTTCTCAAACTGAAGTTCAGGTGCAGCTCCGTACTTGGTGGAAGTCGAAAAAAGTATTATAGGACTTGTGGCCGCGGCCAGAGTCGATACACATTTGTTAGAATATTATATTATTTTCTTTTTCTTCTTGAATATTCTCTTTGGCGATTCATGTTGTGTTAAAACTATAGATTAATTTATATTTAGATGTATTATCCGTCTCTTCTGACTTTTCTCACTGCGCTTCTTCAATAAGGAACCGAACTTCTGTCAGCTGTTTTGCTGTTTAATTACAACAATTTGTGTGAACATCGAACAAAATCCTCCATTTTAGAGTTGGATAGTTCATGAACTACCTAGTTCATTTAGGGTGACCAGACATCACCCTCATGAACATAATGCACTTTTTCGATACGGCGAGTATGTTCGTTATTGTTACTACCGGGCACCTTAAATGAACGAGTTCGAGAACTAGTGAACGAGTTCGACACAAGTCTACTCCATTTGTAGTTTTGTGCATTCACGATGTTCATACATTGAGATTTTTTGAACATTCACAGTAAAAATTTCAGCTGTGTTTGTCAAAACTCAGCGACAGCGTTCTCCTTTTGACGTTCAAACACAAGTTCGCTTCCCTTCAATCATTAAACCGATGAGAGAGTTGACAAATCTACTATGTACAAATTAATCTATGTCTTGTAGAACTCCAAGAATACTCCAAGAAATTGTGAATGGCTTTACAATAGAGTAAATATGGTATAGAGGAACAACTTATCTCATTAAATTTACTGTATTTGGTGTGGTTGCTTATGGACGTTGCATGTTGAAAAAGTATTGCCTTAATAACAGCAGATTAGTACAAAACATTAAAAAAGGCGACCACAACGCCATTTTGTGTTAGAATTGTTATATACAACATAAAAAGTCAACAAAAAATTGCAAAACACATTTAAATTTCACAGTTCTCTACTAAACCGACATGTACAAGTTAAGTAATCAGTTCTTGCTACCAGGGCTGTGGAGTCTGGCCACAAAAATATTTGTCCATGTGCACAAAGATTTATTGAAGAATCGCGAGCTATTTAAAGTCGATACTGAATGCGTTATACAAGGTTTATAAAATCGTTTCGTTATACATAATTCAATATTTTGCTAAATTTTACATTATTTTCAGTTCAAGTTTTTACCCTATCCCATGGCATTGCCACCGGTTGGAATTCTCCGATAGTTCACAAACTTCAATTGCAAGATTCACCGACTGGCTTTGTGATATCTGTAGAGCAGGTATCATGGATTGGCTCGCTGTATGGCTTGGGCGCATTGGCGGGTAACATTTTATGTGGAATTTTCATAAATCGTATTGGAAGAAAATGGTGCATGTGTTTAATGGCCCTGCCGCATATGGTAAGTATGAGTACTACTTATACATTCGATAATCAGAAGTTGTAAACACTCTGCTCCACAATGGGTTAACTCATTAAACTAAAATAAATCTGGGATCTTAACGAATTGTTCATGACTGTATACATAAAGTACTTACGTGTGATTCTCTTTGAGTACAGTTCAATGAAATCAACAAATTACTCGTTTAGGTCAAAGTTTATCAACCCATAAGACTGAAATACTGTCTGTTAAATTGTTTGTTAATTGTTAATAACATTAATATACATACAATATTTATAAACATATGGGGCATTTCACGTAAAGCGGACAATCAACATTGTTGTTTGTGAAATATGTTCATATTTTGCTTAACTGCACTACTAGTAGGTATGAAAGTGAACACGCAATATTTTTATACCCTCGCCAATAGGGATGGGGGTATATAACGTATAGAGCTGCCATTGTTCTCATCTGACATTTCTTTTCACACTATTCGTGGTGCGGTCGGTGCGATGATAGACGAAACATACATAGATACATTTATTCTCTCAATAAATTAAACGTCATAGGTACGGTACGGTGGAAAGTAAACATTGGATGGTGGAAAACATGGGTTCAATAATACCAGATAGTGGCAATAGTAAACAACGCCCAACAAAGGAACAACAACCGCATTTCGTGTTTCTGTGGCAAACTAATTGTGTTAAATACAATACTAATGTATACCAACGATAAAAGTCAAGAAAAAAATACAAAATATATTAAAATTTTTCAGTTCTACACCAAAACGACATGAAAAAGTTAAGTGAACACATTTTGTAACTCCACCTGGTGTAGGATAATTTTAAATTTAATTTCTCTCATTTCCACAAACCTACGACGAAGAGTGTGAAATGAAACGTCAGATGAGAGAATAAATGTATGAGTCTATGGGTGTGATACAGAGTTATTTGACGTAAATTGACTTACACCAGGTGGAATAAAAAAAATGTTGACTTAAATTTTTTATGTCGTTTTGATGAAAAACTTTGAAATTTAAACATATGTTGGACTGTTTTGATATATTTTATTGTTGGTATATACAAGGTGGCGCAAAAGTAAACTTCCGATGTTTTTTGGCTGTAATTTAAAAAAAAAATTAAAAACTTTGATTCTTCTTGTGGATTATTTTTATTTGGTCTTTTAATTTTTTTTACATCAAGTCGAGAATATGATGTCATGTAACTGGCCGCCGCCACAGTTGATTGTCATTTGAGCCCTTTTTATGGCATTTTCCATCACTTTGGCCAAAACTTCCGGCAATAGGTCCTCACATTCTTGACGGATATTGTCTTTAAGAGCTGCAAGAGTCTGAGGCTTGTTGACATAAACCCGCGACTTCAAAAAGCCCCACAAAAAGAAGTCTGGAGCGGTCAAATCAGGCGATCTTGCTGGCCAGTGCAAATCGCCAAAACGGGAGATTAGGCGCCCGGGAAATGCATCCTTCAGCATATCGGTTGTGGCACGTGCAGTGTGTGCCGTTGCACCGTCCTGTTGGACCCACATGTTTTCCAATCCCAATTCATCAAGTTGCGGCAAAAGAACTCGTTGATCATTGCTCTGTAGCGCTCACCATTCACAGTAACCGTTTGGCCCGCGACGTCTTCGAAGAAAAAAGGTCCGATGACATCCTCGGCTACAGCAGCAATATTCTCTGCAGAACGGCTACTCCGGGGTCTGCCACGCCTGGCAGCATCTCGTGTTGTGCCAGTCTCTTCGAGGCGAGCGGCTAAACGTCGCAGTGTTTCACCAGTAGGCGTTGGACGGCCAGCAAATCTGCGACGAAATTCACGTTATGCCAAAGTCACCGACCGATTATTGGTCAAATAAATAGTCAGCAATATTCCGCGTTCTGGAGCAGTGTAGCGTAACATTGTTTATTAACTTGTATTTCGCATGTATTTACTACACAAATGTCAAAACAGAACTGACATTAGGGGCCAATCGCAAAATTTATAGCATTTTCTGATAGGAGGATTACTTTTGCGCCACCTTGTATTTGTGGTGTATTTACTCGAAAATTTTAACTCACAAATCGAAATGCCGTTGCTGATTTATTGTTGGATGGTTTGAGCCATTGCCTCTATCTGGTATTATTAAAGCAATACTTTCCAACATCCAACCAGCCATCTGCAACAAACCAAATGTCATCAATTTACTCTAAACGTCATTACTCGATGGTATATATCATTTAATACGGAAAATATGAAACGCATAGAAGGAGTCATGTTAGACTCTTAGTATCTTTGGACGAAATTCGTTTTCGGACTTTTTAAGACTTTTTTTTGAACCATGTCCGTCTCTCTGGCTGGCTGGTTGTTCAACACGACAACTGTGTTATCACAATGAATTTTTGTCAGTGTCCAGACTTAGTTTGGGATTGCAAATGGGCGTTTTGACCACCCCCTTCTGGTACCTGTCATACAAATCGACAGATTTAGCACAGAATGAAATTTTTTCTAAAACTTTTTTGCTGGTAGATGTGATTAGCTTCAACTCACACACTAGATAATAATGTGTACATATTCTACTTAACTGGAAAAAATGGGCGAGATTGCCACACCCATTCTGGTACCTCCTATGCAAAAGCTTGGTTGTCTTCCGGGATGTCAACGCGATAAATCGCGTGAAACACTTCCAACCTTAATGAAATTAGGTTTAAGGCTTCACGTCATTAAATGCTAACCACCGATTAAGACAAGGGTGATTTTGCTACGCCCATTTTGGTACCTTCCATACAAAAGTTGTTTGGCCGTCTGGTTGTTCGGCGCGAGAAGTCCCGCAAAACCGAACCAATCTTGATGAAATTTTATTCTGGACAATATTTGGTCAAATGATACTCTTCTATGGACAATAAGCGGGTTTACCACACCGATTCTGGTACTTCCCATACAAAAGTTGGGCGAATGACTCGTTGATCGACACAATAACTCTCGTAAACCCCAACCGACTTGAATGAAATTCGGTTCTAGTCAATATTAAGCTAAAAGCAACTGTGTAATTTTTTTTCAAATTCAAATTCAAATAAACGCTACTGTGTAATTAATAATTCACTAGTGTGCCACGCCCAATTTCGTACCTCCCATACAAAAGTTGGATGTATTTCTGGTTGGCCGACTCGATATCTCCAGTAAACTACAGCCGATCTTAATAAATTTTGGTACTGATCAATATTTTGGCAAAAGCTACTACTGTGCAATAAAAAATTAACATCCTCCATGCCCATTTTTTGACCTCCTATCTAAATATTGGGGCGAACAATTGGTTGGTGGTCACAACAATTTCCAAAACCACTTAGGATTCTAATTAAGTTGCTTATTAGATAATGCGATTGAATATGGGCGAATTTTGCCACGCCCATTATTTTAATGTAAGGGTGAATATAGACATGTTTTAACAGAACTCGGACGTAATGGATGACTTGGGGTGAGGGTATGTTTAGGTCGGTTCACCCAACTAAAATTTATGTACTGGTTTTTGTATGACGTTTATTTTTCAAGTTATGGGATTCTAAAGTGTAGAAGTTTTTGAAATTTGGGTTTGGTTTCGGCGGAAAGCTTAATTTCAAGTCAAACATCTTGGAAGGCACCAGAGAGAGCGAGTAGTATACTCATGTATAAGGGTATATCCGAGAAAATAGTTTACTGGATATATACAGCTGTTGTCCGCCTGATATTGTTCTACGGCATTGTTGTGTGGTGGGCGGTACTGGAAAAATCCACTTACCTAAGTCTGTTAACAAAAGTTCAGAGAATGGAAATGGTGTGTATCACGAGTGTCTTCGAACAACCCCCACCGAGGGTTTGGGGATTATCCCCCACCAGTTACAACTAGATTTATTGGGAAGGCAATTGGCTGCAACGTTGGCAATCACCCTAAGACATACTTCGCAATGGATAGCCAGCTCATGTGGTCATTGATCGATTTTGAATGATATCCACAATTAAAGTCGGATAAATTAGAAGTGCGTACGAAATAAATGGTGCATATTTTTAGGCTTTAAACTGTTGCATAATATCCACGTGCATAATATAACATCAATTGTTCCTTTAGTTTTCTTTTAAAATGGTGAGCCAACAAAAAGTTCGCGAAAGATAATTAAAATTTTCAACGAAAATGAAGTCGTTCTTATAAAACAATTGCTAGGATACCCCTGCTATCCCTGTCCCGTAATACAGTTTCTAGAGTTATAAACAAAATATAAGAAACTCCTGACGATCGATAGAAAATCTGGGGGTGCCAGAAAAAAGGGCTTTTCAGACGTCGGGAAGTCTAAGAAAAGTATTAGACATTCTTCAGAAAATTCAAAACGTATCAGGTTGCTCAGAACACCAATTGGTCTCAAGACTTACAAAGTTCAAAATGTGCCCGATAGAAATTTCAAAAAAAATCCGGAAGCAATACTGCGAGCTAAAAGTTTACAAAAAAATTTCATTCAAAATTATGGATGCTGTGTAATGGATGATGCTGTCCGACTTTTTACAGCTACCTGGCCAGGAGTTTCATATTGCAGATAGTAGAGGAAATGTTGCAGAAGAGTTCAGAGTTCAAGACAAAGTTCCCGAAGAAATTGTTGGGTGTGGCAAGCCATTTGTGGACAAAGGAGCAGCTCATTTGTTACAACTGGCACGATAAATACTGAAGTTCAAATCAAGGAATGTCTACAAAAAAGCCTTCTTCCAATTTTAAGAAATCACGAAGATTCTACATTATTTTGGCCCGATTTCACGTCCTGATATTACAACAAATGAACTATTGACTGGCACCAATACAATAATGTAGTGTTTGTACCAAAGGAGTCACAATTTACATAGCTGTCCAGAACTCCGTCCGATCGAAAGATATTGAGCCCTAGTTAAGCGGTATTTAAAGGCTATGAAAGAAGCTGCTAAGGATGCAAAAGTTTTTAGATGAAAGTGGGCTACCAGCATTAATATGGTACCAAAGAGTACAAAGCCCTAATGGAAGGCATCCTTGAAAAAATAAAAAAATTATAAATAAAAACTAAAGATTTTTAAGCCAGTGTAGAAAGTGAATTTGATCTTAATTTTTGTTAATAAATAAATACTTGTAACAATTGATTTTTTTTTACCAAAAATGAGTGCACCAATTATTTCGTACGCACATCTTAACACTACTTCAACCTTTGAGAGAAGCTTCGCCACTCATATTCCGGACAGGTATGACTGGAAGGGACGCATACCAGGTTATAGAAGGTATATAGGCTTATACATAAATGGACGACTCCTAATTAGGCGGCAAAATATCGTTTGGAGTATATTCTAAAGAGCTGGCGCTGGACCATGAACAAAGGCTAGCAGTGGTGTCTTTCAGGCAGAAGTCATGGCAATCGGAGAGGTTGTCATTTGACTGGATCGAAATGTCATCACCACCAACACGGATTCTGTCTGTCAGGCTTCTATAGAATCCCTGCAATATACATATACATATTCCTGACTGCCGTAAATCTCTGAATGAGATGGCCAAGCAGTTCGATATTCACCTTATTAGGGTCAGGAATATGCCAGGGAATCCTAGAACAGTTAATACAGTACAATATTCGGGACTACCTCACATAAAGCATGTGGGAATGTCCAATTTCTGCATGCAAGTTCATGCATAAAACCGAAACTTTGATACATGCGAATGATATATGGTCTCGTAACACAAAATGCAGGATCACCAGGAAAGTATGACCAAGATTTGACCTGAATCATACGCTAAATTTGATATCCATTCCCAGACAAGATGTCTCTGTACTAGTAGCTGTGATTACTGGTCACTCTTTGATAGGCAGACACGCGTCTAGATGTTTAATCTCAGCTCATGATTACTGCAGAAGCTTTAGGGATGAAGAGGAAGACGAGAGCTTCGAACATCTCATATTCCACTGCTGGGCCTATTGTATGAGTTGGAGAAAATATCTAGGATCTTATTTCTTGTTGGATCTAACAGACATTCTGGAAGTTAAGCTGAATGGTCTTCGGACCTTTCTGCAGAGTACGAATTGGTTAGACAGGTACTTATGTACGTCTCGCTTAATCCATATCCTGGAAATTCGGGACGAGGTATCATATGGCTTGAACACCCCATACCCATACCAGGTCAGTTTACATGCCCAACGATGGTGAGGTTATATGACGTCCCGTGGTGTCACAAAGGTCCTCATAGGACTAAGTGTGTTAATAGTGACAGCCAGTTCTACCTAACCTATTAGTCTAATGTGTCACAGAATAGTAAATATGTCCCCATTATCAAAGATTGAATACTTTCAGGGTATTGTGTAATGTTTTCTGTTTCATTTCTCCTATTTTATAGAGCGCCTGGGTCCTGATATTCTTTTCCCACACCCATATCTACTTGTATATTGCTCGCTTTTTGATCGGCATCGCCGCTGGAATAAATTATGTAGTTATTCCAATTTTTGTTAGTGAAATATCAGATTGTAAGTAAGTAAACTTATAACTATAATCGTTTTGAAAAATTTTTAATATTAACTGAATTTTTTTTTTGAATTTTTAGCATCCGAGGAGCTCTGTCCACCATTGCTATGCTGTTCCTCAGCTTTGGCATTTTGATTGGCTATGTGATAACAACGCATTTGGATTACTACCTCGTGCCTTGCATTGTTGTATTGCTGCCAGTACTTTATCTTGTGTTTATAATACGATATCCTGAGACGCCCCAGCATTTGTTGAGAAAGCACAAAATTGATGCGGCTCGAAAATCTTTCCATTTCTATAAACGACTAACAGAAGCAACCAAACCAGCTGAGAACATTGAAGGCGAAGCCAGAATCGAGGAAAGTCCCGAATTTCAAGAGTTAAGAGATGACATTGAGAAGAGTTGCGGAAAAGAGGTCAAATTGGAAGTAAAGGATTTCCGTATGTTGGACATGAACTTAATCTATTTTCCAATTTGATTGATTTCAAAATCTTCGTTGTAGTGAATGGCAGTGCTTTGATGGGCTTTTGCACCGCTTTCATGTTGATATTCCTTAATCAATTCTCTGGAAGTTATTCCTTTTTAAATTATACTTCCGATATTTTCGCTTACTCTGGCACTGACATTAATCCCAACACATGTACCATTATCATGGGTGTGGCCCAGATAGTGGGCAGTTTCGGTGCCACCTTTCTTGTGGATCGTTTTGGCCGCAAGCTTATGATGTTGGCCTCCACGGGGGGCTTGGGAATATGTCTGGCCATGTTCGGTTCATATATGCAGTTTACTAATACCGAGACAAAACTACAATTCAATTGGATTCCTGTGGTCATAATGACCGCGGCGATTATTTTCACCTGTTGCGGAGTAATAGGATTGGTGTTCACCATTGTGGTGGAAGTCATACCCACAAAGGTTGGTCGTGCAGTTTTTAAGGCAGCTGAAATAATAAATTTGAATATTTTCTCTTTCAGATTCGTGACATTGGCACTTCTATTTCCATGTCCTTTATGAGTATCACGGTTTTTGTGGCTTTGAAAATATTTCCGATATTTTTGGACACATACGGTCTGGCCACTTTGATGTTTTCATGTTTTGGCGTTTGTGTCGTGTGCTGGTTTTATTTGTTAATCTTCCAAAAGGAGACCAATGGAGAATCTATGAATAAGTAGGCCCAAAGTGTAGTTAGAAGAAAATTGAAAATATATGTTTTGTGAGTGTCAGGAATACGTTTGTAAAAATACTTAGTCCATTTTGTAATGACTCTACCTAATTGGATGTAAAGTTGATATATTGCAGTCCACTGGCATCAAGTTCCATTTAAAATGGTTAATCTTACATGTTATGATAATTTAGGGAATGAAGGAATATCCTTTTTTGCTGCTAACCAAACTTCAGTTCCTCGGATTTGCGTCTTCCAATTTTCCGCCCATCTTTCGTTCATATCGTTCATTTCCAATAACAGAGTGGCATTTGACGGAACTGTGCCCAGTGCCGAATATCATAAAGATCAATTGCGTTTGTGTCTAGCAACTACACCTTTTTCAATTGTAATTCAGATAATATCAATTGAAATTCAGAAAACAAGAAACGATGAAATGAAACTCAGAATTGCCAATTGAAATTTAGAAAATACCAAATTAAATTCCGAATGTCCAATTGAAATTAAGAAACGATCAAATGAATTCATTCATTCAGAAAATACCAATTGAAATTTAGAATTTCTATTTGAAAATCAGAAATTATCATTTGAAATTCAGAAAAAATCAATTGAAATTACTTTTAGTTAAGCTAGTCTGTAAGGATTGTAATCAATAGACATAAATAAATAAATAAAAAACGTTGTCATGAAATTCAGAAAATATTCATTACAATTTAGAAACAAATTTTTTGAAATTCGGAAATATCAATTGAAATTCGAAAGAATTTTTTAATTGAAATTCAGAAAATACCAAATGAAATTCGAAATTTCCAATTGAAATTAAGAAACAATTAACTGAAATTCAGAATTTCCCAATGAAATTCAGAAAATACCAATTGAAATTTAGAATTTCTATTTGAAAATCAGAAATTATCATTTGAAATTCAGAAAAAATCAATTGAAATACAGTTTACTCAAATTGAAATTCAGAAAATTGCAATTATAATTCAGAAACAAATTTTTTGAAACTCGGAAATATCAAATATCAATTTATAATATATCATGGCCGGCTACCTCCTTTCGAATTGTAATTCAGAAAATATCAATTGAAATTCGGAAAGGATCAATTTAATTTAAGAATTTCTAGTTCAGAAAATATCAATTAAAATTTGTATTAAAATTTGGTATTAAAATCAGAAAATATCAACTGAAATTCAAAAAATATCAATCGAAAAGAACCAGAGATATCAATTGAAATTCAAAAAATATCAATTCAAATGCAGCAAATATTAATTGAAATTCATGCAAATTTCAATTCAAATGCAGTAAATATCAATTGAAATTCAAAAAATATCAATTGAAATGCAACAAATATCAATTGAAATTCAAAACATATCAATTTAAATGCAGCAAACATCAATTGAAATTCAAAAAAATATCAGTTGAAATTCAGGAAATATCAATTGAAATGTTTCATCATCAATGTTTTCAAATGTTTCAATTGGAATGTTTCATTTTGGTATATACAAATGTCTGAATTTTAATTGATATTCTCTGTCGGTGCTGCAATGGTTAGTGTGCCCGCCTCTTGTACATGAGATCCTGGATTCGATCCCAGCTCTGACCACCTTATAAAGTTCTTTCGGCGGCGGTCACTTCGCATTGTGACGGCGACACTATCGAGTATTTAGCCTTGAAAAAGCTTCTCAAAATACGGTTCGGAACCGGTGTAAAACAAAAGGTCCCAATCAGTGAGTGTAAATCTAGAAAGCGCACAGCTCACTGGTTTGTGAGAAGGTCTCCCTAATTCCTTCATGGGATGCAATGGGAAAACATTTATTTTTATTTTTGTTCTCTGAATACATTTAATGTTTTCTGAATTTCAATTGATATTTTCTGAATTTTAATTAATGTTTTCTGAATTTCAATTGACGTTTACTGAATTTCGATTAATATTTTGAGAACTTCAATTTATATTTTCTGATTTTCAGTTGATAATTTCTGATTTCCAAATGGATATATTGAATTTTAATTGATATTTTCTGACGTTGGATTAGAAATTCGTTTTCTGAATATCAATTGATATTTTGAGAACTTCAATTGATATTTTCTGAATTACAATTGAAATTTTTTGATTTTCAATTGATAATTTCTGATTTTCAAATGGAAATATTGAATTTTAATTGATATTTTCTGAAGTTGAATTAAAAATTCGTTTTCTGAATGTCAACTGATATTTTGAGAACTTCAATTGATATTTTCTGAATTCCAATTGATATTTTTTGATTTTCAATTGATAATTTCTGATTTTCAAATGGAAATATTGAATTTTAATTGATATTTTCTGAAGTTGGATTAGAAATTCGTTTTCTGAATATCAATTGATATTTTGAGAACTTCAATTGACATTTTCTGAATTCCAATTGATATTTTTTGCTTTTCAATTGATAATTTCTGATTTTCAAATGGAAATATTGAATTTTAATTGATATTTTCTGAAGTTGTATTAGAAATTCGTTTTCTGAATGTCAATTGATATTTTGAGAACTTCAATTGATATTTTCTGAATTCCAATTGATATTTTTTGATTTTCAATTGATAATTTCTGATTTTCAAATGGAAATATTGAATTTTAATTGATATTTTCTGAAGTTGGATTAGAAATTCATTGCTGAATATCAATTGATATTTTGAGAACTTCAATTGACATTTTCTGAATTCCAATTGATAATTTTTGATTTTCAATTGATAATTTCTGATTTTCAAACGGAAATACTGAATTTTAATTGATATTTTCTGAAGTTGAATTAGAAATTCTTAATTTAAATTGATCTTTTCCGAATTTCAATTGATATTTTCTGAATTACAATTCGAAAGGGGGTAGACAGACGGCCATCAAATTAGTTTACAGGCGATACCAAAATCGGCATGGAAAAATCACATACAGTGACTCACAGCAAAAATGATGCAGCCATCGAATAAGTAAAATGAGTGTTTTATGTAAAAATAAAATTAAAAATATAATAACACAGACATTAGTTAATAATAACAGATGTATTTATTTGAAGAAAATTAAAAATACCAAATTTCACTGTTATTGTTTTTATAAAAAAGAAAAACTAAATTCAGCTCTTAATTGTAGTAGAGCATAGATTCTCAATAACGTTGAGATTTAATGTTTTTTTTCGATTTTTCGATTATTTTTTCGATTCGACGCACCGTTTTCGAGTTATAACCACTTTTTTATTTTAGGGATTTTCTTATTTTGACCAGTTTTGAAAAAAAAATTCTTCCATACGAATTGAACCACTTTATGAAAATCCTTTAGAAACTTGCAAAAATTGGTTATTGTTCGATTGGACACTCCGTTTCCAAGATATTTTTTCTAACTTTTTCATATTTTCGATCAAAAATGGGAATGGGTTACCCTGGGTAACCCATTACCCATCGTCATGGGTAGCTACCCACAATTTTTCCCATTTCGCTGAGGGTAATAGGGGAACGTTATTAGTAATTCCCCATTGTCGTGGGTAGCTACCCATTATTTTCCCCATGCCCTGTGGTTTCTAAAATGGGTAAACGATGGCTACCCATTCCCAAGCCAATAATAAAGGGTTACCCAGGGTAACCCATTACCCACGATATACGAACCCTGAAATGAATAAATGGTTTTCCGTTACATCCCATGTAGGGATTAGGGAGAGCTTCTCACAACCAATAATCTGTGACTGTTCTAGTTTTACACTAACTGATTGGGACCTACAATTTAACACCGGTTCCGAAAGGTATTTTGAGAAGCTGTATCATTGCTAAATACTCGATAGTGTCAACGTCACTAAACGAAGTAACCGCCGTCTACAGAAATATAAGAGCGGGGCTCGAACCCACGTTCTCATGTATTACAGTAGCGCACACTACCATTGTACCACCGATGGCCACGAATAAATAACTGACTGATTATTATTTGTGCTGCACCGGCGATGTCTACACCATTTCCTATTGAAATTTTAAAAAAAAACAATTGAAATTTAAAAATTCTATTTGATATTTGAAATACATCAATTGAAATTTAAAAAAAAACATCAATTGAAATTTGAAATACATCAATTGAAATTTAAAACATATCAATTGAAATTTGAATACATCAATTGAAATTTAGAAGACATCAATTGAAATTTGAAATACATCAATTGAAATTTAAAAATTCTTTTTGAAATTTGAAATACTTCAATTGAAATTTAAAATACATCAATTGAAATTTAAGACATCAATTGGGATTTAAAGTACATCAATTGAAATCAATCAATCATGTGACCATCGGTGGTGCAATGGTTAGTGTGCGCGGCTCTTGTACATGAGATCCTGGGTTCGAACCCGGCTCAGACCACCTTACATTTCTTTAAACAAAGGCCATCTCGCTTAGTGACGGCGACACTATCGAGTATCTAGCCATGAAAAAGCTTCTCAAATTACCGTTCGGAATCGGTATAAAACTGTAGGTCCCAATCAGTGAGTGGAAACTGGAAAGCGCACAGCTCAGTGATTGTGAGAAGTTCTCCCCTGTCCCTTCATGGGATGTAATGGGAAACCATTTATTTATTTTTAATTGAAATTTGAAACACATCAATGGAAATTTAAAAGACATCAATTGAAATTTAAAACACATCAATTGAAATTTAGAAGACATCAATTGAAATTTGAAATACATCAATTGAAATTTAAAAGACATGAATTGAATTCTGGAAGACGTCAATAGATATTTAAAAAACATCAACTTAATTTTAAAGAAACCTCAATTGAAATTTTAAATACATAAATTGAAATTGAAAAGACATCAATTGAAATTTGAAATACATTAATTGAAATTAAAAAAAAACATCAATTGCAATTTAAAACACATCAATTGAAATTTAGAAGACATCAATTGAAATTTCAGACATCAACTGAAATTTAAAATACATCAATTGAAATTTAAAAGACATCAATTGAAATTTAAAATACATCAATTGAAAATTAAAAGACATCAATTGAAATTTAAAAATATAATATATAACACATAAATTTCAATTGATGTCTTTTAAATTTCAAATTTCAATTAATATTTTTGATATTTTTCAAAATTAAATTGATATTTTTTAAATTCCAATTGGAAATATTATAGTTAGGAAAAGTGGAGTTGAGTTAAATTCATCGTCAGCTTCTGCGAAGTCTCCCCTCGAATTTATAAATTTAAAAATAAACTTAAATCAAATGAAATATCTTGAGTCCAATAACCTTCTTAACGATCGGCAGTTTGGCTTCCGTAGAATGAGATCTACTGGAGACCAGATGGCGTTTCTTTCGGAACAGTGGAGTTGATCCATCCACGGGCTTGGTGAGAGTAAGGCAGTGGCTCTTGATATTTCCAAGGCCTTTGACAGAGTATGGCACGATGCACTCTTGTCAAAGCTCGCTGCTTTTGGTATCGGTGATAATTTCACTCGATTTGTATCGAGTTTTCTCAGAGATCGCACTATACGAGTTGTTGTAGATGGGGTTTCATCCGACGACCATAAATTGACTGCAGGTGTACCACAGGGTTCTGTTCTTTCTCCTTCTCTTTTTCTTATTTTCATTGACGATCTCCTTGGTCAGACTGTGAATCCAATCTACTCTTTTGCGGATGACAGTAATCTCTGTCATTCTTATTCATTCAACCGTACGCCAAGTCTTCAAGAGATTGAAGTCAAACGCCGGACGATGAATGAAACACTCGGCCGGGATCTGGTGTCCATTGTTGAAAGGGGTCGAATGAATAGAGTAGATTTTAATACGGGTAAGACCTAGTGTTGTTTGTTGTCGCTTAAGCGGATTGTGTCGTAATTGTCTATGGACGTTGTGGATATTGATGAATCAGACGCTCTTGATGTTCTGGGCATGAAAATACAATGTGATGTCCGTTGGGTAAAACATGTATTTGAAGTGTCGAAAGATGCATTCAAGTGTCTGTGCGTTTTAAAGCGATGCAAGAAATATTTCACTCCACCTGATCTTCTCAGTATCTACACCACCTACATACATAAGGCCAAAGATGGAATATAACTCCCATATATGGGCAGGTGCTCCTAGGACATCTTTGGAGCTTCTCGACCGTGTCCAGAGGAGAGCGATGGTGTTGATAGGGTACAGTAGGGTATCCAACTCTATTGTCTCCCTTGAGCATCGTCGAAATGTGGGTTGCGTGTCGCTGTTCTATTGATATTTCCACGGTATGTGTTCCTCGGACAACCGTCAACTTATGCCAGACGTGAGGATATTTAACCGAAGTACGAGCCTTTCCAGGAACTCTCATCAGTTTTTTATCGAGTGGCCGGTTTACCGTACTACACACTATAGAGAAAATTCGTTCTTCAGCCGTACAGTCCGTATGTAGAATATACTTCCGGCCAGTGTATTTCCCACCAATTTTGACATACAAAGATTCAAGGCAAATGTTAACAGACACTACTCCCTCTTTCCACCCTCCACTACCTCAATTTTCCATCGCCAACACAATGCAGTGCATTTATAGGGGGCATCCCCTGACTGTTGGCTTGATAAAAAGTATTCAAGCTTCCTTCCACTAACTCTTTGCAATCCAAGTTCCACCCAAAGCCCGAGTCTAAGTTACAAATAGGGATTATTCCGCTTGTAGCATGTTAGACACATTTTTCGGGGACCCTAAACAATGGAATTAGAATGTAATAACGCATTAGTTTTTGATAATAAACTGAATCATCAAGTAAATATCTATATAGAGCGAACATCTATCTCCGCAAATTGATGACATTAGGATTGGTTTGATATGAACGTTGGATGTTGAATAGTATTACTTTAATAATAGCAGATAGGGGGATTAGTTCAAAACAACAAACAAGAAAACAACAACGGTATTTCGTGTTTGTATGTTAAAATTGTTGTGTTAAATATATAATAATAACAATAGAAGACATAAAACAACAGCAAAATACATTTAAATTTCATAGTTCTCCACTAAAACGACATATAAAAGTTAAGTCAATAGTCCTTGTAACTCCCCCTGGTGTAAGTCATGTTGCGTCGAACATGTCTTTGTAGCATCTACCTTTTGACGAAGAGTATGAAATGAAACATCAGATGAGACAATTTTTCTCTCTAGGTAGATATTTACTCTATGAATTGAATAATTAGATATGTGTTGAAGCGGATATCAAACAGCACTGAATGCAATACAACATAATTGTGCTTTTGTTTCTGTTTGACTAAGGCCAACAAACTAATAGTTATTCCTCAATACTGGATTTGGGAAATGTAATTTGTGATAGGATATTGGCACAGTAGGCGATAACCGTCATACCATCGACATTTGGAAAACATTGACCCAAAAACTCTAAAAGCATCGGTTGTTTCGTGACCACTGTGGAGTAGTCGTCATAGGAAATGACACCATCTTTGTCTACATCGAATTTTTTAAAAAGTAATTCGACCATATCCTAAAAAACCACAAATAATACAAATTGTAACACGTATTTTTTCAAGGCGTTACCGATCTTAGTTCATTGACTTCGTCCTCATCCTCGCCGGTGAAAAATTTCTCAACGGCCAAAGTAACTACTTCTCGATTCAACGCTCCAGTGCCTCCCACATTGTAAATCTGTCAAGGAATTCAATTTTCTTACATAAATATTTTAGAATTATGTATTTGATATAGAGTTGTACCTGAAATGTAAACTTCATTCTTTCTTCCAAATTATTCGACATGAATACTGAAAATAGTTTCACCCATGCCACTGGACCCACCTCTTTCTTTATATCGGTGGCGGATGTTATCAACAAGAGAATCCTTTCGATTATTTGTAAATCGTAGACTTTGAAAAGAACTAGAAATAAATTATTGAATTGCTTGACTGTCATACTTTTGGCCTTGGGTCCATTGGCCAGAACAAACTTGTGGTAGACCATTAAAATACTTTGGACTTCCATTTCAGTGAATTGCGTCTGTTTGGGCATTTGTTTAATTAGATCATGGTAGATGTTAGTGAAACGAGTATTTTGTACATCATCCAAAGTAGCATCAAGTTTAGACATTGTCGGAATGAATTGGTTGACAAAATTGGGTGGTATTTGTAAATGATATAGCGATTTTCTTCCTCGTAGGAGACTTTTATTTGTAAGGTTGGAAAATAATGAATGGAATGTAGTTTTGAAGTCTTTGCTTGATTTATTTTGATTGTTAAATTTGACAGTTTAGCAATCGAAAAATGTACACTTATATAAGGCGGTGGCATCAAGATAACCAATATTTAAGTGGAACATTCGCCGCAACTTTAATATTTTTAAAGGAGAAGAACAGATCATTAAAAATGCCCAAGAACACAGTTATGGCAGTTATATTTTCGAATCTTACTTGAATTAAGATACTGCTTAACCCTAGTTTACATCCCGAAAAAAAGTAAACAAAACCGGTCTGGGGTGCATTCGCACCACACGTTATTCTTTTAGTTTGGCGAATATAAAGAACCGTTTGAAACATGGTTGAAATATAAGGTTGTGTTACAAGTACGATGTTTTTTAAAGTCGTTATACAGAGTTCTTATACAGAGTTCTTTAAAATTTTTTGTTTTTTGTTTGTTTATTTAGTAAATACTTAAAATATTTCAAGAAATTCAATATTAATCCAGTTGGACTAAATTTAAATTTTGTTATATAAATGAAAACTTGCCTGTACATTTAAAGAAAGAAAGAAAAAAATAGAAAAATTAACTGAGTTTGACAGAACTCTGTATTACACATAGAATAATACATACCATAGAAGCTTTTATTCGCTCAATAAATTAAACGTCATAGGTACGATGGAAAGTAAACATTGGATGGTGGAAAATACGGGTTCAATAATACCAGATAGAGGCAATAGTAAACAACGTTCAACAAAGGAACAACAACCGAATTTCGTGTTATTGTGGCAAACTAGTTGTTTTAAATACAATACAAATGTATACCAACGATAAAAGTCAACAAAAAAAGTGCAAAATATATTTAAATTTTTCAGTTCTACACCAAAACGACATGAGAAAGTTAAGTGAACATATTTTGTAACTCCACCTGGTGTAAGATAATTTTAAATTTAATTGCTCTCATTTCCACAAACATACGATGAAGAGTGTGAAATGAATCGTCAGATGAGAGAATAAGTTTATCTACGCATGTGTTATTCTATGAGCTAACCACAGACTTGTCATTCATGAGCATGAGGAGTAGGGTGTCCCAAAAAAATTTTCATTTTCGATTTTCATGGTTGCTCAAGCTTGATTGGAAAGCTAATAGGGTTAAGTATTTTTGAGATGTTTCAAACTTTTATTGAATATGCACATACTACCAGTTTTGGCAATGATTTTCCTTAATAAGGTACCACGTATTAAATTTTGTCGTAAATTTTGGATAAATTTTGTTAGTAACGCTTTATAACTTTTAAAATTTCTACGCTAATTTAAAAAAAACTAATGATGCAATCTAAAAGACGGAAAAATTCCAAGCAATTTTGTAGAAACAAATTTTTAATTTGCTGTTACTGGTCCAGAGTTATACCACTTTAAAGCCTTTTACCCAGTGTATGAACCTATAAAAATGTTATAAACTGTTTGCCATTTTTGCATCGGATTTCCTTTAAATTTCTATGCTAATTTAAAAAAACTAATGATTCATTCTAAAAGATGAATAAATTCCAAGCAATTTTGTAGAAACAAATTTTTAATTTGCTGTTACTGGTCCAGAGTTATACCACTTTAAAGCCTTTTACCCAGTGTATGTACCTAAAAAAATAATATAACCTGTTTCCCATTTTTGCATCGGATTTGCTTTAAATTTCTATGCTAATTTAAGAAACTAATGATGCATTGGAAAAGATGGATAAATGCCAAGCAATTTTGAAGAAAAAAATTTTGAATTTGAAGTTACTGTTCCAGAGTTATGTCATTTTTAAACTCTAAACATTGTATGAAACTAATAATACTACAAATTGTTTGCCAATTTTTCATTGGATTTGATTTAAACATTGTATTGATGAGAAAATCTATATGCGCTAAGAAACAATAAAGAGTTACACGCAGAAAAAAACGACCCCTGCAAAATATTGCAGGAACATATATATATTTGCTAGCAATCATATATGTATATGGCCATTTTTTGCAGCGTGTAATTCTTTGACATTACTTAGCGCATGTAGATTTTTTCAATAATACAATGTTTACAGTAAATCCGACGAAAAAAGACAAACAGTGTATAGTATTATTAGGTTCATACAATGAGTAAAAAGTTGAAAAAGGCATAACTCTGGAACAGTAAGTGCAAATTCCAAATTTGTTTATACAAAATTGCTTGGAATTTACCCATCTTTTAAAGTGCATCATTAGTATTGTAAATTTTCATAAAAATTTAAAGCAAATCCGATGCAAAAATAGCAAACAGATAATAATATTATTAGTTACATGCAATGGGTAAAAGGCTTTAGAATGGTAGAACTTCCGAACAGTAACCGCAAATTCAAAATTTTTTTTACAAAATTACTTGGAATTTATACTTCATTTACAGTGCATCATTCCTTTTTTTTAAATTTTAGTAGGTATTTTAAAATATATAAAGCGTTATTTACAAAATTTACGAAAAAATTTAATACGCGGTACCTTATTGAGGAAAATCATTGCCAAAATTTGGTGGTTTGTGCATATACAATAAAAGTTTGGGCGTTTAGCTTTAAAAATGTTGACTTACAAACTAAGAAAATCGTGGTTATTGACTGAGGTTTAAGTAAAATTCAGAAAACGCCCATAATACCCGATTTTTGGGGGAATTTCGATTTGCGCGACCTCTAAACCACTTCCGAAAAATCTGAAAAAATTATCAAAAATACTTTACCCTATAAGCTTTCAAATAAAGCTTGAGCAAAAAAAAAATTTTATTGATTGGACACCCTAATGAGCATCAGCTATCGTTGATGTTTATTTTTGGTTTACCGCCCTTCTTGATACCGAATAAGAATGTTACCGAAGTAGTTCGCATCACTATCATGTTCACAAAATTTTTTGGTAATATTTTTTCCAAATCATCAGTCAGATAAAAAGTTATCAACCAAGCTCATGCTCATGAACGACAAGCCTGTGGTTCGCTTAAGGCGGTGGCATTTCGATAACCAATCATTAAGTGAAACATTCGCCGCAACTTTAATATTTTTGAAGGGGAAGAATAAATCTTTAAAAATGCCCATGAACACAGTTTTGGTAGCTACATATGTTTTCGAATCTTACTTGAATTAAGATACTGCTTAAGCGATCCACAGACTTGTCATTCATGAGCATGAGCTGGATCGATAACTTTTTATCTGGCTGATGAATGTAAAAAAATATTACAAAAAAATTGTGTAAACATGTTAGTGATGCGAACAACTTCGATTACGTTCAGAATTGGTATCAAGCAGGGCGGTAAACTGCCAATAGACATCAACGATACCTGGTGTTCATGCTCATGAATGGTGACTTTTGTAACCCTGCCAGAATAGGGCTGTAAAAGTTTAGAAATCAGTGACAACAACAAATATAAGTTTTGGCCAACGAATTCAAGTCATGAGCCACAGTGTGACGCACAATGCTCAACTGTCAAATGATGTAGCACGATATTCATCACTGTCCCATACCGGCAGAAACGCTGCACGCACTTCTGTTGGCACGAGGTTGAATTTCATGTTTCGGGATTTGGCAACCCTAGTGTTACAATCTGGCAACTGACAGCTCTATCGTAAAGTTGGACATTTTTGTGGTTATGCGTACTCAGAACATTTTGACATACGAGCGCTATTTCTCTTGTTTTCAGTAACTTAAAAGATTCATCTCGGCCCAAAAATGGAATCAAATCTTGAACATTTTCCTGCGATTATTTTTTACAACTTTCGACGTGGATTAACTCAGCCACAGTGCTTGGATGAACTTAATTCAATTTTTGGCGATGAAGCTCCAGCAAGGACCAGTGTTTATCGATGGTATGGTTAATTCAATCGTGGTCGTGTAGTTCACTCCAAGACGAATTTCGTGAAGGTCGTCCAAATTCAGCTATTGTTCCGAAAACCATTGATGCTGTGCGCGAACTGATTTTGCAAGATCGTCATGTGACATATCGTGAGATTGAGACAACCTTCGGCATTAGTGGGACCAGCATACATTCAATATTGCATAAACATTTGACTGTCAAAAAAATTTGTTCGCGTTGGATCCCACACAATTTGTCAATCGCTCAAAAAAAGGTTCGTGTCGATTGGTCGAAAGAAATGCTCCAAAAATACGATCGCGGTGCTTCGAAACACATTTATGCGTATGAGCCCGAAAGTAAACAGCAGTCAACTGTATGGGAGTTTCAAGATGATCCAAATCCAACAAAAGTTGTTCGCGCCCGAAGCACTTCCAAGCAAATGATCGCATGTTTTTTCGGAAAAACCGGACATGTCGCAACCGTACCACTAGAGCAACGCAGAACAGTGAATTCTGAGTGGTATACAACCATTTGTTTGTCAGTTGTCTTCCAAGAAATCAGGAAAATCAACCGCCGAAGACGGATCATTCTTCACCACGACAATGCGAGCGAGCTCTCACACATCGGCTGAAACAACTGCATTTTTGAGCACCCAAAACATCGATTTGATGGGTCATCCGCCGTATAGTCCTGACTTGGCACCGATGACTTCTATTTAATCCCGTACGTAAAAAACAAACTGAGAGGTCAACGTTTTTCGACACCTGAAGAAGCGGTTGCTGCATTCAGAATTCATGTTTTGGAGATATGTACCTCAATCAGAGTGGTAAAAGTGTTTCGACAATTGGTTCAAACGCATGCCAAAGTGTATAAATCTTCGTGGGGAATATTTTGAAAAACAATAAAGTGTAAAGTGAATATTTGTTTTTGTTCTCTAATCCCTAAACATAAAATTCAACCTCGTAGTAAGTGTAAAAAGGTCTCGAAAATTCGAGATGTGGCGATAGCAGAGGTGACATTATCACTTTCTTTTTGTCTCTAGAAATCCCTTAGGCATTCTTGTCACTTGAAACTGGCCAGGTGTAAATTAGGTTATGGTTTGTCCCGGGTTTTGGGTTAATCCACAAAACATCTCAACCCCGTTTTGTAAAAACACATACACAACACTAAGTAGGATTTGTATGTTTCTTCTTCAAAACCCTTGTGATATCCTGTTCGGTTATTTTTTGTCGCAAGCGGACGCCACAAAAATTTGAACTTTCCCATTCTACAATTTATTTTGGATGACAGTTATACGGCGCAAAACTTTATACCAACCACATTTAAAACTTAAAGCACTAAATGTTTGTTTTAAAAATTCTGCCATCTCCTATGGGTTTTATAGCCAAACCAACTGAGCTCATCAAAACTATCAAACCAAATTATGTATAATTTAAAACAAAATGCCCACCTCAACAGGACGCTAAATGTGTTCTCTCCCATAAATTGGGATCATAAGTTTTTATACTTTTGTTGTTATTATTACATAATTTAAAAAAAAGAACAACAAACACTGACCATTTTATTTCGAGCACTTCCTCTATGTGTGAGCTGTTCCGTGTCATGCTGAATAATATAAAAAGACACAAAGTGGTTCTCCACCTACTTCCTTAGATTTGTTGGATTTGCCTTTTTTGGTGGATAGAAATACCACCTGACTTGAGATCTATGATTATTAATATTTTATAGCCTTCCTGACTTTTACATGATTAATTAGTCAAGCAAAAATGAGACCAACGAGACAAAAAGGTACTACACCATAGATATACGAAGTGTACAGAAGCAAAACTGATTAACTCCACTTTTCTGAAATGTTGATATGCTTGTGGCTGTAGGGGTAAACTAATGTACCCAGTAAATTTTGAATCTCACTTTATAATAGAGACAGCTGTAGTAAAATAATGCGTATCGCTAATTTGAGTTTATAATGAACGTGAGATTTTAAAATACAATGAAAACAGGGATGATTTTTTGTAATATAATAATTGAATAATGTAATAAAAAGTACACAATGGAAACTTTAGTTTCTACAGGATTTTTGTGATGGAGTTAAATGTTATGTCAACTAGATGCAGCGTTCTCACGATGATCTCCATTAAAATGTTGAAGAGATCGCATGAATGCGTGTCGCCCTGCCTGAGGCCTCGCCTCGTACTAAATGGTTCGGTGAGATCTTTAACAGTCTTTAGAGAGGATTTTGTGTCGGTCAGTATCATTCGACAAAAAAATAGTCTCTGTTACATATTCTCCCAAACATATTCTGCAGGAACCATGTATGTATAGGGGTTTTCAATAAGAGCGCTACAACATTTTTTTTAAATAAAACAAAACCGGTTTTAGATACCAATGAAATTATTTATTCCTGTGAAAGTACGTTCGATGCCATTATGTATGGAACTCGATTTCTTTTGCATGACCACCACGGGCACGCTTGCAGAAGTCCAGACGCTGCAATTTCACGTTCGATATTCGTACGAAGTTCATCAATCGTCGCTGGCTTGTTGGCATAGACCATAGACTTGACGTAGCCCCACAGGAAATAATGTAACGGCACGACCGAGGCGGCCAATCGACTGGGCCATTTCGTGAGATAACACATTCACCAAACTTGGTGTCCACTAAATTGATTGTGGCATTCGCTGTGTGGCTTGTGGCGCCGTCCTGTTGGAACCTCATGTCCTCCAAGTTCATATTATCCAATTGGGGCCAAAAATATTGGGTTATCATTGAACGGTAGCGATTCGCATTCACAGTAATGTGCCGGTCTTGATCATCATGGAAGAAGTACGGCCCAATGACGCCGCCGGCCCATAAACCGCACCAAACCGTAATTTTTTCGGGATGCAATGATGACTCATGGATTACGTGTGGATTGCTGTCCGACCAATAACGCATATTTTACTTATTGACGAAGCCATTCAGCCAGAAATGAGCCTTATCGCTGAAGATGATTTTCCGATGAAAATCCGAACCATTTTCAAGTTGTTGCTCAGCCCAATTCACGAACATACGACGCTTATGGTGGTCAAGCTGCTTCAGTTCTTGCGTCAATTTGATCTTGTAAGGATGTAGGCCAAGATCTTTTCGCAAAATTCGCCACAACGACGCCACAGATATGCCCAACGCTTGAGAACGACGTGTGAGAGACACATTTGGGCTTTCATGAACTGAAGCCTCAGCGGCAGCAATATTCTCGACACTACGGGCACTTCTTTGTCTCACTGGCACGGGAAAATTTTGCACTGTGCCTGTGGATTCAAATTTTTCCACTAAACGCTCAATTGTTGATCTGGTAGGACGATCATGACGACCATAAATTGGAAAGTTGAGGCCACTAACTCCAAATTTCGGTAGTAAATTTTAATAATTTCGACTCGTTGTTGGCTCGTATATCTTTCCATGATGAAATGGCAAACCTTACTGAAGAGAAATGTCAAAAGAGCGGGGAAAAATATGGCGTCGTTTGCTGTCCCTATCGATTTACTTTTGTAGCGTCTCTGTTGAAAAACCCTTTATATGTTTGGAACACACTTCAAACATTTATATGTTTGCAAGTCCCAAACTCAGGTGTATTAGCATGTTTACTGACAAATATGAATGCTTTTGCGTGGACACATATTCGTGCTTCATCCCAAACATCCATATGCTTACGTGGAAGCATTCGCATGTTTCTCCCAAACCTCCATATGCTTACGTGGAAACATATGCGTATTTTGTCTCAAACATAATAGTATTTAGAACCGAATTATTCTCTCTTTCTTTATTTATTATAATTAATTTTATCAATATAAATCCAAATTTATAAATAATTCATACAAAAAATTAAAATATTTACATTTTACATTTACTTGCATTGAATGCATTACTTTTTTTTATGAAATGAGAATCTGCTGCTCTTTTGCTTCTCCTTTCTTTGTTGTCTCTCACGTTTTTCTTTTCAGAAGGTTTCAGCTATGCCTTGGTTATCACTATGCGTCGGTACACAAACAATGCCGTTGTGCACTATAGGGCCATACATTTTTCGGAATATTTCTCTCTCGAAGACTCCTACAGATGTTTCGTCTGCTTGCGATAGGACCCAGGATTCTGCGCCATAAAGCAAGACAGGTTATATGAGAGCCCGGTATGGCTGGATTTTTGTTATTCGAGAGAGGACTTTATCTCTAAAGTGCTTGCTTAGCCCAAAATAACATCTATTCGCAAGCACAATTCTCCGCTTGATCTCAAGGCTGGCATTGTTGATTTTGTTTACGGCGTATATAAATTCGTCCACCACCTCGAAATTATAACGGTTATCAACGGTCACGCTTTAGTCTAATCGCGTGGAGGCCCTGCCCGTTGAAACCATTAATTTTGTCTTGTCCTCATTTACCGTTAGACCCACGTTTGCTGGCTGACTCCATCTCAATTCTCGAAAACACCGCAGCAGCTTCTCTAACTGTGCGTCCAATGATATCTATATCATCAGCATACGCGAGCAGCATGTGACTTTTGCTGCTGATGGTTTTATTCATTTTATGCATGTTGACAGCAGCTTTTCTCAGAATAATCTCCATTAAGATGTTAAAGAGATCGCACGACAGGGTGTCGCCTTGTCTGAGGCATCGCTTAGTTTCGAAAGGTTCGGTAAGATCCGTACCAACTTTCACTACGGATTTGATGTTCGTAAAGGTCATCCTGCAAAGGCGTATGAGTTTTACAGGAATACGAAGCTCAGACATTGCTTCGTTGAGTTTCCTTCGTATCGGGCTATCGAAGACCGCCTTATAATCGACAAATAGATGATAGGAGTCGATTTGTTTTTCGTGGGTCTTCTCCTGGATTTGGCGTAGCGTGAAAATCTGGTCGGCTGTCGATTTTCCAGGCCTAAAGCCACACTGGTATGGTCCAAACAGGTCAGCGATAATTGGTTTTAGTCTTTCGCACATTATACTTGATAGAACCTTATATGCTATGGATAAAAGGCTTATTCCACGGTAGTTGGCACAGAGACTCGGGTCACCTTTTCTAAATAAGGGACGTAGTACACTGAGACTCCAATCGCCGGGCAGGCATTCATATAAACAAATTTTGGTAATGAGCTGATGCATGCACCTTATCGGCTCATCGCCGCCAACCTTAAACAGCTCCGACGGTATTTCATCGGCTCCTGCGGCTTTGTTGTTCTTAAGCCGGGCAATAGCTGTTCTGACTTTGTCTTGGTTAGGAGTGGGCAATCGACGTCGTCGTCCAAATTTAGATCGATTGTCTAGTCATTGGATATCTGAGATACCAATAGCGCAGAGAAATGATCTCTCCATTTTCCTAACATCCTCTGCACATCTGCGATGAGATTTCCGTCCTGGTCTTTACAGAAAGGGGGCCCTGAACCATATCCATTAGTTCCGTTTTGGACTTTTTGGTAGAATATTCGGGCTTCGTTCTTCCTTCTGTATGTCTCAGTTTTCTCACTCCCGCGCTTTCTCCACTGCCGTTTCTTACGCCAAAAGAAACGGTTTAAAAAATAAAATACATGGTTTCCCATTACATCCCATGAAGGGACAGGGGAGAGCTCCTCACAATCACTGAGCTGTGCGCTTTCCCGTTTTCACTCACTGATTGGGACCTACAGTTTTACACCGATTCTGAACGGTATTTTGAGAAGCTCTTTCATGGCTAAATACTAGATAGTGTCGCCGTCACTATGCGAGGTGACCGCCGCCGAAACAAATTTTTTTTTAAGGTGGTCAGAGCAGGGATCGAACCCAGGATCTCATGTACAAGAGGCGCGCACACTACCCATTGCACCACCGACGGCACAACGATACGGTTTACCTCCTTTCTTTTCTCCCTATACCGCTCAGTTGCAGCTCGCGTTGCAATTGACTGCAGCATTGCCATGCGTGCAGCGTTCTTTTCCTCATTTGCAATGCGACACTCTTCATCGTACCATGGTTTGCTGCGTTGCGGATTTTCAAACCCAAGTACGGTTGATGTGGCAGTTTTTATAGAGTCGGAAATGGGTTTCCACTGCGCTTCAGGATCATACACGGGAGGGTATGGGTTCTGTGCCAAAAGTTGCGAGAGCTTCCTTGAGTTGCCTTTGGCTACCTCTGGTAATTGCAGCTTCCCGATGTCCAGCTTCCTCTGCGTCTGGTTTCGTACGATTTTCGCTCTACTTAATCTTGTGCGAACCTTTGCTGCTACCTGGTAGTGATCAGAGTCGATGTTAGCTCCTCTGATCACTCGTACGTCCATTACACTGGATAAGTGCCTCCCATCAATTACCACGTGATCAATTTTGTTGTTCGTTCTTTGATCAGAGGGTACCCAAGTAGCCTTGTGGATGTCTTTATGCTGGAATCTTGTACCACTAATTACCATGTTTTTTGCCGCGGCAAAATTAATCAGTCTCATAACGTTTTCGGAACTGTCAGCATGTAGACTAAAATTGCCAATAGGTGGATGTAACACATTTCGTCTGCCTACTTTAGCATTAAAATCTCCTAGTACAATCTTAATGTCATGGCCAGGGCAGCGGTCATACGTTTCCTCTAGGAGCTCATAGAATATGTCTTTGGCATCATCATCTTTCTCTTCTGTCGGGGCATACACACAAATTAGGGAAATATAAAAATATTTGGCTTTTATGCGGATTGTGGCTGTATGTTCACTCACAGGATTGAACCTAGAGACTAGATGTCGCAGTCTTTTGCCAACTAAAGGGGTTTTCAACAGAGACGCTACAAAAGTAAATCGATAGGGACAGCAAACGACGCCATATTTTTTCCCCGCTGTTTTGACATTTCTCTTCAGTAAGGTTTGGCATTTCATCATGGAAAGAGATACGAGCCAACAACGAGTCGAAATTATTAAAATTTACTACCGAAATTTGGAGTCAGTGGCCTCAACTTTAAGAGGCCAACTTTAAGAGGCCTCAACAATTAGCGATGAGACTCATTTCTGGCTGAATGGCTTCGTCAATAAGCAAAATATTCGTTATTGGTCAGACAGCAATCCACACGTAATCCATGAGTCATCATTGCATCCCGAAAAAATTACGGTTTGGTGCGGTTTATGGGCCGGCGGCGTCATTGGGCCGTACTTCTTCCGTGATGATCAAGACCGGCACATTACTGTGAATGCGAATCGCTACCGTTCAATGATAACCCAATATTTTTGGCCCCAATTGGATAATATGAACTTGGAGGACATGAGGTTCCAACAGGACGGCGCCACAAGCCACACAGCGAATGCCACAATCAATTTAGTGGACACCAAGTTTGGTGAATGTGTTATCTCACGAAATGGCCCAGTCGATTGGCCGCCTCGGTCGTGCCGTTACATTATTTCCTGTGGGGCTACGTCAAGTATATGGTCTATGCCAACAAGCCAGCGACGATTGATGAACTTCGTACGAATATCGAACGTGAAATTGCAGCAGTATCGGCCGATTTATGCTTGAAAACCGTCGAAAATTGGGTTCAGCGTCTGGACTTCTGCAAGCGTGCCCGTGGTGGCCATGCAAAAGAGATCGAGTTCCATACATAATGGCATCGAACGTACTTTCACAGGAATAAAGAATTTCATTGGTATCTAAAACCGGTTTTGTTTTATTTAAAAAAACTTTTGTAGCGCTCTTATTGAAAAACCCGTTACAAATCCGAAACCAAATTCATGTTTTTTCTCATGACAACTGTAGTATATGTCGCAGTTTCTTTTTCGTGTGCAGCCATGTCCTGTCCATCGCATTTCCTGGATTGCGGTAATGTCAACCTGATAACTTTCGAGGACGTCTGCCAATTGGGTACTTGCACCGGATCTATATAGAGTTTTTACATTCCAAGTGCATATCCGTAAATCGTGGTCCTTATAACGTTTGCGGGGGTCGTCAACAAATAGGGGTTGTTTATGTTTTCTCTTTCGTTTTTGTATTTTCACTGCCATTATGAACGGTGGCGGGAGGCAAACCCAGTCCACCGGGTTTTTGCATTTTACATACTTCCAGGATATTTTATGATTGTTTATCCGCCGTTGGCCCATATGTTTGGCTCATCCGCCTTCTAAAGGACAAAAGAATATGCCCGATTGCTTGATGAGCTTCAGTGACATCAGTCACCTACTAAGCCTGAGACACGTCAGTTATCACATAACCAAATCAGGCTGCTCATTTATTTTCGCCTTCTCACTCTAGTTAGCTAACGGAGGTTTCCGATAAAGCCATTGCCCAGGACATACTGCGTGGAAGTAGTTAGCTGCTTGGACTGCCTAATGAGGGAATCATTTCTGGTCACTCCGAAGTGAATGACTATCAGAAACTTTCCACCTCCACGGACAGTCCCATGTCCCAACAACATTTTGCTTAATTAAAATAAAATAATAATCTCAATACGAATTTTCATTTGTAATAAACACAGAGAAAATATTTTAGACATTTTTCCAGTGTTTAGTTTACAACAACAATTTATCCGAATAATGTTTGTTGTCGCAAAACAAATCTAATTTAATTTACAGTCCAACAAATATTTGACATATTTTGCTCGTTGTCTTAAGTGAACAGAAACCCAAATAAAAAAAGAAATCAAGAGAGAAACAAGTTATTGAACAAAGAAAATGTAGTAAACACAATTTTTGTGTACTGCTACAAACTCTTCCTGTCGACTTTCCCAGCCCCACTGAAACAGGAACAGAGCACAATTTTGCTTCGCCCAAAGAGGATAGGCAAAAACACACAACACTACACAGCTGTATGGCAAAAGTTTCGTTGATTTTCCTATTGCTGCTTATATTTGTTGATCATTCATTCAGCCATCTAGTTGTACTTTCCTTGTGATTTCCCTGCTTTCATTGCCGTTTCGTCTTTTATGGATTTGATATAGTTGGGGGTGTGAGTGGGGCTGGATTTTTCTTAAAGTAGATGATAGCGTAGGTGCATGGATGGAAGTATTACGGGCTTCTTGTCTGAATTTTCATACAAATTTATTCAAATGTTAAAAATTTACATTTAATTTTAGCATCAAAACGTAAAACAACAACATGTACTATCATGATAGTCTGTATTCCTTTTATGCTTCCACTTCATTCCAAGTAACGAGAAGTTGGTGAAGAAATTTAAAGGATCCTTGCCTTGTTGGATTCGAAGGATATTAAAGCAACAGCTATAACGACAGTGCTAATGACGCATAACATATGCAAACAAGCGATACGAATATATTTATATCTTAATACTCTTATTGCAATATTTGTTTTGCCAATTTTCAGATACGCTCCCTTGTATTTTGAAATTTAGAACTTACTGTAATCTATTGTAACGTGGTCTAATCTTCGACTGAGGTAGTCTCAGTCGTCCCCAGGGTCGTTGCAAGGACCCACACAACCTTACGAAATGAAACAGTGAATTTCTCCCCCAACTAGAGCAATACTAATTTGGATTAATTCACAAAGTTCGTATATTAAACTTTGACGAAAACAATTCAAGATCCTTTCAATGTGTAGATGATACAAAAAAGAATAAAGTTGAAATACTTGGGAAATGATACTATTTTTCGGGTTGATGTTGCTGAGTAAATCATGAATCTGTTTTTGAAATTTGTCAAACACCTCCAAAATCTTCAGTTACTATGGGTAAAAAACCCGGTTTTCGTACCTTTATGTACTTATAAGCCAGTAACGTTATTGAATGTTAACCGATTTTGAGTTTCTCAGCGGATTTGGAAAGAACTACCTACGGCCTTTCGTATGGTGTATACACTTTTAAAATAATCTTGAGAAATCTGTGTATATTTTTCCTGCAAACACATTTTTTTTAAAATTTTTTCGTCGTTTTTCAAATATGGATATGTTTTTACCATACATGTGTTTTTTTTTTTAATTTGCATTGGATTTTAATTTGCATTACTTTGTCTAATTCAAATGCAAAAGAATTACCATTGTTCGCAATGGCAATTAAAATGTTTTGAATTTGTAGAATCAGATGCCAATTGTAATGAAATATGAGAATATTTTTAATTATTTTGAATTTGTTTGACTGCTGGCAATTCTGTTTATAAAGTACGAGTATTTTATATTTAGAGGTTTGTGGTTTCAATAGGTATTGCCTCGTCGTACTTCCAAATTCATGAACCAGTACCATATAAAATATTTGACAACCAAAATTGACAGATATGAAGGCAATGATTTGAAAATAACATAGAATAACACATACCATAGAAGGTTTTATTCGCTCAATAAATTAAACGTCATAGGTACGATGGAAAGTAAACATTGGATGGTAGAAATATGGGTTCAATAATACCAGATAGTGGCAATAGTATACAGCGATCAACATAGGAACAACAACCGAATTTCGTGTTTTTGTGGCAAACTAGTTGTGTTAAATACAATACAAATGTACACCAACGATAAAAGTCAATAAAAAAGTGCAAAATATATTTAAATTTTTCAGTTCTACACCAAAACGACAGGAAAAAGTTAAGTGAACATATTTTGTAACTCAACCTGGTGTAAGATAATTTTAAATTTAATTGCTCTCATTTCCACAAACCTACGATGAGAGTGTGAAATGAAACGTCAGATGAGAGAATAAGTTTATCTAGGTATGTATTAGTCTATGGAAAATAAGTACAATTGCCAATGGTATTGACAATTTTTTGAATTTGCATTTCGACAGGAAATTTAAATAAATAACTGTCATATAATTAATTTGCCCCATGTATGTTTTTTACACAGTATTTTATACAACAACCGTACCATTTTTGACTTGAGTAATAGGAAGTATTTTCCAATGAGTAAAATGCAAACGTTGTTTTTAAAAATCCTTTAGAAATTGATTGACTTATTGTACTTTTTATTAAAATAAAATTTTTTCAAAAATACGATTTTTGGCCATTCCACTCACGACCGTTTGACCGTTTTTAGTTTAATCCAACATCATCAGTATCCCGTTTAAGTGACCAGCAATATTCGGAAATCATTTTTATTTCATCTTTGCCTACAAAACTTCGTATGTCCTGCTGCATCTGTTCCTGCTTTACTCTCGTCCTGCTGCATCTGTTCCAGCTTCATAATTTTCTGTGACACCTATTCCTGCTTCATCTGTTTCTTGTGATACCTGTTCTTGCTGTACATGTTCCTGCTTTACCTGTTTCAACAGTTCCTGCTTCATTTGTTCCAACTTTATATATTCCTGCTCCATCTGTTCCTGTGTCACCTGCTCTTGCTTCACCTGTTCCTGTTTCTCCTGCATCATCGGTTCCTGCTTCATTTGTTCCTACTTTATCTATTACTGCTTCATCTGTTCCTTCTTTATAGGTTCCTGCGTCATCAGTTGCTGCTTCATCTTTCCTTCATCTGTTCCTACTTAATCTGTTTCTATGTCATCTGTTCCTACTTTATCTGTTCTTTCCTGTGCCATCTGTTCTTGCTTCATCTGTTTCTGCTCCACCTACTGCATCAGTTCCTGGTCTACGAAAACTGGACCGATGGTGACTGGAAGAAGGTAAAATATTAAATTCGATGCGTTGTAAATAATACAGTGCAACATGAAAAAATATAACCTTATACGGACACCACTACGTGATAAAAGACCACAAAACAGACCCGTGTCTCCCAGTCTTGCCCAAAGTCATGCACTTGTTTTATGGACCCCCAACAATTTGCGGCCTCGGTGTCATTTTTGCAAAAAAGTGATCATTTTGTCAGGCTCATATCTTACAAACCGTTTGGAATTTTGATTTACTCTTTGAGGGAAAGTTGTAGCTCTTGTCATTAAAATACAAAACCAAAACAGATTCTTGTTGTACTCAGCAACACCTACCAGAAAAATTGTATCAGTTCCCAGGTATTTTTTGTCGCACCGTGTAATCAGTATCGGTGTGTTCTCGAACATTGGTACTCGGATGGACTAGGGCGGAGTGGAGTTAGACAGTTGCGATGGATAAATTCGGGTTACAGGTTCTCGGACTCTGCACGAACGTCGAGATTCGGGTAGTCTTAAAGTATGCGGATTTAATCGGTGGTTAACTAATTCGGGTTACTGGTTCGGAGCTGATGAATGATAACTCGGTATTCAGTTATTCGGTGAGGGTCGTTGCTGATCAGGATCTTGTACAGCGTTCGTAGTTACTGAGTTAGTGATTATAGGTAAAGGGCGGGGCAAAAGTAAAGAAAAGCTGTATACTTGCATACTAAGGTCTAGAGAGCTCGACTAGAGACAGGGTCTATACTTAAACATATGTACACTTTTGTTTATTTTAGTAGTTATGTAAGTTCCCATCTTAAACTATTTTGCTCAATAAAATAAACTCACAAAATAAAAAACACAAAAGTGGGGGAGAAGTAACACAGTGCAACACGAAAAAATATAACCATATACGGACATCACTACGTGATAAAAGACCAATAAAAAAAGACCCGTGTCTCCCAGTTTTGCCCAAAGTCATGTACTTTTTTTTATGGACCCCCAAATCATTTTTGCAAAAAAATATCATTTTGTCAGGCTCATATCTTGCAAACCGTTCAGAATTTTGATTTACTCTCTGAGGGAAGAACACAAAGAACAAAGAACAAAAATTGTGAACATATAAAATCTTCAAGGTCAAAATCGAAAAAAACTTTAAAAAATTCGATTTTTTTAAAAAAATTTTCCCCTGTTCAGGTCCATAGGTAGCAAACCGTTCACAATTCAAGGAAACAGTCAACTACAGAAATGTACCTAAGATCTCAATAAACATCTTTATAGAACATGCAACTTTCCAATTCCGAATGGTTTGCAAGATATGAGCCTGACAAAATGATAACTTTTTTCCAAAAATGACACCGAGGCCCCATAAAAAAATGTGCATGACTTTGTGCAAAACTGGGAGACACGGGTCCTTTTTTTTGTCTTTTATCACGTAGTGGTGTCCGTATATGGCTACATATCCATGACTTAAAAAATTACACACAGTCAGCCTATTGGAAAACCCTACAACTTTTGCAAATGGCGCCAAATGTCAATTCGGTTTTGACATTTGTGAAGTAAAGAAACAGATACGTTAACAAGCTAAATTGCCGTATGTGAGGTATTTAAAATACACATGTTATTTAAGAAAATAACTACGCTTCCATAACGAGTCACTGTTTGGTGAGGTATATGGGCTGGCGGAGTCATCGTACCGTACTTCTTCGAAAATGATGCCGGTGACGCTGTTACGTTACGATACCGTGATATGATAACAAATTTTGTATGACTTGAATTAGATGGCATGAACTTGGATAATATTTCAAATTTCAACAGGACTGCACCACTTGCCACTCATCGCATGAAACAATGTCTCTATTGCGAACGAAGTTCCCAAGATGTATTGCCTAAAGTAACATCGAAGTCACATGGCCGCCGAGATCATGCGATTTGACACCATTGGATATCTGTCTCTGGGACTACGTGAAAGTATGGTTTCTGCCAATAAGCCAGAGACTATTACAGACCTGAAGAACGAAATCATACGCGTTATAAATGATATACAGTCAAAGTAAGTAATAACAAAAAAATCACATGCCGTGTCAGGGGACACCCGGTTGGAACGAAGTTCCTTTCGCTATGTATTATTTACTAGTTAGTTCCTACACGAATAAGGCGCTTGTTGAAAAATACTATAATTTAAATGGATCTTTAAGAAAAGATACTTTTTGTAAAATGATAAATTTTTTTATAAGAATTTTTTTTCTGTTGAATGTATTTTTTTCAAAAAAGTAAATTTTTTGGTCCCTTTTGTAAGAATATGTATTATATTTTCCCGAAAAGATCCATTCTTTAATGAGAGGTACTTCTTTGATTAAAAGCTAATGTTTTTTTTAAGAAAAGGTACCATTTTTAATAAGAAGTACTTTCTGTAAGAAAAAGCCTAAGAGTATGAAGCTTTTTTTTACAAAGAAGTACAGTTTTTAAGAACAGGTACTTTTTAAAGAAGTGGTACTCTTTTTAGGAAAAGGTTATTTTTTTAAGAAAATTTACTTATTTTCATAAAGGGTAGTTATCTCAAGAAAAGAAAAGGTTTTATTTTATTTTGAATAAAAGCTACTTTGAAGAAAATGAATGTTTGTAAGAAAATTTAGTTTTTTTTTGAAGAAAAGGTTTTTTTTGAGAAAGGGGAATTTTTTTAGAATTGGTCCTTTTTCAAAAACAGGTACAATTTTAAGAGTAGATACTCTTAAAGTTATTTTGTTTTACATTAATGGTACTCTTTTAAGAAAAGTTAGTTTTTTAAGAAAAGACAATTTGTTGTAAGATAATGTACTTTTTTAAGAAAAGGTACATATTTAAAAAAATTCCCTTTTTTAAGAAAAGGTACATTTTGTAAGAAAATTTACTTTTTTAAGCAAAGGTACTTCTTTAAGATAAGGTATTTTTTTTAAGAAAAGGTTCTCTGTTTAAGAATATGAGTAGGTTTTCTTTTTTGAGAAAATTTACTTTTTTTTAAGAAAACTCACTTATTTAAGAAAATGTTATTTTTTAAAACTTCTTTCACTTTGGCTTTTCTAAATTTACTTTTTATTCGGTTCAAAACTACAATATGTAATAAACAGGCGCCACCTAAAAAACAACAAATTCCTCCCCATATGTTAGTCTAGACACAAACCAAAAGTAAGAGTGTACGAGTAAGAATTTCTTTCACCCTTGACTTTCATCCAAGACTTTCGATTTCGGTTAGAAAGAGGTGGGAAGAAGCAAGAGGGGTAAACAAAAATGCACGAGACGAGAATTTGAGAGGATTTTTGATGTTTCTTTTTACTCTCTTTCGCATTTCTGCCATGTTGTTTCACACTCTTTCTGCTTTTGAAGGGAGAACATCGTTTGCGTATAATACTTTCTGATTATTTGTATAATATGAATAGAAATAAATCGAAACAAATTAAATAAAAGGCGTAGATACAAGAATTCGCGGAGACTTTGATTAATAAATATCAGCAACATGAAAATCAGACATATTTGTTTGAAAAATTAATTATTACGAATATAAGTAAGAAGCAGAACTGCCTATTAGATGATAAAGAACCCATGGGTGGACCGCAGAGCGTAAATGGTCGTGATTTACGAAGGGTGTTCAAAAGAGAATTTAACGATTAACGCAGGCTGAAGACGCAAAATCTAAAACATGACTTTTTATTGGGTTCAAAACTACAATATGTAATATACAGGCTCCACCTAGAAAACTTCCTTTTAAACCAAACCAAACCAAAAGTACACAATATAGTTCATAATAATGGGTTGTAATAAAGTAGTTTAAAAAAAGTTGTTTAAAATTTGTTCATTTAGCTTAGCCCCCATCCCGCAACGTGCGATAAGGAACTTCGTTCCAAAAATCACGGAATATATTTATAGGCATATTCTGTATTGCCAGATGAGTCGTGGTAAGCACTTAATGGATATTGTGTTTCATAAAAAAATGCCTGATACGGAATTTACACCAATCAGGATTAAAGCATTTCGAAGGTTAACTCCGTTAACGTGCGCTAACTCAGACGATTACTTATACAATTTTAATATGAAAAAACTGAAGTTTAATTTTGAACCTCATATTAAGCTGGTGCACATTTTGATGCAATGCTGTTAGTTGCTAAAAAAATGCAACCATAATAAACTCATACACAAAAATCAACTGTTTAACCGATGTAAGCCGACCGAATGTTCCCGACACGTCCGCGCCTCCAAAACTTTTTTGAAGCTCACGCCGCCGCCCACATGAATGGGTCTTATTGGTTTCAACTTTGAGCCGATTTTATCAACTAGCCCCATTTGACTCACTGATCCAATTTTAAAGTTTCAGTTATTTCAAAAACATCCCAATTTTGTACAAAACTGGCAAAACCAATAGCCGCCAAATTAATTTTTTTATTGTGCCGCCGTCTGCGATCATTTTGTCTCGGCGCGGAGTTTGTCTAAGCACGGAGTTGCCAACTACAATGTCATTTTAAAATCAAATTTGTTGGTGTGAACGGCAAAGATTGGAGAGAATAAGGTTATTGGTAGCCTGGCCGCGATAAACGGCGGTGTAAATGCGTTATTAGACTAGTAACCATGAGAAAATAATAAAATATAATTTTGACAAAATTTAGATGTGTTTTATTTATAAACGTTCCAACTACTTAACATTTTCACAAATATTAAATTCAAAATGTCCAAAGGATTCTACATACAAAACGATGCTTAAGTTGAGCGATACACATACATAAATAAAATCCCAAGCGGCATATAAGAATCTATATAAAAGCATTTACCATATTTATTTTTGTTACTCATTTATAGTTTGTATTATCTGTAATTGTTTGTTTGTGCCCAAAAGGTCAATGATTTTCATTACAATTGTTACAGAAGAAAATTGGGCATTACCGAAGGCTATAGCTGCCAAAATGCATATGCTACATATATACATATATATGTATATAACTGAAATTCGGGTAAAATGTCATACTACGTGACCTGAATGACCAAGATACTTTTGCCAAAGGTAAGTTCGCCACTCACCAACACACATACATATAACGGGGTTTTCAACAGAGACGCTACAAAAGTAAATCGATAGGGACAGCAAACGACGCCATATTTTTTCCCGCTCTTTTGACATTTCTCTTCAGTAAGGTTTGCCATTTCATCATGGAAAGATATACGAGCCAACAAAGAGTCGAAATTATTAAAATTTACTACCGAAATTTGGAGCCAGTGGCCTCAACTTTAAGAGCGCTACGTCCAATTTATGGTCGTCATAATCGTCCTACCAGATCAACAATTGAGCGTCTAGTGGAAAAATTTCAATCCACAGGCACAGTACAAAATGCTCCCGTGCCAGTGAGACAAAGAAGTGCCCGTAGTGTCAAGAATATTGCTGCCACTGAGGCTTCAGTTCAAGAAAGCCCAAATGTGTCTCTCACACGTCGTTCTCAAGCGTTGGGCATCTCTGTGACATCGTTGTGGCGAATTTTGCGAGAAGATCTTGGCCTACATCCTTACAACATCAAATTGACGCAAGAAATGAAGCTGCTTGACCACCATAAGCGTCGTATGTTCGTGAATTGGGCTGAGAAACAACTTGAAAATGATTCGGATTTTCATCGGAAAATCATCTTCAGCGATGAGGCTCATTTCTGGCTGAATGGCTTCGTCAATAAGCAAAATATGCGTTATTGATCAGACAGCAATCCACACGTAATCCATGAGTCATCATTGCATCCCGAAAAAATTACGGTTGGGTGCGGTTTATGGGCCGGCGGCGTCATTGGGCCGTACTTCTTCCGTGACGATCAAGACCGGCACATTACTGTGAGTGCGAATCGCTACCGTTCAATGATCGCTACCGTTTTGGCCCCAATTGGATAATATGGACTTGGAGGACATGTGGTTCCAACAGGACGGCGCCACAACCCACACAGCGAATGCCACAATCAATTTATTGGAAACCAAGTTTGGTGAACGTGTTATCTCACGAAATGGCCCGGTCGATTGGCCGCCTCGGTCGTGCGATTTGACGCCGTTAGATTATTTCCTGTGGGGTTACGTCAAGTCTATGGTCTATGCCAACAAGCCAGCAACGATTGATGAACTACGTACGAATATCGAACGTGAAATTGCAGCAGTATCGGCCGATTTATGCTTGAAAACCGTCGAAAATTGGGTTCAGCGTCTGGACTTCTTCAAGCGTGACCGTGGTGGCCATGCAAAAGAAATCGAGTTCCATACATAATGTCATCGATCGTACTTTCACAGGAATAAAGAAAAAATCTTTTGTAGCGCTCGTATTGAAAAACCCGTTATATGTGATAATGTTGACTAACATATGGTACTTTTGTGTAAATCTCATGAGCAGACGCCCACTACTAAGTCAAGAATCTATTCCCCAGGTATGATAATGATATTGCTTCTATATTTTCTTCTTTGTCGTTTTTCTTATCTTTCCCATGTGCCGCCTGGTGTGATGTTATTTTATAGCAATTATCATTACCGATGCTATGAAAGAAAATAGTACATTAGGACTGCTGAGCCTTTTGGAATCCCTTATGCATAGCAGGGAAACCAAGGTGACACTTTGGTGGCTACGGCATTTAGCGCAGGTAATAGCTTCCACAAACATCTGACACGTATTAGTATAGAGTCGGCCCTATTGTTGAGTGTCCTCTTGTTAACTGTGTTAAGTGGCTATTATCGAGATTTGTTTAATGTGTCCTTCGGTGATAATGTCATTGAGAGGGTGCAAAACTTTCGCCAGACAACGGAGGAGACTGAAACCGTGGAAAAGTGACTGCAAATGAGAAAATGCAAATACTATTGGGAACGGAAATAGAAATCGAAATAGAAATCGATTCATCAGGCATTCAATTAAATTAATTACAGGCATTAATTGGATCCGCCGTGAACAAGGGCAACAACGTCAGTCTGGAGATAGATAGGAGAATTGTGCTTGCAAATAGATGCTATTTTGGGCTCAGCAAGCAGTTTAGGAATAAAGCCCTCTCTCGACGGACAAAAGTCCAGCTATATCAGACTCTCCTTTTACCTGTCTTGACACATGGCTCCAAAACTTGAGACATATCACAACAGTATGACAAACACCTGGGAGTTTTCGAGAGAAAAATTCTCCGTAAATTATATGGTCCTGTAAGAGAAAATGGCGAGTACCGACGTCGCTGAAACGCAGAGCTATATAGTCTATATTCTGACCTGGACATTAGTGTGGGTCGAAAAAAAAGTTGATGACTTCACCCCCCAGTTTTGTAGTTTATCTGAAGATAATTTCAGGACACCAAAATTTGTTTTGATCCGTGCACCCTACGATCCCCTAAATAGTATTTACTATGCAGTTTCGTCATTTGTTGACCGATCCAATTGAGACGCATATTGTTATTCATGGCTGATGAAGGCCTACATTTTACCTATTGGACATTTTTGAATCCGAGCTCAATCGTAATTTTTAATTTTTTTATTTCGTTTGTTATACCCCAATGATGCCTATTTCTCATAACGTTCTCAAAGATCTCAAAAAAACATGTAACTTTTGTTTTCAAAGTATTCATTTTTATTCATAAACAAAAGAGTTATTGAGGATTTAATAATCGTGTCACCCTACAATTGCGATTATCAGTAGGCTCCTCCATTGTGTTTGTTGGCTGGCGAAAATATACTATATATTTTGTGTATTGGCAACTTTGGTTTCGCTCCAACTTTTTCTGATGACAGAAGCGTTTTGTTTTTTCTTTAATGGTTATTTCCGAAAAAATTTTAGAAAATAAAAGTGTAACAAACATGAAATTTGAGGCGCGTGATATCGACAAATCGAGATTGCCAACAAATCTTGACGTTATTGAATATCTTTTATATATAAAAAAACAGGCACCCCTGACGTTAAAATAAATAAAATGCTAAAATTATATTTACAAGCTGCTATAAAAGTGATAACCGAATTGTGGAAAACTACAAAGATTCCAATTGTTGCAAATACGACATTAAGGAAATACATGTTAATCTTTATAAATAAACGTGATGAAATTATAAAAAAAACACAAAATATTCTGAAAGGGAATGGAATTCGCTATTTCGAATTACTCAATGTAAGTGCCGAATTGAACTGAATAAAAAATGCAGCTGTCCCAATATAAAAAAATTATCTCCAAATATGAAGTTGTTTTTCGTTGATCAATGTGGACCAAGAGTTTTGTCTCTATGCAATTTTAACAGCGACGATATGGATGTAGGTTCCATTGACAGAGTATCAAACCTAAATAGGACAAAAACCTATGCAACTGAATACAATCCATGTTCGAGTGAAGAAGACGACTTTCAGGATGAATGTTATGAAAAGCCGGAAATCCATCCCCAACTGAAAGTATCAGACATATCGCTGCGAAATGTTGCTTTGGCTTTGGATCGAACAGGTACCTCAGATCGCTATGGTTCTTTACTTGCTACTACGCTGATACAAGACTTAAAAATGGCAATTACAAAAAAAGCGAAAGAAGAAATCAATGGTATTAGCGATAAAGTGTCGAGCTATTTAGACAGCCTAATTATAGATAAAAATAAAATACGGAGAGAAAGAGATACATTCAGAACAGAAGCCAAAGCTACTCCCAATACCGATACTACATTAAAGTGTATCTCTTATGACGGGAAAAGAGATAAAACATTAAAAAAAATAACATCTATGAATCAGATACGCCTTTCTAAAACAACGGAAGAACATATTACATTAGTGAAAGAGCCAGAATCCGTATTCGTTGGATACGCAACACCAGTCAATGGAACAGGCGCGGAAATTCAAAAGGCCATTGTACATTTTTTGAATTCGCAATGCTATTCATTAGATAATTTAGTTGCGATTAGTTGTGATGGAACTGCAGTAAATACAGGTTTTAAGACCGGAGTAAATGCATGCATGGAAAGATTTCTACAACGTCCGCTTCAGTGGAATGTTTGCTTGTTTCAATTTAACGAATTGCCACTTAAAACTTTGGTAACACATATGCATGGAAAGCAGGTTGGACCAGGTATTTGGCCTGGTGAATTTGGTTCGGAACTTCTGTCATGTGAACAAAGTCATGTAAGTGTAACGGAAGGGGTTTATGTCCGGTCTAACTTAATGCCGTTCTTATTTTTTTAGGTTGCTAATGATTTCGTTCCGGTTTCTATGGGACCCATGCCAAACAACATAGAGAACTGGAAAATTCGTAGCGATCAACTCTATTTATACTGTATGGCTGTTGCGGTAAATACTGATTCATGTGATGAAATTTTAGCTGCTCAGAAACCTGGCCCTGTCAGTACAGCGCGGTGGATAACAACGGCATCAAGATTTCTACGTTTGTATGTGTCTAAAAGCCATCCAACAGAGGATTTAAAAAATGTAGTGGCGTTTATTGTGAAAGTTTATGCACCTTTTTGGTTTCTCGTCAAGAGCGAACCACAATGCCTCAACGGAAGTCGACATCTATTCAAGTATATACTTTGGATCCGACAATTGCCAATGCATATCCAAATGATCATCCGTCCAACAATCGAAAATAATAGTTATTATTTCCATCCAGAAAATATACTTTTGGGGATGATAACTGATTCGGACCAAAGAGAACGATTTCTAGCGTATGAAAGAATAAGAAACGCTCGCTGTGACCCACCCGAAACAATACGACATATTCGTGTGCCAAAACATCAAATTAACTTCGAATGTGATACTTTCACAGAAGCCATAAATTGGGATAATCTGCAAATAACCTATCCACCCTGCTTGCACTTTTATACAGATGAGCAATTGCTTGAGCACCAATACTCTACTGATCATATCATTGAAAAACCAGGTAATAATAAATAACTTTAAGTCTCTTTAAAAACCTAATTTAGATTAAATTAATGTATTTTTCAACTACTTTTTAGAATTCCCATGCCATACTCAAAATACCGAGCGTTTTGTGCGAGTGGTAAATGAATCAACCAGTCACATTACTGACGATAAGCGAATGGGCTACATATTAGCCAAAATAAGAAGCCGCCAACAGTACAGCAAACTGGATTCGCGGCAAAATTTGTCATACATTTTTGCCGCTTTATTTCATTAATGTTTAGTGCTATATTAATCTTTAAACTATTTTGAGTGTTTATTAATATGTAGTTCCATCACATTTATTTATATGGTTTATCAACAATTTTCTTATCATAGTATTTGCAACGATTCGAATTTTCGCAATTTTCCACTATTCGTTTATCACCTTTATAGCACCTTGTAAAATATATTTAAAATTGTAATTTTTATAAACGCCTGGGGTACGTGTTTTCGCCAAATAGTACAAACTAAATTTTGGCTTTATGTAGGGTGACATGATTATTAAATCCTCAATAACTCTTTTGTTTATGAATAAAAATGAATACTTTGAAAACAAAAGTTACATGTTTTTTTGAGATCTTTGAGAACGTTATGAGAAATAGGCATCATTGGGGTATAACAAACGAAATAAAAAAATTAAAAATTACGATTGAGCTCGGATTCAAAAATGTCCAATAGGTAAAATGTAGGCCTTGATCAGCCATGAATAACAATATGCGTCTCAATTGGATCGGTCAACAAATGACGAAACTGCATAGTAAATACTATTTAGGGGATCGTAGGGTGCACGGATCAAAAAAAATTTTGGTGTCCTGAAATTATCTTCAGATAAACTACAAAACTGGGGGGTGAAGTCACCAACTTTTTTTCCACCTTACAGCGTGACCCTATCTAGTGGACATGGCTAGTCGAATCAAATTAGGCCAATTGCGTTGGCTAGGCCATGTTATCAGAATGGATGAAGATGAGCCAGCGCGAAAGGTTTTCGATAACGTACCCGATGGAAGCAGGAAAGAGGTCGACCAAGACCAGGCAGAAGAATCCATCCGTATCCTTGGTGTAACCAACTGGCGAGAAAAGGCGAATTACAGACCAGTTGGAAGAATATGTTGAAATTTGTTTAACGTCTGACCGCATGAGGTTGTAAAATAGTCAATAAAAGTAAATGGTCTCTTTTGTAATGAACACTTAAATATAAAGCAATTATACATAAATGTTTAAATGAGCGTAATATGAAGTATAAACAAACTTCAATGTTACAATTACGCACTCTCTTCAATGTTACAGTATAGCACTTTCTTTAACTCTTTTAAGATCCAGAAACTCAACTGTAACCATCACATAGCTCATAAATTGACTGTTATTTTTGCCAATTGCTCATAATTGTCCACGTGCTGATCAAAAATGGAAGCATCTAAAGTAGTTGAAATTAGTTTTTCAGAACGTTGAAAAAAATTTAACGTAAGCCATAAGACGATTCAGAGAATAAAACGAAACAAAATTACGTGAGGTGTCAGGCGACACCCGGTTGGAAGGAAGTACCATTTGGTATATATTATGTACTAGTTAGTCCCAACACGCCTAAGGCGCCTGTTGAAAAATACTACATATAATTTAAATGGATCTTTAAGAAAAGATACTTTTTGTAAGATGATAAACCTTTTTTAAGAAAATTTTTTTTTCTGGATGTATTTAAAAAAAAACAAAGTATATTTTAAGGTCATTCTTTTAAGAATATGTATTATATTTTCCCGAAAAGGTCCGTTCTATAATGAGAGGTACTTCTTTTATTCAAAGCCAATGTTTTTTTTTTAAAGAAAAGGTACCATTTTTAATATGAGGTACTTTCTGTAAGAAGATGCCTAAGAGTATGAACCTTTTATTACAAAGAAGTAAATTTTTTAAGAACAGGTACTTTTTAAAGAAGTGGTACTCTTTTTAGGAAAAGGTTATTTTTTAAGAGAATTTACAGATTTCGAGAAAGGCTACTTATCTCAAGAAAACCAAAGGTATTATTTAATTTTTAAGAAAAGGTACTTTGAAGAAAAGGAATGTTTGTAAGAAAATGTATTTATTTTAAGAAAAGGTTTTTTTTTAAGAAATGCGAATTTTTTTAGAATTGTTCCTTTTTTCAAGAACAGGTACAATTTTAAGAGTAGGTACTTATCTCAAGAAAAGTTATTTTGTTTTACATAAAAGGTACTCTTTAAAGAAAAGGTAGTTTTTTAAGAAATTGCAATTTGTTGTAAGATAATGTACTTTTTTAAGAAATGGTACTTATTTGAAAAAATTACTTTTTATAAGAAAATGTACTTTTTGTAAGAAAATTTACTTTTTTAAGCAAAGGTACTTCTTTAAGATAAGGTATTTTTTTAAGAAAAGGTACTCTGTTTAAGAATATGAGTAGGTATTTTTTTTTTTTTAATAAAATTTACGTTTTTTAAGAAGCGCACTTATTTAAGAAAATGTTATTTTTTTAAACTTTTTTCACTTTGGCTCTTCTAAATTTACTTTTTATTCGGTTTAAAACTACAATTTGTAATAAACCGAGGTTCCACCTAGAAAACAATAAATTCCCCCCTATATTAGTCTAGACACAAACCAAACCAAAAGTACGAGTGTAAGAGTAAGTGTGCTGCCAAATGTAATTCCATGCTCAGGGTTGTATTTCATGGATTTGCCAGTCTTTCACTTTGGCTTTTCTAAATTTACTTTTTATTGGGTTCAAAACTACAATATGTAATAAACAGGCTCCACCTAGAAAACTTCCCATTAAACCAAACAAAATCAAAAGTACCCAATATAGTTGATAATAATGGGTTGTAATAAAGTAGTTACAAAAAAGTTGTTCCAAATTTGTTCATTTAGCCCCCCTTCCTGCTACATGCGATAAGGAACATCGTTCCAAAAATATTAACTCTTCAACTGGTCCAGGAAAGATTGACGGCCGCACAAGTAATTACCCCAGCTGCAGCACTAAAATAGTTAAATATTGACGCCAGTGAGTGAGCTGCTCGTCGAAGTCTCAAAAGATTGGGCATGAAGGCTGCAGAGAAGAAAAATGAACCATGTTTATTACAAAAAGGATGTAAAGCTTGGTAAAGAATTCGTCCAGGTCTACGAAAACTGGACTGAAGATGACTGGAAGAAGGTAAAGTATTAAATTGGACACGTTTTAAATAAAAAATTCAATTTCGCCTTATGGTCTGATGAGCCTAAAATCAATTGATTTGAATCCGATAGTCTTGCTTGGTACTGGACCAAAGATCTAAATACTACTACTCCGAATACAGTAACACGAACCATGAAACATGGCGGTGGGTCGATAATGGTATGGGGATGAATTACGAAGAATGAAGTAGGTCCTGTGGTTAAAATTGAAGATATTATGAAAAAATAACAACAATACGATATCTTTCAATTCTGCAAAATCATTTAGCAGCTGTTATAGAAAAAACGGATTTTACTACTGAAAGAGTGATTTTCTAGCATGACAACGACCCAAAACATTCGGCCACAATCATTGAAAACTGGTTAACCAGTCAACAATATACAACTATGCGCAGTCATAGGAGTTAAACCCGATCGAAGACTTTTGGAGTTACATAAAATCTCAGCCTGGCAAGTCCCGAGATGCTCCAAAAGGCGCAAAAGTGCTGTGGAATAGAGATAAAGAAACTTGGGATGCGGTTCCAGCGGAAATGGCTGGAATATTTGGCAACAGTATGCCTCGCCTTGTACAAGCTTTTAAAAAAGCCAAAGCTACTGGACAAAATATTGAATCACAAAACAAATATATGAACATAAAATCAGAGTGCAAAATTGTAACATTTGTGCCTCGCCTTGTACAAGCTTTTAAAAAAGCCAAAGCTACTGGACAAAATATTGAATCAGAAAACAAATATGTGAACATAAAATCAGAGTGCAAAATTGTAACATTTGTGTAACTTTACAATATTTTCTGTTCAATAGATCGAATTAAAAGTGTTTTTATTTTTATTCATGAAAGAACAATAAATTGATATAGTTAATTAGTTTAGTTTTGTTTTTAATCAAATATTTAAAATACACAAATTTATTTGCAAATGGTGTCAACTCTGTTACAATTTTGCTCGTCGCTGTGGAAAGTACACAGATTTTAATTTTTGTTTTTTAAGCAACAGTAGCCCCCCAAATTCAACCAACTAATAACAAGCACGTATTTTCCACACAAATTGCAGTATGTACCTATGTATGTGTGTAAAAGATACCTGGAATAGCTAACACTCACGAATAAGTGACTGCCTATTTACCTGTTATCATCCGGAGAGTATTAGTATCATCACCCGTGGTATTACGTTGTGTTCTTATTGTTCAAGTGAGGGGAATAATTTACGCATTACAACTGTTGTAAAAGCTTTAAGTTTGACATGAGTCATTTGTGTATAAAAGTAAGACAGTGTATAGACATGCGAAAATAATACAAAGCGTTTGAGCGTGTTATCACACATGAACATGCATACAAGCTTCATAAATATGAAGTTAAGACAAGAGACAATGTTTAACTAAAGAAGGAACAACACGGACGCCTTTACCCCACGAATCTACTCATCCTTGGTTGATTCCATGCTTTCCGTGTGTAGCTTGTTTAGTCTCAAGAGGGATAACCATAACAATAAATGTGTCGGAAGCATGTTGGCATAGGAATTGTGGTTAAGCAAACTATTCACCATTACTTTTGTTCTAAACATCACAATGGTCATCATCATCACCATCATCAGCACTAAAGAAAAATGTTAGTAGTGTGGTTGCGGTTCACTTCTGATGGATGTGTAGGGGCAACGATGTCTGTATTACTGCCATATTTGAGTCTACTGTTATCACTTCAAATCAACTACAAGTGAAATAGCATAATCTATTACATAGATATTAGACCGTCTCGCTTTTCGTTTGTTTTTCAAAATTCCTTCATGAACATCGATTTTCTTAATCTACTCTAAAAACCAATAATTTTGGTGTATAACACTTAAACACTGATAAACGGGAAGTGGTCTCTCAAATCGTTTTTTCTTTTTTTTTAGGCAAAATGGCCTTTTCCCAAAAAATGAAAAAATCTTGCTTTAGTAATTTGCCTCTAACTCAAGCAGTTCTTAATGGATTTGAATCTAATTATATGCATTAAAAAGCTAATTAAATTTCCTAAACATTTCTTAAAGCAACATTGCCATTTTGTTCGATGGTTTTTATTCGTAGCATTACAAATTCAGATTTTCAAATACGAACTTATAATTTTTTTTTTCATTTTTGCTTACCTTTTGTTATATAAAAATTGAACGAAGCTACATTTTTATATTCTGTAAATACAGTATGGTAGGAAATTTTAAAATAAAGATTTTGGTGTGAATAACAGTAGCATTCTATTAAGAAAAACTACAGTTTTAGTCGAAATGATGAAATGACTAAAGTTGTTTATTTGTAAATTTGCTTCATAAATACATTAATATATTTTTAATTTTTTTCAAATTTGCTAAAATTGTACTTATTTTTTCCATCACTAGTGTGTTCTTGTCAAACTAGTCTAAGAAGGGAAATTAGTCGCAGCTAACTTCACTGCACAGAAAAATATTTGTGAATTATCATAAAGCTTTCAACTGTTTGTTTGTTTACATATTCTTATTATAAATTGCATTTAGATTTAAAAGATGTCTACAATCAAAGACAATAAATTTCAGCCTTGGATAGTGGGTTTGTATTTTCAATCCAATTTGGTGAGTTATTTTATTCCCGAAAATTTGTCTCTTAGTTAGAAACAGTTTTTTGTCAGGACGTCAAATTCCCACAGGAAGGGATGCGCTTGGTAGACTGCTTTATTTAATAGTAAAAGACAAGAAATTTAAGAGTGATGCGTCTCTAACTGTTGCGGGTGAAATTCTTGACATCTGGCGAAGTATTCGTAAAGATTCAAATTTGCATAATAAAAATTATGTTTCAAGAAAACTGAAAACATTGCATACAGCTTACGTAAAAGTAAAAGCCAACATAAATCGGAAAAATGATAAGGAGTCGAAACGTAAAGTGGATATTATAAAGCGGTTAGATTCTATTTTTGTCGTATGCAAGACCAAAAGTGTGTTACCAGCTGATGGGACTGTTAATAAAAAAAAAGCTAAAAAGCAGTCATTAGCTGTTGATGATCATTTATTGTCTGGTGATTCATTCAGCGAAAAAGATTTGGACTATAAACCTCCAAGGCCTCAGCGAAAGTCGAAACGCAAAATAACACCGCAACTTGTTGCAATTTTATCAACTGCTCACTATTTAAATATAGATCCAAAAGATGTTGCGGTTTCACGAGCAACAATTCATAGACAACGTTTTTTTTTTTTTTTTTTTTTTTTTAAACTCCAATTTATTTTGCAATCTATCTATAGATATAGATATTTAGCATTTTCTTTCAGTAAAGGTACACAAGTAATTAGAATTAAAATTAAAATTAAAATTAAAATTAAAACTAATTAGGCTAATTACAAAAGGCATGGAGAGGAAGCAACCATTGTTGCTCCTCCATGTAGGTGTCATATCATTAAGATTATCTTGTAACAATCAGCTGTGTAAGCGGAAATCTTCTAAGTCTTCTTTGTGTGGAAGATATCTGCAACAGATCTGCAGCTAGGGCATTTGGATGCTGTGATAGGCGGTGTGAGTATCTTTCGTTACTTTTGTTGATTTCTTCCTGTACTGTTGGAACAAAGAAGTTGTTATGTAGTGTGTTATTTGTGACGAAGTATGGCGCGTTTGATATTGTGCGTAATGCTTTAGACTGAAAACGTTGTAAAATGTTGATGTTTGTTTTTGCGGCAGACCCCCAAATTTGTATACCATATGTCCATATGGGCTTAATGATGGTTTTGTATATGAGTAACTTGTTGTCTATAGAAAGTTTTGAGTTTCTTCCTATGAGCCAAAACAGAGACGTTAGTTTTAATCCAAGTTGTTTGCGTTTGGTGAAAATATGTTTTTGCCATGTGAGTCGCCTGTCTAAGTGAATTCCTAGATATTTGGTATTGTCGGATTGAGGAAGGATAACAGCTCCCAACATTACATTAGGGCAAATGTTTTTTCTTAAAGTAAAAGTTACATGAGTTGATTTGCTAGGGTTTGCCTTCATTCTCCACGTTTCGAGCCATTCTTGAATTTGGTTGAGATGTGATTGAAGGTTTGTTGATGCAGACACATGGTCCCGGTGGGAAGACAAAATTACTGTATCGTCAGCAAAAGTTGCGATCGAGGTGTGGTTATTTGTGGGTAGATCAGCAGTAAATAGAGTATAAAGAACGGGTCCTAGTACACTGCCTTGTGGTACACCGGATTGTATTTTATGCAGTTCCGTAGTTTCAGAATTGTACTTGACAAAGAAGTATCTATCCTCTAAATACGACTTCAGTATTTCAAAATAGGGATATGGCAATTGTTTTTTTAGCTTGAATAAAAGGCCTGCGTGCCACACTTTATCGAAGGCTTGCGTAATGTCTAGAAATACAGCTGAGCAATATAGTTTCTTTTCAAACGCTGTCCTTATTGATTTAACCACTCTATGAACTTGTTCAACAGTAGAATGTTGTTCCCTAAAGCCAAATTGATGGCTTGGGATGAGTAGACAACGTAGATCGATGCGAAGTCACATCCGAAATTGAAGCAAATTTACAAATAAACAACTTTAGTCATTTCATCATTTCGACTAAAACTGTAGTTTTTCTTAACAGAATGCTACTGTTATTTACACCAAAATCTTTATTTTAAAATTTCCTACCCTACTGCATTTACAGAATATAAAAATTTTGCCTCGCTCAACTGTTATATAAAAAAAGGTAAGCAAAACTGAAACAAAATTATATATATATATATAATTTTCCCAATGGTAATCATTGTCGAACCAAACGGCTAAATTGTAGAGATATATTTTCATTTCTTTCATTTCTTTTAAGTCGTTGTTGAACCACTGTTTTGTGTTATTTGTAATTTGTATATTTTTATTAACTATCATGGGGTTTAATGAGTTGTTGATACTATTTACGGCGTACCGTCATTTCGCCCAATGTCATTTCACCCAAAAACGAAAATGACATATCGCCCAAATATGTCATTTCGCCCAAAACCCTAATTACTAAAATGACATATCGCCCAATAGCAATGACATAAGACCCAAAATAATATGACATATCGCCCAAAAAGTTTGACGTACACATTTTTTGGGCGAAATGTCATTTACGAAAAGAATTACGTTGTACAAATATTACCACAACGGAATAGCAGTAATAGCACCCTACATCACATAATAGTGCTACATGCTGGTTAGTCGTTATATTTGGAACACCTCAGAGGCCCTGCATTGTAGGCATGATCTACTAGCCTATGGTGTGAAAACGAATAACGAACCCAATGAAGTAGAATGCTTGTAATTTTAACCGGTAAATTTGCAGGACTTTTGTTTGAAGAAGTAATGTTTGGTGCATTCCTGAGTCGTTTTTGTCATTGTCGTGTAGCTGTTGAGCATCGCCGGGAGGGAGGATCAACAGTATTGCGTCAAATAAAATAATTGTCTTTGAAAAAAATATTTTCTGCAGGAATCAGGAAAGTACTCAAAAATTGGTTTAGCCTCGCCGCGTGGGAGGATGGGTCGCGCCCGCGGCGGCCGCGGCGGCCGCGCGTTTCGCGCCGCGCCCGTCCGTTTCGCACCGCGGGCCCGAACCGTCCTCCCACGCGGTGAGGCTAAACAGTATTGAGTAAAATAAAATAATTGTCTTTAAATAAAATATTTTCTGCAGGAATCAGGAAAGTACTCAAAAACTGATTTACTCTCGGGTACAAAGAAATATGGAGAGACTTGCATAGCCAACTTTTTTAAAATCCCCAAAAACACCTCTGGAAGTTATAGAGGCATTCAAAATCGAACAAGGACGTTTTGTTATTTTTCTACTAACAATGTGAAATAAATACCTATATTTCTTTACAAATGTGTCCATATTTTTGGGTATTGTGTCATTTTTATTATTTTTGGGCGATGTGTCATGGAGCGTTGTTGGCTTGGGAAAATGTCATATTGCCCAAAAAATCATGTCATAACGCCCAAAATTCCGATTTTTTTGGACAACAACAACTAACATTGACATTTTTTGGGCGAAATGTCATTTTCATTTTTGGGCGAAATGTCATTGGGCGAAATGACGGTACGCCACTATTTACTAGTATGTTAGCAAAGTTACTGGCAGAAATACTTGTTGCTAGTTTATGTACATATGTCACTACTTAGAAAATTGTTTCGGAATTGTGTATTGTTAAAGTGTAATGTTTTTTTTGTATTTTCGGTTAATGGATTTTTGAAGCTATGCTTCTTACAGCGGGCTTTGAGAGACGGAGTTAACTGGGAAAAAATGGCATAACGAAAATGCGTGAGGTGATAGTACCGTTATTTTTAACATAACAGAATAAGCTTTATCATATACCAGCGCCACCTCTACAGGACTAGTAGAAATAAAAGTAGCTAACCTGTTATCAATAACATGGATCAAACATAACAGAATAAGCTTTATCGTATACCAGCGCCACCTCTACTGGACTAGTAGAAATAAAAGTAGCTAACCTGTTATCAATAACATGGATCAAACATAACAGAATAAGCTTTATCATATACCAGCGCCACCTCTACAGGACTAGTAGAAATAAAAGTAGCTAACCTGTTATCAATAACATGGATCAAACATAACAGAATAAGCTTTATCATATACCAGCGCCACCTCTACAGGACTAGTAGAAATAAAAGTAGCTAACCTGTTATCAATAACATGGATCAATCCAGCACAGATTACAACCATATTAATATTTCAGAAAGCTTTAATCAACATGACTTTAAATACAATGTGCCGGATTTCACTTTTGCAAGCTTTTATATCACCATGTAGTTATTACAATTTGTCAAACTTCACGGAAAATAAAGCTCATCTTTCAACTCTTTCAAAATAACATTAACACTCTCACAACAGGTTTGTAGGCTAGTTGGTTGGAAGCTAGTGCAAACAAAAAAAATCCAATGAGTGTTCGAACTCACGGGCGATGTGTTAACACCTTTTTGCTACACGGTACCTGTTCGATTTCTATGAACACATTCGTAAATGTTACATTGGAAAATAAAAAACAGCGTTCAATCATATGATGACGTTACAGTTAAATAATATTAATACTTAAAATTATTTAAAGACCCAGTGCAAGCACATGTGTCATTATATTCTTGCTCAATACTTTTTTTTTATTCCCACAAAAGTCAAAAAATGCAAAGCAACAGACACTTGTACATACATACATACATTGTTATATTCGTACGATATAACCGAAGATCAACATAAAATACTTTTTTTAATATTACTCCAAATTAATACTCCAAACTAAAACACTTCAATCTCGGCTCGCCGATATCGGATCGCCTTAATTTTTGGCCTAAACTCTTCGTCGAAACCCGCACTACCTTTTTAATCCAAAAATTAATAAAATCGGCTATGAATTTCCGGAGAAAATCGCGTGGGAAAATTATATGAAAATCGTCCAATAATCACTTTCAATACAGACTGCCAAGCAACGAACAAACAAACGATGATAAGACAAAACCGAAGATCAACAAAACACTTTTTTAGTATTACTCCAAATTAAAACACTTAAACCTCGGCTCGCCGATATCGGATCGCCTTAATTTTTGGCCTAAACTCTTCGTCGAAACCCGCACTAGCTTTTTAATCCAAAAATTAATAGAATTGGCTATGAATTTCCGGAGAAAATCGCGTGGGAAAATTATATGAAAATCGCCCAATAATCACTTTCAATACCGACTGCCAAGCAACGAACAAACGATGATTTACTCTTACAAACCTAACACTTGCGTATGTATTAAATTTATAGTTTACTGCCCTAGAGGCGCGCGTATAGATGTTAACACATCAAAAATATCCAATGAGTGTTCGAACTCACGGGCGATGTGTTAACACCTTTTTGCTACACGGTACCTGTTAGATTTCTATGAACACATTCGTAAATGTTACATTGGAAAATAAAAAACAGCGTTCAATCATATGATGACGTTAAAGTTAAATAATATTAATACTTAAAATTATTTAAAGACCCAGTGCAAGCACATGTGTCATTATTTTCTTGCTCAATACTTTTTGTTTTATTCCCACAAAAGTCAAAGAATGCAAAGCAACAGACACTTGTACATACATACATACATTGTTATATTCGTACGATATAACCGAAGATCAACATAAAATACTTTTTTAATATTACTCCAAATTAATACTCCAAATTAAAACACTTAAATCTCGGCTCGCCGATATCGGATCGCCTTAATTTTTGGCCTAAACTCTTCGTCGAAACCCGCACTAGCTTTTTAATCCAAAAATTAATTAAATCGGCTATGAATTTCCGGAGAAAATCGCGTGGGAAAATTATATGAAAATCGCCCAATAATCACTTTCAATACCGACTGCCAAGCAACGAACAAACAACCGATGATTTACTGTTACAAACCTAACACTTGCGTATGTATTAAATTTATAGTTTACTGCCCTAGAGGCGCGCGTATAGATGTTAACACATCAAAAACAAATCCAAACAGGTACAATGGACACCCGCAAACAACTACACATTAATTTGTGTATTTGTGTTATTAGAAGTATGAGAAAGAGAGAAAGAGAAACCTTATGCTCATTAAACGACGAAAAATGTTGTATGTGCTCGCAATTAAGTGTTAATAATAATAGTAATAATAAATAACTATATATATTTTCAATCATTGTGTTTCAAAAATATTAAAAAACAATCGAAAGTAAGTTGGAGCATAGCTTCTGTCGGCAGTCCCCCAACTGCCACGTGTGTTTTTTATTTGCTTTTGATGGAATTAATTAACTGGAATTAATTTGATGGAATTAAATTGATTAACTCGTGATCACTAATTTTCATTATACAGGGTGTCCCCTAAACTTTTGTCTAAACTTAAACACGTGATAGCTGAGAACAAAAGCTACAATGTTTGTTCTTACGCCAATTGCCTAGGTGGCTTCGTTTTCGAGATATTCGTGTTTAAAATAATTGCATTTTTGAATGCATTTTCAATAAATGCATAATCTACTTTTTAAATGAAAAAGAAATATCATTGAAAATTGCTTCAAAATTGATTTGAGTTCAACAAAGAAAATTGTCGCATCTGGTGATCGGAAAACCCACACGTCATTGTCGAAACATGTGGCGAAACATGTCACACAGCTCATCAAACAGTCTTGGCGGTGTCATTTGACCGTTTCGGAGCTACGGTTTGACCCATTTTTACTATTCTTGTGGGATGCCGTTAAAGACAAATGCTATACGAATAATCAAGGAACGATCCACACCCTTAGGACTAATAAGGTCCGATCCATTCGTGAAATAGAATCTTCGAGAGAGATAGTCTTCAAAATTGAAGTGACAAGATGAGCTACTGCGAATACCTGCCAGCGTCAGCCATATGATTGAAATCGTGTTCCATAAATAATGGGAACATTTGTTATTTCTACTAAACCCATAGTGTACCAAAAGAAATTAAGTTAATTTCGGTTTACGTGATTTTTAAAAAGATCCTTGTATTTGGACCACCCTATATGTTCTTGTACTCTTCGCTAGAATTTCCAGGGATCTTTCGTAGGGCGTGGTGACACTGATGTTACTGCTGTTGAGTTATTTTTCGCATATGGAGGGTTGTCATTTGTGGTGCCAGCCCCTAGATGGCAGCCTGTTCAGCCTACTTACGGGTGGCTAACAAAAGTTCGCTTAGTTGCTGTCATATTATAAGTTTTTAATAAATCAAAAATTACATACTGTTTGATATAATCTTACGATATATCACTCTAATTTTCAGAAAGATCGGTCAAAATGGAGACTAGAAATCGTAAAATTAGTGAAGCAGTGTCAGTGGATGCCCCTGTGCCAACGCAGCAAGAAATTCGGTTTACTATTCTTCTTGGATTTCGGCGTAAGCTCAAGCCTGTGGAAATATTTAGTGAATGCCAAACAGCATTTGGAGTGTGTGCGCCATCCCTGGTGACTATTTAAAAGTGGTTCCGGAGATTCCACGCCGGTCATTTTCCTGTGGAGGACGAACCTCGAGAAGGCCGTCCAAAATCAGCGACTGACGATGTAAGTGTAGCGCTGGTGAAGTCTAAAATTGACGAAGATCCAAGACTGACCCAGGAAATGATTGCTGAAGAACTGGGCTTGAATGCCATGGCTGTATCGTGAATTTTAAAAAAAAATCTTGGATACACGTAAAAATCATCTGCACCCTGGTTTCCTAGAATTTTAACTGAAACTCAAAAAGAGGCACGTGTGCGTTTTGCTCAATATTTTCTTGACAAATTCAAAAACGGAAAGTCTTTCACTTTTCAGAAAATTGTAACAGGTGATGAAGCATGGTTTTACAAGTACGATCCAGAAGGTGCAAATCCACCCGTTAAAGCAAAGCAACAAAAGTCAGCAACTAAAGTAATGATGTCAGTTTACTTCACTAGACAGAAAGTTGTAGCTGCTAGTCCTTTTGAAAAGGTCAGATGGTAACTGCCAAGTGGTATACTGAAACTTGCTTACCAGAAGTATTCCAAAGTTTATTGGGAAAATGCCAAAAAAACGAACTTCGCCGATACTTTTTGCATCATGGCATCGAAGAAATTCGACCAGCATCTTATTCCCCAGATCTAGCACCTTGCGGCTTCTGGTTATTTTCAAAAATAAAATAAAATTTTCGAGGAAGAGTCTTCAACAGCAATGAGGTGATAATAAATGCGGTCAATGATGAAATTGCAAAACTCCTAAAAGCCGATTTCGAAGACTGTTTTTCAAGGTGGATTTATCGACTTCACAAAATTATCGAAATAAATGCCGATTACGTTGAAAAAATATAAAGATATAAAATTAAAAAATTTGTTGTTTAGTGTTTGTCTACTCTATTAAGCAATATTTTGTTAGCCCCCTCGTATATATAAATCCGGCCCTGCTCAGGTATCCAACTTAATATTTGATCGATCATGGGGAGTGGTTAAATACTTTACCAGGTCTATTAATATTTCACCGCCCACGACAGGAGTTTGAATGGAAGATGAAGAGTTACCCTTAACCCTTTTTATTTCCTCTATGATAAAAATATACACTTTCACACATTCCACAACACCTTTTCTTCACGATTAAGTTATTTATCCTTTAGCCATATCAATTTCTATCCGAGTTTTGCGACTACAATAACCTCTTACTAGCGAATGCCAGTTCCTTACCTCACAATTGCTGTCAAGCTGTATCTCGAACTGTTTACTTTTCCTTCGTTTTGTTATTTTTTATTTAGTTTCTCTTGACTACCACTCGATATGTTGGAAGCGGATGCCATGTTCAATTTACTACATCTGAGATGTTCTTCAACCTCAAACAAATATTTCCTTTCCCAAAGAAGTGCTTTGCAATCACACATAATCTCTGAACTGAATTTCTTTGAAAATTTATTTGTATTGGTTTCAAACATTTTTCGTTTTGTCATCAAGGGGCTGACTAAGATAAAAATACGAGTAGGACATGGTGAAGGGCTTAAATTGAGTTGTCACCGAAAGGCAATAAATCAAAAAATCTTTTGTTTGAAGTCAGTGGGGATTGTTTATGTGGTTCAAATATACATATGATGATAGGGTTATTGTAGATTACTCGCCATCTTGCGGCACAAAGTTGTAGGTGACAAATGTTTGTTTATTAAAGAGTCCTTGAGTGATAAATTGTCCTTAAAAGACTTGTAATTATAAAGAGCTAAATTAAACACAATTTGTGTAAAGCATTTCTTAACCTTAATTTGGTTTTATGAATTCCCTTTATGTGAATTAGTTTAAAGAATTGAAATATTTAATTGAATCCTTTACCTTTGTGTCTTTGGCCCTGGAAAATAAAAAGCTACATATAATAATTTAGTATAAACAGCTAATAGAATACGCCGGATGTATCAAACAGACCTTGGAGAGATTTATCGGTATCTATCTAAGGACCAACAGTGATCACAGGCTACTGTCTACACAACATCGCGGCTACTGCAAAGGTAGGTCTGCCGAAACCTACCTGAATGATGTGGTCAGCTTTATAGAAGGTTCGCTTGCTGCTAAAGAGTACACCATGATAGCTTTCTTAGACATAGTGGGAATCTTTAACAAGATACATCCAGTCGCAATAACTGCGGCAATCACGGCTCTGTGGGTTGGGAGCAATATAAGGATATTTGTCCACAACCTCCTTACAAGAAGACGCATTTATGTATGTGAAAATAAATTCGAATATAACTTCCAGAGCTCTGCCGGTGGAGTAATTGCCAGTGATCTGTTCACTAGTTAATAGACCTATGTTAAGCAGTGATTATATATATGGAATATACGCAAAATCATAAATTTTTAAATCTATATGTTTATATTAAGGAGAAACATAACAAACGTATTATGACAGGAGTTTTATCAAAGGCGTTTGACTGTAATATATAATACATAAGAGAATATATAATTCAAAAGGATTCCGGATGGCTGATGCGAACTGGGACGGGTTGCTTCAATGGGAGTGGTATCAAATAATAGGTATTGGTGTCCAATTTACCAATTTCAGACCCAGATTTGCCATAAAACCCAAATATCATATTATTCGACGAATATAACTTTTCATGAGGAGGACAGACTAAGTGCGTCCATGGTGGCCAAACGGGGAAGGCTGCGTCAATGGGACTAGTATCAAATAATAGGTACTATTGTCTAGTTTAACATTTTAGAACGCAGTTTCCCCAAAAACGTTCAGAATATCATGTTATTCGACAAATGTAACTTTTTCATATGGAGGGCGGATTAAGTGCGTCCATGGTGGCCAAACGGGGAAGGCTGCGTCAATGGTACTGGTATCAAATAATAGGTACTATTGTTTAGTTTAACACTTTAAAACGCAGTTTCCACAAAAACGTTCAGAATATCATGTTATTCGACAAATGTAACTTTTTCATATGGAGGACGGATTAAGTGCGTCCATGGTGGCCAAACGGGGAAGGCTGCGTCAATGGGACTGGTATCAAATAATAGGTACTATTGTCTAGTTTAACACTTTAAAACGCAGTTTCCCCAAAAACTTTCAGAATATCATGTTATTCGACAAATGTAACTTTTTCATATGGAGGACGGATTAAGTGCGTCCATGGTGGCCAAACGGGGAAGGCTGCGTCAATGGGACTGGTATCAAATAATAGGTACTATTGTCTAGTTTAACACTTTAAATCGCAGTTTCCCCAAAAACTTTCAGAAATATCATGTTATTCGACAAATGTAACTTTTTCATATGGACGACGGATTAAGTGCGTCCATGGTGGTCAAACGGGGAAGGCTGCGTCAATGGGGCTTGTATCAAATAATAGGTACTAATGTCTAGTTTAACACTTTAAATCGCAGTTTCCCCAAAAACTTTCAGAATATCATGTTATTCGACAAATGTAACTTTTTCATATGGACGATGTAACTTTTTCATATGGACGGATTAAGTGCGTCCATGATGGTCAAACGGGGAAGGCTGCGTCAATGGGACTGGTATCAAATAATAGGCACTCTCGTTTAGTTTAAGACTTTAAAACGCAGTTTACCCAAAAACTTTCAGAGTATCATGTTATTCGACAAATGTAACTTTTTCATATGGACGACGGATTAAGTGCGTCCATGGTGGTCAAACGGGGAAGGCTGCATCAATGGGACTGGTATCAAATAATAGGTACTCTTGTTTAGATTAACACTTTAAAACGCAGTTTCCCCAAAAACTTTCAGAATATCATGTTATTCGACAAGTGTAACTTTCTCATATGGACGACGGATTAAGTGCGTCCATGATGGTCAAACGGGGAAGGCTGCGTCAATGGGACTGGTATCAAATAATAGGTACTCTCGTTTAGTGTAAGACTTTAAAACGCAGTTTACCCAAAAACTTTCAGAGTATCATGTTATTCGACAAATGTAACTTTTTCATATGGACGACGGATTAAGTGCGTCCATGGTGGTCAAACGGGGAAGGCTGCGTCAGTGGGACTGGTATCAAATAATAGGTACTCTTGTCTAGTTTAACACTTTAAATCGCAGTTTCCCCAAAAACTTTCAGAATATCATGTTATTCGACAAATGTAACTTTTTCATATGGACGATGTAACTTGTTCATATGGACGGATTAAGTTCGTCTATGGTGGCCAAACGGGGAAGGCTGCATCAATGGGACTGGTATCAAATAATAGGTACTCTTGTTTAGATTAACACTTTAAAACGCAGTTTCCCCAAAAACTTTCAGAATATCATGTTATTCGACAAGTGTAACTTTTTCATATGGACGACGGATTAAGTGCGCCCATGATGGTCAAACGGGGAAGGCTGCGTCAATGGGACTGGTATCAAATAATAGGTACTCTCGTTTAGTTTAAGACTTTAAAACGCAGTTTACCCAAAAACTTTCAGAGTATCATGTTATTCGACAAATGTAACTTTTTGATATGGAGGACGGATTAAGTGCGTCCATGGTGGCCAAACGGGGAAGGCTGCGTCAATGGGACTGGTATCAAATAATAGGTACTATTGTCTAGTTTAACATTTTAAAACTCAGTTTTCCAAAAAACTTTCAGAATATCTGTTATTCGACAAATGTAACTTTTTCATATGGAGGACGGATTAAGTGCGTCCATGGTGGCCAAACGGGGAAGGCTGCGTCAATGGGACTGGTATCAAATAATAGGTACTATTGTCTAGTTTAACACTTTAGAATATCATGTTATTCGACAAATGTAACTTTTTCATATGGAGGACGGATTAAGAGCGTCTATGGTGGTCAAACGGGGAAGGCTGCGTCAATGGGACTGGTATCAAATAGTAGGTACTAATGTCAAGTTTAACACTTTAAATCGCAGTTTCCCCAAAAACTTTCAGAATATCATATTCTTCGACGACTATAACATTTTCGTTGGATGACAGATTAAGTGCGTCCATGATGGTCATACGGGGAAGGCTGCGTCAATGGGACTGGTATCAAATAATAGGTACTTGTCTAGTTTAACACTTTAAACGCAATTTCCCCAAAAACTTTCAGAATATCATATTCTTCGACGAATATAACTTCTTCATATGGAGGACGCACTAGTGCGTCCTTGGTGGCCAAACGGGTAAGGCTGCCTCAATGGGACTAGTATCAAATAATAGGTACTAATGTCTGGTTTAATACTTTAAAACGCAGTTTCCCCAAAAACTTTCAGAATACCATGTTATTCGACAAATTTAACTTTTTCATATGGACGATGTAACTTGTTCATATGGACGGATTAAGTTCGTCTATGGTGGCCAAACGGGGAAGGCTGCATCAATGGGACTGGTATCAAATAATAGGTACTCTTGTTTAGTTTAACACTTTAAAACGCAGTTTCCCCAAAAACGTTCAGAATATCATGTTATTCGACAAATTTAACTTTTTCATATGGACGACGGATTAAGTGCGTCCATGGTGGTCAAACGGGGAAGGCTGCGTCAATGGGGCTGGTATCAAATAATAGGTACTAATATCTAGTTTAACACTTTAAATCGCAGTTTTCCCAAAAACTTTCAGAATATCATGTTATTCGACAAATGTAACTTTTTCATATGGACGATGTAACTTGTTCATATGGACGGATTAAGTTCGTCTATGGTGGCCAAACGGGGAAGGCTGCATCAATGGGACTGGTATCAAATAATAGGTACTCTTGTTTAGTTTAACACTTTAAAACGCAGTTTCCCCAAAAACGTTCAGAATACCATGTTATTCGACAAATTTAACTTTTTCATATGGACGACGGATTAAGTGCGTCCATGGTGGTCAAACGGGGAAGGCTGCGTCAATGGGGCTGGTATCAAATAATAGGTACTAATGTCTAGTTTAACACTTTAAATCGCAGTTTCCCCAAAAACTTTCAGAATATCATGTTATTCGACAAATGTAACTTTTTCATATGGACGATGTAACTTGTTCATATGGACGGATTAAGTTCGTCTATGGTGGCCAAACGGGGAAGGCTGCATCAATGGGACTGGTATCAAATAATAGGTACTCTTGTTTAGTTTAACACTTTAAAACGCAGTTTCCCCAAAAACTTTCAGAATACCATGTTATTCGACAAATTTAACTTTTTCATATGGAGGACGGATTAAGTGCGTCCATGGTGGCAAAACGAGAAAGGCTGCGTCAATGGGACTGATATCAAATAGTAGGTGCTATTGTCTAGTTTAACACTTTAAATCGCAGTTTCCCCAAAAACTTTCAGAATATCATGTTATTCGACAAATGTAACTTTTTCATATGGAGGACGGATTAAGAGCGTCTATGGTGGTCAAACGGGAAGGCTTCGTCAATGGGACTGGTATCAAATAGTAGGTACTAATGTCAAGTTTAACACTTTAAATCGCACTTTCCCCAAAAACTTTCAGAATATCATATTCTTCGACGACTATAACAATTTCGTTGGAGGACGGATGAAGTGCGTCCATGATGGCCAAACGGGGACGGCTGCGTCAATGGGACTAGTATCAAATAATAGGTACTTGTCTAGTTTAACACTTTAAAACGCAGTTTCCTGAAAAACTTTCAGAATGTCATATTCTTCGACGAATATAACTTCTTCATATGGAGGACGGTTTAAGTGCGTCCATGGTGGCCAAACGGGGAATGGTGCTTCAATGGGACTGGTATCAAATAATAGGTATTGGCATCTGGTTTAATAATTTCTGAACCACATTTCCCAAAATCCCTTCAGAATATCATATTCTTCGACGAATATAATTTTTTTTCATGAATTAACTTTTTGAAGCTATGCTTCTTACAGCGGGCTTTGAGAGACGGAGTTAACTGGGAAAAAATGGCATAACGAAAATGCGTGAGGTGATAGTACCGTTATTTTTAACATAACAGAATAAGCTTTATCATATACCAGCGCCACCTCTACAGGACTAGTAGAAATAAAAGTAGCTAACCTGTTATCAATAACATGGATCAAACATAACAGAATAAGCTTTATCGTATACCAGCGCCACCTCTACTGGACTAGTAGAAATAAAAGTAGCTAACCTGTTATCAATAACATGGATCAAACATAACAGAATAAGCTTTATCATATACCAGCGCCACCTCTACAGGACTAGTAGAAATAAAAGTAGCTAACCTGTTATCAATAACATGGATCAAACATAACAGAATAAGCTTTATCATATACCAGCGCCACCTCTACAGGACTAGTAGAAATAAAAGTAGCTAACCTGTTATCAATAACATGGATCAATCCAGCACAGATTACAACCATATTAATATTTCAGAAAGCTTTAATCAACATGACTTTAAATACAATGTGCCGGATTTCACTTTTGAAAGCTTTTATATCACCATGTAGTTATTACAATTTGTCAAACTTCACGGAAAATAAAGCTCATCTTTCAACTCTTTCAAAATAACATTAACACTCTCACAACAGGTTTGTAGGCTAGTTGGTTGGAAGCTAGTGCAAACAAAAAAAATCCAATGAGTGTTCGAACTCACGGGCGATGTGTTAACACCTTTTTGCTACACGGTACCTGTTCGATTTCTATGAACACATTCGTAAATGTTACATTGGAAAATAAAAAACAGCGTTCAATCATATGATGACGTTACAGTTAAATAATATTAATACTTAAAATTATTTAAAGACCCAGTGCAAGCACATGTGTCATTATATTCTTGCTCAATACTTTTTTTTTATTCCCACAAAAGTCAAAAAATGCAAAGCAACAGACACTTGTACATACATACATACATTGTTATATTCGTACGATATAACCGAAGATCAACATAAAATACTTTTTTTAATATTACTCCAAATTAATACTCCAAACTAAAACACTTCAATCTCGGCTCGCCGATATCGGATCGCCTTAATTTTTGGCCTAAACTCTTCGTCGAAACCCGCACTACCTTTTTAATCCAAAAATTAATAAAATCGGCTATGAATTTCCGGAGAAAATCGCGTGGGAAAATTATATGAAAATCGTCCAATAATCACTTTCAATACAGACTGCCAAGCAACGAACAAACAAACGATGATAAGACAAAACCGAAGATCAACAAAACACTTTTTTAGTATTACTCCAAATTAAAACACTTAAACCTCGGCTCGCCGATATCGGATCGCCTTAATTTTTGGCCTAAACTCTTCGTCGAAACCCGCACTAGCTTTTTAATCCAAAAATTAATAGAATTGGCTATGAATTTCCGGAGAAAATCGCGTGGGAAAATTATATGAAAATCGCCCAATAATCACTTTCAATACCGACTGCCAAGCAACGAACAAACGATGATTTACTCTTACAAACCTAACACTTGCGTATGTATTAAATTTATAGTTTACTGCCCTAGAGGCGCGAGTATAGATGTTAACACATCAAAAATATCCAATGAGTGTTCGAACTCACGGGCGATGTGTTAACACCTTTTTGCTACACGGTACCTGTTAGATTTCTATGAACACATTCGTAAATGTTACATTGGAAAATAAAAAACAGCGTTCAATCATATGATGACGTTAAAGTTAAATAATATTAATACTTAAAATTATTTAAAGACCCAGTGCAAGCACATGTGTCATTATTTTCTTGCTCAATACTTTTTGTTTTATTCCCACAAAAGTCAAAGAATGCAAAGCAACAGACACTTGTACATACATACATACATTGTTATATTCGTACGATATAACCGAAGATCAACATAAAATACTTTTTTAATATTACTCCAAATTAATACTCCAAATTAAAACACTTAAATCTCGGCTCGCCGATATCGGATCGCCTTAATTTTTGGCCTAAACTCTTCGTCGAAACCCGCACTAGCTTTTTAATCCAAAAATTAATTAAATCGGCTATGAATTTCCGGAGAAAATCGCGTGGGAAAATTATATGAAAATCGCCCAATAATCACTTTCAATACCGACTGCCAAGCAACGAACAAACAACCGATGATTTACTGTTACAAACCTAACACTTGCGTATGTATTAAATTTATAGTTTACTGCCCTAGAGGCGCGCGTATAGATGTTAACACATCAAAAACAAATCCAAACAGGTACAATGGACACCCGCAAACAACTACACATTAATTTGTGTATTTGTGTTATTAGAAGTATGAGAAAGAGAGAAAGAGAAACCTTATGCTCATTAAACGACGAAAAATGTTGTATGTGCTCGCAATTAAGTGTTAATAATAATAGTAATAATAAATAACTATATATATTTTCAATCATTGTGTTTCAAAAATATTAAAAAACAATCGAAAGTAAGTTGGAGCATAGCTTCTGTCGGCAGTCCCCCAACTGCCACGTGTGTTTTTTTTTGTTGCTTATTAATCGCAATCGTTCATGTAGTTCTCCCAAATAAACTCGTATATCGCAAATGTGTATCATGTTGTTGCAAGCGAGTTCTCGTTTTCATCAAACGCGTACAAAATTACATTTGCCGCAAATTTAAGAAACGTTTGCGATAACTGTTATTAGCCATTTTTCTAATGAGAGCACAGATTACGAATAACGTAAACTTCGCTCATTCTCTCATTCTGCCGACTGTATACACAGTCTTATCCACTCGTTTGGAATACACACTCATGCATACACATAAAAGTGATCACACACTCTTGCTTCTACCTTGTCAATATATCTTGGCTGGACAATTGACGCGTTGTAGTTTGCTGCGCTTTTAGTTGTTATTTGAATGCAAGGCGAGACAGGCGTAAAAGGAGACAGTGAAAAATTAGACAAAACTTCCAACTTTTTTTAAAATGAACTTTATGGCTAAAACCAAAATCAGAAGAAGTTGGAAATTAAACAAACAAGAGTTTTAATGTATACGATAATGTACAAGTAATGTTTTATAGCAAACTTTTTCTTAGTTTAGAGTAACCACATCTCCGTTTTTCGTTTCTCGCAAACGTTTTTCAGCTCTAATTTTTCATAACTCGTTTACTGCAAATGTTTTTCTGTTCTGGCAAACGTTGTTTTTGTTTGGAGCAACTACAACTCGGTTGCTGTAACCGAAGGAACATTCGGCAGAACCGATTTTCGTATATCGTAAGGAGGTTTTCAGCTCTCATTTCTCATTACTCGTTTACTGCAAACGTTTTTAAGTTCTCACAAATGTTTTTTTTATTTTCGAGTGACAAGAACTCGGTTGCTGTACCCGAAACAATAGTTGGCGGAACCGTTTTTAGTTTATCGCAAACGTTTATTCAGCTTATATTTTTCACTAGCTGGATACGGCAAACTACATTTTGCTTTCAAAGTTTTTGTAATGCCAAAGGGTGAACAAAATTTGTTTATCCATTTCATATCAAACTATAGTTATGCCACCGCCCTCGTACACCCTGGCTGCATACTGTTCCAACAACATATATTCCAAATCTCATCTTCAGATCTCTGACAGTTCATGAGATATAGGCATTTTAAATTTCAAGTTGTGTGGGCGGTGCCACGCCCCTTTATCCAATCACAACAAGTATAGGCAAGGAGCAGCAAGGAGTAGGTCGTCTGTACCACATTGTGAAATTTTCATAACAATCGGTCTATTGGTCTATTAGAAAAGCCGTCAGAGCATTTTTTGAAAATGGGGCGTGGCACCGCCCACTTTCACCCTCGCTGTATAGCCTATGTAACCCGCTAGATGATGCTGAATATTGTTTGAAAATTTCATCAAAATCGGTCCAGCCGTTTTCGAGTCCATTCGTAACATACACATACATACATACATCCATTTTTATATATTTTTCATAACTTGTTTGCTGCAAACATTTTTCGGTGCTCCCAAACGAACAGAAGTTCGTTACTCCCAACTACAGTCCCCAAACGAACTTCAGTTATCTGAGATTTCGTTTGGGAGGAACGAGTTTTTTCGTTGCGTGTGAAAATGCAACACACAGAAAGAACTTTAATTGCATTTTACTCAAAAACTTCTTTTGACACACTAGGTGGGTTTTAATTTGCCGGGTCACATATTGTGAAATTTAAAACTAGCTGGAATATATCTATGGTCACAAGTCATAACAGCCTAAGTCGATTCTAAAATTTTTCAGGAAGAGCAGTTTAAAGTTTACTATCTTTACTGGAAGTCAGATAACGAGGAAACGAATTCTTTTACAAAAAAAGGGTTGCTTATTTGGGCAATGTGACTTCTCAATTTTTTTTTAAATTTTGTCCTAACTCGAGTTAGGCTATTACAGTTTGTGACCACTGATATTATTTGGACAATATAGTCGTCTCCGTATTCAAACGATAACAATTAATTAATTTATTTATTAATATTGTCAACGACAATTTCCCTATGACATCACAACGTACCACAGTGTGTAATTGAGCCTGACATGCAGGCTGCCACCCCAACCTAATGCACTTTTTTTAAAAATCAGTTCAACATGCATCCTTACAATCTAAATCCTGAAAATTCATCATGTATTGTACTATCTGATCCTTTTGTTAAATTTGTGCTGCATCGCTTTCAATACCCATGAATGCTCAAGAGGTTTAACAAATAAAAGAAAGGAATGTTAATTTCCCCATCACAAATATTCAATTTATTTTAACGATAAACAGCGCCAACTGAAGAGGTTTGTCTGATAACAACAATCAGCTGATTTCAATAAACATGTAACAAATATAAACAACAAACAAACCTACACAAATACACAGACACACACTCATTTAAAAAAAAATTCTATACAAATACACACTCATTTAAACCTTTGGCAATAACCTCAAAACACAAAACACCACCGTTATAATTTCAAAACATCAAAGGGGGGTAAACGTAGACTATGTGGTTGAACGTAATGTGGTTCAAAGAGAGATAAATCTAGAGTAATATAGGAAATATCAAACAAAGCTTTCGCCGTGAATGCTCAGGATTTGCTGCAACGTGGAACACAACCAAGCAAAAAGCTGCCAAATCGACATCAATGAATGAGTGCCCTATAACTTGAGCAAATTCATTTAATACAGTTTACCAGTAACTTGCAAACCATTCACATCGAAACTGCGGATGACTAACATGACGGAGAATTGGATATCGCTAAGAATATTTTGCAAAATAATAAAAAGAAACAATAAAATTGTTATTAGAGAACAGAACTCAGGAATCATATTGTCTTCGTGCTAAATTAAACTTCAACTGCGGGATGTCACTAATAGTTTCCTGTATCTTAAAGTTTGACATCAAGTGTTTCCCATCGACCGGCTGAATAAGGAAACCTACAATCACTCAATCGTTAATAAGGAAAATTATGAACGTGTCCTTTGGGGTCGACTGAAAACCGTGTTTTTCGAAATTTCAAATGTGGTTTCTCAAAAGATGTTTATTGAAAAGAGCTGATGACGGGAACGTCAAACTTTTTTATATACGAGGCCGTCGAAGTTCCAAAAATATCAATATTCTATTCAGAAATAATAATTCATTTATTAAATTTAAATATGATTTAAATTTGAATTTTAAATTACAACGTGTTTTAAATAGAGTTGTAAAATTTTGTGTTTTAACCACTAATATTTGTATGAAATGGTCGCTAAACAAATAAATTGTAACTGCTACATGAGTAATTTAATTTCAGACAAAAAAACCGAAAAAACGGTTCCACCGGTAGTTGCCAAAATTTAAACTCCTAAACCGGTTTCCTGAAATACTGATTTTTCGAACAAACCGAAACACGAGTTTTAAAAAATTACGGGGTTTTCGACACTCTCTATGGGGTTCAAACAACGTCTCATGACGAGCATAATTAGAAAAATATATTCTCAAAATTTTGATAGAGTATTTTTTATTCTCACGGCAGCATTTTGAAGTCTTCAACATGCACACCTTTTCTTCCCACTTCTTCAATTCAATTTTCAATTTATTTTGTATTTTACTGAAAATGCTATCAAATATTCTAACACTTCCAAAAGTGGCTTTATTTTTAGCTAGATTCCACCATATACAGTTAATAAAGTTGGTCTCAGTACGATTAAAAAATAAAAATAAATGGTTTCCCATTACATCCCATGAAGGGACCGGGGAGAACTTCTCACAATCACTGAGCTGCGCGCTTTCCAGTTTTCACTCACTGATTGGGACCTACACCGATTCCGAACGGTATTTTGAGAAGCTTTTTTTCACGCTTATATATTCGATAGTGTCGCCGTCACTATGCGAGGTGACCGCCGCCGAAAGAAATTTGAGGGTGGTCAGAGCAGGGTTCGAACCCAGGATCTCATGTACAAGAGCCGCGCACACTAACCATTGCACCACCGTCGTTCACGATTACACTTTTTAATTTTAGTGGCATTTTTTTCTGCAAGTGGCAACTCTGATATTTGACAGCTGTCAGACATGTTTATTTCCATTATTAAAAATGGAGCGGTTTACAAAAGGAATACGCGTTATAATTGTGAAAATTTATTACAAAAATTTGGAAAGATATGCTGCGCCGTCTTGCAAACTTCGACGAATTTTCAGTCGAGACAGTGCACCTAATGTGTCAACCATTCGAAGAGTGGTCAAAAAATTTGGAGAAACTGTGTCGGTTGTGGACAATAAGACTTCTGTGCATCCACGTACCGGTCGGTCCTTTGAAAACATTGCTGCTGTAAACGAGAGTGAACGACTGAACCCGGAAACATCAATTCGTCATCGTTCACAACAATTTCAAATTTCACGGAGCACTACGCAGCGAATTTTGACAAAAGTCCAACAGCTTCATGCGTACAAAATTCAGCTTACTCAGAAGCTCAAACCTGTAGACCATGGAAAGCGCGGAAATTCGTTCAATGGGCAATGGAGTAAAGTGAAGCCAATGCCAATTTTTCACAAAAAGACATCTTTCCATCTGAATGGCTTCGTGAATACACAAAATTGTCGAATTAGGGGGTCCGAAAATACAAATCAATATATGTGTGCACTTTCTCGGATGGAAATTCTTCGAAGTTTGCGAACGATCTCAGCATAACTTTCCAAATGTTTGTAAGAAGTTTTCACAATTGTAACGCGTTGTTCTTTCGTAAAGCGGCCCATTTTTAATAATCGGAATAAACATATGTAGGTGACTGCGGCCAAATTTCAGAGTTGCCACTTGCATAAAAAAAATTACAGCAGACAGTTGTCCGAGGCCTTCGGCCACGGACTGTCCCTGCAGGCTGTGTCAGAGACACGGCCATTAAGTTTAACGTAGAATACGCCATCCGATAAGACAGAAAACATATATAACAATAAATTCATTTGCTTATATTATTTATCATTTATTGTTATATATGTTTTCTGTCTTATCGGATGGCGTATTCTACGTTAAACTTAATGGCCGTGTCTCTGACACAGCTTGCAGGGACAGTCCGTGGCCGAAGGCCTCGGACAACTGTCTGCTGTAATTTTTATATTTACCAACGGCATTTGATTCAAGTCCGTTTAAAAAAAAAATATTATGTTCAATTTTTTTAAACTTAATTTAATTTATGTATTTTAATTAATATTTTTATTGAAATAAGTTCTGCGAATGTTGAGAGGGCCGCCCTAATATTAAAAAAGGTTTACCTTATCGAGTCTTCGCATTAGCATTCGAGCGTTGTGTGAAAGCTTTACGCTTTACAATTCAAAATTAATGTTACAACAGCTCTATTGAAGCTTTCGCACAAATGCTTTATTACGTTAGCTTACTGTTTGTTTTTCACTACATGTTGCCAAGCAACATTAGCTTGCTGTTCGTTTCACTTTTTCTAGATACATGTTCCTATGCAATGTTGAGCAACCAAAAACACTCAACCAAACACCACACATATGTTTGAGTGTATGTGTTTAAACAATTTTCATTTGAGAAATTTAAATATTAGGAAGATATCAACCAATATGAAATGTATATCAAACGAAAGATAACATCTTCATTTACCTACAAAAAAAATTTTAAAAAAATTCATCTAGCCGTTTCCTCAAATTCAATGAAATAAAGATTACAACAATAAAAACCTGAGATGACTCCTCATACGTCAAAAAAATAACACTAAATTTAAAAAGTGCAAAAAGTAAAAAAGTAATTTTCGAACAAACCGGACACCGGTTAATTGACGTCGGTTAACCGGTTAATCGGATTTTACTTAATTTGTGTTAATATCCTTACAAAATTAATAATAAATGATATGATTTTCGAATTCTAGTGAAATTTTGGTATTAAGAAACATGAATTCTATTGTGAAATATGATCTTATGATTCAATAAGTTCTAAATGACATATTCAAATAATTTTTTCAAAATGATTTTATGACTTAAATTATCTTTCCGATGATGCTACCCAATGGGTAGATAAATATTGAAGAGTAAAATAGGCCTAGAACACGAACATTTTAATTTTAAATATATAGTTTTTATTTAAAATTAAAACGTAATTAATGAAATACAGTTTTAAAATATTGAATGGTGGCTAAACAAATATATTGTAAATTGTACATGTGTAATTTAATTTAAAGCATTTAATTAAATTTAATTGAAAGCTTTTGCCAAAATTAAAAACCGAAAACCGATCGCTTGAAAAATTTGATTTTTCGAACAAGCTGAAAACTGGTTTCTTGAATAATTGATTTTTCGAACAAACCGAAAACCGGTTTCTAAAAAATTCTGATTTTTTTGGATACTCTAATTATAGTATATCATTCGATCTACCCAAATTTTCAGTATATTTTGGACTCTTTGGGCCCCTCTATGCCGTGAAATAGAGCATCGATTTCATGTTTTAAAACCTCAATGAACTCAGGATTGTTTGCATAACACTTACGGCGCCCCAGAGATAATAGTCAAATGGGGCCAAATCTCAGCTACAAGGCGGCCTATGCACTTCCGAGTTTTGTAATTTCAGAACACAGTACGCAAAATATCGATTGCAACGTTGGTTGTGTGGCACGTAGCACCATCCTGTTGAAAATATACGTCGTCCTCCTCAGCCTTTTTAACTTTTGGGTACAAAAATAGCTGAGCATTGCATGGTAACCCTGGCCATTGACGACAACAATGGCGGCTCCTTACTCGTTTTCGAAAAAAATGGCCCTATGTTGCGGTCATGCCAAAAATCGCACCAAACTGTCACTCATTGTAGACGCATTGCCTTCTTCTCGACGACGTGTGGATTTTCCGAATTCAACAGCGACTATTTTGTTTGAAAACACAGTGCAACACGAAAAAATATAACCCTATACGGACACCACTACGTGATAAAAGACAAAAAAGGCCCGTGTCTCCCAGTTTTGGCCAAAGTTATGCACTTTTTTTTATGGCCCCCAAAGACCTCGGGCCTCGGTGTCATGTTTGCAAAAATGTGATTATTTTGTCAGGCTCATATCTTGCAAACCGTTTGGAATTTTGATTTACCATCTGAGGGAAAGTTGTAGCTCTTGTCATAAAGAATAAAAATTGTCAACATATAAGATCAAACTAACTTCATATTCAAGGTCAAAATCGCAAAAAAAAAACTTTTAAAAAATTCGATTTTTTTACTTTTTTTTCCCCTGTTCAGGTCCATAGGTAGCAAACTATTCAAGATTCAAGGAAACAATCAACTACAAAAATGTTCATAAGAAAGGTATTCAAAATTCCAAATGAATTGCAAGATATGAGCCTGACAAAATTATCGCTTTTTTTTGCAAAAATTACACCGAGGCCCCAAATCTCTGGGGGCCCATAAAAAAAAAGTCCATGCCTTTGGGCAAAACTGGGAGATACGGGTCTTTTTTTTTTGGGCTTTATTTATGGTTATATTTGCAAGATTTAAAAAATTACACACAGTGTAACGTAACCAACGAGTTGAAAATGAGCTTCATCGACAAAGATGATTTTTTCGGAAATATGCTCACCTTCAGCCAAGCGATCTTCAGCCCATTCAGCGAAACGAAAACGCATCGAATGAACAGCAGGCTTCAGTTCTCGGGCTAATTAAACTTAATAAACCTTCATACAGAGGTTGTCATGCAAAATTCTGTGCAAAGAAGTGCGAAAAATATTCAATTGCTACGAATGGTGGTGAGAAGATGTTGATGGCTATTCGAGAACACTTTGAACTACAGGGGCAACATTTTTCACTGACCGCACTGGACGAGCATGTACACGAGTTCTTTTGTCCAAAAAGAACCCGGATTGATGAACTTGCTTCACAAACTGATCCACAAATGTAAATGATAATGGTTTCAGCAATACGGCACCACCTGCTATTTATTGCAGCAACAATTTCCAGAACAAAATAATCTCAAGAAATTCTGATGTCAACTGGCCACCAAGGTCATGCAATTTAACGGCGTGCGATTTCTTTCCTTTGTGAAATCTCGGGTTTATAAGAATAAAGCAGAAACAATTCCTGAGCTCAAATTCGGTACCCAACGCGTCATCGGTGAGCCACATCTGTGTGTAAAAGTAATGGAAAATTTCGAGAAAAGAGTAAAGTAAAATAAATATTTTATTTCATACTTAATCGGAACATGTGTTCTTTACAATCCAGTAAAAAAATCGAAACTATCTCAAAAAATTCGTGTTTTTACATTAAAATTAAAAAGTGTATTCTTACTGAGACACCCTTTATATATTTGAAAGAATTTTAATGCAAAATACAAAATTCAGAAACTTAAAAATTTAATTGAAAAATTAGGAAGAAAAACTATTCTATCAAAATGTTGTAAATATATGTTTCTATTTATGCTTGGTCATGACACGTCATTTGATCCCCATATTTAATCCCCCACATATTTTTAACAAAATACATTAGATATCGAAACTTCAGGGCCGATGGGGACTGCAAGTACCATCGTAAAGGGTTTTTCAACAGAGACGCTACAAAAGTAAATCGATAGGGACAGCAATCGACGCCATATTTTTTCCCGCTCTTTTCACATTTCTCTTCAGTAACGTTTGCCATTTCAGCATGGAAAGATATACGAGCCAACAACGAGTCGAAATTACTAAAATTTACTACCGAAATTTGGAGTCAGTGGCCTCAACTTTAAGAGCGCTACGTCCAATTTATGGTCGTCATAATCGTCCTACCAGATCATCAATTGAGCGTCTAGTGGAAAAATTTGAATCCACAGGCACAGTACAAAATGTTTCCGTGCCAGTGAGACAAAGAAGGGCCCATAGTGTCGAGAATATTGCTGCCGCTGAGGCTTCAGTTCAAAAAAGCCCAAATGTGTCTCTCAAACGTCGTTCTCAAGCGTTGGGCATATCTGTGGCGTCGTTTTGGCGAATTTTGCGAAAAGATCTTGGCCTACATCCTTACAAGATCAAATTGACGCAAGAACTGAAGCAGCTTGACCACCATAAGCATCGTATGTTCGTGAATTGGGCTGAGCAACAACTTGAAAATGATTCGGATTTTCATCGGAAAATCGTCTTCAGCGATGAGGCTCATTTCTGGCTGAATAGCTTCGTCAATAAGCAAAATATGCGTTATTGGTCAGACAGCAATCCACACGTAATCCATGAGTCATCATTGCATCCCGAAAAAATTACGGTTTGGTACGGTTCATGGGCCGGCGGCGATATTGGGCCGTACTTCTTCCGTGATGATCAAGACCGGCACATTATTGTGAATACGAATCGCTACCGTTCAATGATAACCAAATATTTTTGGCCCCAATTGGATAATATGGATTTGGAGGACATGTGGTTCCAACAGGACGGCGCCACAAGCCACACAGCGAATGCCACAATCAATTTATTGGAAACCAAGTTTGGTGTACGTGTTATCTCACGAAATGGCCCAGACGATTGGCCGCCTCGGTCGTGCGATTTGACGCCGTTGGATTATTTCCTGTGGGGCTACGTCAAGTCTATGGTCTATGCCAACAAGCCAGCGACGATTGATGAACTTCGTACGAATATCGAACGTGAAATTACAGCAGTATCGGCCGATTTATGCTTGAAAACCGTCGAAAATTGGGTTCAGCGTCTCGACTTCTGCAAGCGTGCCCGTGGTGGCCATGCAAAAGAAATCGAGTTCCATACATAATGGCATCGAACGTACTTTCACAGGAATAAAGAATTTCATTGGTATCTAAAACCGGTTTTGTTTTATTTAAAAAAACTTTTGTAGCGCTCTTATTGAAAAACCCGATATACAAATCATTTGACGTTGCCGAAATCAGCTCTTCAATACTCATCTTTCAAATGAAATATCAAAAAATAAATGCGGTTTTCACTGCACCCTAATTTTTGTACATTCGTTATATAACAAATAATTGGAATTGCGATCAGTTATAAAGTACAATAGTATATCCATTTTTAAATGCGTGATCGAATGAGACATATTACAACAATTAATAATTACTAACAAATTGACGGTCTTTCCTTGTAGGCGAGAAATTTCTTTGCGGTCGATAAATTTCCTTGGGTCATTACATACGATTTGCGAAATATTGCCCTTTTGAGAAACAAAAAGTTGAACATTGGAAGCTTCGTGCTATAGCATAAACCTTAACTTTATTTTATCTCTTCCTGTCGTTTCCTCATTCCGATATTAACATTATCAAAATAAATTGTAAATTTCAACAGAATTCAAATGCCTGAAAGTATATACGTGTATTATGATGAATTTATTTAAGTGTTAGTCGTGCGACAACACAAACGCGCTTTTTATCTTCATTCACAATTGGATGAAACTTCTAAGACTCAAATAAACACAGCCAACAAAATATGTTAATGTCGAGAAATTTATAATTAAAATAAACAGAGGAGAAGCCGCGTAACCCAGCATTAAATGCGGTACACATACAAAAAATGTCTAACCCTCAAACTAAGCGCCAGCAGCCGCAACTGCGCTACAACTTCATTAACAAGCAGCTGTGGCAAGGATCTCTTGCGGAATTTTTGATATAAAGACAAATTCAGCAAGTGAACTCATTGAAGCTACGCAAGATAATGGTTGACTAAGTTTGAGTCAAAGTAGAGCAAATACATACAATAACAAAACCCACAAAAATATTGCCCTCCACTCAGTATCCTCAAAAAAACTGCAGGATTTAGAATAACGACAAGGACAAGCAGAGTAAATACTTTAGCTAAAACAATTTAACTTTTTAAATATAATGCAAGAAAGAAGTCAAAAACTTGAGCAAGTTAAATGCTCGCCAAGGCAGGACCACGAGGAAACAACAACCATCCCACAAAGACTTCTTCGCGTTATCCCCTCTGTATACATTTTGCGTTGTTAACCAAAACAAAGGGCTGTTAAGACAATTTCGGGGGGTTCCTTTCCTTTCGGGTGTGCCTAAGGGATATAACTTTTTAACTTTATTTTTAAAGGATAACGTTATGAGAAATGCTACAAAAATAATTACACGGGTTTTCATGGTTAATTTGGCGACAAAATCTATCCCCATGATATCCGTCAAAATTTTCGGAATTTGGAATTTCGATGTTTATTTAATTCTCAAAAATGTTCCAGGAATTGATTAAGCAAAAAAAAAAAATGGTTTCCTATTACATCCCATGAAGGGATTAGGGAGAGGTCATCACAACCAGTGAGCTGTGCGCCTTCTGGTTGGTTGATTGGTTTTTCGTGGTTGCTAAATATAAAGTTGCATCAATTAGTTTCTTGAGACACCGTTTTGCATACCACATCACTCCGGAAGGTTCAAAGTACCGTATCTATATCCAGCCTGTTAATCGGAGATACCTCATTAGACCCCCTAGATCTATCTCGTGTACCTCAATGAGGTTATGCAGGAAGGGACGGCCCATAGTCTTCAGGCGTCTATTAATCAGAGCCGAACAACTGTAGAAGAGATGCTCCACAGTCTCCTCCTCTTCTGCGTCATCGCAGGCACGGCAATTGCGTGATTACCGATTAGCCAGTGCCCGATCAGCACGCCAGTTAGGCTAGATATGTTTCCCCGAATATGGCTGATCAGGGAGTTAGTCCGGTTAGTATTATATTCTGGCCATGTGTTTCTGAATATGCGGCACGTTTCCGTCCTATCTCATCTGGTCTTCGCGCGTTCAAGGTAATGCAGGAAAAAAACCTCTTTTGACCAACCCTATAGGCGATGCGACTGATACCATATGGAGTTCGGTGGAAGAGGATCTGCCCTAGCTAGTTCGTCTGTCGTTTCGTTCCCTAGGAGTCCCTTATGGCCTGGTATCCAAGTAAGAACCACATTGGCCAGCCGGCCTATCTCGACAAGTTTTTCCCTACATTCACTAATGAATTTAGATGCAGTGTTGTAAGATTTGAGTGATAGGAGAGCCGCTTGGCTATCTACAAATTTTCCAATGCGCTCTGATCTTCTCTGTAGTATAAGTGCGTCGCAGGCTTCTTTAATGGCCAGTATCTCCGCTTGAAAAACGCTGCACTTGTCTGGGAGTTTGAATGATACATTGAGGCCTACCTCTTCGGAGAAAGCACCCAAGCCGGTTCCACATTCCATTTTGGATCCGTCCGTAAATACTTTGGTGTCAAAACCTGTTAGTGGTTCCCCTTTATCCCACTCTATTCTGTTGGGAAACCTGACATCGAATAGGTTATCGAACGTCAATGAGGGGGTACAGTAATCGGTTGTTATATTGAGTTCTCTTGGAATTGTCTGTAGTATACTCGCATGTCCATATACGTTGCTCTTCCAGAGTCCAAGAGCGTTTAGTCGGGTGGCACTCCAGGCCGTGCTAGCTGTAATGTGAAGGTCGATTGGTATAATATGAAGCATTGCATTAAGGGCTTCAGCTGGACACGCCCTCATTGCCCCTGTTATGCCGATGCAAGCTGATCTCTGTACTCTATACAACAGTTTCATGGTGGACGTCTTCCCTGCGACAGGCCGGCCACCATACCATTGCTCCATAGGAGAGTATTGGTCTGATTATGCTAGTGTACATCCATATCACCATTTTCGGTCGGAGACTCCACCGGTTTCCGAACATTTTCCGACAAGCGTAGTACGCAACGGTAGCCGTCTGTGCGCGGTGCTCTATGTTACGCTTCCAGGAAAGTTTAGCGTCTAGAATCACGCCCAAGTAGATACTATTATTACGACGTCATCCGCAAATGCCTCGGTTTTGAACCTCATATTGTCCAGTTTCAGTAGTATTTTGTTGATCACGAGTAACCAAAGTAGGGGAGAGATGACTCCACCCTGGGGAGTTCCCCTATTCACTCGCTTTGATGATTCGCTGTTCCCATAGAGGCGTTCATAATTTTGCTCTGTAGCATTGTGACTATCCAACTCTTGAGGAATGCACCCTCTATATCCCAGAAGGCAGCGATTCCAAGGACCTCTCAATAGTTCTGTCAACTTCGTGCAGGGCTGAGATTTATATGGTGAAAAGCTATTGATGGCCCAGGATCGATAAATGTTTCCCATAGCGCTCCCCACCTCTCTGGGGGGAGGGGCATCACTAGAATGCGCATTGTAGCAGGATGCAATGTAGAAATTCTTACCTTGTGCCAGCTCTAATCTAGCTACGGTGAAATCTGATGTGCTAAACTGGGGGCAGATGACAAAGTTAATTTTTTTTTTGAAATTAGACATGATCTTGGCTTACCATTGTCCTTTATATAGAGTGTTTTGTAACCATTACCATGAAGCACTCTCACCACATTGTCTTGCACGTAGTGTTCCTGGATGATGCCTAGGTCTAGATCCTCATCAGCTAGAAGGGTTCGCAGATTATCTGAGGCGATGCGGGAGTGCTTCAGATTAATTTGCATGACTTTCAGCATGTGGGTCATTTTGGTGATGGCCTGAATACCCCTCCAGCTGCATCTGGTCCAGAAGCTTATAGACGTCTTCGACGTCGTCTTCGTCTCCCTCGCCATCGGGGCCAGGTGAATCGTCTGGGCCAGGAGCGTCTAGTGCTCGTTCTAGTTGTACACTGACTGATTGGGACCTACAGCTTTACACTGGTTCCGAACGATATTTTTGAGAAGCGTTTTCATGGCTATGTACTCGATAGTGTCGCCGTCACTGCATGGAGACCGCCGACGAAAGAAATGTTAGGTGTTTTGAGCAGAGATCGAACCGCCGAGCTCATGTACAAGAGCTGCGTGCACTACCATTGCAACGCTAACGGCCAGGGGATTACGCTTAATCAGATTACTAACTGGTGAGGGTCTTAAGAAATTCCACAAACTCAAAGAATTTCAAATCTGAGTTTGAAAATAATTTTCGTTTTGAAAAGAGTGAGATTTGAAGTTTTTCAGCTTTGTACTAAAACTGAACTTTTATTTGAAGTATGTACGCTTTCAATGAGGTATAACATGTCAGACTTTCTTCACATGTTTATGGTGAGGTGGTATGTAGGTCAAATAAGGGTACCACGAGGGAAAAACGTCAAGATGGCCTAATAAGGGTGCTACATCATTAATAAGTCAAAATATGAGTGACCAACAAAATGCGTAAACTCCAACATCATGGCAAAATAGGTATCAAGTGTTTTTATATCAAAGTCTCACCTTGTCAAATTCAGCGGATCGAAATTGCCAAGATGTATTTACTTCAAGTTATAGCAGGAGTAATTGTTGTAATTTTCGGCAACAACCACTAGGAAAAGAACAAATGTATAAACAACATTTGCCAAGGTCGGACCACAACGACAAGAGCAAATTGAAGTAAGCTGTTCCAAGTGCTTTCACCTGTAAAGATACATGTAGTCAAACTTGTTAAAAAAAACCGGGGTTGGCGAGTGGATTTTTTAACCGTTTTTAAGAACCGGTTTCGAAAACCGGCATTTAAGATCCGGGTTCAAGGCTTCGTAATAGAAACCGGTTCGGAAATTTGAAAACATGTTCAAATAACCAGTTTTAAAATTGTTTTTGTTTTGTTTTTAAACCAAGTTTTTGATTGAAATCGGTTCTCTTTGTCTGTATTTTCAACCGGTTTCTAAAACGGGATGTTGGAATCGCATTTGGGGTCTTGAAACCGGGTCTTGATACCGGTTCCTAAAGTCAGTTATAGTATCTACTCGCCTGTTTCGAGCTTTTTGGAACCGTTTGTGTTTCGTTTCACATTGACTTTTGACTTATTATGTAATGATCTAGAAAAAGGCTCTCGGAATCGGTGCGAAACTGTAGGTCCCAATCACTTAGTATACAAATAGAAATTTCACAGTTCACTGTCCGTATCCCTTTATAGGATGTAAAAGGAGACTATTTATTTATTTTATTTAACGATCGAGAGAATGTTCGAATTTCGTGGGTAATTCGTTATCCTGGGCTACCCAGGGTAACCCATTTACCTACGTCATGGGGAACGGGTAACAATATTTAAGCCATTACCCACAGGATATGGGGAATATAATGGGTAGTTACCCACGACAATGGGAAATTAACCATCACAATTACCCATTATCCACAGGGTATGGGTTATCAGTGAGTACAAAACTAGAATGCGCTCAGCTCTCTGGTTGTGAGAAGCTATCCCCATTCCCTTCGTGGGATGTATTGGAATCAATTTTTTTATTTTATGGGTAAGCGGCCTTTACACATTGTCCATGGCGAAGCGTAATGGGTTACTCAGGGTAACTCATCTCCATTTTGAATTAAAATATGAAAAATTTAGAAAAAACATCTACCCCTTGAAAAATCTGTCGTTTTTTGTTGTTTGGATGCAAATATAACATGTGTTTGGAGCTCGTTGCAAATATAATATACTTGTGTGCAAAAACATTGTGTTTGCTATTCAATATTACATGTTTGAGATACAATGATTAATATGTTATTATATATGTGTTTGCGACATTAATATTTATGTGTTTGTGATACAAATATAGCTGTGTTTGTTGCACTATTTATGCTCTCTCGAGAGCAAGAGAATAAAAGAGGGACAACGAGAGAGTCTATCTTGTAAATGTGTATCGGCATTTTTCGATAACTTGCATTGTTATCGCGTTATTGGAGGTTATATAAGTAATTTAGGGGGTTTCCTTTATTTTTATAGAAATCTTTAAAGTGACAATTTTTAAATAATATCGGCCGGGCTTAGGGATTTACTTCTCTGGTAAGGGTTCAACACCGGCTTTGACAGTTTTTTATGTTACAAAGTCTTTTTGGAAGAGTTCAGCACCGAGTTCGGTAGTTCTTTTAGTTGGTTGGTTGAAAAGGCTGCAAGACAGCACGCTGTCTAGCACACTTAGGCTAAAGAAGCCCATTGTGATACCTGCAGTTTCCTCCATAGCAACTATTGACTAGTCTTCCAGCCAATTTGCCCCTTCAATAAATTTGTCTATAAGACCTACAGGAATATCCTGTAAGGCTACGGTGCTAACTAAATGTGTACCGAATATCCTACTTCTCAGTCCTGCCAGAGCAGGGCAATCCCAGACAAGGTGTTTCGTCGTTTCCTCGTCCTCTTCCATGCAGCATCTACAGAGAGTGGAGTTTCTGTGTCCCAATCTTAGGGTGTGTTTTCCTACAAGACAATGTCCCGTAAGTGTTCCTATCATTGTGGATAACCTGCCTCTCGGCTAGTTTAGTAGTTGCCTAGTCCTCTTCCTGTCCACCTGTGGCCAGAGGACCCTGGCTTGTTTGCAAGTTGAAGTAAGTCTCCACTTGTCCTTGAACATATTATTGGCCCACTGCCTGATCTGCAAACGACAGGTAGAGATTGGCATACTAACACCTTCTATTGCCGGAAGAACCTGTGCCGTAGTGCCCTGTCTTGCTAACGCAGCCGCTATGTAATTGCTTGGAATGTCGCTGTGTCCCGGTACCCAGATGAGCCTGATGTCAAAATACTCTGCCATCACCCTAAGTGATGAGTGGCATTCTTTCACCGTCAGGGACGTAGCAAACATGAGTTCCAGGGATTTTATGGCAGCCTGGCTGTCCGTGTTGATACATATTCTCCGGAGGGTTGTGACACTACTTTTCAGTAGTTCAGCAACCTCCAGTATGGCGGTAATTTCCGCTTGAAATACACTGCAGCGATCAGGCAGCTTGAAGCAGATATTTACATTTAAGTCCGGTGAATGGACCCCATAGCCTACTTGCTCGTCCAACTTTGATCCATCCGTGAAAAATCATATACTACTGATATCCCCTTCCAGTGACTTTTCCCAGGTATTCCTGTACGGAATAGAAGTCCTTAGATTTGTCGCTGGTAGAAGGTAGGGGATACAGTAGTCTGTTTTTACGGGAATAGAGTTGATCCGGTGTAGTAATTCAGCGTGTCCGGAATGTACCGCTATCAAAACGCCACAATCTCTGATTCTCACCAGGGATGTAGCGGCTGCCGATTCGGCCATGATATCAGGAGTACAGATGTTCAGGATAGCACTAAGTACAGTACCTGACGTCGTGCCCATTGCCCCACTAACGCTAATCAGTGCTGATATTTGAATTTTCATCAAGGAATTCAGAATGTATTTCTTTTGGAGGGGTAGTTCTTTTATGTTACAAAGTTACAAAAAAAAAACTGCCATAGCCACGAATCCGGTGTTGAACATTTCACAGAGAAGAAAATCGCTACGGCCGGTCCGCAGAAAACTTCTTTTATGTTACAAAGTTTTCTGCGGACCGGCCTTAGGGATTTTCTTCTGTGAAATGTTCAACACCGGATTCGTGGCTATGGCATTTTTTTTTATGTTACAAAGCCCTCAGCGTGGCCAGGCCTTCGGTCGGGCTTAGGGATTATTTCCTCTGGGAATTGTTCAACGCCGGCTTCGCGTCTTCGAGAGTTTTTTATGATACAAAGCTATCAGAGTGGTCAACCTTAGGCCGGGATTGGAAATTTTCTCCTGTGGAAAGGGTTCAACACCGGCTTTGCGCCTTCGATAGTTTTTTTTAATGTTACAAAGCTCTCTGCGGAACTTAGTGCCTTCGAATTTTCTCCTCTGGTAAGGGTTCAACATCGGCTTCGTGGCTTCGGCAGTATTTTGTGTTACGACGCTTTCTGCTAAAATATTTTTAGTGTTCTTTAGATTCTTCAAAACTGCAAGTAATAATGTAGGTTGATGAGTTACTTTAATTTGAGTAACCATACTTAGTGCTTTGCATCTTCCGATTCTCCAGACCCCTATAATATTTTATAAATGTGGTTATTTTCACCCACAGATGTCGCACCATAAAACTAAAAGCACCAGGGAACCCGTCAGAAGAATACCTAGAATTTGAGTACCACCATTTGTCTGTTTCTACGCGTCTTTATGCGTAGCCGTTTTTTGAAACCTGTTGACTTCATGGGTCCTACCTACTACCCTTTTTTTGTATTTCGTGTTTATATATTTTTCCTTAATTTCAGGGTTTCTTTAAAAATTTTTGTGGTCTGGCGCATTTTAGCCGAAAAAACTGGTAAATTTCAAAAATCCAAAATCTTTGCTCGCATTCAGGGTGCAAGGCTTTTGTCACCAAATCAACCACGAATATTTGTTTTAATTTATTTGTAAAGCATTTCTCATTACGTATGACCATGTATATATTGTGTTACAAAAAAGTCCTAGCCTTAATGTCCTTCCTTTAGGAAACTCCTATTATTGTGTCGTTCTCTTTTGTAAGGGTTAATATTCGTATATATACACAGTTCATTTTACAATTGCGATTTTGGGACTCAAAAGGTTTTCTTAGAAGCCCAACAAAAGGACATTTATATTATGTATCATATAATTTCAATTATTTCACCCAAGAAAAGGTCATATACTTATATGTATTACAATATTGCTACAATTTCAATTATTTCACTTCAAAGGGTTTGGACGCACATAAAGGATATTTGATAAGGGACTACACTATGGTCATTGCGTCTAAAAGAAGTACAAAAGGAAGACTCTGTGAGCGATAGAAAATTACTAAATGGAAACTACTATTTGGTGGCAGTTGTGATTTGGTTGTAAGCCCAATATAATAACACGCCATTTGGGCCCAGTGTAGGGGTAAGAATTTAGAAATTTAAGTTTCAAATTAGTTGGTCTATTTACAATAAGGATACCTGGTTCGTAACGATTTTTCTTCATTCATATTCATACTAAAAATATAAAATATATTATGGCAAAGACATATGTTGTAGGGTGTACTGAAACTGTGTTATTTGGAATTTTAAACATGGACGGCTCTCAAAAGATGCATATTGAATAACTGAGTATGGCAATGTCAAACTTTTGTTTGACATCTGCTTTTTTGTTGCTGTTTGGATGCAAATATAACGTGTTTGTAGCTTGTAGCAAAGATATTGTACTTGTGTCTAAACACATTATGTTTGCTGTTCAATATTACATGTTGGAGAGACAATGATTAAGAGGTTATAATATATGTGTTTGTGATCAAAATAGTGCGTTATTTGTTGAAAAAAACGTGACAGACAACAAAAAAAAAACATAAAGCAACAGATCTTGAATTCATGGAAACAATACTTGCACGTAAGTACAATGTGGCGCGGGAATCATGCTACAAAACCAAAACGTATTATATTTTTTTCTGTGTGATTTGTTACATTTATTTTTTTTTGCATTTTACTATCTAGATTTATTAAAATTAATGCTCAGGATAACGAAAAGAGGATTTGGTTAGTGCAGCGGTACCATGCTTTGCAGGCCCTCATTGCCGTGTAAAGGGGAATTTAGGCTTGAGTTTAGCGGCACTGCCTCGAGTAGATGGACCATTGGGAGGTGGGTAAACATGTTTCTCGAATCTGAAAGCATCGCACGAAGACCGTACCATCGAGATCCCTATGTTCGTGTTGTAGACAAAATAACGGCTGTAGCATCGTCAATTCAGGCAAATCCAAGCGTTTTTGCTCGAAACTTACACTGTGCAACAGTGGGTCTCGGGCATCAACCAAACCAAACAAATATCAATGGCAAATATGGCCATTATAGTACTGTAGTACACAGATGTAGGTAGTAACACGTAAGTTTTTCTATTATACGGCCATTTGAGATCATACATGACATTTTCGGACGTTGATGTATTTGGCAATTTTGTCGAAAGCCTTTAGTTGTGCAACTTTAGAGAACATTATTACATTCTTGTGTTAATAGTATAAAAATTATAAGGGAAAATTTTAAAATATTTAATATTTCTGAATTGGTACAATCATTTTGGACCCCAAAATGTAATTTTTGTTCATTAGTGTGTTTGGCAATATTGTTAAGTATATTAAGTACTAGTACTTTGTAGAAGATATAAATTTGTAATTTGTTTAATATTGAATACATATAGGTGAAAATAAATATAATTTTTGTTGATTAGTGTATTTAGAAAATTTATCAAGAAATGTATAAGCTACAATTCTTTACAAGACAGCTACAGCAATTTAATTACCGTTAGGCAAGAAATGTCAAAACATATAAAATATGTGCAATTTTTTATGACGTTTCGTGAAATAATCGATTAACAGTGTATTTTTCGTTAAAAAAATATTAGAGGGAATTGTGAAATGGGAAAATAGCTACAATATTGTTAAACGTTGTAATGCAATGATTCAAGCTGTTTAGGATTTATTGTAGTAAAATCTGAAATAGGGCCCTGACCCACCTCCAAAATTTTCTTCGTCCTGTAAAAAAAAATTGTTACGTATAGGGGCAAAACCGAGCGGGTTTTTGTGATACCACGTCCAAGTACTTTCACAATTTTTGGTTTGGTTGAGGGCCGAAACAAATTCCTTTCATTTGTGTCACAGTGTTTTCGGCGGAAATTGGAGTTATCATTACAACGGATAATTTATGATGGCTTAAATTTGATTCCGTACAAAACCCATATTACAAGTACGTTAAACCCTCTGGATTTGCCTATTCATTTTGAATTTTGCCAAAAAATGTTTGAAACCGGCGAAGAAGACAACAACTTGATAAATTCCTTGTTTATGTGTGATGAGGCTCATTTTGATCTCAACGCCAATGTCAACAAGCAAAATTGCCACATATGGACTGAATCTAATACGCAAATACTCCATGAGATGGAACTGCACCCAGAACGAGTCAATGTGTGGTGCGGAGTTTCATCAAGGTGCATTGTGGGGCCATACATTTTTGGAAGAATGCGGTATAATACTAACTCTCAATAGGGACCGTTATTTACAGATGTTGATGCAGTTTTTCCCAAAACTGCGCTGAAGACGTATCCGTTTCAACAGCATTTGGTTCCTGCAAGATGGATGGAGCAACTGCACACATAGCCAGACCGGTTATGGCGGACCTTTAACGAAAATTCCCAAACAAATTTATATCCAGAAACTCCACTTTCCGCTGGCCCCCAAGGTTGCCTGACCTGACTGCACCAGAGTTCGTTTTATGAGGTCATATCAACCAAGAAGTGTACAAAACGAAATCAAGGAATTTCACTGAATTGAAGCAGTCCATTGAAACAATAATTGAGGCGTTCCCGACTTCAACTCTTCAGGCCGCAATGCATAATTTTGTGATCAGGTGTCGCATATCCGTGGGTGAGCATGGACGTCAATTAACGTCTATCATTTTCAGAACCAAATAGTTGCATCAAATAAAACTTAATTTTCTATAAGTATAGAATAAAAAGGAATACATGAAATATATTGATTAAAAAAAAGTTATTTTAATTTCTTATTGTAGCACAATTGGTGCGCCACCTGTATATGGTAGTTCCAAACATACACTCGGGTTCACTTATTTAAAGGCACTAAAAATTCCATATTCAGCAGCCTGAATCTTTTGCAATTTGTAACCGATTGCAGAATTTTAAAATGGAAATGGAAGCTAAATAATTTGAGATATAAAAAAATCATGACAATAGTGGTTTCTTAACTAACTAACTTTTTTTGAGCAATTAATTAAACAAAGTCCAAAAATGTGCTATTTGTTTGGTTCACTTGAATAAAGGCACTTTATTATTTTTTTATTATTTTTAAAGTAAGCGATGATTTTATTGATTTACATCTTAATCATTTTACGAGTCAAAATGGCAAAACAAAAAATTTGAAATCTATCGGAAAAAACTAAAATCGATGTTTACCGTTCTGAAGGATATTCTAATCGCGCAATAGCTACTCAAATTGGAAAGAGCCCAACAGTTGTCGACAACTACACCAAGGACCCAGAAGGGTATGGGAAAAATTTTAAAGGAAGGGATTCATTGTCTTTATCTACGTATGAGAAAAGAAAAATCATCAGAATTGCTTCTAATTCTGCCCTATCCTTGTTAAAAATAAGAGCTCCAGCTGGAGTGGAAGCGAGCAAGTCATCAGTACGCAGAGTAATTAAGACCTGCGAGTATCTGAAATACCTGAAATTACAAAAAAAAGGCGCCACTTAATGCTCCTCGTAAGGAAAAGCGGCTTCAATTCGCAAGAGACTACATGGTATGGGATGTGCAGCCAAGAGGACATGTAACTGACTGGAGAACCGTTGTTTTTACGGATGAGAAGAAGTTTAATTTGGATGGGTCTGATGGCTACAACTATTATTTCCATGATCTGCGCAAAGAAAGCCGTTTTTGAACCGACATTACAGCCGAGAGGGCGGCGTTATGGTGTGGGGTGCTATTACGTACTATGGCACCATCGATCTTGATTTTCAAAGTGCAAAAATGACTGGTGCAAGCTATAACACGTTATTGGAATTGGCTGTTCCGAAGTTCAGTTAACCATTTGGTCCCATATCTTGGATATTGCAACAGTATAATGTCACTATACAAAACCCCAGAGTAGTAAAGGAGTTCATTGCAAGCCAAAATGTTAATATTCTTGACTGGCCACCCTATTCGCCAGATCTAAACATAATCGAAAATGTCTGGGGTTGGTTATCTCGTAACTCCTTCTATGAAGGAGGTGGACAATTTGGTGACAAGCAGTCACTAATTCAGGTCATTAAGGATGTTTGGAACCAAATTTCGTTGGATTACATAAATTCTATTTAGCTCTCAACGAAAACCCGTATATTTGAAGTTATTAAAAACAAAGGGGGTTGTACCCGTTACTAATAGTTCTTAAATAAAGTAAAATAAATTAAAAAAACAAGAAAAACAGTTTTTCATTAAAATTTGTTAAAGTGTCTTTATTCAAGTGAACCAAAGAAATAGTACATTTTTTGACTTTTTTTTATAAATTGCTTAAAAAAAGTTCTTTAGTTAATAAACCAGTATTACCATTATATATTTTATATCTCAAGATGTCTAGCTTCCATTTCCATTTTAAAATTCTGCAATCGGTTACAAATTGCAAAAGATACAGGCTGCTGAATATGGAATTTTTAGTTCCTTTAAATAAGTGAACCGGAGTGTATGTATACATTAGACCTGTTCAGACATTGTATGAGAATTTTTCAACAAATTTTTTTTAACTTCCATTTTCACTTTTAAATATTTCTAGAGCTAAAAAATAAGAATTGTGAAATAAAATTCGAAAATGTTTGCACCAAAACTCAGCGCATCGCGCTTGAAGTTAGCACTGCAGGACTGAACGGAACTTCAGAATGAAAATTAAGGAATTCCATGTTTCGGATGCTGTAAAAAAATCTGTGTTCTGTGGCCAATTTGTTTTCAGAATTAGATTAAAAAATAGAAACTTTAAATATTTGCCTTGAAACCTTTGCAAAACAATAATACGTTCAAAAATAATCCGTGATTTTGCAACTGTACACTCAGAGAACTAATTGTTTGAAAAGAGGTCGTAGCAGCTGTAACTTCGGCTGTTACCACCGGATTCCGAATTGAGGTTGCTACAACCGAATTGAGGTTGCCACAACCGGATTGAGGTTGTTACGACCGAATTTAGTCTCCACAACCAAAATTCGGTTGAAGCAACCTCGTTTCATAATTGATTCGGTTGTGACAACTGAATCTTCAAATTATATTCGCTCACTCATCTAAATTTTTTAAAATTTCGGTTGAAACAACCGAATTTCAAATTAATTCGGATGCAACAACCGAAATCGGTACCTAATTCGGTTGGGGTAACCGAATCTGGTCTTAACCAACCTCAATTCGGTTGTAGTAACAGAATTTGACATCAATTCAGTTGTAACTATCGAATTTGGTCCAATTCGGTCGCAATAACCGAATCTAGATTTAATTCGGTTGCAACGACCGAATTTGGCGTCAATTCGGTTGCTGTAACCGGATTTCTCATAAATTCTGTAGGTACAACCGAATTCATTTTCAATTGGGTTACCACAACATAATTCTATGTATTTAATATCTGACGTTTTAAAATTTTATAATCAAAAATTATTTTAAAAAGGTAAGTAAAATGTATTTTGTATTAAGCCGTCTTATTTTGCAGATGTTATTTAAGCCATAGCTCCGAAATCTTCGCTCGAATTCGAGTAGAGAGTGAAACTCGCTCGAATTCGAGCGCGAGTACTCCTGCGAGTGAAAAAAAAATCGAGTATACTCTATTTTTCTATGCCACTCGAATAAGAGCGCATATGCTTTGCTCGATTTCGAGTGCGAGTAAAATACGCTCGAAATCGAGCAGATTATACTCTTGCCGTGTACTCTTTCAGTCTTTCTCATCCAGTGGAAAAATAGAAACTGTTTGTTTTTTGCCGATTTGTGTATGGGTGCGTGTGTAGTAGCAAGTATAGTAACTCAAACGGTTGTTGGTGTTGCTATGGACTGTGGTGGGGAGAGGTGACTGACGAGGGAGGACTGGGAGGTCAAGAAGAGAAAAGCAGCAGAATGTATTGTATTGTAAGGGACCGGTGATTTTGTGTACAAAAATACTCACGAAGAAGATTACGAGTGTTACAAAAATTGTTTATTATTTATTATTGTTTATTACATTTATTTATTACACGAGTAATAAAACAAGGATGGAAATGAAAAGAGTATATGTGTAAAGAGCAGTGATTTTTTAATATTTTATATTTGTACGTAGTTCATTATTTTATTTTAGTATCAAAATATTGTAGTGTGTTTCTTTTTTAAGGCTGGTTCGTCTTGATGTCACTATTAATGCCAATGCGCTAAATGCGCTCGTTCTACGGAGGCTTGTGTAGCCGGGACTCCGAGTATAACTTGAAGCAGTTCATATAATTGTGGCTTGTCAACTGTTTTGCATAACCACCATTGCATAATGTCCGTACTGCAAGACTCCCGCCTCGATAAAATTAATCTAGAAAAAAAAATTTTTTTCCACTAACATAAAGACATTAAAATTTTTAAAAAAAAATTTACCTTCTTAACTTTTGAAAGAGTACACAAAAACCACCGGTCCCTTACAAATTGTAAGTCATCTCTCCCCACGTCAGTCCATAGCAACACCAACAACCGTTTGAGTTACTATACTTGCTTCTACACTCACACACTAATTGTCAAAAACAAAACTAAAGCCAAATAATAAAATGATCCCCTCCTCAGTCCCCTCCTTTCACAACAGTCACCACTAGAACACCTCAGTCCAAAGCAGCAGTTCTACACACACACCCACGCACACAAGTCAGCAAAAACAAACAGTTTCTATTTTTCCACTCGATTTCACTCTTAAGAGTAAACTCTCACTCTATTTGGAAGATTTTTACTCCCACTCTTCATTTTTAAAAAGGAGTACTCGCGAGTACTCCCACCTAAAACAAACGAGTGGAGAGTAAACTTTTTGTAACACTCGTACTCTTCGAGTACTCCTCTTCGCGAGTATTTTTCACTCGCGAGTAAAATCGAGTAAATCTGACCTCTGATTTAAGCAGACATCAACAGCAGATATATATGCGGTAGTCTGAATACAAAACGGCTTTGGACCTAGAGCAACCGGTACAACACGTCAGAATTAGTGCGGTGTCCCATGATGGCCGGGACTTCAATAAAGGTTAGAAGAGGAATGTAAATTAAATGTAGTATTCTACTTATATAGATTACCAAATATACTATATGACTTTATTTTCTCGCTTTTTAATTCATTTATAAAAATACAAGAACATAAATCATCACTTAATAATAAAAAAACTACAGCAGACAGTTGTCCGAGGCCTTCGGCCACGGACTGTCCCTGCAGGCTGTGTCAGAGACACGGCCATTAAGTTTAACGTAGAATACGCCATCCGATAAGATAGAAAACATATATAACAATAAATTCATTTGCTTATATTATTTATCATTTATTGTTATATATGTTTTCTGTCTTATCGGATGGCGTATTCTACGTTAAACTTAATGGCCGTGTCTCTGACACAGCCTGCAGGGACAGTCCGTGGCCGAAGGCCTCGGACAACTGTCTGCTGTAATTTTTATATTTACCAACGGCATTTGATTCAAGTCCGTTTAAAAAAAAAATATTATGTTAAATTTTTTTAAACTTAATTTAATTTATGTATTTTAATTAATATTTTTATTGAAATAAGTTCTGCGAATGTTGAGAGGGCCGCCCTAATATTAAAAAAGTTTACCTTATCGAGTCTTCGCATTAGCATTCGAGCGTTGTGTGAAAGCTTTACGCTTTACAATTCAAAATTAATGTTACAACAGCTTTATTGAAGCTTTCGCAAAAATGCTTTATTACGTTAGCTTACTGTTTGTTTCACTTTTTACTAGATACATGTTGTCAAGCAACATTAGCTAGCTGTTCGTTTCACTTTTTACTAGATACATGTTCCTAAGCAATGTTGAGCAACCAAAAACACTCAACCAAACACCACACATATGTTTGAGTGTATGTGTTTAAACAATTTTCATTTGAGAAATTAAAATACTAGAAATATATCAACCAATATGAAATGTATATCAAACGAAAGATAACATCTTCATTTACCTACAAAAAAATTTTTAAAAAATTCATCTAGCCGTTTCCTCAAATTCAACGAAATAAAGATTACAACAATAAAAACCTGACATGACTCCTCATACCGTAAGGTAAGAAGTATTCTACGTCAAAAAACTTTAATAATTCATTTATGACAGTATCTAAATTCAGTTGTAACAACGTCTAATTTGGCTGTGACAACCTCTAATGAGGTTGTGATAACCTCTAATGAGGTTGTGCCAACCTCTAATGAGGTTGTGCCAACCTCTAATGAGGTTGTGGCAACCTCTAATGAGGTTGTGGCAACCTCTCATTCGGTTGTGACAACCTCTAATGAGGTTGTGTCAACCTCTAATGATGTTATGTAAACCTCTAATGAAGTTGTGTCAACTTCTGATGAGGTTGTGTCAACATTTGATGAGGTTGTTCCAACCTGTAATTCGGTTGTGACAACCTCTTAATTCGGTTACGGCTAATTCGGCTGTCTCAACCGAATTTTTCTGTGAGTGTACCTTTCATCGAATCGCAAAATACTGCAGCCGTAACTTCAAGCGCGTTGCACTGAGTTGTGGTACATTTTCGATTTTTTTCACAATTCTTATTTTGTAGCTCCAAAGATATATAAAGGTGGAAATTGATGTTAAAAAAATTCTTTTTAGAAAATATGAACAGGTCTATATGGTTCCGTCGAAATGTTACATAAAACTATAAAGCTCACAACTTATTGATTGTTAGAAATTCTTTCCAGGCACTTCATGCGATGTAATAGATGTATTTATTTATTATGTTCTTTGGATGCTGTTGCAGAACCCGTAATTGGTTGTAATAATCACTCCAAGATAAACCACGGTACAGGCATGAGAATTAGGACTTTAAACTGTAGCGCGAAATGGCTCAACCAACGCACAGTGGTAGATTTTGAGGATATTTTCATGATAAATCTCAAGGGATACTAAAATTTTAAAATGTTTGTGTTTTTGTTAATAATTTTTGAAAAAGAAAAATTATATGAAACATAGGATCTCTTTACTTCTTTGCTTTTACTAGATAGCTAACAACAGGCTAAGCAAGTATTTGAAATACAGGATTTTTTATTTTTTCCTTCCTCGCTTGAGTTTGTCAGGATATTCCAGACTACATCTTTTAGAAAGGAATGGCGTAATTCGTTCATGTCCTTTAAAAGATTTTATAAATAACATGCACATTTTTACTGTTTCTCTGCTCTTATGTTGTGCATTCAATTTAATTGATATTTTGCAAAACATAACTACTATGCCCAGAATACATATTAATATCAAACCAATTAATTAAATATAACCTATCAAAATAAATGTATCTGAATATATGAACAGAACTCCGATGAATATTTTGAGATAATGAAATGGTGTAAATGATGTTTGTGTTATTGAATGTGCTCAAATTATTCGAGTGTATCCTAGGAATACAACATTTTGATTTCATTAACAAATGTCGGCAATTGGTAGACAATGTAATCACTTTTGTTGTGTTGTGTGACAAGTAGGTTAGATAAGTGGGTTGTTCTGTAAAAAACTGTGCTTACTATTCATAGGAGCATTTATTTGGAATCTACTGAACGTATTAGTTTATACATTGATTTATAAACTAAATCATTATTGCTTTTAATCAGAAAAAAATTGGAGTATCGGTTGTTAAACCCGGTTCCAAATACTGGAATAAAAGACCGGATCCAATAATCAATTGTTAAAAATCATTCCTAGGAAGTTCATATATTCTAGAAAGTTGTTTATTGAGATCTTAGGAAAATTTTTGTAGTTGATTGTTTCCTTGAATTTTGAACGGTTTGCTACCGTAAAAAATCGAATCTTTTAAATTTTTTTGCGATTTTGACCTTGAGATGAAGTTTTTGATTTTATATGTTCACAATTTATGTTCTTCATGACAAGACCTACATGTTTCCCTGAAATTTCAAACGGTTTGCAAGATATGAGCCTGACAAAATGATAACCTTTTTTTGCAAAAATGACATCGAGGCCCCAAATCTTTGGGGGCCCATACAAAAAAATGCGCATGACTTTGGGCAAAACTGGGCGACGTGGGTCTTTTTTTTGGTCTTTTATCATGTGGCCGTCGGTGGTGCAATGGGTAGTGTGCGCGCCTCTTGTACTTGAGATCCTGGGTTCGATCCCTGCTCTGAGCACCTTAAAATTTCTTTCGACGGCGGTCACCTTGCATAGTGACGGCGACACTATCGAGTATTTAGCCTTGAAAATGCTTATCAAAAAATACCGTTCGGAACCGGTGTAAAACTATAGGTCCCAATCAGTGAGTATAAAACTAGAAAGCGCACAGCTCACTGGCTGTGAGAAGCTCTCCCCGATTCCTTCATGGGATGTAATGGGAAACCATTTATTTTTTATTTTATCACGTAGTGGTGTTTGCCGCTATTATTATTAACAATGTAGGATTCCATAAATCGTCTAACCTGTTCGATTTTCTATTTTTCGGAATGAGTTTACATTCCAGATACCAATCATAAACCGCTATTTAAAGCCAAATGTCGTTATCGAAGTGGGATGAATTTGAATTCGCTGACTTCTCTATAATGATTGAAATGCAAGACGAGGGATTCATTAGACCACCACATCCAATCCTATTTCTGGGGCTGCCAACAACCTCTAGGAAGGTATACACCGAGGTAATTTTATCGACCTACCAGTCTAGATCCGTAGTGTTTAGTAAACAGCAGGGGCACCACGAGCACGATGTGGCACTTCACCATGCGCTACGGTCTTGGCAGGTACATTCATTGACCCTGTGCACTATCAACTTTCCCCTCGCCACAAAAATTTCATTTATTAAGGCAACATAATTAGCAGGAGTGATAACCAACCTTTTCTAGCCAACAACAAAAGAGCCATATTTGTTTTGGCATTGACTAAGTGCTGCAAAATTTCATTTGTTAATAATAATGTATTTAATATAATTCTTCTTCTTTTATTTTTCTATAACATCCCATTAAGGGATAGGCGAGAGCTTCTCACAATTAGTGTACTGTGCGTTTTCTCTTTTTAGACTCACTGACTTAATATAATTAATTAGGCAGCCCAAATAAGACAGCTTTATTTTAATTTCCTTAGAAATAATTTAAAATGTTAAGGTGTTGATAGATGATTTCCTGCCTCCTCGTCGTCTCGTGAAGAGCAGTAATAATAAACGCTCTATTAAAATAGAAACAAGATTAATGACCACCGAATTATTACATTTATGAAATTATGAAAATATATATTAGTGGTCCTCAAGCAAACTCGAAAGAGCCTCGAAAACGCGTAAACCTCGCAAACTTACGCGGCAAACGTCAAAACAAAGAAATTTCCCATACAAAACGATTTGCACAAAAGCGGAAAGTCTTCAAGTCAGATTTGCAGGGCATGTCAGCAAACCTGTATTCAGGCATAAAATCATTATAATAACACCATTGGTTTGCTTTTTGATGAATCTGAGTACCACCTGTATGCAATTCAACGACAATAATTCATAAACTCTGTTTTCAGTACACCCTAATGTAAATGCATGCATTTGTAGCAGAGAAAAACAAACGGGATACAATGCGAAACAATTTACAGACAGGCGGACGGAGGGGACGAAAGATACGTGCAACACTGTACGTGATTTGGTGCCTCTCTCTGGTCTGAAGAGAATGTAGTTGAAGAAACAATTTTAAATGGGTTTAAGGTCAATATTTGTTGTGTCGTTCTTGCCTTTCCTTCAACACAACTGAATGAGCAAACGACTATAAGAATCGATTCAATTTAATTACATTTCCTCACACGTACTCCCATTTCTCACATCTGCAGGACAAACCCAAGTTCTTCATATGTGCACAGGGATAAACAGGACGGGTAAACAGGACGAGAGACGAGTGTGCGTTCATGCGTCGCCGATACTCGCCGTTGTCCACTATAGGGCCATACATTTTTCGGAGTATTTTTCTCACGAAGACTCCTACAGATGTTTCGTCTGCTTGCGATAAGACCCTGGATTCTGCGCCATAAAGCAAGACAGGTTTCTTGAGAGTCTGGTAAAGTTGGACTTTTGTTACTCGAGAGAGGGCTTTATCTCTAAAGTGCTTGCTTAGCCCAAAATAACATCTATTCGCAAGCACAATTCTCCGCTTGATTTCTAGGCTGACGTTGTTGTTTTTGTTCACGGCAGATCCGAGGTATATAAATTCGTCTAGCGCCTCGAAATTATAACGGTTATCAACGTTCACGCTTTGGTCTATTTGGGAGGAGGTCCTGCTCGTTGAAACCATTAATTTTGTCTTGTCCTCATTTACCGTCATACCCACTTTTCCTGACTCCTTCTCAATTCTCGAAAACACCGCAGTAACTTCTCTAATTGTGCGTCCCATGATATCTATATCATCAGCATAAGCGAGCAGCATGTGACTTTTGCTGCTGATGGTTTTATTCATGTTGACAGCAGCTTTTCTCAAATAATCTCTATTAAGATGTTAAAGAGATCGCACGACAGGGTGTCGCCTTGCCTGAGGCCTCGCTTAGTTTCGGAAGGTTTAGTAAGATCCTTACCGACTTTCACTGCGGATTTGGTGTTCGTCGGGGTCATCCTGCAAAGGCGTATGAGTTTGCAGGAATACCAAGCTCAGACATTGCTTCGTAGAGTTTCCCCCGTATCGGGCTATCGAAGGCCGCCTTATAATCGACAAATAGATGATAGGTGTCGATTTGTTTTTCGTGGATCTTCTCCAGGATTTGGCGTAGCGTGAAAATCTAGTCGGCTGTTGATTTTCCAGGCCTAAAGCCAGACTGGTATGGTCCAATCAGGTCAGCGATAATTGGTATTAGTCTTTCGCACTTTATACTTGATAGAACCTTATATGCTATGGATAAAAGGCTTATTCCACGGTAGTTGGCACAGAGACTCGGGTCACCTTTTCTAAATATGGGACATGGTACACTGAGACTCCAATCGCCGGGCATGCATTCAACTAACCAAATTTTGCCGCCAAAAAATTGCTTGTTTTTCGTGTGTACTTTTTGTTGTGGATTTTTTATATTTTCTTTTGCTTATTACCTTGGGTTGGCCTTGAAACTTAATATATGCTACATATGAATAGATTAACATTGTTTACAACCCAGTTACCAGTCACGTCTGGCGCCTTTATTGTATAAGTATGAACATTTCGTTTTGAATGTGAAACCGGCCAATGGTGCGTATGAGCATTAGACTAATTGGATTGGTTGCATGGGTCGTATGATTGATATTGAATAGGAGTTATAAAACAGGAGCATAATTATGTATGACGATAATCATCCAAACGATATTGTTATGTTGATAATGCTGGCTCATAGAACATAAACATAAACACCTACATATATAAAACTTCACTATCGACAAAACGATAATGAACTCGATATCGTTTTTTACATAATTAGCCTCCAGGTATTTTGTAATTATTTACTAGCAGTGAGATAGATAGGACAATATCAACTAGTTTTATCTAGGAAATATAGAAGTTTCTTAAATTTCATAAATGTCCTTTTTAGATCTCCTTTTCAAACCGATCCAAGTGGTTTAAAGACAGCAATTCCTTTTAACTGTCATATGCCAAGCAACAAATTGTGGCACATTTGGAGCGGCGGATACAGCTTTCTTGCACATTAAAGGGTTGAACTTCGTCCCAAAATACAACCTGTTGTAACTTTTCTGCAAGATGGGCTTCAGATAATATACGTGGGGTAAACCCAACGAAAACGGAATTGATTCTTTTCAGCAGAAAATATAAGGTACTAATTAATATGTGCTAAAAATTAATAGATTAACTTTGTTTACAACCCGGTTGGCAGTCACGTTTATTTTATAAGTCTTAACATTTCGTTTTGAATGTGAAACCGGTCAATAGAGCGTGTGATCACTTCACTAATTGGATTGGTTGCATGGGCCGAATGATTGATATTGAACAACAAGCGATTGAGGGTTATAAAAAAGGTATTTTTAATATTTTGGCAAGGAGATAGAACGGATAATATCAGGGAAGTATAGAAATCTTAACTTCTTAAATGCCCTTCTTTTTTTTTATCAAGCCAACACTCAGGGGATGCCCCCTATAAATGCAGTGAATTGTGTTGGCGAAGGAAAATTGAGGTAGTGGAGGGTGGAAAGAGGGAGTAGTGTCTGTTGACATTTGCCTTGAATCTTTGTATGTCACAATTGGTGGGAAATACACTCGCCGGAAGTATATTCCACATACGGACTGTACGGCTGAAGAACGAATTTTCTCTATGGTGTGTAGTGCGGTCAACCGGCCACTCGATAAAAATCGGATGAGAGTTCCCGGAAAGTCGCGTGTTTCGGTTGACGGATGTCCGAGGAACACATACCGCGGAAATATCGATAGAACAGCGACACGCAACCCACATTTCGACGATCCTCAAGGGAGACAATAGAGTTGGATACCCTACTGTCCCCTATCAACACCATCGTTCTCCTCTAGATACGGTCGAGAACCTCCAAAGATGTCCTAGGAGCACCTGCCCATATATGGGAGTTATATTCCATCTTTGGCCTGATGTCGGTGGTGTAGATATTGAGAAGATCAGATGGAGTGAAGTATTTCTTGCAACGCTTTAAAAAGCCCAGACACTTGAACGCATCTTTCGACACTTCAAATACATGTTTTGCCCAACGGACATCACATTGTATTTTCATGCCCAGAACATCAAGAGCGTCTGATTCATCAATATCCACACCGTCCATAGACAATGACGACACCCCTGGGTCAGCAATACGCTTATGCGACAACAAACACTGGATAAAGTTCAGAGGATGTCTGGTGAGTGTTTTACTAGCACGTTGAGGACGACACCGACTGATGCACAAAATGTCGTATTACATATAGCAGGACATTGTAGTTATCATGCCACAGCTACTTTAGTTAGACTTCAGGAATTGTCACATTGGTCAGAAAATGGCTTCGGATACATTGACATTCTCGACACAATGCCTGACCTTCTAAGTATTGTCGATTACACTTTGGCCAAATCGATCTTTGGCACGAAGTACCATTTTCTTATACCTGAATGATCTTAAACCCCACTTCCACATCGATCCAATGGGTTTGAAGATGGCAATTCCATCTAAATGTCATATACCAAACAAACAATTGTGCATCATTTGGATACAACTTTCTTGCCCATTCAAACGTTGAATTTCGTCCCAAAATGCAGCCTGCTCTAACTTTTCTGAAAGACGGGCTTCGGATAATGACCTTGGAGGGAACCCAACCAAGACAGAACTGGGGTTTTTCAGCAGAAGACATAGGGTGTCATTTATATATGCTAAATATGAATAGATTAACGTTATTTACAACTCGGTTACCAGTCACGTCTGCCGCTTTTATTACATAAGGCTTAACGTTTCGTTTTGAGTGTGAAACTGGTGCGTATGAGCACTGCACTAATTGGATGGGTTGCATGGGTCGTATGATTGATATTGAATAAAAAGCGAATGAGAGTTTTAAAACAGGTAGTTTTACTTATTTTGCAATGGAATAAAAAGGATAATATCAAGGAGTTGTATCTGGGATGTATAGAAATTTGGATTTTTTAAACATCTATATTAAATCCCTTTTCGAATCAGATGCAAGCGCTTTAAAGACGGTAATTTATTTTATCATATCCCAAGCAAACAGTTATGCGATATTTCGATCCAGCTTTCTTGCCCATTCAAAAGTTGAATTTCTTCCCAAAATGCAGCCTGTTGTAACTTTTCAGCAAGATGGGCTTTAGATGATGGCTTTGGGATGAACCCAACCAAGACGGAACCGGCTCTTTTCAGCAGTAGGTGTAAGGTACCAACTGTTGTACCAATCTCCTTAGGGGTTATTAAAATGTCCTTCCCTGAAAACGCAAAATACTTAGGTATTTTACATGACAGCAATTTAAACTTCAAACCCAAAATTATGGAAATGACCAAAAAATCTGTGATAGCGCTATAGACGTGTAAAAGGGCAATAGGAAAACGCTGTGGTCTGAAAACACGTATAGTTCACTTGTTGAATACGACAGAAGTTTGACCTATAATGCTGTGTGGTGGACCGCTCTACGGAAGCCCACCTACTGTGCGATACTGGACAAAGTTCAGAGAATGTCTGGTGAGTGTTTCACTAGCACGTTGCGGACGATACCGACTGATGAACAAAATGTCATATTACATATAACAGGACATTGTAGTTAGCATGCCACAGCTACTTTAGTTAGACTTAAGGAACTGTCACTGTGGTCAGAAAAGGGTTTCGGATACATTGAGATTCTCAACACAATGCCTGACCTTCTAAGTATTGTCGATTACACTTTGGCCAAATCAGTCTTTGACAAGAAGTACCACATCCTTATACCTGATTGATCAGAATGGAATGATCGCAATCCTGGACTTAAGAGATTTGTGAATTTCTATACAGATGGTTCAAAACTTGAAGGTACAGTAGGCTGTGAACCTAGAGCTATCCATTGCGAAAAGATGGCCTGATCACTTTAGTGTCTACCAAGTACTAATCTTAACTATTAGGGATGACTGAGAAGTATTGTTCTGCTTAAGGTCGGAATCAATATGTTCTCTGATATTCAACCTGCCATACAGTTCCTGGAAGCTGTTTTCTTGATTTCGAGAATTGCCCTCGACTGTCTCAGATCTCTTATTGAGGTGGCTGAATAGTATAAAATTCAAGTTAATTGGGTGCCGGCCCACAGGGACATACCCGGAAACTGCAAATCGGGTGAACTTCCCAGACTGGGGACTTTCTTACATGTACCAGGGAAACTGGAGAATATTGGCATGCCTCTAGCAACTTGCAAGCTTTTCTTGAGTAGTAGAGTGTTGTGTATACGCTGAAAAATCTGTTTATTTTTGTTGTTTGGATGAAAGTTAAACGAGTTTGTAACTTGTTGCAAATATAAAGGGTTTTTCAATAAGAGCGCTACAAAAGTTTTTTTTACATAAAACAAAACCGGTTTTAGATACCAATGAAATTCTTTATTCCTGTGAAAGTACGTTCGTTGCCATTATGTACGGAACTCGATTTCTTTTGCGTGGCCACCACGGGCACGCTTGCAGAAGTCCAGACGCTGAACCCAATTTTCGACGGGTTTCAAGCATAAATCGGCCGATACTGCTGCAATTCCACGTTCGATATTCGTACGAAGTTCATAATTCGTCGCTGGCTTGTTGGCATAGACCATAGATTTAACGTAGCCCGATAGGAAATAATCTAACGGCGTCAAATCGCACGACCGAGGCGGCCAATCGACTGGGCCATTTCGTGAGATAACACGTTCACCAAACTTGGTTTCCAATAAATTGATTGTGGCATTCGCTGTGTGGCTTGTGGCGCCATCCTGTTCGAACCACATGTCCTCCAAGTCCATATTATCCAATTGGGGACAAAAATATTCGGTTATCATTGAAGGGTAGCGATTCGCATTAACAATAATGTACCGGTCTTGATCATCACGGAAGAAGTACGGCCCAATGACGCCGCCGGCCCATAAACCGCACCAAACCGTAATGCAATGATGACTCGTGGATTACGTGTGGATTGCTGTCTGACCAATAATGCATATTTGGTTTATTGACGAAGCCATTCAGCCAGAAATGAGCCTCATCATAAATTGTACGTAGCGCTCTTAAAGTTGAGGCCACTGACTCCAAATTTCGGTAGTAAATTTTAATAATTTCGACTCGTTGTTGGCTCGTATATCTTTCCATGCGGGAAAAAATATGGCGTCGTTTGCTTTCCCTATCGATTTACTTTTGCGGCGTCTTTGTTGAAAAACCCTTTATTAGTAGTCTCATACAATGGGTAAAGAGTTTTAAAATGGCATAACTCTGGAACAGTAACTGCAAATTCAAAATTTTTTCTACAAAATTGCTTGGCATTTATCCGTCTTGTAAAGTTCATCATTAGTGTTTTAAATTTTCATAGAAATTTAAAGCAAATCCGATGCAAAAATGGCAAAAAGTTTATAATATTTTTTTAGGTTCATACACTGGGTAAAAGGCTTTAAAGTGGTATAACTCTGGAACAGTAACAGCAAATTAAAAATTTATCCATCTTTTAGAATGCATCATTAGTTTTTTAAATTTGCTTAGAAATTTTTAAGTTATAAAGCGTTACTAACAAAATGTATCCAAAATTTACGAAAACACTTAATACGTGGTACCTTATTGAGCAAAATCATTGCCAAAAACTGGTGGTTTATGCCTATACAATAAATGTTTGAACGTTTTGATTTAAAAATTTTGACTTACAAATTAAGAAAATCAGGGTTATTGACCGAGTTTTAAGCCAAATTGAAAAAACGTCCGGAATAACCGATTTTTTGGGGGAAATTCGAATTGTGCGACCTTTAAACCTCTTTCGAAAAATCTGAAAAAATCTTAAAAAGTACTATATAATACTTAAAAAATAACTACTTCCAATCAAGCTTGAGCAACCATGAAAATCGAAAAAGTAAAATTACTTGGGACACCCTAGTGTACATTCCAAGCTGATGTGGTCCCATCTAGACTTGAGATGCACTATTGTTATCGAGACTGGACGTCTCAATTATCGTGTCCGTCATGACGGGTCATAGTCTCATTGGGCGGCATACAGATATACTGAAAGTCTTGACAAATGATTTTTGCAGAATCTGTGGTGAGGGAGAGGTGGTGGAGTCAATGGAACACCTTCTGTGTCAGTGCCCCGCTCTTTCCAGAAGGCGGCAGCCTACCCTAAGCTATCATTTCTTTGGAGGATTAGCAAATGTTGGTGACCTTAGCATCCGCCAACCCTTGAGCTTTTTGTAGCAATCAATCTGGTTCAACGGGAGAGACTGGGCAAATCTCATATTTTTCCTTTTGTTCCTGTGGTATCACAATGTACCATAACGTCTAAGTGAGCCTGATATGCAGGCTGCCACTCCAACCAAACCAAACCAAACCTAACCTAACTTTTCTGTTTTTATCTACTCCCCAAAATGAGTTGAGCTCATGACAATTGTTGAGATCCCGAATTTTATTGAACACACAAATTTGCTTTGTCTTGTTTTGGGAGATTTTATTGATGACATGATATAGTATTAAGCTACAAAATCAAAAATGTGTTACTCAGATCAATAACATATTTTAATTCATATCATCAACATTTGTTGGCCTTAGATATTGAATGGAACAATCAAAGGATTTTGTTACACTTAAATAACTTAAATCGCGAAGAGAATTCAAACAATCAGCAATACCAATACTATGGAATAATATCCACCTACACTGTTTCTGTTTCTGTACAGTAGGACAGGTAGAAAATATTTAATTGAAAATTGCCACATAGAGCTGACATCTTTCTCATCTGACGCAAGCTGTCTAGCACGCTTAGGCTAAACAAGCCCATTGTGATACCTGCAGTTTCCTCAATTTCAATAAATTTTGTCTATAAGACCTACAGGAATATCCTGTAGGGCTACGGTGCTAACTAGATGAGTTCCGAATATCTTACTTCTTAGTCCTGCCAGAGCAGGGCAGCAGACGTCGTTTCCTCGTCCTCTTCCATGCAGCATCTACAGAGAGTGGAGTTTCTCTCTCCCAATCTTAGGGCGTGTTTTCCTACAAGTGTTCCTAACATTGTGGATAACCTGCCTCTCGGCAAGTTAAGTAGTTGCCTAGTCCTCTTCCTGTCCACCTGTGGCCAGAGGACCCTGGCTTGTTTGCAAGTTGAAATAAGACTCCACTTGGCCTTGAACATATTATCGGCCCACTGCCTGATCTGCAAACAGCAGGTAGAGATTGGCATACTAACACCTTCTTTTGCCGGAAGAACCTGTCCCGCAGTGCCCTGTCTAGCTAACGCATCCGCTACGTAATTGCCTGGAATGTCGCTGTGTCCCGGTACCCAGATGAGGCTGATGTCAAAATTAATTTTTCCTGAAATACACTACAGTGATCAGTCAGCTTGAAGGAGATATTTACATTTAGGTCCGGTGAATGGACCCCATAGCCTACTTGCTCGTCCAACTTTGATCCATCCGTGAAAAATCTGATACTACTGGTGTCCCCTTCCAGTGACTTTTCCCAGGTATTCCTGTTCGGAATAGAAGTCCTTAGATTTGTCGCTTGTGGATACAGTAGTGCGGTTTTACGGGAATACAGTTGATCCGAATGTCTCGATATCAAAACGCCACAATCTCTGATTCTCACCAGGGATGTAGCGGCTGCCGATTCGGCCATGATATCAGGAGTACAGATGTTCAGGATAGCACTAAATGCAGTACCTGGCGTCGTGCCCATTGCCCCACTAACGCTAATCATTTAATTTTCATCAAGGAATTCAGAATATATTGCTTTTGGAGGGACCTGCCATAGAGAAGTATTGGTTCGGACTATTGCCATATAAATCCACATGGTGATCTTAGGAGACAGTCCCCAGCGCTTTCCTATCGCCCCGTTACAGCAGTAAAGAGCAACAGACGCCTTTTTCACTCTCTCCTCCACATTCGGTCTCCAAGACAGTTTTCTGTCGAGAATTATTCCCAGGTACTTGACCTTTACCGTCAACTGTAATTGCACCCCATTAACTGACGGCAGTTCAAATGCGGCTATTTTATATTTCCGAGAGAACAAGATAAGCTCGGTTTTAAGTGGGTTAAGTGATTGTCCGTTGTTAGCGGTCCAGGCCGAAATCAGACTAACTAGGCTGGTTGTACGAATGCTAAGTAAATTGAGGTTTCTACCCGTACAGATGATAGCAATATCATCGGCATAGGCAAAGACCTGGCATTGACTTACACCAGGTAGAATTACAAAAATTGTTGACTTAGATTTTTAAATGTGATGATGAAAAACTGTGAAAATTTAACACATTTTCGAATTTTTCGTTAGTGTATGTTTGTGGTGTATTTGAACAAAAAAATTAAAGCACAAAACGAAAGCCGTTGCTGTTTTCTTGTCGGTTAATTTGAGCCATGGCCTCTATCTGGTATTATTAAAGCAATACTATCCAACATGCAACCTCCATATGCAACACACCAAACTTGGTAAATTTACTGAGTCAAATCGCTTCTCTATATGTCATTTATCTAGCAGACAATTTCAAAACGGCTATCAAACGGTTCGAGGGAATATATAAATAAAATTTCCATTAATCTCTCCAGCATTCAAAATCAAATTGCACTTGGTATTCTTACATTGCGTGTGTCCTCGTTAAGGATTTTCTGATTTGTAAACTGCAAACGTCAAATAACATGAAACAAAAATAGCAAATAAACAAGCAACTAGCAACATTGTCTATATAAACGTAGCTGCGTCTAAATGAAGTTAACAGTCCGTAAATTTGGTAAATTGTTTTCACTGCTATCAGCTTTACTCTTTGCTAGCAAATCACTCCTTGATGCTGGTGGTGGTCTTAACATTGCCAGTAATATTCTTGTTGTTGCTGCACGCCTCAATGAAAGGATATTGGTTCAATACAATAAACAACCAGAAACAACAACAGCAGTAATAACAACAACAACGAACTCCTGTGGTTCCAAGAATTTTCAGGGAACGAGGCAATAATTAAAACATTCATTGTTGGTGGCAATAAACAATTTCAATTCGAAATGGTCAGCTAAGAACCGAGAGTCCAAATAAACCAACATCAGCTCCAGGTCCAGAACCAGCAGCAAAATATCCGGAAGCGCCAGTGACAGATGTGGTTATTAAGAGTGTGTGTGGAGTTGACTCAAAAGCATCAGCAACGACACCAACGGCATCACCTAGATTAGCAACATCTCTGGCAACAGCAACTCGCGTGATGCGTTTCAATTGGTTAGCCGAAAGTGAGTAATGATTTTTCATTGCAGCACATCCAAAACCACGAAATTAATGACCTGCAACTAAAGCCAAAGCAAATACGATACTAAAAGCCATCATCAACACCACCAGGGGACAGAGGACCACCAACAGTACGACATCAACCTCAAACTCAGCCACAATTGCAATCATAATAAAGGGGTTTTCAATAAGGGCGCTACAAAAGTTGTTTTTTAAATAAAACAAAACCGGTTTTAGATACCATTGAAATTCTTTATTCCTGTGAAAGTACGTTCGATGCCATTATGTATGGAACTCGATTTCTTTTGCGTGGCCACCATGGGCACGCTTGCAGAAGTCCAGACGCTGAACCCAATTTTCGACGGTTTACAAGCATAAATCGGCCGATACTGCTGCAATTTCACGTTCGATATTCGTACGAAGTTCATCAATCGTCGCTGACTTGTTGGCATAGACCATAGACTTGACGTAGCCCCATAGGAAATAATCTAACGGCGTCAAATCGCACGACCGAGGCGGCAAATCGACTGGGCCCTTTCGTGAGATAACACGTTCACCAAACTTGGTTTCCACTAAATTTAACCTGTTGGAACCACATGCCCTCCAAGTCCATATTATCCAATTGGGGCCAAAAATATTATTGGGGTTATCCTTGAACGGTAGCGATTCGCATTCGCAGTAATGTGACGGTCTTGATCATCACGGACGAAGTACGGCCCAATGACGCCGCCGGCCCATAAACCGCACCAAACCGTAATTTTTTCGGGATGAAAAGATGACTCATGGATTACGTGTGGATTGCTGTCTGACCAATAATGCATATTTTGCTTATTGACGAAGCCATTCAGCCAGAAATGAGCCTCATCGCTGAAGACGATTTTCCGATGAAAATCCGAATCATTTTCAAGTTGTTGCTCAGCCCAATTTACGAACATACGACGCTTATGGTGGTCAAGCGGCTTCAGTTCTTGCGTCAATTTGATCTTGTAAGGATGTAGGCCAAGATCTTTTCGCAAAATTCGCCACAACGACGTCACAGAGATGCCCAACGCTTGAGAACGACGTGTGAGAGACACATTTGGGCTTTCTTGAACTGAAGCATCGGCGGCAGCAATATTCTCGACACTACGGTCACTTCTTTGTCTCACTGGCACGGGAACATTTTGTACTGTGCCTGTGGATTCAAATTTTTCCACTAGACGCTCAATTGTTGATCTGGTAGGACGGATATGACGACCATAAATTGGACGTAGCGATCTTAAAGTTGAGGCCACTGACTCCAAATTTCAGTAGTAAATTTTAATAATTTCGACTCGTTGTTGGCTCGTATATCTTTCCATGATGAAATGGCAAACCTTACTGAAGAGAAATATCAAAAGAGCGGGAAAAAACATAGCATCGTTTGCTGTCCCTATCGATTTACTTTTGTAGCGTCTCTGTTGGAAAACCCTTTATTTTGCAATATTAATATTCCACCTAAATTTATACAATTGCTTACACATCTTGCCGCAGTCCATACAATTTTTTTTTGTTCCAAATAAGGTTTTAAGGAAATGTCCTCCAAAACAAAAATTACAAAAAAATATGTCAAATACAGGTATTTTTTGTTTGTTTATTCAATACAATTTTCTTTTCTTTAATTACAAATCAGAATAACTAACGTGATGAAAGCAGAACGTGAGCAACGCACAAGAAAATTTATGTGACGTTCATTGTTGCCAGCAATTTATATTCTCTACAGCCAGTACAGTAATTGATTTATTTACATAATTATCTTAAATATGTCTTAGAGTTGTCATTCTGTCCGGCACTGTCCATTCGAAATCATTACAGAGACCTTGAAATGGCATTCCATTAAAAAACCAACTCTTGAAAAAATATTGTCCTCTAGAGCATTTAAAATTAATCTAAAGGAAGAGATTTGGAAAAACTGTCTTATATGTCTTCAGTTTCAGTTTCAATTTAAAGTTTTTCTTTTGTGTCTTTCTCAAACTCAACTATGTATGCAAAATTGTGTATTATTATTTGTAGCAATGTCGTTATTGCTTCGAGATAAACTGATGGCAATCAATAACATTTTACTCAAAGTCCTTAAGACAGGCAAGTCCATTCGTACTCCACTTTACTTGAAATGTTCGGCATGAGTTTACATGTTACATGACTTTGCTTTGGGGATTTTTGTTTACTGCCTGTTATCTGCAATCGGAATCGGAATCGTAGTGTCGTCAAGATATTTTCTTGTCATGGTGTTGCAAGCAATGTTGGGAAAACAATTTAAATTGGTTGTCCCCCAATGTATAAAGTGACAATTAAATGCAAAAAAATGAAAACCGTTATAAGCAAAATGTCCATCGTTTACTGCTGTTGTAGTATGAGTGATTGGAATGTTGAGTGATTGGAATTGTGGGCGATAGAAAGATATGATTTATGATCCTATCTTCTCTGTGAATTTAAGATCCCTGAAGCGAAAGTGATTTATTATCTATGGTATTGAAATTAACTCACCTACCTTTTAGTACTTTATGCAAATTGATATATTATTTGATATAAAGTTGAAATTTCTTAAGTCAACTTTATATTTGTATTGCTGCAGGATACATGTTTTATGGCCCATATTTTAATATGCCGAGGGTATTACACTGTGTGTAAGTTTTTAAGTCATGGCAAAATAACCATATACGGACACCACTACGTGTTAAAAGAGCAAAAAAATACCACTGTCTCCCAGTTTTGCCCAAAGTCCTCCAGGTTTTTTTTATGGGCCCCCAAAGACGTGGGGCCTCGGTGTCATTTTTGCAAAACCGTTCGGAATTTTGATTTACTCTCTGAGGCAAAGTTGTAGCTCTTGTCATAACGAACAAAAATTGTAAACATATAAAATAAAAAAAAACTTCATCTTCAAGGTCAAAATCGCGAAAAACTTTAACAAATGAGCGAAAAATCGCCCAAAAAGCGTTTTTTTTTATTTTCCGCTTTTACGAACAAATTGACTTTATGAAAAATGCGCCAATTTTCTTTGGCCTGGTAGGGCTTACAGCGCTGATTATAACCCGACAGTGTTTTTAAGGAGGCCGATCCAACTTCTTGAGATATTGGTTTTTATAGCTTGAGTATATAATCGCTTATATCTCACCCATTTCTTATCCGATCTGGTTGAGATGGGTATCATTGAGAAGACCTTTCAAAACGCTATAAATCTGTTAATTTTTATTAACTCATTGGGGCAAGTTAAAAAAAAAGAAGATGTTTTAACCTCAGTTTTTTAATAAAAATCTGGTTTTCTCAAAAAACAGCCCTATTAAACTTATTTCTTCCTAGACTCAGTAAAAGACAACACTGCAAGCTTTTTTTTTAAGGTATAATACTCTGCATTAACCCTTCTAAGACCGGAGATTGTGAGGGTTTTCTAACAAAAGTACTTTCTGGGAGCCAAAATTTCGCTAAAAACAATTGAAGTGTAAGAAAATAAGCGATTTCTTAAAAAAAATGTTGATGTAAATAAAGTGAGGAGGCCGAGTGTGTGAGTGCACTGTACCTTCACTGATAGTAAGTGGATTCTAATAAAAATTCTCCAGCTGGTGGGTGAGTTCCCGTGCCCAAACTATCAAACAACTACCTGGAAGCAAACATCTGTATTGAATTCACATTAAAAACAACCCAAAATATAAAAAAAAAAATACCTGGAAACACATTGTAGCTCTTGTCATAGAGATGAAATTGTGAACATATAAAATCAAAAAAACTTTTATCAAAAAACTACCTGGAAGCAAACATCTGCATTGAATACACAAGGGACGCAGCCCATAAGTTATGTGCTTTCTGGAATGCACTAGTTAAAAGATTCTTTTCCTTTTGCAATGTTGTAGAACTATTTTTTCTGATTTTATGACCGCAAACGTAGCAAAATAAATCAATATTTTCACACTGCATATTGAAATTGTCAGTTGCCAATGTTGTGTGCGAATTATGCTGTAGCACTTTCACTTTTTTTACTTTCACTTTCACTTTATAACTTTCACCGCTGAGCTCTCGTTGACGTCGCGCTGTGTAATCCCTCGATGTGAGCGTCGTGTCGCTTCTATATTGTGCTGCGTCCCTTGTGGATTCAATGCAGATATTTGCTTCCATGTAGTTTTTTGATTTTATATGTTCACAATTTCATCTTTATGGCAAGAGCTACAATGTGTTTCCAGGTATTTTTTTTATATTTTGGGTTGTTTTTATGTGAATTCAATGCAGATGTTTGCTTCCAGGTAGTTGGAAGCATACGGCCTACTAATCATTGTGTCTCCAACACGTTATATTGAATACCAAACACAATGTGTTTGGACACAAGAATAGTATATTTGCGACAAGCTACAAACACGTTATATCTGCATACAAACAACAAAAAACAGACAAATTGTTCAGTGTGTAGGGTAGCCAACCGTATGACAATACTGTTTCCAGTCTGCGTTTTGGTTTCTTTGTTGTCTGTCTCTTATTTGTTTTTAGCGGTTTTCGACAAAAAAAAACCACATTTGGATTTCAAAAACATATAGTACAGCCTATTAATCATTGTGTCTCAAACATGTTATATTGAATAGCAAACACAACGACTGACCAAATATTCAAGCTGCGTCAAATCCTGGAAAGACCCACGAAAAGCAAATCGATACATACCACTTTTTTGTCGATTACAAAGCTGCTTTCGATAGCCCCATGAGGGGAAAACAGTACGAAGCTGTGTCTGAATATGGGATTCGGGCAAAAACTGATCCGCTTCTGTAGAATGACGCTGACCAACAACAAATCAGCAGTGAAAGTAGGGAAAGACCTCACTGAATTATTCTATACCAACCGAGGACTGAGACAAGGCAACACACTTTTGTGCAAATCTCTTCAATATCTTAAAGGAGATAATAATGAGAAAGGCTGCAGTAAATACGAACAAGACCATTAACACGAAAAGCCATATGTTACTGATGTATGCTGACGACATTTTCAAGAATCGAAAAGAATCAGTGAAGGTGGGTCTTGCTGTTAATGAGGGCAAGATAAAATTGATGGTATCAATGACTAGAGAAACCTCTCGACTTGGTCCGCACTTGAATTTTGACAACCGATTTTTTTTGAAGTAGTTGGTGAATTTTTCTACCTTGGATCCGCCGTGAACAAGGACAACAACGTCAGCCTGTAGATAGATAGGACAATTGTGCTTGCAAATAGGTGCTAGTTTGGGCTCAGCAAGCAGTTTAGGAACAAAGCCCTTTATCGACGAACAAAAGTCCAGCTATATCAGACTTTCAGTTTACTTGTCTTGACATATTGCTCCTAAACTTGGGTCATATCACAAGCGGATTAAAAACACCTGGCAGTATTCGAGAGAAAAATTCTCCATAAAATATATAGTCCTGGTTGGTTGGTTGAAAAGGTTGCAAGACAGCACGCTGTCTAGCACACTTAGGCTATAGAAGCCCATTGTAATACCTGCAGTTTCCTCTATAACAACTATTGACTAGTCGTCTAGCCAATTTGCCCTTTCAATAATTTTGTCTATAAGACCTACAGGAATATCCTGTAGGGGTACGGTGCTAACTAAATGTGTACCGAATATCCTACTTCTCAGTCCTGCCAGAGCAGGGCAATCCAAGAGAAGGTGGTTGGTCTTTCCTCGTCCTCTTCCATGCAGCATCTACAGAGAGTGGAGTTTCTATGTCCCAATCTTAGGGCGTATTTTCCTACAAGACAATGTCCCGTAAGTGTTCCTAACATTGTGGATAACCTGCCTCTCGGAAAGATATGTAGTTGCCTAGTCCACTTCCTGTCCACCTGTGATCAGAGGACCCTGGCTTGTTTGCAAGCTGAAGTAAGTCTCCACTTGACCTTGAACATATTCGCTACGCAATTGCCTGGAATGTCGCTGTGTCCCGGCACCCAGATGAGCGTAATGTCAAAATACTCTGCCATCACCCTAAGTGATAAGTGGCATTCTTTTACCGTCAGGGACGTAGCAAACATGGCTTCCAAGGGTTTTATGGCAGCCTGGCTGTCTGTGTAGATACATATTCTCCGGAGGGTTGAGACACTACTTTTCAGTAGTTCAGTAACCTCCTGAAATGCGGTAATTTCCTCCTGAAATACACGACAGTGATCAGGCAGCTTGAAGGAGATATTTACATTTAGGTCCGGTGAATGGACCCCATAGCCTACTTGCTCGTCCAACTTTGATCCATCCGTGAAAAATCTGATACTACTGGTATCCCCTTCCAGTGACTTTTCCCAGGTATTCCTGTTCGGAATAGAAGTCCTTAGATTTGTCGCTGGTAGAAGGTAGGGGATACAGTAGTCCGTTTTTTCGGGAATAGAGTTGATCTGTCTCTGTTTCTCTGTAATCTCTGTTTCTCGTCAGGGATGTAGCGGCTGCCGATTCGGCTATGATATCAGGAGTACAGATGTTCAGGATAGCACTAAATGCAGTACCTGGCGTCGTGCCCATTGCCCCACTAACGCTAATCATTTAATTTTCATCAAGGAATTCAGAATATATTTCTTTTGGAGGGACCTCCACCAAACTACGATGCCATAGAGAAGTATTGGTCTGACTATTGCAGTATAAATCCCCATGGTGATCTTAGGAGACAGTCCCCAGCGCTTTTTAATCGCCCCTTTACAGCAATAAAGAGCAACAGACGCATTTTTCACCCTCTCCTCCACATTCGGTTTCCAAGACAGTTTTCTGTCGAGAATTATCCCCAGATACTTGACCTTTGCCGTCAACTGTAATTGCACCCCATTACCTGACGGCAGTTCAAATGCGGGTATTTGATATTTCCGAGAGAACAAGATAAGCTCGGTTTTAAGTGGGTTAAGTGATAGTCCGTTGTTAGCGGTCCAGTTCGAAATCAGACTAAGTAGGCTGGTTGTACGAATGCTAAGTAAATTGAGGTTTCTACCCGTACAGATGACAGCAATATCATCGTCATAGGCAAAGACCTGGCATACGGCCCTGTCCAATTCCAGAAGCTGTTCATTGACAGAAGTTAACAATAATAGTGGCGACAGAACTCCCCCTGCTAACGTTCCTAGCAATTGTAACTCCACCCCATTCAGCTTTAACGGATATATATATATATAGACGTTTCATCGTTTTGTAGGGTGTCTGTATATCGTTACAGGAGATTATATTCGAGAGAATTATGAAATGAGGTAAGAGCTACAATATTGTCGAAGGTTGCAGTACACAAGTTCTAACTGCTTAGGATTTATTGAAATAAAAACAAAATTACAATTTTTACAAGGGTTCAACATTTTTTGATGGCCGAGGTAGTCAACTTTTGGATCATACTGTACGGCTCCAGTAGGATATATAGCGCTTCAATATACCAATTTCTCTGGTATAGCACCACAGATATGCCAGCAAGAAGTTTCATCTTGATAGGACTAGCCGTTTAGAAGCTGGTGAGTTATTTCCATTTTCTCGAGAAGCAGTGTGCCGTTGAAAAGTGAGGATTAAGACTAAGCTGTCATGTACAAGAATCACATTCTCTAACAATTGCACCATGGACTATCACTAGTTAGTCACATATAAGATTTTCATTCACACATTTATGCACCAGTTATTCATCATTCAAAAGTTTCAAAATTGTTTTATCTCCCAACACACCAGTTCATTTGCCTTTTAGTCTATTGCTACATCAACAAATGTCAGTGACACCATCAAAGTTATTTGATTTTAATAAACTAGAAGATCCCCCATACTCCTTACTCCTTTCAAACAAAATTTCAGCAACACTTTGTAAACTTTTGTCTCACAAAATGCGAGGCCCAGAAGGGGTTTTTGGAATTGAGGCATTCACGTTTGTTCTTGCCAGTGGTTGGTTGTTAGTTGATAAGGTTTCAAGTATCTGTAACTTTGGGTTTAACTATATGGATGGGTGACTTTGCCACAACTAAAGTATTACGTTGACACCTTAAGGAGTTCCCTTTGTCTGATGTGAATGAGAGAGGAGGAATGAAAATGAAAAGTTTGAAAACACGTAAATTCTTTGTTTTCATTATTTAAAAAATATCTTGATCAAAATCGTAGAAGTTGATTGATTATATCGTTTTCAGGCATTGTTATGTATGACATTAAGAAGTTTGTGGTGATAGGCTTCCAAATGAAAGGCGGACAATACATACAAATACACTAAAGAGCATAGCACTTTAAAGTATCAGTTTGCATCAGTTTTGCTGTTGATTTTCCGAGTTTTGTCACTGTCAGAGGCTTTAACGAACAATATTAAAAAGAATCAGCAAATCCCTTGGCTCTTTATTGATTTATTCTATCACGCACACAAATCATTTTAGTTTAGTATATCCAGAAGAAGAAGATTCATTATAGTTCCACTCTACGTATGAGTAACACTGTCTTACCACAAAGAAGAAAGAAAAACATGAAGTGAATGAAAGCTGAAACACCAATGACACATTCAAATGTCATCTCAGACCCGATTGGAAAAGTATGAATTTATTTTGATAAGATTACATCTCTTAAGGAGAAATTGTATTTAATCTTTATTTGACCCCATTCTTGGGAAATGTGCGTCAATACAAAGTTGAACGAGTACGTATTAATGTATGTCATGATAGGTAAATACTTTTGTGCTATAAAAAGATATCGACATGATACAGCATGTATGATAAAAATGAAAAGCACTTCATTTATACCAACGTAAATCATGATTCTTCTTCATGACTACGAAGATGTTTATCATGCTGTAACTTCTGTGGTTATCATTTGTATTTTCAAATTTTAGTTCGGGGTAACCAGATTTGTTATTATCGTTTTCTTTAAAGAACTTCACTGTATACAACTTGAATACACGAGATTTTCAACAATTGATTTAGTAAAAACTGAAATAAAAGAGTATTCAAGATTATAATTGAAAACAAAATGAATCACCTGATAGGAGAAATAATGAGCCTTATTTAAATTATCTAAGTTCTCATGAGAACCGACTGCCAAAACAGTCTGACCTAATCATCACCGGAATGCTGCAACTGTTTATCGATAAAAGTCGGTAGTTAAATTGTCAGAATTCAAGAACTTTCTATACAAAATTTTTGAATTTTGTCAATTTAAACAGCGATTTTTATCGGTAATAAATTACACAATTCCGGAGCAGGATTGCTATCATTCAATCAAATGTGTTTCGCAGCCCCACCCCAGAATTTTGTAGCTTTTATTTATTTTATCGATCTTTAAAAGTTTAAGTTTTTCAATCATTATCCGATTCAAGATCATTTTATTCCAGTTAAATATAGTTTTTAACGGAAAAACTTTGTAAAGAAGAAGTGAAATTATTTATTTTGTTGAATGGTTGGGAATATAGATATCGCATTCTATTACGCATTAAACGGATAGACACACGCTGACAAATCTGTATTTTTGTTGTTGTTTGAACGCAAATATAACGTGCTTGTAGCTTGTCGCAAATACGAGGGTTTAATTTTATGTTTCGGGATTTGGCAATCGTAGTGTTGGACATTTTTGAGGTTATGCGTACTCAGAACGTTTTGACATACGAGCGCTATTTGTGCTGTTTACAGTAACTTAAAAAATTCATCTCGGCCTAAAAATGGAATTAAATCGTAAACATTTTCGTGCGATTATTTTTTACAACTGTCGACGTGGATTAACTCAGCGACAGTGCATGGATGAACTTAATTCAATTTTTGGCGATGAAGCTCCGTCATGGCCCAGTTTTTATCGATGGTATGGTGAATTTAATCGTGGTCGTAGTTCATTCCAAGAATTTCCAAGACGAATGTGACCTATCGTGAGATTGAGACAACCTTAGGCATTAGTGAGACCAGCAGACATGCAATATTGCATAAACATTTGACTGTCAAAAAAATTTGTTCGCGTTGGATACCACACAGTTTGTCAATCGCTCAAAAAACAGCAGACAGTTGTCCGAGGCCTTCGGCCATGGACTGTCCCTGCAAGCTGTGTCAGAGACACGGCCATTAAGTTTAACGTAGAATACGCCATCCGATAAGACAGAAAACATATATAACAATAAATGATAAATAACATAAGCAAATGAATTTATTTATTTGATAGTTACTTTTGATAATATACATAAGCTTATGGTAGGAAAAATAGGATAAATAAGTTTTTAAATTAACCACATCATTGGTATAAAACCACATCTTCGCAGCACTTTCATTTAACATAAAAATATATGAATTAATTTTTTCATATATTTTTTATAATTATATATCCATGTTAAATTCAAATTCACATTTAACATTTTGTTTCACTTAAATACATAAGTAAATATACGAAATTTCAATATTTCATCAATCAAAACAACAGCCGAAGCTTCGTGTCCACACTGAAACAGCAGCATAGTTTGTGTTCACGCTACAAACTCAAACACTCAACCAAACACCACACATATGTTTGAGTGTATGTGTTTAAACAATTTTCATTTGAGAAATTTAAATATTAGGAAGATATCAACCATTATTACCTACAAAAAAAATTTTAAAAAAAGTTATCTCGCCGTTTCCTCATAATCAATGAAATAAAGATTACAACAATAGCAATCTGACATGACTCCCTATACCGTAAGGTAAGACGTATTCTACGCCAAAAAGGCTCGTGTCGGTTGGTCGAAAGAAATGCTCCAAAAATACGACCGCGGTGCTTCGAAACACGTCTATGGCATCGTGTCAGGTGATGAATTCTGGATTGAATCCTGGATCAACTGTATGGGTGTTACAAGATGAGCCAAATCCAACAAAGTTGTTCGCGCCAGAATTATACATGTCGCAACCGTACCACTAGAACAACACAGAACAGTGAATTCTGAGTGGTACACAACCATTTGCTTGCCAGTTGTCTTTCAAGAAATCAGGAAAACCAACCGCCGAAGACGGATCACTCTTCACCACGACAATGCGAGCGAGCTCTCACACATCGGCTGAACCAATTGCATTTTTGAGCCCACAAAGCACCGATTTGATGGGTCATCCACCGTATAGTCTTGACTTGGCACCGAATGACTTCTTTTTATTCCCGTACGTAAAAAACAAACTGAGAGGTCAACGCTTTTCGACACCTGAAGAAGCGGTTGCTGCATTCAGAATGCATGTTTTGGAGATATGTACCTCAATCAGAGTGGCAAAAGTGTATTTTGAAAAACAATAAAGTGATTTTCGATGATTAATATTTGTTTTTGTTGTCTAATCCCGAAACATAAAATTCAACCTCGTGTAGTACACTTGTGCCCAAACATAATATGTTTGCTATTCAATATAAGGTGTTTTAGACATAATGGTTAATAGGCTATAATATATATTTTTGAACCCAAAATTTGGCTTTCCTTGTTGAAAACCGATATAAACCAAAACGAGGAAGAAATCAAAGAAACCACAATGCAGCAGATCATCAATTCATGAAAACAATGCTTGCAAACATGTAAATGTTTCCTGCAATATGCTGCTGAGGCCGCCAATTTTCAGCATGCAATTCTCAAATTAACGAGAATTGTTTCAACAACACCTACCAGTGTGAAAACATCCAAAACAATACTCTACCGAAATCGTCAATATTCACAACTTCTTGTCAATGTAGGCTTTCATAGTAACTATTTATCGACCAAAATCGGTGGTTAAATTGACAAATTTCAGAAATGTTTTATTGACATTTTATGAAATTTGACAGTTTAACCACCGATTTTTATTGTAAAAAATGTACAGAATTCGGGTGCTGGCCACCTTTTTCATTTTATAGCAGTTCTATAAACACAATCTATGTACAACGAAAGAAAGAAATGGATAAAATGAAAGATGTAACAAGTGCAGATGATAAATGGAAGACGAGATGTAGAAAGGATTTAATACTCGTAGACATAGAAGTACATGCATTCATATGTACGGATTTTTAGACAGTTTACGAAATTTATACTTGCACATCTTTGATGTTGGTGACCGATCACAGCATAACCGAAAACTATTTTATCCTGTCTGTGTTGTGCAAAGCCAATATGATATACACACGCTGAAAAATCTGTCTTTGTTGTTGTTCGGATGCAAATATAAAGTATGTTTGGAGCTTGTCGCAACTATAATATACTTGTATCCAAACATATTGTGTTTGCTATTCAATATTAAATCTTTGAGACACAATGATTAATATGGTAGAATATATGTGTTGGCGAGCCACATATATTTATGTTTGTGATACAAATACAGCTGTGTTTGTTGCACTGTCTATGCTCTCTCGAGACAAGAGAATAAAAGAGGGACAACGAGAGAGTAACTAAGTGTGTAATTAGAATAATATAATTGATACATACAGTTGTGGTTTCGAGCATATTGAAAAAATCACCAAAGATTATACTCCTATTTGGTCTGTAAACGTAACCTGCTAATATTCTGTTATTAGCAGACAAGTGAAGTGAATGAAAGCTGAAACACCAATGACACATTCAAATGTCATCTCAGTCCCAATTGGAAAAGTATGAATTTATTTGTGGCTAGTAATCTTATCTCTTAAGGAGAAATTGTATTTAATCTTTATTTGACTCCATTCTTAAGAAATGTGCGTCAATACAAAGTTGATACTATTGTGCTTTGAAAAGATACCGACATTAAACAGCATGCATGATCAAAATGGAAAAAGGAAAAGCAGTTCATTTATGCCAACATAAATCATGATTCTTCTTAATGATTACGAAGATGTTTTCATGATGTAACTTCTGTGGTTATCATTTGTATAATCAAATTTCTTTTTGAGGTAGCCAGATTATTTATTATATTTTTTTTAAAGAACTTCACTATATGAAACTTGTATACACAAGATTTTCAACAATTGATTTAGTAAAAACTGAAATAAAACAGTATTCAAGATTATAATTGAAAACAAAATGAATGACCTGATAGGAGAAATAATGAGCATTATTTAAATTATCTGAGTTCTCATGAGAACCGACTGTCAAAACAGTCTGACCTAATCAGCACCGGAATGCTGCAACTTTTTATCGATAAAAGTCGGTAGTTAAATTGTCAGAATTCATGATCTTTCTATACAAAACATGTTGTGTTTGCTAAACATATTGTGTTTGCTATTCAATATTAAATCTTTGAGACACAATGATTACTATATTCTATGTGTTTGCGAGCCACATATATTTATGTTTGTGATACAAATACAGCTGTGTTTGTTGCACTGTCTATGCTCTCTCGAGAGCAAGGGAATGATAGAGGGACAACGAGAGAGTAACTAAGTGTGTAATTAGAATAATATAATTGATACATACAGTTGTGGTTTCGAGCATATTGAAAAAATCACCAAAGATTATACTCCTATTTGGCCTGTAAACGTAACCTGCTAATATTCTGTTATTAGCAGACAATATCTCGCAAGAGATAATTTAAATAGAAGCATTCTAGTCAGATTTTTTAAAAAATTTTGAATTTATGTTATCATTTGTGTAGATTGCAACAGCACCACCATGATGTTCTCTATCGGCTCTATGGACATTAAATCAGTTTAACCTTATCAATGTACTAGGACTATTATCATTAAACCATGTTACGGGAAGGCTAATTACATCTACACCTGAATTTTCAAAGCTTGGTCTAAATTCATCAATGTTATTGTTCAGACTTTGTGCGGTAATACGATGGATTTTCATACCGTTTTTCTGTTTCTCCAAAATTTTAACCAACTAAAGAGTGACGTCTTTGGAAAATACATTTGCGCTACGTGTACTGTTTATGAGTCAAAGGGAAAAGTTTTAAAAATAACAAAAACTAACCATATTATGAAGTATAAATTTCTCCTGTATTAAATAAAATCTAATAAAAATAAACTTAACTGCACTTTATGGTGTTTGACCTCAGAGAGATAGAAATCATACGTAATTTGTGCTCCCCATTTTTGATGTCATCTCATAACAAATGTTTCAACTAAAACATGCTGATAGATTTTGTATATTTATTCGGTTGTACTCGTATGGTGAACAAAGTTCACAATCCCTCCCTTATGTTATTTTAACCAACACAAAATGTTAAACATAAACTACAGGAACTAAATAAAGTATTTTATCACTTTTACATGCCCAAGACAGGGAAACAATATTAGTTGCTTAATACTGGTTCTAAATGGTCTTGTCGTTCCTGTCCCATTTTATCAGTCCCAGAAGCTGTTAAAGTTGGTGCCTCCTCATGTACTTATACCTACACATTGTAGGATGTATAGATACAATACTTACATATTATACAAGTACAGTATATTTGCATCCAAACAACAAAATAATACAGATTTTTCAGCGTCCACGTTTTTCAAAAAAAAAGTACTGCGGTCGTGTATTCGATTCCTGAGGCTACACGTTTAAAAAATTTCTATATTCTGGTACTAGGAGATTAAAGAAACGATGTGTAAACATTATGATCATGGAAATAATTGCTATATATTTTTAGATTTTCTTAGAGAACCTTCACTTTAGGAGACCATTAGCTGGCACACCGGAGGGCCTGCCAAGACAAAACGGCATGTCAAGAGAACGGTAGGTAGGTAAATTTAAAATGAAGATTTAATTTATACTCGTAGAGTATAACTGCTGACTACCTTAGCAGGCCTGTTTAATTGGCCCCTCTTTTTGCTGCTGGGAAGTTTCAGATGGCAACAACTTGAGATGGAACACAGTATATTTTAATACCACAACATTTAAAATTATAAAGCGCAAAGACTATTCTGTTGTTGAATGACTTTAGAGTTCTAAAACACGTTATACACACACACACTTACACTTACACATGGGGCATACAAACATGCGGAAACGGATGTTGATACTTCCAGTAGATGGGAGATGGTGTTATTATGCTATGCATATGTTGTATAAAGCAACAATTTCTCTTTATTTACTCTCCTGTACTTAGTGTTGATGGTGGCTATGATGTTGACGACGATGCCTAAGTTGGTTCCTCTATTACTCCCTCGCATAAGACTCCTTAACACGTGAGCAAAATATTAAACACTTATCGAATGCAATGAATGACTTGGGAAAGGAACTCAGATGAACAATGAATGAGAATTGAAGGAAATCGTTTATCTGTATGAAATCTAAAAGGATTAGGAAATGTTGCAGAGAACAAACCAAATTATTGTTGGCATATGTCAGAGTAATACGAAAATGTGAGTAGAATATGTTTTATAAACTGATTCCAAATCAGAAGTATTGAAATCTAAGTTGAAATATAGCTATAGTTCGTCTCTTAAACCTCTCGCAACATTTTATCAAATTCTTATACCTGATAAATGTCTTTTTTATTCTTTTAGTGATCGCAACAAACAGAAATATTGAATTGTTACATGACATTTATTATAGCTATATAACCTTTTTCTGACTCCTGATGATAAATTCAGGAATACTGATTACAGGGACTTGATTATCGAATGCTTTCCGAGAAGATGTTCCCTTAGCCAGTCGGTCGCTTCTCTAAAAACTAAAAACTAAATATTTGCTACAATGACACTGACAACCTTAGTTTTCTAAGAAGATTTCATACTCTGCCTGATCATTAATTTTCGACCCATACGTGTATCCCTCTATACCAGAAACACCTGTGTGCCAGGAATCCCTTTCTACGAGAGTGTGGTATTTCCGATCGATTAGTGGTTCTGTTATCTTGTAGTCGATGAATCTAGGAATGTTGTAGCAATGTTCTATGACCGACTCCGACCATACCCCATTGTGAAAGTTACCCTAACCTGAAGGCCGATGCGGAAGCGATCCTACGGTGTCACATAACATCCCATGAAGGTATTGAGGAGAGCTTCTCACAATCAGTGGGATGTGCGCTTTCTAATTTTAACACTCACTGATTGGGACCTACAGTTTTACACCGGTTTCGAACGGTATTTTGACAAGCTTTTTCATGGCTAAGTACTTGATAGTGCCGCCATCAGTAGACAAGGTGACCGTCGTCGAAAGAAATGTAAGGTGGTCTGAGCAGGAATCGAAGCCAACGTCCTCATGTACAAGAGCCGCACACAACACTATCTGTTAAGTTGACAACTTAGCTAAGTGGGGTTGGTGAAGATCTGATTGGAGTCAATCTCTGTGGAAGATATGAATATGTTTAGAAGAGACGGCCATTTTTATATTTTTATGGAAGTGATCCCGAATTTTGGCCCTTTTTGCGATTAGACACACCGTTTAGAAGATGCGGCCATTTTTATATTCTTATGGAAGTGATCTCGAATTTTGGCCTTTTTTGCGATTAGACGCACCGTTTAGAAGATACGGCCATTTTTATATTTTTATAGAGGTGATCCGGAAATTTGGTCCTTTTTGCGATTATTTGGAAATTTGGTCCTTTTTCCGATTTTTATAATTTTATGGAAGTGATTCCGAATTTTGGCCCTTCTTTGCCCTCTTTTTGCGATTAGACGCACCGTTTAGAAGATACGGCCATTTTTATATTTTTATGGAAGTGATCCCGAATTTTGGCCCTTTTTGCGATTAGACACACCGTTTAGAAGATAAGACAATTTTTATATTTTTATGGAAGTGATCACGAATTTTGGTCCTGTTTCCGATTAGACACACCGTTTAGAAGATACGGGCATTTTTATATTTTTATGGAAGTGATCACGAAGTTTGGCCCTTTTTGCGATTACACACACCATTTAGAAGTTGCGGCCATTTTTATATTCTTATGGAAGTGATCCCGAATTTTGCCCCTTCTTTGCCCTCTTTTTGCGATTAGACGCACCGTTCAGAAGATACGGTAATTTTTTTATTTTTATGGAAGTGATCCCGAATTTTGGCCCTTTTTGCGATCAGACGCACCGTTTAGAAGATATAGCAATTTTTATACATACAGCAGGGGCACCTCTAGCAGGATGTGGCTCTTTACCATGCCTTACGGTCTTAGCAGGAGCTTTCCTGTCCCTGTGCACTACCAACTTTGTACTTGCCCCCAACTCTGCACTTGCAGCGCTAGGAGTTACAACTACTAACCGGTTTTAACAAATAATTGGTTCATTCGATTTTTCTATGCTGGTGATAATCACTTTTCAAAATGGAACATATTTGTCTTTATACAAATTTTACATCCAAACTTGGTATGATCGGCTCTAGAGGTTAGAAGAATAAACCGAGTTTAATGAAATTTAGTACGTAGGCTTTTCTTAGACCAATTATAATCACTTTTACAAACAATCCATGTCGCTCCAGAATTGAAATATACCGCCCACACAAATTGCACCAACCAAACTTGATAGTACCGACTCCGAAGGTTGCAAATACTAACTGAGTTCGTATCTATGAAATTCCCTACAAACGCTTTTCTTAAGTGAAGGATTTTTAAATTTTTATTTTGATATAACCGAAGATATATTTGATATTACTGACACATGGCTGTATGGAATATTAAATAGTCGGATACGGCCTAGTATAAATTTGGTTACTTGCAAATTATTTTAATGTATACAAATATCATTCTTATTGTTCTTTGCTTGAAGAAGTAATGCAGGTAGACACTTCTTTGTCTTTCCTCTTTTTCATATCCGTTTCCCTTTTATTTATATTGTTTCATGGTTATTATTTTACATTCATCGACTGCCACTGAACACATTATTATATTCATCACGTTCTACGAGGCAGTTTATTAATTTTATTCCCATTTCCATTTAAGATTTATGCAGTACACAATTCAATGAACACGCCGCGCCTACATTTCCATAAATCACTTTTCGAAGGGCTGATCAATTGAAATTCACACAACACGTTTGTATGAATTCAAATATGCTAGGGTGTCCATTAATCACATAATTTTAGGCGCAATAAAACAAATCACTCATGAAGACTCATAAGAATAAAAGCTAAAGACATTTAAACAGTTTTCATGCCAAAAAATTTAAAAGTAAATTTGTGTTAGAGCTTAGTGTCGTACTATTTAGCCACTAACAAAATGAGTAAACTGAAGAAGCAAACATGTTAGTTGTTAGGCCTATAAATTACATTGGGTAATTTTAAATGTATATTTTCACTCTGATACCGTGTTATTAAAACTATCCAAAGTAAAGTGTTAAAAGTTTTGTTAGAAATCTTTTCAAAAATTTCATTTACTGTCCGATAAATTATTTTCTCCGTCAAAGGCTCTTTGTGGCTTATACCCAAACCATAACTCTTAAAAATCAAAACGTACGAAGCCGAACAAGGGAAAAGCTGGATATTGACAAGCTACTAATACCGGAGATATCAATGTCCTATCAACAAAAGGGCAGAATACCCCCCTCACCTTCTGGGAAGTCATAACCGCTGCAAAGACCGAACTTGGCTATCAAAAACCGCAGAATTAAAAGCCATGGTACGACGAAGAATGTCGCATTGCAATTGATGAAAAAGACGCTGCACGAATGGCAACGAAACAGTCAGTTACAACGCGTGCTGCAAGTGAGCGGTACAAGAGGCTGATAAGGGACGAACCCGTAATATTTAGGAGGAAAAGTGGCAGTGGGATCAGAAGGAGATTGAAAAAATCGAATTGTACACGATGAATAATGAATTCCGAAAATCCCAACTTATAAGCAGTGTGTGCTTAAAATGTGAAGAGGCTACTTCGCACTCAGATTCTTCCACTGAAGATCAGGACGTAATGATTGTGGAAGATAGTGTAGATTGTACCCCCCCCTAACCAAGACGCGATTAAAACGGCAATTTCCCGGCTTAAGAATAATAATGCCGCTGATGCGGATGGGCTACCCGCTGAACTTTTTAAGGCAGGTGGCGAAGGACTGATAGCCCATATGCATTAAGTTATATGCAGTATATGGTTTCGGGGAATCTATGCCTGATGATTGCGGTCTCAGTGTATTATATTCTGTATTCAAAAAGGGTGATCAGTTTTGTCTGTTCCGACTATGGCGGTATCAATCTTTTATCCATCGCATATATGGTCTTGTCGAGCGTATTATGTGAAAGTCTAAAGCCAATTATTGAGAACCTGATTGGACCTTATCAGTGTGGTTTTAGACCAGGCAAGTCCACGACTGACCAAATATTCATGCTACGCCAAATCCTGGAAAAGACCCACGAAAAGCAAATCGATACATACCATCGTTTTGTCGACTACAAAGCTGCTTTCGATAGCCCCATATGGGGAAACTGTACGAAGCTATGTCTGAACTTGGTTTTCCGGCAAAACTGATCCCACTCTGTAGAATGACGCTGACCAACACCAAATCAGCAGTGAAAGTGGGGAAAGAACTCACTGAACCATTCTGTATCAAGCGAGGACTGAGATAAGGCGACACACTTTCGTGCAATCTCTTCAACATCTTAATGGAAAAGCTGCAGTAAATACGAATAAGACCATTAACACGAAAAGCCATATGTTGCTGGCGTATGCCGACGACATAGATATCATTGGGCGAAATTTGCGAGAGATTACTGCAGTATATGCAAGAATCGACAAAGGATCAGTGAAGGCGGGTCTTGCTGTTAATGAGGGCAAGACAAAATTGATGGTGTCAACGACTGGATAAACCTCTCGACTTGGTCCGCACTTGAACGTTGACAACCGATTTAATTTTGAAGTGATAGATGAATTTGCCTACCTTGGATCCGCCGTGAACAGGACAACAACGTCAGCCTGGAGATAGATAGGAGAATTGTGCTTGCAAATAGATGCTATTTTGGGCTCAGCAAGCAGTTTAGGAACAACGCCCTTTCTCGACAAACAAAAGTCCGGCTATACTAGACTCTCATTTTACCTGTCCGGGCATATGGCTCCGAAACTTGGGTCATATCGCAAGCGGATGAAAAACACCTGAGAGTATTCGAGAGAAAAAATCTCCTTAAAATATATGGTCCTGTTAATGTAATCTGCGAGTACCGACGTCGTGGGAACTAAGGGCTGTGTAATTTATATTCTGACGTGGACATAGCTGGGCGGATCAAATTAGGTCAATTTCGTTGGCTAGGCCATGTTATTAGAATGGACGAGGATGAGCCAGCGCGAAAGGTTTTCGATAACGTACCCAATAAAAGCAGGGAAGGGGATGACCAAGACTCCCCTCGAAAGACCAGGCAGAAGCATCCCTTCATAGCCTTGGTGTTACCAACTGGCGAGAAAAGGCGAATGATAGAGCCAGTTGGAGGAATATGTTGAAATTTGTTTAATCTGATTGTTTAATTAATATATGTACGACATCTGACCTCATGAGGTTGTAAAATAGTCAATAAAAGTAAGTAAAGCATTCTCTATGGGGAACATCCACACGAAATCTGCTAATTATATGATGACTAGTTTGGTCATAACGCTATTTTTTCTAATTTAGTGCCACGCCTATTTGGAATTTTCAAAAATACTGACTCTATTATTTTTTATTCCAAACATCATAATGATGACTCTAAGAAGACCTGTTTGGTAAATCGGTTATTTCTCTGATTTTGTGTCACACCCATTCATTTATTTATTATATAATACAAGAAGCCAACAAATGCCAATTAAACTATATTACATAGCACTCAAGTATTTGCCTATTTCATTACATACATCGTAAATATCAAATTAAGAATTATCTATCTAACAGTATAAACACCGCCCCCAATTGGAATTTCCAAAAATACTAACTCTATTATTCTTTTATTTTCCAAGATGATAATGATGACTCTAAGAAGATGCGTTTGGTTAAAACGGCTATTTTTCTGATTTTGTGCCACGCCCATTCCCAAAGTCTCCACATCCACCTGAAGTCTACTTAATAAGGGGAGCACCCATCCCAAATGTCATAAAAATGTCTGGAGCCGTTTAGAACGGACGTTGATGAATCACCCATCAAGTCCATCAGTCGGCCACCAAATAATTTTATATATAAAGGGTGTTTCTTTTTGCTTAGATAGAACTCACGAAACGGTTAGATGTCAAACAAGCTGTCATACTGCTCCCACTTACTGACATTCATGATCAGTATACTCTGGAAAATCATCAAGATTCAAGCTAGAAAGAACAAAGCTATAAAATCTACCAAGTTTACTTTGAAAACCAGTTATCGATTTGCCCAACTTACAGACGACTTCTCACTTTTATGGCGCACATAATTGTCCATCTGAGCAAGCCATCCGTAGGACTGTGGATGGATTTCATAACACATACACTCTAAATGACGCCAGAGGACCAACACGTCGAGGGAATATGCGTACTGAAGAGGATATCGCCGATGTAAACAGAAGTATGCAAGAGATCCACATTTATCAATTCGTCGTCGGTCGAAGGTATTGGGGCTCAGTCCGCCTACTGTGTGGAAAATTTTGCACAAAGATCTTGGTTTACACCCGTATAAGATCCAGCTGGTGCAAGAATTACAGTCGCGAGACCATCATATGTGTCGTTTATTCGCCGATTGGTCTCTAGAATGTTTTAACGAAAACTTGTGTACAAGGATGAGGCTAATTTTTGGCTTAACGGGTTAGTTAATACACAAAATTCCCGCATATGGATTGAGACCACTCCACAACAGATCGTACAGACCCCATTATATCCAGAAAAATGCAACGTTTGGTGCGGTGTACGCCGTTTCGGTCAATGGATATTGCTACCGCACCACGATCAATGATTTGTTGTTTTAAAATATGGCAAACATTGATCCGGGCGAGATGTGGCTTCAATAGGATGGCACTACGTGCCATACGGCGACCTCAACCATCGATTTATTCAAATCAAAATTTGGCGAAAATGGATTTCGAGAAATTGCCTATCAATTGGTCTCCAAGGTCGTGCGATTTGACACCTCCCGATAATTTTGAGTGGGGCTACGTGACGTCACTGGTTTATGCTAATAATCCAGCAACAATTGACGTCAAGCCACCAGGCCACAATTGTTCATGTTATTCGTGACATAGGGCCAGAAATACTCGAAAAAGAGACACAAAATTGGACGTCCAGAATGCGCTTCGTCATGAACAGCCGAGGTGAACATATGCCTGAAATCATTGTCAAATATTAATGCTTTATTTTTGATGTGTTAACATCTAAAGCCGCGGGTAGGGACTAAATTCACAAAGTGAATACATCCAAATACAGTTTGTCCGACTGCGATCACACAGATTGCCCGACTGCGATCACATAGATTGTTTGGCGTTAAACTCCTCCAAAACGGCTGGACCGATTTGTATGAAATTTGTATCGGGTAGGTCTCAGAATCGTCCAACATCTATTTTGCACACCCCTAAATGGTAAGGGTGACTCACCCCTATATAGAACACAGATTTGTCCGACTGCAAAACACAGATTGTCAGACTGCGAAAAAAACACACACTGATGTAGCGGCAGCGAATAGTTGTATTGTCCGGGTGCGGAGCACTCTCAGAGCAAAGAGAACAATGACTTGGTTATAGGTATATAAAAATGAGATAGCAAGAGCGCAACGAAAATTGTGTGAACTTGTGTAGCGTATGCACGAACATAACAATGTATGTATGCGCATGTGTCTGCTGCTTTGCATTTTCTTTGTTTTTTGTGGGCACATAATAAACGGTATTAAGCAATGGGCGGGATTGGACAAAGTGGAGTGGTACCTCCCATACAAATCACAAATTAAAACTCCATTATTTCTGCTACTGTTAACTGTATTTGAACAAAATTGGGTATCGGGTTTTTCAAGAAGAGCGCTACAAAAGGTTTTTTTAAATAAAACAGAACCGGTTTCAGATACCAATGAAATTCTTTATTCCTGTGAAAGTACGTTCGATGCCATTATGTATGGAACTCGATTTCTTTTGCGTGGCCACCACGGGCACGCTTGCAGAAGTCCAGACGCTGAACCCAATTTTCGACGGTTTTCAAGCATAAATCGGCCGATACTGCTGCAATTTCACGTTCGATATTCGTACGAAGTTCATCAATCGTCGCTGACTTGTTGGAATAGACCATAGACTTGACGTAGCCCCACAGGAAATAATCTAACGGCGTCAAATCGCAAGACCGAGGCGGCCAATCGACTGGCCCATTTCGTGAGATAACACGTTCGCTAAACTTGGTTTCCAATAAATTGATTGTGGCATTCGCTGTGTGGGTTGTGGCGCCGTCCTGTTGGAACCACATATCCTCCAAGTCCATACTATCCAATTGGGGCCAAAAATATTCGGTTATCCTTGAACGGTAGCGATTCGCATTCACAGTAATGCGCCGGTCTTGATCATCACGGAAGAAGTACGGCCCAATGACGCCGCCGGCCCATAAACCGCACCAAACCGTAATTTTTTCGGGATGCAATGATGACTCATGGATTATGTGTGGATTGTCGTCTGACCAATAACGCATATTTTGCTTATTGTCGGAGCCATTCAGCCAGAAATGAGCCTCATCGCTGAAGATGATTTTCCGATGAAAATCCGAATCATTTTCAAGTTGTTGCTCAGCCCAATTCACGAACATACGACGCTTATGGTGGTTAAAGGGGCTTCAGTTCTTGCGTCAATTTGATCTTGTAAGGATGTAGGCCAAGATCTTTTCGCAAAATTCGCCACAGCGACGTCACAGAGATGCCCAACGCTTGAGAACGACGTGTGAGAGACACATTTCGGCTTTCTTGAACTGAAGCCTCAGCGGCAGCAATATTCTCGACTCTACGGGCATTTCTTTGTCTCACTGGCACGATAACATTTTGTACTGTGCCTGTGGATTCAAAGTTTTCCACTAGATGCTCAATTGATGATCTGGTAGGACGATTATGACGACCATAAATTGAACGTAGCGCTCTTAAAGTTGAGGCCACTGACTCCAAATTTCGGTAGTAAATTTTAATAATTTCGACTCGTTGTTGGCTCGTATATCTTTCCATGATGAAATGGCAAACCTTATTGAAGAGAAATGTCTAAAGAGCGGGAAAAATATGGCGTCCTTTGCTGTCCCTATCGATTGACATACTTTTGTAGCGTCTCTGTAGAAAAGCCCGTTATGTATGTTCATGTGTCTGTTGATTTGCATTCTCTTTATTTTTTTGTGGGAATAAAACAGAAAGTATTGAGCAAGAAAATAATGACACATGTGCTTGCACTGGTCTTTAAATAATTGTAAGTATTAATATTATTTAAATGTAACGTCATCATGTGATTGAAAGCTGTTTTTTAGTTTCCAATGTAACATTTACTAATGTGTTCATAGAAATCGAACAGGTACCGTGTAACAAAAAGGTGTTAACACATCGCCCGTGAGTTCGAACACTCATTGGATTTTTTGTGTTATTGTTTACAATTTCAATTTATATCGAACTTAAAACAACACCCTTTATATGTAGATTATTTATAAATTAGAAAAGGTGAAACATATTTTTGTGACTGTAAGGCAATATTGTAATTACGTAAAAGTGATATGTCGGATTATACTTGGCTAATTGTGTTTATGCTTTATTAATAACAGCCGTTCTTCTTTTTTTTTTGATGAGCCAATCATTGGACTTGCTGTCAAATGTCGACATTGAAATGTCTAATACAGAAATGTTCTCGTTTAAATTGTTAATAAATGATCCGCCAAAAAATGAAAGATGCTTAATGTATCATTTACGTGATGCTTTTAGGCAACATCTGGTTGTGATATTTCAGAACAATTGAAAAACAATATAAGGAAGACTCCAAACAACTTAAGAGAAATTAACTGCCAACAGAATATTTAGGAATTATGGTTCCGCAGAGAATTTTGCTTTCAGATACCAAAACAGACTGATGTATGTAATGCATGGAAATTTTTTTAAAATTTCTTTAATTTGAAACAATTTTCGGCGAATTTAACCATAAACCAAAGAAAGACGTCATGAGAAATCGTTACATTTCTTGGTTACGAAATGGTTAAATTTTAGGGTAAGGTATTCAGTGGTAATATTTAAGGTTCAAAACGACTGTTGGTTGGTTGGTTGGTTGAAAAGGCTGAAAGACAGCACGCTGTCTAGTACACTTAGGCTAACGAAGTACATTGTGATACCTGCAGTTTCCTCTATACCAACTATTGACTAGTCGTCCAGCCAATTTGCCCTTTCAATAAATTTGTCTATAAGACCTACAGGAATATCCTGTAGGCCTATGGTGCTAACTAAATGTGTACCGAATATCCTACTTCTCAGTCCTGCCAGAGTAGGACAATCCAAGAGAAGGTTTCCGTCGTTTCCTCGTCCTCCTCCATGCATCATCTACAGAGAGTGGAGTTTCTTTGCCCCAATCTTAGGGCGTGTTTTCCTACAAGACAATGTCCCGTAAGTGTTTCGATCATTGTGGATAAACTGCCTCTCGGCAAGTTAAGTAGTTGCCTAGTCCTCTTCCTGTCCACCTGTGGCCAGAGGACCCTGGCTTGTTTGCAAGTTGAAGTAAGTCTCCACTTGTCCTTGAACATATTATCGGCCCACTGGCTGCTCTGCAAATGACAGGTAGAGATTGGCATACTAACACCTTCTTTTGCCGGAAGAACCTGTGCTGCAGTGCCCTGTTTAGCTAACGCATCCGCTACGCAATTGCCTGGAATGTCGCTGTGTCCCGGTACCCAGATGAGCCGGATGTCAAAATACTCTGCCATCACCCTAAGTGATGAGTGGCATAATTTCACCGTCAGGGACGTAGCAAACATGGCTTCCAGAGATTTTATAGCAGCCTCTCTGTCTGTGTAGATACATATTCTCCGGAGGGTTGTGACACTACTTGCCAGTAGTTCAGGAACCTCCAGTATGGCGGTAATTTCCCCCTGAAATACACTACAGTGATCAGGCAGCTTGAAGGAGATATTTACATTTAGGTCCGGTGAATGAACCCCATAGCCTACTTGCTCGTCCAACTTTGATCCATCCATGAAAAATCTGATACTACTGGTATCCCCTTCCAGTGACTTTTCCCAGGTATTCCTGTTCGGAATAGAAGTCCTTAGATTTGTCGCTGGTAGAAGGTAGGGGATACAGTAGTCCGGTTTTACGGGAATAGAGTTTATTCGGTGTAGTAATTCAGCGTGTCGGGAATGTCCCGATATCAAAACGCCACAATCTCTGATTCTCACCAGGGATGTAGCGGCTGCCGATTCGGCCATGATATCAGGAGTACAGATGTTCAGGATAGCACTAAGTGGAGTACCTGACGTCATGCCCTTTACCCCACTAACGCTAATCAGTGCTGATCTTTGAATTGTCATCAAGGAAATCAGAATATATTTCTTTTGGAGGGACCTCCACCAAACTACGATGCCATAGAGAAGTATTCACATGGTGATCTATAAATCCACATGGTGATCTTAGGAGACAGTCACCAGCGCTTTCCTATTGCCCCGTTACAGCAGTAAAGAGCAACAGACGCCTTTTTCACTCTCTCCTCCACATTCGGTCTCCAAGGCAGTTTTCTGTCGATAATTATTCCCAGATACTTGACCGTTTCCGCCAACTGTAATTGCACCCTATTAACTGACGGCAGTTTAAATGCGGGAATTTTATATTTCCGAGAGAACATGATAAGCTCGGTTTTAAGTGGGTTAAGTGATTGTCCGTTGTTAGCGGTCCAGTTCGAAATCAGACTAAGTATGCTGGTTGTACGAATGCTAAGTAAAGTGAGGTTTCTTCCCGTATACCTTGAGGTTTCTACCCAGTAGCATTATTTATGTCCCAAAGCAGATTTCTATCGAACGCCTCTGAAAAAGTCTGTTGCCTTTCTGTAGAAGAGGAACTTGTACAAGCGTTGACAGGCCCCGCAAGCGACGTAGCTGCGTCGTTATTTTTTTTTATCTTTATTCAAATTCATGCATTTTTCTGGGTGCTGTAATTTCAAATGATTGGTCATAGCAGATGTGCCTGGGGGAAGATTTAAAATTAATAAATATATGATTCGAAACTTGTAGGTTGTATTCATTAAATATGCTGCAAAAAAAACATAACTCTTACGCGCCTGCTTTTTTCCCTTCACCACCACGAGAAATTGACAGTTTGCACAATAAACAAATATCAAACTTGTTATTTTCAATTTTAATTTCAAAATATTGCCAAATAGGCGATTTTATCATTGAAGACATGTTCTCTGCTCTTTTCGTACAAATTATGGAGTAAAGTAATTGAAACAATCAGCTGTTGATTATCAGTAATGCCAGATTTTAATTTGTTGATTTTCAGTATTGCCAGACTGCAGTACGTTATTTTCCAAAGATAACTAACATCGCTCCATCCGTTTATTGTCGTTTATTGCCTGTCGAACTAGAAATAATGAAATCTTTAATTTACTATCAGGCCGCCGGATGTTCGGCTATCCGGCCTCGCATCTTGCCGGATATCCGGTTATCCGGCCAAATCACTATCCGTCACATCTCTATTTTAAACCACCCATAATTGAAATGGAATGGAAACGCACTTAAGCCCTTAGTCAATCTGCAAACAACAGCTACAGCCCGCAACGATAACAGGATTTAAAAATCCACAAACACATATTAAGATTTATTGAGCTACACGGGAATGTTAACACGATTTTCATTGACTACAATGAAATATATGTAGGTAATTATTTTGAAATGAATTGTTTGTAATTATCTACAGTACCAGTATAACAAAGGCGTTGTAACCGTTCATGAGGAATCTTTGAAATGATAGATATGCAAAAGCTTTCCAGAAACGGCTCCTTCTTAAAATTTATTTCCAAAAATTGTTTTTACTAGACAATATAAATACAGCAAATGGCTCTTGAACAAGTGTCTTCCAATTAAATATCAAAAGAATTAAATTTGCATTAAATTTTATTACGACCTTAAACTATATGACCGTTATTTTTACTACCTTTTCTATTATATATAAATGTACTTAAGGTGGTTCCTAAGGACTTATTAATTTCTTCAGAACCGTACCTTTTTAGTGTCTCTTTTTAATTAATATTAGTCTAATAAGGGGTTTAGGGTTGATGACATTCTGCTGCAGAGATATTCCTTTAATTTAAAAAAAAAATTGTCTTTTTAATTTAACCATAAGTTAAATGCGTCACTAAGAACTAAATTAAAGCACTGTAATAAAATTATTAACTGGTTTCTTACCTTTCAATGGGATACATTATTTGGTGCGCCCAACAAACTGGTTGGTTGAAAGGGATACACTCCGGTTCACTTATTTAAAGGCAGTAAAAATTCCATATATATCAGCCTGTATATCTTTTGAAATTTGTAAACGATTGCAGAATTTTAAAATGGAAATGGAAGCTAGACATCTTGAGATATAAAAACAGTCATGACAATAGTGGTTTCTTCACTAAAGAACTTTTTTTGAGCAATTTATAAAAAAGTCAAAAAATGTGCTATTTTTTTTTGGTTTACTCGAATAAAGGCACTTTAACTAATTTTAATGAAAAACAGTTTTTGTTGTTTTTTGACGTAGAATACGTCTTACCTTACGGTATGAGGAGTCATGTCAGGTTTTTATTGTTGTAATCTTTATTTCATTGAATTTGAGGAAACGGCTAGATGAATTTTTTTAAAATTTTTTTTGTAGGTAAATGAAGATGTTATCTTTCGTTTGATATACATTTCATATTGGTTGATATATTTCTAGTATTTTAATTTCTCAAAGGAAAATTGTTTAAACACATACACTCAAACATATGTGTGGTGTTTGGTTGAGTGTTTTTGGTTGCTCAACATTGCTTAGGAACATGTATCTAGTAAAATGTGAAACGAACAGCAAGCTAATGTTGCTTGGCAACATGTATCTAGTAAAAAGTGAAACAAACAGTAAGCTAACGTAATAAAGCTTTTTTGCGAAAGCTTCAATAAAGCTGTTGTAACATTAATTTTGAATTGTAAAGCGTAAAGCTTTCACACAACGCTCGAATGCTAATGCGAAGACTCGATAAGGTAAACCTTTTTTAATATTAGGGCGGCCCTCTCAACATTCGCAGAACTTATTTCAATAAAAATATTAATTAAAATACATAAATTAAATTAAGTTTAAAAAAATTTAACATATTATTTTTTTTTTAAACGGACTTGAATCAAATGCCGTTGGTAAATATAAAAATTACAGCAGACAGTTGTCCGAGGCCTTCGGCCACGAACTGTCCCTGCAGGCTGTGTCAGAGACACGGCCATTAAGTTTAACGTAGAATACGCCATCCGATAAGACAGAAAACATATATAACAATAAATGATAAATAATATAAGTAAATGAATTTATTGTTATATATGTTTTCTGTTTAGATCTGGCGAATAGGGTGGCCAGTGAAGAATATTAACATTTTGGCTTGCAATGAACTCCGTTACTACTCTGGGGTTTTGTATAGTGACATTATCCTGTTGCAATATCCAAGATATGGGACCAAGTAGTTTACTGAACTTCGGAAAAGCCGATTCCAATAACGTTTTATAGCTTGCACCAGTCATTTTTGCACTTTGAAATTCAAGATCGATGGTGCCATAGTACCATCGGCTGTGATGTCGGTTCAAAAAACGTTTTTCTTTGCGCAGATTATGGAAATAATAGTTGTAGCCATCAGGCCCAAATTACACGTCTTCTCATCCCTAAATACAACGGTTTTCCAGTTATTTACATGACCATTTGGCTGCACATCCCATACCATGTAGTCTCTTGCAAATTGAAGCCGCTTTTCCTTATGAGGAGCATTAAGTGGCGGCTTTTTTTGTAATTTCAGGTATTTCAGATACTCACGGTTCTTAAGTACTCTGCGTACTGATGACTTCCACTCACTTCCACTCCAGCTTTAGCTCTTATTTTTAACAAGGGTAAGGCAGAATTAGAAGCAATTCTGATGATTTTTCTTTTCTCATACGTAGATAAAGATAATGAGACCCTTCTTTTACAATTTTTTCCAAGCCTCTTGGGGTCCTTGATGTAATTGTCGACAACTGTTGGGCTCCGTCCAATTTTTTTCCGCGATTAGAATATCCTTCAGGACGGTAAACATTGATTTTGGTTTTTTACGATAGATTTAAAATTTTTTGTTTTTCCATTTTGACTCGTAAAATGATTAAGATTTAATAAATTGCAATAAACAAACCTCCCTACCAAAAACCATCGCTTAGTTTGAAAATAAAAACAATAATAAAATGCCTTTATTCAAGTGAACAAAAAAAAAGCACATTTTTGACTTTTTTTTATAAATTTCTCAAAAAAAGTTCTTTAGTTAAGTTAATCCTATTGTCATGATTTTTTGATATCTCAAGATGTATAGATGTCTAAAATTCTGCAATCGGTTACAAATTGCAAAACATACAGGCTGCTGAATATGGAATTTTTAGTGCCTTTAAATAAGTTAACCGGAGTGTATGCTGCCAAAGTAAGAAACGATTTTGAATAAAGAAACTGGAGAGGGCACAAAAACACAAGTAGTTAATCCACGCTTGGCGTGCATGAACTTCATTTGTATATAAATATCTTGTTTGTGTACCAACGCCTAGTGATAACCAATGCATAGCTGAAACCTTCTGAAAACAAAAACGTGAGAGACAATAACGAAAGGAGAAGCAAAAGAGCAGCAGATTCTCATTTCAGAAAAAAAAAACAAATAACATTTATTAATAATTATAACAAAAAATTAATAGATTTAAATAATGCAGTCAATGCAAATAAATGTAAAATGATTTATTTGTAAATGTAAAATGATTTATTTGCATTTACTGCATTATTTAAATCTATTAATTTTTTGTTATAATTATTAATATATGTGGATTTATATTGTTAAAATTAATTATAATAAATAACACATATTGTATATTGAAATCGAAGAATAATTCGTTTCTAACTATTATTATATTTGGGAGGAAAATAGCATATGTTTCCGCATAAGTATATGTAGCTTTGGGGGAAACACGCGAATGCTTCCATGTAAGTATATGGATGTTTGGGATTAAGAACGCATAGGTTTTCACGTAAAAGCATACATATTTGTCAGTAAACATGATACTGTTTGCATTTAAATACAAGTAATTTTGGAACTTACAGACATATGAATGTTTTGAAGTGTGTTCCAAACATATATATGGTTCCTGCATAATATGTTTGAGAAAATATATTAGAGAGGCTGTTATTTTTATAATATCTTTATATATATAATTCTACTGCACGTGTGGTTGTGACTGAACTCCTCCTAAACTTCTGGACCGATTTGAATAAATATTTTTTATGCGTTTGGGTGGCACCCTGGGTGGTTTAGATTTACTCTGCGGTCCAATTGGACAAAGGGGCGTGGTACGTCCCAAGCAAATCGCTTGAAATATTATGCAGGAGGGTCAGCTAGTATTTTATAATATAATTATATTTTTATAACGTCCAGAATATTGAGAAAACACAGACTTATTTAATTTTAGGTTACCATATCCACTAAGTTTGAAATTCTGATTGACCGCAACTCAAACCTTTACAAAAGTATACTGTGGTCTTAAGCATGAAACACATAGACGACGACAGGCTACATGAACACACGACTACAAATGCCGCTGACTGCAAATGTAGACGTGTGGCAGCTACTGAATTATTTTCGAGACGGCAACTGCAAAGTAAACAGCTGCTCTGTAATGTTGACGTTTGTGTTATTGTGTTATTTGTGTTAGAAGAAAATAAAATGTCTGGAGAATATTTAATAAATATTATTACAAACATAACAAAAATTGTGAAAACAGTTGATTATTCTGTCAGTGGTGCCACTTCAGGCATTGACAGCTCTAACCTATTGATTGTCGCCCACACAAATAGAAATTAGTTTAATTCAGCTACAGCTACATAAGTAGCATAGACAACAACCTGCAGTTGTGTCGCCTTGCCGTGGTTAAAATATTCACTTGCATATAAACGCATGTATTTTATTTTTGACAGGTTGTGGTTGGTAGCCTGTCGTCGTCTATGTGCTTCATGCTTTAGGGTTAAAAATTTTGTTGTACTATATTATGTACAACATTTAACTTAAATACTTATTGTATGAAGTTACGCTTTTTCTTCCAGATTATATCTCGGACAATATCGGCTACTTCAGACACGCAATAATTTTGTACACATTTTAAATGGAATTTTTTTAACTTCTCTTGTACCATCCCACATGCCTACAAATCTTCTATTACATACTCTTAGATATGACCCGACACATAACAACAAAATCCGTGTGTCGACATTTTTGTTGATGTGAATACATAAATAAACATCGCGAAAAACAAAAAAGCAATAGACCTACGATTGCTTGTGTACATGCGTGTATTTTAGCGTGTTTGTATTAGAATAAATTACCGAAAATATTATAAATTACCGGAAATCCCCTTATAGATATATGCGTTACAATGCGGCTGGTGAAATTTCACACATTGGCGATGATATAATTTACCAAAATAGAAAATAAACAATTGAAATTATAAGCAGCTTAACCATTCAACATGAAACAAACCTATTTGTTATGGAAACGATTACAAATGTTCACACCGTATTCACACTCGTTCACACTCGGTTGAGAAGGTGGAGGCGAAAAATTTGTTTCATCTTTAAAAGCTGTATAACAAATTTGAACTTTATTATTTATTGAACTTTATTTCTGATGTCTTCGCTTATTTAGTTTTAGTTGCTTTTGTCTATGAACTAAATAAAAGTTATCAAAACCCTTGAGTGTGACCAAAATATATATTGCTAGACAAGCAAAGCACCATGTTGAAGTCATTGGAATACTTATTTTCGGTGTGGAGTCTGCTTATAAGGATGGTGCCAAGGAAGAATGTCTGTTTTAGTTGTCTCATTCTTCATACTTTCTCCCCATTTGCATTTGCTCCCACAACAATAGTACTAGTTTGGTTTTATGGCTTTCACCAGTGTTCTTGGAAGGTATTAGTAGCATCTCCCAAAAAGGTTGTTGACCTTTTTTGGGCCAGTTAGAAGACAGCTTCTAATAAATTTTTATACATAAAAAGTTTGGTCATTAAAGCTGCGTTGATATGAGTTAAAGTTGTTATTTCTAGGCTAATAATGAAAATACAAATATTGAAGAAAGGATTTGGATTTATCATTTTCTTTAATTATTCCCTACAAAGGTCAACATACTTTTGCAGGCGGTGGAAACAATTTTCAAAAGGACTTCTGCAATTCGAAATAAAGTAGCTTCACAAGATCAATCGCTTCCTCAGTCGGTAAACATGTTGACCACGTAATTTCTTTTTAATATGCGGGAATAAAAAGAAACCATGAGGTGGCAAATTGTGGCCGTTAGGTGGATGACCCTTCAAATCACTGTTCTTGCAAAACAGTTTTTATTTTCATGAATTGAAGATCTACCGCTTTTCTGTTTCTTCGTTGCCTGCCTCGTTTTTGTTGTCAGCAGTTATTACCAAACAAAGCGATATTTTGGGTCACAAAAATATATATTATAAAATATTGATCATTATGTTTGGACGCAAGTATATCATATTTGCGACATGCCACAAACACGATATTTTCGCATCCACACAACCAAATATGATTTTTTTGGCGTATTTCCACTCTCCAATATTAAATCTACGAGGTTGTGATTTATATTTCGGGTCCTGGTAATACTAGTGTTGCCAGATGAAAACTGGAACTTCCATTGGAAAGTTTTACTATTTTTTTAGCATAACCATACCTATAATATTTTCACTTACGTGCACTAATTGTTGTATCGGGTTTTTCAATAAAAAAGTTTTTTTAAATAAAACAAAACCGGTTTTAGATACCAATAAAATTCTTTATTCCTGTGAAAGTACGTTCGATGCCATTATGTATGGAACTCGATTTCTTTTGCATGGCCACCACGGGCACGCTTGCAGAAGCCCAGACGCTGAACCCAATTTTCGACGGTTTTCGAGCAAAAATCGGCCGATACTGCTGCAATTTCACGTTCGATATTCGTACGAAGGTCATCTTGTTGGCATAGACCAAAGACTTGACGTAGCCCCACAGGAAATAATCTAACGGTGTCAAATAGCACGACCGAGGCCGCCAATCGACTGGACCATTTCGTGAGATAACACGTTCACCAAACTTGGTTTCCAATAAATTGAGTGTGGCATTCGCTGTGTGGCTTGTGGCGCCGTCCTGTTGGAACCACATGTCCTCCAAGTCCATATTATCCAATTGGGGCCAAAAATATTCGGTTATCATTGAACGATAGCGATTCGCATTCACAGTAATGTGCCGGTCTTGATCATCACGGACGAAGTACGGCCCAATGACGCCGCCGGCCCATAAACCGCACCAAACCGTAATTTTTTCGGGATGCAATGATGACTCATGGATTACGTGTGGATTTCTGTCTGACCAATAACGCATATTTTGCTTATTGACGAAGCCATTCAGTCAGAAATGAGCCTCATCGCTGAAGATGATTTTCCGATGAAAACCCGAATCATTTTCAAGTTGTTGCTCAGCCCAATTCACGAACATACGACGCTTATGGTGGTTAAAGGGGCTTCAGTTCTTGCGTCAATTTGATCTTGTAAGGATGTAGGCCAAGATCTTTTCGCAAAATTCGCCACAGCGACGTCACAGAGATGCCCAACGCTTGAGAACGACGTGTGAGAGACACATTTGGGCTTTCTTGAACTGAAGCCTCAGCGGCAGCAATATTCTCGACTCTACGGGCATTTCTTTGTCTCACTGGCACGATAACATTTTGTACTGTGCCTGTGGATTCAAATTTTTCCACTAGACACTCAATTGTTGATCTGGTAGGACGATTATGACGACCATAAATTGGACGTAGCGATCTTAAAGTTGAGGCCACTGACTCCAAATTTCGGTAGTAAATTTTAATAATTTCGACTCGTTGTTGGCTCGTATATCTTTCCATGATGAAATGGCAAACCTTACTGAAGAGAAATGTCAAAAGAGCGGGAAAAAATATAGCGTCGTTTGCTGTCCCTATTGATTTTCTTTTGCAGCGTCTCTGTTGAAAAACACTTTATTTACTTACTTTTGTTTTTATTGACTATTTTACAACTCCATGAGGTTAAGTGTCGTACACGTATTAATAAACAAACAAATTAAACAAATTTTAACAAAGTCTTCCAACTGGCTCTGTCCTTCGGCTTTCCTCACCAGTTGGTAACACCAAGGATACGGAGTGATTCTTCTGCCCGGTCTTTTCAGCGGAGTCTTGTTTGTCCTCTTTCCTGCTTCCATCGGGTACGTTATCGAAAACCTTTCGCGCTGGCTCATCTTCATTCATTCTGATAACATGGCTTAGCCAACGCAATTGGCCTAATTTGATTCGCCTAGCTATGTCCACGTCAGAATGTAGATTATATAGCTCTGCGTTCCAGCGACGTCGGTACTCGCCGTTTTCCCTAACAGGACCATATATTTTATGGAGAATTTTTCTCTCGAAAACTCCCAGGTGTTTTTCATCCGCTTGCGATATGACCCAAGTTTCGGAGCCATATGTCAAGACAGGTAAAAGGAGAGTCTGATATAACTGGACTTTTGTCCGTCGAGAGAGGGCTTTCTTCCTAAACTGCTTGCTGAGCCCAAAATAGCATATATTTGCAAGCACAATTCTCCTATCTATCTCCAGGCTGACATTGTTGTCCTTGTTCACGGCGGATCCGGGGTAAACAAATTCATCTACCACTTCAAAATTAAATCAGTTGTCTACATTCAAGTGCGGACCAAGTCGAGAGGTTTCTCTAGTCGTTGACACTATCAATTTTGTCTTGCCCTCATTAACAGCAAGACCCACCTTTGCTGATTCCTTTTCGATTCTTGAAAATACTGAAGTAACCTCTCGCAAATTTCGCCCAATGATGTCTATGTCGTCAGTATACACCAGCAACATATGTCTTTTCGTGTTAATGGTCTTGGTCGTATTTACTGCAGCCTTTCTCATTATTATCTCCATTAAGATGTTGAAGAGATTGCACGAAAGTGTGTCGCCTTGTCTAAGTCCTCGCTTGGTACAGAATGGGTCAGTGAGGTGTTTCCCCACTTTCACTGCTGATTTGGTGTTGGTCAGCGTCATTCTACAGAGTCGGATCATATTTGCCGGTATACTAAATTCAGACGTATGGGGCTATCGAAAGCAGCTTTGTAATCGTCAAAAACGTGGCATGTATCGATGTGTTTTTCGTGGGCCTTTTCCTGGATTTGGCGTAGCGTGAATATTTGGTCAGTTGTGGACTTGTCTGGTCTAAAACCACACTGATAAGGTCCAATCAGGTTTTCACTGCTTCTCAGTCACCAGATTCACATTCTCGTCCTTGCAGGATGGCAGCCCATTATTAGGCCCATTATTCGATCCTCTTACCCTCTGGAAAAACTTTCGGGTTTCACCATTCATCCTGCACATTTCGGTTTTTTCACTTTCTCTCTCTCTCTCTCTCTCTGCTCCCACTGGCATTTTTTCCGCCTAAATAGTAGGGTTTCCTCCCTTCTTAGCCTCTTGTACCGCTTACTCTCAGCACGCGTTGTAACTGACTGTTGCGTTGCCATACGTGCAGCGTCTTTTTCATCAGTTGCAATTCGACATTGTTCGTCGTACCATGTCTTATCATTTTGCGGTTTTTGATAGCCAAGTTCAGTCCTTGCAGCGGTTTCCAAAGAATGGGATATGTGCTTCCACTGCGGGAGGGGATATTCTGCTCTAGCACAAGAGAAAGCTTCTGTTGATAGGACATTGATATCTCCAGTATTTGTAGCTTGTATTAACAGTGTGTTGAAAAATTCTTCTCTCTCAAAAAAATTGAATTAAGTCGTGAAAATTTTCGAGCGTTGGTCTTTTAGGATTTTCGGCGTGGATTATCGATACAATAGTGTCTAAATCAACTTGTTTCTACTTTTGGTGATAAAGCACCATCAAAACTCACTGTAAATCGCTGGTACTAAGAGCTCAGTCTCGGACACCGTTCGGTCCAGGATCAATTTCGTGAATGTCGTCCAATTTCGTTCGTTTTTCCGGAATCCATCGGTGCTGTGCGTGAACTGATAAAGCACTACCGGCACCTGAGATATCGTGAGATTGAGGCACCTTTGGGTATTAGTACGAAACGCATCAATAAGATATGGCATTTTCATTTGGCAGTGAAAGGATTTTTTCTCATTGGATCCCACATAATTTGATTTGGTAATTGATAATTTGAATGCTAAACAAAAGGCTCTTGTCGATTGGAGCAAAGCAATGGTGGAAGAAATACAACCCAGGTAATTCAAATGCAGTGTATAACATAGTCACAGGTGATGAATCATGGATCTATATATTTGAGCCCGAAACAAAACAACAATCGACCAGATGTGTCTTTCAAAGCGAGCTAAATCCAATAAAAGTTGTTCGTGGAAGAATCACATCGATGCAAATGATCGCGTTTTTTTTGGGTTTAACCAGTCATGTGGCCACAGTGCTTTAAGTGGAACGTATGACGGTCAATTCTTAGTGGTATACCACCATCTGTTTGCCAACAGTGTTGGATGAAATAAATAAAAACAACAAGAGTAGATGGACCATTTTGTATCAGGACAATGCCAGCTCTCAGACATCTGCTGAAACAGAGGGCTATTTGTGCGCTCAACATATCGACTTGACGGGCCATCCGCACAGCTCTGTTTTGGCACCCAATGACTTCTTTTTACTGCGTGGTTAAACGCCCGAAGCAGCTGTTGAAGCATTCAAAGCCCATGTTTTGGAGGTGTCTTAATCGGAGTGGAAAAAGTGCTTCGAAAATTGGTTTGAGCGTATGAAAAATATATTGAAAATATCATAATATTTTGAAAAACCATAGAACCATTTCCAATGATAAGTGATTGTTTTTTTTATTGCTGGACCCGAAATATAAATAGTAACCTCGTACCATTTGAGCAGCTCTGAAACATTTCTCTGGAACGCAATTCCCATTGCATCATATTTTAAGCAGCTTCCCACAACCTGCACTCGTTATACTGGTAAATGGGGTTACAATACTCTGAAAAATCTGAATTTTCTTGCTGTTTGGATAGAAATGTTTGTAGCTTGTCGCAAAAATAGTATACTTGTATCCAAACACATTGTGTTTACTATTCATTATCACATGGTTGAGACCAGAGTTCGTATTTACCCCCCCATGAGTAACCCATACACATCGTCGTGGGGAATGAGTAGCGATCTTTTACCCATTACCCTCAGGGCAATGGGGAAAATAATGGGTAGCTACCCACGACGATGGGCAATGGGTTACCCAGAGTAACTCAACCCCATTTTTGATCGATAATATGACAAAATTAGAAAAAATGTCTATATTATTTTATTTTATCGATTGGACGCTCCGTTTCCGAGATATAAACATTAGGGCGATTTAGCGATTTTTTGTATGAAAAATTTTATTTTTAGCGATTTAAAAAAAAAAAAAGTGATGCCATATTGGAGACACCCATTGGTTAAAGCGTCTTTGGAGGTAAATTTTTTATTATTTTTTCGATTGGACGCACCGTTTTCGAGTTATAGCCACTTTTTATTTTAGCGATTTTTTTTATTTTGGCGATTTTTCGAAAAAATATTCTTCCATACGAATTGGACAAATTTATGAAAACCCCTTAGAAACCCACAACAATTGGTAATTTTTTCAATTGGACGCTCCGTTTCCGAGATATAGACATTTTTTCTAATTTGTTCATATTATCGATCAAAAATTGGGATGAGTTACTCTGGGTAACCCACTGCCCATCGTCGTGGATAGCTACCCATTATTTTCCCCATTGTCCTCAGGGTAATGGGTAATCCTGATGGGTAATTGCCCATTTTCGTGGGTAGCTACCCATTATTTTCCCCATTGCCCTGAGGGTAATGGGTAAACGATCGATGCTCATTCCCCACGCCAATAATAATGGTAACCCAGGGTAACTCATTACCCACGAAATACGAACCCTGGTTGAGACACAATGATTAATAGGTTATAATACTCATATATAAATTTGGCTTTGTTTGTTAAAACTTCATAAAACAAAAACGAGACAGACAATGAAGAAACAAAAACGCAGCTGATCTTCAATTCATGAAAACAATGTTTGCAAACATTTACATGTTTCCTGCAATATGTAACAGGAAAACATTTGTACAAATCTGAGTATACAAATCTGATTAGTGCTCGCTTCACATACTGCTCTGTTTCAGTAGTAATTAATTCTTGTGATCCAACTTTATTGTTGTGATAAGAAACAATCTCAGTTATTGCGATAATGTCCAGGACTAATGGCAGCACAACACAACGAACAGCAAGGCAACTAAACGCATACCCAACCACGCACACGTACACAACTGACAACATATAATCCAAATGTTTGTATCCGTACTATTGTCGTTATATATGAGTCGATTAGGAAGGATTTTATGGGATATCCTTTCTTGTTTCTTTGCTATCTAAAGCACAAACGGCGATAACTTGTTATCCAGTATAAACTACAATTTGCACACAATGTAAAGAAAGAACAAACAGGAAGAGACAAAACTACATGAATAGGGAGGAATGATATGGGTTTCTTGAACGGAAGGGAAATGTCTATAATGTGAAATTGCTCCAATTTCTCAGAAGTGTTAAAAAAAAAATTTATACAAAAAGGAAACTAAACTTATATATTTGATTCGGGTAATTTAAAAATAAAAAATAATAAAACTCTGAAACACTATTTTTGGGTTTCGATGATTGTAATGACATATTGACGTATCAGAACTCTATAATTTAACGATTACAAATGTTGGTGCCAATGGATCAGAATATTGTTTTATGATCTCCCAACATGTCGATATTTCTACCCAGATTGGAAGAAAAATAAAAGGCATATGGAAGAGTTTGACGTAAGTATATTTGGTGTCGATAAATCTGAAGTGAAATTATGAAATTATGATTTTTTTTCGAAGAACATTTTACCCATCTGTCTTATATTGCAGTTGGTCATTTTGGAATTTTTTTGGAGAGATTATAAACATTTTTATTTTATTTTAATATTGAAGCTCCAGACCATTCTATATTCCTACTAATTGAAATAGAGTTTTTTTAAAATATTTTTGTAAAAGTGTTTTTAAAAGATAAAAGAAAGATTTTATGATTCCTTGCAATCCGTATAGCTATTTCAGATCTAGCCACAGCGGTTGTTTGGAATAATGCTTTTGAAAAATTCACCAAACTAAATGCAAACAAAATTTTTTTTGAATTGAGAATTCACCACAATGCAAGTGTTCGAAAAATATCGCAAGCAAAACACACAAGAAAACATTTGCAGAACCTTCTTTCAATCTTCAGAGAACCATCAGTTCCCAATAGACATGATTTTTTTTTGTTGCCCAAAAAGACAACACAATTCTTACAGACAATAACAATTGCCCGCAGTTTCATAAGATAAAATAAAATGTTCTTCAATTTGCAATTATAATCTTTTGCAATTTGTAACCGATTGCAGAATTTTAAAATCGAAATGGAAGCTAGACATCTTAAGATCTAAAAAAATCATGACAATAGTTTGTTCTTAACTAAATAACTTTTTTTGAGCAATTTATAAAAAAGTCCAAAAATGTGATTTTTTTTTGTTCACTTGAATAAAGGTACTTTCACTTTATTCAGTTTATTATTTTTAAAGTAAGCGATGATTTTTTGTAGGGAGCGTTTTTTTATTACAATTTATTACATCTTAATCATTTTACGAGTCAAAATGGAGAAACAACAAATTTTAAATCTATCGGAAAAAACTAAAATCGATGTTTACGTTCTGAAGGATATTCTAACCGCGCAATAGCTAAAAAAATTGGACGGAGCCCAACAGTTGTCGACAATTACATCAAGGACCCCGAGGTGTCATTGTCTTTATCTACGTATGAGAAAAGAAAAATCATCAGAATTGCTTCTAATTCTGCCTTATCCTTGTCAAAAATAAGAGCTCCAGCTGGAGTGGAAGCGAGCAAGTCATCAGTACGCAGAGTAATTGAGAACTGTGAGTATCTTAAATATCTGAAATTACAAAAAAAGTCGCCACTTAATGCTCCTCGTAGGGAAAGCCGCCCCAATACGCAAGAGACTACATGGTATGGGGTGTGCAGCCAAGAGGTCATGTAAATGACTGGAGAACCGTTGTTTTTACGGATGAGAAGAAGTTTAGTTTGGATGGGTCTGATGGCTACAACTATTATTTCCATGATCTGCACAAAGAAAAACATTTTTTGAACCACCATCACAGCCGACAGGGCGGCGTTATGGTGTGGGGTGCTATTACGTACTATGGCACCATCGATCTTGAATTTCAAAGTGCAAAAATTACTGGTTCAAGCTATATAACGTTATTGGAATCGGCTTTTCCAAAGTTCAGTGAACTATTTGGCCCCACATACGCTGGAGTAGTAAAGGAGTTCATTGCAAGCCAAAATGTTAATATTCTTGACTGGCCACCCTATTCGCCAGATCTAAACATTATCGAAAGTGTCTGGGGTTGGTTATCTCGTAAGGTCTATGAAGGAGGTAGACAATTTGATGACAAGCAGTCACTAATTCAGGTCATTAAGGATGCTTGAAATCAAATTTCGTTGGATTATATAAGTTCTCTTTATCTCTCAATGAAAATCCGTATATTTGAAGTTATTAAAAACAAAGGGGGTTGTACCCATTATTAATAGTTCTTAAATAAAGTAAAATAAATTAAAGAAACAAGAAAAACTGTTTCTCATTAAAATTAGTTAAAGTGCCTTTATTTAAGTGAGAACCGAAAAATAGCACATTTTTGGACTTTTTTTTTTATAAATTGCTCAAACAAAGTTCTTTAGTTAAGGAACCACTATTGTCATAATTTTCATATCTCAAGATATCTAGCTTCCATTTCCATTTTAAAATTCTGCAATCGGTTACAAATTGCAAAAGATACAGGCTGCTGAATATGGAATTTTTAGCGCCTTTAAATAAGTGAACCGGAGTGTATCGCATAATACTTCCCTCGAAACCAAAATAATTTTTAGAACATTTTCTTTCAATAAAATTTAAATAAATTCCACGAACATATGTATGTAACCAACTTAATTTGCAACAATCACTCTTTTCTTCTTATTGAAAAAAAAAAAATGTTTAGAAATATATATGAAAGCAATTTTACAAAATCATTCATCGTACATAGTATAGATACTAATAAAGAGTTGTATGTATTTAAACTAATTAAAGTGAAAATGTAATACTGCAAGTTGCAGTTAAGTTCCTGACACATGTAAATTATGAACAAAACCAACACTTTGGTAGTCATGGCCATAAAGACGAACAACCAGTAACATACAAATGTATTTAATATAAAATACAGTGGAACACAAAAATAGTGCGAAAAATGTATATATATTGCAAGTATCGGCGTCTTATGAACCATGAGCTGTATGGCCTATATCCCGACACTGAAATAGTTAAGCGGATCAAAACAACGCGATTGCGCACGAACTAGCACGAATGGTTTTCGAAACCGAACTCGAAGGAAGGCGAAAAATAGTAAGACCAAGACTCCGCTGAAGGATTGGTATTACCAACTGGAGAGATAAGGCAAAAGATCGACCTGGTTGTTTATGTTATTTTCGTTTTGTAAGGTCCCGAAGTTGTTCGAGACGGGATAAGTGAGTAAATAAGTAGAAATAAAAAAGAAAACGCTTGAAAACTTAACAAAGGACTCTATGACATTTAACAATAAATATTTAAATGTCTAAAGTGACATTTACATCTACTTATCACATTTTCGGATTTTTGACGTTTTTTGGAACGCAGTTTCTTATCGCACATTGTGGCATGGGGGCTAAATGAAAAAATATTAAACAATTTTTTTTTTTTATTATGCTACAACCAAGTATAAAAAATAAATTAATGGTTTCCCATTACATCCCACGAAGGCACCGGGGAGAACTTCTCACAATTAATGAGCTGTGCGCTTTCCAGTTTTCACTCACTGCTTGGGACCTACAGTTTTACACCGATTCCGAATAGTATTTTGAGAAGCTTTTTCATGGCTATATGTCACTATGCGAGGTGACCGCCGCCGAAAGAATTTTTAGGTGGTCAGAGCAAGGTTCGAACCCAGGATCTCATGTACAAGAGCCGCGCACACTAACCATTGCACCACCCAGTATACAAGCCTGTATTTTTTCCATACTTTTAAGATTTCGTGGTTTAGTGGTTGAAAGTTGTACCAATTCGTTTTGCTATTTTATTTTATTGCATACCTTTAGACATAATATGCCAATGGAGTGTGTGGCAAAGATTTGTACAGTCAGGGATGTACATATATGAGGGTTTCATGTTGGTTTTGTGATAGTCATGGTCATATGAAGAATGCTGGCTTTAATGGAAGGCATTATGACATAATTACGGCTAAGAAAAGCGGGCTTCGCTGAACATGTTGGAAGTGTAGGGAATTCGATGATGACTTTTATAAGCTATTTAACCCTTTCGGTACGAATGGTACACATATGTACCACCAATTTTAAACATCCATAAAAGTTGTAATTACAAATGCTTTTTTGTTTCCATATGTACCATTTCGTCTTTGCAATGTTTCTCTTTGTTAATAAACGGTACTTTTAAAATATCATTGCAAACACGTTCTCAGTTTATGGATTTTGTTGACAGCGGCGGATGTTCTCCTCTTTAATTGGAGTTTTTTCTTCATATCTTGCAATATATGTAACTATATAACAAATTAAAATAACAAATTTCGTCTAAATAAAGTTCGATTCGCTTTTGGTTTTAAGCTGGTAAGACTATTTTACATATTGTTTTAATTTTTATACAAATTTTTAGTTCTCTCAGTTTCACCTTCATCCTCCAACAACTTCCGAATAGCTTCAGGATTCAAAATTTTTTGCTCCAACATGCGAAATGTCAGTAAACGATTTTTTAGTACATAGTGGCCTATTGGTACACATGTGTACCACCTGTCAAGACTGGTGGTACATATACAAGGTGGCGCAAAAGTAAACTTTCGATGTTTTTTGGCTGTAATTTAAAAAAAAAATGAAAAACTTTGATTCTTCTTGTGGATTATTTTTATTTGGTCTTTTAATTTTTTTTACATCAAGTCGAGAATATGATGTCATGTAAATGGCCGCCGCCACAGTTGATTGTCATTTGAGCCCTTTTTATGGCATTTTCCATCACTTTGGCCAAAACTTCCGGCGATAGGTCCTCACATTCTTGACGGATATTGTCTTTAAGAGCTGCAAGAGTCTGAGGCTTGTTGACATAAACCCGCGACTTCAAAAGTCCCCACAAAAAGAAGTCTGGAGCGGTCAAATCAGGCGATCTTGCTGGCCAGTGCAAATCGCCAAAACGGGAGATTAGGCGCCCGGGAAATGCATCCTTCAGCATATCGGTTGTGGCACGTGCAGTGTGAGCCGTTGCACCCTCCTGTTGGAACCACATGTTTTCCAATCCCAATTCATCAAGTTGCGGCAAAAAGAACTCGTCGATCATTGCTCTGTAGCGTGGCACGTCGTCTGGTCGATGTCGACGGCGCTTCCATGACATCCTCGGCTACAGCAGCAATATTCTCTGCAGAACGGCTACTCCGGGGTCTGCCATGCCTGGCAGCATCTCGTGTTGTGCCAGTCTCTTCGAGGCGAGCGGCTAAACGTCGCAGTGTTTCACCAGTAGGCGTTGGACGGCCAGGAAATCTGCGACGAAATTCACGTTGTGCCAAAGTCACCGACCGATTATTGGTCAAATAAATAGTCAGCAATATTCCGCGTTCTGGAGCAGTGTAGCGTAACATTGCTTATTAACGTGTATTTCGCATGTGTTTACTACACAAATGTCAAAACAGAACTGACATTAGGGGCCAATCGCAAAATTTATAGCATTTTCTGATAGGAGGATTACTTTTGCGCCACCTTGTATAAAAAAAATTTTCTTAAATAAAATTTTTCATTTTACAAAAGTACATTTTCTTTAAAATCCATTTAAATTATTGTATTTTTTAACGGGCGCCTTAGACGTGTTGGAACTAACTAGTACATAATATATAGCGAAAGCAACTTCATTCCAACCGGGTGTCCCCTGACACCTCATGTGATTTTTCTTATGGAGAGTGACATTTATAATCCCTAAAAAGTGATAATCTGGATAGGTGTAACTGCAGTTTTAAACTCAGTTTCACAGTAGACTTTAAATGGCAGATATTTTTCATTTAAGTGTAATTTAATATGCAAATATTCTGAGAGCTTTTAAATTGAGTTTTTAAATGAAGATTGTGAGGAGGAGCTAATTATGACTGGAAAGAAAGGAATTACCTTCTCAAGTATCTTAAGTATATTTTCCAAACTCTTTTTTAAAGGTCTATTTGATTAAAAATTGTAATTTATAATTTTATATATATATATTATATATAGTTTATATAAATAATATAAAATTATATTTATAATCATTCTAAAATCTTCCATGACTCAAGACTTACGAACACTTTTATTCATTACTGTACTTTACACTCTATCCGAAGATATCTGATTGTGTTCCCTTACATTCGAAGCAAACAAGGGAAATGAGTGGGAAATGATTTACAATACCTCAGTGACACATTTATGATGGTAATGACTCCACAACCCCATAACATTATTTTATTATGATTTGTATGAGCTTATTATGTCCTGCACACACAGACTCACACACACACACGCCCACAGCACAAACATTTATACAACATCCTGCATACGGACACTTGGTTAAAGGATAACAAGTCCAACAATGTAGACAACAATACCGACAAAAAGACAAAGGAAGAGAAAAGTGTATGTGTGAGCTTTACCACAAGTGTGTGAATGAAACCAATTGGAGTCATTGAAGTATTAAATTCTTAATGAATCGAGGGAATTCGAGTGGTATTTTTCATAAATACCATGGTAAACAATTTTATGATTTGTTTACGCATTTAATATAATATTTGGACAAATTGCCATAGTTAGAGAGTGTTATAACACTGGAGATCAATGTGCCACCGACAACCATAAAAAGTGGTACATCTCTGACGAATACCAATTAAACCAGCACAGGGTCATTATGATTGTGTTTATAATTATAACAGATATGACCGACCGTTATGGATTGCGGGCCATTTGAAAATAAAATCAATTCATTCTACAATTTTTTAAATTTAAACCAGCCGCGGCAGCCGCATGAATGCAATCGTATTTTATAAATATTGGGAATATTTTTTATTACAAGCCACAATAAACCAAAACAAATTAAGTTTAGTTCGTTTTCATTAATTTTTGAAGCAGCCATTTGAACCAGTCATTTTATATTTAAGTCAAAACATTATTTGCCTCGAAATATTATTATGTTTTGGAAGAAACACACATGTGTTTCCACGTTTGGGAGAATTGCAAACATGCTTCCACGTAAGCATACGGATGTTTGGTATAAAAAATTCAGTTGGTTCCACGAAAAAACTATTCATGTTTACATGTAAACATGTTAATGTTTGCATTTAAATAAAATTGAAATTGGGACTGCCAAATATATAAATACTTGGAGTCTATTCCAAACATAACAAGGATCTTGCAGATTGTGTTTGTGTGTGATGCGACTAGGGCTAACTTCCGAGAACCACAGGACTAATATACCTACAATCCCTGCAACCATTGCTCAACAGCTGCTTTTACAGCACTTCAATAGATTTTCGATTAAAACTACGAAATTTTGCCGCACTACAAAAATTACCTTGTCATCCTCGCACAAACTTAACAATGTTTGCAGGTGAAGCGAATACCTTATTGTCAAATTGGAAAGAGGGCAACTAAGATTATGGGCCCAAATCACACATTTGTGACTTGTTCCGCTAAAACCGGATGAGCATACAAATTAGAATAGTTGATACAGACATTAGTTCATGGACATCATTTTTAAAATGGTATTTCAAAATATTTCAATAAATCGTTCAGTTCAGTTTTCGTTTGTGGGCCGCATATTGGCTACCATTGATTTTTATTTTTATAGGCACATGAATGACAAAGTTAGGCGAGCTAATAATCACTGTTACTGTCAGCCAAGAACAGTATCTCATATGACCACGGCAGAGTATAACCACGTAAGTACCTGTATGTGTATTTCAAATATCACTTTAATTCTAACTAAATACACTGAGAAACAAATTTAACAACATTTTGTTCAGATTTATTTTACGTTGTATATTGGACTAAAACTCAAAAATAAAAATCTGGAACCCCAGTGAGTTCTAGGGAAGTAAAAAAATGGTGTCCCCTAACATCCCATGACGGGATTGAGGAGAGCTTCTCACAATCAGTGAGATGTGCGCTTTCTAGTTTTACACTCACTAATTGCGACCTACAGTTTTACACCGGATCCGAACGGTAGTTTGAGAAACTTTTCATGGCTAAGTACTCGATGGAAGGGGATACCACTAGTATCAGATTTTTCACGGATGGATCAAAGTTGGACGAGCAAATAGTCTATGGGGTCCATTCACCGGACCTAAATGTAAATATCTCCTTCAAGCTGCCTGATCACTGTAGTGTATTTCAGGCGGATATTACCGCCATACTGGAGGTTGCTGAACTACTGAAAAGTAGTGTCACAACCCTCCGGAGAATAGATACAAACATCCAGGCTGCCATAAAATCCCTGGAAGCCATGTTTGCTACGTCCCTGACGGTAAAAGAATTCCACTCATCACTTAGGGTGATGACAGAGTATTTTGACATCGGGCTCATCTGGGTACCGGAACACAGCGACATTCCAGGCAATTGCGTAGCGGATGTGTTAGCTAAACAGGGCAGGGAACGAGGGAACGACGAAACAACTTCTCTTGGATTGCCCTGCTCTTGCAGGACTGAGAAGTAGGATATTCGGAACATATTTAGTTAGCACCGTAGCCCTATAGGATATTTCTGTAGGGCTAATAGACAAATTCGGTGTGAGGGCAATTGGCTAGACGACTAGTTAATAGTTGCTATGGAGGAAACTGCAGGTATCACAATGGGCTTCTTTAGCCTAAGTATGCTAGACAGCGTGCTGTCTTGCAGCCTTTTCAATCCACCAACCAACCAAGTACTCGATAGTACAGCCATCACTAAAAGAGGTGACCGTCGTCGAAAGAAATGTAAGGTGGTATGAGCAGGGATCGAACCCACGTTCTCATGTACAAGAGCACTACACTAACCATAGCACTACCGACGGTCACTGAAGTAAAACCTCATTTTTGGGTGGGTTACGCCCCTACTTTATGAGGCAATGATTAGAGTAATAAATTTGGGGTAGTACTAACAAGGCTACTAACTGTTCATCAGAATGTTTCAAATACAACTTTTTATTGCGCCAAACCGCTAGACCGAAATTTCGAAAAATCAATCAGATTTTGCGAATAGTATAAAATATTACACATTTTGAAAAGTAGAAGTCAAATTGGAAACAAAATATTGAAACGTATTTCGACTAGAGATTAGACCCTGGAATGTCGGTAATTAATATAAATGTCATTTCAATTTAGCAACAGTAACAACATTTGCATATATGTACTTTTATGTTTGTGTACATTTTGTAAAATTTGTAGATAATCCTGATAATGCCTCTCCGTGAAAGACGAAATATCGAGATATTAAGGAGCAAATAGTAAATCGGATATATATTGAGGTATTGAGCTTGAACTGAAAATAGTTTTGAAGGATGAAATAAAGGACACCGAATATTGGAAATCAACCACATATCGTATCATTAGCATTGTATTTAATACGAGGTTGAATTTTATGTTTCGGGATTTGGAAACCCTAGTGTTGCGATCTGGCAACTGACAGCTCTATCGTAAAGTTGGAAATTTTTGAAGTTATTCGTACTCAGAACGTTTTGACATACAAGCGCTATTTGTGCTGTTTACAGTAACTTAAAAGATTCATCTCGGCCCAAAAATGGAATTTAGTCGTGAACAATTTCGTGCAATTATTTTTTACAACTTTCGACGTGGATTAACTCAGCAACAGTGCATGGATGCACTTAATTCAATTTTTGGCGATGAAGCTTCATCAAGGACCAGTGTTTATCGATGGTATGGTGAATTCAATCGTGGTCGTACTTCACTCCACGACGAATTTCGTGAAGGTCGTCCAAAATCAGCTGTTGTTCCGAAAACCATTGATGCTGTGCGCGAACTGATTTTGCAAGATCGTTATGTGACCTATCGTGAGATTGAGACAACCTTAGGCATTTGTGGGACCAGTATACATTCAATATTGCATAAACATTTGACTGTCAAAAAAATCTGTTCGCGTTGGATCCCACACAGTTTGTCAATCGCTCAGAAAAAGGCTCGTGTCGATTGGTCGAAAGAAATGCTCTAAAAATACGATCTTGGTGCTTCGAATCACGTCTATGACATCGTGACAGGTGATGAATCCTGGATTTACGCGTATGAGCCCGAAAGTAAAGAACAGTCAACTGTATGGGTGTTTCAAGATGAGCCAAATCCAACAAATCCGCCTGTTTTTTCGGAAAAACCGGACATGTGGCAACCGTACCACTAGACCAACGCAGAACAGTGAATTCTGAGTGGTACACAACCATTTGTTTGCCAGTTGTCTTACAAGAAATCAGGAAAACCAACCGCCGAAGACGGATCACTCTTCACCACGACAATGCGAACTCTCACACATCGGCTGAAACAACTGCATTTTTGAGCATCCAAAACATCGATTTGATGGGTCATCCGCCGTATAAACCTGACTTGGCACCGAATGACTTCTTTTTATTCCCGTACGTAAAAAACAAACTGAGAGGTCAACGTTTTTCGACACCTGAAGAAGAGGTTGCTGCATTCAGAATGCATGTTTTGGAGATATGTACCTCAATCAGAGTGGCAAAAGTGCTTCGCCAATTGGTTCAAACGCATGCAAAAGTGTATAATGGAGAATATTTTGAGAAACAATAAAGTGATTTTCGACGATTAATATTTGTTTTTGTTCTCGAATCCCTAAACATAAAATTCAACCGTATTTGTATTTTATTTTATTATTTATTTCTCTTCAACACACAGAAATTCAGCCGAAAGTATAGTAGCATTCTTGTGACACTGTCGTTGTTGCTCAGTGTTATTCGAGTACTTATTATGGACCAAGTCTATTTTGTGATGCATTAGCAGTTTATGTCTTTTGATATTTTGTCATATTACCGCAGTTGCAATCTCTTTTAATCATGTGTGCTATTCATGGAACACACTTAGGCATATATACGAATGCAATTAATTCTGGTATCCTTCAAACACAAACACATCCATTACATATGAGTGAATGAGTATTTAAATTGCAACTGACTATCTGAGCAATAAATATCCCAGCAGCGTGAACGCCGAGACATTATCAAACTATGCCTGATAATATGCCTTCTGAGGGAGTTTGTTTTAATTCAACTATGCCCATTCATAGCAGGCCTACATACAGGTCCTTTTTACTTCATCTCTTAGACTGGCAAAAAATTCGCTGCACATTCATAACTCGCTTTTTGAAGAATGACTGGAAAGAGTCCTCATTTAAACGCACACAAAGATCCGATAAATGTACTTGTAGCCCTTCCCTTCAGGACTGGCAAGATGAACACTCTGTACCTTAGAAAATATACATAAACATGTCTGAATACACTCCGGTTCACTTATATAAAGGCACTAAAAATTCCATATTCAGCAGATTTTGCAATTTGTAACCGATTTTAAAATGGAAATGGAAGCTAGATATCTGGAGATATAAACAAAATCATGACAATAGTGGTTTCTTAACTAAAGAATATTTTTGAGCGGGCGATGTGTTAACACCTTTTTGCTACACGGTACCTGTTCGATTTCTATGAACACATTCGTAAATCTTACATTGGAAAATAAAAAACAGCGTTCAATCATATGATGACGTTACAGTTAAATAATATTAATACTTAAAATTATTTAAACACAAGTGCAAGCACATGTGCCATTATTTTCTTGCTCAATACTTTTTGTTTTATTCCCACAAAAGTCAAAGAATGCAAAGCAACAGACACTTGTATATACATATATACATTGTTATATTCGTACGTACGCTACACAAGTTCACACAATTTTCGTTGCTCTCTTGCTATCTCATTATTATATACGTATAATACGTCATTACTCTCTTTTCTCTGAGAGTGCTCCGCACCCACATTTTATTGGACTTACCTTTCACTATAATGAAAAAACAACAACACCAACAACAACTACTACTACTGATATGTTGGTGATTTGTTTGTGCTTGCTGTGTCGTGGAGTGTTTGTGTGGGTGGTGGGTGAAGGGGGGGGATACCTAAAAGAAAAACTGTTAAGGGAATGCAAAGAGTGGAGAGTGGGAGTGTAAATTGTCATGGTGGAGGGTATATAAGCTTCGGCCCGCCCCAACTTAACACCGTTTCTACTTGTTTTTTTATACACCGGGCAATGCTGAACATCAAATGACTCGCTTTGTTTGGCCATAGCAACAACAACGAAACGACCAAACACACAACATCACACATACTTTGTCCGAAGTAGCTGACGTATACGTGTGTCACATAACCACATGTTTGCCATATCAACAGCAACGAAACAGCCAAACACACAACATCACACATACTTTGTACGAAGTAGCTGACGTATTAGTGTGCCACCATAACGTCGACTGGGCTTTCAAATGAAATTTTGCGTGGCTATGCTTTATATCTCCGTTCAACAACAGCAACAGACACATGTACATACATACATTATTATGTGAATACATACGCTATAGACACAATTTCATTTGCCTCACCCCTGCCGCACCACTCTTTCATTGCTCTCTTGCTCTCTCATTTTTGTTTAACACGTCATTATTCTCTTTCGCAGTCGCAGAAAATCTGGTTTTAGCAGCAGCATAAAATCTGGTTTTAGCAGCAGCATAAAATCTGTTTTAGCAGCAGCAGAAAACCTGTCTGTGTGTTGTTTGCTTGTGTTGACTTTGAAAGATTTAGTCCCTATACGCCGCTATAGATGTTAACACATCAAACAATTCAAAAATTTTAAATTTTTTTTGGTTCACTTGAATAACGGCACTTAATTACATTATATTCCTGTAGGGCTTTAATATGAACCTGAAACTAAACAGAATATACTGCATGGGTCTTAAAAGACGAGCCAAGTCATTTAAAACCTGTTCGAGTATAAGGCATTTCAAATAAAATAGTAAGCTTCGTGTCGTGTCGGCATAACTAATGATGTGGCAATAGTTTCTTCAGAGTACCATAGGATGGTCAATTCTGAACGATACACAACCATATGTTTGAAAGAAGTTTTTGTGAACTAATTAAAATGAACCCCAAAAAAGTATCACTCTCCATCACGTAAAGAGCAGGGGCACCTCGAGCAGGATGTGGCTGTTCACCACGCCCCCCGTGTACTACCAACATTGCACTCGCCCACTTTTATTGCTGACTTTTAATCATTCTTTTGAATATTGAAAATTTCGTGTGAAACTCGTAGGATCTAAAATTAATATTTCTCACAATGTTGGCAGTGTGAGTGTCTGCCAACTTCCATATTCGCCAAATTGTATTTTTCTGGAGAGAATTGTCATCAGAATCATCATCGTGTTATTATACTGTGGTTATATTGTTGGAATGTCATGAATTGTTTATCCCTTAAAACGGTTATTAAAACTTTATGTTTGTGCGTGTTCTGCGTAAAACTGTGTCCTGTATTACTGTTGTATGAACATGCGAATAAAAGACAAAGCGCGTGAGTGTGCTAGCCCACAAAGGCAACACGAATGCTTCATAAATTGTAGCTAAAACAATGGACCATGTTTTACTAACAATATAACAACAAAAACTCTAACACACTCATGACATATGATTAGACAATAGCACGGAGAGGACTTTACGCATCTCTGTTTAGCTCTTTACGAGCGTGTGATGCTGTTTGAGTCACACGAAAATATAACCATATTAATAATCGTGCTGGAAACATGTTGGAAAAGGTGGTGAGGCCGAGCTAACTGTTCAACCTTCTAATCATCACAGTGTACAGTGGGGCGGATTGCAAAATAAGTGGTAATAATATCAGAACTTGTAAACTATTTGCCGGATCGTTTGAGGATGTACTCGAGATATATAGAGAAAGAGTCAGGCATTTAGGATATTGCATTTGGAGACACCCTGTAAGTACGCAAAATTTTCTACAGAGTATCAAAGAGGACTACTTTGAGGCTGCTCATGTTTTGAAGAGCTGTAACTTCTAAAATTTTGAGCCGACAAAAAAGATGGTAAAGAGTGTGATTTATCTCTCACCACTCCAAAAAAATATTTGCAATCAAATATAAACAATTTCAATTTTTGCTCTGACTTTTTCCACTGAGAACACGTCTGAAAAAATAACTTACAATAATTTTTAAATTATCCCCAACCGTGTTTGATCTAAAAAAATTCCAAAACTTTTCCAAAACGTACAATTAATCGCATATATTTCCTCGTAAAAGCATACATGTTTTCCAGTAAACATACTACTTTTTACATTTAAATAAAAGTGAGTTTGGGACTTGCAAACATATGAATGTTTGAAGTGTGTTTCAAACATATACATACCGTTGTTTTTCAGCGTGTAGATTTTTGGATATTTTTCAAATAATATTTTAGCTCAAAATAAAAACTTCATCAGACCATAAAAAGATAGGTTCACCTAAGACGGGTCTGTTCCTCCGGAATGTTAATATTTCAATGGAATATATTGCACTGTGTTATAAATATTTACATTAAATTTTATAAATTTTTATTAAAATTTTATAGAAATAAAAATGTTATAAAAATATTTTTTTTAAATTGAGTAAAATTTGACAACACCGATTTTTTCTTTCAACGTCTTGATTGGTCTTAAATTTTGTTTAAAAAAAGGTTTTAATTATAGAAGGTGGCACAAAAGTTGTCAATCGATTTGCTTTGGCTATTTCATGCATGAAAAGTGTTGGTTTTGCTTCTCAATTATGTTTGTGTGATGGCTTCAAGAGTCCGAGATTTTTTTACACAGACTCGTGGCTTCGAAAAATCCAACAAAAAGAAGTCTGGTATAGATAAATCGGGCGATCATGCCGGGTAGTTGGTTGGTTGCTTGAAAAGGCTGTAAGTAAGCACGCCGTCTAGCACACTTAGGCTAAAGAAGCCCATTGTGATACCTGCAGTTTCCTCTATAGCAACTATTGACTAGTCGTCTAGCCAATTGCCCTTTCAATGAATTTGTCTATAAGCCCTACAGGAATATCCTGTGCTAACTAAATGTGTTCCGAATATCCTACTTCTGAGCCCTGCCAGAGCAGGGCAATCCAAGAGAAGGTGTTTCGTCGTTTCCTCGTCCTCTTCCATATGCAGCATTTACAGAGAGTGGAGTTTCTATGTCCCAATCTTAGGGCGTGCTTTCCTACACGACAATGTGCCGTAAGTGTTCCTGTCATTGTGGATAACCTGCCTCTCGGAAAGTTAAGCAGTTGCCTAGTCCTCTTCCTGACTACCTGTGGCCAGAGGACCCTGGCTTGTTTGCAAGTTGAAGAATGTATCAACTTGTCCTGGAACATATTATCGGCCAACTGCCTGATCTGCAAACGGCAGGTAGAGATTGGCATACTAACACCTTCTTTTGCCGGAAGAACCTGTGCCCGTAGTACCCTGTCTAGCTAACGCATCAGCTACGCAATTGCCTGGAATGTCGCTGTGTCCCGGTACCCAGATGAGCCTGATGTCAAAGTACTCTGTCATCACCCTCAGTGATGAGTTGCATTCTTTCGCCTTCAGGGACGTAGCAAACATGGCTTCCAGGGATTTTATGTCCGTGTAGATACATGTTCTCCGGAGGGTTGTGAGACTACTTTTCAGCAGTTCAGCAGCCTCCTGAATGGCGGTAATTTCCGCCTAAAATACACTACAGTGATCAGGCAGCTTGAAGGATATATTTACATTTAGGTCCGTTGAATGAACCCCATAGCCCCCAACTTTGATCTCCTTCCAGTGGCTTTTCCCAGATGTTTCTGTTTGGAATAGAAGTCCTTAGATTTGTCGCTGGTAGAAGGTAGGGGATACAGTAGTCCGTTTCTACGGGAATAGAGTTGATCCGGTGTAGTAATTCAGCGTGTTGGGAATGCCCTGATATCAAAACGCCACAATCTCTGATTCTCACCAGGGATGTAGCGGCTGCCGATTCGGCCATGATATCAGGAGTACAGATGTTCAGGATAGCACTAAGTGCAGTACCTGACGTCGTGCCCATTGCCCCACTAACACTAATCAGTGCTGATCTTTGAATTGTCATCAAGGAATTCAGAATATATTTCTTTTGGAGGGACGATGCCATAGAGAAGTATTCACATGGTGATCTATAAATCCACATGGTGATCTTAGGAGACAGTCCCTAGCACTTTCCTATCGCCCCTTTACAGCAGTAAAGAGCAACAGCCACCTTTTTCACCCTCTCCTCCACATTCGGTTTCCAAGACAGTTTTCTGTCGAGAATTATTCCCAGATACTTGACCATTTCCGCCAACTGTAATTGCACCCCATTAGCTGACGACAGCTCAAATGCGGGTATTTTATATTTCCGAGAGAACAAGATAAGCTCGGTTTTAAGTGGTCCAGGTCGAAATCAGACTAACTAGGCTGGTTGCTCGAATGCTAAGTAAATTGAGATTTCAAACCATATAGATGATAGTCAATATCATCGTCATAGGCAAAGACCTGGCATTCGACTCTGTCCAATTCAAGAAACAGTTCATTGACAGAAGTTAACCATAATAGTGGAGACGGAACTCCCACCTGCGGTGTCCCCCGATTAACGTTCCTCGCAATTGTAATACCACCCCATTCAGCTTTGAGGGATCTATCCACCAGAAGCTTCCCAATTAAGCGTGTCACTAAGCTGTCGACTCTATGATTCTGTAACGACCTGAGAATCGCCGAAGGTTGAATGTTATTGAAGGCTCTCTGGATGTCCAGGAAGGTCCCCAGAACGTAGACGTTATTCTCAAGAGAGTTTTCAATTATACTGACTATAGAGTGGAGAGCCGTCTCAGTTGACCTGCCCTTGATATAGGCATGCTGAGAACTCGATAGTAGATTCTGTGGAAGATTACTTCGAACATGAATGTCCAGTAACCTTTCAAATGTCTTAAGAACAGGGGATGTTAGACTGATTGGTTTAAAGTCCTTTGGTTTGACATGAGAGCATTTGCCCACTTACGGACGAAACCCACATTGGTTTGCTCCCAAATGCTTGGAATGTGTCCCAACATAAGGCAGCCCCTGAAGATTGCCTCCAACCAACTACAAGATAGATATATTGCCTCCTGTAGTTGCGCGGGATTTATCCCGTCAGGTCCGGCTGATTTATAGGGCTTAAAGCAACTAATGGCCCATATCAGATTCTTTCTGCTCACTATATGCCGGGCAGTGCAAATCACCAAAACGAGAGATAAGGCGACCCGGAAATGCAGCCCTCAGAATATCGGTTTTGGCTCGAGAATTCTGCGTCGTTGCACCATCCTATTGTAACTATATGTTCAAATGTCTCAATTCATACAATAGAGGAAGAAGAAGGTCGTTGGGCATAGGTTTGTAGTGTCTGCTGTTCAGAGAGTGCACAGTAGCATTTAACCGTGTGACGACCACAGGCAAGTATGTTTACCAATAGGTTTTTGACACCTACAATTGTGCTGGTAGGAGGTAGAGCAAATCTGTCCATGGTAGGAGGTAGAGCAAATCTGTCCATGCGTGATTTATAGAAGGTGCGGGAGGCAGCATGTCAATTCTCCAAATGGTCCGTTTTGACCCGTATGATCCATCAGATTGGGTCAACAACTGGGATGATAGTTTGGGATTCAAAGGGATGCAAGTGATTAAAAAATGTGAGGTCGAATATCAACGTGCTTACATAGATCGAAGAAATGTTTGGCAACTATGTGTGCTTTTCCGCTAAAACAAAATAAAATGTACCAAGAAAAAAATAGTTTGTCCCATTTTTTGCAGCCTAAGTATTATTATGTCATAGACCACGAAAATATTCAAAACAAATTTGAATGTCTTCGGCCAAAAATGTATGGCCGTCCAAGGGTTAAAGATGGATCAAAGTTGGACGAGCAAGTAGGTTATGGGGTCCATTCACCGGACCTAATGTAAATATCTGCTTCATGATGACTGATCACTGTAGTGTATTTCAGGCGGAAATTACCACTACTGCAAAGTAGTGTCACAACCCTCCGGAGAATATGTATCTACACAGACAGCCAGGCTGCCATAAAATCCCTGGACGTCATGTTTGCTACGTCCCTGACGGTGAAAGAATGCTACTCATCACTTAGGGTGATGGCAGAGTATTTCGACAACAGGCTCATCTGGGTACCGGGACACAGCGACATTCCAGGCAATTGTGTAGCGGATGCGTTGGCTAGACAGGGCACTACGGCACAGATTCTTCCGGCAAAAGATGGTGTTAGTATGCCAATCTCTACCTGCCGTTTGCAGATCAGGCAGTGGGCCGATAATATGTTCAAGGACAAGTGGAGACTTACTTCAACTTGCAAACAAGCTAGGGTCCTCTGGCCACAGGTGGACAGGAAGAGGACTAGGAAACTACTTAACTTGCCGAGAGCTCCACAATGTTATTAACACTTACGGGTCATTGTCTTGTTGGAAAACACGCCCTAAGATTGGGGCGTAGAAACTCCACTCTCTGTAGATGCTGCATGGAAGAGGACAAGGAAACGACGAAACACCTTCTCTTGGATTGCCCTGCTCTGGCAGGACAGAGAAGTAGGATATTCGGAACACATTTAGTTATCACCGTAGCTCTACAGGATATTCCTGTAGGTGTTATAGACAAATTTATGGAAAGGCCAAGTTGGCTGGACGACTAGTCAATAGTTGGTATGGAGGAAACTGCAGGTTTCACAATGGGCTTCTTTAGCCTAAGTGTGCTAGACGGCGTGCTGTCTTGCAGCCTTTTCAATCAACCAACCAAGGGTTAAGGCCATGATACACGCCAATGATAAAGCAAAAACACAAGCGCTGAAGGTGAGACATATAGACATTCCAATTTTTTTTTGTATTTTCTCGGAAAATTACCTTTTTCCCTGCAATCCGGGTTATAGCAGATTACGGATGTATCTTTATCTTTTACGTATGACAAAAGACAACGCTGCCCGAGTTGTTTCAACAAGAATCCAGCCAAAGTCTGGTATATCGATAGCCTTTATATCTTAATTTCCATTATGTCTGGTTAGAGCTATTTCAAAAGCTATTAATTTCAGAACTTCATTCGGACTGACAGCTAGAACTCTTGGGTAGAATTGGATTTCGAAAAATCACGGAAATCAGGGGGGGGGGGGGGGGGAGAAATGTGACTTTGACTACTCTTCTCACAAGGCTGCCGTGTTCAAAGGTCTTTAGTATCTGTTCTGAGCCTGTTATCTAAGGAAAATAAATTTTTATTCCATTCAAAAGTTTATTAAAATAAACCATTTACAACCCTATTTTTATGGATTTCATATTTAATGCTCTTATTTTACGTCTTTCGTCCTTCTAATAACTGCTCCCTATCGTCTTCACATCTTAACTTGTCATGGAAGTAAGAACAACCAGGATACAACAATAACAAATGATTAACGATGTCAATGTCCTGGCTATAAATATAAACTAGTATGTCGTTCCTGATGATGTTGTGCTTTGGACCTGATGATGACTGTGTTTTATATGTGCCAGACGTGGCTGACTGACTGACATTGATGACGCATGTCGTCAACTGACACACACACAGAGTGCTTGACTGGACTTAAGTTTTAAATCATGAACACAAAGTGGATTTCGTGGACATGACAATTCAAATGTTGGGCAGGTACTTAAATAATTGGGCTACGTGATACCTGAGATGACACATCAACTGAATATTGAATGAAAAAGGTCGGAGCAAATTTTTAAGCAAATACCGCCAAGGTAAGAAGGGACAAAGTCACACATTTGATATTAATAATCGGTTTCTTCGTGATTGCAGCTCAGAGGCTGAAAATCTCATTTATTAAACTAAAACAGAACCAGTAAAAAAGGGACTAAATAAAAATCATCACTTATGAATTTGACTGTAGAGCGCGTCGAAACCGTGTTGTCTTTAAAGCAACAACAATAATCATGTGTAATGAGAACCGATGGTTCTCTGGATATGAAGAGAAATTTTTGCATATGTTTTTTTTCCGTATTTTGCTTGTGATATTTTTCAAAGACAGTGGCCGTCGGTGGTGCAATAGTTAGTATGCGTGGCTCTTGTACATTAGAACGTGGGCTCGATCCCTGGTCAGACCACCTTACATTTCTTTCGTCGACGGTCAACTCTCTTAGTGATGGCGACACTATCGAGTACTTAGTCATGGAAAAGCTTCTAAAAAAACCCGTTCGGAACCGGTGTAAAACTGTAGGAGGGGGGAAAGTGACTGATTGTCTCATCGTCATGGGATATCTCAGGTACCAGTAGCGCGGTGTCTCAAGTATCTCTCCATATTCCTAACATGGTCTGCACATCTGCGATGAGATTTCCGCCCTTGTCTTTACAGAACGGGGGCCCTGAACCGTGTCCATTAATCCCGTTTTTGACTTTTTGGTAGAATATTCGGGCTTCGTTCTTCCTTCGGTATATCTCAATTCTCTTACTCTCTCGTGCTTTTTCCACTGCCGTTTCTTACGCCTAAAGAGACGGTTTACCTCCTTTCCCTCACCCCCATTCCACCCAGTCGCAGCTCGCGTTATAATTGATCTTTTCATCATTTGCAATGCGACACTCATCATAGTACCATTTTTTGTTGCGAAGCGGGTTTCAAAACCAAGTACGGTTATCGGGGAAGTTTTCATAGAGTCGGAAATGCGTTTCCACTGCGCTTCAGGATCGTCATCGTCAAACCTTCCTTGTGCAGGCCGTAGCAACGTCTGGTAATTGCAACTTTCCGATGTCAAGATTTCCCTGCGTCTGGTTTTTTTCACTCTACTTAATCTTCTGCGAACCTTTGCTGCTACGAGATAGTGATCAGAATTGATGTTAGCTCCTCTGATCACTCGTACGTCCATTACACTGGACACTGGAGCCTTCCATCAATTACCACGTGATTAATTTGGTTCTTCGTTCTTTGATCAGGGGATATCGAAGTACCCTTGAGGATGTCCTTATGCTGGAAAGTTAGTCAGTCTCATACCATTGTCAGGACCGTCAGAATGTAGACTGAATTGAATTGAAACACTTTATCCCAGCCTACTTTAGCATTAAAATCTCCTAGTACAATCTTAATATCATGTCCAGGGTGGACATACGTTTTCTCTACGCGCTCATAGAATATGACTTTAGCATCATCATCTTCCACTTCCGTCGGGACATACACACAAATTAGGGAAATACAAAAATATTTCACTTTCATGCGGATTGTGGTTTTAATTTCACTCACAGGATTGAACTTAGAGACTAGATGTACCAGTCTTTTGCCAACTACAAATCCGCAACCAAATTCATGTTTTTTTTTTTCATGGCAACTGTAGTACATGTCGCAGTTTCCGTGCAGCCATGTCCTGTCCATCGCATTTCCCCGATAGCCGTAATACCAGCCTTATAACTTTCGAGGACATCTGCCAATTGGATACTTGCACCGGATACTATTTGCTGAAAATGGATCACAAAGCATACTACCAAGGTTGGAATTTTCGGCCTCAGAGTCTTTAAATCGTGATATACATCTCAAAACTTGGTTCATAATATTCGATTAGATCATGATTGGTAGTATTTGAAAATTAACCATACCCTTCTAAATTTTTAAATATTCTCGGATCTGCCATGAACAGAAGTAATAAAGTCAGCTTAGAAATCAAACGTGTAATTGTGCTTGCAAACAGGTGTTATTTCGGGTTAAGCAGACACCTCAGAGATAAGACCCTCTATATCAGTCTCTCATACAATCTGTTTTGCTTTATGGCGCAGAATCTTGGGTCATATCGCATGCTGATGAAACATCACTGGGAGTCTTCGAGAGAAAAATGCTCCGAAAAATAAATATATGGTCCAATAATAGAAAACGTCGAGAATCGACGACGGGTGAACCTCGGGCTGTATAATCATCAGCGTGGTTACGCGTATCAAAATGTCGCGTTTACACTACCTTGGAATGGATCAGAATGAAACAGGTTCGAAAAGTATTCGAAGACGTACTTGAAGGACATCGAAAAATTGGACGACCAAGTCTTCGCCGGGAAGACCTGGTGCAAAATTGTCTGCGAGAGCTTAGTGTAACCAACTGGAGGAGAAAAGCTGAAGATCGAGCTGGTTGGAGAAACATATTATCCTCATTTTGCAAGACCCTTGACCTACCCTGGTTGTTTGAGGCCACTTACACGTTGAAAAAACGGCCTCTGTAACATTTTCTCCCAAACATATTTCGCAGGAACCATGTGTATATTTGGAAACACACTTCAAGCATTTATATGTTTGCAAGTCCCAAACTCTGGTGTATTTAATTGCAAACATTAGCATGTTTACTAACAAATATGCATGCTTTTACGTGGAAACATATGGTTACATGGTGGAAAAATTCTGTCAGTTCTTGTTGTTGGAATTATAGGCCTTTCAATGATGTTGATACTTAGGGTACTTTGATCGATACTAATTCGCACATGTGAATTGCAGAATTGAGTTTGTACATATACGATTGATGATCAACCGATGGTATCAATTCAGGCACAGTAGTTAGGCATCTGATGATGAACTTGTCATGGAGTTCGAAACTAGTCATGCCAGTGAGTGTGTGTTGAACTGAATTGTCTATTATTTCCTACAAAAACTAACCAGTTTTCAATTAGAAAAATGTTCATGACTTGTAAGCGTGTAGTATGAATTTCTCATACATTAACCAAAAACTAACAAAAATTCGGTCAATAAAATTCGAATTATTCTTTGTTTCTTTATTTATTAGAATTAAAATAAATAATTAATACAAAATAATAAAATATTTAAAATTACCCATTATGCATTTACTTGCTGAAGGCATTACTTTTTTATGAAATGAGAATCTGCTGCTCTTTGTTGTCTCTGTTTTCAGAAGGTTTCAACTATGCCTTGGTTTTCACTATGCGTTGGTACACAAACAATATACATACTTATATACAAATCTAGTTCATGCAAGCTAAGCGTGTATTAATTACTTGTGTGTTTTTATTATATTTCACAAATAGTCCGCATTTCCGATTTTTTTCATTAGAGGCTCGGGCAGAAAGAGGGATTCACGTTGTTGCCATTTCCTTCCTCAAAATCGTTTCTCACTTTGGTATCACACATAAATATATGCGAAACACATACACAACAACCAAAGCAACATCACAAGCCATTTAAACGTCCTAGCGATTGTTTATACTTTTTTCACTGATCAAGTGCTTTTGGTATCCTCTATCCTATGAACCATTGACGACTGAATACATGAAATTAAAATGCAATACATCACCCAAAATAAGAAACACTTCATCTGCAATTTACACACAGATTCAGGAAGATTTATGAATCACTGACTGAGAAAATAATAGAAAAATATCGATACACTTTCAAGATACTCTCTCGTTGCCCCTCTTTTAGACTTTTGCTCTCGAGAGAACATAAACAGTGAAACAAACTGTATTTGTATCACAGTCATAAATACATTTGGGTCGCAAACACATATGTTAAAACATATTAATTGAACAAGCATATAATATTGAATAGCAAACACAATACGTTTGGGCACAAGTATATTATATTTGCGACAAGCTCCAAACACATGTTATAACTGGGTTTTCAATAAGAGCGCTACAAAAGTTTTTTTAAATAAAACAAAACCGGTTTTAGATACCAATGAAATTCTTTATTCCTGTGAAAGTACGTTCGACGCCATTATGTATGAAACTCGATTTCTTTAGCATGGCCACCACGGGCACGCTTGCAGAAGTCCAGACGCTGAACCCAATTTTCGACGGTTTTCAAGCATAAATCGGCCGATACTGCTTCAATTTCACGTTCGATATTAGTACGAAGTTCATCAATCGTCGCTGGCTTGTTGGCATAGAGCATAGACTTGACGTAGCCCCACAGGAAATAATCTAACGGCGTCAAATCGCACGACCGAGGCGGCCAATCGACTGGGCCATTTCGTGAGATAACACGTTCACCAAACTTGGTTTCCAATAAATTGATTGTGGCATTCGCTGTGTTGCTTGTGGCGCCGTCCTGTTGGAACCACATGTCCTCCAAGTCCATATTATCCAATTGGGGCCAAAAATATTCGGTTATCATTGAACGGTAGCGATTCGCATTCGCAGTAATGTGCCGGTCTTGATCATCACGGAAGAAGTACGGCCCAATGACGCCGCCAGCCCATAAACCGCACCAAACCGTAATTTTTCCGGGATGCAATGATGACTCATGGATTACGTGTGGATTGCTGTCTGACCAAAAACGCAAATTTTGCTCATTGACGAAGCCATTCAGCCAGAAATGAGCCTCATCGCTGAAGATGGTTTTCCGATGAAAAGCTCTCTTAAAGTTGAGGCCACTGACTCCAAATTTCGGTAGTAAATTTTAATAATTTCGACTCGTTGTTGGCTCGTATATCTTTCCATGATGAAATGGCAAACCTTACTGAAGAGAAATGTCAAAAGAGCGGGAAAAAAGTATGGCGTCGTTTGCTGTAGCTATCGATTTACTTTTGTAGCGTCTCAGTTGAAAAATCGTTTATTTGCATCCAAACAACAAAAAACTACAGATTTTTAGGGGTGTAAATAAGAATTGTCAATTGTATTAAAAGTAGTGGTACTTTTGCGACCAGGGTTTACAAATGGTAACCGATTTCAAAAAACTTAGTTTCGTAAGATACCGCTAGATCAGTGATGTTATAATTCTGGAATAGACCATTTACCGATTTTGTTTTATTATTTTGCCTTTGGTTTACCAACAACTAGTCGATATTATCGAGAATTGGTTCAGTATTCCTTTCTATATATTCGATATTCGAAAATAAAGAAGCAATATATACTGACTGATTGACGGTTTTACCTAAGTGGCATGAAACGCAAATAATTATAGGGTATAGGGTATAATATAGTCGGCTTAAGCATTGGGTGCATCAACTTTTTTCCCTGTCCACAGTATTTATTTTTATATTTTAATATATAACTTAGGTTTCCATTTAAATGTCACAAACACATGCACGCACATTTTACAAGTATTTTCTTCATGATAAAGAACCCTTAGCCTTCAGTCATATCAGTTGTATTCAGAGAATTCTACACAATAGTCTCTCACCAGTGTCTAACACTTCTTTACTTCTCAGTCATTGTCAAGGAGTATCTAGAAGTTTTTATGGTAATGTTCTGTTTGATTTACACAGTTTTTTCTGTCACTGTATGTAGTCATGGCCCATTTATTAATTTTTAAAAGGTTTTCAACCCCAAACAAATATTTAAATTCCTCCCGAAGTATTTTGCAATCACATAAATTCTACGAACTCGATTACATTGGAAATTTGTTTGTATTGGCTCAAAATTCTTATCCGATTCTTGTTCATGGAAAGGACTAAGATAATAATACTTGGCCAATTTTGATTGTCACCGAAAGGCTATAAATCAAAAGTTTTTGTCTGAAGTTAGTATAGGTTTTGTTTTGTGGGGGAAAATATGGTGCGGTGGGTTGCCTGTAGATTATATGACATCTAGGAGAAATTTTACGTCTTTAAAATAAACGTCTTTAAAATAAATTAATACAAGAATATTAAAAGAAAAAAATATTTTCCCATAACATCCTTTGACGGAACTGGGGAGAGCTTCTCACAACCAGTGAGCTGTGCTCTTTCTAGTTTGTATACTCAATAATAAAGACCCACCGTTTTACACCGGTTCCGAACGGTATTTTGAGATTCTTTTCATGGCTAAGTACTCGATACTGTAGCCAGCATGAAGCGAAATAAATGTAAGGTGGTCAGAGCAGGGATCGAACCCGCGTTCTCATGCACAAGAGGCGCGCACACTAAGCATTGCACCACCAAATATTAATATCCAATATTTCGAGATTCATTGCCAGATTGCTCCTTGTAACCCCAAAAATTGCCAGAATTATAAATAGCTACCCTCGTATATTGAAAGCTAGGTTAGGTGAGGTAGACGTGGCTGTCACTATTGAGAACCGTTGTGATACCAATGGACATCATGTTCCGTCTCCATCGTTGAACCTGTTAATTGACCCTGTATGGACATCCGATAACCCAGGACGTGGCTGAAGACCGGACGTACATTAGTCCCTGGCTAACCACTTAGTACTCTGCAGAAAAGTCCTAAGATCAGTCAGTTTAACTTCCTGAATGTCTGTAAGATCCAACAGGAAGAAAGATCCTAGATATTTCCTCGTACTAATACCAAAAGCCGGCCAGTAGCATATAAGATGCTTGACGCTCTCTTCCTTCTCTTCATCCCAACAGCTGCTACATTAAACATGAGCTGAGATTGCAAGCCCAGACCTGTGTCTGCCTATTAAACAGCGTCCAGTAATCACAGCTACTTGCATAGAGATATCTAGTCTAGGAGTGTATATCAAGTTCAGCGTACGATTTAGGTCATAGCTTGGCCAAACTTGCCTGGCGATTCTGCAATATGTGCCACGAGACCATCCATCATTCGCATGTCTGAGAGTTTCAGTTTCAAGCATGCGCTTGCATGAAGAAAGTTGCATTCCCACATGCTCCATATCCAGTGGATAAGGTAAGGTAGTTCCTAATCTAGCAAGCTTCACTGATCTATGGTTCCCTGGAATGTTCCTGTGCCCCAGCAGCCATATAAAATGAATATCGATCCGTTTGGACATCTCATGCGCGGCAGTTGCGAGCTGTTCTTGAAGTCAGGAATACAGATTGTAGAGAATTTATAGCAGCCTGACTATCAGATTAGATATTGATACCCCAGGCGTTGATGACGTTTCGCCCCAGCCAAAGGGCAATCTCTCTAATTGCCATAACGTCTGGCGGAAAGATATTACAATGGTCTGGAAGCATTTTTCTAAGGCTTCAAATGGACTCCAAACCCTACCTTTCCAGCAGTGTAGCAGTATAAATAAAATAACCTGTCCTGCCTGTCCGGGATATGAGTGGAGTAGTTTCCGTTTTAGTTTTGATTATTTGATCGTTAAGATGTGATGTCCTTGAATAATTTTTCCGGTTCAAGATCAATTTCTATGAAAAAGTACCTTTATATCAAAAAGTACATTTTCGTAAAAGACATAATAATAAGAAATAATATGAAATTTCTTATATGGTGGACACTTGGAAATATAGCCATTTCAATGACCACCCAGGTATATTACCAGCACCCTTTTCAACAAGTATTTTCGTTTCTTCAACCAAATTTCAGTTGTGGGGACAGCCGAGTTTACGGTTGCTGCAACCTCTTTGCAACCTGGGAATCTGGTGACTGAGAAGCAGAGTGTGCTCAAAATGTGGAGAGACCACTTTTCAGCACTACTCCACTTAGATTCTTCCACTGACGATCAGCAGGTAATGATAGTGGAAGATAGTGTAGATTGGTCCCCCCCGTCCCCCAGCCAAGACGAGATTAGAACGGAGATCTCCCGCCTTAAGAATAATAAAGCCGCTGGTGCGGATGGCCTACCCGCTGAACTTTTAAAGACAGGTGGCGAAGGACTGGTAGCCCACGTGCATGAACTTATATGCGGTCTATGGCTGGGGGAATCTATGCCCGACGATTGGAGTCTCAGTGTATTATGTCCTGTATTCAAAACGGGTGATCCGTGTGTGCCTGTTCCAACTATCGCGGTTTCAGTCTTTTATCCATCGCATATAAGGTTTTGTCGAGCGTATTATGTGAAAGACTAAAGCCAATTATTGAAAACCTGATTGGACCTTATCAGTGTGGTTTTAGACCAGGCAAGTCCACGACTGACCAAATATTCATGCTACGCCAAATCCTGGAAAAGACCCACGAAAAGCAAATCGATACATACCATCTTTTTGTCGACTACAAAGCTGCTTTCGATAGCCCCATATGGGGAAACTGTACGAAGCTATGTCTGAACTTGGTTTTCCGGCAAAACTGATCCGCCTCTGTAGAATGACGCTGACCAACACCAAATCAGCAGTGAATGTTGGGAAAGACCTCACTGAACCATTCTGTACCAAGCGAGGACTTAGACAAGGCGACATACTTTCGTGCAATCTCTTCAACATCTTAACGGAGATAATAATGAGAAAAGCTGCAGTAAATACGAACAAGACCATTAACACGAAAAGCCATATATTGCTGGCGTATGCTGACGACGTAGATATCATTGGGCGAAATTTGCGAGAAGTTACTGCAGTATTTTCAAAAATCAAAAAGGAATCAGCGAAGGTGGGTCTTGCTGTTAATGAGGGCAAGACAAAATTGATAGTGTCAACGACTAGAGAAACCTCTCGACTTGGTCCGCACTTGAATGTTGACAACCGATTTATTTTTGAAGTGGTAGATGAATTTGTCTACCTTGGATCTGCCGTGAACAACGTCAGCCTGGAGATAGATAGGAGAATTGTGCTTGCAAATGGATGTTATTTTAGGTTCAGCAAGCAGTTTAGGAACAAAGCCCTCTCTCGACGGACAAAAGTCCAGCTATATCAGACTCTCATTTTAACTGTCTTGATATATGGCTCCGAAACTTGGGTTATATCGCAAGTGGATGAAAAACACCTGGGAATATTCGAGAGAAAAATTCTCCGAAAATATATGGTCCTCTTAGGGAAAACGGCGAGTCCCGACGTCGCTGGAGCCCAGAGTTATATAGTCTGTATTCTGACGTGGACCTAGCTACTTGAATCAAAGTAGGCCAATTGCGTTGCCTAGGCCATGTTATCAGAATGGATGTAGATGAGCCAGCGCGAAAGGTTTTCGATAACGTACCCGATGGAAGCAGGAAAAGTGGATGACCAAGGTTCCGTTGCAAAGACCAGGCAGAAGAGTCCCTCCGTATCCTTGGTGTTACCAATTGGCGAGAAAAGGCGAGGGATAGAGCCAGTTGGAAGAATATGTTGAAATTTGTTTGTTTAATTAATATGTGCACGACATCTGACCTCATGAGGTTGTAAAATGGTCAATAAAAGTAAAAAAGCAACCTCTTTGCAAACAATAAGTTCTCTGAATGCAACCTATATATGTGTAGGCCGTCCAGCCCCCCGCCAACTGCTGACCTGCTGAGGACATCCGTTGGTACCTGTCATAGATACTCTAATATAGTTACCTCCCACATATACCAACTTTACGTAACTAGTGTAGGCTAGTACCATCGTACACACATTGGTAGTTACCTACGAAGAAGTCGACCGGGATGCTTGAAAATAAGGAGACTATGTCGAAGGACATCATCTTTTCGTAATTTTGGATGATGCCAAAATGAATACATTGAATACTGAATGAATTTTCAGGTCAAAATTCTGAACTTACTAGTCAAACATGGCCAAAACAAGCTAGAGAACAGCAGAAATTAATCGGGAACAAGTACATTTCTGGAATTTCCGTAAATGCGTTAGATTTGAATGCTAATGTACGAGAAGTTAATACTCGTACAACAAGGTTTCACGGTCTGTGATACTTTTCTAAATGGGGAAATGGTTAGGTTTCTAAAAATTGCATGGTTTCGTAGGAATAATAACGGGTCCGCCAAATAACTTTTTTTTTTGAAAATGCTATAAAAAAAACTACTGAATATTTTCTCAAATTTTTTTTTTTTGAAAGTACAATCCTTCCGGTTAATAATGGAAAATAATTTCATTCAAATGGCTGCCTCGGCTGGCCATGCAGTAGCCTACGCGATCGGTCCAATTGTTAAGCACATTATTGATTGTGTGCAGCTGTATTTCACCAATGGCTTCACGAATATTGTCCTTTAAAGCGTCAATTGTCTCTGGCTTGTCGGCGTAATACTTATCTTTGAGGGCACCCCACAAATAATAGTCCAACGGTGTCAAATCGCAGCTCCGAGGTGGCTCTACGGCTGATAATGCGATCTTCAAAAACAGGGCGCAAAACATCGAGTGTAGGCACGTAGCGCCGTCCTGTTGAAACCAAATGTTGCCCATATCCTCCTCTTTAATTTTTGTGAACAAAAATTCGTTCAACATGGCCCGATAACGATCACCATTGACTGTAACGGCCACTCCTTGCTCATTTTCGAAGAAAAATGGCCCAATTATGCCTCTGGACCAAAATCCGCACCAAACAGTGACTCGTTTTGAGTGCATCGGCTTTTCTATGTATGCGTGCGGGTTTTCTGTGCCCCAAATGCGACAATTTTGTTTCTTTACATACCCGCCAAGATCAAAATGAGCTTCATCTGAAAAGATGATTTTTTTGGCAAAACCGGCATCTTCTGTAAGTCGATCGCAGGCCCATTTTTCAAATATTTCCCAGCGTTGTTCAAGCGTATACACAACCATATTCGTTCAGCGGAAGGATACAACTAATTATCTGTCAAATCAGACATGAGCTAAGTGTTACCATTCACGAAATAAGCACTAGTGAGTAAAAAAACGTTAGATGGCGGACCCGTTATATATATCAGAAAATAACACCCATTGGAATAACTAGTTTCGAATTCCAAGAAAAGTTAATCATCAGATGCCATCTCACTGTGCCCTGAATTGGTACCATTAGTAAGACCATCAATCGTCTATATTCCAACTTTAGAGGCAATTTACATATTGGACTTGGTATCGACCGAAAATTCATCAGTACCAACTCAACCTGAAAGCCAATTATTCTAATATCAAGAGCAGAAAGACTTTTTCCTTCATGTTCTCTTTCCATTTTCGATTCTCGCAATGTTGCAGTTGTTATGAGGTTAGTTTATCTATAACATACAGTTGCAGGCGTTAAATCGGATGATCTTGGTGGCCAGTTGACATCAGAATTTTTTGAGATAATTTATTCTGGAAATCCTTGATACAATAAATCGGTTGTTTCATTAGAAGTGTGGCAGGTGGCATCGTCTTGCTGAAACCACATGTGGCCCAGATCAATGCCGTCTAGTTGAGGACACAACAACCCAGATATAATGTTCCTGTAAGGAATGCAGTTCACAGTCACTACAATATCGGCGTCATATTCAAAAAAGTAAGGCCCAATCACGCCTCCTGCCCAAAATGCGCACCAGACAGTAAAGAGTTGTGGGTGCATTTGTTTTCCGTGGATGTTATGAGAACTTTCTGAGCCGTAAATTCGACAATTTTGTATATTCTCGAGGCCATTCACATGGAAATGCGCTTCATCGAAGAAAAGACTTGTTTTTTGAAAAATTGACATTCATTTTGCTCCATTACCCATTGAACGAATTGCCCGCGCTTTCCATGGTCTGCTGGTTTGAATTCCTGAGTATACTGAATTTTGCACCCACGAAGGTGGAGGTCTTTTGCCAAAATTCGCTGCGTAGTGCTCGGTGAAATTTGAAGTTTTTGAGAACGATGCCGAATTCATGTCTTCGAGTTTTCGGCGACACTTTCTTTTACAGCAGCAATGTTTTCAAAAGACCGTCCAGTACGTTGACGCACAGCAGTCTTACTGTCCATAACCGACCCAGTTTCTTAAAAGTTTTAGACAACTCTTCGAATGAGGCGTGGTACCTCCCATAAAAATTACAAATTAAAAATCCATTATTTCTACTCCTGTAAACGATATTTTACCAAAATTGGGTATGTTGGTTAGGTGTGAATATACTAAGATCTGCTGTAAATATGGGCGGGATTGGAAAAAAGGGCGTGGTCATATATAAAGAATTTATAGTCAAAAACTATGTATTTTGCGGGTTTGCTTTTGTAATACTCGGAAGAAACATATGTTACAGCTGCCGAATTTCAGAATTGCCACTTGCGCAAAGAAAATGACACCAAATTTAAAAAGTGCAATCTTGGTTGGTTGGTTGGTTGAAAACGCTGCAAGACAGCACGCCGTCTAGCACACTTAGGCTAAAGAAGCCAATTGTGATACATGCAGTTTCCTCCACAGCAACTATTGACTAGTTGTTTAGCCAATTTGCCCTTTCAATAAATTTGTCTATAAGACCTACAGGAATGTCATGTAGGGCTACGGTGCTAACTAGATGTGATCCGAATATCTTACTTCTCAGTCCTTCCAGAGCAGGGCCATCTAAGAGAAGGTATTCAGTCGTTTACTCGTCCTCTTCCTTTCGGCATCTACACAGAGTGGAGTTTCTATGTCCCTATGATAGGGCGTGTTTTCCTACAAGACAATGTCCCGTAAGTGTTCCTATCATTGTGTATAACCTGCCTCTCGGCAAGTTAAGTAGTTGCCTAGTCCTCTTCCTGTCCACCTGTGGCCAAAGGACCCTGGCTTGTTTGCAAGTTGAAGTAAGTCTCCACCTGTCCTTGAACATATTATCGGCCCACTGCCTGATCTGCAAACGGCAGGTAGAGATTGGCATAGTAACACCTTCTTTTGCCGGAAGAACCTGTCCCCGTAGTACCCGGTCTAGCTAACGCATCCGCTACGCAATTGCCTGCAATGTCGCGGTGTGCCGGTACCCATATGAGCCTGATGTCAAAATACTCTGCCATCACCCTAAGTGATGAGTGGCATTCTTTCACCGTCAGGGACGTAGCAAACATGGCTTCCAGAGATTTTATGGCAGCCTGGCTGTCTGTGCAGATACATATTCTTCGGAGGGTTGTGACACTACTTTTCAGTAGTTCAGCAAACTCCTGAATGGCGGTAATATCCGCCTGAAATACACTACTGTGATCAGGCAGCTTGAAGGAGATATTTACATTTAAGTCCGGTGAATGCACCCCATAGCCTACTTGCTCGTCCAACTTTGATCCATCCGTGAAAAATTGCTTATTACTGTATCCCCTTCCAGTGAGTTTTCCCAGGTAGTCCTGTTCGGAATAGAAGTCCTTAGATTTGTCGCTGGTAGAAAGTAGGGGATACAGTAGTCCGTTTTTACGGAAATAGAGTTGATCCGGTGTAGTAATTTAGTATGTCCGGAATGCCCCGATATCAAAACGCCACAATCTCTGATTCTCACCAGAGATGTAGCGGCTGCCGATTCGGCCATGATATTAGGAGTACAGATGTTCAGGATAGCACTAAGTGCAGTACCTGACGTCGTGCCCATTGCCCCACTAACGCTAATCAGTGCTGATCTTTGCATTTTCATCAAAGAATTTAGAATATATTTCTTTTGGAGGGACCTCCACCAAACTGCGGTGCCATAGAGAAGTATTGGTCTGACTATTGCCGTAAAAATCCACATGGTAATCTTCGGAGACAGTGCCCAGCGCTTTCCTATCGCTCCTTTACAATAGTAAAGAGCAACAGACGCAGAAGTGCAACCTTACTGGGACACCGTTTAGCTGTATCGCCATATAAACAATTTCGAATTATAAGTCTTCTACTCTGGCAAGAAATGAATCACAAAATGTATCGTCACAAATCAACAGCCCTAAACTAAATAATATTTTTGCTCAGTGTGTTCTTTATATTTAATCTATTTTCGTGAGTTATACAATTTAATTATAGGAAAGTGATTTCCAGAAGAAAATAGTAAAACGGATGTTAATTTCCCTATTACAAATAATCGATTTCCTAAAGCAATAAATAGTGCCGACTGATTTGAAAGAGTTTAGTCTGATAACTAACAATCAGCTGATATCAGCAAATATTTGCCAACTTCATATAAACAACAAATCCTATACAAATACACAATTATACACACTCATTTAAACCTTTGGTAATAACTTGAAAACAAAAACGCAGCACCACAATGGAAATAGTACCAACAATATCAAGGGAAAAGCATTAAGAATTTGGCTAAACATAACCAATTTGTACGAGAGGTAGGTCTAGACTTGTACAAGAGAGAAAAGCTTTCTCTGTAAAAGCTAAGGAGTCGCCGCAAGTAGAAGCAAAACAAAGTAAAAGCTTTCAATACGACAACAATGAATGGATAGCCCGCAACTTGGGCAAATTCATTTAATACAGTTTACGAGCAACTTTCAAACCGTTCAGATGAAAATTGCGGTGCAACAGGATATCCGAGATTTCCATAACGCTACGAAGATTTGGCAAAGTAATAAAAAGAGTTATGACGTTTATAAACTGAGAACGTAAAAACGAAATTAAATAATTTGTATGCATAATTTAATTTCAATTGTGGAATGTCACGTATAGTTCTCGGCGATTTGAAGTTTGACATCAAGTGTTTGTCATCTAATGGCTAAATAATCAATCATAGCCTCACTCATACTTAAGCAATGACAAAAATAATCATACATATGTATGTGCGCATTCACGTTAATTTGTTTATACTTCGGTGTTTGAGTAAGAAGTGTAAGTGCGTGTTATCATCTTACTAACAAGTAGATAACGAATATACGTATGTTTCATCTAAGTGGTGCTGCTACCAGTGTTTTTGAAATTGTGAGTCTTATTTATTGTGCTTGTTCTACTCTTCTTGTTCTTACTTACTTTACTTATCCTCAGCTGTGTGGTCTCGCAAAGGATCCTAACATAAACCGCAAAATATGATATATGAATGTACGAACATGTATAACCCACTCTTATAACGGGTTTTTCAATAAGAGCGCTACAAAAGTTTTTTTAAATAAAACAAAAATGGTTTTAGATACCAATGAAATTCTTTATTCCTGTGAAAGTACGTTCGATGACATTATGTATGGAACTCGATTATCTTTTGCACGGTCACTACGGGCACGCTTGCAGAAGTCCAGACGCTGAACCCAATTTTCAACGGTTTTCAAGCATAAATCGGCCGATAATGCTGCAATTTCACGTTCGATAATCGTACGAAGTTCATCAATTGTCGCTGGCTTGTTGGCATAGACCATAGACTTGACGTAGCCCCACAGGAAATAATCTAACGGCGTCAAATCGCACGACCGAGGCGGCCAATCGACTGGGCCATTTCGTGAGATAACACGTTCACCAAACTTGGTTTCCAATAAATTGATTGTGGCATTCGCTGTGTGGCTTGTGGCGCCGTCCTGTTGGAACCACATGTCCTCCAAGTCCATATTATCCAATTGGGGCAAAAATATTCGGTTATCGTTGAACGGTAGCGATTCGCATTCACAGTAATGTGGCGGTCTTGATCATCACGGAAGAAGTACGGCCCAATGACGCCGCCGGCCCATAAAGCGCACCAAACCGTAATTTTTCGGGATGCAATGATGACTCATGGATTACGTGTGGATTTCTGTCTGACCAATAACGCATATTTTGCTTACTGACGAAGCCATTCAGCCAGAAATGAGCCTCATCGCTGATTGTTGAGGCCTCTTAAAGTTGAGGCCACTGACTCCAAATTTCGGTAGTAAATTTTAATAATTTCGACTCGTTGTTGGCTCGTATATCTTTCCATGATGAAATGGCAAACCTTACTGAAGAGAAATGTCAAAAGAGCGGGAAAAAATATGGCGTCGTTTGCATCGATTTACTTTTGTAGCGTCTCTGTTGAAAAACCCTTTACTATTCAATTTTTTTACATAAATGAAGAAAAACTCAACAAAAGCAACAAGAACTTAAGCAAATTATTTCGACTAAACAGAGTTATCGAATAGAAAATATTTTGTAAATAAACCATAATAATATCATAGTGCAGTACAAAATAACATCGTCCTTTCTATGTTTTTGAGCGCTCCCGTTTGTTGTTGTTTACCTCTATAAATGTAATCTTGAATCTTGGAAATTGAAAACAAAGTCTACAACTGAAGCTGAAAATGTAATAAAATAGTACAAAACCAATATTATGTATAGAGGGTGAGCCATGTAAAGTGTGGATTTTAATATCGCTTTTTTCAAACTTATGATTTCATTGATAAGGACCATCACTGACATGAAACCGGTTAATTTTCTGTTTTATTTACGGCGGCCGTCGGTGGTGCCATGGTAGTGTGCGCGGCTCTAGTATATGAGAAGTGGGTTAAATTTCTTAAAATTTCTTTCGACGGCGGTCACCTCTTAGTTACGGCGACACTATCGAGAATTTAGTCATGAAAAAGCTTATCAAATTACATTTCGGAACCGGTGTAAATCTGTAGGTCAGAATCAGTAACGTAAAACGCACACAGTTCACTGGTTTATGAGAAGCCCTCCCTAATCCCTTATTTTTTTTATTTATGGTTATTTATCGGGTTTTTTCGTTTTTAATGGAAAACAATGTGTTGACAATTTTATACAAAATACTTTATTCAAGTATTCAAGAAAATCGAAGATATTGTGTTTGCTATTCAATATTACATGTTTGAGACACAATGATTATTATGTTAGAATATATGTGTTTGCGACCCACATATACTTATGTTTGTGATACAAAAACAGCTGTGTTTGTTGCACTGTCAATGCTCTCTCGAGAGAAAGAGAATAAAAGAAGGACAACGAGAGAGTCTATCGTGTAAGTGTGTTGCTATATTTTCGCATTATTCTCTCAGTCAGAGAGTCATTAATATTCCTGAATGTGCGTTTACATTAAATTAAATTGAATTGAATTGAATTGAATTGAATTGAAATGAATTGAATTGCTTTGAATTGAATTGAATTGAGTTGAATTGAACTGAAGTGTAATGAATTGAATTGAATTGAATTGAATTGCTTTGAATTGAATTGAATTGAGTTGAATTGAACTGAAGTGTAATGAATTGTAATGAATTGACTTGAATTGAGTCGATTTGAATTGAGTTGAATTAAATTAAATCAAATTAAATTAAATTAAATTAAGTTGGATTTAATTGAACTGAATTGAATTCCTTTGAACTGAAGTGTAATGAATTGTAATGGATTGAATTGAATTGAACGGAATTGAATAGAATTGAATTGAATTGAATTGAATTGAATTGAATCGAATTAAATTAAATTAAATTCAATCAAATCAAATTGAATTAAATTATTTGAATTGAATTGAGTCGAATTGAATTGAATTGAATTGAATGGAATTGAATGGAATTAAATTGAGTCGAATTGAATTGAATTGAATTAAATTAAATCAAATTAAATTAAATTAAATTGAATTGAATGGAATTGAATTGAGTCGAATTGAGTCGAATTGAAATGAATTGTATTGCATTGAATTGAATTGAATTGATTTGATTTGAATTGAATTGAATTGAATTCAATTCAATTGAATTTAATTTAATTTAATTGACATGAATTGAATATTATTTTTGGTGTGTCGATCTCAATATTTCACGGCTGTGTTTAATTTTGCCAATAGTGTTTAATTTTTAAATTAAAGTGTAAAGCGAACCACAGACTTGTCATTCATGAGCATGAACATCAGCTATCGTTGATATTTATTGTCGGTTTACCGCCCTTCTTGATACCAAACAAGAATGTATTCGAAGTTGTTCGCCTCACTATCGTGTTCACAAAATTTTTTGGTAATATTTTTTCAAATTCATCAGTCAGATAAAAAGTAATCGGCGTAGATCATGCTCATGAATGACAAGTCTGTAGTTCGCTTAAATCATATTCCAATTTACAATGCGTGATTAATATAGACAATTTTTAAAATTTAATCCTATAAAGTGCAAAATCTTAATTTATATACTTATTTGAATTCTGTAATTGTTATTTAAGTTATAAAATTGGTTTGAAATAAAACAAGTAAAAGTGTTAAATTCGGCTGTGCCGAATCTTTGATACCCTCCACCTTAGTGTTAACCAGCAAAATATTAAATTTTAGAAAGGACCTTTTTTAAGAAAATGTACTTTTTTAAAAAAAAAAAAAATTAATAAAAATTTATTTTAAATTTTTTAATTTTTTTTAAAAGTTCTTGAAAAAATCCTTTTTTAAAAATACTACTACTACTACTACTACTACTTGAAATTGATGGCTGTCACAACCATTTGTTGATGCTTTAACCCATTATGAATTTTATAGAGAAAAAATAAATAAAAAAAAAGAATTTTCCATTAAAATTGTGTATTTGATATTTAAATATAAACAAAGTTCATCTGTGTTCTAAACTTAAAATTTTCTGCACTTATTCAAGCTCAAGACCTTTCTAATTAATATAAAGCTTATTTATTAGCTTTAAATTAATTTCAAAAAAAGTCGAGCATTAAAATGTTCCAATTATACCAAGGCTGTCTGTATAGCTATTTCGGATCTTGCCAAGATCTTCATCGGCAGAAGTGTTTGGTATGTTTTCGGTGAATTCTTCAAAAATACATATCTAGAAACACTCATCAAATTAATGAGAATTCCTTCTTATAGATGTTTGAAGAATACATCATTGGAACATTTTAGTGCTCGACTTTTTCGAAAGTATATTATTTACAAAGGTCTTGAGCTTGAATAAATTTAGAAAATTTTAAGTATAAACAAAATTATTATTATTTGTAACCAGGGTTCCTATTTCGTGAGTAATGGGTTACCCTGGGCAATCGATCTCCAGTTTTAATCAAAAATACGAAAAAATTAGAAACAAGTAAAAGTGTTAAATTCGGCTGTGCCGAATCTTTGATACCCTCCACCTAGTGTTAACCAGCAAAATATTAAATTTTAAAAATGACCTTTTTTAAGAAAATGTACTTTTAAAAAAAAATAAAAATAAGTTACTTGTTCACAAATGCAATTACTTGTTCACAAATGCAGGATGCTCACACATGCATTGCTCACAATGCTCAAATGCTCACATTGAAAATGTACTTAGGGAAATGTACTTTGAAATGTACTTAATGTACTTAATGTACTTAATGTACTTTGAAATGTACTTTGAAATGTACTTAAGAAGAAATGTACTTAAGAAATGTACTTAAGAAGAAATGTACTTAAGAAATGTACTTAAGAAATTAATGTACTTAAGAAATGTACTTAAGAAATGTACTTCTGAAATGTACTTAATGAAATGTACTTAAGAAATGTACTTTGAAATGTACTTGATGTCTTTAATGTACTTAATGTACTTTGAAATGTACTTTGAAATGTACTTAAGAAATGTACTTTTTTTTAAGAAAATGTACTTTTTTAAAAAAAATAAAAACAAGTTACTTGTTCACAAGTAAAATATAAAAGCATTTTTTAAAAATAAAAAAGCATTTTTTGAAGAACTGTTAAAATAAAAAAAAAACAAGCTGCAAAGCATTTTTTAAAAATAAAAAAGCATTTTTTGAAGAACTGTTAAAAAAAAAAAAACAAGCTGGGACGACAGTTGAACCAACAACCCTCAGACTCCAACGCGCAACCCTTTACCCATCAGGCCACAGCGACCTTAGATGAAGTGTGACAAAATTCATATAAATGTATGAACACATGAAAGTACATCTAAACAATCTAAAGTACTTACCTATTATAAAGAACAACAAAGATTTTCAACATGGAAATTCACCACACCGCAAAAGGAGTAGTTTAGTATAAAACTACAAAAATTAATGTGAAAATTGTATGAGTTTTTTTACGTTTCCAATCATAAAATTTTTTCCAATGGACCAATTTCGCTGATTTTCAATACCAAACTGCTCAGGAATACGTGGAACATTCTGGCCAAAAACCAAACCGCGTTATTGCCGATTGAAGTCGTGAGAATGTTTTCAACAGACGGACAGACGGACATGGCTATATCGACTCCGGTTGTTATAAGGATCAAGAATATATTTACTTTATGGGGTCGCAAAGCCTTATTTCTATATGTTAGAATCAGAATGACAAACTGATATATTCAGGCCATAAAATTATGTTTTAAAAAAGGATGCCGTGCTTCTTAACTCAAAAAGTTCATTACTATTTGATAGTTATATAATTTTTTGTTTAATTATTAAATATTTGTAAGGTATTTAACAGAAATTGAGTTAGGCCCGGTTAACCGGCATCACATAGCCGGTTTTCGGTTTATTCGAAAATTAAGTTTTATAAAAAACCGGTACACGTTTAATTGCAAGAAAGCCGGTTTTCGGTTTTAAACACTCTACTCTCTATCTTGTAAACGGCAGTGTAGATTTAGTATTTTTAGTATAACGAGGTCAAATCACAGCAGCGAGACGGCCGATGGGCTTCCGAGTTTCGGCTGATTATGCGGTTGATTGTGTGGCACGTAGCGCCATCCTGTTGAAACCATACCTCGTCCATGTCATCCTCCTCAACATTGGAAAAAATCAAAAACTAGTTGACCATGGCTTGGTAACGCTCGCTATTGACGGTAACGGCGGTTGCTTGTTAATTTTTTGAATAATATGGGTCTACGTTGATGCGATGCCAAAAACCTCACCAAACAGTCACTCGTTGTAGATTCATCGGCGTCTGGATTTACCTCAACGACGTCTGGATTTACCGAACCCTAAATGCGACAATTTTGTTTACAACGTAGCCACCGAGGTGAAAATCAGCTTCATCGTAAAAGGTGATTTGTCGGTAGAAATGCTCATCTTCAGCCGATTCAGCGAAGTGAAAATGCATTCGGATGGTCACGAGTATTCAGTTGTTCGACTAATCGCACTTCATGCCGAAGTCTTAATGCAAAACTCAGTGATAAGAATTTCGATAAATGTTCAATTGCTGTGTAATGGGTGGGCCCTGTAAAATTTTCAATTTGAACTCCCGTTATTTCGAAGCAGATGGCTAATTTGACATTTATGAAGTGACAAATTATTAGCTGAAAGTTAGAAATTTACGAAATGGGTCGCTTTACGCTTGAAATAAATTGTAAGATATTAATAACTTTTTTCCAAAGTTCTGAGTCCTCAACTAAAACTGTAAGAAATCTACGAAATAAATTCCATAGAAATAGAGTGCCATCAACGCAGTTTGTGGGTCAATCAATACCGGGTCCTTGTAGGATAAAACAACTTATGCGCGTGCTCGTCCAGTGCGAAAGTATAGTCGCCATAGCTGAAAGTGTATTCGAACAGCTATCCATAACAACTCGCCACCATTCGCAGTAATTGAACATTTCCCGCACTTCTTTGGGAAGAATTTTGCAGAAATACCTTGGTATGAAGGCTCATACGTAGAGCACAATTAGTCCAAGAACTAAAGCCTCGTGATCAAGCGATGCGTTTTTTCTTCGCCGTATGGGCTGAATATCGCTTGGCTGATGATAAGCATTTTTGCCGAAAAAATCATCTGTTCCGATGAAGCTCATTTTCACTTCGAGGGCTACGTTAACAAACAAAATTGTCGCATTTGGGCCTCGCAAAATGCACACGTCGTCGAGGAAATTTCGATGCATCCTATAGGATATTTTGTAGACTCATTTTGTAGACTTTCAAACAAAGAAATCTGCATAAAATAGCAAAACCAAAAATATATATTATTTGAATGTTATAATCTGAAATCTGAAATCTATTTTATCGTTTCTTTTGGATTCCTTAAAATAGTACTAACATCATCAACATAAGTTTTGAAACTCGTATGTCCAAGATAATTTATATATAAGAATATAATGAGATGAGTTAATTTAAGTGTTAGTCCTGCCGCAACTGAAACACGCCTGGTATCAGCTTCACCAACTGGATGCAATTTTTAAGGCTTAAATAAACTTAACCCCGAAATATGTTTAAGGCCGAAAAGTTTTTAATTAAAATACACAGAGGAGAAAACTCGTAACCCGACATTAACCACAAGTGTCTGACATATATTAAAAATGGTTAACCCTCGCACTAAGAGCCAGCAGCAACAACAGCTTCTACAGTACAACTTTATTAACATGCACCTATAGTAAGGAGCTTTTTGAGAATTTTCGACACAAATGCAAACATTTCTACCAAACAACAAGATTTTAATTGACTGAGGCAGAGGCAAAATAAATGCAAATGTAAAACCCAAACAAAAATAAACCTCCACTCAGCATCTTCAAATACATTAAAGGATTTAGAATCACGGCAGGACATGGTAAAGAGACTAAACGTTATAGCGAAAACAATTGGACTTTTTATGTAAAAAACAAGAAAGAAATTAAAGAAAGAAATTAAATTAAAGCAAGTTAAATGCTGGCCAAGAGAGATAGGAGGAAAAAACAATCTACCCACGAGGACTCTTTTGTTTTCCTCTCAGCATTTTCCGCGTTGTTAACCAAATCCAAAGGCTTTTAAAATAATTCCGTTTTTTAAAGTGATGTCATAATTTTTCTTTTTTTTTGGGGTTGTCTCCTTTAAGAAAAGCTTTTAATTGTGTCGTTCTCTTTTGTAAGGGACAATGCATAGATTTAATTTTACAATTGCGTCTTTAGGACTTAAAGGGTATCTTACAAAACCGAATGAAATGTCACATATTTATCAGAAATATGTCACAATTTCAATTATAGATTAATTCCAAAATATTTCGACACAGTCCCCCCTATTGAATTGTATGAAATTTGGGCAGGAGTTTCTCCTCGTCCATACGAAATCTATGTCACCAGAAAATTCAAAGTAGTTTTTGTTTTATGGTTCGTTGAAGTCAGTATTGTACGGCACTTTCTGAGAAAAGGACCTGACTGGAAAATGGTATAACTTCGGAATGCGTTAATGAATTTCAAAATGTTGGATATCATTTTAAAGCTTGCAAACACCGTTTTAATATTAGCCCATACAATAGTCATGTAGTTGTGGTTCAATAATATTGGAAACCAAAAAGTATCCTTTATCCTTGAATATCCTGGCATAACGTATCTTTAATTTTTGATTTCCCCCACCAAGAAGAAAGTCCATCTTTTTCTCTATATCATAGTCAAGTTTCCAAATGGGATATCCATTGTATCAAGAGATACATAAGGTTTGGTAAAGACTGCTCGAGTTTTGATGTTTTAGTTTCGATTTTTCGACTACGTATAACACAGTTACAAAAAATACTAAAGTAGAAATATCTGAGAAGTAATAGTATAGTATTGTCGAGTGAAACAAGAATCTGCTTGTGAAATTTCCCAAACACCCCCAAAATCTTGAAAACCTGTTAAAAACCCGGGTTTGCGTACGTTTGCACACTTATAAGCCTGTAAGTTAGTTGATTAGCAACCGATTTTCAGTTTCTCACCGGATTTAAAAAGAAGAAACTTAGGCCTTGCAAATGGTATATACCTTCTTTAAGAAGGGGACTTTCTTTTTGGTGGGGGAAATCAAAAATTAAAGATACGTTTTGCCAGGATATTCAAGGATAAAAGATACTTTGGATTTTTCAATATCATTGAACCACAACGACATGTTTTATGGACTATTATCAAAGCGGAGTTATTTTTTTAAATAAATAAAAACATAAAATTTAGAAATAGTTAAATTGTATTTAAGAATAAAATATATCTATTTTTATTAACATTTATTTAAGTCGTCTATATATTTCTATACTATTTTTTGTTTATTATTTTTAAACTTACTTTTATTGACTATTTTACAAACTCGTGAGGTCAGACGTCTTACACATATTAATTAGACAAACAAATTAAACAAATTTCAAGATATTCTTCCAACTGGCTCTATCCTTCGCCTTTTCTTGTCCGTTGATAACACCAAGGATATGGAGGGATTCTTCTGCCTGGTCTTTCCAGCGGAGTCTTGGTCGTCCTCTTTTCCTGCTTCCATCGGGTACGTTATCGAAAACCTTGCGCGCTGGCTCGTCTTCATCCATTCTGATAACATGGCCTAGCCAACGCAATTGGCCTAATTTGATTCGCCTAGCTATGTCCACGTCAGAATATAGATTATATAGCTCTACGTTCCAGCGACGTCGGTACTCGCCGTTTTCCCTAACAGGACCATATATTTCACGGAGAATTTCCTCTCGAATAGTCCTAGTTGTTTTTCATCCGCTTGCGATATGGCCCATGTTTCGGAGCCACTGGTCAAGACAGGTAAAATGAGAGTCTGATATAGCTGGACTTTTGTCCGTCGAGAGAGGGCTTTGTTCCTAAACTGCTTGCTGAGCCCAAAATAACATCTATTTGCAAGCACAATTATCCTATCTATCTCCAGGCTGACGTTGTTGTCCTTGTTCACGGCAGATCCAAGGTAGACAAATTCATCTACCGCTTCAAAATTAAATCGGTTGTCAACGTATAAGTGCGGCCCAATTCGAGAGGTTTATCTAGTCGTTGACACCATCAATTTTGTCTTGCCCTCATTAACAGCAAGACCCACCTTCGCTGATTCTTGAAAATACTGCAGTAACCTCTCGCAAATTTCGCCCAATGATGTCTTTTCGTGTTAATGGTCTTGTTCGTATTTACTGCAGCCTTTCTCATTATTATCTCCATTAAGATGTTGAAGAGATTGCACGAAAGTGTGTCGCCTTGTCTAAGTCCTCGCTTGGTACAGAATGGTTCAGTGAGGTCTTTCCCCACTTGCACTGCTGATTTGGTGTTGGTCAGCGTCAGTCTACAGAGGCGGATCAGTTTTGCCGGAAAACCAAGTTCAGACATAGCTCCGTACAGTTTTCCCCGTATGGGGCTATCGACAGCAGCTTTGTAATCGACAAAAAGATGGTATGTGCCGATTTGCTTTTCGTGGGTCTTTTCCAGGATTTGGCGTTGCGTGAATATTTGCTCAGTCGTGGACTTGCCTGGTCTAAAACCACACTGATAAGGTCCAATCAGGTTTTCAATAATTGGCTTTAGTCTTTCACATAATACGCTTGACAAGACCTTATACGCGATGGATAAAAGACTGATACCGCGATAGTTGGAACAGACACACGGATTAAAAAAATAACTAGTAACAATTAGAACAATTTTTCTTTAGCCGAAGTTTGAAGTCGACGACACCAGTGTAATTTGAAAATCATTTGTTTTCAGATCTGTTCAAAAGTTATGCCCACAACAAACATGTGATTACGGCACGATTGTGACCCACTCGAAGGTAAAAAATTTATATACATATATCGCATTAATAAGAGGAAAAAGCTACAAAAAAAAAACACCCTATCAAATGATTTCAAATTGAATCGATTACAGGTTCAAACAGATCCCAGTAGCCAACAACTACGCCTATGGTGATGAAGTTAACAAATTTCGAAACGATCGTCACATTAAGCGTGTCCCACTTTATGTGGTTATGGTCTTTAGAAATAGCCCATAATTTAGCTTGAAAGTTATAATTTTTACGATGCAATTTTCAACGGTCACAACAGGATTTGAATTCATAGAAGGCCTCTTTTTTTATTTCCTGCTTAATTAATTTTTCGACCATACATACAAATTATTTCCTGCTTTATTAATTTTTCGACCATACATACAAATTGGTCGAAAAATTAATTAAGACGGAAATAAAAAAAGAGGCCTTCTATGAATTCAAATCCTGCTGGTGACCGTTGAAAATTGCATCGTAAAAATTACAACTTCCAAGCTAAATTGTGGGCTATTTCTAAAGACCATAACCTCATAAAGTGGGACTTCTCTGTAAAAATCGAGATTGAAATCTAAGGATAAATAAAATAATAAAATAAAATAATAAATAAAATAAATAAATGGTTTCCCGTTACATCACAACCAGTGAGCTGTGCGCCGTCTAGTTTTACACCCACTAATTGGGACCTACAATTTTACGCCGGTTTCGAACGGTATTTTGAGAAGCTTTTTCATGGTTAAATACTCGATAGTGTCGTCGTCATTATGCGGGGTGACTGCCGTCGAAAGCAATTGTAGGTGGTCGGAGCAGAGATCGAACCCACGTTCTCCAGCACCACTGACGGCCAGCAGCGGGATGGTTTGGCAGGTAAATTATACCTTATTAATCATTGTTTCTCAAACAAGAAATATTGAATAGCAACCACAAAGTGTTTGGACACAACTATAATATCTTTGTGCCAAGCTAACACGTTACATTTGCATCCAAACAAAAAAGCGACAGGTTTTTTAGAGTGCAGTAGTCGCTATCATTATGTTGACAATGCTGCCTCATAGAACATAGAACTATCGACAAAACTATTATAAATTCGATATCATTTCTTGCATAATTAGCCCCCAAATTTGCAATAAGCACTGAAAAAAACCGTAACAGAAATATGTGTCTGGAACCAGGAATATGTTTGTAAACCTTTTTGATGTGTTAACATCTATAGGCACGGGTAGGGCAATCTATCAAAGTGAACACAAGCAAACAACACACAGAGTTAGCATCACACACGTGGTTGTTGAACAACAATAATCTCTGCCTGAAAATAAGTATGATGGTATTGATATAGCAGCAGTGAACAAACAAGCAGGTCGTCGTCGTCAAAGAGTATTGAATATTATAGAGAATTCATGGATCGAATTGTATGACTCAAAAGCACTGGCGACACCTGGCGAATGATTCAAAATGTATTACTCTCTTTTTTGTCATAACTTGGTCCATTCATAATTTTGATGTGAAACATTGATGCCTTTTGAGATATTTTTGGATTTTGTATTGTTTTGTGTAATAACCTTGTCGAAATGGTGCTTTCATATTTAAATATTCTATAAAGAGAATAAGACTCATTTGTGCTCTTTTACTCAGACTCTCAACATGAGAGCGGAAAAAGAGCGCAATAAGTACTCTATACTATTCAACACTTTGTGTCGTCGCTCTGTTTATGACAAAACAAAAACAATTATTTCAGTGAGCTAAATATTGCTTTATTTATTTAACAACATTACATCTAATGTTAAAGCAGATATAAGAAAGAAGAAAGTGCAATGAAAACAGAGCCTTCAGCATAAAAACTGTTCTTTTTTTATTTTCCAATGTAACAATTACTAATGTTTTCATAGAAATCGTACCGTGTAACTAAAAAGGTGTTAACTCATCACCCGTGAGTTCGAACACTCATTGATTTGCTTTAAGGAATTGAAGATCTGCTGCTTTTGTGTTTCGTTGTTTCTTGACACATTTTTTTTTTCAGCAGTATTCCAACAAACAAAGCCAGATTTGGGTCACAAAAGCCTATATTATAATTATATAATATATTAGGGTTTTTCAACAGAGACGCTACAAAAGTAAATCGATAGGGACAGCAAACGACGCCATTTTTTCCCGCTCTTTTGACATTTCTCTTCAGTAAGGTTTGCCATTTCATCATGGAAAGATATACGAGCCAACAACGAGTCGAAATTATTAAAATTTACTACCGAAATTTTGGAGTCAGTGGCCTCAACTTTAAGAGGCCTCAACAATCAGCGATGAGGCTCATTTCTGGCTGAATGGCTTCGTCAATAAGCAAAATATGCGTTATTGGTCAGACAGCAATCCACACGTAGTCCATGAGTCATCATTGCTTCCCGAAAAAATTACGGTTTGGTTCGGTTTATGGGCCAGCGGCGTCATTGGGCCGTACTTCTTCCGTGATGATCAAGACCGACACATTACTGTGAATGCGAATCGCTACCGTTCAATGATAACCGAATATTTTTGGCCCCAATTGGATAATATGGACTTGGAGGACATGTGGTTCCAACAGGACGGCGCCAAAAGCCACACAGCGAATGCCACAATCAATTTATTGGAAACCAAGTTTGGGTGAGCTTAATCCTGACATTAAGCGGATCAAGATAAACGCGATTGCGCTGGCTAGGCCATGTCAGTAGAATGGATGAAGATGAACCAGCGCGAAGGGTTTTTGAAACCGAACTCGAAGGAAGACGAAAAATAGGAAGACCAAGACTCCGCTGGAGGGATCAGGTTGACGAATCCCTGCGTACACTTGGTATTGCCAACTGGAGAGATAAAGCAAAAGATCGAACTGGTTGGCGAAATATGTTATCTTCGTTTTGTAAGGTCCCTGACCCTCCAGGGTTGTCCGAGACCGGATAAGTAAGTATGTAAGTAAGTAAGGTTGGTGAACGTGTCATCTCACGAAGTGGCCCAGTCGATTGGCCGCTGCGGTCGTACGATTTGACGCCGTTAGATTATTTCCTGTGGGGCTACGTCAAGTCCATGGTCTATGCCAACAAGCCAGCGACGGTTAATGAACTTCCTACGAATATCGAACGTGAAATTGCAGCAGTATCGCCCGATTTATGCTTGAAAATCGTCGAAAATTGGGTTCAGCGTTTGGACTTCTGCAAGGGTGCCCGTGGTGGCCATGCAAAAGAAATCGAGTTCCATACATAATGGCATCGAACGTACTTTCATAGGAATAAAGAATTTTATTGGCATCTAAAACCGGTTTTGTGTTATTTAAAAAAACTTTTGTAGCGCTCTTATTGAAAAACTCGATATTAAATAATATTGTGTTATATATTGAATATATTAATATATTGAATATCAAACACAGTGTGTTTGAAATATATATTTGAAAATGTATATATTCTATAAAAATATATACTATAACATTGAATTCGGCCTATAAGTGTAAAAGTACCAGGCTTTGAAACTTGCTACAGCACCAAAGTGGTCAACTTTGACACCCTGTAGCTCCGGCTGTGTTAGTAATGGAATATTCTGAAAGCCTGACTCTTCCTCTACAAATGTCTGGTACATTGAAAAGTGATCAGAACAATAGTTTAAAACTTGTGATATTATAACCGTGTATTTTCCAGTCGACCCCACTGTGCTCTGCAAGGATTGTAGTCCATTGACATAAATGAATAAATAAATAAATTATAAACTATATCTTGGACCCACGTGACCTTATTTATATCATCGTGGAAAAAGTCCCTTGTGATCAGAATTTTAAAAACCAGAAAAGGTAAAAACTTTGTTTAAAAATATATTCAACTCTACCACTTCTACGAACTAAAAGAATCCCTGCAAAAAAAAAAAAAAATACTGCCATTCCCGTAATCAGATAAATAAATGTTTATGTATGTAACTTCACAGAAACAACAAAAAATACTGCTCTTGCATAAATATTTTCAAATCATATTATTCTCTTTTGCTTTGCAATGTTTGTTATTTCAACCATTTTTTTTTGCTATTCAACGATAAAATCAGTATCGTGTAAACCTGTTTTGCCACAATATGTCAGCTATGAAAATCCAATTTACTTTTCTAAAATATGAAAATGTATGCGCTACCATTTTCGTGATAAAAAGTAGGAAAATACTACATCACTCCTATGTAGATAAATGTGTGTATATATTTATGTAAACAACATAGAGTAATGTCATATAGAGCTGCCATCTTTCTCAACTGATGTTTCGTTTCACAGTCTTCGTGGTGCGGTCGGTGCGATAGAGAGTTATTTGACGTAAATTGATTTACACCAAGTGGAATTAAAATAATTGTTGAATAAATTTTTTCATATCGATTTGATGCAAAACTGTGAAATTTTAATGTATTTTGGACATTTTTGTTATCTTTTTGGTTAAAATATATATTTGTGGTGTATTTACACAAAACTGTTATCGCACAAAATGAAATGCCGCTGCTATTTTCTTGTTGGTTAGTTTGAGGCATTCCCTCTATCTGGTATTATTAAATCAATACTTTCCAACATGCAACGTCCATATGCAACACACCAAACCTCGCACATTTGCTGAGTCAAATCACTTCTCTATATGTCATTTCTCTATGTGTAAATAAATGCAAACGTATTTTTCTCATTTGTTGAAAGAGAGTTATGTTTCTTATAATTTGTGAAATATGATACGTATGATCGGCAGTAATGGATTTCTGTAGAAGCAGTGACTATATATTATAATTGGATTAATAAATCCGATTAAAAGGATATATAGCCCAGCAAATGGTGTAAGATTCATAAGGCTTTCTATTCGCTTAAGTAGCTGTTTTATTGGCGTTGTGATTCAATCAGACTGCAAGTACCTTTATTTAACTTTCCAAACCTTGAGCTTTGTATAGAAAAATCAAGAAAATATTTGAATGTATAAATTTAAGACCCTGGTGGAAGAAGGTGTTAACTCGCTTTTTTGCAGAAACGATATTTTCCTTCTTTTAATGTTTCCACGGTATCTGATTTTGCTTTAGATAAGAAAAAAGTCAACATCTGTTATTTAAATTATAAAAATTAAAGTTTTGAATTTTGAAAAAATATTTTGAAACATTAAAAGAAGGAAAATATTGTTTTTGCAAAAGAATGGGTTAACACCTTCTTCCACCAGGGCTTCAATTCCAATATAGTATTAAAATAGTATTAAAATTTTATTTTTTTAAATTAAAGTAAAATAAAAGAATAGGATTGTTAAGATAATGTTGATGTAATCTATATATATGTAAAATTGTTTGGGCTGACTGACTGGGTGATTCATCATAGATAGGATGATACAATTTAGAGTGGTTGTTTGCCTTATGGAGTTGACGTCAGCTAACAACGGATTTTTGGAAATTCTAATTCGGGGCGGTATAAATGGGTGTGACACTAAATCAGTGAATTTGAGATTTTGACCAAACGCATCATCCTAGAAACATGAAATTTGGTGTGGTTATCCCCCTTAGAAAATGAAAATAGTATATTCATGATTTTTTGAAATTCCAATTATGGTCGAGGCAATAAATCCGATAAATATCCGTCCCGACAAACCACGTCATCTTAGAATCATGGAATTCGATGTGGATGTTCCCCTTAGAAAATACAAAATAGTAAATTCATGACCTAGATGCGGTAGAAATGGACGTGGCACTAAATCAAAGAAATTGCCTTTGTGATCAAACGCGTAAGCGTATAATCATGGAGTTTGGAGAGTATGTCCCCTCCTCTTGGAATAAAATAATCACATGAGGTGTCAGGGTACACCCGTTTGGAACGAAGTTCCATTTGGTATATATTATGTACTAGTTAGTTCCAACACGCCTAAGGTGCCCGTTGAAAATTACTATAATTTAAATGGATCTTTAAGAAAATATAGTTTTTATAAAATGATAAACTTTTTTTAAGATTTTTTTTTAAAAAAATTGTTTTTTATACAAAGTATTTTTTTTTAAAGTATATTTTTAGGTCCTTTTTGTAAGAATGTGTGTCATATTTTCCCGAAAAGGTCCTTTTTTAAAGAAAGACACTTCTTTTTATCAAAAGCCAATGTTTTTTTTTTAGAAAAGGTACTATTTTTTAGAAGAAGTACTTTCTGTAAGAAAAAACCATAAGAGTATGCATTTTTTTTGCAAAGAAGTACTTTTTAAAAACCTCATTGGTGGAACGTTGAGCTTTAGGATCTAAGATCGTCCATTAGGAGGCTTTTCAACAAGGCCAAAAAGAGCGGCGACCAAAGGGATTGGGAGGTTTACAAGATTAGTATAATCTATATAAAGGTGAAATCAGGAAGGCCAAACGGAAATCCTTCTGTGAATCCATTGACGGAACCAACCAGGCTGCACGCTTAAGATGCGTGCTCGCTAAAAACCACCGTGAAAGACGATGGAACTTGTGTCAATGAACTGCTTCTTGAATTGGACAGGGCCGAATGCCAGGTCTTTGCCTATGCCGATGATATTGCTTTCATCTGTACAGGTAGAAACCTCAATTTACTTAGCATTCGTACAACCAGCCCACTTAGTTTGATTTTGAATTTGACCGCTAACAACGGTTTATCGTTTATCGTATCGAGCTTATCTTGTTCTCTCGGAAATATAAAATACCCGCATTTGAACTGCGGTCAGTTAATGGGGTGCAATTACAGTTGATTGAAAAGGTGAAGTATCTGGGAATAATTCTCGACAGAATACTGTCTTGGAAACCGAATGAGGAGGAGAGGGTGAAAAAGGTGTCTGTTGCTCTTTACTGCTGTAAAGGGGCGATAGGAAAGCACTGGGGACTGTCTCCCAAGATTACTATGTGGATTTATAGATCACCATGTGAATACTTCTCTATGGCATCGTAGTTTGGTGGAGGTCCCTCCAAAAGAGATATATTCTGAATTCCTTGATGAAAATTCAAAGATCAGCACTGATTAGCGTAAGTGGGGTAATGGGCACGACGTCAGGTACTGCACTTAGTGCTATCCTGAACATCTGTACTCCTGATATCATGGCCGAATCGGCAGCCGCTACATCCCTGGTGAGAATCAGAGATTGTGGCGTCATGATATCGGGGCATTCCGAACACACTGAATTACTACACCGGTTCAACTCTATTCCCGTAAAAATGGACTACTGTATCCCCTACCTTCTACCAGCGACAAATCTAAGGACTTCTATTCCGAACAGGAATACCTGGGAAAAGTCACTGGAAGGGGATACCAGTTGTATCAGATTTTTCACAGATGGATCAAAGTTGGACGAGCAAGTAGGCTATGGGGTCCATTCACCGGACTTAAATGTAAATATCTCCTTCAAGCTGTCTGATCACTGTAGTGTATTATCGGAAATTACCGCCATTCTGGACGTTCGTGAACTACTGAAAAGTAGTGTCACAACCCTCCGGAAAATATGTATCTACACAGTCCGCCAGGCTGCCATAAAATCATCACTTAGGGTGATGGCAGAGTATTTTGACATTAGCATCATCTGGGTACCGGGATACAGCGACATTCCAGGCAATTGCGTAGCGGATGCGTTAGCTAGACAGGGTACTACGGCACAGGTTCTTCCGGCAAAATAAGGTGTTGGTATGTCAATCACTACCTGCCGTGTGCAGATCAGTCAGTGGGCCGATAAAATGTTCAGGGACAAGTGGAGACTTACTTCCACTTGCAAACAAGCCGGGGTCCTCTGGCCACAGGTGGACAGGAAGAGGGCTAGGAAACTACTTAACTTGCCGAGAGACAGGTTATCCACAATTATAGGAACGCTTACGAGACACTGTCTTGTTGGAAATTACGCCCTAAGATTGGGACATAGAAACTCCACTCTCTGTAGATGCTGAATGGAAGAGGACGATGAAACGACGAAACACCTTCTCTTGGATTGCCCTGCTCTGCCAGGACTGAGAAGGAGGGTATTTCCATATGTTCCGGTTCCATATGTCCTATTGTACAGTTGCCATAAAAATATCATTGACCATAAATAATTCAATATTTCATGTGGCCGTCGGTGGTGCAATGGTTAGTGTGCGCGGCTCTTGTACATGAGATCCTGGGTTCGAACCCGGCTGTGACCAGCTTTAAATTTTCTTTCGGCGGCGGTCACCTCGCATAGTGACGGCGACACTATCGAGTATCTAGCCATGAAAAAGCTTCTCAAAATACCGTTCGGAATCGGTGTAAAACTGTAGGTCCCAATCAGTGAGTGAAAACTGGAAAGCGCACAGCTCAGTGATTGTGAGAAGTTCTCCCCAGTCCCTTTATGGGATGTAATGGGAAACTATTTATTTATTATTTCATTAATTAATAATTGATATCAATTCCTTGATTTACTTCACCAGCAGCCGTGCTGAATGGGTTTCAAATTACTTATACGCAAAGAGTATCAATACTGGCAATATTTCAGATTTCCCTTGTGTTGAAAGCAATCATTTTCAAACATATGAACATATATTACTTTTTAGTGCGATTTTTATCCTACATCAGCTCATCAGCGCGTGTTTTTAAAATCAATAGAATTGTTAATACAATTTGCTAGAATGTGAAGAGAGAGATTATACTCCATTTATATTTACTCTCATTCAATTGTCATTTGTATTAACACTCAGACTTTAAATATGTGCATAATTTTGCTTGTAATTGGTTGGTCATTAATGCTGTTTCTTCTTTAGCATAACATTTAGTTTTCTTGATTTTGTTGGAGATAAGGAAGAGTCAGGACATCATCTATCAACACTTTAAATTATTTTAAAGGAAACGAAAATGTAATTGATTTCAATTGTAATTAATAAAATTAGTGTTAGAAATTGCTCTTGTGCGGGCACACGCGAGCACACCGGATCTCAAAATTTAGATAGCCGGAGCATAACAATTGCTCCGCTCTTTGTCAGATGACGAGCATTTCGTACAGACCACCCGCGCAATGACAGAGAACGCAGAGCCGTTCGTTTGAATTGCTCTTTCAGTACCGAGTCAAATAATGAGCACCACTTATTGATGAGAGAGAGAGATGCGAAAAAAGAGAAAGTATTTAATGCACGAAGTATTGCCATACATTTGTGTTAGTTTTAATTTTAGCAATTTAGTAGTGCGAGATCTTATTTTCATTAGAATAATAAAAATACATATGTGCGTAAATACATATGTATACAAATGAACAAATAATGATACAGTACAGTGGGTATAGAAATAAATGTAGAAATAAAAAATGTAATTCATTATTATCCCGTTTATTATCCCACATGGAATAACTTTCCCTAAAATATGTGGTAACACTGTTTAAAAAGTAAATCGCCTCTCACACTTTATGGACTAATCGTAACGGGAGAATTTAGAGCAAATTCTCCTCAATCGTCAAAATTTTCGTGTATTTGTTAAGAGCTGATCGTTTAAACTGCCCAAACAAGAGCTTGCTTAACGACTGTCTCCGAGAACCAGAGCTGTTTTGAAATTCTGCCCGAGGGCATTGAGCATTCGTCTGCTCCTCCTCTTTATTTTAAAAGAGAAAGAGCACGGGCGAACGAGCAATTTTGAACACTGACTAAAATCACTAACAAAATTGTTGCGAAAAATAATTAAGTCTGCTTAATTTATTATATACAATAACAAATATTGCTCTTCGGCGTAGAGAAAATTAAAATAGAGTATTTTATTCTCTCAATGTTTTCAACTCCATAGGCATGGTTGCAAGTAATCGTTGGATGGTGGAAAGCATGGGTTCAATAATATCAGGTAGAGGCATTAGTACAAAACATCCAACAAGACAACACGACATTTCATGAAATAGTTGTCTTAAGTACAATACAAAAGTATACCAATAATGAAAGTCAACAAAATGTACAAACTACATTTGAATTGTACAGTTCTATACCAAAAAAATAAAATGTTAAGTCATCCATTCCTGTAACGCTACCTGCTGTTAGTCAACTTTCGTGGTATTTCTCTCATTGTGACGATTTCTTACAAGCCTATGACGAAGACTGTGAAATGAAAGTCAGACGAGAGAATAAAATACTCTATTCTAATTTCTTTCTTCTGATCTTTGTGCTGCAAAAACAAAATGTAATAACTTCTTTTTTGTGTGAGTAAATTTTTTAAAATTTATACTTCAGATACAGCGTCATATTTGCAGTCCGTAGTTTCCATCCAAAGGGAATTTAAGCGGGAGTTTGGTGACGCTCCCCCGGGTAGATAGACCCTTCTGAGGTGGGTAAACATGTTTGATCATGAGGCGGGGTTCGTTATGCGCCAGCATTTGAGAGAGCTTCTCTGGATAGGCCATGGCTATCTCTGGTAGTTTTAGCTTTCCATTGTCTAGCTTTCTATATGTCTGGTTTCGTACGATTTTCCCTCTGCTTATCTTTGTCCGCATCATTGCTGCAACAAGGAAGTGATCTGAATCGATATTAGCCCCTCAAACCACACTCACTTCCGCTACACTTTCCATCAATTACCAGGTGCCCAATCTTGGCTCTACGTCTGTTGATCAGGAGAAATTTAAATAGCCCTATAGATGTCTTTATGTTGGAATCTCGTACTACTGACAACCATGTTTTTCGCCGCGGCAAAATATAACAGTCTCATTCCATTATCGAAAGTGATTCCATGCAGATTGAATTTACCGGATGGCTGGTTCAAACATATTTTCCCTGCCGAGCATTAAAATTATCAAAAACAATCTTAATGTCATGACAAGGGCAGCGGGCGTACGCTTCCTCTAGGCCCTCATAGAACATGTCCTCGGTGTCTTTTTCGTCTTTTTCTTCTGTCGGGGAATGTACACAAATTAACGACTTACTAAAGTATTTCACTTTTATGCGGATACGTTCACTCACAGGATTGAGCCTAGAAACTAGATGTCGCAGTCTTTTGCCAACTACAAATCCGCTACCAAATTCATGTTTTTCTCATGGCAGCTGTAGTATATGTCACAATTCTTCTTCCTTGTACAGACATGTCCTATTCATTGCATCTCCTGGACATCAGTAATGTTAGCCTTAAAATTCTCGAGGATATCTGTCAGTTGTATAGTGGCACCGGATCTGTATAGTGTTCTAATATTCAAAGTGCATATCCCTAAACCGTTTCTTATTATCTTCCGGTGCATAGCATTACACGTCAAATGGGAGGTTTTTGTTTAGGGCCTCAGCCAAATCAAAGGCCTTTAAAAGTCCTTGGACGTGTTATCATAAAACCCTACCAAGCAAGATTTCTGCTGAAGATCAGGGCTTTATCTCCAATTTTATTTCAATAAATCCTAAGTAATTTGAAATTTTGAACTTTTCTTTAACGTCACAAAAGTGATACTAATGAAATAGTTTGGTCACTCCCTTTAATTTAATTTGCAGGTGGGCATGTTTTTCGATTACACTGCGACACTAATGAAAGGAATTTGTTTCGGGTCTCAATCAAACCAAAAAATTGTGAAAGTACTTGGACGTGGTATCACAAAACCCCGCACGGTTTTGCCCCTATACGTAACAATTTTTTTTTACAGGACGAAGTAAATTTTGGGGGTGGGTCAGGGTCCTATTACAGATTTTACTTTAATAAATCCTAAACAGCTAGAAATATTGCATTACAACCTGTGACAATATTGTAGCTATTTTCCCATTTCACAATTCCCTCTAATATATTTTTAACGAAAAATACACAGTTAATCGATTATTTCACGAAACGTCATACAAAAATATCACATATTTTATATGTTTTGCCATTTCTTACCTAACGGTAAATAAATTGCGTTAGCTGTCTTGTAAAGAATTGTAGCTTATACATTTCTTGATAAATTTTCTAAATACACTAATCAACCAACATTTTATTTATAGCTCCATAATTGGTGTAGAAATGCTGCGTTTAACCATATTCTTTAAATATGCACCTATATGTATTCAATATTAAACAAATTCCAAGTTTATATCTTCTACAAAGTTGTAGTGCTTAATATACTTAATAATATTGTCAAAAGAATAATGAACAAAAATTAAATTTTGGGTTTCAAAATGATTGTACCAATTCAGCAATATTAAATTTTTTAAAATGTTCGCTAATAATGTCTATACTATTAACACAGGAATGTAATAATGTTTGCTTTCGACAACATTGACAAATACATCAACGTCTTAAAATGTCATATATGATCACAAATGGTCGAATAATACAAAAATATTGTTGTTTGCTGAATGATTTTTACCAAAAATTACTTTTAAAAAAATCTTAAGCATCGTATAGGGTGACTCGATTTTTGTTTTGGTTACTTGAAAAAGCTTTTATGATAATTATGAACAAAAAGGCTAAAAACCCGAAACGTTTCGTGAAATTATCGATTAACAGTGTAGTTTTCCTTGGAGATATATTGGAGGGAATTCTGAAATGGGGAAATAGCTACAACATTGTCAAAGGTTGTAATGCAATATTTCGAGCTGTTTAGGATTTACTTTACTCGGTGCTCGCCGTTTTCTCTAACAGAACCATATATTTTACGGAGAATTTTTCTCTCGAAATGCATGTGCTTTTTCTCGAAAACTCCCAGGTGTTTTTCATCCGCTTGCGATATGACCCAAGTTTCGGAGTCATATATCAAGACAGGTAAAATGAGAGTCTGATATAGCTGGACTTTCGTCCGTAGAGAGAGGGCTTTGTTAATTAAACTGCTTGCTGAGCCCAAAATAACACCTATTTGCATGCACAATTCTCCTATCTATCTCCAGGCGGACGTTGTTGGCCTTGTTCACGGTGGATCCAAGGTAGACAAATTCATCTACCATTTCAAAATTAAATCGATTGTCAACGTTCAAGTGCGAACCAAGTCGAGAGGTTTCTCTAGTCGTTGACACCATCAATTTTGTCTTGCCCTCATTAACAGCAAGACCCACCTTCGCTGATTCATTTTCGATTCTTGACAATACTGCAGTAATCTCTCGCAAATTTCGCCCAATGATGTCTATGTCGTCAGCAATCTACAATCTACACTATCTTCCACTATCATTACCTCCTGATCTTCGGTGGAAGAATCTGAGTAGAGTAGTGATGAAAAGTGGTCTCTCCGCATTTTGAGCACACTCTGCTTCTCAGTAACCAGATTCCCATTCTCGTCCTTGCAGGAAGGCAGCCTATTATTAGGTCCGTTATTCAATCTTCATATCCTTTGGGGAAACTTTCGGGATTCACCATTCATCCTGAACATTTCGGTTTTTTCACTCCCTCTCTCTCTGCTCCCACTGCCACTTTTCCGCCTAAATAGTTAGGTCTCCTCCCTCCATAGCTTCTTGTACCTCACACTCTAACGCTAGCAGGAGAGAAAGCTTCTCTCGATAGGACATTGATATTTCCGGTATTTGTAGCTTGTCAATATCCAGCTGTTCCTGTTTTCGGCTTCGTACATTTTTCGCCCTACTCAGTCTTGTGCGAACTTTCGCAGCCACCAGGTAATGATCCGAGTCGATATTGGCACCTCGAATCACACGTACATCCATTACACTAGGAGAGTGCCTGCCATCTATGACCAAGTGATCAATCTGGTTATTCGTCCGCTGATCAGGAGATATCCAGGTCACCTTATGAATATCCTTATGCTGGAATCGTGTATATTGAATTTATTGAAGTAAAAAAAATTGTTACCTATAGGAGCAAAACCGAACGGGGGTTTGTGATACCACGTCCAAGTACTTTCACATTTTTTTGGTTTGGTTGAGGCCCGAGACCCATTGTTGCACAGTGATATCAACCCCTCAATATTTAATGCTTAAATGGGCTTATCTTATCTCTCATTTTAGTTTCAGTACTTGCTCATGTCCCTAGATGAATCGAGTTTTTTGTGGCAAAAATCTTATTCATTTTTTGTGTTCCTAAATTTTTCTATAATTTCGTCTTCTTTAAATATTTTTTGAACTCCGCCCCATCTACCGCCACCATCAACTCCATTTGCGTTGGGTGGTATATATTGAGGTACGATATACTGGTATACTGGAATTTACTTAAAATTTATAATCGACAAATCTCTCATATTATTTGTCCATGAATGAAAACGGTGTTGGCCAAAAATTTGCATTGGAATTCTAGAAATGATTTATTTATATATATATAAAAAAAAAATAAATGGTTACCCATTACATCCCAAGAAGGGACAGGGGAGAGCTTCTCACAATCACTGAAGTGTGCGCTTTTCAATTTTCACTCACTGATTGGGACCTACAGTTTTACACCGATTCCGAACGGTATTTTGAGAAGCTTTTTCATGGCTAAATACTCGATAGTGTCGCCGTCACTATGCGAGGTGATCGCCGCCGTAAGAAATTTTAAGGTGGTCTGAGCAGGGATCGAACCCATGATCTCATGTACAAGAGGCGCGCACACTACCCATTGCACCACCGACGACCACTATATATATTCCCCACAAATTTAGAAAAATTAATTTGTTGTTTATTTTTGTTGTCATAATTAATTTTCAATTGTTTTCAGTAGACATTAGTCCGCATGACTTGGTAACATTTTCGGTTTCCGCCATATTTTAATACCACTTTTTTACAGCATATCCCCGTTTGCCTTAACAGTGCATAACTTTCACCTGCTATCGTATACAAGATAGTATTTGGATGGGGGAACGTATACGAGTGTAGGTTACAATAAACGCAGATTATAGTTGTGCGAAACGTATGAGTAACATTTATTACCAGTAATACAAATAAACCCTACCAGAGCGTATGAGTAACATTAATAAGAAACGTATATAGGTAACAAAAAAAAAAAACAAATTGTAGTTATACGAAACGTATGAGCAACATTTATCCCAGTAATACAAATAACCCCTGGCAGAGCGTATGAGTAACATTAATATGCAATTCATTGCTTGACATCATAATTTACTAAGCGCGCTAGTTATGTTAATTTAAATTCAGCTTTAACGTTTCAACTAGTTCTCATTACCAATTTGAAAAATGTTTAAATTGTTTGTAATTTGTCGGGAAGTATGCGCAATTTGGTTTTAGTCGACCTTTTTCTAATGGGGCATGATTTCGGTTAAAACATCCTCCACTACAAATGCCTACAGGCACGAAGTCTGCTCTTTTCTATGCTCACTACTTAAGCGCCAACCATAAAAGCAAATGAATCCAACAGTTTGACTTAATTATAGCCCGTATATTATGGCCGTGATGACTGTTCGTTAGTGTGGATGGATTTGTTTTACTCCATCACGGTTCGTTAAGTTTTTATTTTGTACGTGAGTGATGTTCAGTGTAACGCCAAAATATACATACATATACTTATATGTATGTTTAGGTTCTGTGGGCTTTGTACGCATTTGAAAAGGATATTTTTGAAGCAAAAATTCATATCATAACCTCCAAATGCTGGCAAAAGGTAGCTGACTCACATGGTAAAGTTCATTTTTATTAAATTAAAGATTTGTGGGGGATTGGTTTTCAATTTGGTAATATTTTTTTTTAAATCCCTAAAGTCTTGAAACACAATTTGGTTGCTGGTATAAATGAGATTTGGTGTAAAATGTTCGAAAGGGGGTTAATTAAATAACCTTAATAAAGGATGTATTGCGAAGTATAAATATAAATTATTATATGTTTATTAAGCCAGCGTTAAATAGGCTTTTCTAAATTACACTTAAATTTGTTTTGCTTATGCTAATTGACAAAATATTACTTTTAAGTTAATATTGAAACTACAACTTACTTTACTCTTATCACCTATTTTACAACCTCATGGGGTCAGACGTCTTACACAAATTAATTAAACAAACAAATTAATCAAATTTCAGCATATTCTTCCAACTTGCTCTATCCTTCGCCTTTTCTCGCCAGTTGGTAACACCAAGGATACGGAGGGATTCTTCTTCCTGCTCTCTCCAGCGGAGTCTTGTTCGTCCTCTTTCCTGCTTCCATCGGGTACGTTATCGAAAACCTTTCGCGCTGGCTCATCTTCATTCATTCTGATAACATAGCCTATCCAACGCAATTGACCCACTTTGATTCATCTAGGAATGTTCACGTCAGAATAGAGATTATATAGCTCTGCGTTCCAGCGACGTCGGTACTCGCCATTTTTCCTAACAGGACCATATATTTTACGGAGACTTTTTCTCTCGAAAACTCCCAGGTGTTTTTCATCCGCTTGCGATATGACCCAAGTTTCGGAGCCACTTGTCAAGACAGGTAAAATGAGAGTCTGATATAGCTGGACTTTTGTCCGTCGAGAGAGGGCTTTGTACCTAAACTGCTTGCTGAGCCCAAAATAACACCTATTTGCATGCACAATTATCCTATCGATCTCCAGGCTGACGTTGTTGTCCTTGTTCACGGTGGATCCAAGGTAGACAAATTCATCTACCATTTCAAAATTAAATCGATTATCAACGTTCAAGTGCGAACCAAGTCGAGACGTTTCTCTAGTCGTTGACACCATCAGGTTTGTCTTGCCCTCATTAACAGCAAGACCCACCTTTGCTGATTCCTTTTCGATTCTTGAAAAGACTGCAGTAACCTCTTGCAAATTTCGCCCAATGATGTCTATGTCGTCAGCATACGCCAGCAACATATGGATTTTCGTGTAATGGGCTTGTTCGTATTTACTGCAGCCTTTCTCATTATTATCTCCATTAGGATGTTGAAGAGACTGCATGAAAGTGTGTCGCCTTGTCTAGGTCTTCGCTTGGTACAGAAAGGTTCAGTGAGGTCTTTCCCCACTTTCACTGCTGCTCAATCTATACAATCTATAATATCTTCCACTATCATGACCTCTTGATCTTCAGTGGAAGAATCCGGGTGGAGTAGTGCTGAAAAGTGGTATCTCCACATTTCGAGCACACACTGCGTCTTAGTCACCAGATTCCCATTCTCGTCCTTGCAGGAGGGCAGCCCATTATTAGGCCCGTTATTCAATCTTCTTGCCCTCTGGTAAAACTTTCGGGATTCACCATTCATCCTGCACATTTCGGTTTTTTCACTCTCTCTCTGCTCCCACTGCAATTGTTTCCGCCTAAATAGTTGGATTTCCTCCCTTCTCAGCTACTTGTACCTCTCACTCGCAGCACGCGTTGTAACTGACTGTTTCGTTGCCATACGTGCAGCGTCTTTTACATCAGTTGCAATGCTACATTCTTCGTCCTTCTGCGGTTTTTGATACCAAGTTCAGTTCTTGCAGCGGTTTCCAAAGAATGGAGATGTGCTTCCACTGTGCATCTGGGTGTTCGTGAGGGGGGTATTCTGCTCTAGCAGGAGAGAGAGCTTCTGTCGATAGGACATTGAGTATACTATATTTGCGAAAAGCTACAAACACGTTATATTGGCATCCAAAGAGCAACATAAAACATATTAGCGTTTAGCAGCTCGAATAAGTCGTGTTTCCTAAACCAGGAATCTTAGGGGCACTCATACATGTATCGGATTAAATGTAACACTCTAAGACACTTAAATTGAAGTGGGATCATAACCTTTGTTTCAAACATTTCAAAAAAATCATCATCCTATGTATTGAAGAAAAAGATTTGACCCACTATACATTATTCAACCATAGTAAACAAATAAACTCTTCGCTGCATTTTGTATAAAAAAAAACTCAAATGTCGTTAAAGTCACAAACACAATCGTTGACCATGACATTGTTAATGAATCATGCACAGTACGCCAGCACTCCAGACAATCGAATATGTCAAGTTTGTTAAGAGGCGGACGTTCTCTTCATCTGGTTGTTTAATGTTTATACCGGATGTACACTTGAACACGTGCTGATGAAAATGAAAATGCAATTTGTACACAACGAGCGCCTCCAACGACTTTCAGTTTTATACGTTTCTAATGTCCTTTTTCTGTTCTTTGGCTAAAACACACAATGGCACATTTGTGTATACTACATAGGCATTCAAGTGTGTGCTCTTATGTGAGTAAGTGGGATTGGTAGTAGAGAAACTAAACAATCCAACTATAACCTACAACAAACAAACTGGCTATTATACGGCAAAATATTGTCTAAATCAAAAATATTCAAACCAACACTAAAACCGGTAGAACAAATCACCCTGTAGAAAAGTACAAGTGTTTGTTGTATAGATACTAGAGACCTGCATGGGTATACATTTTCACACACTCAAATACATTCATGGCTTTTTGAATGTGTTAAGGTTCTCATTCTAGCAATTAGTGTACGATACACACAACCATTCGTCGCAGCTTGTCGAATCGGGTACGAAACACAATGAAATCGCACAAAGAGAGTTAGTGTATGAACGAGTAGTAACTAGATTGAGTAAAATGTCTTTAGAGACAAGCAGAACTATTCGAATAATGACCTATATGCATGAGACATGTCGAAGAAAAAAACTATTTCGATGAGCGTAACAAAAGCATATGATGTTTTTGTATGATTTGAAGTTTTAATTTCTTCTGAATATAGAAAAGGGTTACAATTAAGTCAATTTTAGAAATGTAGTACTTATGCCTCACTAGGTTTGATGTCGAAGCTGTAGGTCCATTCACAATTAAGGAAAAACTTCCCTCCTTCAAAACGATTTCAGCCCATGAAATTCACGAAACAATACTCTTTTCTTCACTTACAGCGGCTGATTTGAGTTAAGGACTAAAATATTTTTAATATTTAATAATCTTAAAGCCAAAGTCACGATCTCGAAAGAAAACCTAAGCGAACGAAAGCCAGTCACTCACTTTCATTCTTATCCCAGGCTTTAAATGTTATTGTGTGGTTGTGCGTTTGCAAAATCGGAAGCCACTAACTATTTTCGCTGTCATCTAGGCGAACGAAAATGTCAAAACCAGTCACTTGTCTTTTGGTTGTCGCATAGCTGGAAATCAAATAAAAGCTTGAAACAAAATCAATTTATATACAATTCAATGGAAGAAACACAATGGAGATAAATAATAAATAAATAATGTCATTATAATAAATTTGTTATTAAAATATATTTCCTTTTCAGCAGAAAAATGCCAACTTTGTGACACCTGCAGATACTGGTTCCTCGTACTCTTCTCTCTCGCTCCAAAATTAAATGGCGAACGTCAACTTTATGTTATTGCTTTGAACAACAACCATACAAACACACGTAAAGCCATGCGAACGACAAGTCGAAAGATAGTGACTCGCTTTTTGAAGCGAAAGTGAGTGACTGCCTTCGTTCGCTTGGATTTTGTAGGAGAGGGTGTAAGTGCGGTCCGATTTTGTACTGAATTGTATATGTCTTCGTTCGCTTGTTAGTGACTCCCAAATCAGCTGTTTGTCGCATAGAAAGAAAGCGAACGTTAACGTTCGACATCCTGACTTTGGCTGTTAATAATTTATTTTTAAATTAGTTTTCTTCATCAATTTCCATTTTTTAATATACATATGTATATTTTTGATGTGTTAACATTTATAGGCACGGGTAGGGCATTCTATCAAAGTGAACACATGCCAACAACACACAGCGTTAGCGTCACATTAACAAGATTAAGCGATACAATATTAAACCATTCAGTTTTGCTCCAAGAAGGTCAAGATAATGTCTACGCTAATCTGAGATAATTCTCCCGGGCCGCTAAGTAGGTTAACGTCTTTAGTAAACGTCCACTTGGCGGCTATTGCAGGACACAGATGATGTTCAGTGTCACAGATGATGTTCAGTTGATGCTTGCTTTCGTATAGTCAGTTTCCTTTCGAATAGTCAGTTGTATCTAACAGTCAGAGAGTGTTCCGTCACAACTGAAACAGGCATTGATACGTAGGGCCTTGTTAAAGACATAAGGTGCATGGATCTCCTGCTATCAATTATAGGCCAACTCCGACTTGAGCATATGCAATCTGTGCCCTGTGTCCGTCTCTTATGCTTCATCATATAGGAACGCTCTTGCAGGATATGCATACACATCGCTAGGGTCATGCCAGCATGATGTAATTCCTGTGGAACCTGTACGATTTCGGGGTTATTAGCTTTACCCATTAGTTTTTGGGGATCGGCTGGACCTTGGCAACCTTCCAACGTGATAAGGGGATGAAAAGTTTGCGTCATTAACGAGAAAGCTTCGAAGGAAACTATTTTAAAACTGGTAATGGAATTTTATGCGGGCGGCCCGGTGGTTTATTAACGTTAAGTTTCGCAAGAACCTGTTTAACTGCAGTTCGAAAAAATTCTTCCGGCGTTAAACTAGATAGGTTTTCGATAACGGGGAATAGGTGATTGATTTCCGGTAGAAAAAGAGTTATTTCAAAATGTGTTATCCAACAGGTTAGCTTCATCAACCGGCTCAGGAAATATACTAATTCCTAATTAGAGTGGGTGTAGAGGAACCGTTTTACCACATTTCCAAACACTCTTGCTTGATATACACGCTGAAAAAAATGACCCCTGTGACATTATGCAGAAAACATTTATATGTTTGGAACAGCGTTCGGACGAAACACAAAATCGTGCACAAAAAGTATGATACACGCTGGTAAATGGTGCGGCTCTGTGTCTGTATGTATTGTTTTTTTGTTCAGCTTGTGTATTGTGTGGATAACGTATGATCGGGTGTGTGATTATGGGTGACGATAAATGGTGATGCTCTCTTTCTGTCATATTTTGTATTGCCATTATGCTATATTTTATATTTTACGTTTTATATTGTTATTTTGTTGTAAATGTTAAGTTTTATATTTTATGTTTAATATTTTATGTGTAGTTGACGGTCGAAAATTAGAATTCTCCTAAATTCGAATCTTTCGGAAATTAGAACTAGCGTCTTTTTCCTGCTTCTAACGCTGAAAATTTGATTTATAGCTCAGGGGTACAGATCAGAGAATAGCAATAAGTACTCGTTGCAAAAGTATACCCAAGTCCGTACACAGAATTTTCATACTTGTGTGTACCCAAATTTTTAACACGCAGAATACATACCACCACATATTTGCTTTGTACAATTTATGTGTGTACTCTATACTTATATGGAACATTTTCTCTACACATCCACTCCTATTCGCTCTCTTCGCCAGAATACATCTAAAGAAGATTGTACACACATGTACTGAAGTATTTTTTCATAATTTGTATACAGAGTCGTGTTATAAGTATGGGTACACACAAGTACTTATAAGTATACAGCAAGTGCTGTGGAAACGGAAAAATGTAGTTGATTTAGTGAGAAAAATGGCTTGAATGGTCCTTAATACCAAACCCATCGAAAATAAGAATTTTTTAATTCAATTTTATTTTGTTTGAGGACCAGAATGAGATTAATTTTTGTTGTCGATTTTTTAATAAGGCCACTAAACTACGTCAAAACAATGCATTGCCAGGTCTTGTTGCATAAGCCCCAATATTCAAATGTTAATTAAAAACCAGTGCGCTAATTTTCAATATTTTCTAGTTCTATTATTCACTTTTCCACACTTTGTAAATGTATATACATACATACATACATACATATTTCCACATAATTTCACCGTACAACAGCGTTCCTTTACACAGCAACCAATTTTTTACTCATACCCAGTGGGTATTAAGTACCTAACAGACACAAGTGTTTTTGTATACTTCTATATAACCTAACACACACAAGTGATTTTGTATACTTCTGTATAATCTAACACACACAAGTGCTTTCGTTTACTTTCGTTTAACAAGCGCCCAACAACAACCCTAACTCGCAATTGTACTTATGTACTACCCATCGAATGTTAGCACTTTTAGCTACTTAAGTTATCGTTGGCATAAATATGTAGAGTATTGTATGCGTTTCGTCTATTACTTGTATGTATTTGTATTTGTTTTGCGAATAATACTTGTAAGTGTATTCTAAATGGTACTTATCGACATTCTCTGGTACAGATTGCATTCAATATGAAAATTTGAATTTAATGCTCACTTAAAACAAAGTAGATTTACAACAACTACAAATGCAAAGGCTTTTGTCATGTATTAGTCCAAAACATTTTCTTTAAATCTAAATCAACTAATTTTCTTACTCATTACTCTAAGCACTTCAAATATGTTTGCTGTGTTCTGTGTCTTTGCCATCTGTGCTTCAAACACACACACGCTGTGTGGCACAGTCGTGCACATGTCTAGTGAATATTGACGAAGAATTCATTCCCTCATTACTCTCCCCCCTCATCCGAAGAATAACAAAATTTTTGTTTGCGATCTAACATCCTTGGCAAAGCCGAGCAATCGACGCGCCATGCCTATGACTCATAGCCTAAGACTGTTGATGTGTCGGAACCGTCGATCGCACTCAGGCTGCCGTGTTTGTCACATATGTACTTGTGCACGGTTTGGTGTATGATATAAGTGCTGCACTGACTTGTGTGCCCACAAAAGCGTTTTGTTTTTGTGTTGAATGCGTACAAGTGCTTTCCTGGTTTAAACACTTGTGTAGCGTGATCATTTACAACACATGTACGCAACTTAAAATGTTCGGTGCTGAGTGTTTGGGTGTTATTCTGATCGCTGGTTTGGAACATCCACATACTTACGTGCAAGCATTATTTTCATGACATCAAGATCTGCTGCTTTTTTGATTCTTTGTTATCTGGAACGTTTTAGTTTTCAGCAGTTTTCAAAAAACAATGACATGTTGTGTCTCCGACATGTAATATTGAATAGCAAACAAAATGTGGTTGGACCCAAGTAGGTTGAACTTCCATATAGCGAATCTCAAGGAGATCGAAAAAACTTCGTTATACAGAAAATTCGCAATATGGAATTGTTTGAAAAATTGTGTTCTTATGTTGCGTTTTATTTCAAAAATAGTTTGCGTTTGATTTTTCCACTTTAATAATAAAAAACTACAAGCATCTTCACAAAGCTGCGCAGTACAACATACTTCAACTGCTGATGAAGTTTGCTGAAATATATGGGTACCTCCTTAAATATTGTAGCGAAGTTTTGCTCATCTGAAAGTAAATAACTAATGTTCAGAATACATATGTTGGCAATTATTTGAAAGGCACTAGACTTGAAATATCCAGAACGCCACAATGTTCAAGAAAAATGTTCAGCATATCTCCGTCAGAATTGGTCATATTACAAGCCACCAGACAGTTATGTTTGTTTATCAAATTCGGCAGCTATTTCGCAAACAAATTCATTGTGAACTTGTTTTTTCGCGTCAGCGCTTATACCCTGCCGCTTCTTGAATTTATCCAACCATCCTACACTCGCCTTAAACTTTAATGGCCTTATTCTTAAAAAGTTGTGAGAGACGGTGTTTTGTATGAGAAATCGTCTCTCAAACCTCTCATAACTTTTTATGAATAAGGCCGTAAATTTCCCAATAGTTTAGCGAACTCTAATAGACTTAGAATAAAAATATTTAAGGAACACCGATGATCAGGACAACTTCTACTGACAACTTTTCCGGCGACGACTGATTGACAACTCCCTCGACAACGAACGAAACGCCATTTATTATCCTAGTATTCAAGCTTAACCTCCAAGAAGTTATACAAATCAAATCAGATCCTTCCCCTGCGTCTACTGACTGCTCAGGGATTATAAAATTATATACTTAACATAAATAAGCCGTAAGGCCAGCCCATTTAAACATTTGTTCACCTAGTTCTCTCAATTTGTTCACCCTAATTCTCTTGGCAAAAAGATAAAAAACCAATACACTTGTTCCCTCGACAACGACAGATTCCCCCCTTTTATATGCTCGTGGTAGCAACTTTACGAACTCTCACAACAGCTTCGACAACTTCCACAACTCTCTCAGCAGCTTCGACAACTTCTCTCAGCAGCTTCTCTCAGGCGACTTCTCTCAGGCCACTTCTCTTAGGCGACTTCTCTCAAGCGACTTCTTAACACATTTGTTGGTGTTGGTGTTCGTTTGCACACTGATAGTTGATCCTTCACATATATAATATAATATAATATATTTGTTCTTCTTTTCTTACGCTTTTGCTGCACTGAAATGCAATTACGCTTCGAGATTTTTCTTGCTATCAACCTCTACTTCAACTACAAACTGAAAACTGATGCAAACATTACTAGTGATGACATTCTGTTTATCGATTGTTATCGTTACTTTTATAATTCGGGACTTCCCCTAAGTTTGTTTTGGTAAGAACCAACGATCGAAAATAATTTTTAAAATATTCGTTACAGGTAGATCAAAAACGCATAAGCATTCCCATTACGGTCTTAGAAAAAAATTGTCGCTAAGAGGATTTTCGTTAGAAGCAGAGCAGAACATACTGAAAATTTAACGAAATTACAGTATTCTGGATATGAGAAGTCGCCGAAGAAACCGTGACTTTTTGTATTTTTTTACAAAATGTTTTTTGATATGTTGGCATGAATTTGGTTAAGTTCTATTGGAATAAGTCTTATTTGTATAATTTTTCTTCTCTTTTCATAGACTAGAGATTATAACTAGAGAGGGGAAAATGTTGTAATTGTATCGAATAATCGGATGAAAAAAATTATCTTGGATTTCTCAACATTTTCAAATTACTTAAAAGGCACGTTTTGTTCTGCGACAATAGTGGATTCTTAACTAACTAACTTTTTTTGGAAAAACTAAAATCGATGTTTACCGTTCTGAAGGATATTCTAACCGCGAAATAGCTAAAAAAAATTGAGTTGTTGACAATCAGGACCCCGAGGGGCATGGAAAACATTTTAAACGAAGGGTTTCATTGTCCATATCTACGTATGAGAAAAGAAAAATCATCAGAATTGCTTCTAATTCTACTTTATCCTTGTCAAAAATAAGAGCTCAAGCTGGAGTGGAAGCGAGCAAGTCATCAGTACGCAGAGTAATTGAGAACTGTGAGTATCTTAAATATCTGAAATTACAGAAAAAGCCGCCACTTAATGCTCCTCGTAAGGAAGGAAAAGCGGCTTCAATTCGCAAGAGACTACATGGTATGGGATGAGCAGCCAAGAGGTCATGTAAATGACTGGAGAACCGTTGTATTTACGGATGAGCCGAAGTTTAATTTGGATGGGCCTGATGGCTACAACTATTATTTCCATGATCTGCGCAAAGAAAAGGGGTTTTTGAACCGACATTACAGACGAGAGGGCGGCGTTATGGTGTGAGGTGCTATTACGTATTATAGCAACATCGATCTTGAATTTCAAAGTGCAAAAATGACTGATGCAAGCTATAAAACGTTATTGGAATCGGCTTTTCCGAAGTTCAGTGAACTATTTGGTCCCATATCTTGGATATTGCAATAGGATAATGCCCACATAAAAAAAAAACAGCAGACAGTTGTCCGAGGCCTTCGGCCACGGACTGTCCCTGCAGGCTGTGTCAGAGACACGGCCATAAAATTTAACGTAGAATACGCCATCCGATAAGACAGAAAACATATATAACAATAAATGATAAATAACATAAGCAAATGAATTTATTTACTTGATATTTTAATTTACTAAACGTCAACTGTCAGCTGCTGTCAAACAGCATCAAGCAGCATTGTTATTTTGCTTACTTGGCAGCACTTTCATTTAACATAAAAATGTATGAATTAATTTTATCATATATTTTTTATAATTATATATCCATGTTAAATTCAAATTCACATTTAACATTTTGTTTCACTTAAATACATAAGTAAATATAAGAAATTTCAATATTTCATCAATCAAAACAACAGCCGAAGGTTTGTGTCCACACTGAAACAGCAGCATAGTTTGTGTTCACGCTACAAACTCAAACACTCAACCAAACACCACACATATGTTTGAGTGCATGTGTTTAAACAATTTTCATTTGAGAAATGTAAATATTAGGAAGATATCAACCAATATGAAATGTATATCAAACGAAAGATAACATCTTCATTTACCTACTAAAAAATTTTTAAAAAAAGTTATCTCGCCGTTTCCTCATAACCAATGAAATAAAGATTACAACAATAACAATCTGACATGACTCCCTATAACGTAAGGTAAGACGTATTCTACGCCAAACCGCCAGAGTGGGAAAGGAGTTCATTGCAAGCCAAAATGTTGATAATCTTGACTGGCCACCCTATTCGCCAGATCTAAACAGTATCGAAAATGTCTGGGGTTGGTTATCTCGTAAGGTCTATGAAGGAGGTAGACATTTTAATGACAAGCAGTCACTAATTCAGGCCATTAAAGATGAGTACTTAGCCATGAAAAAGCTTATCAAAATACCGTTCGGAACCGGTGTAAAACTGTAGTTCCCAATCAGTGAGTATAAAGCTATAAAGCGCACAGCTCACTGGTTGTGAGAAGCTCTCCCAAATTAATTCATGGGAAACCATTTATTTATTTAAGGATGCTTGAAATCAAATTTCGTTGGATTACATAAATTCTCTTTATCTCTCAATAAAAACCGGTATATTTGAAGTTATTAAAAACAAAGGGGGTTGTAGCCATTACTAATAGTTCTTAAATAAAGTAAAGTAAAAAACTGTTTTTCATTAAAATTAGTTAAAATGCCTTTATTCAAGTGAACCAAAAAAATAGCACATTTTTGGACTTTTTTTATAAATTGCTCAAAAAAAATTCTTTAGTTAAGAAACCACTGTTGTCATGATTTTTTTTTCATATTTCAAGATCTGTAGCTTCCATTTCCATTTTAAAATTCTTCAATCGGTTACAAATTGCAATAGATACATATGGAATTTTTAGTGTCTTTAAATAAGTGAACAGGAGTGTATATTGTTGATAAGCTACAGATACGTTTTATTTGCTTTAAAACCCCAATAAAAATCCAAATTTTCAGCATGTACTGACGTCGATGGTGCAATGGTTAGTGTGAAATTAGAAATGAACAAACATAAATGTTATTTCTACATTAAAGTTATTCCTCAACCATGTAAATGATTCAGATTGTAGATACATTTACATTCAAAAACAAGTTATGTTGCACAATTACTCCTATAAATCCTTTCAAATATGTAGGCTTTAAATTGCTGAGAAACAGTCCACCCTAATATAACTATATACACGTTTGACAAATAGTTAATATTAGATGAATAGGATAAAATATACAAGCACATAAATACTTACTATATATGAGTACCCATATATTTCAGCACGCACACTCATTTACGAGTAGTATGTGTGCTTATGAATTCAAGTACAGATTCACATCTTCATCATAAAAATATGAGAGTATTTGCATGAGTGTTTGTGTGTGAATTTGTTTGTTATGCTTTATCCGTTTGCTGCCGGTTGTTTCGAAATTTGTATGAGTTGTACGTTCTTTCGCATTTCCTCTTAAACAATTGTTTGCTAATAGACTCTAATAACACTTTCGAGATGATAATGATTTTTTGCAGCAACAAAAAATAGATTAAATATTCTTAAACAAGTTATAACAGAGCGAGAGCAGTATAAGCATCATAAAATAATAATAATAATAATAATTGGTTTCCCATTACATCCCATGAAGGAACCGGGGAGAACTTCTCACAATCACTGAGCTGTGCGCTTTCCAGTTTTTACACACTGTTAAATTGAAAAAAAAAACGTTATGGGTATCATTTCATAGGTTTTTGGATGGCCCGATTTCATTTTTGGCAAACATTTTTCGATCAGGATTTCGATAACTAACATAACGGAGAGAAGAGCATGTGTAATTCTACCTTTTCACATAAAATTTAGTTTCTTAACAAGGTTTAACGTTTTAAACTTTCCTACCAAATTTATTAGGAATTATAAAATAAATAAAAATTTTGAGAAGTTTGTTTCGTAACCATACAAGATTTATTTTGGGACCACAAAAAAAAAAAACTTGGTTTAAAAAAATCTATATCATTACGTTCGACATTTTCATCAGCGTCGTCCTCGGAACTTTCAAAATTTTAGTTTGAAATTTCGAAATTTTAGTTTGACATTTTATGGTATTGCCAGACCTAAATTCCGACACAGTAATGTATTTGAATTTACACTGAAAAAAATCAATTCTTACACAAGTAATTTATATTTAAATTTGAAATCAAAAACTAGAGCAAAGTTGAAAAAAAAAATTTTCTTCAGCAACTGGTAGTAAAGGGTAACGAAATAAAATCAGTGACTTCGGTTAGGGTCCAAAGTATTCAGAAGTGAAAATCGCGCGCTGTTCCTAGTTGGTGCTAATTTTTGGCGGTCCACAAAATATTAAAAAATGTAATATTTTTAGTCAACTACTTTCATTGCAATTGAACTAGAAACCTTAAGTAAATTAAATTAACTTAATATACATTGTCGTAGCTCTTATAACACAAAATCAATAAAAAGAGTTTAAAACAACCAGAAACATAACCTTCATATAACACACATCTACTAAAAATAACCTGCATGCATGTATTGAAACAATACTCAACTTTGGGCTCCTTGCCTGATTAGCAACGTGCAGGGAACCTTCAAAACAGTTAATTTTCGACCTCAGTGGTTAATTGGCCACTGTTTAAGTAACTTATTTTATCTGGATTACTGCTCCGATTTTTGGAATTTTGTCCGGTCATTTTTTCAATCTGTCCCAGTGTGCATTGTATGGAAAAACGCACAAACTAAATATTTTTTATAAATTTTTAAAAAAATTGTTAATTGTTAAAAAATTGTTTCTTGACATTTTCTGCCACAACAACTTAGCACAGAAAACGCATTAATTGGTTAAAAAATAGTTTTTGCTAAATATATTGCTAATATTTTTTGCTAAAACGTGACGTTGCTTACCCTGTGTGGTGCGTGGTTTTCCACACATGTGTTATTTCTCTATATGTTGCACTAGAAATAGCACTTCTTGTCGTCAAATATTATTTTAAATGCTTCTGATGATGAGGGGTTTTCCACCGATGAAGGTTTTCCCGATTACTCGCCGCAAGAAGAAAGTCAACCTGATTCTGAATTCAACGCAATGGATCAAAATGAAGATGTCAGCTCAATAGGGGTTTCATACGTAGATCCATTGTTTGTCACAATGGAAACCACAAGCAGTTCACGGTCGTGCTGGAATATTACGGCTTATATGTTGCAAAAAGCATATGCAAAAGCGCATGCGGTACCAATTATATCGAAATCGACTCGAATATATTACATGCATTATATCGGTGTTCTTATTTTGGATAGAGTTTACATGTATTTATATTTCTATGTTTTATATGACTATAATGTTTTAGTTACGTATAATAGTTATAATTATATCAAAGAATGAAACAATATTGGACTTGTTCGGTGGTGAATACGGACGTCCCATATTTAGTGTTATTCGATTTGATGACGTTATGAGCAGAAGTCAAATCAGCTCTACGGACAAATTTGCTCCAATTTGTGAATTGTTTGACAAACTGTCTGAACTATTATTGGCGTAGAATACGTCTTACCTTACGGTATAGGGAGTCATGTCAGATTGTTATTGTTGTAATCTTTATTTCATTGATTATGAGGAAACGGCGAGATAACTTTTTTTAAAAATTTTTTTGTAGGTAAGTGCAGATGTTATCTTTCGTTTGATATACATTTCATATTGGTTGATATCTTCCTAATATTTAAATTTCTCAACTGAAAATTGTTTAAACACATACACTCAAACATATGTGTGGTGTTTGGTTGAGTGTTTGAGTTTGTAGCGTGAACACAAACTATGCTGCTGTTTCAGTGTGGACACAAACCTTCGGCTGTTGTTTTGATTGATGAAATATTGAAATTTCGTATATTTACTTATGTATTTAAGTGAAACAAAATGTTAAATGTGAATTTGAATTTAACATGGATATATATAATTATAAAAAATATATGAAAAAATTAATTCATACATTTTTATGTTAAATGAAAGTGCTGCCAAGTAAGCAAAATAACAATGCTGCTTGATGCTGTTTGACAGCAGCTGACAGTTGACGTTTAGTAAATTAAAATATCAAATTATTTATCATTTATTGTTATATATGTTTTCTGTCTTATCGGATGGCGTATTCTACGTTAAACTTAATGGCCGTGTCTCTGACACAGCTTGCAGGGACAGTCCGTGGCCGAAGGCCTCGGACAACTGTCTGCTGTTATTTTTTTAATTATTGATTATTTCAACCCATCTGATTGTATTACTATTGACGAGCAATTGCTGTGTTTCCATGGAAGATGCAAGTTTCAACAATATATCTGTGCCCACAAGGAATAACAACTAAACTCGATTTCAGTCAGTGTTCAATACGGGGGTCTAAAATCAGGGAATTTTGGTTAAACTAATATTTATAAGTTCTATGTTAGCAATTTTATAATATTTAAATTTGAAATTCAATTTATGATGAAGAAACAATTAATTGGAGAGAAGTAAACAAAACAAGTCAGCTTTGTCCTAACTCGACTTTAGCTGTTATTCCTTGTGGGCACAGATATGCCATATAAACCGCTACGATATGGAATTGAATGTTGGCTGTTAGTTTGCTCTGAAATTTTGTTACGTATGGAAAATTCAACCATATTTGGGTACGCCAGTTGGTGGCTTAGCTGAGAAAAATCTAGGTGAACGTGTATTGTTGCTTTAGGGTCAATATCACAATGGACAACTTTTTCTCTTCTTACGAACTTGGTCAAAAGCTGTTGTCAATAGGACTAACAAGGTCGGTACAATGTGCAAAAACAAAAGAGCATCCCACCAAAACTTTTAGAATGCAAAAACATAACACACGAATCATATATCGGAGGAAAAGATAATTGCGTAGTACTGCCGAGCACAATGTACGATTGGAATGATTTAGAATGTGATGGATAAAATTTGCCAAAAATCATTCTATATTATAATAAAACCAACGGTTCGTTTGAATACTTTTTATTTTGATGTCGGGGTGTGGATACACTCGACACAATGTTGTCTAGTTACAGTTGCAAAAGAGAGACGAACCCATTACCGTTGGTGGGTTTTGCAAATATGATCGACATATCAGCTCTAAACGCGTTCAAAGATGTCAAACCAAGTTGAGAAACAAACAAAGCAACATTGCGACGAGGTTTCTTGCGTGAACTTGGAATATCACTTGCCCATTCATACATGTCAATGAGAAAAGGTGTGCCTTGAACCGAATCAGCGGCGTTTTCAAGTCAATAATTGAATCAGTGGGGGAGCCCAGTAGACAGTCCCTATCTACACTGGTCCGCGAATATTCAGAAACATCATCCCGTTCATTGAACATACATCTAAAAAGGTCCAAAAATGTTCCTCCGAATATCGAATGTTTGTATAAAACGTGTTGAAGAAAAACTAATTCAATGTAACAGACAATAAAATATAAATGTAAATGTGTTATTTATGGTAAATCATGATTTTGACTACAAATAAATTACGTTGCTAGTGCAAAATACGTAGACATACCGTATGTGTGGAAAACCACACATAAGGGAAGGCAACGTAAGTTTTTTTGAGGGTGAGATGAAGGATGAATACAAAAAAAAAAAATATCAATTACTTTTATTTATACACTGATATCGATTAACATACACCTGTAAACATTTACAATTTTTTTACACAACTGCAAAACATTTCTTGTACCGTAGAACGCAATCAATTCGATTATTTAGTTTTCAACACGCACAATTCCAATTTGCATACTTTATGGCGTTTGATTGTTTGCATCCATTATAAATTTAAATTCAATCAGACCCCAAGGCTCGTTCGACTGATTTCCACTCATCTTGGGTATATTTCCTTAAGTGCGTTCAATTCTTATGGCAAACAATTAAATATTATTTATGGAAATGGGATTTGGGATTAAAAAAATGCCGATTGAAAGAAGTTAATTGCCCAAGACGCAATCAATTTAACGACGACAATGACGTTTAAGGTTAAAGCAACGTTGACAATTTGAAAGGTCTAGTTGGCGTAACGTTTTTTTTTTTGAATTTGCGGTAAGTTAACATCCCGCACAGAAATTCGGAATCGCACAATATGCGTATACGACCGCCTGCACAATACTCGTACCATAGAGTAATCTCAGACTAGAGAGAATATTTGGCTCATCTGACGTTTCCTTTCACACTCTTCGTGATGCGGTCGGTGTGATAGAGAGATGTTTGACGAAAAGTGACATACACCAGGTGGAATTACAATAACTTCTTGCTCTCAGTTTTCATGCCATTTTGGTGAAAAACTGTGAAATTTAAATGTGTTTTAAACTTTTTTATTGACTGCTATTGTTCGCCTACATTTGTGTTGTATTTAACACAATAATTTTAACACACAAAACGAAATGCCGTTGTTGTTATTTTGTTCGTTGCAATAGTTCAAAATTGCCTCTATCTGGTATTAGTAAAGCAATTCTTTTCAACATTAAACGTAAATATCACACCAGGCCAAATGTCATAAATTTGGTGGGAGAACTAGTAGAGCTACTATAAGTATTAATCTATGAATATACGTATACGACCGAAGACACTACCATTAAAGAGGCAGTTAAAATCTTGCCATCGGCAATCTGCACTTAGAGTGGGTTACATGCTCCGTTCCGATTGCGACAATTAACTGAACAACACAGCGGAGAAATCCGAAAAAGCTGTAAATGAATGTAACCTCCGTGTTGTGTACTCTTCAATAAAAAATCTTAGCGGAAACAACAGCAGGAGTACAACATCGTTAAAAGCTAATGATGGCACGGAGATCTTGTCAACACATCGGCAAGTGGAGAGATGCCGTGAATTCTTCTCGCCACAATCTAGACTTCTGGACGATGAAAATAGGTCTGTCTGCGTACACATATTTTGCCTCATTTTGTGCAAAATGTTACAAAATCTTGCAAAATGTTACAAAATCTTGTCTGCGTACTCCAAACCTCTTGCAGCGAGAGAGCGAAAAAGAGAAATTTTTGACAGTTGGGAGTTAGAGAACTTGCAAAATGTTGCTGGAGAAATTTCTTCTTGCAAGATTTTGCAACTAGTTTGAACAGCTGTTTTTGTTTACTGTTTGAGTGAAATAATTTTTGTGAAATGAAAATAAAACTTGAAATTAACAATGGCAGAGGTAAGAAGTTAGAATTGTGTTGATTGTTAACGTTTATAATAAATTATAATAAACAAAACATTTTACTTCATGCTAGAAACGTGCAAATATACAGTGCGACAGTGCGACACATATGCTAAAATTCTTTTGCTTTGCTATTTCAATTGTTTGCACACCGATCAGCTGTTTTCTTGCAAAGTTACTGAGTATTTGCTACTGGAAAAGTACGCAGACAGACCTAATAAGTGTACCCCGTCGTTGCAACCCGAGAGGGGATAACTAAACGTAACCTCTGTCGCAAGTAGAGATCTAGACGGCACTGGGAAAAATTAAGGATTACAAATCTTCGTACCCACTTACTTATCCGGTCTCAAACAACCACGGCGTTCTACAGTTGGCAATACCAAGTGTACGCAGCGATTCGTCAACCTGCTCCCTCCAGCGGAATCTTCGTCTTCCTATTTTTCGTCTTCCTTCGAGTTCGGTTTCGAAAACCATTCGTGCTGGTTTTGTCTTCATCCATTCTACTGACATGGCCTTGCCAGCGCAATCGCGTTGCTTTGAGCCGCTTAACTATTTCAATGTCGGGATATAGGCCATACACCCCATGGCTCATGCGTCGCCGTTACTCGCCATTGTGCACTATAGGGCCGTACATTTTTCGGAGAATTTTTTTCTCGAAGACTCCTACAGATGTTTCGTCTGCTTGCGATAAGACCCAGGTTTCTGCGCCATAAAGCAAAACAGATTGCATGAGAGTCTGGAATAATTGGCCTTTTGTTACTCGAGAGAGGGCTATATCTCTAAAGTGCTTGCTTAGCCCGAAATAACATCTATTCGCAAGCACAATTCTCCGCTTGATCTCAAGGCTGACGTAGTTGTTTTTGTTTACGGCAGATCCGAGGTATATAAATTCGTCCACTACCTCGAAGTTATAACGGTTATCAACGTTCACGCTTTGATTAAATCGCGTGGAGGCCCTGCTCGTTGAAACCATTAATTTCGTCTTGTCCTCATTTACCGACCCACTCTTCCTGACTCCTTCTCAATTCTCCAAAAAACACCGCACCGCAGTAACTTCTCTAACTGTGCGTCCAATGATATCTATATCATCAGCATACGCGAGCAGCATGTGACTTTTGCTGCTGATGGTTTTATTCATGTTGATCTCCATTAAGATGTTAAAGAGATCGCACGATAGGGTGTCACCTTGTCTGAGGCCTCGCTTAATTTCGAAAGGTTCGGTAAGATCCTTACCAACTTTCACTGTGGATTTGGTGTTCGTCAGGGTCATCCTGCAAAGGCGTATGAGTTTTGCAGGAATACCAAGCTCAGACATTGCTTCGTAGAGTATCGGGGTATCGAAGGCCGCCTTATAATCGACAAATAAATGATAGGTGTCGATTTGTTTTTCGTGGGTCTTCCCCAGGATTTGGCGCAGCGTGAAAATATGGTTAATTGTCGATTTTCCAGGCCTAAAGCCACATTGGTATGGTCCAATCAGGTCAGCGATAATTGGTTTTAGTCTTAAAAGTACCTTTTCTTAAAAATAAAATTATATCTTTTCTTGAGATAAGTAGCCTTTCTGAAAATATGTGCATTTTCTTAAAAAAATTACCTTTCCAAAAAAAGAGTACCACTTCTTTAAAAAGTACATGTTCTTAAAAACAACTTGTTTGTAAAAAATATCATACCTATGGCTTTTTCGTAAAGAAAGTACTTCTTCTTAAAAATAGTACTTTTTCTTAAAAAAACATTAGCTTTTAATAAAAGAAGTAACTATCCTTAAAAAATACCTAAAAATAAACTTTTTTTTAGGCATATTGGAACATATTACATACGAGGGCGGATCAATAAGTCCGTGACGTTTTTAAATTAAACACAGTTTTTTTCCAAAAAAAAATATTTTTAGCTGAATACACTTAGTACAACGTTTCCCTCCAAAAAATAGGATTTTCCGAGGTCCATAAAATAAGTATTTGTTTGATCAATAATTTCATCGTTGGAGCTAAATCTCTTTCCAAACGAGCTATTTCTTTAGGTTTGGAAATTGAAAATAGTCACTGGGGGATAAATCCGGAGTATATTGCGGATGAGGTACCAATTCGTAGCCCAATTCATGGAATTTTGCCATTCAGACCACAAATGTGTGCACTCGTACTTTTATGATCACTTGAGAGCAAACGCGGCACCCATCTTGCAGACAGCTTTCTCAAACCCAACTGATCATTTAAAATCGAAACCACACTGTCATATGAAATGTCTATGGCATCAGAAATCTTACGCACTTTTACTCTTCGATTGGCCAACACCATATCGTGGATTTTTTCGACATTTTCGGGTGTATTGGCATCAATTGTACTGGTTTGTACTGGTGCGACCACAACGAAAGTCAGTAAACCACTTTTTTTACCATTGAAATCGATGGTGGAGAGTCCCCATAGTATTTATCAAGCTTTTTCTTGGTTTATTTGATGTTTTTTTCGCAAAAAGGAATGTTTAATGAGCACTCGAAATTCACTTTTTTCCATTTAAAAAAAATGCATGACGTTGTATGTTTTGAACAGCTGTTAAACGCAAAGTAAATGACGGAACTTGCTCAAAATTTGACAGTAATCTATTAACAGGTGATACTTGGTAAGTATTGTATTTCATATAACTACGAGGGAAGTGTGAAAAGTCATGGACTTATTGATTAGCCCTCTAACATATAGCGAAAGAAACTTCATTCCAACCGGGTGTCCCCTGACGACTCATATAATTTTTTGTATTATTGCAATCTTGGCAACTCTCAATTAGAAAACAATTTATAATTGCCGTATAAAAGTTATCTAAAAATGTTAGTTTATAATTTGATTTCAATAAAAATTTCCAAACAAAAAATGTTATCAATTTGTACAGTCGCTACTTCTCCAAGCCACTGTTGCAAATACACCCTATCATCGCGCACAAGTACCACAACACGGCAGATACACACCGCAACATCACACAGACACCTCAAAATTTGCAACTGCACATAAAGGAAAATTATGCAAAAAACATTCACTGTGATTTGGAGTACATTTTGGAAATGTCCTGCGGGTTTGTTTACATCACTGCTTTTCTGTCCATTCACGAATACAAACAGTAACTTTCCTATAAATATATGCACATGCACACTCTAGCAACAGGAAAGGAAAAACATGCGAAATAAATGACAGACAGAGGAACCCACGAGAACGACAGACACACGAAACATTGTACGTGCTATGGTGTCTCTTAGGGTCTGAGGTAACTGTAGTTGGAGAAGCAGTTTTAAAGGCGTTTAAGATGAATATTTGTTTTGTCGCATTTTTCCATTTTTTTGTTTAAACAACAACCGAATGAGCAAACAACTGTGAGCATCATCGATTCAATTTAATTATTTTTCCTCATACATACGCACTTTTCTCACACCTACTGGGCAAAGTCTCATCTTGCAAGTCCTTCATGTGTAACAATTCACACAAGAAGAGATAAATTGTATTTATCTTTAAATCCTGTGAGTGTTGGGCAATTTGTAAATGATGTTCGCGTTCTTCTCTTACTGGTATTTTTAAAAATATTATCCCTACTGGCTGTTGTTTATTTAAACCCTCGGAATGAATGTCTAAAGTCACGGCATAAATGTCTACCCATTGGAGGCCTTTATTTGCCTTTCTCAAAAACAATTTTTGGTTTCCTTGTGGATTTTTTTTTGTATTTTATAACGTTTTCTTTGTCTTATTCCTTTCGTTTGCCTTGAAACTTAATATATGCAAAATATGGTTACACTAACGTTATTTGCAACTCGTTTACCAGTCCATTTTAGTCTTAACATTTCGTTTTCAATGTGATATGGGTCAATGGGGCGTATTAGCATTTCATTAATTGGATTTGTTATATGGGTCGTATGATTGATATTAAATTACAAGTGAAGGATGGTTATAAAATAGATAGTTTAAATTAATTGGCGGTACGAGAGAAACTCTAATATAATATAATTGTATCTGCGAAGTTGGGGAATTTGGGTTTCATAACCCTCTAAAGATATTTGAAGTTTGTATAAATGTAAGTTATATTGTCAAAATTCATAAATTTCAATACAAAATTTCAGATTTTTATCAAGCTAACTACAGTTTTGCATCTTAAGGAAGTTATAGAACTCCGGTGATGTGGCATGGAACTTTCAAGCCATATGATACCTCCTCGTAATATATCAGTTTGTGGCTGAAAAAGAGATGTACTGGGATACAGTAATAAAATATAAACACTCTTTCCCCTTTTCCAACCAATTGGTGCTCTGTGGAAGGCTCCTAACATCATTCAGTTTAACTTCCTGCATGTTTTTTAGATCTGTCATGAAGTGACATATAAAAAAATATATGGTTTTCCATTACGTCCCATTAAGTAATTGGGGAGAGCTTCTCACAACCACTGAGCTATGCGCTTTCTAGTTTTATACTCACTGATGAATGTTCCTGTATTCCGGCACCCATGTAAGGTCAATATCGTCATCTTAGTTAGAAATGCACGGCAGTTATGGGTAGTTATTGAGGACAGGAATACATATTGCAGAGATTTTATAGCAGCCTGACTCTCAGACTAGCTACTGGTACTCCAGGCGGTGATGAAGTTTCCTTCCAGCCAAAGAGCATCCTCTGCAATTGCCATGTCTTCTGCCTGAAAGACACTACAATGGTCTGGTAGCCTTTTTGCAAGGCCTAGTCGCAGCTCTGCAAAATATACTCCAACCCCTACCTTGCTATTTAGTTTGGAGCCATAAGTTTCGAAGCCTTCTAAAACCTGGTAAGCGTCCCATTTAGTCCTGCACGTCCAGGATATGAATGGATAAGTTTGTCTCAAGATTTGCAATGGGTGCCATACAATCGTGTTTTATGACGGGTTGCCGCTGATCCCTTAAAATTAACCCAGGACTAGATATGCTATTTGGGCCATTAGATGCTTTAATCCCTATAAATAAGCCGGACCTGACGGGATAATTCCCGCGCAACTACAGGAGGCACTATACGTATCTTGTAGTTGGTTGGTGGTAATCTTCTGGGGCTGCTTTATACTGGGAGTCATTCCTAGCATTTGGAAGCAAACCAAAGTGGTTTTCGTCCCGAAAGTGGGAAAATGCTCTCATGTCAAACCAAAGGACTTTAGACCAATCAGTCTATCATCATTTGTTCTTAAGACATTTGATAGGTTACAGGACATTCACGTTCGAAGTAATCTTCCACAGAATCTACTATCGATTTCTCAGCATGCCTATATCAAGGGCAGGTCACCTGAGACGGCTATCCACTTGCTAGGAACGTTAACAGGGGGACATCGCAGGGGGAGTTCTGTCTCCACTATTATGGTTACCTTGAGTCAATGAACTGCTTCTTGAATTGGACAGAGCCGAATGCCAGGTCTTTGCTTATGTGGGAATAATTCTCGACAGAAAACTGTCTTGGAAACCGAATGTGGTGGAGAGGGTGAAAATGGTGTCTGTTGCTCTTTACTGCTGTAAAGGGGCGATAGAGAAGCGCTGGGGACAGTCTCCTAATATCACCATGTAGATTTTTACGGCAATAGTCAGACCAATACTTCTCTATGGCATCGTAGTTTGGTGGAGGTCCCTCCAAAAGAAATATATTCCGAATTCCTTGATGACAATTCAAAGATCAGCACTGATTAGCGTTTGTGGGGTAAAGGGCACGACGTCAGGTACTGCACTTAGTGCTATCCTGAACATCTGTACTACTGATATCATGGGCGAATCGGCAGCCGCTACATCCCTGGAGATTGTGGCGTTTTGATATCGGGGCATTCCGGACACGCTGAATTACTACACCGGATCAACTCTATTCCCGCAAAAACGGACTACTGTATCCCCTACATTCTACCAAATATAAGGACTTCTATTCCGAACAGGAATATCCTGGAAAAGTCACTGGAAGGGGACACCAGTAGTATCAGATTTTTCACGGATGGTTCAAAGTTGGACGAGCAAGTAGGCTATGCGGTCCATTCACTGGACGTAAATGTAAATATCGCCTTCAAGCTGCCTGATCACTGCAGTGTATTTCAGGCGGAAATTACCGCCATACTGGAGGTTGCTGAACTACTGAAAAGTAGTGTCACAACCCTCCGGAGAATATGTATCTTCACAGACAGAGAGGCTGCTATAAAATCCCTGGAAGCCATGTTTGCTACGTCCCTGACGGTGAAAGAATGCTACTCATCACTTAGGGTGATGGCAGCGTATTTTGACATCAGGCACATCTGGGTACTGGGACACAGTGACATTCCAGGCAATTGCGTAGCGGATGCGTTAGCTAGACAGGGTACTACGGCACAGGTTCTTCCGGCAAAATTAGGTGTTACTAAACAAACTCTACCTTTCAAATGAGATTTCCATTAATCTCGCCTGCATTCAAAATCCAATTACAGTTCGAATTCCTGCGTCACTTTAGTCCTTACTGTAAATTTTTTGATTTTCCAACTGCAATCATCAGAAAACATAAAACAAGGACAAAAATAGTAACCAGCACACTGGCCACATCATCGTTGTAAACGTGGCTGCCCCTAAATGAAGTTAACAATCTGTCAATTTGGAAAATTGTTCGTGCTGCTGACAGCTTTCCTCAGTGCTACTAAATCATCCCTTCAAGCTATTGTTACCCTTAACATTGCCCGCAATACTCATGTTATTGACGATGTTGCTGCACGCCCCAGTGAAAGGTTATTGCCACAATACAATAAACAACAATACCAACAGTAGCAGCAGCAGCAAACAACGTCATCGAAACCCCGAGGTGCCAAATGTTGAAAGAGATTGCGAAAATGTTCTTGAAGCCAAACAGCAACCAATAAATAATACATTCAACCCCGGCAACAATAAAAAAAATTTCAAAAAGAAAAGAAAAGAAATTTCAATTTAAGAAGAAAGACGACTGCATATCAAACAATATCAGTGCCAATACCAGTTTCAGTGTCAGTGCCAGAACCAGCAGCTAAGCAATTGAAAGTGTCACCGACAGATGTCATTACTAACAACAATGATGAGATTTAGCGAAATGCATGAGCAACCATCAACGACAGCAACATTAATGTCGATGTCATCACACGTGACACATTTAATGGAACACCTTAAGGCGAGAAATGATTTCTATATTGGGTCTGTTTTCTATCCCCTAAAGACCTTAATTTTTTGAAGTTGTCGAAAAATTTATTTAAGCCACGATAAAAAACCACGTCTATTTCAGCACAAGAAAAATCAGGAAATTAACGACCTGTACGGAATCAGTAGCGGAACTAAAAGCCGTCCCCAGCTTCGCTAGAAAAATAAACCCAGGAAAATACTGCCCAACTTTGGAAACGTAGTTAAAAGTACGCTTCAAATATGAAGACAGAAGATTATACCTGATCCCAAAGGAAAAAATTGCACATAAACGTAACTTACCAGATATAAAGGGTTTTCCAATTTGACTGATACGACTTCTTTAAAAAAAAAATTGTAAAGGAAATTTAAATGATTTTTATTTAGTGTGAAGTACAGTCGATATAATTAAGTTCTGAATAAAACGTCTTTCAAACGGCCTGCATGTCTTCTTTTGCAGGAAAGAATTCGATGAACCCAATTTTTGAGCACATTTTCCACTAAATCAAGTTGTATGTCATGAATAGCACGTTCGATATTGATTTGTAAAGCTCGAAGAGAGTCTGGTTTATTGCTACGGACCAATGACTTCAAATTACCCCACAAGAAATAGTCAACTTCTTGGAGGCCATTCAATGTCACAGTTTCTTGAAACAATCGAATGTCCAAACATTTCATCCAATAATTCGGTGTTTGCACGTAGCCCTGACTTGTTGGAACTACATGTTGTCAATATCAACTTCTTCCAAGTTCGGCTATAAAAAGTTGGCAATATTTTCATTACTTAGAGTGGTTCTTTGTCTTATTGCCACTTGAACATTATGCAAAGAAAATGTACGCTTGTCAGTAATTCGATTTTAGAATATAATGTTGTGTTGTAGATGATTTTTGACACATAACTTCGGCAAATGAACACACATTACTATAAAAAATTCCAAAATTAGAAAGACAACACAGTGCAACACGAAAAAATATAACCATATACGGACACCACTATGTGTTAAAAGACCAAAAACAAAAAGACCCCTGTCTCCCAGTTTTGCGCAAAGTCCTCCAGATTTTTTTTATGGGCCCCCAAAGAAGTGGGGCCTCGGTGTCATTTTTGCAAAAAAGTGATAATTTTCTCAAGCTTTTATCTTGCAAACCGTTCGGAATATTGTTTTACCTCTGAGGCAAAGTTGTAGCTCTTGTCATAAAGAACAAAAATTGTTAATATATAAAATCAAAAAAAACTTCATCTTCAAGGTTAAAATCGCGAAAAACTTTAAAAAATGAACGAAAAATCGCCCAAAAAGCGTTTTTTTTATTTTCCGCTTTTACGAACAAATTTACTTTATGAAAAATGCGACAATTTTCTTTGGCCTGGTAGGGCTTAAGCGCTGATTAAAACCTGAAAGTTTTTTTAATGAGGCCGATGCAACTTCTTGAGATATAGGCCTTTATAGCTTGAGTATATAATCGCTTATATCTCACCCATTTCTTATCCCATCTGGATGGTCGAATCATCGCTTCATGATTCTAATCATTCAATGGCATGGATTTACCTTCAGCGTGTATGCACCCGAGTCTTGGGAGCGGATCGAGACGCGGAACCGGAAGCAAGAGAATGGGTGAAAGAAATGCTGTATTATTTTTTGAAAATCGGCACATCGACGACATTAAAGCTGCATTTTCTCCATTTTCATTTTGACGATTTTATCAAACAACTCCCTAACGAAATCGATGAGCAAGGAGAACGGTTTCACCAAACCACAATGCCCATGGAAAAACGGTACAAAGGCAAAAAACTCGACGCATTGCTTGCAGAGGTAATATCAATTTTATTGATGAATTGTTTTGCATTCCTTTTTTGAATTCTTTTCTAATTCATTTCAGGTGTGTTGGTGGAGTCACAAGATCACCCTGTATGATGTTAATGAAGTATCCGAAAAAGAAAAAGCTGATGATGGAGGGCAGTCTGGAAGTAACGTGCCTGTGGACACCATAAGTTCTGAATCAGAGTCAGATTCGGACGATTCGGACGACGATTTGGATCCACAACTTAAGAGAGTGCGATTTGCAAGTCCAGGGCCATCAACATTATAAACATAATACGACTATTTTTTTTTTATAATTTTTGTAATAGATAGCATAGTATTGTAGTGTCATCCCTGCTGAGACTACTAATCCCTACAACACTGAATCATTATTACTAAATTTCCATGCTACTACTCTTTGTTACAACCCTAACTCTAAATGTCAACCCATACCACCTAAGGACTAAGATTAATGAAATTAGTAATAGTATAACAATGAAACCTGCAACATGCCTTTTCACTTACGAGAGAAGGCTTTATAGTATCTCAATGTTGAAGTAAAGAAAAAACAAATGAAATTAAAAAATTTTAAGGAAATTTTTCACTTTTGCGGCTATCTAAGGGCTACCTAAACGGTGTTAAGAATCATTCGTAGGAAGTTCATACGTTCTAGAAAGTTGTTTATTGAGATCGTAGGATCATTCTTGTAGTTGACTGTTTCCTTGAATTTTGAACGGTTTGCTACCTATGGACCTGAACAGGGGAATAAAGATAAACAAATTGAATTATTTAAAGTTTTTTTGCGATTTTGACTTTGAAGATGAATTTTTTTTGATTTTATATTTTTACAATTTTTGTTCTTTATGACAAGAGCTATAACTTTGCTTCAGAGAGTAAAACAAAATTCCGAAAGGTTGGCAAGATATGAGCTTGAGAAAATGATCACTTTTCTTCAAAAATGACACCGAGGCCCCACTTCTTTGGAGGCCCATAAAAAAAAAACCTGGAGGACTTTGGGCAAAACTGGGAGAGATGCGTCTTTTTTTTTTTTGCTCTTTTATCATGTAGTGGTGTCCGTATATGGATATTTTGCCATGACTTAAAAAATTACACACTGTGTAATTTTATCGCCCAAGTACATACCTTTTTTAAGTTCTGGAGAAAAAATTGTTATTCACTTTCAGGTACTAAAAAGACAGACTTTTGACGTAGAATACGTCTTACCTTACGGTATGAGGAGTCATGTCAGGTTTTTATTGTTGTAATCTTTATTTCATTGAATTTGAGGAAACAGCTAGATGCATTTTTTTTAAATTTTTTTTGTAGATAAATGAAGATGTTATCTTTCGTTTGATATACATTTCATATTGGTTGATATATTTCTAGTATTTTAATTTCTCAAATGAAAATTGTTTAAACACATACACTCAAACATATGTGTGGTGTTTGGTTGAGTGTTTTTGGTTGCTCAACATTGCTTAGGAACATGTATCTAGTAAAAAGTGAAACGAACAGCAAGCTAATGTTGCTTGGCAACATGTATCTAGTAAAAAGTGAAACAAACAGTAAGCTAACGTAATAAAGCTTTTTTGCGAAAGCTTCAATAAAGCTGTTGTAACATTAATTTTGAATTGTAAAGCGTAAAGCTTTCACACAACACTCGAATGCTAATGCGAAGACTCGATAAGGTAAACCTTTTTTAATATTAGGGCGGCCCTCTCAACATTCGTAGAACTTATTTCAATAAAAATATTAATTAAAATACATAAATTAAATTAAGTTTAAAAAAATTTAACATAATATTTTTTTTTAAACAGACTTGAATCAAATGCCGTTGGTAAATATAAAAATTACAGCAGACAGTTGTCCGAGGGCTGCCTTTAATTGCATATTCATTAAAACTCCTTGAAGTTTGTCAACAATCACAAAGAAACAAAACGAAATTTGACAGCGTTCCCACGAAAAAGGTGCAAGGACCACAAATCAGCTGGACCGACGTGTTTAGCTGGTAAATAATTCTACCATGAATGGAACTAACAAATTCGCCTCTGCCCCAAAATATATACAAACTTTAGTTTTTTAAGAGTCGTGTTTCTCTTATTTGCATTGAGGTGTAGGTTGGATCCCATTGATATCCGTTTTGAGTTCGATTTTGTTGATCCGTTTTATTTATGGTTAAAGTCCGATATGTTGGATTTCGTTTTCGATGATCCCATTCGTATCCGGTTTAGTTCGCTTCGTTTTTATATTTATTCTTTTTTTTTGTATATTTTATCATTCTAGGTTCAATGGAAAATATTTAGTTGTGATATGATTTACAGATAGTTGAGGAAGCGAAAGGACAGCTATAAGACAGATTTTATACAGAACTGAATATGGAATATTTGCAAGCATAATTCCATTCGACTGAATAAAAAAAATTACAGCAGACAGTTGCAAATATTCCATATTCAGTTCTGTATAAAAATTGCGAACATATAAAATCAAAAAAACTACACCTTCCAGATCAAAATCGCAAAAAACTTAAAAAAATTCGATTTTTTTTTACTTTTTTTCCCGTGTTCAGGTCCATAGGTAGCAAACGGTTCAAAATTCAAGGAAACAATCAACTACAAAAATTTACCTAAGATCTCAATAAACAAATTTCTAGAACATATAAATCACGCGATCATGCACCGACAGCAGCAGCACAGGCAATGCAGTAAGCTCAGCACACGCAACAAGGGACGCAGCACACAATATAAAAGCGACACAACGCTCACATCGAGGCATTACACAGCGCGACGTCAACGAGAGCTCAGCGGTGAAAGTTATAAAGTGAAAGTGAAAGTAAAAAAAGTGAAAGTGCTACAGTATAATTCGCACACAACATTGGCAACTGACAATTTCAATATGCAGTGTGAAAATATTGATTTATTTTGCTACGTTTGCGGTCATCAAACCAGAAAAAAACATCTACAAGATTTCAGAAGGAAAGAATCTTTTAACTAGTGAATTCAAAAGAGCATATACATTGTTTTTCGACGAAGTGGACTTGACCGGTGAAAATTACACACCTAATACAGTGTGTCGCCAATGTTATAACAATCTCATGGCATGGTTGAGTGGAGGCAGAGGTACTATGAAGTATTGTAAGCCTGAAAACTGGATTAATCGCCCAGGTGATCATGATGCAACCAGTTGCTATGCATGCGTAAATTATACATGTCGTCTAAATCGACATTCTGAGAAGAACAAAATTTATAAAGCAACTGCAACAGCCACACTACCAGTGCTTGCACCTGATCGTACTACAGAATTTACAGCAATGAGTACAGCAAGTGGTGTTACTTATGAAGATCCATTTGATACCGATTATGAGCCCCAACAGGGAAGAGATGGACCACAACTAATAATACAAATGGAAATGGATTTCATTGTGGCCATATTGGGATTATCGCAGCGACTTGCAATATTTTTGACAGCTTTTTTAAAGCAAAGAAAACTCACACATGCTAATGTTAACTCTACGGCGTACCGCAAACGACAAGCTGAATTTCAGATGCTCTACACTCTAAATGATGACAATTCGTTCGCTTACTGCAACGATATAAAAGCTTTGGTGGTAAAAATGGGAATGAACTACATCGCTAGTGAGTGGAGATTATTTATTGATGGTTCTGTTTCAAGCTTGAAAGCAGTGTTGTTGCATGTGTCGAACCGAAAACCTTCCATTCCGCTAGCAATGGGTATCAACATGAAAGAAAGCTATGAAACATTGAAAGATATAATGGAAAAAATCAAATATTACGAAAATAAATGGAAGATTTGCTGTGATTTGAAGGTCATCAACATTTTGCAAGGGATCATCAATAAGGGCGGCTTCCCAAAATTCTTTTGTTTTCTTTGTAATTGGGATTCACGCTCACCTCTGAATCAATTCCAATGTAACTCGTGGAGGCCTGTGCTGCTGCTGTCGGTGCATGATCGCGTGATACCTAAGCGCTACCTAAACGGTGTTAACCCTTGGACAAACACATGCTTCTGGCCAGGCATATTTCATTTTTTGCTACCTATGGACCTGAACAGGAGAAAAAGGTAAAAAAATTAAATTTTTTTCTTTTGCGTGCTACCTAAACAGTGTTAAGAATCATCTCTAGGAAGTTTATATGTTCTAGAAATTTCTTTATTTACCTAAGATAAATTTTTGAAGTTGATTGTTTCCTTGAATTTTGAACGGTTTGCTACCTATGGACCTGAACACGGGAAAAAAGGTAAAAAAAATCGAATTTTATTAAATTTTTTGCGATTTTGATCTGGAAGGTGAAGTTTTTTTGATTTTATATGATCGCAATTTTTGTTCTTTTTGACAAGAGCTACAAGAGAGTAAATCGAAATTCTGAACGGTTTGCAAGATATGAGCCTGAGAAAATGATCACATTTTTACAAAAATGATACCGAGGCCCCAAATCTTTGGCGGCCCATAAAAAAAAAGTGCATGACTTTGGGAAAAATTGGGAGACACGGGCCTTTTTTTTTTTAGTCTTTTATCACGTAGTGGTGTCCGTATATGGTTATTTTTTTTCGTGTTGCACTGTGTTATCATACACATTTCTGGGAGTTGTCATTCAGTTTAACACTTGTATTCAAAATCATTCCAGAAATCTTAAAATGACATTGACACTACAAAGAAAAGCTAAGTTCATTGGGAAATGTAATCCCTGAGACGGCGAAGTCAACATATATATAGAGGGCAGACAGTTTTAAAAGATTTTATTATCCGTTTTTATATTCATTTCAATTTAATTTAAATTTTTTCTCATTTCTCTTTGTTAAACTCAACTTTGTTATGTCAAGTTTTTTGTTATTGTTTCCTGCAATGTTGTTATTGCCTTTGTTTTAAATTGAGAACAATCAGTAACATTTGTCTGCACGCCCATTCAGAGGTCATAAGTCATTCGAATCAAACCGTACTTGAATTTACGTCAAATGGCTGTCAAGAGATTGTATATTGCATGACTTTGCTTTGAAGGATTTTTATTTATTTTATCTCTAGCGTAATTTTAGTATCTTGTAGTTATTTACTTGCTATATTATTGGAAAAATAAAATTTAAATATATTGTCCCTAAACCATAAATTGACATTTAAATAAAAAAAATTGGGTAAAGACTATGTCATCCTTTACTGCTGCAGTATGAGAAGTGATCGAAATGTTGATTGAATGTATTATGAGCGATGCACATTGGTCCATAAGGTCATTTTCTTTGGACAAAACTTAATTTTTTCACAGTCCATAATTGTGTTCTTATTATGGGAATCTACTCACCAGCACTACCAACCAACACAAATTCCCAGCGGCGGAAGTCGCAAGGCCTTCCAGAAATAAGGCATGAGGAATGGTTCTTTTGTAATGCCTTCCTAAAATAAGGCCTGCGGAATGCATGCATTTTTACATCAGATATAACTAAGAAGAAAATTGATAATATTCTTTCCGATTCTTGTTAACCGTAATTTAATTGGAAAATTTCATACAAATTTTAAAATTATATTGTTTATTTAATATTTCTCTTTTTCAATTTGAATTTATTCAATTCAATTTATTATACTTTATTTATATACTTGTATAAATAAATATGTAGAAGTGGATAAGGATTTTGTTTTTGTTTAACATAAATATATTAAAGTAAATACCTTCGAAGGCCTTCCTCTTTGCATGCCTTCTAAGGCCTTCTTTAGGCAATGGGCAAGGAAGGCCTTGCCTCCCAATCTCACGCAATGTTAAAAAGAAAGGAGGAGGTGATGTGTAGGAAAGGCCTTCCGTATTTTAAAGAAGGTCTGTTTGGTCATGATTTCAGGCCTTTCAGGTCATGACTTCCGCCGCTGGGTTAACATCTTGTTTTCGTAAAAATTAGATTGCTGTTATACGCTGAAATCAACAGCCCCTGCAATATATTCTCCCAAACACATCCTGCAGGAACCGTGTATATGTGTGGAACACACTCCAAGTCTCAAACTCACTTGTATTTAAATGCAAGCGTTCTTATGTTTACTTGGAAACATATATGTATGCTTTTAAGTGGAAACATATCCTTGTTTCATCCTAAACATCCATATACACCCACCGAAAAATAATTATAAAGGCAATATATTTTTTCTTAGGTATATTATGTCATAGAATGTAACGATTCGTTTTCTCTTACAATTTAAATGAAAATTGACGTTGAGTTTTGTGTTTCTGGTGCGAAATATATACAGGGTGATACAGGATGTTCCGCTAGGACCATGCCCGAAAATGCAAGGGTGCGAAATGGCAGCGGGTTAAAAATTTTCGGATTGGTGGTCGGAGGGTAGTAGGGTAAAGTTGCTAACTTCTGAGCCAGTGGTCGGATTTTAATGTTTCTGGGCTTGTTGGAAAGGTATTTAAGAGGCCTTTTAGAATCAATAAAACGCCAAATCGCCGAGATACAGAGCTTTCGGGAAAAAATGAAAAAAAATGCACATAACCTCAATTTGCTCAGCCAGATGGCAGGTAAGATAGCCATACCTCTTACCTTTCCAAAATGCCCTAAACGAGGTCTTACCGTTCCAAATTTATGACCATTTTACTGAAATGCAAAATTGTTTGTTTTTGTTTTTGGAAGAGAAACAACAGCACACCTGCATTTGTTTTTGAAAATTAACATATTTAAGATTTTATTTTATTGAAATTTTTGGCTGAAGAATCAAACACATAAGGAAACAAAAACATTTGATGTCAAAGAAAGTTTTCAATGTGGTTCCCATTTTCTACTAAACACAATTGCAGCCGTTCGCGAACCATATCCGCCACGTTTAGTTCACTCATCTTTTCACGAACTTTTACCGCAGCTTCCTCAATGCGTGCAAGTAACTGCTCACGATTGTGGATCTGCACAGAATACACACAATCTTTCATGTAGCCCCACAAAAAGAAATCAAGTGGTGTGAGATCTGGAGATCGTGGCGGCCAGCTCGTCCAATCCAACGTCGAGGGAAATTGGTGTTAAGCCAATCCCGCAAAATAAGCCCGTAATGCGCTGGAGCACCATCTTGTTGGTAGAAAACATGATTTCGTACCGCAAGAGGTACTTCCTCTAGGATTTCTGGCATGACTTCTTGCAAAAAAACCAAATAATTTTGCGAATTTAACCTGGGCGGAAGTACTTTTGGCCCAATCAAGGTGTTGTCGATGATGCCAGCCCAAACGTTGACTGCAGATCGGTGTTGAAATGCTGTTTCTTTCTTATTGTGGGGATTGTGATGGGCCCATTCGTGCAAATTATGGAAATTAGTTATCCGACCACAGGCTCAGAAGTTAGCAACTTTACCCTACTACCCCCGATCGACAATCCGAAAATTTTGAACCCGCTGCCATTTCGCACCCTTGCATTTTCGGACATGGTCCTAGTGGGCTTTTCTTCATGAAAGGAGCCAAGGAATTTTGTCCGGAACTTCCTGAATCACCCTGTATATAAAGTCACCATGGAAAAGACCCCGTATTCGAACAGTAGTAAGTAGGAATTTAAATAGAAGTGAGTTTTTTTTTTTTTTAGAATTTAAATTTTATTTTGTCCATATATTCATTTAACATTTTCTATATCTTATTCTAGAGTTCTTCTTCTCTCCCAACGTCCTAAGACTGTACTGGGAATATATGCTTTATGGTTAATTTAAGTGCCTGTAAGACCAGCCCACTTATACTCTTGCGTATATATTAATACTCTTCTTGGTTCAGCTTTTGCGGGAAAAGGACCATAAAACCCGGAATAGAAGTGAGTTTTCTTAGGTCAATATTTTATAGTTTTAAAATTAACGTGGGTCAAATTAAAAAAAAATATCAATTTATATAGAATACCGGGTGGAAAGTAGATAAGCAATGAAGAAAGTGGAAATTTTAAGACTATCATGATGAAGGGCTCTCTAATCGGGAAATTTTGAGGCGGTTGAAAAGATCTTGCTGTGTCATTGACAATTTTATAAAATAGCGTGGTCAATATGGAAATACAAAACGACCAGCAAGGACACCGTTGATCAGTGAAAGCGCCTAAAGAAAGAACGAAGGGGTTGCTGTTAAAGAAAACTTCGGTAATAAGGAAATTATTGCAGAATTGGACTTGGGAGCAAGGTTGGGTCATGTTCAACAAGTAATGAAACGCGACTTGAAACTGTCATATGGGACAAAGGATGCAAAGCTTGGTCTCAAACCAAGACACGAATTAGCTAGATTTAAATTCGCTGAAATATACCGATTTTTGGATGAGAAGTGATATTTGCCGATGAAAAAAATTAAATTTGGATGGACCTGATGGCTCGGGCAAATATTGGCATTCCAGAGATTTTTCCAAAATTATGAGTCAGCGGCGAAATTTTGGGGGTGGGTCCCTTACGGTTTGGGCAGGTATGAGGAACCACTCCAATATGTCCCATTTCCACAAAAATGGACACCGTGTATTATATTGTATTCGACTATTGGTTGTCGTCTTAGTTAATTCTGGAGAGGAAATTTGTGTCCCAGAATTTATCATCCAGCATGACAACGCAGCACTACATCGGTCGAAGAAAACTCGAAAGTTTCTGGAGTCCAGAAATTATACTAACTCTTGACTGGCTTCACTTAGTTCTGATCTTTATCCGATCTAGAACCTCTGGTCTATTTGTACCTACCCAAGTTTACCACCCAGGGCGCCAGTTGAAAACTGATAAGGATCGGGAGATAACTGATCCTGCGCATATTCCTTCGTTGATAAACTCAATGCCAAGATGGTTAGTAGAAGTTATCAGCGTTAATGGAGATCATACGCCTTATGAAACTTTTTAAAATATTTAAATCAACTTTTTGCCTTTATAAATATTTCGCACTAGTAATTAGTTTATTTTTGTGGATTCACCTTGAAGAAGTCATAGTCAAAGTATTTTTGGTGAAAAGTATTTTATTTTGAATGGCTTAATACAATATAAAATAACAACTTGAAATTTCATCTCAACATTGGGGGAAAAACAAAAAATTATTTTGCCTTTATATTTATTTCGCTGGGTGTACTTACCTGAAAGCATTCGCGAGTGAGTTTTTCCTCCCAATCACAATAATATTCAGTGAAGAAAAATTTTTTGTTTTCGATATAAAGGGTGCACATTTTCATTTTAAAATAAAAACATGCACTCTTTGAGATAGTTGTGATATTTTTATTGTATTGTAAAGAAGACATGTTCCGATTAAGTATGGAATAAAATATCCGTTCAATGAACCACACGGCTCTAATAACAGGCCATTACTTTTTTTATGAAATTTGCAATGACTTTTTCACAGAGATGTGGATGTAACTCAACGACGACGCGTTGGATCTCGAATTTGAGCTCAGGAATTGTTTCCGGTTTATTCGCATAAACCCGAGATTTCACCAAACCCCAAAGAACTCGCATGATCTTGGTGGACAGTTGACATCAGAATTTCTTGAGATAATGTGTTTTGGAAATCGTTGCTGCAATAAATCAATTGTTTCATGCTCGTTGTGGCAGTTGGCGCCGTCTTACTGAAACCACACATCGCACAGTGAGAGAAATCACCAATCTAGCTATTCAAAAATCATACCTCTTAAACTGTTGATCTGAGGAGTAGGAAATGTATGGAGCGATTGTAGAGGACTATGTAATCTTTAAATTCAATGCATTTCCACTCACCCTGTTTCAGTACAGGGTGCACCACACGGAAGGTTTTATTAACATTGAACTTTGAAAGTGCAAGTTTTAAGTTTTTCGTATGTTTTATATGAGAAAATACTATGTGACAGAGAAGACGAAGTTAACGGACCCATATTTTTTTCTTTTGGCCCAATCTCAAATTTTGTAGGGACAAAGAGGTTAAGATGATTTGTTTATATGGAAAAATGTCTGTCACTACTAAATTGTAATTTCTTTGTACATATGGTCATAGTACTCGAGAAAACAAAAATGTTAATACCCATATTGTCTTAGTTATGGAACCAGAGTTGCCACATATTTGAAATATTTGAAAAGTGGGTAGTAAAAAAAGGTTCGGAAAAAATGTGTGAAATTAATCTATTGTATGGATATTATTTGAAGCACTTCCACCCAAATATGTTACATTCTTACCTGAGTCCATATTATAGAAAAAAATACTAGTTTAGTTTTTTAATTTGTTTTTAATTTTTTTATTTCATAAATCTTACTATTCTTACTATTCTGTATGGGAGTTGGACTCCTCTCGTTCAAGTTGTTCAGGAATCTTTGGATCACATAACAATTTTCTCACATCATTTGTAAGCGGCTCTAATTGTCGATGATTGATGGTCGTTTTTTGTGATAGTGACGATATTAATGGATCCGATGAATACAGTAATGTATTAAGTAGATCGAGCATTGTTTTTTCACGGCTCACTTTTGTTGTGTGAAATTCTCTAAAGTTGCGAAAATCTTTATTCCTTGATTCATACCAATTGGTAAGGAAGCAAATTTTATGATTTCAACTCCAATTTTATGATTTCAACTCAATATTTTATGGAGGCTTGCGCGCATGTTATACCAGGGGTATAAACCGACATACAGTTTTGAGGTCTCTTCAGCAAGGTCTTTAAAGGAATCAGAATTTATAGCATAACCACTAGCCATTGCACGTAAGATGCCACTTAAGTTATAGTATATCAACTTCTCATGTATCCCCGTAATAGATGACGCAAGGCCTGGATTCCAAACCCCGGCTTGGGTATATCTACAAGTAAGTTCATCTTTTCTTTCATTTCTTGGATGATCTTAGGTTTCCTTTGCTCAACTCCAATTTTATCTTCCGCGCTTCGAATTTGCTATTTTTTTGTATCGAGTCTGTATGCAATGTGCATTATGCATTCGAAACACCTAATCCACGCATGCAATGTTGACAGTCCATATTGAAACATCGTTTCATTTGGTTTAAAAGTCTTAAGCTCGTTTAGGTTATTCATGACCTTAGGTGTAGCCCCACATATTCCACAAGATTGCGTAGATGACTCAGATATTGCACTAAATGCCTTACCATCTACCATGGTTAGGTAGAATTTGTGGTCAACTTTTATATGCAATTCTTCAATTTCTGTTTCCATAATATCTTGAATTTGTTGATTTATATTAGCTACTTCATTTCTTATTAGAACAACTGTCTCTTTTTGAAATAAAATTTTAACTGGATGACAAAACCGGTTAGATGAAGGTCGAGGATTTTGCCATAAAATTGTTTCATTTGCTTTTAGTTGCAACGGAGCCAAGCAAATTACGAACAAATTTTCGTCAGAATTACCTTGTGGACATTTTGTCCACCGCTTCCATCGCAACCCCATTTGAAGAACATTGTAATTTTTGTGATATGTAAGTTATCATACTACATAATAATTTGCTAGCCTCACTGCGGTGAAGGTTAATGCGTTGCCAACTACATAAAAACGGTTTAAAATGTTTTAAATCATTGTATACTTTTAGGCGAACAATTTATATCTCCGCTCAACGACAGCAACAGGCACATGTACATATATACATTATTAAGTTTTGACCGTCGTTTGACGGGCTTTTCAACTATTTGTTATGTTTTTAATAACATCCGTTTGATTTTCGACGATTCTCCATACTGTGTGGTCTACTAGAGCTTGGAGACCTATTTCAGCAGAGAAACTTGTTACAATTATAGAGGACTCTTTTGGATAGCACCTTTTTTTTGCCTCACCTATCACTTGGTATGGCGGATAAATGTTAGCATTACGACTTTTGGCACCTGATTGTGCAAGTATGTACGAACTTTTAGAATAGTCTCCATCGATATATAGGGCTAGTGCTTCATCAGGTGTGTATGGTTTGTATGTATTCTTGGTATTAGAGACGGCACGTTTCATTTTGGACGACATTTCTGGACTTTGTTGTATATCTTTTAGTATATGGGCAGCATCCCGCTTATCAGATTTATACAAGGTGGCGCAAAAGTAATCCTCCTATCAGAAAATGCTATACATTTTGCGATTGGCCCCTAATGTCAGTTCTGTTTTGACATTTGTGTAGTAAACACATGCGAAATACACGTTAATAAACAATGTTACGCTACACTGCTCCAGAGCGCGGAATATTGCTGACTATTTATTTGACCAATAATCGGTCGGTGACTTTGGCACAACGTGAATTTCGTCGGAGATTTCCTGGCCGTCCAACGCCTACTGGTGAAACATTGCGACGTTTAGCCGCTCGCCTCGAAGAGACTGGCAAAGATGCTGCCACGAGATGCTGCCAGGCGTGGCAGATCCCGGAGTAGCCGTTCTGAAGAGAATATTGCTGCTGTAGCCGAGGATGTCATGGAAGCGCCGTCGACATCGACCAGACGACGTGCCACGCTACAGAGCAATGTTCTTTTTGCCGCAACTTGATGAATTGGGATTGGAAAACCTGTGGTTCCAACAGGACGGTGCACCGGCACACACTGCACGTGCCACAACCGATATGCTGAAGGATGCATTTCCCGGGCGCCTAATCTCCCGTTTTGGCGATTTGCACTGGCCAGCAAGATCGCCTGATTTGAACGCTCCAGACTTCTTTTTGTGGGGCTTTTTGAAGTCGCGGGTTTATGTCAACAAGCCTCAGACACTTACAGCTCTTAAAGACAATATCCGTCAAGAATGTGAGGACCTATCGCCGGAAGTTCTGGCCAAAGTGATGGAAAATGCCATAAAAAGACCTCAAATGACAATCAACTGTGGCGGCGGCCATTTACATGACATCATATTCTCGACTTGATGTAAAAAAAATTAAAAGATCAAATAAAAATAATCCACAAGAAGAATCAAAGTTTTTAATTTTTTTTTTAAATTACAGCCAAAAAACATCGGAAGTTTACTTTTGCGCCACCTTGTATAAACTTAGACTTGTGGTGACAATTAACTCTTCCTTACTTGTACTTTGTACAAGCTCAGATACCTTCCTCTTTTGTGATATGTAGCTTAGCTCTGAAAAAGTCTTTGATGGACACCCTCGGCATTGTGAAGGACCTGGAATATCTTCATTCTCTAGGCATGAAAAAACAATATATTTGCTTAACCACTGTCTGTGACGTGACTCGAAAACTGAAATGGTTCGTTTGCAATCACGCCATTTAACACTAAATTTGCTGCACATACTAATTAAAATTTTTAAAATGTTTGTACATTTTTCACTTTTTTTATCATAAAATAGTTCCAAGTCTTGAAAAAACACGATTAATCACTAAATGGTTTTTAATACTTTTATCAGAATTGGACCAAACTTCGAAACATTCTCTATATGTAATTGACATTTTCGTCAAGTATTATTGGTTTACTTTAATTTTTGATATATGATCAGCTAGATTGGATATTTCTCCCAGTGTGCATCGTCCAGATCCATGCCGTCCAGTTAAGGCCGCAAGAACTGCGTTATCATATTCCTTTAACGAATGCCGTTCACAGTCACTGCCATTTCAGCCTCATCTTCAAAAAAATAAGGCCCAATCACGCTGCCGGCCCAAAATCCGCACCAGACATTTGCTCTCGTTGTGGGTGTATTTGTTTATATTGGATTTCATGAGGAATTCCTGAGCCCCAAATTCGACAATTTTGTGTATTCACGAAGCCATTCACATGGATACGCGCTTCATCGGAGAAGATGCAAATTTTTTGATAAATTGGCATTGACTTTACTTTGCTCCATTACCCATTGAATGAATTGCCCGCGTTTTGCATGGTCTGCTGGCTTGGGCTCCTGAGTAAGCTGAATTTTGCACGCATGAAGACAAAGGTAGTTTCTCGAAATTCGTTACGTCGTGCTTCGTGAAATTTTAAGTTTTTGAGAATGATGCCTAATTGATATTTTCGGCGACACTCTTGTTAACAGCATCAATGTTTTCAAGAGACCGACCGCTACGTTGACTCACAGAAGTCTCACTATCCATAACGGACCCAGTTTTATAAAAATTTTTGGCCATTCTTCGAACGGTTCACATATAATGTGCACTTTCTCGACTGAAATTCTTCGAATTTTGCGATCGGTCTCAGCATAACTTTCCAAATTATAGTAATAAATTTTGCACAATTTTTAATGACAAAATTAGATTTTTTCAAAATGATGGGGTTCTGTCAACGGATTCTGGTAGAAAGGTCTTTTTAAAAAAAATATACGTGTATCGGCGTATTGCCAGATCTGATCAGAATTTTTTTTTAGGGCGGGTCAAAGTTTCCGCCACTCGCTTTTTTCCTGCAACATATCGGCATGCAAAATTGTGTGTTCCTTACTTCTGAGGTACAAAATATGTTCAGAAGTTTTATACAAAAGATTCAGATAAAAATTTTTGTGGATCAAATTAACCCTCTAACTGTCACGTATAACCATAATTTTTAGTTTTTTTTGAAAACTCGCAAACAACTGCTCTACAAAAATGTTCTACAAAAATGATCGCCATAAAATTTCACTACATGTGTCCGAAAACTCCAAAACACAAATCTCAAATTAATAATATTTGACTTGATACTGACCAATATACTACGATAACCAAAGTTCAAAGGTTACTTTTCATCATCCAAGTTTCGACAATGAAGAATTCAGAAAGGTTACCAAAATTTTAACATTATAATTCAAATAACGCATAATTGAACTTCTTTATTGGTCATCTGGGCAGATGTTATATCTTTGCTTAAAGGAGTCGTGCACATTTCCCAAAGTTGTGCCACCCATTATTAAATATTGAAATTATTTAGCAAATTTCAATCTTTTTTTGTTTTTCTTGGGTTTCTTAGAAAAGTACCCACTCAATATGCTGACATTAAATATTTTATCGTCTTTTGATTTGTCTTCTTTCGCCTCTCTCTCTCTCTCTCTTACTCACTCCTTCTAATACTGTTATTGTTATTTGTTTCTTTGCCTTTAATAGATTTAGCAACGTTCACCCGGCTATTAGAGCAGTCCAATTACGCAACGATGGTTAAAACCTTAAATGCTGGTATTAAACTCGATAATGATGATGATGACCTTCGCAAAGGAGCCTCAGAGCACACGCAACAAAACACATAAACAACAACATCAATTACTACAAAAAAAAAAAAAAACAAAAAAAAAATCAACCTCAGCAAAAGGATAACGAAAATGTAAAGTGGATAACAGTTAAGCGAGCAGAGACAACGACAATAATAATGCCCAGAAAAGTTATGCAAAACTGTCCAGTGACAGACAGTTGTCACGCCAAAGCTATTGAGCGGGATTTTAATAACCCACTTTTGCTCTGGTCCTATTCTCACATACAAGTAAGTAGTTTCAGTGACCTATTGGAAAATGTGCTGGGTACGATATCGAATTCCGCTAGAGGCTGTGGTTCGGTTGTTAATCAGTCCAAAACGGCACTAGTCCTTTCACAAGTAGAGATAAAAGTAGGGAATTCAGGACATCGATGGGAGGCAGTGTTGAGCTATTTATATCCTCGGAGACAAAATGTTATATATAGTATTGTGCTTGACCAGTTACTAAACTGGAAAGGGAGCACTGAGGAAAAGATGAAGAAAAGGCAGAAAATTATCTACGCACCGAAAATGGAATGGTAAATAATGGGAACTATGACCGACAAAATCGAAACTAGACCTTTTCTTTATTCTATTTCTCCCAAAAGTTTAATTTGATTTCCCTTAATTCAATTTTTCCAAATTCAAACCATAATCAATCTATCCGCAATGTCAGCAACTCAATAAAAATAAGGGTGGTATTCTATAAGTCGTGAATCAGTCACTTCGCGTTACTTTTGTCGTTTTGGTAGTTTATAAAACGTTACAGCTGTTCGGTGACTACCTACGTTGAGCTACGTTATTTAATGTGTAGTTTATAAAACGAAGCGCAACGTTTTTGATCACTTCAGCTGTCAAATTGAACACACCACAGTTCTTCGCGTTAGTAAGTTGAAATTACAAATTTAAAGAAAAATGTCGATCGAGTATAGTAGTTGCCAATTTTGGCTGAAATGCATTCGACGGATAGAGCTCAAACTTTTTTTTTTATAATTCAAAATTATGTTGTTTACGCACTGACATTCTTAATTACAATAATAAAATTAGAAATAGAACGTTCAAATAAATAATGCGTTGCAAAACTATTATAATTATATTTATAAAAATTATAGACATCAGTTGATGTTGAAAATAATAAAAAAAATAACCAATACTTTACAATCGATAAAACCCGCCAAATGGCACGTGTTTTTGAAAAGACAAGTAATGTAATGTAGATGGGGAAATTTATTGGACATTGAACCCCAAAATAGGGACATGGGACTGTCTGTGGAGGTGGAAAGTTTCTGATTGTCATACACTTGGGAGTGGCCAGAAATGATTCCTTCATTGGACAGTCCAAGCAGCTCACTACTTCCACGCAGTATGTCCTGGGCAATGGCTTTTCGGAAACCTCCGTTAGCTAGCTAGAGTGAGAAGGCGAAACAAATGAGCATCAAATCAGGTTTAGTAGGTGACTAATGTCACTGAAGCTCATCAAACAATCGGGCATATTCTTTTGTCCTTAGAAGGCGGATGAGCCAAACATACGGGCCAACGGCGGATAGAAACTAAAAAGAAGAAAATCCAGGTTCAACATATCGCATCCTGGTCAGCGTCTGATCCATAATGGGCGGCTGCAATCAAATATCCTGGCAGTAGGTAAAATGCAAAAACCCGGTGGACTGGGTTTGCCTCCCGCCACCGTTCATAATGGCAGTGAAAATACAAAAACGAAACAGAAAACATAAACAACCCCTATTTGTTGACGACCCCCGCAAACGTTATAAGGACCACGATTTACGGATATGCACTTGGAATGTAAGAACTCTATATAGATCCGGTGCAAGTATCCAACTGGCAAATCGTACGAAACCAGACGCAGAGGAAGCTGGACATCGGAAAGCTGCAATTACCAGAGGTAGCCACAGGCTACTCAAGGAAGCTCTCGCTACTTTTGGCACAGAACCCACCCCCTCCCGATGACGATCCTGATGCGCAGTGGAAACCCATTTCCGACTCTATAAAAACTGCCGCAACAACCGTACTTGGTTTCGAAAAACCGCTTCGCAATAAACCGTGGTACGATGGAGAGTGTCGCATAGCAAATGACGAAAAGAACACTGCACGTATGGTAGTGCTTCAGTCAATTGCAACGCGAGCTGCAACTGAGCGGTATAGGGAGAAGAGAAAGGAGGTAAACCGTCTCTTTAGACGTAAGAAACGGCAGTGGAGAAAGCGCGAAAGTGAGAAAATTGAGACATACAGAAGGAAGAACGAAGCCCGTAAATTCTACCAAAAAGTTAAAAACGGAACTAATGGACATGATTCAGGGCCCCCTTCTGTAAAGACAAGGGCGGAAATCTCGTCGCAGATGTGCAGAGCATGTTGGGAATATGGAGAGAGCATTTCTCCGCGCTACTAGTACCTGAGATATCCGATGACGATGGGACAATCGATCACAATATGGACGACAACGTCGATTGCCCCCCTCCTAACCAAGACGAGGTCAGAACAGCTATTGCCCGGCTTAAGAACAACAAAGCCGCAGGAGCCGATAGACTACCGGCGGAGCTGTTTAAGGCTGGCGGCGATGAACTGATAAGGTACATGCATCAGCTCATTAGCAAAATTTGGTTAGATGAATGCATGCCCGGCGATTGGAGTCTCAGTGTACTATGTCCCATATTCAAAAAAAAGGTGACCCGAGTATCTGTGCCAACTACCGTGGAATAAGCCTTTTATCCATAGCATATAAGGTTTTATCAAGTATAATGTGCGAAAGACTAAAACCAATTATCGTTGACCTGATTGGACCATACCAGTGTGGCTTTAGGCCTGGATAATCGACAACTGACCACATTTTCACGCTACGCCAAATCCGGGAGAAGACACACGAAAAACAAATCGACACCTATCATCTATTTATCGATTATAAAGCAGCCTTCGATAGTCCGATACGGGAGAAACTCTATGAAGCAATGTCTGAGCTTGGTATTCCTGCAAAACTCATACGCCTTTGCAGGATGGCCTTGACGAACACCAACTCCGCAGTGAAAGTTGGTAAAGATCTTACCGAGCCTTTCAAAACTAAGCGAGGCCTCAGGCAAGGCGACACCCTATCGTGCTCGCGTATGCTGATGATACATATATCATTGGACGCACAATTAGAGAAGTTACTGCGGTTTTTTCGAGAATTGAGAAGGAGTCAGAAAAAGTGGGTCTGACGGTAAATGAGGACAAGACAAAATTAATGGTTTCAACGAACAGGGCCTCCACGCGATTAGACCAAAGCGTGAACGTTGATAACCGTTATAACTTCGAGGTAGTGGACGAATTTATATACCGCGGATCTGCCGTGAACAAAAACAACAACGTCAGCCTTGAGATCAAGCGGAGAATTGTGCTTGCGAATAGATGTTATTTTGGGCTAAGCAAGCACTTTAGAGATAAAGCCCTCTCTCGAGTAACAAAAGTCCAGCTGTACCAGACTCTCATTCAATCTGTCTTGCTTTATGGCGCAGAATCCTGGGTCCTATCGCAAGCAGACGAAACATCTGTAGGAGTCTTCGAGAGAAAAATACTTCGGAAAATGTATGGCCCTATAGTGCACAACGGCGAGTATAGGCGACGCATGAATCATGAGCTGTATGAGCTTTATCCTGACATTGACATAGTTAAGCGGATCAAGATAACGCGATTGCGCTGGCTAGGCCATGTCAGTAGAATGGATGAAGATGAACCAGCGCGAAGGGTTTTCGAAACCGAACTCGAAGAAAGACGAAAAATAGGAAGACCAAGACTCCGCTGGAGGGATCAGGTTGACGAATCCCTGCGTACACTTGGTATTGCCAACTGGAGAGATAAAGAAAAAGATCGAACTGGTTGGCGAAATATGTTATTTTCGTTTTGTAAGGTTGTCCGAGACCGGATAAGTAAGTAAGTTAGAACCCCAAAATAACATAGGTTTTTTACATATTTTATGTGAATATTGTTGATATTTGCAGTATTATAAATAATAGCAATATTAAAATCTGTTGATCTACTGATATAGAGCTAAATTTTTTAATCTTTTTCATTCTGAGCATGTCACTCAAGATAACTTTTTCTGATCTATAATTGTTTATTTTAGTTTGGCAACTCTATAAACCGCATATGTCAGTGACAGCTTTCGTAAACAAACGCAAGCGCGAAGTGATATATAAACTACCACTTTTTGACTTTGGCGTTCGCGTTGGCTTTTGCGTTTACGTTCACTTTCGGGACTTTTAGAATGCTACCCTAAATGTTTTTCAAGCCCAAAAGGAGAAATCGCTTTATGATTTACGTTCTCACTAGTTTGTTACATTCAAAATTCAAATTCACAATTTTGGGCACCGGCGAAAATTTATCACTCAAAGTTGTCAAAATGTTTATATCGCACAACTCAAATGTGTCTTAACTTAATACAGTTCAGTTAAATTCAGTTGACTAGAGTTAAATAGAGCTGAGTTGCGTTGCGTTGCGTTGCGTACCTTTTGTTTGTGTTTTTGACATTTTGCTACAACAGCAAATTACAGTGTCGCCAAAAAGTTGTTTGATATCAGTAAACTAGCAGAGTCTACATACCCTTCTTTCCCTACAAACAATATTTCAACAGTGTATGGGTATGTGTATTTGTGAACTGATGTCTCAAAGCAGCTACATGGCGACACCAGAGTAACGAAGGCATTAACTTTTGTTCTTGCTAGTGGTTGGTAGTCATTTGATAAGTTTTCAAGTGTCTCCAACTATGGGTGGGCGGAAAGGGGCGAGTTTTGTGTGTGGTTCTATTTGTATCTTTGTCACTATTAGAAAAGTATAGCATTGACACTTTGAGGTGTTCGCTGGGGTTGGTCTGGCAGAGAGAGGAGGAATAGCAGTAAAGTTATTATAAACACTTAAATTGTTATGTTTTCATGATTTACACTATGACTTGATCAAAAATTTAAAAGTTTATTAATTACATTATTTTTAGGTTAAGTGCTCCAAAAAAGGTGGAGGTGGGGAATCCTTCTGGGTAAATTGAGAGAACTTATAATGAATTTCTAAAAAATCCTTAAACTTGAAAATAATTAATATTTGCTTTATTTTGCACGAGAGGAAAATTAGTTTTTACTTTATTATTTTACGCTCATTTCCATGTACCCCCTTCTACAATTTTCTTTTATTCCTTATAATATATTTTTTATAAGTAAAACATAAACTGTATTTAATTTTAATAATTAAAATGGAAAAATGTTTGCCTTTTAAATATTTGTCCTACACTCAAACTGTACAATATGTTTGTCTAAGTGGGTGAGTGCTTGCTACAACAGTCATTTCCTCTGAGTTGAACTCATCGTAACCATTAAGGAAAGAGAGCTTCATACAAAAGTGTATACATTTTATAACAAAATGCTAACGTCAACAGTTCACTTCATTTGCGGTTAGGATCATAGTTTTTTTTTGCTGCTGGTATTATTATTCTTTAATTTAAAAAAAAAGAACAACGAATACTGCCCATTTCATTTGGAGCACTTCCGTTAGCTACGAGCTTTTCCATAAAGTGGCTTTCCACGAATTTGCTTAGATTTGTTGGAATTAATTTTTTGGTCGAAATTCCCTTTTGCTTGGAGCGTATGATTATTAATATTTTAGGGCTACTCCACTGTACGTATACGTGATAGTTAATTGGCCAAGTAAAAGTGAAACTAACGAGGGTAATACGATACCATGTGGGTATAAGAGTTTTCGGCTTAACATTTGCTATTTAAGGTTAATACTTTAAATAACTGAAAAACAAATCTGGTTCAAAAGGATTTCTCTCTTATGTGTGAGTATTGTTGGTTCAAAAATAAGACACATACGGTGACCGGTCATAACGCCCAACGGTCATAAGGCCCAAAATATTTTTTGGGTCTTATGTCCGCCCTTAGGGTGGCCATAACGCCTAATTTAGTTTTGGGCCATACGGCCATCCGAAATGCGGTCATAAGGCCCCAAAAAAAATTTGGGCGTTATGACCGTTTGTACAAGGCCCATATAACAAGTGCTGTAGGAGAAGTCCAAGAACTTTGGGCTTTGTGTCTTTTCATCTGTTGGGCGTTATGACCACCCTCGGAGCGGTCATAAGGCCCAAAACCAATTTGGGTGTTATGCCCGCCCTCGGAACAGTCATAAGGCCCAAAAAAAAATTTGGGCCTTATGATCGTTGGGCGTTATGACCTGTCACCGACACATACTCCTAAAATCTGACATATTTGAGAAAACCCGACAAATATTTGGAAGAAATCGCCTTTTGATGATATTACGGCAATTTCTTCTTTTTATCGCATTATAAGTCACATTTTGTTTATATCTTCTGTGCACTATTTTCGCGATATGAAGGAACTAGACGTCCCAAATAGAAAACTTGTTTGCCTCCAGTCAACCATGCCATGAGATTGTTATAATATTATGTGTGTATTATGTGTGTAATTTCAAGTCTACTTCGTCGAAAAACAACTTATGTGCTCTCTTGAATTCACAACTTAAAAGATTATTTTCCTTTTGAAATCGTGAAGAAATCTTTTTTCTGATTTGATGACCGCAAACTTAACAAAATAAATCAATATTTTCACACTGTATATTGAAATTGTCAGTTACCAATGTTGTGTGCGAATTATGCTGAAATATTTTCTCTATAACTTTCACCGCTCAGCTCTCGTTGACGTCGAGCTGTGTAGTGCCTCCATGTGAGCGTCGTGTCGCTTATACTATATTGTGTGCTGGGTCTCTTGTTGCGTGTGCTGAGCTTACTGCTTTGCCTGTACTGCTCCGGTCGGTGAGATGTTGGTATCTCAATGTTGAAGTAAACGGTGTTTAGAATCATTCCTAGGAAGTTCATATGTTCCATAAAGTTGTTTACTGAGATCTTAGGTAAATTATTGTTGTTAATTGTTTCCTTGAATTTTGAGCGGTTTGCTACCTATGGACCTGAACAGGTTAAAAGAGGTAAACAAATTAAAAATTTTTTTTGTGATTTTGACCTTGAAAATGAAGTTTTTTTGATTTTATATGTTCTCAATTTTCGTTCTTCATGACAAGGGCTACAACTTTCCCTTAGAGAGTAAATCAAAATTCCGAACGGTTTGCAAGATATGAGCCTGACGAGATGATCACTTTTTTTTGCAAAAATAACACCGAGGCCCCAATTCTTTGGGGGCCCATAAAAAACAAGTGCATGACTTTGGGCAAAACTGGGAGACACGGGTCTTTTTTTTGGTCTTTTATCAGGTAGTGGTGTCCGTATATTGTTATATTTCTATGACTTAAAAAATTACTCATAGTGTAATACAAAAATTTATAAAGGAATACCTCATCTTCTTAGTAATTATCTAGCAGTACCTTTCTCCTGTCTTCATAGAGATAGCTCGGCGATATTTTCTTTGCTGCTCTGGTCGGTGTGATAGCATAGTATCTCAATGTTGAAGTAAACGGTGTTAAGAATCATTCCTAGGAAGTTCATATGTTCCATAAAGTTGTTTACTGAGATCTTAGGTAAATTATTGTTGTTAATTGTTTCCTTGAATTTTGAACGGTTTGCTACCTATGGACCTGAAGAGATTAAAAAAGGTAAAAAAAATTAAAATTTTTTTTTTGCGATTTTGACCTTGAAAATGAAGATTCTTTGATTTTGTATGTTCACAATTTTTATTTTTTATGGCAAGAGCTACAACTTTCCCTTAGAGAGTAAATCCTAATTCCGAACGGTTTGCAAGATATGAGCCTGACAAGATGATCACTTTTTTGCCCATAAAAAAGTGCATGACTTTAGGCAAAACTGCGAGACACGGGTCTTTTTGTTTTTGGTCTTTTATCACGTAGTGGTGGCCGTATTTATTATATTACCACGACTTAAAAAATTACACACAGTGTAATACAAAAATTAATAGAGGAATACTTCATTGTCTTAGTAATTATCTAGCAATATATTTTTCCTTTCTTCATAGAGATAACTCGGCGATATCTTATTTTTATCTCTGTAATAATTATCTCGAAATTGCGAAATTAACTTCCCGAAGCAGCGCTGGGAAGTAGCGCTTTCGGGTCACAATTTCTACCGACGGTGGAAAATTCCACAATACAAAAATGATTTATACCGATTGAATGAATGATTTATGATTTATGTCATTTTTTCCAGGCGATATTATGATGACATAGGAGCAATATTGATTTTTTTTTGCTGGGAAGAATTTCACAAGCAACACAAAATTGTGATCGAAATATAACTAGAGTTAAGGCTAATTCTGTAAAATTCAAAAAAGAGGTCTTTCTATCATAATTTTGAAGATGCAAATCTGATCATGGTTAATTGTTGCAGTGTGCCACTGCATTTTTCTATACTCTTAGATATCAAATCCAAATTGAATAAAAAGCTTTATCCATTCATCCTGGTTTGTTTTAGTGGTCTGATGCATATCTGTTCTTGGGTTGTTACGAAATAGCAATTGTAGTAATAAAAGTGGAAAGAAAATAATTAATATTCTCCCATTAAATTCTATGTAAGCATTTAAAATGGTTTTCCTATTACATCCCATGAAGGGACAGGGGAGGGCAGTTTTACACCGATTTCGAACGGTATTTTGAGAAGCTTTTTCATGGCTATACACTCGATAGTGTCGCCATCACTATGCGAGGTGACCGCCGCCGAAAGAAACTTTTTTTCAAGGTGGTCAGAGCAGGGTTCGAACCCAGGATCTCATGTACAAGAGGCGCGCACACTACCCATTGCACCACCGACGGCATGTAGTATCGTGGAATTAAGTTAAACGAACATTTCAGTTGTCTGCGATCCGAGTTATTGTTTTAAAGTTGTAGTACCTTTTAGAACATATTTTTTCCGGATAGTGCAAAAATGGTTATCTAAGAAGACAAAACTGAACCGGTTAATGTGAAAAAAGAATCAAGTCTTTTAACTTTATTTGGCTACATATTACTCCAATAAATTGAAGTGCACTAACCCGAATTCATTTCCGATCTCTGGGTTTCAGATAAAGCACCTAACATAAATGGCTTACTTACTTAGGTGGCCTCAAACAGCCCAGAGCGGTCAAGGGCCTTATCAAATAAGGATAACATGTTTCTCCAACCTGCTCGATCTTCAGCTTTTCTCCTGTAGTTGGTAACACCAAGCTCTCGCAGGCAATGTTTCTCCTGGTATTTCCAGCGAAATCTGTTTCGATATTCTTCAAGTACGTCTTCTTCGAATACCTGATGAAAAAACAAAATAAATACTTTTCAGGAAATTACATTATGTTTAGCGACTTAAAGAAAATACTTAAAGTACAAATGGAGAATGTTCTTCTTCTTCCAGCTTTCATTCACTAAAATTGATAACTTTGTTTATGTTTCTATTAAGTTGTCAATAAATTGTCAACATCGTCTCAAGGCAGTTACAGAATACCAAAATAGCGTTGATGTGACGACGACGTTGAAAGGAAGTGATGTTTATATAGAAACGACAACGACGACACACCGGAATTAGGGTGTTGTTTGAAATTCAATGGCATAGGCATTCGAAAAATGTGTTAGTGGGATGTAGGCGTGGCGTGTTCTTTGAATTGTATAATGCATACATCGGAACTGAAAATACGAATAAAATAAGGAAATCACTGCTGGGCACAGCGGCATGGGAAAACATTGTGCATATACCAATATAAAATAATAAGAAGAGAAAAATAGTTATAAAAGGGATAAGAGAAAAGGAAATACAAAGAATTGTTTACTTGCCATACTTCCTTACGTAAAGAAAAAACTAAAGCATTTTTAACATTACACAGTGCAACACGAAAAAATATAACCATATACGGACACCGCCACGTTATAAAAGACAAAAAGAAAAGATCCGTGTCTCCCAGGTTTGCCCAAAGTCATGGACTTTTTGTTTATGGACCCCAAAGATTTGGGGCATCGGTGTAATTTTTACAAAAAAGTTATCATTTTGTCAGGCTGATATATTGCAATTCGTTCGGAATTCTGATTTACTCTCTTACTTTGATTACTAGCTCTTGTGGTAAAGAATAAAAATTGTGAACACATAAAATCAAAATAACGTCATCTTCAAGGTCAAAATCGCAAAAAACTTTAAAAAATTCGATTTTTGACGTAGAATACGTCTTACCTTACGGTATGAGGAGTCATGTCAGGTTTTTATTGTTGTAATCTTTATTTCATTGAATTTGAGGAAACGGCTAGATGAATTTTTTTAAAATTATTTTTGTAGGTAAATGAAGATGTTATCTTTCGTTTGATATACATTTCATATTGGTTGATATCTTCCTAATATTTAAATTTCTCAAATGAAAATTGTTTAAACACATACACTCAAACATATGTGTGGTGTTTGGTTGAGTGTTTTTGGTTGCTCAACATTGCTTAGGAACATGTATCCAATAAAAAGTGAAACGGACAGCAAGCTAATGTTGCTTCGCAACATTAATTGAAACATTAATGTAACATTAATTTTGAATTGTAAAGCGTAAAGCTTTCACACAACGCTCGAATGCTAATGCGAAGACTCGATAAGGTAAACCTTTTTTGATATTAGGGCGGCCCTCTCAACATTCGCAGAACTTATTTCAATAAAAATATTAATTAAAATACATTAATTAAATTAAGTTTAAAAAAATTGAACATAATATTTTTTTTTAAACGGACTTGAATCAAATGCCGTTGGTAAATATAAAAATTACAGCAGACAGTTGTCCGAGGCCTTCGGCCACGGACTGTCCCTGCAGGCTGTGTCAGAGACACGGCCATTAAGTTTAACGTAGAATACGTTATTAAATGATAAATAATATAAGCAAATGAATTTATTGTTATATATGTTTTCTGTCTTATCGGATGGCGTATTCTACGTTAAACTTAATGGCCGTGTCTCTGACACAGCCTGCAGGGACAGTCCGTGGCCGAAGGACTCGGACAACTGTCTGCTGTAATTTTTTATTACCTTTTTTACCTTATTCAGGTTCATAGGTAGCAAACCATTCAAAATTCAAGGAAACAATCAACAACAGAAATGTACCTAAGATGCATGACTTTGGGCAAAACTGGGAGACGTGGGTCTCTTTTTGTTGTCCATGACTTCAAAAATTACACACAGTGTTATAAAAACTTAAATTAATTATTATTAACTTCACTTTAAGACTGAGTGCTACATTATTTGCCTTTATGTTTTACACACTGTGGCATTTATATTAAAATTGTATTGGGTGTGGATTTCCACAGTGTAGCTCAGGCCCATTTTTAAGTCGATTACTTTTCCTTCTCTTCCTTCCCCACGTGCAGATATAAAATAATAACATAATTGATGGCGAAAAAAAATTACAGCAGACAGTTGTCCGAGGCCTTCGGCCACAGACTGTCCCTGCAGGCTGTGTCAGAGACACGGCCATTAAGTTTAACGTAGAATACGCCATCCGATAAGACAGAAAACATATATAACAATGAATTCATTTGCTTATATTATTTATCATTTATTGTTATATATGTTTTCTGTCTTATCGGATGGCGTATTCTACGTTAAACTTAATGGCCGTGTCTCTGACACAGCCTGCAGGGACAGTCCGTGGCCGAAGGCCTCGGACAACTGTCTGCTGTAATTTTTATATTTACCAACGGCATTTGATTCAAGTCCGTTTAAAAAAAATATAATGTTAAATTTTTTTAAACTTAATTTAATTTATGTATTTTAATTAATATTTTTATTGAAATAAGTTCTGTGAATGTTGAGAGGGCCGCCCTAATATTAAAAAAGGTTTACCTTATCGAGTCTTCGCATTAGGATTCGAGCGTTGTGTGAAAGCTTTACGCTTTACAATTCAAAATTAATGTTACAACAGCTTTATTGAAGCTTTCGCTAAAAAGCTTTATTACGTTAGCTTACTGTTTGTTTCACTTTTTACTAGATACATGTTGCCAAGCAACATTAGCTTGCTGTTCGTTTCACATTTTACTAGATACATGTTCCTAAGCAATGTTGAGCAACCAAAAACACTCAACCAAACACCACACATATGTTTGAGTGTATGTGTTTAAACAATTTTCATTTGAGAAATTAAAATACTAGAAATATATCAACCAATATGAAATGTATATCAAACGAAAGATAACATCTTCATTTACCGATGAAAAAAATTTTAAAAAAATTCATCTAGCCGTTTCCTCAAATTCAATGAAATAAAGATTACAACAAAAAAAAAAACCTGACATGACTCCTCATACCGTAAGGTAAGACGTATTCTACGTCAAAAATAGTTAAATCCTTTCAATCGAAAGAAGGAAAAAATAATGAACTCCATTATTTGCTTCCAGCCTTTCGCACATTAAACAGTTTCGCTGAAAAGAAGATTATGAAAACATTGATTACACGGTGCTACAAAATATCACCTGATTGATACCATAGATAAAGTAAACTAATAGATGAAGCACAAGTGTTGGGAAAATTTTAGTGTAATGGTTAATTTTCTAAATGGGATATTTTTGTTCCCAAAAACAAAAGTCAAAAAATATGACATTAAAATTCTAAGATTTCATATCAAAAGAAAAAGTTATTTTCAATGAAACTATCAATTCGAAACAAAAATACAACACGTTACTTAAAGTAGAATATCTGATGGCCATCGAAATGCAAAGCCATGTTACCACCGACTAAGTGCCAATAAATTGGTTCTTCCTCCGTTTCAGCTACCATGCCTTGTTGAGAGTCCTCAGACACTCTAACGGTTTTGGCATCTGCGACCACAGAAGTTGATACAGTTTTTGCGCGGGAAGTTTCTAGATTGAAAAGGCATTCCGGCATGTTCATCTTTGGGCGGTGTTACGGGTTTTCTCTTATAGATATACCAACACCGGCCTCATGGCTTTGAAATTGATTTTTATATAAGAAACAAATGGTGTTATAAAAAATCATTTAAATTTTGTCACATTTCCCTTGTTTTAATTACTTTAAGAAAAATTTCCCACAATTTTGAATAAACGTCAATGAGAATTATGGGAAACTTCAGTGAAAGTACAGGACAGCCATAGAATAATACATACATAGATAAACTTATTCTCTCATCTGACGTTTCATTTCACACTCTTCATCGTAGGTTTGTGGAAATGAGAGCAATTAAATTTAAAATTACCTTATACCAGGTGGAGTTACAAAATATTTTCATTTAACTTTTTCCTGTCGTTTTGGTGTAAAACTGAAAAATTTAAATATATTTTGCATTTTTTTGTTGACTTTTACCGTTGGTATACATTTGTATTGTATTTAAGACAACTAGTTTGCCACAATAACACGAAATTCGGTTGTTGTTCCTTTGTTGATCGTTGTATATATTTTGCCACTATCTGGTATTATTTAACCCGTATTTTCCACCATCCAATGTTTACTTTCCATCGTACCTATGACGTTTAATTTATTGAGCGAATAAAAGCTTCTATTCTATGAGGACAGCACCTATTGAACAAAGTTGACAATGGGCGCGAAATATCTATTATTTCCTTTATCTATAATTGATACTACAAAATTGATCCAATGTTGGTTATATTCATACATGGGTTTTTTAATTTGCATTTCTTTAACTAATGCAAAAGAATTACCATTGTTCACAAATGCATTACAAATTTTGAATTTGCATTTGCTCAGGTTGTGGAATCGGATGCTAATGGTAATGAAATATAGGAATGCTTTAATTGTTGATTGCTAGCAATTCTGTTTTAAAGCATTTTATATGTATATACAGGTCTGTGGCTTTGATAGGTATTGCCTCATAGTACTTTCAGATTTATTAACCTGTACTGTATAAAATTTATGAACACCAAAAGTGCAATATATGAAGGAAATGCGTTAAAAATAAGTATAATTAATTGCGAAGGGTATTGACGTTTTTTTTGAATTTGAATTTCGAAAGGTAATTAAAATTAAACTACAAATTATAATTGTCATATAATTAATTTGCCCCATGTGTGGTTGGAGCTCATCACACAACAATTTTTTAAAGTTCTAAAACACCCTCGAAATTGTGTAATTAATCTAAAGAACCCACGTTGGGGTTAATTCTAGGCCCTACGAACGTATAACTAACTGATTTCTGAGCCGATTTTAAACTGTAAAAAGGACATGGAAACAAAATATTGAGCTTTCGAAACATTTATATTAGGCATATGACATTTTAATTTGTTTTAACTAATGGCTGTACGTTATGCAAAATGCTTTAAAAATATACAAAAACTTTGGTTAATTTGGTGACAATAACCTTCCCCATGAAATGGCGGACATTTTCGGAATTTAGAATTTTAACACTTTTTTCTTTTTTTTCTTTTCACTATTTTTCATCGGTGAACGGTATAAAGAACTATTACAAGTTTTATCGCAACTCAATTAGCTGCCATTAATATTGATGAGATGTAGTTCCAACTGGGCGGAGCTACATGCCACAATTAATTTACTCAAAGTTACTTTTGATGAACGAATAATTTCACGTAGTGGTCCTGTTAATTGGCCACCAAGTTCGCGTGATTTAGCCCCATTGGATTATTTTCTTTAGGGTTACGAAAAGTCACTCGTCTTCACGAATATACCAGAGGTAATTGAAAACCTGAAAATCAACATTCAACGAGTTATTGACGAAATACGGCCGCAACTGCTTCGAAATGTGTTTGATAATTTGAGTCTCAAATTGCGCCATGTACGCGCCAGTCTTGACCGCCGCATGGTCTAAATCATATTTAAATATTAATGGCATAAATTGTCCATCCAATAAAGCCAGTTCAATTGAAAATAAAATTATATTTTTCTCTGTTTTATTTCAACTTCAATTTCTGTACCCCTAAAAAAAACACCCGTTATTGTGTTGCCCTTCACGGAACATCAAAACTAATGGGCATGAATGAAATCTTAGGTACTTTACTATAAAGAGAAAGATTTATGCATTCTGCGTTTTTTTGGAAAAATATCGGGTTTCTCAATAAGAGCGCTACAAAAGTTTTTTTAAATAAAACAAATCCGGTTTTAGATACCAATGAAATTCTTGATTCCTGTGAAAGTACGTTCGATGCCATTATGTATGGCACTCCATTTCTTTTGCTTGGCCACCACGGGCACGCTTGCAGAAGTCCAGACGCTGAACCCAATTTTCTACGGTTTTCAAGCATAAATCGGCCGATACTGCTGCAATTTCACGTTCGATATTCGTACGAAGTTCATCAATCGTCGCTGGCTTGTTGGCATAGACCATAGACTTGACGTAGCCCACAGGAAATAATCTAACGGCGTCAAATCGCACGACCGAGGCGGCCAATCGACTGGGCCATTTCGTGAGATAACACGTTCACCAAACTTGGTTTCCAATAAATTGATTGTGGCATTGTGGCGCCGTTCTGTTGGAACTACATGTTCTCCAAATCCATATTATCCAATTGGGGCCAAAAATATACGGTTATCATTGAACGGTAGCGATTCGCATTCACAGTAATGTGCCGGTCTTGATCATCACGGAAGAAGTACGGCCCAATGACGCCGCCGGCCCATAAACCGCACCAAACCGTAATTTTTCCGGGATGCAATGATGACCCATGGATTACGTGTGGATTGCTGTCTGACAAATAATGCATATTTTGCTTATTGACGAAGGCATTCAGCCAGAAATGAGCCTCATCGCTGAAGAAGATTTCCGATGAAAAGCTCTCTTAAAGTTGAGGCCACTCACTCCAAATTTCGGTAGTAAATTTTAATAATTACGACTCGTTGTTGGCTTTCCATGATGATCTTTCCATGATGAAATGGCAAACCTTACTGAAAAGAAATGTCAAAGGAGCGGGAAAAACTATGGCGTCGTTTGCTGTCCCTATCGATTTACTTTTGTAACGTCTCTGATGAAAAACCCTTTACCTGTGAATCTTCTCAGATTTGCCATGACTTTGAACGTTTCTGTTTTCAACACATCTGGTGGTTAGCAAAATTTATTGTCAGATATTAAGTTGCAATATGAATCGGAAATGAGCCTTAAATGACATGAATTTATGAACACTTCAAAATTATTACATTTCTGGTCTTACGCAGTTCTTATTTGTAAACACCTACTGTTTCCTGGCGGAGTCTGTTAAATTCTATCATTTGTTAAGCTGGTAAAATGTTAAATAAAATGAAATTATTCCAAACTACGTTGTTGCTGGTATTTAAACAGAGCGTATACAATTTGAAGCTGTTAGTGAAAAATTTAAATAATTGAAACGAGTAACTTTCTGTCTGTGTTATTGGCCATAAGTTTAAAAATTATAACCAATTATTTTAAATATCAACTGGCGCTTTTACGCTTGAAACTCTCAGTTAAGAGTAATAGTTGGATAATGACACTGTGCTACACAAAAAAAATATGCAGGAATTCTCATATATCAATTATATTTTGTTGGAGTCCATATGGTGTTTTCTATATACCACTTCGTTTAGTATTTTTTATTAGCAAATGTAGTGCAATGACGGCATTCTTAAAATTTCAATTTCAAAAAATCATAATCATTTTGTGAAAATTCTTTATATCGATAATAATCGATTTTGGAAATCGATTAAAATCTGTCTGAGTGTTGAAATATACGCAGTCTCAGTAAGGATGCACTTTTTCATTCTAAAATAAAAACACGTATTTTTTAAGATAGTTGTGATTTTTTTTATTGGATTGTAAAGAAGACATGTATCGATTAAGTAGGGAGTAAAATGTCGGTCAAATAGCTCCCACGGCTGTGATGAGAGGTCATTACTCTTTTCATGACATTTTCCATGACTTTTTCACAGAGATGTGGCTGTATTTCTCCGATGACGCGTTGGATCTCAGGAATTGGTTCTGATTTATTTGCATAAACCCAAGATTTCACAAAACTCCAAAGACAAAAATCGGACGGCGTTAAATATCACAAACTTGGTGGCCTGTTGACATCAGAATTTCTTGAGATATATTGTTCTGGAAATCGTTATTGCAATAAATCGATTGTTTCATGCGCTTTGTGGTAGAGGGCGCCTTCTTGCTGAAATCACATGTCGTCCATATCCAAGCCATCCAGTTGAGGCCTTAAGAGCTCCGTTATCATGTTCGTGTAGCGAATGCCGTTCACAGTCACTGCAATTTTGTCCTTATCTTCCAAAAAGTAAGGCCCAATAATGCCATCTGACTAAAATCCGCACCAGACATTTGCTCGTTGTGGGTGCATTGGTTTCTCATGGATTGCATGAGGATTTTCTGAGCGCCCAGAATTTGATATGCTTTGGACAAAAACAATGGTTGACATATATTTTTCTATACGAAATCAAAAGATGGTCCGTGTATATTTCATTGTTATCGACAAGACAAATATTCCCAGTTGATATATCTCACCACAGTAATTCTGAATTCCAGGAATTTTTTTATTTTACTAGTATTACCAGAAATAGAGGTGAAGTGAGACTTTTAAACACAATCGTTGAATCTAACGCCACTATTGACGCGTTCACAAACATGCAAAAAATTGTGGACACTAGTCTAGAGGAACTATTACTGAGGACGACACAAATTAACTTAAACTTCCATATTATATTTTTAAACTAAACGTGTTTGTATATGGTTACAGATCACCGTGCGAAATGGGAAATGAACGTCAACTCATTCCCATAGGAAATGGGAAAAATAATGGTTAACTACACACGACGATTGAAAATTACCGTCCACGATTATCCATTACATATGGGGAGTGGGTAAGCGGCTATTACCCAGGGTAACCCATCCCCAATTTTGATCGAAAATGTGAAAAATTGAGTAGAAATGTCTTTCGGCCCTGTTCTGGAATCAGGCAAATAGAAAACGTTTCAGAATATTTGGGTTTATGTAAATGGAAAATATAATTTTGAATTAGAATGGAAATGCCTTGTGATTTTATAAACAACCAATTCGGAACAAAAATATTTCATATTTTAAGAGCGTCAAAATTGTAGACATTTTATTGTGAACGTCAATTCCGAATCAATATGATTCTGTATGCGGACCAGGGTCGTATATTTCGCCGACGGTGCGTCCAATCGAAACAATAACTAATTTTTAGAAGTTTCTAAGGGTTTTTATATAGTAGTCCAATTCGTAAGGAAGAATTTTTTTTTAAAAAATCGCCAAAATATGAAAATCACAAAAATAAATAAATAATAATATTTTTATTTATTTTATTTATAAAATATATATCTAGTAGTCCAATTCGTAAGGAAGAATTTTTTTTCAAAAAATCGCGAAAATATCAAAATCACTAAAATAAATAAATAATAATATTTTTTTTACCTCAATGCGAGGCGAGGCTTTCACCTATGGATGGCTTGAAATTTTTTTTAATCGCTAAAACTAAAATTTCTCATATCAAAAATCAGTAAGACGTCCTTATGCCAGTATCGCTGAAACGGATCGAAAAAATAACAAATTTTTAAAGGTTTCTAAAGGGTTTTCATAAAGTGGTCCAATGGTACGGAAGAATTTTTTTTTAAAAAAATTAGCAAAGTAAGGTAAAACCAAAAAATTTAGAATTAAATAATCGCTATAACTGGGACACATTGCTTTAGATCGCAAAAATATTATCTTTGTTGCCTCCATAGGAACCTCTACCCAAGTCTTTAATACAGCATCATTTATTTTGTGCGTTTAGCGAAAAATTTAAAATTGTTAGTCTAACAGATTTTTTTTATAAAAATCATCCATTATTTAAAGCCTCTTATGGAGCTTAAAATTTGTTGTTTTGTTTTAGGGATTTTGTGATGCCCTATGAAATACATCCATAGGTGACAGCTTCCTATGGAGATAAACAAAATTATTATTTTTGCGATTGGGCGCACCGTTTACAAGTAATAGCCATTGTTTTATTTTAGCGATTTTGTTGCTACCGTTCATACAAATTGGATCATTTTGCGAAAAACCCTTAGAAACCCGAAAAAACTTGTTGTTTTTTGCTTGAACGCTCCGTTTCCGGAAATATAGACATAATGGTATTTTAACAATTTTTTATTCGTAAAATCTTAGTTTTAGCAATTTTTTAAAAAAAAAAAGTGATGTCGTATTAAATACATCCATTGATTACAACCTCTTTTTAAGGTAAAAAAATTATTATTTTTCTATTGGACCCACCGTTTCCGAGTTATAGCAAATTTTTATTTTAGCAATTTCAGTACGAGTTATAGAAAATCATTAGAACCCCTCAAAAATTAGCTATTCTTTCGATTCCACGCTCCGTTTCCAAGATATATAAATTTTTATACCCTCCACTGTAAGTGATAGAGGGTATATATCAGTTTGTCATTCTGATTGTAACATATAGAAATAAGGCTTTGCGACCCCATAAAGTAAATATATTCTTGATCCTTATAACAACCGGAGTCGATATAGCCATGTCCGTCTGCCCGTCTGTCCGTCTGTTGAAAACATTCTCACGACTTCAATCGGCGATAACGCGGTTTGGTTTTTTGCCAGAATGTTCCACGTATTCCTGAGCAGTTTGGTATTGAAAATCAGCGAAATTGGTCCATTGGAAAAAATTTTATGATTGGAAACGTAAAAAAACTCATACAATTTTCACATTAACTTTTGTAGTTTTATACTAAACTACTCCTTTTGCGGTGTGGTGAATTTCCATGTTGAAAATCTTTGTTGTTCTTTATAATAGGTAAGTACTTTAGATTGTTTAGATGTACTTTCATGTGTTCATACATTTATATGAATTTTGTCACACTTCATCTAAGGTCGCTGTGGCCTGATGGGTAAAGGGTTGCGCGTTGGAGTCTGAGGGTTGTTGGTTCAACTGTCGTCCCAGCTTGTTTTTTTTTTTTAACAGTTCTTCAAAAAATGCTTTTTTATTTTTAAAAAATGCTTTGCAGCTTGTTTTTTTTTTATTTTAACAGTTCTTCAAAAAATGCTTTTTTATTTTTAAAAAATGCTTTTATATTTTACTTGTGAACAAGAAACTTGTTTTTATTTTTTTTAAAAAAGTACATTTTCTTAAAAACAAGTACATTTCTTAAGTACATTTCAAAGTAAATTTCAAAGTACATTAAGTACATTAAAGACATCAAGTACATTTCAAAGTACATTTCTTAAGTACATTTCATTAAGTACATTTCAGAAGTACATTTCTTAAGTACATTTCTTAAGTACATTTCTTTCTTAAGTACATTTCTTAAGTACATTTCTTCTTAAGTACATTTCTTAAGTACATTTCTTCTTAAGTACATTTCAAAGTACATTTCAAAGTACATTAAGTACATTAAGTACATTAAGTACATTACGTACATTAAGTACATTTCAAAGTACATTTCCCTAAGTACATTTTCAATGTGAGCATTTGAGCATTGTGAGCAATGCATTTGTGAGCATTTGTGAGCATCCTGCATTTGTGAGCATTTGTGAACAAGTAATTGCATTTGTGAACAAGTAACTTATTTTTATTTTTTTTAAAAAGTACATTTTCTTAAAAAAGGTCCTTTTTAAAATTTAATATTTTGCTGGTTAACACTAGGTGGAGGGTATCAAAGATTCGGCACAGCCGAATTTAACACTTTTACTTGATTCTAATTTTTTCGTATTTTTGATTAAAACTGGAGATCGATTGCCCAGGGTAACCCATTACTCACGAAATAGGAACCCTGGTTACAAATAATAATAATTTTGTTTATACTTAAAATTTTCTAAATTTATTCAAGCTCAAGACCTTTGTAAATAATATACTTTCGAAAAAGTCGAGCACTAAAATGTTCCAATGATGTATTCTTCAAACATCTATATGAAGGAACTCTCATTAATTTGATGAGTGTTTCTAGATATGTATTTTTGAAGAATTCACCGAAAACATACCAAACACTTCTGCCGATGAAGATCTTGGCAAGATCCGAAATAGCTATACAGACAGCCTTGGTATAATTGGAACATTTTAATGCTCGACTTTTTTTGAAATTAATATAAATCTAATAAATAAGCTTTATATTAATTAGAAAGGTCTTGAGCTTGAATAAGTGTAGAAAATTTTAAGTTTCGAACACAGATGAACTTTGTTTATATTTAAATATCAAATACACAATTTTAATGGAAAATTCTTTTTTTTTATTTATTTTTTCTCTATAAAATTCATAATGGGTTAAAGCATCAACAAATGGTTGTGACAGCCATCAATTTCAAGTAGTAGTAGTAGTTGAGGTGGCCGTCGGTGGTGCAATGGGTAGTGTGCGCGCCTCTTGTACATGAGATCCTGGGTTCGATCCCTGCTCTGACCACCTTAAAAAAAAAAAAAACTTCTTTCGGCGGCGGTCACCTCGCATAATGACGGCGACACTATCGAGTATTTAGCCATGAAAAAGCTTCTCAAAATACCGTTCGGAATCGGTGTAAAAACTGTAGGTCCCAATCAGTGAGTGAAAAATTAGAAAGCGCACAGCTCACTGGTTGTGAGAAGCTCTCCCCAATCCCTTCATGGGATGTAATGGGAAACGGCTTAGTAGTAGTTGAGCATACCAATATATTATTTGGTGCAACGGAATTAGTTTTTGCATTTTTCGTTGATTTAATAAATAAAATAATCACTACTACAGGATAATTTGACTGCTACAACTAAAACTCGATTGAGAGATCATATTTATTACTTGTTGCTGTGGTTTCAACTAAATATTTCAGTTCTTGCAATGAAAACTAAATTACAAATCAATTGATATGTACAACATTTGGTGATACGAAACACAATTATTGGTGATCACAACTGAATATGGTGATAGTCCAAGGAACCATCAAATTCTAATTGACTGTAAACATATTTGTGACAACGAATATCTATCTGTGTGGTGAGTACAGAAATCTATGAGCCTGTCACCATCGCCATTAGCATCACATCCTGGAGGCTGATTAAAATGATATCGATCACTAATTTGTGGAACATTCATGATGTCACATTCAGTACTAAAGGATATGCGACATTATGTGTGCTTTTATGTTGCAGTTTTATACTTTTTTTGTTGAATTGTTGCTAACTTGATATGTACTCTTATATTCATGTCATCTGGTCATGTCGCATATGCACTTATATGTATACGGAAAGAAACCAAACGTTCATAGCCCATCTGCTTCACATTTATTTCTTTTGCCCCAACAGTATTTCGTTTGCTAGTTAGACTCATCTTTGGTTTTTTCAAATAAAGAGACTTTTGATGTACTACGTACTGCAAACCAATCTATTTAAATTTCAGTAGCACTAGTTGAAAACAGTATTAGTACTTCTATTACTTTATACAATATTTTTAGTTTCTATCATTGTTCTGCTATGACATTAAGATAATCGGATAAAATTTGTTGCCGTAAATTTAAATTGAAAATTTTTTTTAAATTTTTTTTAAATCAGATATCGAATTTGATTTATACTTTTATATAAACAAAATCCAATAAATACAGATTCATAACGTTCATTAGCAAATAATAAAATTAACGCCCAAAATGTTTTGTGCATCGATAAATCTCATAAAAGATTGTGATACAAAATATTATTACTTACTTATTTCGATGGCCAACATAAAAATTACTGTATATTTGAATCTACTCACACACAAGCTATATATTTATTCTCACACAAGTATCAGGCGGCTGAGAACATTGAAATGCTCACTGACTAACTCAGCCGCATACATACACACACAAAACCTTGTTCGCTGTGATAATATTGAGAAGGATATTTTTGGCATTTAAAGGATATGATATACTCTGGTTCACATATTAATAATTTTAAGTGTTTTATACATTTTAAAAGTAAAATGTTTATCAAACTCCGGTGTTTAGAAAATAAGAAACATAATGAGCACGATATAAATAAAACCTCAATGAACCATATAGCATTCCAAAAGCTATTATTTTTAATAAATAACACTATGCAACAAAATGTAGGTTTTGCTTTAGGGGTGGACGATTCCTCCTCCAAATGATCACATTAGGTGAGTATAGTCAAACCCCAAAAATTTACACCGCTGCGTAGCTTCACTGTTTCTATGGGCGTGGCAAATTAGAATTTTCTTACCCGATACTGGCCGAGAAAAATTGAAAAATCGAGTATAAATATTGAATTGAGCGAATTCTTGTGATAACATGTCTGCAGTGAAATTTGACAATGATTATTTTCGTAAAACATTTGAATGATATATTTCAAAGTTTAAAGGGTCCTTTTCGCCCAGAAATGTACACTTAAATGAGCATACTTTACGAATTTATTTCTTATTAAATTCCATTATGGGTTCTCAAGGACCAAAATTGTCTATCTTTATTTATAGACGTCTTTTTTTATCCTTTTTTGAAACAAGGGCAAGAAAACTGCACCAAAATAATCGGCAAAATATGCAAATGTTCTACCAGTTTATAATAGAATAGATTTCAGTAGAGGATTTCGCTGACGAGAATACTTCATCTTGAATTGGCATATGTCCTTTAGTCCTTTCTCAAAAATTGATATCAAGGAATCTTAAAATTTAAATCTGGAATGGTCTATTTTGAACACACTATTTTCTACAAATATATTGTCAAACAAATATGTATATATCGCTCAAGAAGTTTCTCTTTATTGTTTATATGATTTTTATTTTAACAATTTTCCCATTTTGGGGATTTTTCGAAAAAAAAAATTCTTGAATACGAATTGGACCACTTTATGAAAACCCCTTAGAAACCTGCAAAAATTGGTTATTTTTTTGATTGGACGCCCCGTTTCCGAGATACGGACATGAGGGCGTTTTAGCGATTTTTTGTTTGAAAAATTTTAGTCTCACCGGTTGTTTTTTAAAAAAAAAAGTGATGCAACCATATTGAAAACACGCATTGGTTAAAGCCTAAAATTTGAATTATTTTTTTGATTTGACGCATCGTATCCGAGTTATAGCCATTTTTTTATTGTAGCGATTTTTCGCAAAAAATTCTTCCATACGAATACGAAAATTTGTTATATTTCAGGTTGACGCTGCGTTTCCGCGATATACACATTTTTCATATTTTCGATCCAAAATGGGGATAGGTTATCCATCGTCGTGGGTAGCTACCCATTATTTTCCCCATTACCCTGCGAATAATGGGTAATCGTGATGGGTAATTGTCCATTGGCGTGGTAGCTACCCATTGTTTTCCCCATTTCGCTGTGGATAATGGGTAATCGTGATGTGTTATTTCCCATCGTCGTGGGTAGCTACCCATTATTTTCCCCACTACCCTGTGGGTAATGGGTAAACAATCATTACACATTCCCCACGACGATGTGTATGGGCTACCCATGGGGGATAAATACGAACTCTGGTTCTGATTGACTCGTTCGCATATAACTACACTTCGTCCAAGTTTCGAGCTGTGACTAGCACTGCTAAGTCGTCTGTGAATCCTACAACTGACGCTTCTTCTGGAACTTTCAAGTTGTATATGTCATTATGCATAATATTCCAAAGTAGTGGTCCTAGACCCGAGACTTGTGGAACTCCCGAATTTATATTGTATAACTTTATGCCGACATCTATATCAAACCACAGTGTTCTGTTTAAGAAATACTCTATAATTATTGTAATTAGGTATTCTGGTACGTTTATACTTCTCAAGTATAATATTATCTATTTCCATCCAGCAGAGTTGAAGGCATTTTTACATCGAGTGTAAAGGCCGCGGAGTATTTTCTGTACTCACATTTCCCTTTGATTGCCCTCCTGGCCGAGTCAGTAACAAAATTAGTTGCAACGGTCGTTGACTTAGCCTTTCTGAAGCCATTCTGCCTGGAGTATATTATTATTTTTTAAATTAATGTCTGAGAAATTCATACTACAAGCCTACAAGGTCAGGAACATTCTTGTAATTGAATATATTATTCTCTCCAGATATTTCCCCAGAGTGTCTAGAAGACATAGAGGTCTATGTGACTGGGAATCTCCGAGGACTTTTCCCAGTTTGGGAAATAATATCAGCTTTTGCTTTTCCTGATGGCTGGGAATTTCCCATTCTTTAGGCTGTTTTCAAAATTTTGCGAAAGTTCGCGGTCTAAACTTAAGGGACATTTTGAGTGCCCTGTTCGGTATAATGTCTAACCCTGGTACTTTTTTATCACCAATCCTTGAACTTTGATTTACTATTTCCTCATTGTACACCTTTCACTAATGCTACTGCAACTGTACCAACGTATAGCCCCTAACCTAAATCCAAAACCAGGCCCATAAATGTTGGTTGTGTGACTGTATCAGATACTTATGGAGATGACACTTGACGAAAGATGAACATGGGGTTGTATTTGGAAATGGATTTGTGTGTATATATATTGTACTTAAGTGCAAATTTACCTCTAAGGTACGAATGTACTTATGGCAACGTATGTAAGCCTGTGTGTATGGGTTTCTACTCATTGTCCTTGGGAGAACGTTCCCCCATTTGAAATGACTTAAGCACCATTTTGAAGAATTTTAAAGAGGATTTGCTGTGAAGTAATTTAAACGTTATTGCTTTATATTATTAACAACTTGCAAATGATTTGAGTGTATGTGATGACGCCGATTACTTACACATGCATACCGTATATTACGGCACAGGTGAAGGTACCTACTTATGTAGTTAATTCACGGCAATAAAACATTTATGTTCTTGTGTTCAAAGACACGGCGTTTGTCAGGCATGATAACTTTATGCGGTGGTACATGGAAAAGGGTGGTTCATGGAAGGTCTGGAATTTAATTTCGCTTTAAATAAATACTAGTAGATATTTTTTCAAAATTATGATTTTATGATGAAATTTATGAATGAAACACAACTTCGTTAACATGGCTTCCACGATCTCAGTCGGTGTCGATTTCAAATCCTCTTTGCACGTCATCCTAAATCCAAGCAAAACTATTGGCGGAAGTTCTCAGCTCTTTACCTGACAAAATTACTGCTTTTAGCTGTCTATGAAACCTTTCAACCATTCCCTTGGCCTAAGGATGACATACAGTGGTAGTAATTCTGTGAGTACCTAGCAAACTCGCTAAACTCGGAAAATAGTTTCGACGTAAACGGAGTGCCCCCGATCTCTGTAAGTCTATTGTAAGTGGTATCTCAAAACGACTTATATAATTGAAGAGAAAAGTTTAACGCAAGAGTTAAAGAGGAAATATCCCTTAGCGGATATGACTTCGGCCATCGAGTATATCTGTCCACCACTGTTAGTATATACCGATGATTCTGGGACGACGGCAAGGGTCAAAGTGAACAAGCTCAAATCTACCTTTTGTAATCTCTATCTTAACGGTAGGCGACCTTTTGTGTCGATGCACTCTCGATTTCTGACAGTCAATACATTCCCGGGACCACGCATATTTGGCCAATAATAACGCTGACTAATTAAACGATGCGTGGCTTTTGTGCCTGGGTGTGATATAAAATTAAGTCTTTGAATTAATTATTTTGAAATTACGATTTATATTGATAAAATTAATTATAATAAATAATACATGTTTACTGAAATCAAAGAATAATTCGTTTCTAAATATTATTATGTTAGGGAGGAAATACGTACATATATGTTTCCACGTAAGTATAAGGAGGTTTGGGATGAAACGCGCGATAACTTCCACCCAAGTATATGGCTATTTGGGATGAAGAACGCATATGTTTCCACGTAAAAGCGTACATATTGGCAAGTAAACATAATTCTGTTTACATTTAAATACAAGCGAGTTTTGGACTTGCAAATGTATGAATGTTTGAAGTGTGTTCCAAACATATACATGGTGCCAGCAGAATTTGTTTGGGAGATTATGCTGCAGAGGCCGCGTTGCGTGTAGCAACGTTCAAACCGTCCACAGTTAACGTTAATTTAGAGTCAGAATCAAAATGGTTCAACATAATTCGTAAGGCAAAACAATTCCTAATATGCTTAAAGGCCATTGCAGCTTGATCGTTCCATTCTAGGATATTTTTCTTGCTTCTCACAGATTTCGCCTTCATTTCATGAATCGAACAAGATAGCGCGGCTAAGGTAGAAATATTCGATGGTTATAATTTACCATAATTATCAATTTCGGCATTAATTTAATGGTAGTAGGCCTTTCAAAACCTCTAATTGCAGAAAATTTTTCTTCCGATGGTTTAATGGCCTGTTCCGAAAATTTACGTCCTAATTAATGTAAATATACATTGCCTGGCTTTATATTGAATCCATACTTTTCTAATCGCTTAAAAACTATACCTAAATGCTCTAAATGCTTCTCTTCGGACCCACTAGCAATAAACACATCATCAATGTACAGAAACTCGAAGTTCAGGCTACAAAACACCTCGTTAATAAATCTTTGAAAAATATGCGCAGTATTCCGTAAACCAAATGGTAGTCTAACAAATTCAAATATCCCGAAAGGCGTTGTAACTGCCGTCTTTTATATATCCTCCTCCGCCGTTGGTATCTGATGGTAGGCCCGAACCAAATCTTACTTACTTACTTACTTATCCGGTCTCGGACAACCCCGGGGGGTCAGGGACCTTACAAAACGAAGATAACATATTTCGCCAACCAGTTCGATCTTTTGCTTTATTTCTCCAGTTGGCAATACCAAGTGTACGCAGGGATTCGTCAACCTGATCCCTCCAGCCGAGTCTTGGTCTTCCTATTTTTCGTCTTCCTTCGAGTTCGGTTTCGAAAACCCTTCGCGTTGGTTCATCTTCATCCATTCTACTGACATTTCCTAGCCAGCGCAATCGCGTTATCTTGATCCGCTTAACTATGTCCATGTGAGGATAAAGCTCATACAGCTCATGGTTCGTACTTCTCCGATACTCCCTATAGGGCCATACATTTTTCGGAGTATTTTTCTCTCGAAGACTCCTACAGATGTTTCGTCTGCTTGCGATAGGACCCAGGATTCTGCGCCATTAAGCAAGACAGGTTGAATAAGAGTCTGGTACAGCTGGACTTTTGTTACTCGAGAGAGGGCTTTATCTCTAAAGTGCTTGCTTAGCCCAAAATAACATCTATTCGCAAGCACAATTCTTCGCTTGATTTCAAGGCTGACGTTTGTTGTTTTTGTTCACGGCAGATCCGAGGTATATAAATTCGTCCACTACCTCCTAGTTATAACGGTTATCAACGTTCACGCTTTGGTCTAATCGCGTGGAGGCCCTGTTCGTTGAAACCATTTATTTTGTATTGTCCTCATTTACCGTCAGACCCACTTTTGCTGACTCCTTTTCAATTCTCGAAAAGACCGCAGTAACTTCTCTAATTGTGCGCCCAATGATATCTATATCATCAGCATACGCGAGCAGCATGTGACTTTTGCTGCTGATGGTTTTATTCATGTTGACTGCAGCTTTTCTCATAATGATCTCCATTAAGATGTTAAAGAGATCGCACGATAGGGTGTCACCTTGCCTGAGGCCTCGCGTAGTTTCGAAAGGCTCGGTAAGATCCTTACCAACTTTCACTGCGGATTTGGTGTTCGTCAAGGTCATCCTGCAAAGGCGTATGAGTTTTGCAGGAATACCAAGCTCAGACATTTCTTCATACAGTTTCTCCCGTATCGGACTATCGAAGGCCGCTTTATAATCGATAAATAGATTATAGGTGTCGATTTGTTTTTCGTGTGTCTTCTCCAGGATTTGGCGTAGCGTGAAAATCTGGTCAGTTGTCGATTTTCCAGGCCTAAAGCCACATTGGTATGGTCCAATCAGGTCAGCGATAATTGGTTTTAGTCTTTCGCACATTATACTTGATAGAACCTTATATGCTATGGATAAAAGGCTTATTCCACGGTAGTTGGCACAGATACTCGGGTCACCTTTTTTAAATATGGGACATAGTACACTGAGACTCCAATCGCCGGGCATGCATTCATCTAGCCAAATTTTGCTAATGAGCTGATGCATGCACCTTATCAGCTCATCGCCGCCAGCCTTAAACAGCTCCGCCGGTAATCCATCGGCTCCTGCTGTTCTTAAGCCGGGCAATAGCTGTTCTGACCTCGTCTTGGTTAGGAGAGGGGGCAATCGACGTCGTCGTCCATATTGTGATCGATTGTCCCATCGTCATTGGATATCTCAGGTACTAGTAGCGCGGAGAAATGCTCTCTCCATATTCCCAACATGCCCTGTACATCTGCGACTAGATTTCCATCCTTGTCTTTACAGAAGGGGGGCCCTGAACCATGTCCATTGGTTCCGTTTTTAATTTTTTGGTAGAATTTTCGGGCTTCGTTCTTCCTTCTGACTGTCTCAATTTTCTCACTCGCGCGCTTTGTCCACTGCCGTTTCCTACGCCTAAAGAGACGGTTTACCTCCTTTCTCTTCTCCCTATACCGCTCAGTCTCAGCTCGCGTTGCAATTGACTGAAGTATTATCATACGTGCTGCGTTCTTTTCGTCATTTGCTATGCGACACTCTTCGTCGTACCACGGTTTATTGCGAAGCGGGTTTTCGAAACCAAGTACGGTTGTTGCAGCAGTTTTTATAGAGTCGGAAATGGGTTTCCACTGCGCATCAGGATCGTCATCGGGAGGTGGTGGGTTCTGTGCCAAAAGTTGCGAGAGCTTCGTTGAGTAGGCTATGGCTACCTCTGGTAATTGCAGCTTTCCGATGTCCAGCGTCCTCTGCGTCTGCTTTCGTACGATTTTCGCTCTACTTAATCTTGTGCGAACCTCTGCTGCTACCAGGTAGTGATCAGAATCGATTTTAGCTCCAGTCCATTACACTGGATGGGTGCCTTCCATCAATTACCACGTGATCAATTTGGTTCTTAGTTCTTTGATCAGGGGATACCCAAGTAGCCTTGTGGATGTCTTTATGCTGGAATCTTTTACCACTAATGACCATGTTTTTTGCCGCGGCAAAGTCAATCAGTCTTATTCCGTTGTCGGAACTGTCAGCATGTAGACTGAAATTGCCAATAGTTGGATTAAACACATTCTCCCTTCCTACTTTGGCATTAAAATCTCCTAGTACAATCTTAATGTCATGGCCGCAGTGGTCATACGTTTCCTCTAGGAGTTCATAGAATATGTCTTTGGCATCATCATCTTTCTCTTCTGTCGGGGCATGCACACAAATTAGGGAAATATAAAAATATTTCGCTTTTATGCGGATTGTGGCTATTCGTTCACTCACAGGATTGAACCTAGAGACTAGATGTCGCAGTCTTTTGCCAACTACAAATCCGCAACCAAATTCATGTTTTTTTTCATGGCAACTGTAGTATATATCGCAATTTCTTTTTCTTGTGCAGCCATGTCCTGTCCATCGCATTTCCTGGATAGCGGTAATGTCAACCAAATCTAGTATTGAAAATATATTTTAGTTCCTCATGTTCATATTCAAATAGTGAATATATGGCAATGGATACTTATCTGGCACTGTAACCACGTTCAAACAACGCCGTTCGTGCGGGTCTTTCTTGGCAACTAAATGCAACGCAGATGTTGTACATGAATTAGACAGCCTACAAATACCGCTCTCGCGGCTCGCGTTGTGACTGACTGAAGTACTGCCATACGTGCAGCGTTATTTTCAACACTTGCCACGCCACAACTTATATCGTACCAGGGAAATGTGGTTCCACTGCGCTTCAGGATTATGCAGCGGGTGTGCGTTCTACGCCAGTATTTGTATTAGCTTGTCTACGTAGGCCGTGATTATCTCTCGTAATTGCAGCTTTCGGATGTCCAGCAGCTGTCTGTCTAGTTTCGTACGACCAGGTAGTGATCCGAATTGATATTACCTCGTCAAATCACACGTACGTCCTTTGCACTAGTCGACTGCCTTCTATCAATTACCAGGTGATCAATCTGGTTCTTCGTCTGTTGATCAGGGGATACTATTGGCAACCATGTTTTTTGCCGCGGAAAAATCCAACAGTCTCATTCCGTTATCAGAAGTGATGGCATGTAGACTGAATTTACCGATTATTGGTTCAAAGACATTTTATCTGCCTTTTATTAGGGTGTCCCATTGAAGGTGCATGGTGTACTTTACGAATGAATCGCACATGTTTTGACTCAGTTGTGATATTTTCATTGCATTGCAATGTGGACATGCTCCGATTAAGTATGGAAGAAAAGTGTTTGTCAAATGCACCCGTGGCTCTAATCACATGCCCCTGCTTCGCGAAATTTGAGGTTGTTGAGATCGATGCCGAATTGGTGTAAATTGATGGAAGAAAAGTGTCTGCCAAATGCAGTCGCGGCTCTAATCACATGCTCATGCTTCGCGAAATTTAAGGTTGTTGAGATCGATGCCGGTTTTTGACGACAATCTCGTCTAAAGCATCAATGTCGGGCCGGCATGTTGACACACAGGAGACTTGCTGACCAGAATCGACCCAGTTCTTTAAATTTGTTGATCAATCTTCGACTTGTTAGCACATTAGATGCACTTCACGACCGAAAATTCCGCCAAGTATGCGTGAGGTCTCAGGGTAACTTCCCCCATTTTGCTAACAGGTTTTCATATTTTTATTAATCGCAACAATTGCAGAAAACAGCTGGCAAATTTCAGAGCTGCCAATTCCTGAGCTGCCACTTCCAGCGAAAAAATAGTATCGAAAATCGTGCACCTTTATTGGGACAACGTTTACAACGTTGGCGTATAATTAATAAAAATTAATTTTATAAAACTGATTTTGAATTATATTTAAGTTAATAAGTCCGTTATGGATTTCAAGTGTGCTTGTAAGCAGCGACCTCTATCTCAATAATTTCTTGTATAAATTGTAATTTATATAACTAGGTGAAACCACGAAAAAAGGTAATCAGCCTATCGGTTGGCTCACTCACCCGGCCCCATGGATTTTAGCCTTTGGCGTAAGGCGTTGCTTTTCAAATTAGGTACTGCCCACGAAGCCCAGATAATAATATTGGTCTGGTTTCGAAGTCGCTGTGTAATATTCCTTTTTACAATTTCAGTTAGTTATTTCATAATGATAAATATAATAAAATATTGCAACCTTTAAGCGTGATTTCCTTGAGACTGTATTCTACTTTCAATTTGGAAAATTTGTTTTGAAGACATTGTCGGTAGAATTTCCTTAGGACAATGCTGGTGCTGACACTTTATAGAAGACATGTTCATGACATGTTACTAGTTTTGCTTTAGATGACATAAATTGTGAATGGGCTGACAATCTATGTAAGACCGTTCTATTGACTCGTCTGCATTATGTCATGACTGACTCTTACTAATGCCAATGCTGAATATCGATAGAGGAAGTCATCACCTTTTGTTAACAGTGAGTCATGCCTATAAAATTTCAAGTTATTCAGAAAACATAAAATTTAAAAATTTATGTTTGAATTAAAATAATTCAGAATTAATTTCAAAATTTTTTGAAAATTTATTCAAGAATATCCATATTTCCTGGGAATTATGTGTACGGATACATACACATAAATCTTGTTATCAATATTTATCAATATATTATTTCATTTATTTTTTTGTTAAATTAGAGGTCATCCACGTCAAAACAAATATATAAAAATTATATACAAATACATGAAATGACACAAGATCACCATTTTTGGAGACGTCGTAGCCAACTGACTCTCTGACGATTTGTGACTTAAGGACGACTTGTATAAATGTCATAAGGTAATCGCCACTACTGACAAACTTCGCAAAAATTCCTGCTAACTTTTTACCAAATGTATGAAAATATCAAGGGTGTCATGAAAATTCGTATATGGGAGCGGATCGGCAAGTCAACAGGGACTCTGGCATGCCACTTCTTAGTCACTGATAATGTCTTTAGGAAATTTCCAACTGGGATATTACTAACTATTTAAACTATTTATATAATTAGGATTTCATTGTTAATATTTATAAAAAATAAGCATTGACGATAACTGTATTTAATATCATTTTGAATTGAATATCATTCACTTGTTATATTCATCACAATATTGCAATCGAATTTCATGAATATATCAACAAATTCCCAAAACTTTTACCCCTTTACCGAGCTCGATGTAAGAAATATTCAAATGTCCTTCTACAAAATCAATAATTTGTGCAATTCAGTCATTAAAAATCTAATATATTTTGCCACTAGGTCATTGAGTACCTCATTAAGTTTTTACTATTCTAAAGGGCAATTTTTTGTTGCTTTTTGTTGCTCCAACAAAACAATTAAATGCTGGAAAACCAACAAAAAAAATGCAAGCGAAATCAAATTTAATTCAAATAAATGATTCATTTCAGGTAAATTATGGCGCAAAAATGCCATAAATAATGAGCAGTTGTAAATAATAGCAAAGCAAAAAAATTCCAAAAACCTCGAAATTAATGAGAATGTAATAAATTATGGCCTTGAAAATTGGGAAACATTTAAATTGTTGGGTTTTGATGGTAATATAACTCTTTAATATCAGTAAATCATATGGATTTAATATAAAACAATGTAATTTCCCTTAAATCTTTATGACATTTCTGATAATAAAACATTTTGGATGTGCTTGAAACAGAATAAAAATGAAAAAAGTGGCAAAAATGAATGGATAACCGTCTCTTTGGAATGCAAAAACAAACCTACATGTTCCAACTACTTCAGCCTTAGTTATGTACTCCTTTGCGCTCTCCATGCGATTTGTCGATTTATTTCCATTTCATATGGACGAACGCCAGTATTCTGGTTAAATTATGAGTAAACTGCGAGTAGCTATCCATAAAGCTATCTGATTGTCTGCCCAGGAAAACGTATTCATTCATTCGCAAAAAGCCATTGTCTGCTTTCAACTGTGGCAAGAAAACGGCGTCTAATGCAAAAATATAATGCAACCACTTTTGGAATTTCTTGTCTCCACTCTCGCAGACACACGCAGTTACAGATAGATAAGGACGGGTATTTTCAACTAAATCAAATACATACGAGGGTTATTATTTATATATCAAACAATAACAAACATTTTTATATAAAACTGGCTTTATTGTTTTTCAAAATATTTCTCTTGATGATCAGTTCACTTTTGCATTCGCTCAAATCATTTGTCATAACAGTTTTCTCATTCATCTTGAGACACCTCCAAAACATCACTTTTGAACGCTTCAACTCCTTCTTAATAATAAATAAATAAATGGTTTCCCATTACATCCCACGAAGGGACCGGGGAGAACTTCTCACAATCACTGAGCTGTGCGCCTTCCAGTTTCACTCCTTCTTCGGCGCCCGTAAATCGTTGGCCACGCAGTTTACCATTGATATTCGGGAACACGACGAAGTCAGTGGGTGTCAAATCAGGGCTGTACGAAGGATGAGTCATCAATTCGATGTTTTGACTGCTCAAAAATTCACCTCTTTGACGAGCTGTGTGAGAGCTCGCATTGTCATCATGGAGAATGATTCCCATATGGCGGTTTGTTTTACGAATTTCTCCGAAGGCTTCCGGTAAACAAATGGTCATGTACCACTCAAAATTGACCGTCCTACGTTGCTCAAGCGGAACAGTGGCCACATGACCCATTCGGCCGAAGAAACAGGCGACCATTTGCTTCATTGTGCTTCTTCCGCGAACAACTTTTGTTGGATTTAGCTCGTCTTGAAAGACCCACACGGTCGATTGCTGGCTTATTTCCGGCTCATACGCATATATCCATGATTCGTCATCTGTCACAATTTTAGGCATGTCTTTTTTGACACGAGCCTTTTTTTGAGCGATTGTCAAATTATGCAGGATCCAATGCGAACAAATCTTATTTACAACCAAATATTCATGCAAACTCGAATGTATTGAAATGGAACTAATGTGCGAGGATGCTATCATCTCACGATATGTCACATGATGATCTTGCATTATCAGTTCACGCACTGCATCGATACTTTGTGGCAGAATAACCGATTTTGGACGATCATCACGAAATTCATCATGGATCGAACGGCGTCCGAGACTGAACTCTTGGTACCAGGGATTTACAGTGGTTTTTAATGGTGCTTCCAAACTAATTGATTAAGACACTCTTGGTTTGATAATCCACGCCGAAAATCGTAAAAAAATCATCGCGCGAAAATATTCACGGGGTAATTTCATTTTTCGATCTACAGTATATACAACAAATGGTGCTCGTAAGTGAAAACGTTTTTGTACATTTTTGCTAAAAAACATCAAACTTCCTAATGGAAGTTCCAGATTGCATCTGGAGACACTAGTTTTGCCAGTTCCCGAAATAGTAAGTAACCCTCGTATAATGCGAAATAAGGGCGAGTAATAGAAATTGGTTGTTAAACTGATGTCTACCAGGAAACATCATAAGGATTCAATGTGACACAACCAACAGCCGCTTAATATCTCTTTAAACGGATGAAACTATTATTGAACTCTAAATTGGGCGTCGGTGGTGCAATGGTAGTGTGCGCGGCTTTTGTGCATGAGAGCGTGTGTTCGATCCCTGCTATGTCCACCTACAATTTCTTACGACGGCGGGCACCTCGGTCGGCGACTCTTTCGAGTATTTAGTCATGAAATAGCTTCTCAAAATACCGTTTGAAACCGGTGTAAAACTGTAGGTCCTAAACAGTGAGAGTAAAACTAGAATGCGCACAGCTTACTGGTTGTGAGAAGCTTTCCCTAATCCCTACATGGGACGTGAAGGGAAATCATTTATTTATTTTATTTTTAAATTCAAAATGACAGCGCTGGACTTAAATTCAAAATGATGTAACGAAACGTTTTGTTCTCGCTGCACTCGATTAAACCCACTTTTGGTAGACCGCCTCGCATTTCTTTTCATAGGGCTTAGGTTGCTTAATTTCGACAGCACTACCAGAAGCTTTTCGACAAAACTCTTTTAAGAAATGTTGTTCACATTTTCGTACAGTCTTTTAACTTGGCATCGACGTCATCAAATATGTGGGCCATAAGACACATGTCATCTTCATAGCCGATATTATGTAGATGAATGTTCATACGTACGCCACTGAATGACCAACGGTGCTTTTGCATTAATTGCTTCCAGTACCTCGTCCATAAGTAGAAGAAATTATGTTGTGGAAAATAAACATCCTTGTTAAACACTCGCAGATGTGGAGAAGGGTTGGCTTTACTTTCAATTAAAATGAACTTTATAATAAAAATAATAAGCATCGAAATCAAGCATCGCTGTACAGTTCACGGATCATGGACACTATCTTGTCCGATATATCCTTTTTGGACAACACGGGTCAGATTTAGTTACGGTGTACAAATTTAAACGCTTGTTTAGAGTTTGATTAAACCCATGTCTGATCCACCCCCTTTCAATTTCTTTCATTTCGACAGTACTACCAGAAGCTTTTCGATTAAACTCTTTTAAAGAAATGTTGCCCAAAATTATGTTTCAAACTGAATTTATTTGTAGCTGTCGCATATCAAGATTGAACAGCATAATTTTCTTCCATTGACTTCACTTCATATCATGATGATACCGTTACATTAATATTAATTTCAATAGTCCTGAAATAAAGGATTCAATAAACTCCACCATCAAATGACTGACAATGATTGGCCAACTTATTGTAATGCTACCTAAATCTAAACAATTCTATGATTGGGAGACAAACGTCATTAAAGTTTATATGGATAATAAAAGTAAACCGAACAATAACATAAAAATATATAAAATCGAAGGGGTATTTGTAAAATATACAGATATTTTTATGATTATCCATTCGAAAACCATTCATTGAGTTGCCAGTCAAAACGAAAGGACGAACAATAATACAACACCATTTAATGGTCTCCCTAATCCGCAATGAATAAGAATTAATGAGTTTCGAAAATTAAATTTACCACAGTTGAAAAATGTTTGAAGGAAGCTTCATTTTCATGCACCATTTCTTTTTCATTTCTTCCTTCTTTTGTTAATGTTGTTGTTATTGTTACCCTGTCAATGGGCTTTCGAACAATCCTCATAAGAAAAACACAAATATTCTTCTGAGAAATGACTTCAGATCGCAGCAAATACAATAAAAATCCTTAAAATTTATTCTGCTAGATTTTTATGGATAAGGTTCCCCTTTTTGAAGAAATTTAAATTTTACCACAATCTAATAGACATTTGCCATCTTCAGATGTAAGCTTCTGAGTAAAGGACAGTTTTATTATTTTAAATTGTGTCCTTTTCCCTGATGGTGATAAGCAACTGCAAGTTTATTTTTATTACAACTAGCAAATTGGAAAACCGCGTATCGAATTACTAAAAATAAAATAATTTTCAGATTTTCATTGAAATAAATTGATTGAAAGAGAAGAATTGAAGACCCGGGTGTCGTGTTGTTAACAATAAAGCAATTTCCAGAATTTTATGTTTTCAATGAAACAAATTAATATAAACAAGTGGAAGCCAAATTTGTCATTAGTGAGCCTAACAACCTTGACTATAATTCCATTAAAACTTCACGTGTAACACAGTTTCAGTCTTAGGCTACAATTGTAGTGGACGCGGTGGCGAAGCTGATGCCGAAGACGAATCTGAAGTCGAATTGCTTGAGGTGCGAGCAAGCTAGTAAGTGTTCATTGCGGAAGACGAATTTGTTGCGATTTTCACATTTGCAGATGAAGAGCTGCTATTGCAGGAAAATTTGTTTCTAAAGCTGCAGTTAAAAAAACAAATGACATATGGAATACACTCAATAAGTTTGTGTCGCAAAATCTTTGGTGAATTTCATCACTTATATGATTAGTTGCGACAAGACTAGAACAAATTTTTCGAATATACAAGAATGAATATTGATACATTTGACTACATTCTGTCAAAAATTGAGCCATTTCTTCTAAAAGAATGGACCAATTTCAATAAATGAAATGTAAACAAACCAAAATTGCAACCAAAACAACACTGAATGCAAAGATTCTGCTTCAAAAGCAGTACTTCGCATACACTATTTATAAGCACTTACGTGCAGTTCATATGTTTACTTATGCACAGTTTCTCGCCTTCAGCTTTCTCTTTGGCATCAGCTTCGGCACGGCCTGCACTATGATTGTAGCCTTAGACCAGGGGTAGTCAACCTTTTTTTACTTACCGCCCACTTTTTCACCTCGAGTGATAGAAAAATATTCTTACCGCCCACCTAATCCACAGTGTTGTTTATTGATAAACTGCTTTTATTTATAAGGTTTTTACATTTTATTAAGTAATTTTAATTAAGTATAGTGAAATATTGAGTATTTAATGGGATCCCTGAGGCTGATGCTGCGAAATTAAATATTTAATATCTGGTTCTATTTTCGTCAAAAACAAGCGAAGGTCTCCTCTTTCAGAAATATTAAGGCGGGTTCTTTCTTCGTTCATGATGTGGTTAACAGCACTAAATCCTGATTCGACTAAATATGAGGTAGGAAAAGGTATTAATAATTTGAATTCCTCTTTCCACATATTTGGATATAAAAGAGGTATTTTTTTATGTTGCCACAACTTTTCATATCCGCCATTTTCGAAACTCTGTTTACAATCTTCATCATATTTTATTTCTAATAGTTCTTCTTGATACTTTGTATCAGCTTCCTTAGCATTAGCTGTAAATGGATTTTTCATCCATTGGTACACCTTTAAGTTCAAAATGTCTTCAAATCGTTTTTTCATGTCAGACTTAAGTTCACTAAGGTGGCTGCAAAACTTATCAATATCCTTTGGAGTTACTTCATCTTTTATAGATGATAATTCAGGAAACTGACAAAGCTCTCCATTTAACAGATTATGACGGAAAAGTTCCAGTTTGTCAATAAATAATGACACAATACTTTGGCAGCTTATTAGAGTTTTATTTGTGCCTTGGAGTTGTAAATTAACGTCATTAAATCTTTTGAAAATATCTGCCAAATAAAAGGCATCCTTTTTAACAACTGCTAATTGTTGGCAGAGAGTGGTTTCAGAGCTCCTTTCAAAAAATTGTATAATAGTGCTATATAATGCAACAAAACGATTTAAACACGCACCTTTTGACAGCCATCGTACTTCTGTGTGCAAAAGAAGTCTTATATATTCTTCATTATTATCTTGACATAGCAGCCGAAACATTCTATCATTTTTGGCATTAGATTTAATTTTATTTATAGCTCGAACTACTATATTTAATGACGAATGGAGACTTTCACCTAAATTTTTTGCAACAAGATGTTGTCTGTACACTACACAATGGATACATAAAACATTTGGTACTTCAGCCTGCAAAAAAGCAACAAATCCACGATAGCGACCTACCATTGCTGGTGCTCCATCGGTAGCGCAAGCAACAATATTATGCAAAGGAATATTATTTTTGGTAAGATATGATTTCACAGTAGTAAATATGGATAATCCAGTTGTATCTGTAGTAAGGTTTATTGCGAATAGCATTTCTTCTTGTAACGTGTTGTTTTCATCAAAATAACGTACATAGGACAACAATAGAGCGTTATTGTCTGCAATGGTAGACTCATCCAATTGCATGGAAAATTGACACTGTTGGAGAATACTAATCAGTTTATTTTCCACGTTTACTGCCATATCTTCAATTCTTCGCTTCACTGTTGTATCGCTTAATGGCATTGTTTTTAAAGCTTGAGGTAAATTTTGATGCATGACAGTGGTGATGAATTCTTTTATCGACGGTATTATTAATGTTTCTCCAATATTATAACTTTTACCACTTTTTGCAATTAATTGCGATATGCGATAAGAGGCTAGTAAACCATCTTCATTCGCTGCACTTTGTTTTTTAAATGATGCAACGATTGTTGGCCGATCTAGCAATTTTTTATGCAATTCTTGAAAATATTCCATCGGCTTGTTCTTATCATTTGGATGTTTTGTAGACATGTGTTCTCGCAATCTACTTGGCTTCATTGCCTCATTTGATAGTGTTTTATTACATATTAAACACATTGGGTTTTGTTTATTTACGATGCTTTCAATGAAACCAAACTTGAAATATTCCGGTGAATAACCACGAGCGTATTTCTTTTTCTGGGACATTTTGTAATGTTTTTTAAAATGCTTCTGTAAATGAAATGACCGACTGTGACACATTCGCAACACTAAATGGACCATTCAAAAAAAAGGGGAAATCCCAACAAAACGTTGCAGGAGGAGTGACAACAGTTGTCAATTTCGTTTGCAACAGTGTTGTGCTAAAAAGTATTGCCACAGTGGCAATGGAAAAAGTAAAGAAAACAAATTTATGCTTTTGGTGATCTGGCAACTATGATATTGGATGTGTCAATAAAAAATCTAGATGGATCTAGTTGTAAGCTTCTACATTTACAGCACGTTGTCTTTTAAATAAAACTAAAAGCAATAAGATAGTTAAGATATATAATATACTTAGGAAAATCCTACCGCCCACCAAAAAGTCCGTATCGCCCACTAGTGGGCGGTAGGGACCTGGTTGACTTTCGCTGCCTTAGACAATACATTGAATGTGATTATTAACAATTACACGTAAAAGTATGCTATTGATGGCGTATGATTGTCCTTTTAATGTATTATACATTAATTATACGTAATGTCTCCCAAACGCTTTTCGTTTATATCTATTGTGAATTTAGATGCTGTCGAGGTTAATGCCTCACAAATATCGGAACGATAGCCTAGCCAATGTAAAGTCGAATTCTAGGCTCGATTCCTTCAACATTTGTTTCACTGTAACTTAGATCGAATACGCCGAAAATTGATTTTTTCGAGTGTTGCGGAAATGTTCGGTGGTAATGACTTCAGCTGTTCATAGATATAGTACACTCCGGTTCACTTATTTAAAGGTACTAAAAATTCCATATTCAGCAGCCTATATCTTTTGCAATTTGTAACCGATTGCAGAATTTTAAAATGGAAATCGAAGCTAGACATCTTGAGATATAAAAAAAATCATGACCATAGTGGTTTCTTAACTATATAACTTTTTTTGAGCAATTTATAAAAAAAAGTCAAAAAATGTGCTATTCTTTTGGTTCACTTGAATAAGGGTTTTTTTTTTATTTTTAAAGTAAGCGATGATTTATTGTAGGGAGCATTTGTTTATCACAATTTTTTTACATCTTAATCATTTTACGAGTTAAAATGGCAAAACAAAAAATTTTAAATCTATCGGAAAAAACTAAAATCGATGGTCACCGTTCTGAAGGATATTCTAACCGCGAAATAGCTAAAAAATTGGACGGAGCGCAACAAGTGTCGATAATTACATCAAGGACCCCGAGAGGTATGGAAAAAATGTAAAGGAAGGATTTCATTGTCTTTATCTACGTGTGAGAAAAGAAAATTCATCAGAATTGCTTCTAATTCTGCCTTATCCTTGTAAAAAATATGAGCTCAAGCTGGAGTGGAAGCGAGCAAGTCATCAGTACGCAGAGTACTTAAGAGCTGTGAGTATCTGAAATACCTGAAATTACAAAAAATGCGCCACTTAACGCTCATCGTTAAGAAAAGCGGCTTCAACTCGCAAGAGACTACATGGTATGGGATGTACAGTATGTATTTACAGGATGTATTGACGGATGAGAAGAAGCTTAATTTCGATTGGCCTGATGGATACAACTATTATTTCCATGACCTGCTGAACCGACATCACAGCCGAGAGGGCGGCGTTATTTTACGTACCATGGATCCATCGATCTTGAATTGTAAAGTGCAAAAATGACTGGTGCAAGTAATAAAACGTTATTTGCATCGGCTTTTACGAAGTTCAGTGAACTATTTGGTCCCATATCTTGGATATTGCAACAGGATAATGCCCCTATACACAACGCCAGAGTAGTAAATGAGTTCAATCATGTTAATATTCCTGACTGGCCACCCAATTCGCCAGATCTGAACATTGTCGAAAATGTCTGGGGTTGGTTATCTCGTAAGGTCTATGACGGAGGTAGACTATTTGATGACAAGCAGTCACTAATTCAAGCCCGTAAGGATGCTTGGAATCAAATTTAGTTGGATTACATAAATTATTTTTATCTCTCAATGAAAACCCGTATATTTGAAGTTATTAAAACCAAAGGGGATTGTACTCATTACTAATAGTTCTTAAATAAAGTAAAATAAATTAAAAAAATAAGAAAACTGGTTTTTATTAAAATTAGTTAAAGCGCCTTTATTCAAGTTAACCAAAAAAATAGCACATTTTTAGACTTTTTTTATAAATTGCTCAAAAAAAGTTCTTTGGTTTAGAAACCACTATTGTTATAATTGGTTTTATATCTCAAGATGTCTAGCTTCCATCTCCATTTTAAAATTCGGCAATCGGTTACAAATTGTAAAAGATACAGGCTGCTGTATATGGAATTTTTAGTGCCTCTAAATAAGTGGCAGGAGAGCAAATTTGTATTGTAAAGCTGAGACAGATATCCAGGTAAAATGCGGCCACGTCCTATCAAAAACATGATAGGTGAAAGCTAGGGATATTCGTTATCACAACTAAGAGAATTAGAAAAAATATATATATAAGTATAAATATATAAGTCATTTATTTATCTAAACAACACAACAATATAAAACAATATTGCATTACAAAATTTATATAAAAGATTCACGAAGAACATATAGCATCATCGAATTCTCTGCATCGATTGCTGTCTCCGGCAAGTGATTAATTATGTTTCATATTACGCGAGTTTGTTTGCTTCTATTCCTGCTCCAGGCACCGCTTCCATGTACATATGTCCTGGCCTTCGATACCTCTGCATGTTCCATTCAAGTACCGCTCTAGCAATATCTTACATTGGGCGGTGTTATAAGGCTGTGTCGTAGGTAGTTATCCACCGATTTTGAGGTTTTTACAAGATTTGCAAAAAAGGAGCTGAGACCTTTCGAACGGTATGTAATTACGTAATTCAAGTGTCACTCTAGCAATATCTTATATTGGGCGCCTAAGTACACGGTCCATTTTCTCCTACGTATATCAAATCCAATAGGACTGTTTCATGTACGTTGCCTGAATATTTCATTATAAATTGCCTTGGGCCAGTAGATACGGAATATTTGCCACATACAACGATTAACAAACCATTGGACATTCTTCATCGTCGCCTTAGTCGAGCTTCATGTAGTGGAACCGTAAAACAGGACAGGACTTCACACTACAATTGAATATTCGCAATTTCGTCATTTTCGATATCCTCATATTGCGCCAAATTTTGTACATGTTTAGGAATGCAACACTAGTCTTATTTAAACGATCACCTATATCCCCCAAGGAGCCACCATCCTTAGTAAACTGGCATCCTAAACAATTGATTGAATCCAATTCTTCAATTGGCGAATCATCTACTGTTATCGTAGTGGAGCGTTCCGTTCTGTTCGAATACGAATTGGCGTTGTCTTCTTTATATTTATTCGAAATCATATTTATTCACATTTTCGTAGAGTCTGTTACCCTGGCATCGATGTCATCAAATTTGTGGGCCATAAGACACGTGTCATCTGCGTTGTCGATATCATATAGATGGATGTTCGTACATAAAAAAATGGTCTCCTTTTACATCGTATAAAGGGATTGCGGAGACGTTCTCACCACCAGTGAGCTGCGCGCTTTCAAGTTTTACATTCACTGATTGGGATCCACAGTTCTACACCGCCTCTGAATGGTATTGTGAGAGGCTTTTTCTTGGCTAAATACTCGATAGTGTCCCCGTCACTAGGCGAGGTGACCGCCGTTGAAACAAATGTAAGGTGGTCAAAGCAGGGATCGAACTCCTCGCATTATCATACACAAGAGCCGTGCACACAACCATTGCATCACCTACGATATTAATAAATACTCCACTAAATGCCAACCGCACTCCTGCATTAGTTGCATCCAGTACCTCGTCTAGAAGTAGGAGCAAAAATGTGGGGTACAAGACACATGCTTGGCAAACACCAGCACGCTGTATTGCTGGACAGTTGGCGGATATTGGACACTAGCTTGTCCGGTATCCCCTTTTTCATGAATATGGACGACATCGAGTTACAGTGTGCACCATCAAACTCTTGCTCGACTTCTAAGAAAAGAACACCCTCAAGAATAACGGCCCCAGCAACATATTGCAGGAACCATGTACATGTTTATAAGCATTGTTTTCGTGAATTGAAGACCTGGTACGGTTTGTTTCTTTATTGTGATAGACAGCAGTGTTTTCAACAGTTTTCAACAAACAAAACCATATTTGTGTCGCAAGTACATATATTACAACCAATTAAGTATTGCGTCCCAAGCATGTTATATTGAATAGTAAACACAATGTGTTTGGACACGAATGTACCATATTTGCGACAAGCGACAAATGCGTTATATTTGCATGCAAACAACAACAAAAAGACAAATTTTTCAGCGCATTTACACAGAGGCGGGTGTAGTTCAACTGAATGTTCTATGATTATACAGAGTGTGTTCACATGGTCGGCACACGAACGAAGTGTAAGTATTCGCTGAAGTATAAGGGTCGCCATTACGTTGCCTATTACATTGTAACAATGTAAAACCTCTTCAATTGCTGCACAGCGTTAGGTCACATTTTCTTGGGTACAGTGATATTCACTCCCTCCTACCAATCCGTAGGGGTTTTGTTGTCTATTCATGCACTTCTGATGACCGGCGTAATGACATCTGCTAACGCTGGTAACCGAATCTCAACACCTGCACTGGAATATTATCAGGACCATTTGTCAATTTGATAAAAACCGATTTTAACATGCCTACCTATCCTACATTTAGAGATAATGAAAAGATTTAGATGTAAGATTGTATAGAATTTAGAATTTTTAACCGTGAATTAACTGTAACATTTTTGGGATATATACATATATATTAACGTAGAGAAAAAAGTATCCGCTTGCCGAACTGGTGGCAAACTCAATTAATAATGGGTTTTCCAATAGGTACTTTGAATTTAATTTGTGAACGCACAATTTCACTGATCATCTAACCGATACTTTCCTTTTTTTCAGTAAACTCAATATTTTCATCCGATACTACCGGAATTCGGAGTCGGTGACCGTAACTTTAAGAGCATTAACTCCAATTTTCGGTCGTTATTCTCGCCCTAGTAGACAAGCAATAACAAGTTTTGTGAAAACAATTTGTAATGCTGCCGTGGCAGTGAGACAACGGGTTGGTCTAAGTGACGAAAATATCGCTTCCATTCAGGCGTCCGTAGCAAACGATCCAAATCAGTCGGTTTCGTGGCGTTCTCAAAAACTGGGCATCGCCAAGAGGACTTTATGGCGAACTTTGCGTAAAGATCTTGGTTTACAAGATCAAGCTGACTCAAGAATTGAAGCCGATGGACCATTTGACCCGACGTACGTTCTCCGATTCGGCTTTGGAAAAGATGCGCCAAGATGATGAATTTCGTCACAAAATCATCTTCAGTGACGAAGCTCATTTTTGGCTCAATAGGTTCGTCAATATGCAAAATATGCGTATTTGGTTTGGTGAAAATCTACATGTGCCACTTCACCACCACTTCATAACTGTTTGGTGCGGTTTGCATGCCGGTGCGGTTTGCATCACGTTTCTGTTAATGGCGATCGTTATCGTGCCATGAGTACCGATTTTTTTTGCCCCAATTGGAAAACAGGGACTTGGACGGCATGTTGTTTCAACAGGACGGTGCCACAAGCCACACAGCACACGTTACAATCGATTTATTGAAGAGTAAATTTGGTGAGCGTGATATCTCAAGAAATGGACCAGTCAATTGGTCGCCTCGTTCGTGCGATTTAACGCCCCTAAATTTTTTTCTTTGGGGCTACGTCAAATCATTGGTCTATGCCAACAAGCCGACGGCGTTGGAAGAACTCAGAGCCAACATTGACCGCGAAATAGCGGCCGTTACTGCCGAAATATGTGACCGAGTCATCGAAAATTGGGTCCAAAGAATCGACCGCTACCGGCGTGCCTGCAGTGGCCATATAAACGAAGTCGAGTTCCATTCATAAATGTTATGATTGTATTTCAAGTCGATAATAAAGTTTTGTAAATATCTCAAATGGTTTGCGTTTTATTTAAAAAAAATCAATGAGTGTTCGAACTCACGGATGATGTGTTAACACCTTTTTGCTACACGGTACCTGTTCGATTTCTATGAACACATTAGTAAATGTTACATTGGAAAATAAAAAATAATAGTTTATTGAATTAAATTACTTGTTTTGTATACACCGGGCAATGCCGAACATCAAATGACTCGCTTTGTTTGGCCATAGCAACAACAACGAAACAACCAAACACACAACATCACACATACTTTGTCCGAAGTAGCTGACGTATACGTGTGTCACATAACCACATGTTTGCCATATCAACAGCAACGAAACAGCCAAACATACAACATCACACATACTTTGTACGAAGTAGCTGACGTATTAGTGTGTCACCATAACGTCGACTACGCAAGCTTGCAAATGAAATTTTGCGTGGCTATGCTTTATATCTCCGTTCAACAACAGCAACAGAAACATGTACCTACATACATACATTATTATGTTAATACATACGCTATAGACACAATTTCGTTTGCCTCACCCCTGCCACACCACTCTTTCATTGGTCGCAGAAAATCTGGTTTCAGCAGCAGCATAAAATCTGACGTTGATGGATTTAGTCCCTATACGCCGCTATAGATGTTAACACATCAAAAATTTTTCAAGTCCTTAGTGGAAAACCCTAGGACACAACTAAAATGTATTTATTTGTATTGAGCCTATTTCACATATTTAGCTATGATTCCATTAGGAATTCATTTTTAAAACTGTGTGTGCCTTCTTAAAGACTTTGGCGTGTGATTAATAAAAATGGCATTCACAAAACTGTAACTGATGGCGTATGATTGCTTGTGAAATTTGTTACATATTAAGTATACGTTATATGCCTTTTAGTTTACTTGTGTTGGAAATGTAGACTTTTAACTACGATCAATGCTGTCAGAGATGATGCTTCCCAAATATCAAAAGTATCACCTAGGCAATGTGATTGAATCAAATTGGTGACTGTTTAAAAATTAAATGCACTGTAACTCGGATGGAAGGCAATGAGAATTAGTTTGTTCGAGTATCGTGGAAATTAAAACATATTACGCATTAAGAAAAAGCAACAGATATTTGCTAACGTATCTGAAAACGCCCTCAAGCGATTAAATGCAAAATCAATTTTATATATGAATACGTTTCTTTCCTATAGAAAATTATTAAATTGATAACCGAAATATTGTCAATAGTTAAACCGAGAATAATACCTAACACCCGGTTCAGCAGGTTAGAATTTGATATCTCCAACAATAGACATTCGATTATATTGGAATCCATAAATGGAGCAATGGAAGAAAATCTTTATTTGATTTCATTCTAATATCACCACAATATCTAAAACAACGCAAGGACAACACAGGTGGAATCAACATTCCGTTTTGACTCTCTGTGATTTTCTGAGATTTCAATGGGTATGACACAAAAAAAATTTAAATCAAAATTCATTTGGACTGTTACAGTAAATGAGAATGTATCAATATCGTATATGGTTTTTTTCTGGTTACATCCAAAAGTCAAGTCCGCATTTTTTTGCTAGCTTAATATCCTCAGTTAAGAGCAACAGCCCGAGTAAAAGGAAAGGCTCTCGTTCAAAGCCTAAAATCCCCTTATTACTTCGATCTTTCGTAAAGAATGGTTATTGTTGTTGATTGTGATATATCTGACAGCGTTTTCTTTAACTTAACCATGATTGAAATGAAGTCGAAACGCACACAAGTCAAAGTCAACCACAGTCAAAGTGTCATCCAACCAGCCATCTATCATTCCGCAACGACAGGAGGATTTAAATAATCCACAAGCACATATGAAATACAAACTTTCACATTCTCAGTAGGCAACACATCAGTGTATAAACAATATCCAATGACACAAATGGAATATCGTATATGTAACGGCGATTTAAATTTACGTCGCAATTCAAATTATTCGAGCTTGGATTTGGATTATTTATTGGTAACAAAAAGGTCGAACAACAAACTGCAATAGTTTATGTTTAATATTGTGTGTTTGTATACAAACTTTATTAATTTAAAATTAACAATGTTTGACCTTACTGATTTATTCTTTTTCGAGTACTGGTTGCAAAATATCAAAGAATCTTTAGACCACCAATTTCACCATTTGCGATAGTCATTTGAAATAGGTAAAGAAAGGGGAATATTAACAATAATACAGACAGCTGAAGGAACACCTGAATTGCACCTGAATAAGGAACACCTGAGCGACGTTTGTTTGGTTGCACACAAATGTCCATCTGACGAAGCCAGAGAGTATTAACCAATGAGCGTATGACTGGTGTATGACCATCAACATCTATGGGGTCATCTAGCAGCGGATGCAATGGGAAATTATTAAATATAGTGATGATTTCAACCACATAATTAGACAGCCGTATGTGGCAACGATATTCCAAAATTTGTTTCCGAATGTGATTTCTGAAAATGAATGGTTTCGACAAGCCGAACATTATCCCGATTGCATAAATAAGTAAACGTGGATAACCGTTATAATTTCGAGCTAGTGGACGAATTTATTTAACTCGGATCTGCCGTAAACAGAAGCAATAATTTCAGCCTACAAATCAAACCGTGAATTGTGCTTGCAATCAGGTGTTATTCCGGGCTAAACAAGGCACTTCAGAGAAAACACCCTCGCTCGAGAAACGAGGATCCAACTATATTAGACTCTCATATAACCTGTATTGCTGTATGGCGCAGAATCTTAGTTCATGTCACAAGCTGATGAAATATCATTGGGAGTCTTCCAGAGAAACATACTCCGAAAGATTATATATAATAGAAAATCGACGACAGATGAATCACGAAATATATAATCTGCATCCCGACATCTACGTAGTTATGAGTATCAAGACTTGGCGTTTACTCTGGCTAGACCATGTCAGTAGAATGGATCAGAATTAAACAGAAATGTTTCATTAAATTGATGAAGGAATTCATAAATTTGATGACGCTTTTTCCTTCAGTGGAGATAGAGCTGATCTTAGCGATCTGTATCCCAACATCTACGTAGTTATGGGCATCAAGATTTAGCGTTTACTCTGGCTAGACCATGTCAGTAGAATGGATCAGAATTAAACAGAAATATTTCATTAAATTGATGAAGGAATTCATAAATTTGATGACGCTTCAGATCAGATTGAAACAGAAATGTTTCATTAAATTGATGAAGGAGTTCATAAATTTGATGAAGCTTTTTCTTACAGTGCAGATAGAGCCGATTTTAGCCATACTGATAACACGTTCTTCAACGCACCCTGTATATCGAAAAATGTGGCATATCCAAGAGCGTGCACAGCAGTTTCCATAAATTTGCCATTGTTGACTTCTTTCTGGCATGTGGACAGCTGGGAAGTATCTATGGTTCTTCGCAAGTAAGAGGCAATCTTACTCTCCAATTATTTCAGAGGTAAAGATGAGAGAGTGATTGGTCTAAAGTCTTTTGTACTACTATGCGACGGTTTCTATTCCCTTCGGAATGAATGCACCTTAGATTCCATCCATCTAACGTGGACAAGTACTTCTCTATGGCATCGTAGTTTGGTGAAGATCCCTCCAAAAGAAATACGTTCTAAAATCCTTGATGAAAATTCAAAGATCAGCACTGATTAGCGTTAGTGGGGCAATGGGCACGACGCCACGTACTGTACTTAGTGCTATCCTGAACATCTGTACTCCTGATATCATGGCCGAATCGGTAGCCGCTACATCCCTGGTGAGAATCAAAGATTGTGGCGTCATGATATCGGTCCATTTCGGACACGCTGAATTGCTACTACATCGGATCAACTCCATTCCCGTAAAAACGGACTACTGTACCTTCTACCAGCGACAAATCTAAGGACTTCTATTCCGAACAGGAATACCTGGGAAAAGCCACTGGAAGGGGATACCAGTATTATCAGATTTTTCACGGATGGATCAAAGTTGGACGAGCAAGTAGGCCTAAATGTAAATATCTCCTTCAAGTTGCCTGATCACTGTGGTGTATTTACCGCCATACTGGAGGTTGCTGAACTACTGAAAAGTAGCGTCACAACCCTCCGGAGAATATGTATCTACACAGACAGCCAGGCTGTCATAAAATCCTTGGAAGCCATGTCTGCTACGTCCCTGACCGTGAAAGAATGCCACTCATCTCTTAGGGTGATGACAGAGTATTTTGACATCAGGTTCATCTGGGTACCGGGACACAGCCACATTCCAGTCAATTCCGTAGCGGATGCGTTAGCTATACAGGGTACTACGGCACAGGTTCTTCCGGCAAAAGAAGGTGTTTTTATATCCAATCTCTACCGGCCGTTTGCAGATCAGGCAGTGGGCCGATAATATGTTCAAAGACAAGTGGAGACTTACTTCAGCTTGCAAACAAGCCAGTGTCCTCTGGCCATAGGTGGGCAGGAAGAGGACTAGGCAACTACTGAACTTGCCGCGAGGCACGTTATCCACAATGATAGGAACACTTACGGGACATTGTCTTGTAGGAAAACACGCCCTAAGATTGGGAAATAGAAACTCCACTCTCTGTAGATGCTGCATGGAAGAGGACGAGGAAACGACGAAACATCTTCTCTGGGATTACGCTGCTCTGGCAGGACTGAGAAAAAGGATATTCGGAACACATTTAGTTAGCAACGTAGCCCTACAGGATATTCCTGTAGGTCTTATGGACAAATTCATTGAAAGGGCAAATTGGCTAGACGACTAGTCAATAGTTATTATAGAGGAAACTGAAGGTATCACAATGGGCTTCTTTAGCCTAGGTGTTCTAGAGAGCGTGCTGTCTTGCAGCTTTTTCAACCAACCAACACGCGAATCTATAGGGTGGCGCACCAATTGTGCTACAATAGGAAATTCAAATAACTCTCTTTTTATTCAATGTATTTAATTTTTTTTTATTGTATAGAAAATTTAATTTAGTTTTATGTAACTAATTAGTTTTGAAGATGATAGACCATAAATGACCTCCAAGCAGAAAATTATTCATTGCGGCCTGAAGGGTAAAGGTCGAGATCGCCTCAATTATTGTTTTAATTGACTGCTTCAATTCAGGCAAATTCCTTGGATTCGTTTTATATACCTCTTGCGTGACATCACCTTATAAAAAAAAGTCTGGTGCAGTCAGTTCAGGTGATCTTAGTGGGCAGCGTAAGTGAAGTTTTTGAATATAAAATTTGTCTGAGATTTTTTGTTGGAGGTCCGCCATAACCAATGTGCATATACGTGCAGTTTTTCCATCTGTTGGAACCAAATTCTCTTCAAACGGACATGTCTTCGGCGCAGTTGTAGAAAAAAATCCTTCAACATATATTTAACTAATGGTCCACATTGACCGTTTTTGTTATACCGTTTTCTTCAAAGAAGTTTGGCCCACAATGCATCGTGCTGAACCTGCACACCATACAGTGACTCGTTCTGGGTGCAGTTCCGTCTCATGGAGTTTTTCTGGATTTGATTCACTCTATAGACAGCAATTTTGCTTGTTTTTAAATTGATCAGAATTGAATCAAAATTGGCCTCATCAGACATAAACAAGCAATTTATCAAGTTGTTGTCTTCTTCGGCTATTTCAATCATTGTTAGGCAAAATTCATGGCAAATACGCCAATCCAAAGGGTTTAACTTGCTTGTAATTTGCACTTTGTTTGGAAAAAATTTCAAGTCATTATGAATTATCTGTTGTAATGAGGGTGTGTTAACTCAAATTTGCGCTGATAAGTTGCGAGTCGAAACGGTTGGATTTGCCTGAATTGACGATGCTACAGCCACGATTGTGACTTGAACCTGAACATAGGAATCTTGATGAGACGGTGTACGTGCGGTGCTTCCAGATTTGGCAAACATGTTTATCCACCTTATAATGGTCCATCTACTCGAGACATTGACGCCAAACTTCCGCCTAAATTCCCTTTGGATGGGAATGAAGGACTGCAAAGCATAGTACCGCGGGACTATCTAAATGCTACATTCGGTAGCATTTCATTTTAATAAATCTAAATAGTAACCTCGAAAAAATAAGCCAATTACTGTGGCAGAAAAAAAAGTTACTACGTTTGGTTTTTGTAGCACTATTCGCGCGCCACCCTGTATTTCCTAATATAATCCTATCTGCTGAATTAGCAAACAAACAAAGAATAGGAAAAAACAAACAGCTTATTTAAAAATACAAAAGTTAATATTGCTATGTACATATTGTATAATTAGATTGTAGCAAGCAAATTGTTGAAGTTGTCTTAATTGTTTTCATTGTCTATAGTTTGTTTGTATTTTTGCAGGAAACAAGTAACATTCTTCCGGAAAATGAGCCTATATCCTTTGCTTTTGAAAGTGTTGCGACTGAACCTAAATGGGCGCAAGTTGGCATCTTTGTGGGTGGGTAAGGAAAAAGCTTTAAAGGCAAATCCGGCAAACGGCAACTACACGGCAACAAAACACCGAAGCATTATAACAAAATGTTGTACCTTGCATTTGCTTGTGACCAGTGCCCTATGCGAAATGTGACAAAAGTGAGCTATTATATTATAGTTCCAGGGGGACTATTGCTAGATCCAATAAAAATTGTGCTTAGTGAGACCACTGCCAAAAATTCAATGTAATTTTCTTGGACACAAAGTGAGAGGCTTAACGAAACTCTGAGTTGCCCCAATTAGCTCTTCACATACCTGACTTTTTGTTTAATGCACAAGCAAAGGATAATAATTTGGATTTATTATTTGAACGAGATTATTAATTTAGCCAAGTATAGCCCCCTACTGATTTTTTTGCATGGATCCAGAAAGAACTCATGGCTTCAAACAAGTTTTATTTTTAAAAACCAGCAACTGCGCTTAATTGTGTCGTGAAGGAAGTACACTTTCTCCACTTAAATACTGTGCCTTTTTCTTCAAATCGATGTCCAGTCTATCCAACTGTGGTGAATAATATTCACTAATCCACGTTTGAACCCTTTCAAGGTAAACATACCTATCTTGACCTTCTTTGGTACACATTCACTTATATGGATTTTTTGAATTTTCATTAAAAAATTTCGCAGTTCATTAAAAAATTTTTACGCAGTGTTTTTTTATTGTATTCACACCTATACAGGGTAATTCAGTAAGTTCCGGACAAATTTCTCCGGCGAATTCCTTGGCTCATTTCATGAAGAAAAGTCCACTAGGACCATGTCCGAAAATGCAAGAGTGCGAAATGGCAGCGGGTTCAAAATTTTCGGATTGTTGGTCGGAGGGTAGTAGGGTAAAGTTGCTAACTTCTGAGCTAGTGGTCGGTTTTTTTTGTTTTGGGCTTGTTAGAAAGGTTTTTAAAAGGCCTTTCAGAATCGATAGAGCTCCAGAGGTCTTACCGTTCCAAAGTTATGACCATTTCTGAAAATTTCAATAAAATAAAATCTTAAACGTGTTAATTTACAAAAACAAATAAATGTGTGCTGTTATTAAGCTTCCAAAAACAAAAACAAAAATGTTTGCATTTCAGTTAAACGGTCATAACTTTGGAACGATAAGATCTCTGGGCTTCGTTTAGATCATTTTGGAAAGGTAAGAGGTATGGCTATCTTAAGTTACCTGCCATCTGAGCAAATTGAGGTTATGTGCATTTTTCCTCATTTTTTTCCGAAAACTCTGTATCTCGGCGATTTGACTTTTAAAGACCTTTCCAACTTAAAGACCTTTCCAACAAGCCCAAAAACAAAAAATCCCGACCACTGGCTTAGAAGTTAGCAACTTTACCCTACTATCCTCCGACCGCCAATCCGAAAATTTTGAACCCGCTGCCATTTCGCACCCTTGCATTTTCGGACATGGTCCTAGTGGAATTTTCTTCATGAAATGAGCCAAGGAATACGCTGGAGAAAGTTGTCCGGAACTTCCTGAATCAACCTGTATATTGCAGCATTGCGAGACGGCCATCGTCGTTTGCGTACATTGTGGGACCCCAGGAAAGGACATTTAATCCTTCATGCTGTAATGAGTTACACACGTTTTGAAATGATTAATAACTTCCTTCGTTTCGATGATTAAATTGGTCGTCGTGGGCAAAATGCAGCCGATCGAAACCTTCTACAGCCAGTTCAAATTTTTTCTGACTGAAATGAATGAAACTTTGTCTGCAAACTATATTCCACCTGAAAATCTAACAATCGATGAGCAATTGAAAGGATTCCGTGGCCGCTGTAAGTTTCGGCAGTACATGCCAAGTAAACCTGTTAAATATGGAGTGAAATTCTGGTGGATCAACGATAGCTCCACGGGTTATCCACTGAAATTTGCAATATACACCGGTAGCGCTGATCAAAGTTCTGGGCTTGGACGTGGATATGATGTTGTGATGTTGTTGATTTCAAAATACTATTACACTGGGCCCAATTTGACAATAGATAATTTTTTCCCATCCGTTGAATTGGCATTGTAGTTGCTCGGAAAAAAATTACTATTCTTGGCACGATTAGAAAAAATAAAAGAGATGTCCCAAAACCATTTGTCGTCAAAGAGCTTCTAGTTGAAAATAACGAGCCCATAAAAGTTAACAAACGAAAGCTGTATCGTCCAACCCAATCATCAATGTTTGGATTTTCTGACAGAATGGCTTTGGCATCTTATATTCCAAAACCAAACAAACAAGTAATTTTGTTATCAACGCAGCATAATCGCGATAAAGCCACTTCTGGTTATCAAAACAACCCTAATATGATTATTGATTATAACTGGACAAAAGGTGGTGTTGATGTGTTTGACCAAATGGTTTCAATTTATTCTTGCTCACGTCAAACTCGACGCTGGCCAATGGTTATTTTCTATAATTTACTAGCTGACCCGGCAAACGTTGTCCTGCATAATACTTCAAGCGATTTGTATGGGAGGTACCACGCCCCTTTGTCCAATTGGACCGAATAGTAAATCTAAAGCACTCAGGGCTCCACCCAAACGCATACAAAAAAATTTATTCAAATCGGTCCAGAAGTTTAGGAGGAGTTCAGTCACAAACACACGTGCAATAGAATTATATATATAAAGATTAGACGTGGCAGCTTTAGCAACCGTCATAATTATCGCCACTTTAATCCGCCACGAAGAAACAAAAAAAAATATTCAGGAATGACAAATTGATTGAACTGGCAGAAGAGCTGATGGAATCAGAGTTGGACGATCGTGCGCACACTTCAAGACAGAATATATTTGGTAACTCTAGTTTGGATGCACTTCGGACTATGGGGAGGTTATACGCGAAGTTTATGAGAAACTTCCACGAAAACAGGTAACAATTTGAATCATAATTGAGTTGAATTGTTTTTATAATGAAACTCTTTATTTTTAGGCTAGATGCCACCTTTGCCCCAGAAAGGATGACAAGAAGACTAAAACCACATGCGATGTATGTTGAAAAATTTGTTGTCCTCGCCACCACAACGATATCCGCGTCGGATGTCTTCCAGAATTACTTAACATACCAAACTAATTTCTCACATATATTTTTCCCTTGTTTTTTTTTGTTTCGGGTTTCAATGTTCTTTTGAATCATATTCGATTGAAAAAATCAATAAAATATCTCAATAAGTGTTAAAAAGTGATGTTTTTTTTATTCTAAATCGCTTTTCTCTCGACTTTTTTGAGAAAAAAATCAGAAATATCCTATGGCTCAAAAAAACGTTAACAATGGAAAGAAAACTAAATTTCGTTAACTGATTTTTAATCCCAGACAAAAATAAATGAAACTAAAAATTTTATGAGGGTGCGGTCCACAGACTTTTCATTCATGAGCATGAGCTGGATCGATAACTTTTTATCTGGCTGATGAATGTAAACAAATATTCCAAAAAGTTGTGTAAACATGGTAGTGATGCGGACAACTTCGATTACGTTCAGAATTGGTATCAAGCAGGGCGGTAAACTGACAATAAACATCAACGATACCTGAAACAAACATTTTTGCGCTTCAGTAAAATGGTCATAACTTTGGAACGGTAAGACCTCGTTTAGATCATTTTGGAAAGGTAAGAGGTATGGCTATCTTTCAACAGGAAAAAAAACATAAGTTACCTGCCATCTGGCCGAGCAAATTGAGGTTATGTGAATTTTTTTATTCCATTTTTTTCCGAAAGCTTTGTGTCTCGGCAATTTGAATTTTTTCTACTTCTTTTTTAATTAATTCTGAAAGGCCTTTCCAACAAGCCCAAAAACAAAAAACTCCGACCACTGGCTCAGAAGTTAGCAACTTTACCCTACTACCCTCCGACCACCAATCCGAAAATTTTGAACCCGCTGCCATTTCGCACCCTTGCATTTTCGGACATGGTCCTAGTGGACTTTTCTTCATGAAATGAGCCAAGAAATACGCTAGAGAAATTTGTCCGGAACTTCCTGAGTCACCCTGTATAATGACATATAAATTACTTCCCTACATATGTAAGTATTGCGGATAAACAACTACCGGTGATAAACTCATTTTGATGGAAAATGTGAAATTTGTGCCCTTTGAGACAGAGGCAAATGGCAATATATTATTGTCAAATTTATGCAGACCTATATACATTAGACCGACTCACAACAAAAACTTAATTTACTTTGGTTTGTTTTATGATGATTCCCACAATATTTCGTGGCTATCCAAAGCTATTTTCTTTTTTAGTTTTTCAAAGATTTTTATACTTTAAATATGGACACTGTATACAATACTGGCTTTTTTAAAGCGCATCCAACTGTATGTAAAAAAGTACCAAAGCATGACCGAAACATCCTTTTTTCATGGATAATCTGAAAAAAATATTCTGCCGTCGGTGGTGGAATGGCTAGTGTGCGCGCCTCTTGTACATGATATCCTGTGTTCGAATCCTGCTCTGACCACCTTCAAATTTCTTTCGGCGGCGGTCACCTCGCATAGTGACGGCGACACTATCGAGTATATAGCCATGAAAAAGCTTCTCAAAAATACCACACATTTAGTACAAGATAATGTGTCTTCTTAAACCTTTTTCTGGTAGATGTGATTAACTTCAACTCAATCATGGGTTAGTAATCTGTAAATATCTACTTAACTGAAGAAAATGGGTGCGATCGCCACTCCCATTCTGGTAATTCCCATACAAAAGCTTGGTGGTCGTCCGTATTGTCAATGCGAAAATTCGCGTGAAACACTGCCGATCTTAATCAAATTGGGTATTAGGCTTCATGTCATCAAACACCAGTCACCAATTAAGACGAGAGTGATTTTGCCACGCCCATTTTGGTAGCTCCCATACAAAATTTGTTCGGCCGACTGGCTGTTCTGCCAGATAACTCCCATAAATCTTTGCCGATCACAATGATATTTTGTTAGTGAATATTATTTGTCTATAAAATAGGTTGTGATTGAAAATGGGCGTTTTGGCCATGCTCCTTCTGGTACTTCCCATACAATTCGACAATTTGGTACATAACTAATCATGCTTCTTCTAAATGTCGCGTGAAACACTCCCAAATGAAATTAGGTAATTGGCTTCGTGTCATCAAATGCCAGGCACCAATTAAGACAAGGGTGGTTTTTTCCACGTCCATGTTGGTACCTCCAATGCATAAGTTGTTCGGCGGGCTATTCGTTGGGCAAGATAACTCACGCAAAACCGAAACAATCGGCCCTGTTCTGCATTCAGAATCATTTTGAATCAGAATTTTCTTTCAGAATAAAAAGTCTACAACTTTGATGTTCTTAAAACATGAAATATTTTTGTTCTGAATTGTTTGTTTTTAAAATCACAAGGTATTTGCATTCTAATTCAAAACTGATATATTTCTTCCGAATTGATTTACAGAAACCCAAAAATTCTGAAACGTTTTATGTTTGCCTGGATTCTGTTTACAGAACAGGGCCGAATATTTATGAAATTAGGTACCAGACAAAGTTTGACCAAATGCCACTCTTCTGTGGAAAAGTAGCGAGCTTGCCACGGCCATTCTGGTACATCCCATACAAAATCTTGATGGTCGTCGGGGTTGTCAATGAGATAAAATACTTTTTGAAATTAGGTTATAGGTTTCGATCTTAACAACCGATCTTAACAAAGTTTAGTACTGATGAATATTTTGTGTAATACTGTGTAATAAATGAACCACTTCGTCATGCCAATTTTTGTACCTTCCATATAAATATTGGACGCAAAATTGGCTGGTAGTTACGATAACTGCCATAATCACTTACACACAGGGAAATGATTATTTGGAAATCAATTCAGGCATTGGAAATTCCAGGATGGAGTCTATATTTTAATCAGACTTCGTAATTGTCAAACATCAGAATTATTTTTCGATGTTATGGATAGATTAAAATTCGGTCTTACTAAATACAACTTGCTACTACCGAATTTTAGTTGTATTAACCAATCTACGAATTTCTAAAACCTCATTCATCTGAAATGGAAGATACAACTAATAAAAAGTACAATATTAGAATTCGTGTTTAAATATTAGTCACTGTAATCCTACTTTAGTTTCTGTTACAAAACCACTTGTTTCAAAGCTATGTATTCGATTTTTCGCAAGAGGCTTTGTTGTTAAAGAGAATCTACGTATATTGGAATGTTACACGAGGACTTTACAGAAATACTAATATTTTAAACAGACTGTGATAAACAAAATTGTGAAAAAATAACAAAGTGTATACTTATAGATATCAGGGAATGAAGAATACTTATTATCATATATTTTGGAAGACACAAATTAACTTAAACATACGTATGATACCCAGGGTAACCCATCCCCATTTATGATCGAAAATATGAAAAAATTAGAACAACTTTTTGTATCTGGAAAACGAAGATTCTAATCGAAAAAATAACAATTTTTTAGAAAGTTCCTAAGGCTTTCTCACAAAGTGCTTTCTATGGAGGTAAAAAAATTATTATATTTGCGATTGGAAGCACCATTTCCGAGTTTTAGACATTTTTTTATTTCAACGATTTTCTTATTTTGACGATTTTTTTAAAAAAAATAATTTTGGGAACGAATGGGAACACTTTGTTATTTTTTCGATTGGACGCTTCGTTTTAGAGATATAGAAATTTTTTCATATTTCCAATCAAACATGGGCACGAAATACGAACCCTGGTTATAAATAATACCAATTTTGCTTATATTTAAATATAAAATAGACAATTTTAATAAAAAATAGTTTTTTTAAACTTTTTTTCTATAAAATTCATAATGGGATAAAGCACCACTAAATGGTTGTGACAGCCATTAAATTCAAGTACTACATAATTAGTTGAGCATTCCAATGTATTAGTTGGTACAACCGAAATAGTTTTTACATTTTTCGTTCATCCAACTAATGGAATATTCACCACTACAGGATAATTTAATTGCTAGAACTAAAACTCGATTGACAGATCACATTTATTCATTGTTGCTGTGGCTTCAACTAAAATTTCAGTTCTTGCAACCAAAACTGAATTTTTGCAAGTTTTGCAACAAGAATATGTGAAAAAACGCATTTCACCAAAAATTGTCTTTACCGAGTTTTAATTCTCATGCCCTCAATTACAAATCAATTGATATGCACAACATTTGATGATACTGTAAACAATTATTGGTAATCACAACTGAATAATATGATAGTCCACGGAACCTCCAAATTTTAGTTGGCTGTAAATATAGTTGTGACAACGAATCTCTTCTCCATGTGCAAGAAACGGCGTGATGAAATATCGCCCAAAAAAAATTACCCAACAATTTTATGAAAAATCGCCCAGTTTTTAAAATTAGGGCAAAATATGAAAAATAGGCCAAAATTACATATGAAATTTACCCCAAAAATAAATGCAAAATGACCCAAAAGTAATATTAAAAATCGCCCAAAAATATTGGGCAATTTTTCATAAAAAAATGGCCCAAATTAATTGGGCAAATTTCCATATGAAAAATAGTCCAAAATCATAGTAAGGATGAAATATGAAATACAAGTAGCAGTTCAAAACTTCAGTATTTGAAAAAGATTAAATCTCAGCCATTTATAGCCATTTTATATTGTGTTTAAATAAGCGCTGCAGTTAAAAAATAGCTCGATTTTGGAAAAATAGTTGTTTCATAGTATATTGAAGCAAGCTCTGCAGGCGAAAATTTATTTCTCCAAAATCGCGCGATGTTTTTGATATAATTTTTCATGTTTTGTTTTAGCATGCGCCGTTCCAGTAGACGCTTTTAAAAAATCATGCTATTCTTTTTGAAAAGAATTTTATATTGTGTTTAAGTAAGCGCTGCAGTCAAAAAATCGCGCAATTTTTTAGAAATAATAGTTTCACAATGTATTGAAGCCAGCGTAGCAGGCGAAAAATTATTTGTCGAATATCGCGCGAATTTTTTGAAATAATTTTTCATGTTTTGTTTTAGCGAGTGCCGCTGACGGAAAGTAAATTCATATCGTGTTGTAGCAAAGATAACAAAAATATTTTCAAAAATTTCAATAAAATATTCAATAAACAACACTAAATGTAGGTGGTTGCGTTTCGTGTAGTCTGGCTTCAATTGCAATATCAGGTTTACTTAAAATAAGATAACGAAAAATCGCCCACAAATTTCGGAATTATTTCGGATTATTTTTGGGCTATTTTTCGTATCTACAAATATGAAATATGGCCCACAATGGGTATGTTTTCATATTTAATTTTATGAAAAAACATACAAATGGGCAATTTTTCACAAACGTATTTAGGGCGGTTTTCGACCAAAGGATGAAAATGAAATATTGCCCACAATTTATGAAATAAGACCCACTTTATCTGAGCGATATTTCATATGAAATTTTGCCACATTTGTATGGGGTTTTTTGGGCAATATTTCATATCATTTTTTGAACGATTTTTCGTTGCCCCGTAAGAAACCACCTGAGCTGATCCCACGGCCCGAAAAGGGTAATCAACAGTGTGCTCAAAAACCCGTCATTTTACTAAAACCGGTTTTAACTTTGTTCGAACTTTCCGGTTCCTTTTGGTTTTTCAAAAAATTAAGTTACACATGTGCCATGTGCTTTCTTTTGTTCGGTGACGTATAGTGACATTTTACGTAGAATATTTTTTCAATACACACCAACCCCCTAAAATGCAGTTTTGTTGGAAAATTTAGCGTCAACTCGGAATAAGTACGAAATTAACCCTGAAATAGATTTTCAGTTTTGACTTATTTTTTGCATTCAAGTTGACTTTTGAGCTTGACACGTTCAGAAACTTATAGTAGAATTTTATGAGGAATTTTTGTAGTACATTTTAAGCCATTATACTCCTGTTTTATGGGTGTTTTTTTACCCTTTTGCACAAAAAGAAGAAAAAAGATCCATATATTAAGACGGTATAGGGTAAAAGCATTCCACAAAAATGTTTCCCGTATATTTTTCCATAAAATTGCTGAACACATCCTATATTTGCAATGTAACGATAACATGGTTCGTATGCCAATTCATCATAAGATTGTGTAAAGGGGCGAAAATTTTACCCCCCTTAAAAAAAATTCAGACGTAAACTTTCAAAACGCCAATACACGCATATTTTGTTTACCACCTCTGCCAGAATCAGTTGTCAGAAACTTGTTATGTTTTTATGTTCCACAGTGTTATAATTGTATTTCATTGTAAAAGATTTTATTTATGATTTGAAAATTGCTATAATTTTAACGGCTTTTATTGCGTTGTTATGTTTCACTTTATTTTGTGGTTGATACTCGTACATTTTTGTCTTTGTTCAGGAGTGTGAGGAAATATACATTTACACTTAAATTTCAGTTACGCTCTTTAGATTTCTGAGCAAACATAATGATAGCAGGTAATTTTTTTTTACTACCAAATATGTTAAATGTTTCCACTGCTATACGTCTGGCGATTTGTTTTAGCTTTTATTTAAGAAAAAGCAGATAATTATCTGAATATAGAATATGTTGGTCCTGTGCTGTAAAAGGACGACAGACGATTCACAGTATCGCAACACCTGTCCTCTTGCTGTCTGTGGGGTTGTTTGACCACTTCGTACCTTAGTTTAGCTGTAGATACAAGTAGTTAGTAGTAAAATACAGGTAGTTGTTTCATTTTTAATACAATTTTTAAAGCAAAGTAGACAAGATGTTGCTTTGTAATGACCTTTAATGATATTCAGGTCATTTTACTGATACAGAATTGGAGGGAACTAAGGCGATAAGACTTTGGATTTAATACTAAAAATAAAATAAAAAGAGAGAGACAATGGGTCATTGAGACAATTGATATTAACATTCTTTAGTTAAATATTAGAATGGGAAAATGTAAATAAATTTGGGAACAGATATATATGTATATCTACAAAACCCTATATATAAATGGGTCACAAGCACAATGGTAACACAAAAGCCGTATCCACATTTTATTACAATACAATCATACCCCACAAATAATGTGTTAAAATTTAAACTGTAGTTATTTGTTGCTGTTCTGCTTGTGAAGATTAAGGCATTCGTAGGATTACAAAACGAATTCAAATTCGATATAAATTTAAATCGTTTTCAATCTACTTTATCTGATGGCAAATTCCATTAAACATTAACGCTATAAATATTCTATTTACATTATTGACCAGGACTAGAAATTGATTGCATTAATGAAATGGGCATTCCTGTCCTTTCATGATAACAGCCAAGAGAAGAGCTAAAAGTCTATTGGGCGTAACAATCTGTATTCCAGAAATTGTCCTTTTTGGAAAGAAGTTCCTTATCGCAAGTTGCGGGATGGGGGCTAAATGAATAACAAATTAAACAACTTTTGATTTAACACTATTATGTAACAACCCTGTATTATCAACTCAAAAACGATGTACAAATAGACAGTCAAAATTTCTCTTCACTCAATTGCCAACAAACAAAACGAGTGAAACCCTAGCACTTCTCTGCCCTCTCTCTTATTCTCTTCATTGAATATTTGAATACACAAGCGGCTATTTGATAGTGTTATTGTATATAACTATACAAATTCCAACCATGTTGAAGTAAAATTACATAAACTATGCAAAAAGTATGAAATAATCAAGATATGCCACGAGAGAGAAATGCGTTTGAGTGAATATCTGGCACTTTCTGGTTCTCTTTTACCAGGGTTGCCAAATTGCGCACATCTTCTGGTTATCTACTTCTTGATCGTCTTTGATCAACTATATTGATTACCTTTGCTTTGGTTTGTGTCTAGACTAACTAGATGTCTCATTGGGAAATTTCTTGTTTAATGGGAAGTTTTCTAGGTGGAGCCTGTAATCAATATTTATTCTCTATCATAGATAAAGGAAATAATAGATATAGTGCGACCATTGTCAACTGTGTTCATTAGGTGCTGTCCTGTACTACTGTCACTTTTATTGAAGTTACACATAATTCTCATTGACGTTTATTCAAAATTGTGGGAAATTTTTGTGAAAGTAATTTAAACAAGGGAAAATGTAATAAAATTTAAATGATTTTACATAATAGCATTTGTTTCTTATATAGAAATCTATTTCTAAGTCATGAGGCCGGAGTTGGGACATCAATAGGAGAAAACCCGTAAGACCGCCTAGCGATGAACATGCCGGAACGCCTATTTAATCTGAAAACTTCCGCGCCCAAAAACTGTAGCAACTTCTGTGGTCGCAGATGCCAAACCGTTAGAGTGTCTGAGGACTCTCAACAAGGCATGGTAGCTGAAACGGAGAAAGAACCAATTTATTAGGCCATTGACGGTGGTGACATGATTTTGCAGTTCGATGGCCATCAGATATTCTACTTTAAGTAACGTGTTGTATTTTAGTTTCGAAGTGATATTTTTGATGAAACTTATTTTTTCTTTTGATAAGAAATTTTAGAATTTTAATGTCATATTTTTTTACTTTTTTTTTGGGAATAAAAAGATACCATTTATTGCTTTCAACGATATCTACAAAATTACCCATTACAATAAAATTTTCCCAACACTTGTGCTTCATCTATTAGTTTACTTTATCTATGTCCTATGTTACTGTCGTTTTCATTGAAGTTAATTCTCATAATTCTCACTGACGTTTATTCAGCATTGTGGGAAATTTTGTATAAAAAATATTAAGTAAGGGAAAATGTGGCAAGCCTAAATCTAATTTCCTACATAGAAGATTTTATAAATAATATGGATATAATATTTTATAAATAATATAGCAGAAAGCATGTTAGCCCATCCAAAGACTAAACAAGTAGGAACGCCTTTTCTACCTAAATACTTCCACCCACCCAAAAATTGCAGCAACTTCTGTGACCGCGGATTACAAAACTGTGTGAGTATCTGAAGACTTCCTATCATGAATGGTGATCAAAAATTCGATTTTAAGTTACGTGTTGTATTCTCCGTTTTAAATGATTTTTGCTTTTGATTTGAAATCCAAATTTTAAAATTCTAATAAATGTCATACTTTCTTTTTACTTTTTTGGGAACAAAAAAAAACCCAATATGTTGCTTTCAGCGACACCTAGAGAATTACCCAATACACTAAATATGTCCCAACATTTGTGTTTCATCTAATATTTTTCTTTATCTATATCTATATATTGTAGTTTTGAACCAACTAAAAAGTATATTTAGAAAAGGGAAAGTGAAAGAAGTTTAGAAAAAGATTATTTTCTTGAATAAGTGCATTTTCGTTTTTGGTTAACGTATGAGAAATTCATACTACAAGCTTACAAGTCATGAACATTTTTTGAACTGAAAAATGGTTGGTTTGTGTTGGAAATAATAGACAATTCAGTTCAACCCACACTCACTGGCATGACTACTTTCGATCTCAGTGACAAGTTCATCCTCAGATGCCAAACTACTGTGTCTGAATTGATACCATCGGTTGATCATCAATCGTGTATGTACAAACTCAATTTTGCAATTCACATGTGCGAATTAGTATCGATCGAAGATCCCTAAGTACAAACATCACCGAAAGGCCTATAATTTAATTTGAACAACAAGAAAATACAGAATTTTTCCACCATGCTCTTCTTTTTCCTCATGCATTCTCGCATTATTGCAGTGCTTTGAGGTGAGTTTTAATCAATATCACAGAGTTGTATTTTTCCGTGGTATAGCATTTTTGAAACAAACCATTTTTCTTTTCGAAAAATGTTCATGACTTGTAAGCTTGTAGTATGAATTTTTCATACATTAACCAAAAACTAACAAAATCGGTCAAGAAAATTCAAATTCAAATAAAGTGAATTTTCATAAAAAAAATAAATTTTCTCAAAAAAAAAAATACTTATTCATATTCAAAGTACCTTTTCGTAAAAATCACATTTTCTTAAGTACCTTCGAAGTACTTTTTGTTTAAAAAAAATACCTTATCTTAAAGAAGTACCTGTGCTTAAGAAAAGTACATTTTCTTACAAAAAGTACTTTTCCTTAAAAAAAAAGTAATTTTTTTGAAAATAAGTATCTTTTCTTAAAATTTACATTTTCTTACAACAAATTGCCTTTTCGTAAAGAGCTGCGTTTCTGTAAAGAGTGCCTCATAAAAATGTACCTATTCTTGGAAAAAGCAAAATTTTAAAAAATCCCATTTCTTGAAAAAAAAAAACATTTCGTCAAAAAATACCTTCTCTTAAAAAATATATTTTTTTACAAAAATCCCTTTTCGTAAAAGTACCTTTTCTTCAATATAAAATCATAGATTTTCTTTTATTTTCTTGAGACAAATAGCCTTTCTGAAAATAAGTAAATTTTTTTTAAAAAAATAACTATTGCCTAATGAGAGTACCACTTCTTTAAAAAGTACCTGTTCTTAAAAAATGTACTTCTTTGTAAAAAAATTAATACTCTTATGGCTTTTTCTAGATTTTCTAAAATTAATACTCTTATGGCTTTTCTTGAAAATAGTACCTTTCTTAAAAAAACGTTAGCTTTTAATAAAAGAAGTACGTCTCTTTAAAAAAGGACCTCTTCGGGAAAATATAATACATATTCTTACAAAAAGAACCTAAAAATATATACCTTTAAAAAAATACATTCTATAAAAAAAGTTCTTAAAAAAGTTTATCATATTACAAAAAGTATATTTTCTTAAAGATCCATTTAAATTGTGGTATTTCTCAAGGGGCACCTTCGGCGTGTTGGAACTAACTAGCACATAATATACAGCGAAAAGAACTTTGTTCCAACCGGGTGTCCCCTGACGCCTCATGTAATTTTAGATTTTATCATGCTGGTATTTTAAGTTATAAAGGGTGTTCCAAAATTTACGCAAGATTTAAATTTCTCGGCATTTGTCCGAAAAGGTGTTCTTGTTTACAACGATTTACAGCGCGGCAGCTGACAGATCAGGGTTATTGTAAATGGAGGACTACATGAAAGAACTACGTGTTTTCAATTGATTATTATTTATTTTAAAAATAATGAAGCTCTGGCAGCTACAGTTTGTTATTCATCATCTTCGACGACTAGGCTCATTTTTATCTTCATAGCATCGTTAATCGTAAAACGTGACGTACTTAGAGTTCAGAAAAACAACGAGTTATAGTTGAGAGCCAAACTCATCTCAACGTATCACAGTTTGGGGCAAATTGTTGGCTGTGTGCATAATCGGACCATTCATATTTGATAATGGGGCTGATCAGGCAATAACTGTTAACCGTGATCGATATCGCGGCACCATAACCAAGATTTTGTGCCAAAATTTGCCAGATAAAGATGTTAACAGGGACGTTATTTCAATAATTCGGTGCTACCAAGTAGTCCGAGATTTAATTTCATTTCATTTACTTATTTAGTATAATCTACAACAACAACAATGGTTTCTCATTACATCGCATGAAGGAATAAGGGAGAGCTTTTCACAACCAGTGATCTGTGCCCTTTCTAGTTTTACACTCACTGATTAGGACCTATAATTTTACACCGGTTCCGAACGGTATTGTAAGATGCTTTTTCATGCCTAAGTACTCGATAGTGTCGTCATCACTAGGCGAGGTGACCCTCGTCGAAAGAACTGTAAGATGGTCGGAGCAGAGATCGAACCCACGTTTCATGTACAAGAGCCGCGCACACTAACCATTGAACCACCGACGGCCATATTTTCCATCCAATTTAATTACAATGGAATTAATTTTACTGGTCGGGTAATTTTCTGTTTTTATGATCAGAATTGGTCGCCTAGATGATTCAATTTAACGCCACTGGACTCTTATCTGTTAGATTTAAGACTGAGTTTTGTGCCGATAGCCTCGCGACCATCCACATCTGGAATGAGAAACTACTCGCTGAAAAATATGTCTGTTTTTCTTGTTTGTATGCAAGTATAATGTGTGTTTAGAGGTTGTCACAAATATAGTATACTTGTGACCAAACACATAATGTTTGCTATTCAATATTACATTTTTACATTTTTAAATCTTTGAGACATGTTATATGTTATAATACATGTGTTTGTGATTCAAATACAGCTTTGTTTGTGATACAATTACAGCAGTGTTTGGTGCACTGTTGACTTCATTTTTTGCCGCTGTTCTTTGTCGAGAGCAAACTCATAAAAGAAAAACAAAAAAGATTGTTCTCAGCCTAAATTAATGTTATTGCAAGTGCATAAACGTATATTTGCATTATTCTTTCAGTCACTGATCAATTAATATTCCTGCGCGCTGTAAAATCTGTATTATTCTTATTATTTGAGTGCCACTATTACGCGCATTTGGAGTTTATCGTAAGTACAGTATACTTGTGTCCAAACATATTGTGTTTGCTATTCAAAATTAAATTTTGGAGACACAATGATTAATGGGTAATAATATATGTTTTTGGGACCCAAATGTGGCTTTGATTGTTGAAAACAGCTGACGTGTGACAAACAACAAAGAAACGGCAAAGCAGCAGATCTTCAATTCGTGAACACAATGCTTGCAAACATGTACATGGTTCCTCAAATATATTGTTAGGGTCGTTTTCTTTCAGCGCCTGAAGGTGTGTGTAAATGAATTGAGCATTTCTTACGTTGACTGATCTGCTGCGTTTTAGTTCCATACATTCAGTTGTCAATCGTTTGTTTGGGAGGAAACGCATGAATGCTTCGGGGTAAATACATAGATGTTTGGGATGATACACAAATATGGCTCCACATAGAATTGGACTTCTGTGGAAGTAAACACCCTAATGTTTGCATTTAAATACAAGTGAGTTTTGGACTTCTAAATACATGATTATTACGGTACAGTATGTCCCTAACTTATACATGGTTCCTGCAGAATTTGTTTAAGGGAATGTGTTACCGAGGCCGTTTTTTCAACGTGTACTTTCAGCTACATTTAAGCAAACCAGATATAGCAAATTTCGGAAAATTTACCGGCTATGCAATTCCACTGCATTGTATACTTTATGAATCCATAACATAATTTAAAGTTTTAATTAAAAAACTGTAATTTTTTCTTGCTTGAATTTTGGGACACCCTTTATCTGGCTTTTTAATAGTGAATGCAAAATCTCCGTCGGTGGTGCAATGGTTAGAGTGCGCGGCTCTTGTACATGAGATCCTGGGTTCGAACCCTGCTCTGACCACCTTAAAATTTCTTTCGGCGGCGGTCACCTCGCATAGTGACGGCGACACTATCGAGTATATAGCCATGAAAAGGCTTCCTAAAATACCGTTCGGAATCGGTGTAAAACTGTAGCTCCCAATCAGTGAGTGAAAACTGGAAAGCGCACAGCTCAGTGATTGTGAGAATTTCTCCCCGGTCCCTCCATGGGATGTAATGGGAACCATTCATTCCATTCAAAATCTTCTGGTACATAAGTGTTTAACTTACATACCAAAGTATAAAGATTTTGTTATAAAATAATTATCAAATGTCCACGTCGAAACAACAATTCCTATAACGGCTCCCCCCAACCATTTACAGCTCATTCCTCCGGTTATGCTATGGGTCTTCGTGAGTCGCAGTTTCTGTGGGATAGTTTTAGAAGACACAGTTATTCTTGGCTCACAATAATCATCGATTTCCTTCGATTTCTTCCTCTTTCAGTCAAAGAATTTTAGAATTAATTGTTGGAAATTCTGCAGTAAAATCTTTCCGAATGAACTTAATGGTTTTGGTATAGTTTGGATCCGCATGTAGCCTAGGTCTGAATGTCAGATCCAAACATATGTCTAGACTTGAAATCTCAGCTCATGACTACTGAAAAGGCTGTGGAGATGAAGAGGCGAAGGAAGGCGTCGAATAACTCATATGCTACTGCCCGGCCCTTTGTGTTAGTAGGAGTGAGTATCTAGGATATTACTTCATGTTGGGTCTAACAGACATTCAGGAAGTAAAGCTGAATAATCTTAGGACCTTTTTGCAGGATACTAATTGGTTCACCGGGGACCAATAAATGTCTCTTCTTCAGCTACATACTAGAATATCGGGATGGGGTATAATGTGGCTTGAACACCCTATAACAATACCAATAACGGAATTCTGTAAATTTGTAACTATAAAAATCGGTAGTTATATTGTCAAAATTCGTAAAAATTTCAATATATATCCGAATTTTGTCAACTTCAGTACCGTTTTTTATTGTTAGAATGTTACAGGCTTCCGGTGCAGGACAGTTTAAAGGTTCAACAATGGAGACGGAATATGACTTCCCGTAGCAACACAACGGTGTCAATAGTGGGGATAATTCTGTCTCAATAAGGTTGCACTTTTTAAATTTTTTGTCATTTTTTTGTTCAAGTGGCAACTCTGAAAGCTGCCACAGATGAGTATTCCGATTATTAAAAATCGAGCGCTTTACGAAAGAACAACGCGTTATAATTGTGAAAACATATTTCAAAAATTTGGAAAGATATGCTGAGATCCTAATATGTCAACCATATGAAGAGTGGTCAAAAACTTTTAAGAAACTCGGTAGGTTATGGACAGTAAGACTCCTTCCTGTGAGTCAACGTACCGGTCAGTTTCTTGGAAATATTGCTGCTGTAAACCCGAAAATATCAATTCGGCATCTTTCTCAACAACTTCAAATTTCACGAAGCACTACGCAGCGAATTTTGACAGAAGACCATCTTCATGCGAATAAAATGCAGCTTTCTCAGGAGCTCAAAAAGGGAAATGGAGCAAAGTGAATTCAAGGTCAGCGCATTTTCACTTGAATGGCTTCGTGAATACATAAAATTATCGAAATTAAGGCTCGGAAAATCCTCGTGCTATTCATGAGAAACCAATGTACCCACAACGAGCAACTGTCTGGTGCAGATTTTGGTCAGGCGGCAAAATTAGGCCTTACTTTTTTGAAGATGTGGCCGAAATTGCAGTGACTGTGAACGCCATTCACTACACGCCCATGATAACGGAGCTCTTGTGGCCTCAACTGGACGGTGTTGATATGGACGTCATGTGTTTCAGCAAGACGGCGCCGCCTGCCACACCGCGCATGAAACAATCGATTTATTGTAGCAACGATATCCAGAACAAATTACTTCAAGGAATTCTGATGTGAACTGGCCACCACAAGATCATGCGATTTAACGCCGTGCGATTTCTTTCTTTGGGATTTTGTAAAATCTCAGGTTTATGCAAATAAACCAAAAACTGTTCCTGAGCTCAAATCCGATATCCAACGCGTCAGCGGTGATCTACAGCCGCATCTCTGTGAAAAAGTCATGGTAAATTTCGTGAAAAGAGCAACGACCTACCTTAACGGATACTTTACTCAAAACTTAATCGGAATATGTCTTCTCTACAATCCAATAAAAAATGTCTCAAAAAGTTCGTGTTTTTATTTTAAAATTAAAAAGTGCATTCTTATTGCGACACCCTACACATTTAAACAAACATTTTAAAAATAATACGTATGTGTAGGCGTTTAAATACTGAATATTTTCGTACACATTTTTCGCAGGATATTGTCAATTGTATTGCACCATCAAGCATTCGTACACATCTATTATCACATACATTCAGATAAATGGAAACGTAGGACAATTTCAGCAGCATAAACGCTGAGGCATTCCCAAAATACAAGTCAGCCTTCAAAAATGCCCACTGAGGCAGTTTGCTGACATTCTCTTAGCAGTCATACATTCTGGCTCTCCTTACTCCTTCGCCAAGATTAAAGAACAATTCGGCGCACATTCATATCTCACTTCCTGAAGGAGGCCTGACATGCCTGTTTCCATTCCGAAAGCAGGAGTGTCAGGTGGCCTTAAATGTAGCTTGAAAAAGAGTTCATGCAAACTCCCCATATATTAAGCAGGTATATCGGCAGGCCCACTAGCGGATGTCAGATTGGGTGTTCACAGACATACATATATACATTTCTTCTATAAGTAGGCCAGGTGAGAACAAGAGATCCTGTCATTCTATATGTTCGCAATTCGGCATAGCAATATAATTATTTGCGGTAGACGAGTAGACAACAAGTCCGCCTAAATGCGCTAAGGTCCTGTGTTATTTCACAGACTGCAGATTTAAAGAAAATGTGTGAAGCTAAAATATTTTATTAGTAATTTAGCCAGGAGAAATCGACAACTAAAGGGTGTTTCATTAGAGTTACAGAACTTTAAATTAAAGGTACTGGCTATTAAAGTAGCCTGCGCCGCACTTATACTTACAGCGAAGAACAGAGCACATTGGAATATTTGTAGATAGCCAGGCGGCTCTACTATCACTTAAATCTAACAACACTGCATCTAAATTCGTTAGTGAATGTAGGGAAAAACTTGTCGAGCTAAACCGGCTGACCAACATGGTTCTTATGTGGATACCAGGCCACAAGGGTCTCCAAGGGGACGAAAAGGCAGAGACGAACTAGTCAGGGCAGGATACTCTTCCACCGAACTTCACATGGCGTCAGTCGCAACGCCTGTAGGGTTGGTCAAAAGAGGTATTTTCTTGCATTACCTTGAACGAGCGAAGACCAGATGGGATAGGGCGGAAACATGCCGCATATCCAGAAACATATGGCCAGAATATTACATTCACCGGACTAACTCTCTGATTAACCATAATGGGGGAGACATATCTAGGCTAACTGGCGTGCTGAACGGGCACTGCCACATAATATGGAGCATCTCCTCTGTAGTTGTCCGGCTCTGATGAATAGACGCCTGAAGACTATGGGCCGTCCCTGCCTGCATAACCTCACTGAGGTACACGAGATAGATCTAGGTAGATCCCCTATTAACTCCGATTAACTGGGTAAATATAGACATGGTACTTTGGACTGCCCGGAGTGATGTGGTATGCAAAACGGTGTCTCAAGACACTAATTGTAGTTAAGTGGTATCTTTACCAACCCGGAAAACCAACCAACCAAAGAAAAATATTTTTAGACTCAATTTATCTGACTTTACTGGATAAACAATTTTATGCCATTAATGTTTAAATATGATATGGGCCATGTGTCCGCCACAGCTGGTGCAAACATGGCGCATTTTGGAACTCCAATTTTCACACACTTTTCGCAGCATTGGCGGCCGTATTTCGCCAATAACTCGTAGTATTAAAAGGTTTGTAGTGGAAGACCTTCTATGAGGCTTTTTCTCAACAGTCTAGTTAGCGGATCTAACGGGGAAAGGCAAATGTGCAGGGCTCACCTTCCAAGTGCTGTCTATGTTAATTTGAAATGCAGGTTTTATTTGAAGGGTGGGCCTTGTGACTGCCATTATAGGCCAACTAGAAGGCTTGCAAACTCCCTCAATTTGCAGCTGGGAACAAAATTCAAAACATCCGTGTGTCGCCAGTTTTATCGATGTGACTAAAGAAATACTTATATATATAAAGTCTATATAAAAACAGCATAAAGGGCAAAGATCTGCGATTATCTGTATATTTCAGTGTGTGTGTGTGAACTTGTGCGTGGTTTTGAGCGTGTGCCAATCTTTACTTGGGTTGGGTTGCCATAATTTAAATCACCGGAAACAAAATTATAGACATCTAAGTTACAATAGAGTGGGTGGACCTCCACACTTATTGTGGGAATTGAATTTAATAATCGAGGTACCAAAACAGAAAATAACAGGTTCAGATTATACGCGACCAAATCATTCAACTTGGATAAAAAAATTATCAAAACGTTTAGGAAATATACACAAGGAAACCGATTAAAGAGGCGAAGGAGAAAAGTGTCGCATATTCTTTAAAGTAATAACAATTATTCAAGCATTATTAGCTTCAATATGAACATTTTAAACATCTTCCACTTGTTCATTAGTCTACGAAATAGGAACAAGTTGTTAAATCTCTTGAGCGCTACCAAAATATACGTTGCGAGACAAATAAAGCACAACTTCGAAGTCATAGAATAAACCATTTAAAGTCTGTCATCTGCTTGGATGAATGGTGCATGGCATCATATCGTTTTTATTAGTCTCATTGTTTGGATTGTCCCGTTCTTTGCTTCTGCTCCAATTGTATAGAATAAATGTGGTTATATGATTTTACCCCAGTGTCCTTAGAATGCATTACTGTTATCTACCAGAAGGTTAGTGAACTTTTGTCAGTCAGAGATAAAACAATTTCTATGGAACTTCCAAAGATAAACACTCTATTGTGAGTCATAAAAGTTGAATGGATATTAATTCAGTTCTATAATGTTAACGAAAGTTGCAAGAAGTTTCATACTTGCAATCCAACAATAATGACTGCATAACCTTAAGAATGTGATAGATAATAAAAGTTTTGAAGAAGTAGAAAACAAGTAAAGAAGCCATGGTTATTTTGGTCAGTATTTCGTAATTGTTTCCCAATGTTTTTACTGGAACCATCATAAATATAACACTAAAAAATTGATTAAATTGAAATTGTCTCTAAGACACAAATGTGTTTCAAATTTAGGTTTCCATTATACTTTGTGAAGGTGGAAGTAGCCTGCTCGTTTCCACCATACTTAAACATTCGCCAGATGTTGTCTGAATAAGCGCGCCATCTGTTAGATTCAATGGCAACGTTAGTGCAACAACGCCATCTGTAGAGCATTAGCAACAACACAAAGTTATCGACAGCTGACTGTCATCTGTTAGTAAAACTCACGTAAACAGCTGTGACGACTAATATCAGCTACCAGAGGGGAATGTATAAAACGCGTGTCAACTTAGTACTCGAAGTGAGTCGATCTACAGACGTTGAAGTGCTAACACAATGTTAGTAGTGAAGCAGATACACTGCCTGTGGGAACTAGTTCAAATGTAGAAGTTGGAGTAATTTCTAGCTAGTCACCCTCGCACTAATTACTTTATCCGTGTTTCAAGCCAGAGATTCCCTACCTGTGGGGCCTTGAAGTTGGAACTTGCCTCTTCCTTGGTTGCCTTATATATGCACTGGTTCCGGCCAGAGATTCCCTGTCTGTGGAGTGTTGAACTTGGTACCTGTCTGTTCCCGTGTTGTCTATTGTTTTCGCTGATGCAAGCCAGAGATTCCCTGCATGTGGGGTCTCGATCTTGTCGCCTACCTCTCCTGCTTTCTAAAACTAGACATTTCCTGCTCGTGGGGTCTTGAAATTAGTACCTCTCATTTCCCTCGTTGTATTTTGTTTCCTCTGGTGCAAGCCAAAGATTCTGTACCTATGGCGTCTGAACTATGTTGCACAATTCCTCCTTGTGCAATCCAGAAATTCATTATCTGTGAGGACTTGAACTTGGTACCTGTCTTGCCGCTGTTTTCCTTTTATTTCCCATATTTTAATGCATAGATTACGTGCCTCTGGAGTCTATAATTTGTTGTCTAGCTCACACGCTGGTTCGAGCGAGAGATTCCCTGCGTGTGGGGTATTGAACTTGGTACTTGGCTTTTTCCTAGTTGCCTTTTGTTTTCTGTGGTTCAATCCAGACATTCCCTGCCCGTGGGGTCTCAACCTTGTTGAGTACCTGCATATCTGGTGCAAGCCAGAGACTTCTTGTGGAGTCTTGAATTTAGTAGCTGCCTTCTACCTCGTTTCCTTCGGTTTTCTCTAGTTCAAGCCAACATTTCCTGTCTGTGGGGTCTCGTCCTTGTTACCTACATTTTCCGCTGTTCAAGGCAAAGATTACCTGCCTATGAGGTCATGACCTTGTTGCCTATCTCCCTCCCGGGTTCAAGCCAGAGATTCATTGCCTGTAGGGTCTTGAATTTGATGCCTGCCATCAACCTTTTTTTCTTTTGTTTCCCTTGACACAAACCAGAGGTTCCCTGCCTATGGGTCCTCAATCTTGGCGCATACCTCTTCCGCTATTCAAGTCAGCGATTCCCTACCTGTGGGGCCTCGACCTTGTAGACTACCTTCCCCGACGGTTCCAGCCAGAGATTCCCTGCCTGTGGGGTCATGAATGTGATACCTGTATTATCCCTGGTTACCTTTAGATTCCCTTGGTGTAAGTCAGAAATACCCTGCCTGTGGGGTGTCGACCTCATTGCCTACCTCTCCCGATGGTTCAAATCAGAGATTCCTTGCCTGTGGGGTCTCGACCTTAATGCCTGCTTCTTACGCTGGTTCAACAAGTAGATCCCCTGCCGTGGTCTCTCCAACTTGGTATTTATCCGGGTTGGGTTTGTTCCACCTGGTGCCAGCCAGAGATTCTCTGAAATAATAAGCAAAAATTGCATTAATTTCCCAATTGGTTGCTACGATCCCTACCTATGCCTGTATTTGGGTTTTCGAGTTTTTCATATATTGACAATTTTTTCAACAAACTTGTTAAACCATGTTAAAGGCACCGCTTTATACAAACCCCTTGGGAAATGTAAAAAATGAGGTGATTTTCAAAATCGCACCGTTCCCGATGTAACTGTATAATATTAATCATTTCTATATCCAAAAGGTTAGGCTAGGTTAGGCAGAAGTGGCTGTCACTGTTGACACACGTATTCCAATGAGGACGGGATGTCATATTCCATTCCCATCGTTGAACCTGTTAATTTGGATACTCTCTGCAACTTCTACAAAAGGATATTGATATACATATTGTCTCCTACTTCTACAAAAGTCCGGGTAGTTGCATAAGCGGTAGTCGCCGCTTCCGTCCTCCGCTTCATCCCCATATCCAGCATTATCCCCATATCTTCAGTATTAATCGTAACCTCCAATTCCTCGTGACCGTCGGTGGTGCAATGGTTAGAATGCGAAAGAAATTTCTTTCGGCGGCTGTTACCTCGCATAGTGACTGCGACACTATCGAGTATTTAGCCAGAAAAAATCTTCTCAAAATACCGTTCGGAATCGGAGTAAAACTGTAGGTCACAATCAGTGAGTATAAAAGTAGAAAGCGCACAGGTTAATGGTTGTGACAAGCTCTTCCCAATTCCGTCATGGGATGTAATGGGAAACGGCAGCTGACACGGTAAATATTGACTTACGGCTCGCGATATTGTCAGCTAGTAGCCGACAGATTAAACTTTTCAACCGGCCCGAGAATCGGCTAATAAATATGATAGCTGGCGTATCGATAGGTAAACTTTAATATGTCAGATTCGGGGTCGCGAGTCTCTTCGCAAATACGGGAGCCGGCTCGCAAATATGGGATCTCACCAGCCAGAACCCGACTAGTTACAATTTGGCTCCCGGCTTGCGGGCTTCCATATTTACGAGCCTGCACCAGTATTTGCGAGTGGAGTCGCGAGCCTAGAACTGGCATAGTTAAATTTGTCTCCTGGTAAGCGATCATCCATATTTGCTAGCCAGCTTCTAAATTGGAAAGCCTGTTGCCGACAGATTAAACATTTCCACATGTCGGCTGCTGGCTTGCGAATGTGGGAGCTCGCGAGCCGGAAGACTAATTTCAATATGTCGACAAGTCCGCTTGCTAATACGGGAACCGGCTTGGAAATATGAAAACTCTCGGACTGACAGTTGTCAGGCTAAACTTTAGCTCCATATTTGGAAACTGGCTTGCGATACTGTAGCCAATTTGCTAGGACTGGCATAGTTACATTTGACTCGCGAATAGTCTAGCAAAAATGGGCGCTCGCGAGCGGGAAGAATAATTTCCATATGTCGACTACCGGCTAGAGAGTCCGCTCGCAAAAACGGGACCGGCTTTCAAGTTTGGAAGCTCGCGGGCTGACGATCGTCAAGTCAAACTTTGACTTGCAAACCTGTAGCTAATTTACAAGGACTTTGGTCGTGGATCGCAAGCCACGAGCCAGATTTAGGAACTGTGGTTGTAATACACAGTCCATAAACAGCCACCAGTGAGATGTGCCTGGTGATCTGTAAATTACAACTGGTACTCGTATAAAGTAAATAAATAAATAGCTTCTCGCAATGAGTAAGCTGTGCTCTTGTTAGGTTTGGAAACAGTGACTGAAACCTACACTTGTATTTTAGAAGCTTTTTCAAGGAAATAAACTCGATAGTGTCGCCGTCACTTGGCGAGATAATCGTCGGCGAATGAAATGTAAGGTGGTAAGAGCAGGGGTCGAAACCAAGTTGTCATGTACAAGAGCCGCGATATATGTTTTTAGTTTTAGTTTGGATCGTCGTTATCATTTTTTTGTGTCCGTAAATTTTCAATCTTTCTAGTTTCAAGAGGTTCGGAGCTGGTCTCGGGGCTCACATGTCGAAGTCAACGTTTACAATGAACTTTTCAACATGTCAGCTACTGTCCTGCGAAACGGCTTGAAAATATGGGAGCTCGCGAGCCGATAGACAAATTTCAACATCTCGGATACCGGCTTGTGAGTCTACTCGCAAATACCAGAGATCATGACTCGGCTTGTGACATATTTCCCCAAGCAGCTCCTAAATTGGAGAACCTAAGCCCACAAATTCAACTATTATTATTAAAACACAGATCGCGACCTTAGAACAACAAGGTTCTAACCAAATTTTTTTTTACTAAATTCATCTGCGTATCTCAGTTTTATTTTATTTTCTATTTATCATGGCTTTTCTAGTGAGAAGTAAGTAAAAGTTAAAGATTTTAATTTATTTAATAAAACTTCTTATGTGAATCCCGATGTGAAATTTATTTTCTAGATTCTCCTTGTTCCTACAGTCCATTATTAAATCTTCCATTTGATCAACTTTGAAACACATTAGCGTCCATGTGATGCAACATCTTTGGAGCAGCTGCTCATACGCTGCCCTGGTAACTGTGGTTACTTTACAAATCTGATTAGTTCTGTAATTTCTCTACATCAGTAGTAATTAACTCTTATGGTCCTTCTTTTTCTTAAATTCTTAAATAAAAAAAACAACCTTTCCTCCAATGGCCTGGGGTAATGGAAGGACCACATAATTTAGCGAACAGCAACACAACTATAGATAAACATACCCACCCACTCTCACACACCTAGCAATATGCCTGTTGCCGTATTGAAAATTTGTGATGATAGGATGGGGGCGGAGGGATATCCTACTTAACACACATCCATCAGTAACTTGTTCTCCAGGATTAACTACAAGTTGCACACAATGTAAGGAAAGGTGAAGTAGAGGAAGGAAGAAAAGGAATGACGGAGGTCAAATTGTATGGTATCTTTAACTGAATGAAAATGTTTATAACGTTAAACTGATACGGACTTTCCCCCATTTCATGACAGAAAATTGAAAAAAAGCACTTCATAGAGAACAGAAAATACAATTAGTTGTTTGTTCTAAGTAGTTTTAAAAAAATATCAATCAAACTGTGAAATACAATTTTTGGGGTGAATGATTTCAGCGCCTTACTATGCAGTATATTTAATCTTTCAAAGATTTGAAATTTTACATTAAGGCCTTGTAAACTTTTTATATTAATATTATAAATATTACACCGTGTTACACACATTCTGTCCTATGAACCAAATGCACATATTCGAAAAGAGGGGACAAAATAAAAATACACGTGTATCGTCGATTTTCATGTACACGTCAGATTTTTTTTTTTTAAGTTTGAAGTATAAAGCTCGTAGTGGCCTGTGTGAAAGCCTTTGGACCGATTTTTAACCCTTTTTCAGTGATCCAATCAAGATTTTTTGCAGGCAGACTCGTGGAAATGACTGTATCACGTCAAATTTTTTAAAAACAATTTTTATCAATTCTCAGATTTTTCCCAATTTTTATTATTTTTGAAAAAAAAAATATTTTTTTCACTTTTCTTAGCATAACATGAAGGGACTCCAAATTTTTAAACTACTCAAGCGTTACGAAAAAAAATGTTTTTTGACCCATCCTACTCGATATAGTTGTAGTTAATCAATAGTAACCTTCTAACACTAAACAGTTTTTGACTTTTACAACACTTAAAACTGGTCTGACAGATGAAATAAGGAATTGCTAAATTGTTTTAAGTTCTGTTGTGCGAAAACGTATTTGTATATATTTCATCTGAAAAAAATTCAGTGTTTCGACGCGAAATAACTTTTGTTACGTTTGTGGCTTATTCGCACCAAGTAAAAATTTGAAAAATATTACTAAAATAGTGGTGAATTCGTTTGTGGTATACTCCGGAAGTCGTGTGCGACTATTGCTATAGAAATTTGTGCAATTTTGTTGCGGTGAATGTAATGGTACCCATTTTTTTTGAGCAAAAGTTACGCAAAAGTAGCACAATTCATTGCAGTGCTCCGTGCGTGGTAGCCAAATTGTTGGTACAGCGTACTTTATTGTTGACCTTCCATCAGTAAACTTGCACAAATTTCTATAGCAATAGTCGCACACGACTTCCGGAGTATACCACAAGTAAGGAACATAAGCAGTCTTAAATATTTTCTGAAACGAATTCACCACTGTTTTAGTAATATTTTTCAAATTTTTACTTGGTGCGAATACGCCACAAACGTAACAAAAGTTATTTCGCGTCGGACACTGAATTTTTTTCAGATGAAATATATACAAATACGTTTACGCACAACAGAACTTAAAACAATTTTGCAATTCCTTATTTCATCTGCCAGACCAGTTGTAAGTGTTGTAAAAGTCAAAAACTGTTTAGTGTTAGAAGGTTACTATTGATTAACTACAATTATATCGAGTAGGATGGGTCAAAAAACATTTTTTTTTCGTAACGCTTAAGTAGTTTAAAAATTTGGAGTCCCTTCAAGTTATGCTAAGAAAAGTGAAAAAAATATTTTTTTTTCAAAAATAATAAAAATTGGGGAAAATCTGAGAATTGATAAAAATCAATTTTTTTAAAAATTTGACGTGATACAGTCATTTCCACGAGTCTGCCTGCAAAAAATCTTGATTGGATCACTGAAAAAGGGTTAAAAATCGGTCCAAAGGCTTTCACACAGGCCACTACGAGCTTTATACTTCAAACATAAAAAAAAAAAAAATTCTGACGTGTACATGAAAATCGACGATATACGTGTATTTTTATTTTTTCCACTCTTTCCGAATATGTGCATTTGGTTCATAGGACCATTAGGGAGCTAAATGGGTAAATAGAACTAGTTATGTTTATGCATTGATTTATGGAATTTGCAAATACCTTTGTAATGATACCCATTTCAACCAGATCGGATTATAAATGTCTGAGATATGACCAATTATTTGCTCAGGATTTGAAGCCCTATATCTCAAGAAGCTGGACCGATCGCGTGGGAAATAAAATCTTTTTCAACTCAGCGCAGAAGCTTTTTTCCGTGATGAAATTTTTGTGTAGATCAGAGGGTTGGTGTAAAAGTAAATTTTTGCATTCTCTTTGCCGCGGATGCGCAGATTTATTCTTTCCACTTAGCATCTCTGGATGTTCTTTAAGGAAGGCAATATATCCTTACAGCTGCGCATTTGCGGTGCGCTCAAATTTCCTAAATAATAATGTATTAATTTTAATTGCATAAAACATAAATGTATTAAAATAAATATAAACATACTTACCGTATGTTTTTGTTTTGTTTTCTCTGCCTTTAAGAACTTGTTATTGTGAGGTGAATCATTTGTTACGAGGTGAATTTCTCATTGTCTCCGTGTTGTCAGAATGCCAGATACAAACAACGGCAACAACTTTGTCACAATTTTGTGGTTACAATTTGATTATTACCACATACATTGATTAGGGGTGTTAGTTTAAAACATTTAAATCCGGCATCGTAAAGCTTTTCAGTGCCTCTGCTATCACGCATTGTTCCAATTTCTTCGAGGCGAGAGACCCAACTTCTTAGTGTGTGGCCAGTTGGGCGGAAATCTGCGACGGAATTCACGTTGACCCATAATCACTAGCGAATTGAATCACTGACGAAAATCGACACGAGTTTTTCGCGTTGTTCAGGAGATTTGGGTTCCATGGATTGTCAACATGTATTCTGTATATGGGGCGTTTCACGTTAAGCGGACTACCAAAAAAATTTTTCTTGAAATTCTTTCATATTTGTCTTAACTGTATTTGTAGTAGGTATAAAAGTTAGGACGCAATATTTATTTTATATAATGCTTATTTCTCAAGGTACGAAATTGTTAAATTTTGCCGTTTTGAAATTTGGTTTTTTCATAGTTTTTTTCGAACAACTAGTACATAAGTTTCAGATGAGTGAACCGACTTAACCACACACTCAACTTCAGTAATCCATTGTGTGGGAGTTCTGATAAATAAAAAATAATAAAAAAAAAACACCTTCGGCCACGGACTGTCCCTGCAGGCTGTGTCAGAGACACGGCCATTAAGTTTAACGTAGAATACGCCATCCGATAAGACAGAAAACATATATAACAATAAATGATAAATAACATAAGCAAATGAATTTATTTATTTGATAGTTACTTTTGATAATATACATAAGCTTATGGTAGGAAAAATAGGATAAATGTGTTTTTAAATTAAAAGAGTAAGGATAAATGATAAATAACAGACGCAAATCAATTGGATTTATATTTTTTATAATTATATATCCATGTTAAATTCAAATTGACATTTAACATTTTGTTTCACTTAAATACATAAGTAAATATACGAAATTTCAATATTTCATCAATCAAAACAACAGCCGAAGGTTTGTGTCCACACTGAAACAGCAGCATAGTTTGTGTTCACGCTACAAACTCAAACACTCAACCAAACACCACACATATGTTTGAATGTATGTGTTCAAACAATTTTCATTTGAGAAATTTAAATATTAGGAAGATATCAACCAATATGAAATGTATATCAAACGAAAGATAACATCTTCATTTACGTACAAAAAAATTTTTAAAAAAAGTTATCTCGCCGTTTCCTCATAATCAATGAAATAAAGATTACAACAATAACAAACTGACATGACTCCCTATACCTCAAGGTAAGACGTATTCTACGCCAAAAGCCCATCCTCAAAAGTGACTACATTAAATAGCAGGTTGACGTTGCGCTAAATATTATTAGTTTCCCTCCCAATATTTATATGCGAGGTACAAAAATGGGCATGGCAAGTTGTTCCCAACATTTTGAACAGTACCAAGTTTTATTAAGATTGGTTATGATTTATTGGAGATATCGCGTCGGCAAACCGCAAATGCGCCCAACTTTTGTATGGGAGGTACGAAACTGGACGTGGCATAGTGGACAATTATTACTTACACAGTAGCTTTTAGTAAAATATTGCCTAGTACCGAATTTTATTAAGATCGGTTGCTGTTTCCGAGAGTTATCATGTCGATCAACCGGTCATCCGCCCAACTTTTATTTGGGAGGTACCAGAATGAGTGTGGTAAAACAGGTAATTTTCTGTAGTAGAGTTTTATTTCACCAAATATTGACTAGTACAAACTTTCATAAAGATTGGTTTGGTTTAGCGGGACTTCTCGTGGACTTTTGTATGGAAGGTACTACAATGAGCGTGGCAAAATCGCCCTTGTTATAATCGGTGATTGGCGTTTGATAATGTGAAGCGTTTCATTATCGGGAGTGTTTCACGCGATTTATCGGATTGACAATCCGGACGAACAACCTGTTTTGTATGGGAGGTACTAGAATGGGGGTGACAATCTCGCCCATTTCCTCCATTTAAGTAGGCATTTACAGATTATTAACCGGTGCCTGAGTTGAAGCTAATCGCATTTACCAGAAGCAAGGTTTGAAAGAAATATGATTTTGTGTTAAATGTGTCGATTTGTATGGGAGGTACCAGAAGGGGCGTGGTCAAGTCTCCAATTTTCAATCCCAAACTCAATATTGACAAATAATAGTCACTGACAAAATTTCATTGTGATCTGTAAAGATTTACGGCAGTTATCGTGTTGACCAGCCAGCCAGCCAGCCAGCCAGCCAGCCAGCCCTAAAACGAATTTCGTCCAAAGATACTAAGGGTCTAATATGGCTCCTTCTATGTGTTAAATTTTTTACGTATTAAATGATATATACCCCCATCCCCATGGGTGAGGGTATAAAAAGGTTTTGGTTTAGTGGAATGGTTTACTTATATATGGGTATGAGCGAACAATGATACTCACGCACGATATCACGCAGGATCACGAATACGTGATTGGTATAGATAACTTATTGCACTCTTTTTCCGCTCTCATGTAAAAAGTGTGAGTAAAAGAATATAAGCGAGCCTTAAGTGCGGAACACAATTGCGACGCATCGACGTACAACGTACGGCGTGCGGGCGTAAAACGTCGTGAAAATACGTCCATACGTCCACCATGCACACAATAGCGGCGTACAACGTAGCAACGTATTATACGTCAACATACATAAGTTTACATTTTATAAATTTTCCTATAGTTCAACTTCATAGAAATGAATTACCAAAATAATAAAATATCGCGAGTTATAAAACTAATTGATGTTATGCACTCGTTGCATCAAGGGTATGTGCTTGTGACAAACCGTTTGAGAAGACGATGGTGGGTACATCCAGTGAACCGTACCAGAGATGAAGCAGAGGTTTTCCAGGCGTGCTTTTTGGAGCTGAAAGGCAAAGACCAAGAGCATTTCTTTAAAGCGACAAGGATGACTGTGGAACGATTCGATGCGACTTCCAACGTTTCTTGCACACTTCATCTAGGAAATCGAAAGGAATGTTCTGTAATATTGCAGGATATATAATTTATAAATGTTATTTACCATTTATATTTAATGCGGCTCCAATTGTTTTCCAAGTTTTGTCCTTCTTTATAAGATTCCTATACTCCGGGGTGGAATGGTCGAAAAGGAAGAGTATTTCCTTACCTCCTCGATAATCTTTCCATTTAAATTATTTCCGCTCATTTTTTATCAGCAATTGTTTTATTTTATAATTAATTTCACCAAATTTGCATTTTATTTTCAAACATAAACAAACCGTCTGAAACGTCAGATACGAACATATACGCTGTACGCGGCGTAAAAAATAGAAATAGATCTAATTGAACGTACGACGCAAAAACGCCAATACGTTGTCGTCGTCAATTGTGGGCGAGATCATAGCAACATGTGTGTTTTATTTTTGACAGCGTATCATTTTTGACGCCGTACGTCAAAACGTCGCAATTGTGTTCCGCACTTTATTCTCTTTATAGAATATTTCAATATAAATGCACCATTTTGACAGTATTATTACCTAAAACAATACAAAAAGCATAAATGTTTCAAAAGGCATCAATATTTCTATTGTACACTATACTATTCAATACTCTTTGGCGACGACGACCAGCTTGTTTATTCGCAGCCGCTACATCAATACCAGCAGGCAGAGACTACTGTTGTGCAGCTAAATTTATTTTAAAAGTCGAAACTATTTACACTCGCGTTATACATAGATACAAATCTAATAAAAAACATGCAGCGGTTATTAAATATGCAAGTATTATTGTACGCAAAATGCCCACTCGTAAATACATACAACAGACGTAGGTCATATTCGTAGGCCATCTAACTAAGAAACCTAGAAATTAAAGTCCACCTAAATGATATGTGCGTAACCAAATTATCTGTTTTAATCAGATTTTTCAACTTGTTGTGAATTTAACACAGAATAGTTAAAATCTCAATATTTATTTGTTTGTTTCAAACACTTTGAGCTTCTACCGTTTGGAATGAAAGTACGAATATGGATTTTGTAATCTGTATATGTTCATGTCTACTTATTGCTTCTAATTAAGTTTGTCAAGAGTTTTTCTTAGTCATTCTCATGCAAAGATAGAATATCTCTCACTGCGTCTTGTTAAAATTAAGTAATTCTGAACACTTTTCGTTTTCTTCAAGGACCGAGGAAAGATCTCTCATTCTGTTGAAACATTCGAGTAATACTTTGTCGTCATTGCAAACTTGCACACAAGTACGAAAACATATAGCAACCACTCACAATTCATTATTTTCGTTGCCTCAGGGTTTGATAGCAAAATTACCTTTCATTGCATGTCGTCCTTTTGCAAGGATGTTAGAAAATTATACACGTATGATGTCTTTGGAGCTGTTTTCACACAAATGCAATTTATAAACACACTTACTCGCATACAGTTGTATGTCATCCGTACATCCATCCATGCATCCTTCCAGCCATGTAATGTTTCTTTTTGCATTTGGTTTACAAGCATTTACACTCACTAAATGAAAGACTGCAACTCTGGTGGTTTCTCCAATTCGTTGAATAGCTGGCTGGTTGGTTTATGAGTTGGTGCTGAAAGTTTCATTACACTACTTTTCTGTTTTGTGTTGCTTCCGAGCTAAATGGATTTGCAAACATTTTGCAAAACTTATAAATGCATTTATGTTTTTTGCATTAAATTAAAATTTATGGGGAAATGCTCAAAGGTTAAAGGAATTATGTATAAATTTTAGTGCTCCTTAATTAATAATGTTTTGTTTTTATAAATGAATTATTTTAATGCGAGATGTATTTAATAATAGTATTGGATGTGGTTTGCTTTATTATTTCTACTTGATTGGAAGTTAGCGTGCACTCATTCGTATAAAATGAAATGACCAGATGTATCAAAAAACTCAAAATGAATTCATCTTCTTACTGAAACATTAAAAATTTAAAATTTTAACAAATTCGAATAATTAGACAAGAGATTTTGTGAAGTGTGTCTCAGTAGGATTGCACTTTTTAAATTTAGTCACAATTTTTCTTTTGTGCAAGCGTCAAATCTGAAATTTGGCAGCTGTCACAAATGTTTATTTTGATTATCAAAAATGTAGCGCTTTACGAAAGAACAACGCATAGATTAATTATTTAAAGACAGAAAATTTGACTCATCCGACGATTCCTTTCACATTCTTCGTGTTGCGGTCGGTGTGTTAGAGAGATGTTTGACGAAAAGTAACTTACACCAGGTGGAATTCCGCCTTTTATTTTTCATGTTGTTTTGGTGAGAAACTGTGAAATTCAAATGTGTTTTACACTTTTTATTGTTTGTTATTGTTAGCATACATTTGTGTTGTATTTACCACATTATTTTTAGCACACGCAACGAAATACCATTGTTGTTATTTTGTTGGTTGTTTTGAACCACTGCCTCTATCTGGTAGTATTGAAACACGCCGTTCCAACATCCAACGCTCATATCATACCAGGCAAAATATCATAAATTGCTGAGAGAGTCTATATCTAAGAATTAGTCTATGGAACAACGCGTTATAATTGTAAAAACTTAATACAAAAATCTGGAAAGCTATGCTGAGACCGCTCGCAAACTCCAAGGAATTGTCAATCGAGAAAGTGCAAATAATGTGTCAATCATTCGAAGAGTGGTCAAAAAATTCAAGAAACTGGGTCGGTTGTGGACACTAAAACCCCTGTGCGTCAACGTATCGGTCGGTCTCTTGAAAACATTTGTGCTATAAACGAGAGTGTCGCCGAAAACACGAAAACATCAATTCGGCATCGTGCTCAAAAACTTCACAAATTTTGACAAAAGATCTCCACGTTCGTGCGTACAAAATTCAACTTACTCAGGAGCTCAAACCATCAGACCATTGAAAGCGCCGGCAATTCGTTCAATGGGTAATGGAACAAAGTGAAGTCAATGCCAATATTTTAAAAAAAATCACCTTCTCCCATGAAATTGTCGAATTTGGGTCTCTAAAAATCCTTGAGAAACAAATGCATCCACAAAAAGCAACTATCTGGTGACGATTTTGGTCAGGCGGCATAATTGGGGCTTACTTTTTTGACGATGAGGCCGAAATTGCAGTGACTGTGTACAGCATTCGTTACAGGAATACGATAACGGAGTTCTTGTAGGCCCAACTAAACGGCATGGATCTGAACGATACGTGGTTTCAGCAAGACGGCGCCACCTTCCACACCATGCAAGAAACAATCAATTTATTGCAGTATCGATTTGCAAAACAAATTATCTCAAAAAATGCTGATGTCAACACTGCCACCATGATCATGCGATTTAATGCCGTGTGATTTCTCTCTTTTTTTTGTGAAATTTCACATTTATGCGAATAAACCAGAAACAATTCCTGAGCTCAAATTTGACAGGTGAGATACATCTCTATGAAAAAGTCATGGAAAATTTCATGACAAGAGTAATGGCCTGTCATCAGATCCGTGGAGGCCATTTAAAACGGAACATGTCTTCTTTGCAATCCAATACAAAACTCATAACTATCTCAAAAACTGGTTGCGTCGTTTTGTTTTCAGGCAGGGTCGATGTTGAGGCTATTTTCATCAGCTGAAGTCGTTCAATATTCCGTATTGGTTTCCAAATTGCGTCTCTATTATGTCGGTTTTTGTTGTTCAGTTTGTAAACAGAGAATTCTAAAGCCTACAATTAACATAAAGTAACGGGGTTTTCAATAGGAGCGTTTTTTTTTTTTTAAATAAATCAAAACCGGTTTTAGATTCCAATGAAATTCTTTATTCCTGTGAAAGTACGTTCGATGCCATTATGTATGGAACTCGATTATCTTTTGCTGTTATACCTATTATACCAGCCAGTAATTCGAAACAAATAATAAATATTTGCGAGTATTATTCAAATTTTAAGAATTTCGAAGGTTTGAAATAGATTTTAGTTCGGGATTTGGAATTAATTGATTAATAAGGCAACCTCATTAATCGACATCCTGAATAATCGAGCGATTAACCATATTTACGACTAATCGATTAAGTCGGGTTTTGTTTATATTATTCGATCTTTAGGATATTATGTTCTTTAATAATTTTCGGTTTAAGATCAGTTACTATTAACAAGAAATTTTTCTATAAAAAGTACAATTTAATTGTATATATTATTAAATAAATAATGGGAAAATGATTAATATGGTGGATGGTTGGGAATATAGTTATTTCAATGCCCACCCAGGCGTTTCGTCAACTCCCTTCTTCACCCTTCTCTTGTGGATGTTTTCGCACTAGTAGGTGTTGGGACAATTCTCGCTAAGTTGAGATTTGTTTATCCAGTTCCAGTTCCAGATTTGTACCTAAGTTCTTTTGGAGAAGGGAGCTGATAATATACCATGGTGGGCATTGAAATAGCTAAACATCCACCATAATAATCAATTTCACATTATTTATTTAAAAATATATACAATTAAATTCTACTTTTTATAGAAAATTACTTGTTAATAGTAACTGGTCTTGAACCGAAAATTATTAAAGAACATAACATCCTAAAGATCGAATAATATAAACCAAAACCGAATTAATCGATTAATTGTAAATATGGTTAATCAAGATGGTTAATCAAGGTTGCCTGATTAATCAATTAATTCCACATCCCGAAATGAAATCTATTTCAAAACTACGAAATTTTCAAAATTTGAATAATACTGGCAAATGTTTATTATTTGTTTCGAATTACTGGCGGGTATAATAGCAAACTTGCCCGGGTCCATCAAAATCTGAGACAAAGAATGTTTTTTTTGCGGTCACTTATAATATACATCTCCTATTATTAAAACTTTATGACTGACGTGTGTCGTCTGTGGGTTAGAGTATGAACATTATTGCTCTGTATACGTATGTGCGTATCCTACGAATATAATCGCCAGGCGTGTGAATTTTGTATCCCACATGAACAACAGCAAAAGCTTCATATATATTAAGTCAAGACAAATGGCCATGTTTAACTAAAGAGACAACAGCACAAACACCAACATTTATACCGCCCTGGAATAAGAGTATACAATCTCACGGGGGTGGAAACCTAAGCTTATTTGTTTGGTTCTTTATGAGCATGTTACGCTTGCCAAGTCACATGCAAAGTTAGTCATAACAATAAAAGTGTCGGAAAAATCTTGTACAAGGTGCAACGGCTACGCTAGCTATACAATATAACTGTCGTCATTAACATAGTAATTGTTAATGTAATAATCATCGTAATTATTGACAAAGATCAAAGTTAACAGCGTGATTGCGGTCTGCTTTTGGTGATGTGAAGACATAACGACGTCAGCATGAATGTTGTTCTGGGGCTTTTCTGTATAGGATTATTTAGTTTCCACAACAAATTTGACACCAGTGATTTGCAAAAGCCAGAAGTAATTGTTCATATTATGATAAATTCAAATATCTTATAGGGATATTGGATAATTGTTAATGTTGCACATTTTTAAACCAATTTCCATTGTATTTGCCGAGTTTCAATTATGGTGCTTTCTTTGACTAACACTTTCTTTTATTTTAACTAAAATAATTAGTACTTCGACTATATTTTGGAATAGTTAATGAAATTATATATTAATTGTTTCCCAAAACCCAGCCACTCATCCATCCGGCCTTAGTTGACAAAAGTATGAATAGCTGTAGCCAAATTATGACCAAACTGTAACCATGACAAGCAAATCAAGTTGTTAATATTTAATGAGTCCATGACACAAGTATTATAAGGTCATTGCACACATCTAATTAATTTATATAATTGCGATTGTTTAGACAAATAATTAAGTTATATGATTAGAGTTTAATAGTCCAAAGTAGGCCCTTGGATAGTTTAAATATAGCAATGTGGTCTTTTAATATAACAAACTATACAGACAAGTATATCATCAATACAAATTTAGTTATAAATTTTGCAAAGGGGATTAGTAAATTTAATTGTTATGGCAACAGTGGAATCCTAAGAAAGAACTGCCACTTTAAACGGTTAAAGTAATGGTTTTTAAGGGGGAATTCCTAGGTGTACTCTAACGTATGAGTAATATATGAATATATGGCGTTTGTTGGTGTTACTCATACTTTACGGTGCCCACAAGTAATTTTCACTTCTTGCTAAATCATACAATTATATTATTTAATTTTTCACAGATAATTTTGCACACAACTATCAAGATAATGGTCCCAATAAAATTATATCGGCTACCAAAAATTTAGATTTTACAGTTGGTTGAAATATTCAAATTTCATGCCAATTGCGCGGTACAGTGATGCTGTTGAAAAAGAAATGACATCGTGACAGATCAGGGTTAATTAAAATAAAGCGCTTCACGAAAGATACAATCGTTTTCATTACTGAACAATATTTCAGTGATGGTTTGCCAGCAACCCACGACAGTTTAGTTTACAGAGTGCTGAAAATGAGAGACGTGGAATTTCATGGGAAAAATAAGGAGAAAGTAAGAACGATTTTGCAAATGAACAGTTTGCCCCTCAACACGATTGGCGACTTGTTAACGCGAACAGATTTGAAACCACCAACACAAAAGGATGAAACAAGACTGGCGAGGATATATAAATTCATAAAGTATGTGCCGGGGCCCTCTGAAAGAATCAAACATTCAAACATTTATGACAAGCAGAAATACCAATTAGCACCAAAGTCTAACTTTACAATAAATCACCTTTTTAGTAGGACTAAATCGAGAATGCCGTCGGTGGTGCAATGGTTAGTGTGCGCGCCTCATGTACAGTAGATCCTGGGTTCGATTCCTGCTCCGACCACCTTAAAATTCCTTTCGACGACGGTCACCTCGCTTAGTGACGGCGACACTATCGAGTACTTAGCCATGAAAAATCTTCTCAAAATACCGTTCGGAACCGGTGTAAACCTCTAGGTCCCAATCAGTGAGTATAAAAACTATAAAGCGCACAGCTCACTGATTGTGAGAAGCTCTCTGCAATTCCTTCATGGGATGTAATGGGAAACCATTTATTTATTTATTTTTTTTAAATCGAGAATCGATACGGATGACAAGCCAAAAGTGGTGTACGAAATCAAGTGCAACGGAGACAAAACTAATATATGCCAGAAGGTATATGTGGGTACTACGATGAATAAACTGAAGACGAGAATTTCATCACATAAATCGGATCAAAAGGCACATTAGAAGCCTTTGGAACAAAGAACAGTACTCGCAGCCAACTGTACGTTAATTGCACACAGGCCAAACTTTGACAAAGTTAAAATTATAACTGAAGAGAAAATTTACTCACGATGTCTCTTTCAGGAAATGCTGCATATTATTGACATTCAATCTGGGAAAAGACTCAACTACAAACGCGATTCGGATAAATGTGCACAAGTTTGCAGACATACAATTGACAAAGTTAGGCGGAAAATCCAAATTAGGTGACATAAGCTTGGAGCAAAGACTAGTCATAATTTGTTACACACAATGTAATTATTATATGTATAAATATTATTGTGATTTCCTACTCGATAATCTCTAACATACAATGTTGTACTTAAGGAAAAATTTTGTGTTTCCTGTTTCCACTAATGTTTTATAAAATCTTTGTGTTTTTCTTATATTAAATCAAATATTGGAAACTAAATAAATTGTGATCAAAGGAAAGTTATACAACTTCGTTTTATATTTTCATACCTGTGACCTCGAGCTGATACTAAAATTTAAAATCATAAATTTAAATTTAAAAATGTAATTTTCTAAATTTAATCAAGCTTACGACCATTTTAATACAAAGCATATTTATTAGCTTTATATTATTTTCAAAAACTTGAGCACTACGAATTTCCACAACATTAACGAGGGCTGTCTATGTAGCTTTTCGGGTCTTGCCAATATCTTCATCAAAATGGTATTGAGCTTGAATAAATCTAGGAGAATAAAGTCTTGAGTTTACATATGCATTTATATTTGAAAATTAATTATAAAGTAAAAACTTTAAATTAAAACTAATTGTTGATACGTTTCCAAAGAAATCTTTATGAACAAAAGACATATGGATTTATAAAAACCCCTCTCTTTCTATCTCTTTCAGGTGGATGAAGCTATACTCTGCTGTTGGCTGCAACAATCACAATGGGCCTATGGCGCCAAAATAGATAAACCAAGCATAATGGATATTTGTCGGTGGTGCAACACGGTTAGTGTGGTGCAACTGTTGTGCGAGAGAACTTGGGTTCGATCCCTGCTCTGACCACCTTACACATCTTTCGACGAGGGCCACCTCGATTGATGATGAACATGAAATAGCTTCCTAAAAACCCGTTCGGAACCGGTGTAATACTGTATGTCCCAATCAGTGAGTTCAAACTGGAATCTTACAGCTCAGTGATTGTGGGAAGCTCTCCCTAATCCCTTCATTGTATGTAATGGGAAATTAATTGTATTCAATAGATATTTGCATAAAGAAAATGATTTCCCATTACATCCCATGAAGGGATTGGGGAGAGCTTCTCACAACCAGGGAGCTGTGCGCTCTCTAGTTTTATACTCACTGCATATTTGCATAGGCTGTGTAAAATGCTTAACTCCTTAAATAAAGTAGGCCCCTGGTACCATTACAGCTTTGGTGATTAACTGTAAAACTGGTCCAGATTCTGCTAGCCTATTTCGCTACAAGCCTGTCCTGTTCAAACTAAGAGCTGATGACTGATGATTGATGATTTACGACATGAAAATATTGCGTAGCCAAATTGAGCTGCTGTGGTCATTAAATTGATCCTTGGAGCATGTTCACGAAATCAAATTTGATGGGACAGTACACCAGTGTGTGTCCATGATGCAATTGCGCGGCTGACTCACACGATGGGTGTTTCAAATAACTCTTCGCAAAAAAAATATGGTTTCCCTTTACATCCCATTAAAAGAGGGTTTAGCAAAACCTGTAAATATATTTACACTCATTGATTTGGACCCACCCGTTTGGCTCAAGTTGCGAACATTATTCTTAGAAATTTTTCATGGCTAAATACTCAAGCATAATGTGCGGAATGAGCAGGTGGGTTTCAGGCTAGGTCGTTCTTGTGCCATTAGTTAGGGATGGGTCTTGTCCCCCACTTTAATTCTTCCATTTATGGACGAGGTAATGGACGAAACTAATGCAGAAGCATCGTTCGTATGGTCGTATGGCTCATAAATTTTATCACATAGTGACCAAGTTATAAGCAGAGAATAAGGGGAAAGAAACAGAATCTCCGTAAATGGGGGAAAAAGGAGCATTGACAATAAATATCAAGAAGACAAAGTTAATGCGAAATCCTGCACTAATAGTTGATGGTTCGTTAATGACAGACGTGGATTCAGTCAACTATCTAGGATGCATTATTGCCACGGATTGTAGCTCTGTGGCGGATATAGGTGATCGTATAAATAAGGCCCGTTTTGCATTCCTAAACCTGCACAAAATCTGGCGCAATAATAGGATATAAGAAAAGGCGATATTGTGAATATTCAATTGCAGTGTGAAGTCTGTATAATTGTATGGTTGTACTACTGGAGCTTGACGAAGTCGACAATGAAGTAGGTACAAACATTCGTCAATCGTTCTCTGAGGAAAATTCTCCGTATCTACTGACCCAACACAATTTATAATAAACTAGTCTGGCAAGGTATATGTACATGCCACAGTTCTGTTGAACCCGATGTACGCAGAAGAAAATGGACCTGGATCGGCCATATACAGGGTGGAGCACGGTAATTTGCTTTTTTGTACTGCAGGCTGTGGCAGCACTGTTGGTCGAAGAGACGGGAGATTTGTATTCGTCTGTCTTTCAGTTGCCATCATGAATTGGACACGTGAGGAGAGGTCATTTTGTGTTGAAGCGTATTTTTAAAATGCTCACTCGATCATTGCAGTGCTGCGTGGTTTTCGTTTACCATTCGCTGTTGCGGTACTGGAGTGAAACAAACCCCAGAGAACTTCACCAGAGACCTCTGTATTCGGACCGCGTCACTATGTGGTGCGCCATATCACGAGTAGGCACCATTGGCCCTTACTTTTTCCAGGATAACCGTCTTGCCGTAACTGTGAACTCCGAACGGCATTTGACTATGATATAGAATTTTTTTAAGCCGGCTCTTGAGGCAATGCAATTAGAGGAGACATGGTTCCAACAGGATGGTGCCACTGCACACCACAGCGAGGGTTACCATGAATTGTTTGGGGCAAATGTTTCCTGGACGGCTAATCTCTTTGAGGGGTGATGTGAACTGGCCGGCACGCTCACCAGACTTAGTCCAATGCGATTTTAGCCTTTGGGTTTACCTGAAGTCGAAGGTGTATATCAACCGTCCCAATACCTTGGAAGACCTAATTAACAATATTGAGGCTGAAATTGGCAGAATACCAGTTGACGTGCTTGTTAGAGGTCATGAAAACTTCAGAAAACGTATGCAACGTCATTACTCAGGCCACACCTGCCTGATTGTTCTACAATTTATGTCTCTAGACCATCTTTCGTTCAATGTCTAAGATCTTCTGCACGCTGAAACGTGACAGATAACAGAGAAAGAAAAAGGCATCAGATCGTCTGTTCAACGAATCAATGCTTACAGCCATATACATGTTTCCTGCAATATGTTGCTGGGGCCGATTTTTTTCAGCGTGTGTGTGATGTTGCATGTAGGAAGAGACATACCCTCATCTGCGAGAGGTTACTGGAGTATTTTCCAGAATCGAAAAAGAATCGATGGAGGTGGGTCTTACTGTTAATGAGTGCAAAAACAGTGGTGGTGACTACGAGTAGACAAACCTCTTATCTGGGTCGACACTGAACGTCAATAACCGATTTGAGTTTGAACTGATGGATAAATTTATCTACCATGGATCCGCACTGAACAACAGCAACAACATCCGCCTCGAAATAAATGAAGATGAAACAGCGTGAAACGTTGTCGATGACTTACTCGATGGAAGCAGGAAACTATGATGACCAAGACTCCGCTGGAGAGACCAGACCGAAGAACACCTTCGTATCCTTTGTGTTATCCTTGGCGAGAAAAGGCGGAGGTTAGTAGAAGAATTAGAAGGATATGTTAAAAATTGTTTATTTAGATAATATAGCTGGACCCGGCAAACTACGTTTTGCCTTCAAAGATTTTGTAATGTCAAAGGGTGAACAAAATTTGTTGTTCCATTACGTTTCAAACTATATATATCTGTTATATCGGTTTCTTTCGAAGGGGGCGTGGCATTGCCCTCTTCCACCCTGGCTGTAATTCATACTGTTCCAACAACATATATACCAAATCTCATCTTCATATCTCTGACAGATCATGAGATATAGCCATTTTAAATTCCAAGTTGTATGGGCGGTGCCACGCCCCTTTATCCAATCACAACCATGTATAGCTAAGGAGTATCAGCAGGTCGTCAGTACCACATTGTGAAATTTTCATAACAATCGGTCTATTAGAAAAGCCGTCAGAGCTATTTCCGAAAAGGGGGCGTGGCACCGCCCACTTTCACCCTGGCTGTATAACCTATGTCACCCGCTAGATGATTCTGAATATTGTCTGAAAATTTCATCAAAACCGGCCCGGCCGTTTTGGAGTCCATACCTTTCATACATACATACATCCTCTTTTATATACATATATACAAGATATAGATGTGTAATATGTGTAAGGCATCTGATGTCACGAGGTTGTAAAAAGCCAACAAAAGTAATGCAAATAAAGTAAATCACATCCTTGGTCCTGGAAAAATCAAGTAAACCTTTGTAACAAATAGAGAAGATCGTGCCCTTTATTTCATATTGATGCCATTCGCATTGTCGTAGTATATGTGACAATGGAGTACCTTGGTATTTTAAAAGTCCTAGAAAAGGAGCAAGCAATCCCATAATTCAAAACTGAGTACGCAATTTTGCTACTGGAGGTTCATAGCTTGACTACTATATAGTCCCGTTCTTATGAAAAAAATCATGTCGCCCGGAGTAAGATGTCGCACAACGTCACGTAGGGAAAAGATCAAGCAAATTACATGAGATTTCAGCTATGAAAAAGACTGTTAAATTTTTTTCAATTGAATAAAGAACAACAAATAATTTATATGAATTAACAAAAGAGTTGTTTGAGCTGCAACATTCATCAGGCACATTGTACATTAAAATAAACCATTTTGTTTAATATTTGCATTTTGTTTAATATTTTGTTTAATATTTGCTGGTCTTATCTTATGCCTTTGGAATACCTATATACCATCTATACCTTCACCTTCAAGTTACACCTCTGCCTCATCTCAATAACTTAAGTTCTCTTGGAAATAACTACGATGAAGAGACAACAACAACAAAAAACAGACGATGTCAATGTCGTGGCTAAAAATATAGACCTCTATGCCGTAGATGATGATGGTGATGATGTTTTCTGGTACTGATGACAAATCTGTTTCAAAAGATGTGGGTTGGCTGATGGACTGACTGGCATTGATGTCACAGTGCGTCAGCTGACACATACGAAGTCTATGAGCAGTTCAAATTGAATCATGACGTAAAGTGAATGTCATGAACATGATGTTTTACATTTTGGACAGTATTTGAATAATTTGTATGGACTGCTACGTCAGAGGACAAATCAACTAGATGTTGAGAGACGAGCCTGGAATATTCCCAAGGAAGGTAGCTGCATATTTATGCTTGTGACCCCATACAAAAACAGTTCCTTTTTGATTGCAGTTCAGTAGGTGAATAGTTCAAAATGGGGCTGGCTGTGGAAACGGCTGTGGTTATAAAGTACAGTTTGGCGTAATTTCCCTTCTAAGGTATTTGATTAGCCAATGTGTGTAATCTCTTCCGCAGGCTGAAACAATTGTCAATGGACTTGACAAATTGATCGCTTTGATATTAAACGCTAGCTTGGAATACGACTGGATATGAGATCCCGAAGTTTAACAATGCCGCCTTATTTATTATTTGGAATTATACTCGTTTTCAAAAGAGCATCAAATATGGAATCATCAGGTAGATAGTATTACGAAATATTTACATTTACATTGGAATTTTTACATTTTGTGGTTCTCAGGTTTCTACTGACGCACTTATACAGCACAGGAAACTAAAACCACTAGAAACCCGAGGACGATTTATGGAGGAGCCTAGAAGTCCTTTAAAAATACACTGGTGGCAAAGCTCTCTCTATTATTATTAAATTAAATGACATAATGTTACCCACTTTAATAAATATTCATTTAATTACACTGATGAACCAAATGATAAAAGGATTGCCATAGGGCAATCACTATTCTCTTTGAGAGAAAGTTACCAAAAAAAATTTCAAAGAACTACTATCCAAGTCGAACTATCAGTTGTGGATCATTGTATAATGTAAAAGATTTTGATTTTTTCTAGGTTCTACCACCGGTTATATTCGCTCGAGTTTGTCTTAAGACCAACCGGTTCTTTAACGCGAAACTACACCATGTATAAGTTGGCTCATTGGTAGCACGTCCACCTACAAAATGGGAGATGATGGCCAACCGAGACTCAATTCCCAGAAGTTTTGAAATAATTTTTTTTCTTTAGCTTTTTTTATTATTTTTAAAATTATTGTTTGAAATTTATTCGCATTAGTTTAGAATTATTATAAAATCGATTATTATAAAATCGACAAAAAACATTTTTGCATGTGGGCATTTCTATAGGAAGGTTCACCTTTTATCACACCACGTCTCCCACGTCAACTGCTTATATTTTAGTTTACATGGTTGCTTAAGATACTATTTAGCATCAATTAGTGTCCCACGTTTTGCAAGGACCAGTTAGTTTGATTGTTATTCTCTTCCTTTTCTAAATTTAGGTAAAACAATCAAACTATAACCGAAAACATTTAACGAGAGTGACGTGATGTGATATTTGGTGGCATATTATGTGGAAATGCCCATATACTAAACAATTTTATCCTTGAGCGACATCTACATTTAAATGTAAAGAAGATATAAGAAATGAAATGAATTCGCCGTAAAGTAAAGGGTGACCAGATAAAATCGATAGAAAAAAAAACTAAATATAAAATCAAAACGGTGCGAGATATCAAACTGATTCTGGCTTTATTTTGAAGCTACATTTATGCCATTATATATGGAAGAATACATAATTCAAATGACCACCCTGGCTTCGCTGTCTGGGCTTCAAGAGGTCGGTCCAATTTTGATGGCTCGGTGTATTGTGTGAAACGTTACTCCAGATATAACATCTAGAATGTTTCCCGCAATCTCCTACAAATTATCTGGCGTGTTAGCGTCGACTAAGGTCTTGAAGTAGCCACAGAGAAAATAATCGACAGGTGACAAGGTTTTGACCAAGATCCAATATAAGATTGGATGTTTTTGGTTAATGAATAAGAATTTCATACTACAAGCCTACAACTCATGGACATTCTTCTAATTGAAAAATGGTTGATTTTTATTGGAAATAATGGACAATTCAGTTCAACGCACACCCACTGGCATGACTAGTTTCGAACTCCGTGACAAATTCATCGTCAGATGCCTAACTACTGTGCCTGAATTGATACCATCGGTTGATCATCAATCGTAAACTCAATTCTGCAATTCACATGTGCGAATTAGTATCGATCGAAGATCCCTAAGTATCAACATCACTGAAAAACCTATAATTCCAACAACATGAACAGACAGAATTTTTCCACCATGTTCTTCTTCTCCTCACGCGTTCTCGCATTGTTCCCGTGCTTTGAGGTGAGTTTTAATCTATATCACAGAGTTGTATTTTTCCGTGTCATAGCACTTTTGTTCATGACTTGTTAGCTTGTAGTATGAATTTCTCATACATTAACCAAAAACTAACAAAAATCTGTCATAAAAATTCAAATTGGATGTTTCCTTCACAACTTCGAGCCTTACGTCACTGATATGGCACGTAGCGCCATATTGTTGGAAGAACAAGTTGTACATATCGATGTTGTCGACGTCTGGCTACAGAAAATTGGGTAACATCGGTCTATACCGAGGATCATTTAAGGTAACGGTGTCTCTTTCGTAATTTCAAAAGAAATAAGGTCCGATGATATTGCGCTGACATAAAATGCAGAAAACACACAGTCTCCTCTGGCTACAGAAAGTCAGTTTCCATCGCTCTATACCGAGTACCATTGACGGTAACCGAGTCTCTTCCTTCACTTCGAAATGAATAACGTCCGCTAAAGTCGCCATACCACAAACCGCACCAAGTAGTCAATCTTTTTAGATGCAGTGATCCTTGGTCGATGACTTCGTCAAGTGGCCGTCGGTGGTGAAATGGTTAGTGTGCGCGCCTCTTGTACAAGAGATTGTGGGTTTGATCCCTGCTTCGAACACCTTAAAATTTCTTTCGACGACGGTCACTTCGCTTAGTGACGGCGACACTATCGAGTACTAAGCCATGAAAAAGCTTCTCAAAATACCGTCGGAACCGGTGTAAAACAGTAGGTTCCAATCAGTAAGTATAAAACTATAAAGCGCACAGCTCACTGGTTGTGAGAAGCTCTCCCCAATTCCTTCATGGGATGTAATGGAAAACCATTTTTTTTATCCTTGGTGGAACACTTGTGTTTGCTTCAATAATGGCAATGTTTCTTCATGATATAGCCGCTTAGTCAAAAATGTGCCTCGTCCGATGAGACCGACCCGATCTTTAGTTTTTCTCCTCCAGTTAGTAACACTAAGCTCTCGAAGGTCTTTCCCTCCACCTGGTCTTTCCCGCGAAGTCTTTGCCGTTCTATTTTTCTATGTCCTTCGAGTACGTCTTTGACTCGAGCATGTTGACTCTCTGGCGATGCCCAATTCAAATGACTGGCGTCGAATCGACATTTCTAGGTCTTTGTCGATACTGACACCAATCTATGTCTAATTGGTGGCTTAAGGTTCAAAAGAGTGTACTCAGGCTCAGACTGTTCCACGGTGCGACACACTGCCTGCGCAGGGAAGCCATGATTAAGGCCGACCTTACGATGAACTTCACGTTGCGTATTTACAACTGGGCTGGACCTTTGATTATACATTTTTTTTATTACTATGATTCGATCTTAAATTATTTCGTAGAAGAAAATTTTTCCGTTTGCTACGAGCTACACAGATCTGGGGTTTTTTCTGCAATTAGAAAAATGAAAACAGTCGGCAGCAGGATTTGAACTCACGTTGGCGGACGATCGCTCCGAAGTTTGTGACTCTTCTCATCAGCGCCTTAGCATTCTAGGCCGTCTTGTGACCATCTTTTTAGCATTGTAACTAATTGCAGCTTCGTTGTCGGTGTTCTCTCTATATTTTTCTAATTTCCACATGTTCAGCAATCTTAAAACGATGCATGATAAAAAGGCACCATAACATGGTTTCCTGTTACATCCCATGACGAGGGTAGGGAGAGCTTCATACAAAACCAGTGAGCTATGCGCGTTGTAGTTGTATACTCACTAGTTGGGACCCACAGTTTTACACCGGTTCCGAACGGTATTTTGAGAAGGTTTTTCATGGCTAAATTCTCGATTTTAAAACAACTTTAAATAACCGCAGTCGTAAGAAATTCAAGGCGGTCAGAGCAGGGATCGAACCAACGTTCTTATGTACAAGAGTCGCGCTTACTACCATTGCACCACCGACGTTGTTACTATCTGGTAACCCTTTATTCTATACATTATTACTTTTATGTATCCGGAGTTTTTTAAAAGGTTATATTTTCCGATAACGATAAAACGGCCACACATTGGTCAGATCTGGCAACGCTATTACCAACTCTACTCAGTTTAGTTTGCTATTTCGTCATTAATAGACCGAATGACCATAATTTGCGCCGAACGTTCGGCCAATGTGTACAAAATCAAATCAGAGTCAACCCACTGTTTTATCCCGATATCCTGTTCAGTGATGAGGCTCAGTTTTGGCTCACTCGACATGTCGCTAAGCCCAATTTCCGCCTTTGGAGTGAAAAGAATATTCGAGAGGTTTATGAGGCACCAACATATCCTTAAAAACTCACTGTGTGGTATGCTTTATGAGCCGGTGAAATCGCTGGTTCTTATTACCTTAAAAATTAGAGCAGGGAACACATTACCGTCAACGGGCAACGCTATACAGCCATAGCCTATATAGCCAATTGAACACCCATAGTATTTTAGTCACTACCAACTCTTTAATTTTAGCACAAAAAACTAACAAAATTGAATAAAAACCCGCTGTTAAAATTGAACTAATTTCTAAATACGATTTTATTGACTTTTTTGGACTACAAAATAAATGATTGTAAAATGTACAACGACAATGGAAAATAAAACCGAATCCATTGGAACTTGAAGACGAATCAATAGAACTTGTAAATTTGTAAATTATTTTATTTTTATTTTTATTTTTATTTCTTCAAAATTCAAATTTCTACAATAATTTCTACAAACATATAAAGAAAAAAACTTAAAACTTATTATAATACCTGTTTCTTCACTATATTTTTAAGATAAATTAGTATAAATTAATTAGAAATAATAAAACTTTAAATAATAACATTATATAAATGGAATTGTTGGTAACAGTTTCAACCACTAATCTAGTTTGCAATAAAAAAATAAAGTTAAAAGAATCCATTATTCAAAAAATTCAAGCTTGCAGGCTGAGGACCACCTGCATAGTAAAGAGCTATTTTTATTATATTTATAAATTGTTTTAAAATCAAATATATACAACATATTCAGACAAAATAATACATATTTTGGTAACAGTTTTATTCATTCTGATAATGACAAACAAGCTTGTAAGTAATACTAGTTAGAATCGTAACTATTCATTTGATTGGTACTGAGATACCAGTATCGATCAGTTATGGGCATCGAGCACCTAATACTAGGGATATACAAAAATTTACGCAAGATTTGAATTCAATTACATTCAACCTTGCGTGAATTTTGCTACACCCTTAATATGACTTTGCACGCTAAAAAATCCCTAGTTATCTGTTGTTTGGATGCAAATATAACGTGTGCTGGGAGCTTGTCGCAAATATATAATACTTGCTTCCAAACACATTGTGTTTGCTATTCAATATAATATGATTGAGACACACTAATTAGTATGTTATAATACAAGGTGTTTCAAAAGGAGTCATCCGATGTTCTTTGGCTCTCATTTTTTTCTAAATGAAAAACTTCGATTCTGTTTTTTGGCAATGTTTATTTGAACCTTTAGAATTTTATTGGTTAATTTGAGAAGATGATATCGGTTAAATGGGCGCCGTCAGAACTGATTACAATACGGGCTCGTTTTATGGCATTTTTTTCATAATGATTTGAAAATCATAATGAGCGATGAGGCTCATTTCCACCTCAATAGGTACGTCAACAAGCAAAACTATCGCTTCTGGGGCACCGAAAATCCACGAGTGATGCACGAGGAGGCATTACATCCGCTTCATGCTGGAGAAGTCATCGGGCCATTTTTTTCGAGAATGCCGCTGGCCAAACGACAACAGTGGACGGTGCGCGATATAGCGCCATGTTAACCGAGTTTTTTCTGCCGCAATTCGATGAATTAGGACTGGAGGACATGTGGTTCCAACAGGACAGAGCAACGGCACACACTGCGCGAGCCACCACCGATATTCTGAAGGCGGCGTTTCCGGGTTGCCTCATCTCTCGTTTTGGCGATTTGCACTGGCCCGTTTTTTGAAGTCCCGTGTTTACGTGAACAAGCGCGAGACCCTGCAAGCCCTTAAGATCAACATTCGACATGAATGCGAGAATCTGTCGCCCGAAGTTCTCGCCGAAGTGATGAAAAATGCCATAAAACGAGCTCGTATGGTAATCAATTGGGACGGCGCGCAGTTAACCGATATCATCTTCTCAACTTAACCAATAAAATTCTAAAGGTTCAAATAAACATAATCAAAAAACAGAATCGAAATTTTTCATTGGGAAAAAAATGAGAGCCAAACAACAGCGGATGACTTCATTTGAAACACCTTGTGTATGTCTTTGCGAGCCAAATATATCTGTATTTGTGACGCAAATACAGCTATGTTTGTTGCACTATTTATGCTCTCTCGAGAGCAAGGGAATAAAAGAGGGACAACGTGAGAGTCTATCTCTTAAGTGTGTGTATCTGTATTTTTGCATTATTCTCTCAGTCAGTGATTCATAAATATTCCTGACTGTAAATGTATTGCATTTTAGTTTCATGTAGACAGTCGTCAATGGTTCATCGGAAGGGGGATATCAAAAGCGCTTAATCAGTGGTAAAAGAAATAAACAAAGGCTCGGACGGATAAATGGTTTGTAATTTTGCCTTGGTTATTGTGTATACGTGCTTCTGGTTTTGACAAAAGAATCTGAAAAGGGCAACAACGTGAAGCCCTTTGTCTGTCCGAGCCCTTACTTAGAAAATTGGAACGGCGGTCCATTTGTGAAATATAATACACAAAAACAAAAGTAACTAATTCACGCTTGGCTCGCACGAACTAGATTTGTATAGAAGTATTTTGGATAATATATAAAAATGAATGTTTGTCTGTTTGTCCTTTAAAGAATCGTAAACTATGCATTTGATAATGTGATGATCTTTAGAAAAGTTGTTGTGCCTGAGCCCACGAAGGTTTCGGAGTTGGTATGACCAATTTTCGACAGATGGCGCCACTGTCATTCCACCATGACTTTGCAACGGAACCAGACTTTCAGTGAAAAAAAAATTTCACGGTAAAACAAAGTTTGTCGGGTACATAAAACGTGAGAGACAAGAAAAAAAGGAGAACCAAAAGAGCAGCAGATTCTCATTTTATGAAAAAAAAAAATAATGTATTCAATGCAAGTAAATGTAATAGTGGCCGTCGGTGGTGCAATGGTTAGTGTGCCCGGCTCTTGTACATGAGATCCTGGGTTCGAACCCTGCTGTGACCACCTTAAAAAATTTCTTTCGGCGGCGATCACCTCGCATAGTGACGGCGACACTATCGAGTGTATAGCCATGAAAAAGCTTCTCAAAATACGGTTCGGAATCGGTGTAAAACTGTAGGTCCCAATCAGTGAGTGAAAACTGGAAAGCGCACAGCTCAGTGATTGTTAGAAGTTCTCCCTGGTCCCTTTATGGGATGTAATGGGAAACCATTTATTTATTTTTTTAAATGTAACAAGGGCCGTTTTAAATCCTTTAATTTTTTGTATTAATTATTTATAAATGTTATATTGATTATATTGATAAAATTATTAATATATTGATTTATATTGATAAATTGAAAAAAATGGTTTCCCATTACATCCGACGAAGGAATTGGGGAGAGCTTCTCACAATCATTGAGCTATGCGCGTTCTAGTTTTACACTCACTGATAAACTTAATTATAATATATAATATATATATACTGACATCAAACAATAATTCGTTTCTAAATATTTTTATATTTGGGAGGAAATACGCATATGTTTCCACGTAAGTATATGGAGGTTTGGGGGAAACGCGCGAATGCTTCCAGGTAAGTATATGGATGTTTGGAGTGAAGAACGAATATGTGTCCACGTAAAGCATACATGTTTGCCAGTAAACATGCTACTGCTTGTATTTAAATACAAGTGAGTTTGGTACCTGCAAACATATAAATATTTGAAGTGTGTTCCAAACATATACATGGTTCCTTCAGAATATGTTTAGGAGAACATTTTACAGAGGTGTAGTTGCAAAATATTTATTTATTTAGTATTTATTGTCAAATTTTGTACCAAAAATCTGTAACTTTTTAATGACAAAAATCGGTCGAGAAATTGACAAAACTGGGAAATTTTGGATAGAAATTTTATGAATTTTGACAATTAAAATCCCGAATTTTATTGTTAAAACGTTACAGAATTACGGTGCTAAATTGTGAAATTTTGTTTAATTGTCAGTTTGTTGAGTTTTAAGTTTCTACTACATGTTCCTAAAGTTGGCCACAAACAGGCAATAACTCGAAAGCATCGCTTGAAATTTGTTTTGCCACACATTTGGGCATCGCCACGTTGTTTGCTTTAATTGCACATTGTCCGTCGCCTAGTAAAAATCGCTCCCAAACTGTATGAGATACAGTTCCAACGGATAATTGCATACGAAAAACTTTAATTTCTTTATATATATTATGAGCAATTACCTCAAAATATGTTCAAAAACATAGAAAAAAACAAAGGGTTGTTCTCTACTGTAAAATAAAAAAAAAAAGATAATTCGACAAATTTGGAATTTTTCTAAAATATTTATAATTCTCCGATTTTCAATACTAACATCCCTAAATAATCCGGAACCACTATCTACTATCGGCTTTTTACAGAACTTAGAAATGTTTACTAGCTCAAAAAATATTGAATTTTGACCGATGGAAACAGGTTTTGAATAACTGTCCATGGTGGTGCAATAGTTAGTGTGTACGGCTCTTGTACATGACAACGTAGGGTCTATCCCTGCTCTATTTATTTATTTATTTAATATTGTTTTAAAAACCATATCTCTGTTGCTGTTTGGCTAATGACAATGATCAAATCAGTTTTTGAAAAAATCATGATATAATTGAAAACTTACAGGTTTTTCAAATTCTGTTCTACTAGTTGTTTCCTTAAGAAATGCACTATTCGAATCGATTTCTGCAAATGTAATATCCAACACATCCAAAGACTTCTGTAATAAAAGGTGTCTCAGTTAGGTTGCACTTTTTAAATTTAGTGCATGTGGCAACTCTGTCATTTGGCAGCCGTCAAATATATTTATTTCGATCATTAAAAATGGAGCGCTTTACGAAAGGACAACGCGTTATAATTCTGACAACTTATTATAAAAATTTGGAAAGTTATGATAAGATCGCACGCAAACTTCGAAGAGTTTTCAGTCGAGAAAGTGCACTTAATGTGTCAACAATTCAAAGAGTGGGCAAACCATTTGAAGAAACTGGATCGATTCCTGTGCGTCGACGTACCGGGCGGTCTCTTGAAAACCTTGATGCAGTAAACGAGAGTGTCGCCGAAAACTCTAAAACAAAAGGTTCGGCATCGTTCTCTACAACTACAAATTTCACGAAGCACAACGCAACGAATTTTGACAAAAGACTTTCACCTTCGTGCGTAAAAAAATCAGCTTACTCAGGAGCTCAAACCAGCAGAACATGGAAAGCGCTGGCAATTCGTTCAATAAGTAATGGAGCCAAGTGTAGTCAATACCAATTTTGCCAAAAAAAAGTCATCTTCTCCGATGAAGCGCATTGCCATGTGAATGGATTCGTTATAAATACCACAATTTACGAATATGCATTTGGAATATTAAAACACTATACAGTTCCAGTGCCACTATCCAATTGACAGATGTCCTCGACAATTATAAGGCTGATATTACTGTCATCCAGGATATGCTATGAACTGGTCATGACTGGACAATGGAGAAAGACTGTGGTATATACTACAGCTGCTATATAAGAAAGCATGAATGAAATGCATATACAGGATGGGCCAAAAGTCACCATAGGGTGTACAAATTTAATAACTTTTTCGATTATATATTTTTTTATTACTTTTTCTTTCAGATTGTATAAATAACATCTGGAGAATAAACAATGGAGAGATTCAGAACCGAACAAGGAACCAGAATAATAGTATTTTAGAATTTAAGTAAGCGATCAATTATATTAACGCAAAGAGCATATCGTCGATATTTTAAACTCAGAATTTCGTCCTCTGAAGCAATGATTCGTAAATTAGTTCATCGTCACCAACAACATAGCACCGTAAGAGATTTGACTCCAACCGGTAGACAACGTTTAATTCGAACTGTGGAAAATATTGAACGTGTAGAGCAAAGTGGTAACGAAAGACCAGAAACATCTACCAGAAGGCGTTGTGATCAGCTAGGAATGACTCGTACGACACAACGGCGCATTTTGAAAAAAGATTTACTACTTTTTGACTTTATTATGCAAGCTCAAGACCATTCTATATCTCTATTAATATATTTTTTTAAAAAGTAGTTTTGCAAAATGCATCCTCGTGATTCCTGGCTATACTGTTTATAGCTATTTCAGATCTAGCCACAGATCTTCATCAGCGGTTGTTTGGAAGGATGCTTTTGTAAAATTCATCGGCTGTGATGAGACCGATAATGCTCTATGGGGTTATCGTGTGGTGGCAGATGCTTGAGAAACCCACCTATTGTACACTGCTGATTAGGATTCAGAGAATGACTATGATGTTCATCACCACTCCCACTGATGCACTGCATGTAATGCATGTAATGCTATACATATTGCCTTATATAAGTCGGTAGGAAGATTGCTTCCATGTTTGTCATCAGGCTGAGGCAACTCTCACAATGGCGCATGGTCGTAGACGGTCATGGAATAGTGCTAGAAGGCTGGAAAGCGGAATCAGAATTCGATCGGAATTACCACACTCTCATACCGAAAAGGTATTCATGGAACAAAAGAGTTGCTGGTACATGGAGATTCCAAATTAATGATCAGATAGGCTACGGGATACACGGTATGGAACTAGGTTTGTCCCTTTCCCATAGATTACTTTATCATTGTAGCGTGAATCCACTCCTATATTATTTCTCAGTGTATTTATCAGTTTCGAAGTTATCAAAAAAAGAATGGTGAAAAAAAATATTTTTCTGTTTAAAAAAAATTTACATTTTTTATTATTTAAAAAACAAGAGACTGAAGAAACGGTAAAAAGAGTAAAGTTTTATATATTTTTTCCGATATTATACGTAGCTATATGTCAAAAACGACTTTTTGCGAAAAATAACTTTTTTATTGTTGAATATGAATCTTTGGGGACTCAGAAACAATATTTATTCCACGAGTTTTTTTTTTAAATTAGTTGTATTTCAAAATATAACACAGTTTAACCATTTTCGTGGGCTTAAAAATTAAAAAATTAAATTAAAAAAAAAAAAAAACTGGAATTTTTTAATTTTTTACAATAAACTGGGTTAATAGCCTTTCATTTAAGATGAATATTTCATTCGTACACTGAGAGAAAAAAAATTATTATAATAATAAGTGGTAAAGGTAGATTTACGACTTTTTCATTTAAAATGGCACAAAAACGGCTAAAGATTTTTGGCCAAAATTTTCTATTTCTCGTTTAGAACCTTAAAATCTAAAATTCCACCAAGGCGCTTCACGTCACAAAGCTTAGTTTGGACGTTATGAGTTGAGGAAGGTAAAAAAGCTAAAAATTTTGGATTTTTTCCATTTTTCTTGAAGTTTTTTCAATTTTTTTTCCAAACGAAACATTGTACTACATTGTACCCAGTTTATTGTAAAAAATTAAAAAATTCCAGTTTTTCGGATATTAATAAAATTACAGGAAAAAATTCGTAATCAGTTGAAAAATCAATGACAACAAGAACACCCTATAATTCACATATCATGTAATTGAGGGCCACCCTAATGAGCATTTCAGATAGCCGAATGTATCCCCAAATCAGTACATATAATTTGGTACATATATCTTTAAATTGGAAAAACCACTTTATTGCTAATATTGCTAATTATACGTTATCCTAAAGTGACATGACCTATGAACAAAATGAGACATAGAACTTAAAAATCGATAGACGCGTTTCGCTCATATTCACAGTGTAGTAAAGTTATCTCAGTTTGTCAAGAATTATATTACTCACCATATGCAATTGATTTTTTCAAAAATTTTACTTGATGCACACAGTTGCCTCTAACCGATACAATTTACTAGAACGTTGATACGAAAATGTCATGCCAAAAACTAAAGGGTGTCTCAGTAAGACTGCACTATTTGATTTTATTTTTGAAGAAAGTTGTGTTTTTTTTGTTGGATTGTAAAGAATACATGTTCCGATTAAGTATGGAATAAAATATCCGTCAATTGGCCCCCACGGTTCTGATGCCACGCCATTACACTTTTCAAGAAATTTTCCGTGATTTTTTCACAGAAATGGTAAAATTGCTACTGGTTTATCCGCTTATACCCGGGATTTCCCAAAACCCCAAAGAAAGAATTCGCACCGCGTTAAATCTTATGATCTTGGTGGCCAGTTGACATCAGAATTTGTTAAGATACATTGTTCTGGAAATCGTTACTGCAATAAATCGATTGTTTCATGTACGGTGTGGCAGTTGTTGCCGTTTTGCTAAAATAACGTTTCGTTCAGATCCGTGACATCCATTTGAGGCCACAAGAACTGCGTTATCATGTTCCTATAACGAATGCCGTTTACAGTCGCTGCAATTTCGGCATCATCTTCTAAAAAGTATGACCCAATCACGCCGCCTGCCCAAATCCGCACCAGACAGTTGCTCGTTGTGGGCCGCAAAAATGAAAATTTTGTGTATTCACGAAGCCATTCAGATGGATATGCGCTTCATCGGAGAAGATGACTTTTCTTTTTGAATAATTGTCATTGACATCACTTTGCTCCATTATCCATTGGACGAATTTCAGGCGCTTTCCATGGTCTGCTGCTACAGCGAGAGTTGTGAAAGAAAAATCGCAGTAGCGTGTTCACGAGTTAATTTCATTATTTGACAGAGATTAATTTTTCGAGTCACTGTAAAGACCAGAAATAATACTCGTACTTCAACTTATTTTATGTAATTTTAAGCAAAAATTGGTAACACTTTGCATTGGTGAACCTGGCAGTAGTAAAATTTTGCCTCGTCCTGAAATACAAATGGCAACCCTCGTACTAGTGAGGTACAACGGCTGTATATCGTGTCGTGGGGGTTGCGTTGTAGTTCACTTTGTGTCAAGTGTGCGGTGACCAAAGTTCTGGCAAGTATTATGGTAATGGATGTTCCCAATTCTTTAGCTTAGCGTTTAATAGGGCAACACATACAGTTGTAGTGCGCCCCTTTTGTAGTTTCTAATACTGCTTAAAAGTGGTCATGAATATTGGCCTTGTACAATGAGAAATAGATCCTAGGCTATAGGCCTGAAGTACAGCTCCATCGTTAATGTAACTCATTGAATCGAAAGCTGGTTTTAATACCGCAGTTAAACATTCAAATATCTATCCGAAGTTTATATTAGTCGTGTTTTGGTTACATACAAGAAATTATCGCTTGTTAAATTGCAAAGAAAACGGCCAGTTAGCGATAAGTAACTTTATTCAAAAATATGAAAAAAGGTAAAAGATGTGAAAATTTCAATTTGTTTAAACTTGCAAAACAATCTTAACCTTCATCTCACCCTTGTGTGGAAAACCACACAAACTGAATCTTTTTTATAAATTTTTAAAAACAATTGTAAAGCCATGTTCATGAAATTTCTTGACATTTCCTGCCGCGGCAACTTAGCACAGAAAACTCATTAATTGATTCAAAAATACATTTTGCTAACGAGATATTCAATAAGTCACGTTGCTTACCCTGGTGTGTGGTTTTTCACACATGTGTAATTTCTTTATATGTTGCACTAGAAACATCACTTTTTATCGACAAATATTATTTCATATGTTTTTCATGATGAAGGTTTTGCCGCCGATGAAGATATTCTCGATTACTCGCCACAAGAAAATGAGAAAATGATGAAATTCAACCTGATTCAATGGAAAAACTAAGGATTTCATCCGTAGTTCCATTTTTGTCACAAGATAAGGTTTTGAATGGAATCCTCAAGCAGTTCTTGGTCGTGCTGGAAGATTACGGCTTTTATGTTGTTTATCCCACCGCCAATTGAGTGAGAATGTTGTTCTAAAGTGGTAGATCGCATATGCAAAAGAGCAATGCGGAAACAACTATATCGAAATATATCGTTGTTCTCATTTTGGCCGGAGTTTACAGGTATATTGTTTTATTTTCTTTAGTTACACATACTTATTATAGTAATAATTACATCAAAGAATGAAACAATGTTGGACTTGTTCGATGGTGAATACGAACGTCCCATATTTAGACCAATTATGTGGAAGATAACATTTCAATATTCGGGTCATGTTATTCGATTTGATGACATTATTAGCAGACGTCAAATAAGCTCTAGAGACAAATTTGCTCCTATTAGCGAAATATTTGACAAATGGACTGAACTATTATTTTTATTATTGATTATTTCAACCCATCTGATTGTGTTACTATTGACGAGCAATGGCTTGGTTTCCGTAAACGACGTCAGCTAGGAAATTATATATATTATAAGACTGTAGATGTGAAACTAAATATTGGCCGTTAGTTTACTCTAAAATTTCTGAAAAATTCAAACATATTTGGGCAATCCAGTTGGTGGTTTGCCTGAAGGGTCACAGTATAACAATGGACAACTTTTTCTCTTCTTACGAACTTGGTCAAAAGCTGTTGTCAATAGGGCTAACAATGGTCGGCACAATGCGCAAAAACAAAAGAAGCATTCCACCAACACTTTTAGAATGCTAAAAAGTTCCGATGTTCCAATCAACATTTGTATTCACCGAAAACATGACACTCGTATCAGACATCGGCAGCTAGGATAATTGCGTAGTACTGCAGAGCAGAAAGGAAAAAGATTGGCAAAAATGCTTCAATATTATAATAAAATCAAAGGTTCGTTTGAATACTTTTTACTTTGCTGTCGTGGTGTGGCAATTGCAAAAGACAGACAAACCGATGGCCTTTGGTGGTTTTGCAAATATGATCGACATATCAGCTGTAATGCATTCAAGGATGTGAAACCAAATTGGAAAACAAACAAAGCACTATTGCGACGAGTTTTTTGCGTGAGCTTGGAATATCACTTGCACACTCACACGTGTCGCTGGGAAAAGTGTGCCATGAACCGAATCAGCGGAATTTTTGCTTTCGGCGATTAGCAACAATTCAGTAATTGAATTAGTGGGGGAGCCCAGTAACTCAATAACCCAGTCCACATCTTTAGTGCTCCGCGAACCTTCAGAAACATCATCCCGATCATTGAACATACATACATTCAAAAAGATCCAAAAGTGTTCCTTCGAATGCCGAATGCTTGTATAAAATGTGCTGAAGAGAAACTAATTTAATGTAACAGACAATAAAATATAAATGTAAATATGTTATTGGTGGTAAATCATGATTTTGACTACAAACAAATTACGTTGCTAGTGCAAAATACGTAGACATACCGTATGTGTCACGCACAGCATTACTACTGTATCCATGACCGACAGCTACCTCAAACATTTAATCTTCCTTGCCCTCTTCATTTTCATCATCATCTAAACGAATTTCCTTAAATTTTTAATTGTTGAAATTTTGCAGCCGTCGAAAATCAAGACATATAACAAAAATATCGCATCCTGCCACAATGCCAGCAGGAAACCCCACTTTGTATGTAGTCAATGTTTTGTGTTAAAGGTGTCGCATTAGACACTTGCAATTTCGGTCGCACTTCAATTTGCGACGATGTGGCCTTGTAATAGTTCGTAGACGAATCCAAGCAAATCAACGCAGATGTAATAGAATTACATTTCTCAACAATACTCATAATATAGCTAAGCGGTAATTGGAATCCATGCAACAAGTATCACATGGACTTTTGTCTTAGCCAGATGTTTCTATGCCACAGAATATGCTTTAACTCTGGACTACGCATTTCTCCAGAAGCCCTAGAGCACATATTTTCCGCTGACCTTGGCCCATTATATTGCTGCTGTTGCCATTGGTTACGATTTGGCTCTTTGCCTCTAGGCTTGCTTCAGCATACGCTAAGATATTATGAGTGTACATTGGCCAGTTTGTTTTGCTCCATTGTCAAGGATACAACAAAAACACATTGAAGTGTTGAATTGAATTTAAACAAATAGCAAGTGAAGTTTGTTTTATATCACAAATTAGTTATGGAATTTGTGTGTGCAAAATATCACTTTCAGGAGCGGCTGTAGCTGCAAGGACATTGTTTATTGGTAAGGCGAATATTAAACTAATGGGTGTCTCAATAAGAATGCACTTATTCAATTTAAAATAAAAACAAGTAATTTTTAAGATACTGGGTGACTGATGAAAGACGCTAGCAAAAAAAATGTAATAATTTTTTTTCACTATTTAATGAAAAGACTTGTAAAAATTTTGCTGAGCATGGGACAGTCAACAGAAGACCCTACCATCGAAACCCTTCAGTGCGGATGGGGGAAACAATCTCTGCTGTAACTGCTGCCATACAAAACAATCCAAGAGTTTCGACAAGAAACTTATCTGCTCAAATGGGTATAAGCAGACAGTCATTGCAGTCAATTATGCACAAAGATTGAGCATGCTACTTGAGCATGTTGAGGGACTTGGGGTTGCCCCAACCGGATTGAGGTTGTCACGACCGAATGAATGAAATTCGGCTGAAGCAATCTTCAATTATATTCACTCAGTCAACTAAATTTTCTAAAATTTCGATTGGAACTTGAAATTAATTCGAATGCAAGAACCGAAATTGGTACCACCAAATTCGGTTGAAGTGACCGAATGTGGCATTAATGTGATTGTAGTAACCGAATTTGGCATCAGTTCGTTTGTAACTATCGAATTTGGTATCAATTCGGTCGCACTAACCGAATCTTGCCTTAATTCGATTGCAACGACCGAATTTGGCATCAATTCGGTGGTAACTACCGAATTTGGTACAAAGTCGGTTGAATTTGAAATTAATTCGGATGCAAGAACCGAAATTTGTGCCACCAAATTTGGTTGAAGTGACCGAATGTGGCATTAATGTGATTGTAGTAACCGAATTTGGCATCAGTTCGTTTGTAACTATTTGCGGGGACGTCAACAACTAGGAGGGTTTTATGTTTATCATTTTCATATTGCGTTTTCGTTACCAACATACTTATAATGATGGCTGAAGGCAAACCTAGCCCACCATGGTTTTGCATTTTATCTACTGCAAGGATGGTTATGTTTCAGCCGCCCATAATCGATCACACGCTGACCAGAATGCAGTGTATCCAAACTGGATTTTTGTTTCTTTACTTTTGATCCTAAGTTGGTCAGTTGTGTTAGGTCATCCGCCTTCAAAGGACTAAAGAATATGTCCGCCAGTTAGAAGAGCTTTAGTGGATATTTAAACTGAGACGCATCAGTGATCGCATTACCAACCAGGCTGCCCATTCGTTTCAACTTACCAATCTATCTAGCTAACGGAGGGCTTCGATAAAGCCATTGCTAGGGGCAAACTAGTGAGTAGTGATCTGATTGGACTGCCCAATAGAGGAAACATTTCTGACCACTCCCAAATGAATGGCTATCAGAAATTTTCACCTGTGCTTTAAAACCTTTTTAACGTTGAACATGTTCGCCTTATGTTCAGCCGAAACGAAAAGTGGCTACCTGAGAACAAAACTTGTTGCTCAGTGTAACCTATGGCATCGATTACTTGGGAAATTTATTTGTATTGCCATAAAACACTTTTTTTTAGTTTTGTCGCTAGGGGAGGGTTAAGACAAAAATACCTATAGGCCATATATTTATATATTATATCAACAGTTGGGCGACTATATACGGGGTCAAGAGATTGCTTGGCAAAGGATTGAAGTGACAGATTGTGCTAAGAAGAGATGTTATTATAAACAACTGATTTAAACGTAGTTGCTAATTTATAGAACTGATCTAAACACAATTTATGTATAGGTAAATAAATAAATAAATAGTTTCCCATAGGTGTAGGTATAGGTATAGGTATAGGTATAGGTATAGGTATAGGTATAGGTATAGGTATAGGTATAGGTATAGGTATAGGTATAGGTATAGGTATAGGTATAGGTATAGGTATAGGTATAGGTATAGGTATAGGTATAGGTATAGGTATAGGTATAGGTATAGGTATAGGTATAGGTATAGGTATAGGTATAGGTATAGGTATAGGTATAGGTATAGGTATAGGTATAGGTATAGGTATAGGTATAGGTATAGGTATAGGTATAGGTATAGGTATAGGTATAGGTATAGGTATAGGTATAGGTATAGGTATAGGTATAGGTATAGGTATAGGTATAGGTATAGGTATAGGTATAGGTATAGGTATAGGTATAGGTATAGGTATAGGTATAGGTATAGGTATAGGTATAGGTATAGGTATAGGTATAGGTATAGGTATAGGTATAGGTATAGGTATAGGTATAGGTATAGGTATAGGTATAGGTATAGGTATAGGTATAGGTATAGGTATAGGTATAGGTATAGGTATAGGTATAGGTATAGGTATAGGTATAGGTATAGGTATAGGTATAGGTATAGGTATAGGTATAGGTATAGGTATAGGTATAGGTATAGGTATAGGTATAGGTATAGGTATAGGTATAGGTATAGGTATAGGTATAGGTATAGGTATAGGTATAGGTATAGGTATAGGTATAGGTATAGGTATAGGTATAGGTATAGGTATAGGTATAGGTATAGGTATAGGTATAGGTATAGGTATAGGTATAGGTATAGGTATAGGTATAGGTATAGGTATAGGTATAGGTATAGGTATAGGTATAGGTATAGGTATAGGTATAGGTATAGGTATAGGTATAGGTATAGGTATAGGTATAGGTATAGGTATAGGTATAGGTATAGGTATAGGTATAGGTATAGGTATAGGTATAGGTATAGGTATAGGTATAGGTATAGGTATAGGTATAGGTATAGGTATAGGTATAGGTATAGGTATAGGTATAGGTATAGGTATAGGTATAGGTATAGGTATAGGTATAGGTATAGGTATAGGTATAGGTATAGTAGGGCGGGTCGATTTGTAGGGAGTGAGAAAATTCACCAATTTCCCTATGATTTCCGTATTCTATGGGTTATTCCATGAAAATTTGCCGAAGGTACCATACCTCTATCGTTAAAATCGAGTCACCTACTTTTTGTTGGTAAAAAGTTCAAAAGTTACGGGCATTTTTGTCCAAATTTTGGACCATTTTTCCAATTTTTTCATGATTTTGTCCAAGAATATTACTTTCATGGCCATGTTTTTGGCTCAATCCATTATTTAGTTCAATTTACAATTCAAAACGAAGTGTTTAAGCCCAAATTTATCGAATTCGGTTGATTAATTCATGCGATATTGCTAAAACAAAATAACACATAAAACCAACTTTTTGATTTTTTTCTCTTTTTATTTTTTTTTCTACAAAAATTCAAATTAAGAGATAATAAAGTATCTATCAACCTATTATCAAAAAAAATATTCAATTTGAGTGTAGTAAAAGACAAAATGTGAAAAAAAACATTATTTTTTCTGAAAGTCTTGTTTGCTTTCAAGTCTGGGTGTTTTCGTACGGCTCTCTAATGTCGTCGCCATAGCGCCTTCTACATTCTTTCCTGCAACTCGTTTAGCAGTGGCAGCCAGCAATTGGACATGTCTTTCCGTTCCTTGAATGTGTAAAGGAATTTGTGGATCATCGAACGGTGGCGCTTCGTAATTTAAATATCCCTCCAAATGTTCATACGAATAACTTTGCAAACGGTGGTTCGAAAAAAATGGTATCGTCATTTAAATCAATCATATTTGTATATTCCGTACAATTAAAGTTTATAAGAGATTTTTTATAAACTCTAAGTTCCGTTGGGTCGACAATATCTCTTCGGTAATGTAAAATCTTCTTTACAGCAATGTTTCGTTTTTCCATTCTATCATCAAACAACATAGATAGCAAGATATTTTCTGAGTGTGCAAAATATGGATTATCTTGAATTACTGTATTTACAACTCCAAGTAAATTCGGTGGTAAAAATCGTGTCCAAGTAATAAATTTAAAAAGTAATGTACTACCGTATGCGGCAGAGCTATAATACTTAACATTGAAATACATTGGCGTGTATACTTTATTATATAGTTAGCCAGAATTTTTAAATTTTCAGTTGGATTATTAGTTGTCACATACAACCGTAATAATCTATTGGCTTTGGTCAGCCAACGAGAATGTGCAATTGGCCCTGGTTTTATGTGAGACACCACACCATTAGAAATTGCATTGGCCATTAACATCAAGTACCTCGAATCGGTAGATAATTCTTCTGGATTTAAATCACCAGGAGGCATATTTTCCAAACCGATTTCCTCAAAATCGGGTACCACCTGAAAAGAAAACATAAAAGCTAAAAAATAGAATGAAAACTGGTAAAGAATCAGCTATAAAAATTACATACCGGAAGATTTTCACAATCAGCAATTTTTGAGCTCAACTTTCCGGTAGTTGATCGTGGTCCAGTGGTGGTTGATTTGTCCAAAGTGTCAAACAAATGTCTAAACGGAAGCTCGTTAAAGTGCAGAAGACACACAAATCAGTGCTGTGGTCTCTTTAACTGTTTTTCGAATAGTCGCAAAATTCCACCGTGTACGCCAGTATTTGTTGGTTCACCATCAGCGCATATGGCAATTAATGAATCGAGAGACAATTGTTTTTCTTGGAAGAATTCAATCAATTTGTTGACTTTGCTTGCCGCAGTTTCACTTTCTAGTTTTGTGTAGCCTATCAATTGAGATTTTGGCTCCCTCAAAACAACTAGATGAGGTCCTTTAACCATCCTTGGATGCAACTTCTCATCAATTTGTTCTACAGTTAGAGCATCATTTTTCCTGCCGTCGAATGAAAATGATATCAAATTTGAGCCATCATACCGCTTACGAAGTGCGTCTTGTCTCCATTTTTCTCTTTCTCTACGAAGTTTACTTTTATCCATGATGACAAGATTGCCATGAGCATCTTTTACGCCCAGGTCTTCCATCAGAGCTGTTGCCAATGCTGATCCCATTCTATCATGCACACCAAATCTGTCACACATCATTGCATAGTTTTTAGTATTGTATCTGGGAGTGTATGTTTGTTGTGGTAGGTATGTTTGTTGTGGTAGAACTAATTCTGAACCTCCTCTCACATCAACTTCCATTTCGTCATAATGTGGTTCGTATGTAGGATCGTTGCTCACTGGGATTGTTGGTATAGTCGTTGGTATCGTCTCTTCACTTCCACTATCGTGTTCCGGTATCGTTTGTATTCTGTCATTATATTGATCGCGCATGAAATCTTTTAAGTTTTCTGGGACAGATCCACGTGAGCAGTCGTTTTCTTTCAAGTTGCATTTACATTTTGGAAAAATGCTCCAAAATTTGGACAAAAATGCCCGTAACTTTTGAACCGTTGGACCAATATTGGAGATTTTTTTTTGTAAATTGATCAAAATGAGCTCACCCTTCCAACGCGCCGATTAAACCCGATCGATAGTTTTTGAGTTAAGGATGTGAACGTGTAGGTAATATTTCATACGAACGTCAATTTGGGAAAAAATCTACCAACAAAAAGTAGGGGACTCGATTTTAACGATAGAGGTATGGTTCCTTTGGCAAATTTTCATGGAATAACCCATAGAATACGGAAATCATAGAGAAATTGTCGAAAAATAAATCGACCCGCCCTAAGGTATAGGTATAGGTATAGGTATAGGTATAGGTATAGGTATAGGTATAGGTATAGGTATAGGTATAGGTATAGGTATAGGTATAGGTATAGGTATAGGTATAGGTATAGGTATAGGTATAGGTATAGGTATAGGTATAGGTATAGGTATAGGTATAGGTATAGGTATAGGTATAGGTATAGGTATAGGTATAGGTATAGGTATAGGTATAGGTATAGGTATAGGTATAGGTATAGGTATAGGTATAGGTATAGGTATAGGTATAGGTATAGGTATAGGTATAGGTATAGGTATAGGTATAGGTATAGGTATAGGTATAGGTATAGGTATAGGTATAGGTATAGGTATAGGTATAGGTATAGGTATAGGTATAGGTATAGGTATAGGTATAGGTATAGGTATAGGTATAGGTATAGGTATAGGTATAGGTATAGGTATAGGTATAGGTATAGGTATAGGTATAGGTATAGGTATAGGTATAGGTATAGGTATAGGTATAGGTATAGGTATAGGTATAGGTATAGGTATAGGTATAGGTATAGGTATAGGTATAGGTATAGGTATAGGTATAGGTATAGGTATAGGTATAGGTATAGGTATAGGTATAGGTATAGGTATAGGTATAGGTATAGGTATAGGTATAGGTATAGGTATAGGTATAGGTATAGGTATAGGTATAGGTATAGGTATAGGTATAGGTATAGGTATAGGTATAGGTATAGGTATAGGTATAGGTATAGGTATAGGTATAGGTATAGGTATAGGTATAGGTATAGGTATAGGTATAGGTATAGGTATAGGTATAGGTATAGGTATAGGTATAGGTATAGGTATAGGTATAGGTATAGGTATAGGTATAGGTATAGGTATAGGTATAGGTATAGGTATAGGTATAGGTATAGGTATAGGTATAGGTATAGGTATAGGTATAGGTATAGGTATAGGTATAGGTATAGGTATAGGTATAGGTATAGGTATAGGTATAGGTATAGGTATAGGTATAGGTATAGGTATAGGTATAGGTATAGGTATAGGTATAGGTATAGGTATAGGTATAGGTATAGGTATAGGTATAGGTATAGGTATAGGTATAGGTATAGGTATAGGTATAGGTATAGGTATAGGTATAGGTATAGGTATAGGTATAGGTATAGGTATAGGTATAGGTATAGGTATAGGTATAGGTATAGGTATAGGTATAGGTATAGGTATAGGTATAGGTATAGGTATAGGTATAGGTATAGGTATAGGTATAGGTATAGGTATAGGTATAGGTATAGGTATAGGTATAGGTATAGGTATAGGTATAGGTATAGGTATAGGTATAGGTATAGGTATAGGTATAGGTATAGGTATAGGTATAGGTATAGGTATAGGTATAGGTATAGGTATATGTATAGGTATAGGTATATAGGTTGAAGGGGAAAGCAAATAACATAGAACATGTTAGAAACAAATAACGAGTTCAACCGAAGCCGTAATATCGGCCCATTGTGGTTCCCTTATAAATAATTGGATGGAGGAAGGAGTAAGGAATAGTTGTAGAGAATAGGAAGATTGTAGGAGAGACGGTACGTTAAAGTAGAAAGTCTAGCGCAACAATTCTTCTCAGTTGTCCGCTTGTGCTCTGCAGAACCAGTGAGATTTTTTCATGAATTTGACAAGTGGTTTAATTATAAGTCACTGAGGTTTTCGAAGGGCCTCCCCGCCAGGAAGGTCAGATGATACTTTTACAGTCATCTTACAAAACAAGTTCTGTATTGACTCCTCCTCTTCTTCACCTAAACAACTTGTTCAGAAGTCTTCGTATGGAAATTTCATACATGCAGTCATGTGGCCTATCACGCAGTGTCCAATTATGACACCTGTGAGTGTACTGAGTATGTTCTAACCAAGGGAGAGCAGCACTTTGGTACGTGTTCCATCAATGGCCAGCCAAAGAGACCGAGGTATTCTACAGTTATGTACCGATTCCCATATTGACTTGGTTAACGCTACTCCCAGTTCGTCGACTTGGTTCATCAGTACCACGAACGGAATGTGCACATCCAGGGTCGCAGCGTCTTCTCGTGCACAGGAGCCTGTTCTTGCGCATTTGTCTGATATTTCGTTGCCGTGAATGTTGCTATGTCCCGGTACCCAGCAGAGCGTGATTTTGTGTGCCTGAGTTTGGGTTTATGGATAAGAAGCAGTCCATCGTACAACGCGATTTAATGATTATTGAGGCTAAGTCCTCGAGGGCTGTCCTGCTGTCGACGTAGATTTTGAGTTTATAGATAAATAAAATAAATGGTTTCCCATTACATTCCATGAAGGTATTGGGGAGAACTTCTCACAACCAAATTTTGAGTTTCGCTGGAGATATGTGCCGCTCCAAAATCTGTTTTGCTGGTGGAAATCCTGAGATTTAGGGTTTCGGAGTATATTGCCGATCCCGTGCCCGCTTCCACTTTAGATCTATCCGGGAAGATGAAGATTTCACCGGCGTCAGTAATGCTCACAGACGCCCAGTCTTCACGGCTAGGTATTATCACTTTAAATTTTTTGTCCTGAATTATTTACTGAGCCATCTCTTTAAAAACTTAAACAGTTTCCTTATAGTCAATTTAAGGCCCAAATTTTTCTTCGTACAGCGAATCATAGATTTTTTGAAAATCATTTCTAAATTAATTGTTATCATTTACATACATTTATAATACTATCGGATCCTAGTGATTAATTTATTGTCTGTATTACAATCTTCGTATAGTCAAGTCTGTTTTTTGAAAAACAAGAAAATTGTAGAAGGGATGTTAGTCTCGCAATTGCAGATATTCGATTTCTGTTAACAACAAACAGCGCCGTCTATTCCCCAAGAGTTTTGTCTGATAACAACAATCAGCTGATTTCAGCAAATATTTACCTAATATACAAACAGAAGCCTATACAAGCACACGCACTCACTAACACGCATTTAAACCTTTGGTAATAAAATGCAAACACAAAAAAAAACAAAACGCCGCACCAGTAATACCAACAATATGAAGGGATAAAAGCCAAGAATATTTGGTAAAACATAACCAATTCGAAAGAGAGATACATTTAGAGTTACAAACATGAGAAAAGCTTTCGCCGTAAAAGCTAAGGATTCGCCCTAACTGGCAATAAAACAAAGCAAAAGCTTTCAATACGACATCAATGAATGGGTGCCCTATAACTTGGGCAAATTCATTTAAGACAGTTTACGAGCAACTTTCAAACCGTTCAGATCAAAATTGCGGATTTAAAAAAATACCGGAAAATTGCATATCGCTGGAAATATTTTGCAAAATATCAAAAAGAGCCAGTAAAATTATAATTTGGGGATATAAAAAAGGACTAAAATTATCTTTGTGCAATATTTAGCTACAATTGTGAGATGTCAGTAACAACTTCCGGCGTTTTAAAGTTTGGAATCACGGCTGTGCCATCTAATGCCTATAAAATAAAAAATAGCTTCACACATACTTAAGCAAAACAAAAATAATAATAAACATGTGTGTGCGTTCACGTTAATTTGTATACAAAACGGTGTTTGTGTAAGTGTAAGTGCGTCTTATCGTGTCACTTTCCCGTAGATAACGAATATCTGTTTCAACTTATCGGTCCTACGAGTGCTGTTACAAGTGTGTGTCTTATATCCTGTTTTTGTTCTACTTCTTTGGATTTGCCTTAACTTTACCTGCCCTCAGTAATGTGGTCCTTCTAAGGATCCTTATATAAACCACGAAAGATGATGTATGTGCGTGTATAACTTACTAACACTTACACTACTTACATGTGTGTATAGGTGTAGTTTTATACATAAATAACAACAGACGTCAACACACAACAACAACAACTTGTGCAAATTGTTCCAACTACACAAATGTATCGAGAGGGAATAATTTCAAAATAAACCATAACAACATTATGCTGTCGCTTAAAGTTCCAACATCCTTTCTATGTTTTTGAACGCTCTCTTCTGTGATGCGTTTTACTTTTACAAATTGAATCTTAAATCTTCAAAATTGGAAACTGATGTTGCAATCCATATAAATAATGCAATAAATTACAAGTGCATATGCAATCGAAGAGTAAAAGAAATTTTTGAAAATAAAATTCATTACAATGAATACTACAGCAATATAATACAAAACATTGGGGAAACGTAAATAATGTCAATGTATTAAGGATTTCTTTACACCGAATAAAAGATAATGGAGGTAATTTGTTTTTGAATTGTTTATTTTCAGAAGAAAAATGTATATGTGGGATATAAGGATTTTACTAGTTTGGTACTTTGGGGTTTTACTCTAAACGGATTATCAATTGATTCGAAAAAAAGAAAAGAAAAATTACCATTCCATTTTTAATAAAGGGTGCAAAAAAATTGTAAATAAATCTAAAAGTTTTCAGAGAATTATCTTGATATTTTTTTATTATGATAGAAGGATCTATTACAATTATGTGTGAAACAAAATATCAGTCAAATGCTTGCCACGGATTCGGTCGCAAACCTCTATCCGATGGTCCATATTTTCAATGACTCTGAGATATAATTGAGACTCAATATCGTTAATGTGCCGAATTATCTCATCTTTTAGCTCTTGAATTGATCCTGGCTTATTGACGTACACTTTTTTTTTAAACATCCTCAAAGAAAGGAGTCCAACGGTGTCAAATCACATGATAGTGGCGGCCAATTAACATCGCCACAACGTGAGATAACACGGCCGTTGAATTTCTCGAGCAAAAGAAGCATTGTTTCGTTGTCTGTGTGGCAAGTGGCACCATCCTGTTGGAACCACATATCGTCCAGGTCCATATCCTCAATTTCTGGCCACAAGAAGTCCGTTATCATGCTGACTAAAAAAAACACGAAGTGTACGAAATGCATTTAGATTTGAATGCCCATTTTCGTAAAAGGATTCAACAATCTTAACTCGCTGCTCAATTGTGTAGCTCCCATGGTTGAATTTGTCAAATACTGAAACCAAGAAAAGTCAAATTAACTTGGGCAAAAAACTTGACGTTAAGGTGTGACTCACAATTAACACCTTGCATTATAGTTTTACCACCCGTTACTTTCAATCACTCTACTCAAAAACGTTCATCCAATTTTAACGATTGTACCTATAATGGCTTTGAACTCCTTTCCATACAAGAAACCGCATTTCCAATTACAATCCATGAAGGGATTGGCGAGAGCTTCTCACAACCAGTGAGCTGTATTCTAACTTTTCACTAACTGATGGGGACCTCCAGTTTCCCGCCGGTTCTGAACGGAATTATATGAAGCTTTTTCATGGCTAACTACTCGATAGTGTCATCACCAATAAGCGCGATAGCCGTCGTTGAAGGAAATGTAATGTGGTCAAAGTCGGGAGCGAACCCACGTTCTCATGCACAAAAGCCGCGCACACTAGTCATTGCACCACCAACGGCCATTTTCATACATATAAACACGTACTAAATTGAGCATAGATGTTGGGCCTTAGTGCGTATACTTGATATGCATTTCATTATATAGGAATGTTTTTTGGCCGCCATTTTTGTTTGGCTGACATTTGTTAGTTTATATTTAACAGTTGTGCAAAGCAGTCGATAACAATTTATTATGGAGCATCTAACGCACCAACAATGTGATGAAAATATTAAAATATTTCATCTAAAGTAAATAATCATTCAATTGTAAAAACGAGAAAAATTTTCCGGGATATTTTTGGTTTAAATACCGAGCAAGTCAAACATTCAGCGTATTGTTAGAATTTTGAAACTTTAGTTCATTTCTCGTAATCAACTTATCGCCAAACTTTGATATCAATTAATCGAAGGTTTCGGTCGCCGTATGGCACGCAGCGCCATCCTGTTGAAACCACATCTCACGAGGATCAATGTAGTCCATATTGGCAAACAACAAATTATTGACCTTATTGGGGTAACGATCTCCATTAGCCGTAATGCGAGCTGGGGCTGCATTTATGACGAAATAGGGTCCGATGATGGTGCCAGCAAGTTAACCGCACCAAACCGTGCAGTTTTCTGAATGTAATGGAGTCCGTTAAGCCAAAGACAATCCCCATCGCTGATCACAATTTTGCTATAGATCATCGGGTCAGTTTCCAACTGCTTTAGAGCCCAAGCAGGCCCGGGTGCAGGCCAAGATCTTTGCGCAAAATTTCCACAGACAGAACTCCAATTTCTGCAACCTTCTTCCACACTGTCATTTACAGCAGTGATATTCTGTTCACTACGTACATCCCTTCGACGTATTGGTGCTATTGCATCATTTAGAGGGTATGTGGTGCGAAATCTATCCACAGTTCGAAGGACTTAAGTTGCGCGAATCGATGGCTTATTTATAAGGTTAATTTGGTTGCATTGTTCAAGAGTAAATATACTCACGATAATTTGCCAGATTATATGGATCATAAATGTCAAAAGGACAGCGCTGTATGAGAGTTCGTTTGACAGCTAACCCTTTCGTAAATCCTATTTAAAAAAAACACCCTTTAGGAATGATATTCGAGTGTTCTTACATTGGCATTTTGCTAATTTTCTAGGCAAAAAATTAATGTTACGTATACGCAGTAGGGTGATGTCTTTTATACAACCTCGTTTCCCTGTATCATATTTAGATGAGTTTTTATATACATAGATTAGATAAAATATTACATATAAGGTGATTCGATTAAAAAACCTCACGCACAAAATGATTTTAAAATTTTTGATGTGTTAACATCTATAGCGGCGTATAGGGACTAAATCTATCAGAGTCAGATTTCATGCTGCTGCTAAAACCAGATTTTATGCTGCTGCTAAACCAGATTTTCTGCGACTGCGAAAGAGAATAATGACGTGTTAAACAAAAATGAGCGAGCAAGAGAGCAATGAAAGAGTGTTGTGACAGGGGTGAGGCAAACGAAATTGTGTCTACAGCGTATGTATTGACATAATAATGTATGTATGCACATGTGTCTGTTGCTGTTGTTGAACGGAGATATAAAGCATAGCCACGCAAAATTTCATTTGCAAGCCCATGGGCTTGCGCAGTCGACGTTATGGTGACATACGTATACGTCAGCTACTTCGGACAAAGTATGTGTGATGTTGTGTGTTTGGTTGTTTCGTTGTTGTTGCTATGGCCAAACAAAGCGAGTCATTTGATGTTCAGCATTGCCCGGTGTATACAAAAAAACTATTATTTTTTATTTTCCAATGTAACATTTACTAATGTGTTTATAGAAATCGAACAGGTACCGTGTAGCAAAAAGGTGTTAACGCATCATCCGTGAGTTCGAACATTCATTGATTTTTTTTTATTTATCAGCATTTTGGGCAACTTTTTGAAATCACTGTAAGCAGATATATGATTGAACACAAGCTTTAGAGCCACATATACGTAATATTACATAGGATCATCAAACACACAAGTAAGTTAAATATTCACGTTGTCATTGGAGAGGATGAATCTCAGTGGGAGGTTGTCCTTGTTACGGCAGCAGTTGTATAAGTCTTGCATAACTTTGATCGCACGCTCACAGCACTGGTTGCTTCGGACAATGCTGATTGGAGATTCATTTGTTTTCCAGTGTGTCTTCAAGCATTTGAGAGCTGTTTCGTAGTCATTCAGAGCTACAGATAGTTCTTCAAAATCTTCTGCGCGGAACAATTGACTACTGAACCAATGATCAGTCCATGAGTAAGAAATGAGTGAACAGATTTTACGCAACCTGTTCCGGGTTTCAGGAATCATAATAAACGCAAGAAGAGATAGAATGGCACAAGAGTTTCAGCGTGCATTGGAGATGTTTGGGATCTGCTTAAACTTTACAAAAGGGATCTCACTCCTTTCAGTGAAGTGACGGAAGTCACAAGTGAGGTGGAAGAGAAACTTCATGTCGTCTCTTCGGCCGCATGTGTCCTTAATCTCAGTTTTACCCTTGCTGAAGGCTGCTTTCAATTGATCATAATTCTGCACAAAGAATAACTCGAACAGTCGACCCATGGAGCTCATCGTGCATGACAACGCGAAGAATGCGATCCAGCACATGGTGCTGGCAACTGATGAACTTGGGTTTGGAGTGAGCTTTCTCTTCGAACATTTGCTGCAGTCGAACTACAATGCCTGTATTTTGCCGGTGTCGGCAACAATCATCACAATTGATCCCCACAGGTTGAACTCATCTAACAAATTCTGGAGTCCTTCTGCGATTGTTTGAGCTTTCAATTTGAGCACTTAATTTCTTTGCATTCATTCTTGAGGACCACGGCCTGATATTCACAGCTCTCAATGTGTTTGCCGTCAAAGTACATGTTCCACTTCTCCAGATAAAGCGTGCTTACCAAGTACTACTTCACCCGAGCAGCTTCCTTGTAGATAGCCTTGTGGATTCCTGACTGACATGGGGTTGGGATTTCAATGCCCTCAGTGGAAAGGTGGTGGCACACCGTTGCTGCTCCGTGGGACGACAGCTTTGAGCTTATAACAAGGCGTCTTGCAATATTTGTTGGGTTATGCTTCCTTTTGCTCGTTGATGCTGCATTGTCATCCTCCGAAGGACAATCTGTACTGTTGTCGAATGAGTCCGTGCTACTTTCGGAACAATGAGGTATCGCTGAGCTGGAAAGTGTGGACACAGTCGCTTCCATTGCCCTCTTTCGCTTCGATGGGTGGGTGGTATTGGCACCACCAGGTTTGCCGCTGGAATATCCAATGCGGCCTTTGCTCTCAATTTGCAGTTTGTAGAGGTTCTCCTCCTCTTTGCACATCCATTCGCCTTTTACCTTGGTCATGTCAAACAGTTCCTTCAATTAATCAAACTTTGGTTTTTTTCTGCTTGTGGTCTTTTGCACAAATGGCTTGATCAGATATATGCGGGAAATTCAATATTTTGCTCCATAGTGCTTTAAGCTCTATAGCAATTAGACCGTTCCTCTCTCTCCGTACTTTGGCAGTGGACTCAAGAAATTGGAAGCGTCCAATGACGTGGTTTTTCAGGGGCATGCGACTCTGTTCAGTCAATAATGGTGCTTCAACAATTGCCAGGTTACCTCTTCTTGATGCCGCTTGAAACTGAACTAGGTTCTTTGTCCAGGTTTCATTGTTTTTCTCCGTGTTAGAAGAGCTCTTCTTGAATGACATGTTGTATTCTACTCAACAACTTAAATGGAAAAGCCCTTGCCGTTATTAAAGGCCTCAATTACACCGTGTTACAGGACAGAATGTGTGTAACCAAATTTACTTTTTCGGAAAGGGGATAAAAAATAAAAATACACGTGTATCGGCGATTTTCATGTACACGTCAGAATTTTTTTTTTTTAGTTTTGAAGTATAAAGCTCGTAGTGGCCTGTGCGAAAGCCTTTGGACCGATTTTTAACCCTTTTTCAGTGATCCAATCGAGCTGATTTTTTGCAGGCAGACTCGTGGAAATGACTGTATCACGTCAAATTTTTTAAAAAATAGATTTTTATCAATTCTCAGATTTTCCTAAATTTTTTTTTTTCAAATGGTTATCGTTTTTTTTTAAGGTTTCAGTTCGTTAAAAAAACAATTTTTTTTTATTACTTTTGTTTTATAAAAATAAAGAATTGTTACATTAAAAATTTTAATGTTTTTAAAGAAATTTAGGCCTTTTATTTAGCGGTTGTAAGCATTTGCTTCAGTATCGCGACAAATAGACCAACAGTATTCGCCAAGCATATGCGTAATGTCTTTTCCTTTAAAGCGCTTTTCAATAGCCGCAATGTCCTGATGGAACCTTTCGCCATGCTCATCGCTACAAGCTCCTAAATCATCAGGGAGAAAATATAAATGATTGTGAAGAAAATGGATCTTTAGCGACCTTAATATGCCCATTTCGCCATATGCCGAAACAATTTCAGCTACAATATTTCTATAATTGGCAGCTCGTTTGTTGCCAAGAAACTGCTCAATAACGGCAACTGTACCTTTCCATGCACGTTGTTCGGTAGCATTTAGTTTTGATGAAAATTCAGAACTTGCAATTATTTTTTTTATCTGCGGACCATTGAAAACACCTTAAATCAAAAAAATCATTAAAAAACATAAAGTTACTGAATGACTTCTTAAGAAAATACCTGCATGAATCTTTGCGCCGCTCAATTTCGGAAAAATTTTGCGTAAAGTTGCAATGGCCTCGCCATCACGATCCAGTTTTTTAACAAAATTTGATACGAGACCGAGCGTAATGTGTAGTGGAGGCAAAATATTTTGAGACGGCTGCACAATGGTAGATTCTCTATACTTTCTACGCCTACTTTGTAGCATGTTCGCGGCTTCCACTTAAATTCAGTGTAATGCTCATCTCTTTTTCGACCTTCCCATGTACACAAAAAGCACTGGTGGGTTGGAAATCCACGCTTAACACCCATGAGTAAACCGACCACTTTCAGATCGCAGCATATTTTCCAATTACGCTCTTTGTACTTTAGCAGCTGTAATATTAATTCCATGCATTAATTCCATGCATTCGTATGTTTCCTTGAGGTTTGTGGCACATGCGATCGGGACAGATGGATGTATGTTACCGATATGAAGCAGCACGACTTTAAGGCTGTTGACCGATGCATCGATGAAAAGTCGGCACTCCTCTGAAATATGAGGGTAACCAATTTTTGCAAACATCAAATCAATATCATAACAATAAGCTAGGTTTTTTTCCCCGATCTTCGTGCAATTTAAAAAATTCGTCATATGGAATAGTGGTACCTCGACCACGAGCGGCTGTTATTCTAAAATCAGCCGCCACTATATTCCACTGCTTAAAGCATAATGCAAAGAGTTCTGCTGTTCTCCTCGACAAATTTCCGTCTCGTACGAGGTCATTGAAGTCGGCTTGCGTTATTAAATGCGGCACTGCAGTCCCAATTTCACTGGGTGTTGCCACAAATTCCGATACTTGTGGACTCTCGCATCTGGCATTCGATGCAAGAAAAATTGATAGCACTGTTAGTACAACTGTTGATTCTGCATCGCTTATTTCGGGAACATTATCAAAAATCTCCACTGAAGCCGCTACACGCTCTTCTGGTGAGTATAGAACTGCTGGAATTACCGATTCTACATTAGCGTAGCGAATTTTGTTGCGGTGAATGTATTGGTACCCTTTTGTTTGAGCAAAAGTTACACAAAAGTAGCACAATTCATTGCAATGCTCCGTGCGTGGTAGCCAAATTGTTGGTACAGCGTACTTTATTGTTGACCTTCCATCAGTAACTTGCACAAATTTCTATAGCAATAGTCGCACACGACTTCCGGAGTATACCACAAGTAAGGAACATAAGCAGTTTTAAATATTTTCTGAAACGAATTCACCACTGTTTTAGTAATATTTTTCAAATTTTTACTTGGTGCGAATAAGCCACAAACGTAACAAAATTTATTTCGCGTCGGACACTGAATTTTTTTCAGATGAATTATATACAAATACGTTTTCGCACAACAGAACTTAAAACAATTTTGCAATTCATTATTTCATCTGCTAGACCAGTTGTAAGTGTTGTAAAAGTCAAAAACTGTTTAGTGTTAGAAGGTTACTATTGATTAACTACAACTATATCGAGTAGGATGGGTCAAAAAACATTTTTTTTTTCGTAACGCTTAAGTAGTTTAAAAATTTGGAGTCCCTTCAAGTTATGCTAAGAAAAGTGAAAAAAATATTTTTTTTTCAAAAATAATAAAAATTGGGAAAAATCTGAGAATTGATAAAAATTGTTTTTAAAGAATTTGACGTGATACAGTCATTTCCACGAGTCTGCCTGCAAAAAATCAGCTCGATTGGATCACTGAAAAAGGGTTAAAAATCGGTCCAAAGGCTTTCACACAGGCCACTACGAGCTTTATACTTCAAACTTAAAAAAAAAAAAATTCTGACGTGTACATGAAAATCGACGATACACGTGTATTTTTATTTTTTCTCCGCTGTCTGAATATGTGCATTTGGTTCATAGGACAGAAAAAAATCTATTTTTTGTAACACCGTGTTATAATTCACTATTCACTTTTAAAAAACTAAACTCCTTGTACTCTTCGTGTTCGTCGCGACTTATTGAATGACACAAATCGATCAATGAACACCTATTTATACTACGTATTTTTCAATATTTTACTGACTGGTACTAATGAATGGGCGCATCTTTTTTACGCGGCACGCACGTGTGCTTTGTAAATTTTTCAAAACTTTCAAAATAATGACGGCTCATAAATGTGGTTTCTGTAAAAAAAAAATCATCCGTAACAGGTAGCCAACGGAAAACACACATGAATTAAAAAAAATGCAATTTCCTTTTTCCCCCTTAAATTGAATGTAAACGGAGTAGCTACCATAAAAGAACCCGAAGAGCAATTCAGGATAAATTTATGAGAGTTTATTAGTTTCCTACCACAATCATAAAAATGGCATAACCTTTTGTTTGTCAATAATTTTCTTTAATTCTGAGAATCGTAAAAAAGTCGTCAACGTTTTCTCCAAAAGATACACTCGATTCAAAATGAGATACCTTGTAAATAAAAACGAAAGATGTGCATCGATTTCTATGATCAATTAGGTTATTCACGAAGGGCTGATTAACAGTGTAACCGCGTAAATGATTAACTCACCAACAACAAAATATATGGAAATATTTTCATCAACTTCGAGCAACCCTTGCCTTGGGAAGTGATTAATAGAGTATATGATTGTTTGTAGTGTTGGAAAATACCACAACTGACAACACTAAAAACGGCAATTTTTAGCATCTGGCATCTCAAATTTGATATTTAAATATTGGTAGCATTGTTGTTTATGTTGCTTTTTTTGTGCGAAAAAATAAATATCAACATAAAATCAAAATAAATATCAATTGATTCAATTTCCAAAATACTCGAATGGACTCTGAAGTCGATTATTTCGTCTTTTATGCTTTGCTTAGGCATTATAAAATAATTTCAATTGTAAACAAAAATTTAATTTGTCGAAAAGCTGATTGGAAACAGCTGATAGAAAAAAGTAATCAAATATGCGACTAAATAACATATAAGGGTGTTCACGCAGCACAGAGATTATTTTTAATCTTTTCATCAAATATCCTATTAATCAGCCCTTCGTGAATAACCTTAATGTCTCATTTTGTTCATAGGTTATGTGGCTTTGCGCAAAAGTTATAAGACTTGACACTTTTTTCCGTTTTGGATTTATATGATTTTAAAAAAAAGAATAATTTTAATTTTTTCAAAAGAATATCATTTCAAAGTGGTTTGTACGTGACCTTTTTCAATATTTAAATGGAATAAATGTTATTTTAGTTATTAATAGCCAAAGTTCATTCATTCGTGCAACAGGAAATAATTTTTGAGAAACAAAAATTAAAAAGTCATCACCCTAATACGCACTATGGTGCAAGTCTATACTTATACCAACCGCAATGCATATTGAGTCTACGTCCAGAGATACCATCTCTGTACACAATGTAGGTTTTTATATATAATCTTTGTAAAACCTGGATGTTCGTACTTCCGACAAAATAAAAAATAATGTTTTTGGTGTTAAAAAATTGGAATTAAGATCAGTGATGGATTTGGTAAAAATGAAGCAACAGTTAATTACACAATGCAACAGGTTGAGAAACTTTGCCTCGTAGTCTAGAAATGTATTGAGGTCCAGAAATGTCTTAGGAGTCATCACTTAAGATTTTAAGGAAAGAAAAATGTGCACAAATTAAACCTCACGCAATACCACCATACGAAATTTATTGTTCTGCTGCGTCGAGTGGAACCTCAAATTAATTTCTCCACTTCCTGCGGTCCTCTCACTCATAATCATGATAACATCATTAAAATAAATTGCCGATTTCAACATGTCTGAGGGAATGTGTATATAAGAATATTGTATGATGAATTAATAGAAGTGTCTGTCGTGCGGCAACTTAAACGAGTCTCTTATCCACTCCCTCTAATGGGATACAATTTTTAAGGCTTAAATAAACACAGCCCAGAAATATAAATATATTAATGTTAAACAATTTATAATAGAATTATAAACCAAGAAGAGAGGAGAAGACGCGTGACTCGATATTAACCGCAAACGCCGTGCACATGTTCAAAATTTCTAACACTTGAACTCAGCGCCAGCAGGAGCAACCAAAATAGCAACTACATCACTACAACTATAGAAACTTGCAGCTGCTGACAAGGATATTTTTCAGGATTTTTCCCACAAACACACAAACTATGTGTAAATTCATTGCAACCAAATACAATATTATAATTGACTATGGTAGGTTAACTTAACCTTATAACTGACTAAGGCAGAGGCAAAAAAAAATGCAAATTACTGAAAATTCAAAACAAATCCAAGTAAACCTGAACCTCTAATCTGAGTTTGTGGACACTTATTGTAGGATTTTGAAATATAATACGACGTGGTGCAAGCGGAATAAACACTATAGAAAGTTGAAGTGAAACTTTTCCATTCGCAATTAAAATAAGAAAAATAACAACCAAACAAGTGCCAGTATAATGCAAAGCAAAGGATTTAAAGACGAACGAAAGGATTTAAAGACTTCTTAAATTGTGACAGGCAGAAGGAAAGAGCGATCTCCCCACGAGGACTAATTTTATTTTCCTCTCCCTGTTACAACAATTCCGATTTTTAAGCTGCAAAAAATGTTTCCTTTCTTATTGTGTATGTGCCTCCTTGAAGGAAATCCTATTACTCTGTCGCGCCGCCTTTAGTAAGGGAAAATACACAGATTTAATTTAACAATTGCGTATTTGCAGTTAAAAGCTTCCCCACAAACTCCAACAAAAGGAATATTGCACCCTAACAACAAAAGTACAATTTCTCGAAGTATATAAATATTCAGCAGAGGCAGAAAACTGTTTTTTCTAAATTTAAAATGTTTCAACATTCACAATAGTTGACATATTCCTTTGGAATTTTTTGTTGAATGGAACGAGAAAATAATGACCGATTTTTATAGTGGATATAAGTGATTCTTTTATGTTCTATGCTTTTCATTCTCATTTTCGAAGTCCTCTCTGTTGACAGGGTTGTCGCATCCCCTAATTGCCTAAAATTAAAGTTTTGAATATAGAGCTGGCGAAAGGCAAGCCCAACCCGACCCAACTGCCAGGATGATTATGTTTCAGCCCCTCATTATTGGGCAGACCCTGACGTGAATGCAGGGTGTCGAAACTGTATTTTTGTTTCTTTACCTTTGAACCACCAATGGCCAGTAATGTTGGCTCATCCGCCTTCAATGGACAAATATACATGTCCGCTAGTTCGAAGAGCTTCAACAACTTGAAACACATCAGTGTGATCGCACAACCACTGAGGCTGCTCATTCGTTTCGCCTTAATACTCTAGTTAGCAAACGGAGGGTTCCAATTACGTCATTGGCCGGGGCATACTTAGTCTAAGATCGCAAGAAGTGCGCTGCTTGAACTGCCCTATGCAGGAATGATTTCTGGCCACTCCCAAATGAGTGGGTATTAAAAACATTCCTCCTCCACGGTCAGTCTCATGTGCCATAACATAAGACTCCACTATGTGTGGACGACTCCCGCAAACATAATAGGGACCAGGATTTACGAATATTCACTTGAAATGTTAGAATACTATAAAGATCCGTTGCCAGTATCCAACTGGCAGATGTCCTTTAGGGTTATAAAGCTGACATTACCGCTATCCAAGAGATACAATGGACAGGTTATGGCTGTAATATATACTGCAGTAAAAACATCAATTTGGTTGCGATTTTGTAGTTGGGTAACATCTGGTCTCAAGGTTCATCAAGCTCACTCAGATTCTGGCACAGAACACCTAAAGCGCAGTGGAAGAATATATCCCACTCGATGAAAACTGCTGCAGAGACCGTACTTGCAATCCATGGTACGGTGAAGAGTGTCGCATGGCAAGTGATGATAAGAACGGTGGACGTACGTCAACCCTTCAGCCAGTTGCAGCGCGAGCTGCGACAGAGCTTTGCAAGGTAAAGGGGAGAGAGGAGCCCCGTTCGTTTAAGAAGAAAAAACGGATGTGGAGAAAACGCGAGAGTGAAAAAATTTAATCTTACAGAAGGAATAATGAGGCCCGTAAATTCTACCGAAAAGTACAAGGCCATTCCAATGGATATCGATCAGAGCCCCCATTTTGTAGTGATAGGGACGAAAATCTTGTCACAGATGTAGAGAGTTGATTCGGAATTTGGATAGACCACTTCTCTCTTGTCCCAAGAGACTTCAAAACAAAGCCTGATGGACTACCGACTAAGCTGTATAAGGTTGGCGGCTAAGAGTTGCAAAAGTGCATGCTCCAGCTCATATCTAGACTCTGGCTAGCTGACAGCATGCCCGACGATTGGAGTCTTAGTATACTCTATCCTGATTTTATCTATCACATACAAGGTCATCTCGAGCAAATTGTGCGAAAGTCTAACGACGTTTGCTGTACACCTGATGGGAACTTATCTGTGTGGCTTTAGGCCTGGAAAGTTAATTATCGACAAGATATTCACATTACAACAAATCCTTAGAAACCCCACCCAAAACAAATCGACACCTACAACCTTAGATTTCCTTCGATAATCTGATACGGGGAAAACTGTATCAAGCTATGTCGAAGATTATAATTCCTGCTAAGCGGACACGCCTTTGTAGAATGACACTGACCGATATAAAATCCTCAGTGCCGATTACAAAAAAATCTCAGCGGACCATTTAATACAAGAGAGGCCTCCGGCACGGCGACACCCTATCATGTGATCTCTTCTACACGTTAATAAAAATCATCGTGAGTAAAGCTGCTGTCAACACGAATAAAACTATTAGCAGCTGCTCGCGTGTGCTGATCATTTAGACATCATTGGGCGAAATTCGCGAGAAGAAGAAACTGGGTCGGTTCCCGGACAATAAGACTCCTGTGAGTCAATGTACCGGTCGGTCTCTCGAAAACGTTGCTGCTGTAGACAAGAGTGTCGCCGAAAAGACGAAAACACCAATTCGCCATCATCCTCAACAAGTTCAAATTTCCCGATGCACTACGCAGCGAACTTTGATAAATGAGCTCTCCCTTCATGCGTACAAAATTCACCTTACTCAGAAGCTCAAAACCAGCAGACCATAGAAAGGCCCGGCAATTCGTTCAATATGTAATGGAGCCAGGTGGAGTCAATGCAAATTTTTTAAAAAAAAAGTCAACTTCTCCGATGAGGCGCATTCCCATCTGAATGGCTTCGTGAATACACAAAATTTTCGAATTTGGGGCTGAGAAAATCCTCACGCAAACCATGAGAAACAAATGCACCCCCCAACGATCAACTGCCTGGTGCGGATTTTGGTCAGGCTGGGTGATTGGACCTTACTTTTTTGAAGATGAATCTGAAATTGCTGTGACTGTGAACGTCAGTCGTTACAGGAACATTATAACGGAGTTCTTGTATCCTCAACTAGACGGCATGGATCTGGACGACATGGGGGTTCAGCAAGACAGTGCCACACCGCGCATGAAACACTCGATTTATTGCAGCAACGATTTCCAGAATAAATTCTCTCAAGAAATTCTGATGCCTACTGTCTACCAATATCATGCGATTTAACGCTGTACGATTTATTTCTTTGGAGTTTTGTGAAATCTCGGGTTTATTCGAATAAACCAGAAACAAATTCATGAGCTCAAATCCAAGATCCAACGCACCATCGGTGAGATACAGCCACATCTCTGTGAAAAATTCATGGAAAATTTCTTGAATAGAGTAAGAGTAAATTTTATGAAAAGAGATCACAGCCGTGGGGGCTATTTGACGGATATTTTATTCCATACTTTATCGGAATATATCTTCCTCACAATCTAATAAAAACCTCACAACTGTCTCAAAAAATACATGTCTTCATTTGAAAATGATAAAATGCATGCATACTGAGACGCACTTTATCTCGATGTATGTGTGAAGTGTAATCACTGATGACCCTTGGTTCGAAGGGATTTTTCTTTATACAACTGCACCCGATAAACACCACCCGCATTAATGTGACGGATATATTATGACAGAAACATGTGTACAAATTTATTTGGAACATATTGAACATCATTTCATCATTCACCCTTGAACACATGTTATAAATAACTAAAACCTTCAAATTTGTTATAAATTCTGTCCAAAAATTTAAAAAAATATGAATGTGTTTTTATGCGTCTGTATATAATATTTATCGTTTGGGTTTTTTTCAAGCTGGAAAAAACAACAACTATTGTTTAGAACACCCACTTTGACCGAAGACTTGACTTTTGATAAGTTTCCATAGTTTTGCTTAAGTTTTTTCTCTCCTTTTTTTCCTTTCTTGTTTGACCGTTTCGGTTGCTTTTCGCTTTCGCTTTAGTTGCATGAACATCAGCGTAACTTTATCTCTGTCATATCAAAAAACACTTTGCAAAACACTAACGCACACTTTGACACACAAACACAAATACAACCGTAGACACGCACACACACTATTACATATGGATAGACGTTGATAGCAGCAAATCCATCAGAGAAATTTGTTTTGTATAAAATGGAATGGTTGCAAGTTTCCAAAGAACAAAGAAATAATTTTGCTGGAAACAAAAATAACAAAATTATTGCGGAAAGTAAAGATTATTTATACAAAAGTACTACAATTAGGTGATCAAGTGTAGGAGGGGAACTTGTTCTGTCAGGATCAAGAACTTTTAAAGAGCAAAGATTTAATATTGTTGGCGCAGAGTTGATATCCCGTGTCAGTACTGCGGAGTGAAGTTAAAACTCGGACACTTTTTTATATGGAAACAGGAAACACTTACTTAAGTTCTAGAATAACATTATCGCTGACCTGATTGGACCATACCAGTGTGGCTTTAGACCTGGAAAATCGACAACTGACCAGATTTTCACGGTACGCCAAATCCTGGAGAAGACACACGAAAAACAAATCGACACCTATCATCTATTTATCGATTATAAAGCGGCCTTCGATAGTCCGATACGGGAGAAACTCTATGAAGCAATGTCTGAGCTTGGTATTCCTGCAAAACTCATACGCCTTTGCAGGATGACCTTGACGAACACCAAATCCGCAGTGAAAGTTGGTAAGGATCTTACCGAACCTTTCGAAACTAAGCGAGGCCTCAGGAAAGGCTATCGTACGATCTCTTTAACATCTTAATGGAGATCATTCTGAGAAAAGCTGCAGGCAACATGAATAAAACCTTGCAGCAAAAGTCACATGCTGCTCGCGTATTGGGCGCACAATTAGGGAAGTTACTGAGGTGTTTCCGAGAATTGAGAAGTAGTCAGCAAAAGTGGGTCTGATAGTAAATGAGGACAAGACAAAATTAATGGTTTCAACGAACAGGGCCTCCACGCGATTAGACCAAAGCGTGAACGTTGATAACCGTTATAACTTCGAGGTAGTGGACGAATTTATATACCTCGGATCTGCCGTAAACAAAAAATAAATAAAAAAAAGATATACAAATCCATAATGTATGTTCCGGGAATATCTGGAAGAATCGGACCTTCGAACATTTATGACAGGGAGAAATACTACTTACCTCCAAAATCTAACTTTACCCGAAATCTAAATCGAGAATCGATACGGCTGTTACATCATGACAATAGTTATTCCAAAGACAAACGAAATTTTTATTGGAACGAAGTTCCTTATCGCACGCTGCGGGATGGAGACTAAATGAAAAAAAAATTAAACAAATTTTGTTTAACAGTATTATGCTACAACCTAGTATTATCGACTATATTGTTTATTTTTGCATTGGTTTGTGTCTAGACTAACATATATTGGGAAATTTCTTATTTAATGGGATAATTTCTTATTTAATTCTAGCTGTAGCCTGTAATCAATATTTAGTATATATCGTAGTTTTGAACCCAATAAAAAGTAAATTGAGAAAAGCCACAGTTTCATTGGCTTTCATATTTCATCATAAATGAAATGAAATGAAATGAAAGTTTCCTTAAATAAGTGTCTTTTCTTAAACAAAGGAAATTTTCTCAATAAAAATAAATGGCTATTCATATTCTTATACAAAGTACCTTTTCTTAAATAAATTCCTTCCTTTTGTAAATTTTCTTACAAAAAGTAAATTTTCTTTAAAAAAGTAATTTTTTTTTAAATAAGTACCTTTTTACAATTTTCTAAATTTAATCAAGCTCAAGACCCTTTTAATATAAAGCTTATTTATTAGCTTTATATTTTTTTCAAAAAAAGTCGAGCACAAAAATGTTCCAATGATACCAGGGCTGTCTGCATAGCTATTTCGGATCTAGCCAAGATCTTCATCATCAGATTTTTAAAAAAGAGACCGATTAAAAAACTGCCGCAAGGGAAATGATGATAAGTACCTTTTCTAAAAAAGTACAGTTTCTTCCAACAAATTGTCTACCTTTTCTTTAAAGAGTACATTTTTGTGAAACAAAATAACTTTTCATGAGATAAGTACCTACTCTTAAAAATTTACCTATTCTTTAAAAAAGGACTAATTCTAAAAAAATTCTCATTTCTTAAAAAGACACTTTTTCTTCTAAAAAATAGTTTCTCTTAACAAAAATACCTTTCCTTACAAAAATTCCTTTACTCAAAAGTACCTTTACTTAAAAATGAAATAATAAAGTTTCTTGCGATCCAATTGTGACCGATTGTCTCCTCGTCATTGGATATCTCAGGTACCAGTAGCGCGGATAAATGATCTATCCACATTCTCAACATGCACTGTACATCTGCGATGAGATTTTACAGAAGGGGGTCCCTGAATTATTCTAACGGGTTTTTCAATAAGAGCGCTACAAAAGATTTTTTAAATAAAACAAAACCGGTTTTAGATACCACTGAAATTCTTTATTCCTCTGAAAGTACGTTCGATGCCGTTATGTATGGAACTCGATTATCTTTTGCATGGTCACTACGGGCACGCTTGCAGAAGTCCAGACGCTGAACCCAATTTTCGACGGTTTTCAAGCATAAATCGGCACGTACTGCTGCAATTTCACGTTCGATATTCGTACGAAGTTCATCAATCGTCGCTGGCTTGTTGGCATAGACCATAGACTTGACGTAGCCCCACAGGAAATAATCTAACGGCGTCAAATCGCACGACCGAGGCGGTCAATCGACTGGGCCATTTCGTGAGATTTGACGTTCACCAGACTTGGTTTCAAATAAATTGATTGTGGCATTCGCTGTGTGGCTTGTAGCGCCGTCCTGTTGAAACCACATGTCCTCCAAGTCCATATTATCCAATTGGGGATAAAAATATTCGGTTATCATTGAACGGTAGCGATTCACATTCACAGTAATGTGCCGGTCTTGATCATCACGGAGGAAATACGGCCCAATGACGCCGCCGGCCCATAAACCGCACCAAACCGTAATTTTTTCGGGATGCAATGATGACTCATGGATTACGTGTGGATTGCTGTCTGACCAATAACGCATATTATGCTTATTGACGAAGCCATTCAGCCAGAAATGAGCCTCATCGCTGAAGATGATTTTGCGATGAAAATCCGAATCATTTTCAAGTTGTTGCTCCGTCCAATTCACGAACATACGACGCTTATGGTGGTCAAACGGCTTCAGTTCTTGCGTCAATTTGATCTTGTAAGGATGTAGGCCAAGATCTTTTCGCAAATGTCGCGACAACGACGTCACAGGGATGCCCAACGCTTGAGAACGACGTGTGAGAGACACATTTGGGCTTTCTGGAACTGAAACCTCAGCGGCAGCAATATTATCGACACTACGGGCACTTCTTTGTCTCACTGGCACGGGAGCATTTTGTACTGTGCCTGTGGATTGAAATTTTTCCACTAGACGCTCAATTGTTGATCTGGTAGGACGATTATGACGACCATAAATTGGACGTAGCGCTCTTAAAGTTGAGGCCACTGACTCCAAATTTCGGTAGTAAATTTTAATAATTTCGACTCGTTGTTGGCTCGTATATCTTTCCATGATGAAATCGCAAACCTTACTGAAGAGAAATGTCAAAAGAGCGGCAAAAAATATGGCGTCGTTTGCTGTCCCTATTGATTTACTTTTGTAGCATCTCTGTTGAAAAACCCTTTATTAGTTCCGTTTTTGACTTTTTTGTGGAATTTTGGGACTTCGTTCTTCTTTCTGTATGTCTCAATATTCTCACTCTCGTGCTTTCTCCATTGCCGTTTCTTACGCATAAAGCGACGTTTACCCCCCTCCTTTTTCCCCTATAGTGCTCAATCGCAGCTAGCGTTGCAATTGACTGAAGCATCGCCATACGTGCAGTGTTCTTTTAATCGTTTGCTATGCGACACACTTCATCGTACCATGGTTTGTTGCGAAGCGGTTTTTCAAAACCAAATACTGTTGTTGCGGCAGTGTCTATAGAGTTGGAACCGGGTTTCAACTGCTCTTCAGAATCGTCATCGGAAGGGGGTTTGTTCTGTAAAGATCGATCGATTTGAATTCTGAATGACTCATGTATACAAATTATGTTTTAATTTGTTAGATTCAACAAGCAAGTTGTTGACAATGAAAGACATCTGAACTGTTCTCATTCTTTCAAATTTCTAGTGCAAAATTACAACTAAAAAGATGCTAACGATTTTGAAGTCGGAAAATGTATAATATTTCTCACTTTGCAAATTTCTCACGACAGAAAATTTACTCGACAACAAACGCAAAATCCTTTTACGACTTTTATATATCAAATTAAATTGTTAGAATTCTTATCCATGTTAATCTTAAATACAGTTTAAAGTATTAAAGAAGTTGAGTTGCGTCTTACCTTCACATACCCAACAATTCTGTTTCGCTTCTCTTAAATTGTGCATGTTAAGCCAACACATTTTAATTGAAACCTTGGAAAGAAATACCCAGAATACATAATAATTTCAAAGCATTTAATTAAACTTTAGCCCACATAATAAAAGTATCTCAACATGCGAACAGAATACATTTGAATATGTCGAGTTTTTCCTTCCCTCTCTCCCTCGTGTTGTAATAACAAAGAGTCCTTACTGCTGTTTGCTTTATTGCATGCGCGCACAATATTTTCGATTGTATCGTATGGAATACCAGTAGTACAACATAAGTTTTATGGTGGTTTGATTTGATTAACAAATGTCGGCAGATTCCATACTATGTCATCACTTTTGTTGTGCTGCACAGACAAGTGAGTGAGACAAGTGGGATGTTGTTTACAAACAATGTCCTTATGACACGGTGCAACAAGAACTTATATAGGGAATAAGACTAATGGGGAATTAAAGTTGACTATCAGTAGAACCCCTGAAGGGTTTGGAAAACTGAACAGAAATCGTTTTCCAAAGATTTGTAGTCTTTGTATTTTTTACTGTTTTTCTATTAATGAGAACAGTCACAAACATCGAAAGGATCGTACGCCAATTTGAGTTCAAATCCTGGATCTGTTTGATTACATTTTATCTATTTGCATAAAAACTCCTGATCTGTATAGGTCAAAGGAAATAAAAAAAATATTTCACCAACAAAAATCACATGAGGTGTCAGAAGACACCCGGTTGGAACAAAGTTCCTTTAACTATATATTATGCACTAGTTAGTTCAAACACGCCTAAGGCGCCCGTTGAAAATTTCGATAATTTAAATGGATCTTTCAGAAAAGGTACTTTTTGTAAAATGATAAACTTTTTTAAAAAAATTGTTTTTATAGAATAAATTCTTTTAAAAATTACAGTATTTTTAGGTCCTTTTTGTAAGAAATATGTATTATATTTTTCCGAAAAGGTCCGTTTTTAAAGAGAGGTACTGCTTTTATTAAAAGCTAATATTTTTTTTAAAAAAAGATACTGAAGTGGTACTCTTTTTACGAAAACGTTATTTTTGTAAGAAAATGTGCTTATTTTCGGAAAGGCTACTTATTATTTCACCAAAACTTATCTTGTTTCAAAAACAAGGTTGGTTGGTTGGTTGGTTGAAAAGGCTGCAAGACATCACGCTGTCCAGCAAACTTAGGCTAAAGAAGCCTATTGTGATACCTGCAGTTTCCTCCATAGCAACTATTGACTAGTTGTTTAGCCAATTTGCCCTTTCAATAAATTTGTCTACAAGACCTACAGGAATATCCGATTGGGTTACGGTGCTAACTAAGTGTGTACCGAATATCTTACATCTCAGTCATGTCAGAGCAGGGCAATCCAAGAGAACGTGTTTCGTCGTTTCCTCGTCCTCTTCCATGCAGCATCTACAGGAGTGGAGTTTCTATGCCCCAAACATAGGGCGTGTTTCCTACAGCAATGTCCCGTAAGTGTTCCTATCATTGTGGATAACCTGCCTCTCGCAATTTAAGTAGTTGCCTAGTCCTCTTCCTGTCCACCTGTGGCGAGAGGACCCTGGCTTGTTTGCAACTTGAAGTAAGTCTCCATTTGTCCTTGAACATATTATCGGCCCACTGCCTGATCTGCAAACGGCAGGTAGAGATTGGCATACTAACACCTTCTTTTGCCGGAAGAACGTGTGCCGTAGCAATTGCCTGGAATGTCCCTGTGTCCCGGTACCCAGATCAGCCTGATGTCAAAATACTCTGCTATCATCCTAAGTAGAGATAAGTGGCATTCTTTCACCGTCAAGGGCGTAGCAAACATGGCTGCCACGGATTTAGATAGATATATATTCTCCGGAGGGTTGTGACACTACTTTTCAGTAGTTCAGCAACCTCCTGAATGGCGGTAATTTAGTGATCACGCAGCTTGAAGGAGATATTTACATTTAGGTCCGGTGAATGGACCCCATAGCCTACTTGCTCGTCCAACTTTGATCCATCCGTGAAAAATCTGATGCTACCGGTGTCCCGTTCCAGTGACTTTTCCCAGGTATTCCTGTTCGGAATAGAAGTCATTAGATTTGTCGCTGGTAGAAGGTAGGGGATACAGTAGTCCGTTTTTACGGGAATAGAGTTGATCCGGTGTAGCAATTCAGCGTATCCGGAATGCACCGATATCATGACGACACAATCTCTGATTCTCACCAGGGATGTTCAGGATAGCACTGAGTGCAGTACCTGACGTTGTGCCCATTGCCCCACTAACGCTAAGCAGCGCTGATCTTTGAATTTTCATCAATGAAGTCAGAATTTATTTCTTTTGGAGGGACCTCCACCAAACTACGATGCCATAGAGAAGTATTGGTCTGACTATTGCCGTATAAATCCACTTGGTGATCTTAGGAGACAGTCCCCAGCGCTTTCCTATCGCCCCTTTACAGCAGTAAAGAGCAACAGACGCCTTCTTCACCCTCTCCTCCACGTTCGGTTTCCAAGACAGTTTTCTGTCGAGAATTATTCCCTGATACTTGACCTTTTCCGTCAACTCTAATTACACCCCAATAACTGACGGCAGTTCAGATGCGGCTATTTTATATTTCCGAGAGAACAGGATAACCTCGGTTTTAAGTGGGTTAAGTGATAGTCCGTTGTTAGCGGTCCAGTTCAAAATCAGACTAAGTAGGCTGGTTGTACGAATGCTAAGTAAATTGAGGTTTCCACCCGTAGAGATGATAGCAATATCATCGGCAGAGGTAAAAACCTGGCATTCGGTTCTGTCCAGTTCAAGAAGCAGTTTATTGACAGAAGTTAGCCATAATAGTGGAGACAGAACTCCCGCCTGCGGTGCCCCCTGTTAACGTTCTGAGCAATTGTAACACCACCCCATTCAGCTTTGACGGATCTATCTACCAGAAGTTTCCCAACTAGACGTGCCACTAAGAATATTATTGAAGGCTCCCTTGATGTTCAGGAATGTCCCCAGAGCGAAGACCTTAGGCTCAAGAGAGTTTTATATTATGCTCACTATACAGTGGACAGCCATCTCAGTTGACCTGCCCTTGATATAGGCACGGTGAGAACTCGATAGTAGATTCTGTGGAAGATTACTTCGAACATGAATGTCCAGTAAACTTTTAAATGTTTTAAGAACAAAGGGTGATAGACTGATTGGTCTAAAATCCTTAGGTTTGACTTGAGAGCATTTGCCCGCTTTCGGGACGAACACCACTTTGGTTTGCTTCCAAATGCTAGGAATGCCTCCCAGCATAAGGCAGCCCCTGAAGATTGCCTTCAACCAACTACAAGGTAGGTATAGTGGCTCCTGTAGTTGCGCGGGGCTTATCCCGTCAGGTCCGGCTGATTTATGGGGCTTAAAGCATGTAATGCCCCATATCAGACTCTTTCTGCTCACTATTGACCGAACTTTTTCTAAGCTAGGTGAGTTTCCGCCTAGCTCTTCTGGCGGATGACCAGCATTCCTGTCATCGTTGGGAAAGTGGGTATCCAGGAGAATCCCAAGAGACTATTCAGACGAATACGTCCACGTTCCATCGTCTTTCATTAAGAGCCCCGCACACGGTGGGTTTTTACCAAAAAATGTACTCTTTAAAGAAAATCTAGTTTTTTAAGAAAAGGCAACTTTTTGTAAGAAAATTTACTTTTAGCGAAAAGGTATTTATTTTAAATAACAATACTTTTTTTTAGAAAAGGTACTTTTTGTAAGAAAAATTACTTTCCTAAACAAATGTACTTCTTTAAGATAAGGTTTTTCTTTTTTAAGAAAAAGTACTTTGTTTAAGAATATGAATAGATATTTTTTTTTTGAGAAAATTTACTTTTTTTAAGAAAAGGCACTTATTTAAAAAAATTATGTTTTTTAAACTACTTTTCTTTTTTAAGAAAAAGTACTTTGTTTAAGAATATGAATAGATATTTTTTTTTGAGAAAATTTACTTTTTTTAAGAAAAGTCACTTATTTAAAAAAATTATGTTTTTTAAACTTCTTCCACTTTGGTTTTTTAAATTTACTTTTTATTGGGTTCAAAACTACAATATATAAGAAATATTGGTTACAGGCTCCATCTAGAAACTTCCCATTAAACAAGAAATTTCCCAACTTATGTTAGTCCAGACACAAACCAAAGCAAAAGTTTATAATACTGGGTTGTCGCTCGTACAAGTCGCTCGTCATTTTAATTGAAATTTTTTGAATTAACGCCGAATATAGTGTGTGAACAATGAAATTGAGAATATTGTCGTTCCACAAAATCCTTAATAAAAACTTTATTTTTCATCCGATTTTGTTCAACATACTCTTAAAATGTTGGTAATTAAATAAACTATAAAAAAGATAATAATACATAAAATAAAACATTCCACATCTTCACTATAACGTAGAAAGAAAAACCAAATAAAAATAAAAATTTAAAAAAAAATGCAAATTTTCCAATTTGAGGTACCATAACTCCAGCCATTTCTTATCAGATGGAAATTTACAGCATATCATATAATTCAATTGCCTTTCCAGCGGTATGCCATTTATCTCGATCGGACTTTTCGGTTTGGCTCCACAAGGCTTTGAGTGCGACCATACACCGAAAACCACAAACGTACCGCTATCTAAAAACGGTACTTAGAAAAAAAATTACAGCGTTTTTCGTGTTCAGGAGGTCCAAATTTACTTACCTAGTCATGTGGCGTTCTTGGTATTTTTTGGCTGTAAACCAGTGTAATTCAGGCCACAATGAATAATTTACTGATCAGGGGTCGCATATGCATCGATGAGCATGGAGTTACTTTACAATCTTTTATCTTCAAACTCAATTAGTTATATAAAATAAAATTGAATTTTCTATACAATGAAAAATAAATAAATGAAATACATTGGAATAAATGAAATACATAAATGAAAAAAACGTTATTTGAATTTCTTATTGTAGCATAAATGGTGCGCTACCCACCCTAAATATATTTTTATGTAGACTAATTTATGTTTTAACGTTGTAATTTTGAAAAACCTATCAGCAAAAGCAAAACTTCCAAAAAAATGCAACTCGATTTCTAAAATCCCTTACGAGTTTTGATTTAGTCGGGCTACACTTTGTGTCACCAGTGATTTCGTTAGAGTTAAAATCGGTGACCCGAAATGTATTGCATACTGTAAGGCAGGGACGTACGCAGGGGGTGGGCCCGTGGGCTCGGGCCACCCCGAAATTATTTATTTAATAGGTGATTTTGAATTTTGTTTCCCCCCCCCCCCTGAAATAAAATCCTGCGTACGTTACTGTTGTAAGGCATATCCATATTTACTTCTGCAGGCTACTGAACTTAGTATGATAAAGAAAATCATTTTATTGTTTTTATTCTGAAAATTATTAGAATATGGAAAATATATTTTGGTTTTATTTCTATCATATCTGATAAACGACACTGGTTATATCCAGTTTATCTGGATTCTGTCAAGAATTGTATTTAACTAAAATTAATTGTAAGGCTCCTCTTAGATTTTCAATACGATTGAGCTCCTTCGATATGTCTGTACAATGAAATACAAATACTATGTATTCATGTGATAATACATGTTTTACACTAAACCACACACATACGTAACTATATGTCCATTAGGGTGTCTCAATTGATGCGTATTGTCCAACTTTTGCTTGAGTACATATGGAGTTTCAATATGAAGTTCAGACAACGCACTGGGGGCATTAGTCCGATAAGCGTAGAAAAACTCAAAAATTTCTGAGAAGCATTTGGTAAAATGAATGAGTGTATCGACCAAAGAATTACAGATTAAGAATCCGAAAAGTGTTTTGAAATCGTAGAAAAATTATGAATGGTAAAGCCGCTCAAAAATGCCAAAAAAAATCTGTCTGCAAGATGCTGCGCAAATTTTAAAAACATATCCTTTTTCTAATTGAATAAAAGGCAAATTATAGACATATATCAAGAATGTAATTCCTTGATTTATTTAAATAATATAAAACACTATTACAATACAAAGTTGAAATAAATGGTTCACGAAGAACTTAGGACGCCAACGAATTCTCTCCATCGATTTTAATCTCTGGCAAGTGATTTAATTTGGTCCCATGATAGTCGAGTTTGTGGGTATTCCTTTTCCAGGAACCACTTCCATGACGTTCGATACCCTTGCGAGCTCCATAAAAGTCCAGCTCTAGCAATATCTGATGTTGGGCGCCTTAGTATATCGCCGATCCAAATCCATTTTCTTCTACGTATTTTCAATTCAATAGGACTGATGCATGTACGTTGGCAGAGTAATTTTTTAGAAATTGTCTTGATCCAGTTGTCTGAGACAATGATTGACACACCTTTATATCTTCTTCATTGGCAGCTTCATCAAACTCCAAGTCGTACAATCGTAGAACAGTATAGACTTGAAACTGCAATTGTATATACCGAATCTCGTCCTTTCTGATAACCTCATATTGTGCCAGAATTTGTGCAGATTTTGGAATGCAACACGGACCACCCACCATCCTTGGAAATCCCGCATCCTAAATAGTTGATTGAATCAACGTCTTCAATTAATGAACCATCCACTGTTAGTGAAGTTCTTCGTTCCGTTCTGTTCCGTCTCTCCTCTTTATATTTATTCTCCATCCTACTTTTTTGTAAACAAATCATTATTTTTTAAATTAATTCGCGAATCATTCGTGCACCGAATTAGCTAAATTTTGAATTAATTCTTTTCACAAAAACAAAAACATTTGAATTAAATTTGAATCAATTCAAATGAATTTGGTAAAAATGAATTGCAATTCTATAAACTTGAGCACATTGGTCCGTATCGCGATTTTAGTTGAGTCTTTTCGCAGGTGGAACGCAAGTAATATACAGCATTTCCTGAAAGAGATGTCGTGAGGAAATCTTCTCTTTAGTTAGAATTTCCACTTAGTCAAAGTTTAGCCAGTGTCCTTTTGGCCCGATTTATTTCAGTTTGTTCATTGTAGTGGTAACTTCGTATACCATCCATATAGATTCCTACTAAAAAGGCGACGTGGCTGTCGGTGGTGCAATGGCTAGTGTGCGCGGCACATGTACATGAGAACGTGGGTTCGATCCCTGCTCAGACCATCTTACATTTCTTTCGACGACGGTCACCTCGCATAGTGATGGCGACACTATCGAGTACTTAGACATGAAAAAGTTTCTCAAAATACCATTCGGAACCGGTGTAAAACTGTAGGTCCTAATCAGTGAGTGTAAAACTAGAAAGCGCACATCTCACTGATTGTGAGAAGCTCTTCTCAATTCCTTCATGGGATGTTATGGGACACCATTTTTTTTTAAAGGCGATTTTGGGTAAAGTTAGACTTTGGAGCTAAATGGTATTTCTGACTGTCATAAATGTTCGACTGTGTGATTCTTTCAGAGGGTCCCGGAACATACGTATATAATGTATTGCATATAAACTAAATTAACTAACTTTTCTTCTCGAGTATAAACTCCGAAATGCATCGTGTTGATGGTTACATTCTGGAGTATCGATTGCTCGTCAGTGCATTGTGATATAAGGCGCTAAACTGTACTCATCCAATTCTCTCTAAATATATATATATATGTACAAATCGAAAAACCGGTTGTTTATAATTAAACTAGAGTACATATTAACGTAATGGATTTATATATCTTCACGCTGAGAAAAACGGCCTCTGTAACATATTCCCCTAAAAATTTTCTCCGGGAACCATGTATATGTTTGGAACATATTCCAAACATTTATATGGTTCCAAGTTCTAAACTCACTTATATTTAAATTCAACTATTACCATGTTAACTTGCAAAAATGCATACTTTTACGTGGAGCTATTCGTGTGTTTCCTCCCAAACGATCGATTGGCGAGTTAATGCATGAAACTGAAACGCAACAGATCAGTCAGCATAAATGCTCAATTAATTCGAAAACGAATTCAGGAATATGTATGAAACACTGACTGAAAGAAAGGTGTAAGATACAGTACTTAGGCCGAGAATACTCTTTACTTGTTCGCCCTTTAGTATTTTGTTCAAAGCACAGCGAAAAAAGAAGTTCCTGACTTTATTAATTATTGTCCCTCCAGGAAGCTTAGAATAAACATTCGTCCTGATGCTGTAGGCTTTTAATACCAGTCAACTTTCACATTTCCATCTTGTCCCATAACTATGCAATCCAGGCATGATGATCGTTGGTCCCTTTCCTCTTCCACTGTAAATTTAAGTTGTTGATTGAAAGAATTGAGCGCCTTCATCGTGTCCTCCATCTCAGATCTCCCAATGATTACAAATATATTGTCCACATTTTTAGTTATAATTTTCGGTCTCCTCGTCAATGTATTGAGCGTCATGTCAAGTTATCCTTCCAATAAAATGTCCGCCATTATCGGTGACACTAGGGAACCCATAGGCATGTCCTTTCCCTGTCCATAAAATCTGTCCTCATATTCAAAATAACGCGTCCCCTTGGTACAAAACGACAGTAATTCCAGGGAAAAATATCTTGTGGCAAAGTGGGGTAATCCGGAATTTTACTCCATTTCCTTCTATGACCCGTAACGCCAAATTTATGGGTATACTGGGAAAAAGATCGACCACATCAAACGATACTAATATTTTGCAAGTTTCCCATCCTGGATTTGAAATCAATTGCGTCCTTAACATTCTATTCATAGGTTCTTGATATATTTTCGAGTACTCCAGCCATAAATATGCATAGTCCACAACCAGGTGCATTTATAGATGAGCAAATAGGTCTTAAAGGATTCTCCTGTTTGTGTATTTTCGGCAAGCCATCGATTCTGGGGGCTGTAGCTGTTCGTGTTCAATTTCTGCCCCCCCCCCCCTTCACACGTGAGCGCGTCAAGTAACACTCCGTTGAACAATTTATCCACTAGTTTGTCGTCCTCTTCCCGTAGGATTGTCGTCGGTTCTCTACTGAACCGTCTACACGTGCATATATCGCCCAGAATATTTCCCATCTTCATCTTTTATTCGTCCCCTAATAACGCACTAATGTTTTATAAAATTTGTGTGTTTTTCTTATATTAGATCTTTGAAATCCTTGATCCTTGAACGAAATATTTGAAACTACATAAATTGTGGTAAAAGTAAAATCATATAACTTCGTTTTCTTTTTTCATTCCTATGACCTCAAGTCGGTACTATAATTTAATATCATATTAATTTGAAATACTAATTAATATCTTCATAATTTCAGAATTTATGATTTTTGCAACAAAAACAGGCAAAAGGCCCCACTGTGCGACCTGTCATACAAAACATTTAATGAACATATCACTTTTTAAAATTTAGACTGATTTTTTCTACTAAAGTTAATTTCCATCAGTGGAAATGTTTTTTATTTTCCATTTCCCAACATCAATGTCGGAGCGGCTTTTTTCGTGTCACTTTGGACAAAGAGTATGGAAAAATGGGAAGAGCTGTATTTTCAGCTGTCTTTCACTTTCAGTTCAAATTTTTAAATTAAAATCAGTAAATTAAATGTAAACAAATGTAAATGTTTTCCCTTGAATATATTTCGCCGCGTGCACAAAGTCACTTAAATACAAGTAATTTATTTCTGTATACATTTGCCGAGTTCGGGCAAATGGAAACTTTTCTCACTGGGCTGGAAATATTTCTCGGCAAAATCCCCCAATTAGTTACACAGAATGGGCGAAATACGCAACAATTTCTGACAGTTTAGGTTTGCGTCGAATTTTAAATTTTTGAATGACGGTTAATTTGGAAAATGTTAAACCCACATTTTATGACGACCACTTCCCTACACCACCGCGAAAACTCTAGTTAATTATTGAGAAAGGGTGATATATATTTAATGTCGTTGCCTGGGAAAGTCGCTAGAAAACGAGAAGGGATTTGAATCCTTGAATATTCGTAAATTTTTTTCTGTTTTTTTAAAAAAAGTTAAAGAAAATATATTTCGTTATTTACACCCCAACCTGTGTTCATTTTAAATTGAGATCTCATTATTAATATTTTATGTTTTCGATTTTTGCATGGGAAATATGGGAATATGCATGGGAAATATGGGAAACATTAATTCCTTTTGACGTAGAATACGTCTTACCTTACGGTATGAGGAGTCATGTCAGGTTTTTATTGTTGTAATCTTTATTTCATTGAATTTGAGGAAACGGCTAGATGAATTTTTTTAAAATTTTTTTTGTAGGTAAATGAAGATGCTATCTTTCGTTTGATATACATTTCATATTGGTTGATATATTTCTAGTATTTTAATTTCTCAAATGAAAATTGTTTAAACACATACACTCAAACATATGTGTGGTGTTTGGTTGAGTGTTTTTGGTTGCTCAACATTGCTTAGGAACATGTATCTAGTAAAAAGTGAAACGAACAGCAAGCTAATGTTGCTTGGCAACATGTATCTAGTACAAAGTGAAACAAACAGTAAGCTAACGTAATAAAGTTTTTTTGCGAAAGCTTCAATAAAGCTGTTGTAACATTAATTTTGAATTGTAAAGCGTAAAGCTTTCACACAACGCTCGAATGCTAATGCGAAGACTCGATAAGGTAAACCTTTTTTAATATTAGGGCGGCCCCCTCAACATTCGCAGAACTTATTTCAATAAAAATATTAATTAAAATACATAAATTAAATTAAGTTTAAAAAAATTTAACTTAATATTTTTTTTTAAACGGACTTGAATCAAATGCCGTTGGTAAATATAAAAATTACAGCAGACAGTTGTCCGAGGCCTTCGGCCACGGACTGTCCCTGCAGGCTGTGTCAGAGACACGGCCATTAAGTTTAACGTAGAATACGCCATCCGATAAGACAGAAAACATATATAACAATAAATGATAAATAATATAAGCAAATGAATTTATTGTTATATATGTTTTCTGTCTTATCGGATGGCGTATTCTACGTTAAACTTTATGGCCGTGTCTCTGACACAGCCTGCAGGGACAGTCCGTGACCGAAGGCCTCGGGCAACTGTCTGCTGTAATTTTTAAATTAAGACACATTTATCAGGACGTTAAGAACACAAATCGTTAGTAACTTTTAGTGGCCTTACAAAGAAAGGACACTTATATTTTTGCATAAGAATTCATATAGAAATCCAGCTCAGTTCAACACGACGCACAGTGCACAGAAAGTTGACGATGACATTTCAAATTCTTGACTTGGTTATGAACGAACGACATTTCAAATTCTTGACTTGGTTATGAACGTTACGACTCCTGTGCGTCAACGCACTGGTCGGTCTCTTGTAAACATTGCTGCTGTAAACGAGAGTGTCGCCAAAAACCCGAAAACTCCAATTCGGCATCCTTCTGAGCAACTTCAAATTTCACGATATGAATTTTAACGAAAGACCTCCATCTGTATGCGTACAAATTTCAGCTTGGTTGGATGGTTCGTTTTCGTGGTTGCTAAAGATACTCTTTAGCATCAATTAGTGTCTTGAGACACCGTTTCGCATACCACATCACTCCGGAAGATCCAAAGTACAGTGTCTATATCCAGCCTGTTAATCGGAGATTCGTCATTAGATCCCCTAGATCTATCTCGTATATCTCAGTGAGGTTATGCAGGAAGGGACGGCCCATAGTCTTCAGGCGTCTATTCATGAGAGCCGGACAACTGCAGGGGAGCTGCTCCACCGTCTCTTCCTCGTCTGCGTCATCGCAGGCACGGCAGTGGTACGTTTCTGTGGCACGTTTCTGTCCTATATCAACTGGTCTTCGCTCGTTCAAGGTAATGCAGGAAAATATCTCATTTGACCAACCCTGTAGGTGTTGCGACTGACACCATATAGAGTTCGGTGGAAGAGGATCCTGCCCTAGCTTGCCCTTATGGCCTGGTATCCAAGTAAGAACCACATTGGCCAGCCGACCTAGCTCGACATGTTTTTCCCTACATTCACTAACGAGTTTGTGTTGTAAGATTTGAGTGATAGGAGAGACGCTAGGCTATCTACAAATATTCCAATGCGCTCTGTTTTCCGTTGTAGTATAAGTTCGGCTCAGGCTTCCTTGACGGCCAGTACCTCCGCTTGGAAAACGCTGCACTTGTCTGGGAGCTTGAATGATAAAAAGAAGCCTGCCTTGTCGGAGAAAACACATTCCATTTTGGATGCGCCCGTAAATACTTTGGTGTCGAAACCTGTCAGTGGTTCCCCTTTATCAGACTCTATTTTATTGGGAAACCTGACATCGAATAGGTTATCGAACGTCCACGAGGGGTGCAGTAATCTGTTATTATATTGAGTTCTCTTGGGTTTGTCTGTAGTATACTCGCATGTCCATATGCGTTGCTCTTCCAGAGTCCAAGAGCGTTTAGTCGGGTGGCACTCCAGGCCGCACCAGCTATGACGGGAAGGTTGATTGGTATAATATGAAGCATTGTATTAATGCCTAGTATACCCCCTATGCCAGCTGATCTCTGTATTCTATACAACAGTTTCCTGGTGGACGTCTTCCCTGAGACAGGCCACCATACTATTGCTCCATTGGAGAGCATTGGTCTGATTATGTTAGTGTACATCCATAGCACCCTTTTCGGTCGATGACCCCACCGGCTTGCGAACATTTTCCGACAATCGTAGTTCGCAACGTTTGCTTTCTGTGCGCGGTGCTCTATGTTACGCTTCCAGGAAAGTTTAGCGTCTAGAATCACGACCAAGTACTTGGCGTGAGTTGACAGTGGAATCTCTATTCCACTTAGCCGAGGAGGATTACACTTTGGTATCTTGGCCCTGGTGGTAAAAAAGCATGACCTCAGTTTTCCCTGGATTCACTCCAAGACCACTTCCAGTGGCCCAATCTTTAAGTGATTTTAAGGTCCCATTCATGATTTCGCTCACCACGGATGGAAACAAACCAGACACCATTATTACGACGTCATCCGCATACGCCACGGTTTTTATCCTCATATTGTCCAGTTTCAGAAGTATTTTATTAATCACGAGTAACCAAATTAGGGGAGAGATGACTCCACCCTGGGGAGTTTTCCTATTCACTCGCTTTGATGACTCGCTGTTTCCCATAGAGGCGTTGAAAATTTTGCTCTGTAGCATTGTCACTATCCAACTCTTGAGGAATGTTTCCACGCCTACATGTTCAAGTGATTCAAGCCGCTGAGCTCACGTTATTGAAAGCACTCTCTATATCCAAAAAGGCAGCGAGGGTATATTGTTTGTATTCCAAGGACCTCTCAAAAGTTCTGACGACTTCGTACAGGGCTGTGTCGGTTGAGCGGCCTTTTAGATATGCATGTTGGCTGCGTGATATAATTCAGCCTACTCAGGAGCTCAAACCAGCAAACCATGGAAAGCGCCGGCAATTCGTTCAATGGGCAATGGAGGAAAGTGGAGTCAATCCAAATTTTTCAAAAAAAGTTTTCTTCTCTTATGAAGCGCATTTTCATCTGAATGGCTTCGTGAATACACAAAATTGTCGATATTGTGGCTCAGAAATCCTCATGCAATTCATGAGAAAAAAGTTCACCCACGACGATGCGGATTTTGGTGCGGACTTTGACCAGGCGGCGTCATTGGCCCTTAATTTTTTGAAAATAAGGCCAAAATTGCAGTGACTGTGAACGGCATTCGTTACAGGAACATGATAACGGAGTTCTTGTGGCCTCAACTGGAAGGCATGGATCTGGACGACATGTGGTTTCAGCCAGACGGCGCCACCTGCCACACCGCGCATGAAACAATCGATTTATTGCAGCAACGATTTCCAAAACAAATTATCTCAAGAAATTCTGATTCCAACTGGCCACCACGATCAAGCGATTTAACGGCGTGCTATTTCTTTCTTTAGGGTTTGGTCAATTTTCGGGTTTATGCGAAGGAACCAGAAACAATTCCTGAACTCAAATCCGAGATCCACAGCGTCATCAGTGAGATACAGCCACATCTCTGTGAAAAAGTTATGGAAAATTTCATGAAAAGAGTAATGGCGTGTCATCAGAGCCGTGGGGGCTATTAGGCGGACATTTCATTCCAGACTTAATCGGAAGAAGTCTTCTTTACAATCCAATAATATCTCAAAAAATACGTGTTTTAAATTCAAAATGAAAAAGTGCATTCTTACTGCGACACCCTTTATATTAAAAATAATAAAGGGTCCGCCATCTAACTTTTATTTTGTTAAACTAGTGCTTATTTCGTGAATGGTAACACTTAGCTCATGTCTGATTTGACAGATAATTAGTTTTGTCCTTCCGCTGAACGAATATGGTTGTGTATACGCTTGAACAACGCTGGGAAATATTGCGACATTACTTTGAAAATCATGGTAACGTTGCAGAATGTGTGCGAAAATTGCTTACGGATTTTGGAAGAAGAGAAGCACCGTCAGCTCCGTATGTTCGTTATCTTGTGAAAAAAAGTGAAAGAAACTGGCATCTGGCAACTGGAGCTGCGATTTGACACCGCTGTGGGGTGCCCTCAAAGATAAATGTTACGCCGACAAGCCAGAGACAATTGACGCTTTAAAGGACAATATTCGTGAAGCCATTGGTGAAATACAGCTGCACACAATCGATAATGTGCTTTAAAATTGGACCGATCGTGTAGGCTACTGCATGGCCAGCCGAGGCAGCCATTTGAATGAAATAATTTTCCATTATTAACCGGAAGGATTGTACTTTCATATAAAAAAAGAAATTTGAGAAAATATTCAGTAGTTTTCTTTTTATATCATTTTCAAAAAAAAAAGTTATTTGGCGAACCCGTTAGAAATAAAAGATCCAAAATTTTGTCTTTAACTAAAAATCGAAAAAGAATAATAGTAGTCCAATTTTGAGTATTTTGTAAAATATACCCAATTAATCGATATATAATCTTAATATCTCCAAATATTTCCGAAGTCCTTATCTCCATCAGGTTTTTTACAGAACTTAAAAATGTGTACAAGAACAAAATTTATTGCATTTTAAACGATTAAAATAGATTTTCAACCACTGTCGTCAGCCGTGAAAATAGCTCTGTCAATATTTAGAAAACAAAAAACTTTTTGTTTTGCCCAAATACATGAGTAATAAACAATTCAACCGACGACAGGGCGAGAGAAGGATCCTTGCAAAAAAATTTTCCCCTAAGCAGATTTTTTATGCGCTCCATTTGAGATCCAGTACACCCTAATGTACATACAAATATGTATGTAACAATATACGATAGAAAACATACATACAAACAAATGCGTTGTATTCTCGTAGAAATATTTAAAATTTTCAAATCTTTCTTTACTGCTTTGTTTTCATATATTTCAATGTGTTTTCCTTTAAACAGTTTTGTGCCATTCAACGATAAAATCAGAATCATGTAAACTTGTTGTGCCACAATATGTTGGCTATGAAAATCCAATTTAGTTGTCTAAAATATAAAAATGTATGCGATGCTCTTTTCGTGATTAAAAAAAGGTATGAAAATATTACTACACTCATAAATGTGAGAATGTATTGACATAACTAAATACAAAAGAATTTTTCTAGTTGTTTTATTTTAGAAATTGTGAAACATAATATATGTACGATAGTAGCAACATACATGTCTGCGACAGTGATGGATTTCTGAAGAAACATTGAATGTTTTATAATGGTCTTAACAATTCTGAGTAAAGGGATCTCTACCAGTATGTAAATGATGTGAGATTTATTAGGCTTTCTTATAGCCGAAGGACCTGTTTTATTGGTTTTATATTTATACTAAATTTAAAGTAGCTTAATTTATATATATAAAAAGCCTTGCAGGTCAATTAAGCTATATTTTACATATGACATACAAAAATTTCAATAAATTCTTCTAAATTAGGATTTTTAACTTATAAATTATAAGCAGCATAAAATATAGTTTGCAACTAAAGGAAACAATATCAAAAAGTAATATATGTAACAATGTAACGGCCGGCTCCCCAGCCAAAATAAAAACAAAAAGAAAAAGATTGTACATACAGAACCCATGGTGACAATTATGGCAACAACATCGAAAATAAGTATAGTACGTAATGCTACATACTCGTAGGTATACAAATGCAAGGTATAGATGCATTCCAATTTATGATAGAGGCTGGACATACGCCAAATAAAAAATTTCGCAGGCCAATAGGAAACTGATTCCAAATTCTTGCTGCACGAACAACAAATGATCGCTCATATATAGAGAATGACATACGAGGCAGAAGTAGTTGAGGGTTTCGAGTGGATATAGTGAATTGAAATATAAAGGGTTTTTCAATAGAGACGCTACAAAAGTAAATCGATAGAGACAGCAAACGACGCCATATTTTTTCCCGCTCTTTTGACATTTCTCTTCAGTAAGGTTTGCCATTTCATCATGGAAAGATATACGAGCCAACAAAGAGTCGAAATTATTAAAATTTACTAACGAAATTTGGAGTCAACTTTAAGAGGCGCTTTTCATCGGAAAATCATCTTCAGCGATGAGGCTCATTTCTGGCTGATTGGCTTCGTCAATAAGCAAAATGTGCGTTATTGATTAGACAACAATCCACACGTAATCCATGAGTCATCATTGCATCCCGAAAAAATTACGGTTTGGTGGGGTTTATGGGCCGGCGGTGTCATTGGGCCGTACTTCTTCCATGATGATCAAGACCGGCACATTACTGTGACTGCGAATCGTTACCGTTTAATGATAACCGAATATTTTTGGCCCCAATTGGATAATATGGACTTGGAGGACATGTGGTGCCAACAGGACGGCGCCACAAGCCACACAGCGTATGCCACAATCAATGTATTGGAAACCAAGTTTGGTGAACGTGTTATCTCACGAAATGACCCAGTCGATTGGCCGTCTCGGTCGTGCGATTTGACGCCGTTAGATTATTTCCTGTGGGGCTACGGCAAGTCTATGGTCTATGCCAATAAGCCAGCGACGATTGACGAATATCGAACGTGAAATTGCAGCAGTATCGGCCGATTTATGCTTGAAAACTGTCGAAAATTAGGTTCAGCGTATGGACTTCTGCAAGCGTGCCCGTGGTGGTCATGCAAAAGAAATCGAGTTCCATATATAATGGCATCGAACGTACTTTCACAGGAATAAAGAATTTCATTGGTATCTAAAACCGGTTTTGTTTTATTTAAAAAAACTTTTGTAGCGCTCTTATTGAAAAACCCGTTAGTAGAGGGTTTCGAGTGGATATCGTGATTTGAAACATACCACGAAGTAATCTTGGTACGCCACAGGAAATTATTTTATAAGAAGTTTGCAGAATACGCATTTTAATAAATCAATTATATATTCAGATATATGATCACGACGATTTAACCCATACGCAAATCGGACTATCATTTTAAGTAACATTTCCATCCTACTGAAACATTGTGATGTCGTACCAGACACTACTTCAATTCCGTAACCAATACACGACATCAATTTATGCAAATGCTTTTCTTCTCTTTACAACTTTCGAAGAGTAGACATAATTTTAGGAAATAAAGAGTCGATATGGCTACTAAAATCAAGTTATTTAAGTAAATTTCGCAGCCTTGGTCATCATGTCATAAGGGACCGAAAAACATAGCCCTAGTTTTGGAGGGATTAAATTATAAGGTATTATAACGTAGCCACTGACCCACATCCCCCAATGTAGAATTAATATTGTCCACCAATGTATGTATAGAACCAGCTTTGAAATAAAGGTGAATATCATTCGCATATAAAAAATCCAATGAGTGTTCGAACTCACGGGCGATGTGTTAACACCTTTTTGCTACACGGTACCCGTTCGATTTCTATGAACACATTTGTAAATGGTACATTGGAAAATAAAAACAGCGTTCAATCATATGATGACGTTACATTTAAATAATATTAATACTTAAAATTATTTAAAGACCCAGTGCAAGCACATGTGCCATTATTTTCTTGCGCAATACTTGTTGTTTTATTCCCACAAAAAACAAAAAATGCAAAGCAACAGACACTTGTATATACATACATGCATTGTTATATTCGTACATACGCTACACAACAAGTTCACAAAATTTTCGTTGCTCTCTTGCTATCTCATTTTTATATACATACGTATAATACGTCATTATTCTCTTTGCTCTGAGAGTGCTCCGCACCCACATTTTATTTGACTTACCTTTCCCAATAATAAAAAACCAACCCGTAAAGAACATAGTTTTTGACCATAAATTCTTTATATATGACCACGCCCCTCTGTCCAATCCCGCCCATATTTGCAGCAGATCTTATAATATGTAAAGCTAACCAACATACCCAATTTTGTTCAAATACCGTTAACAGGACCAGAAATAAAGGATTTTTAATTTCTGATTTGTACGAGAGGTACCATGCCTCTTTATCTAATCCCGCCGACATCTTGATAGTTTATTTTTGTCGTCGCCATTAGTTTGCCTGCGAAGTTTCAGCTCGATTGGATCACGGGAAAAGGGTTAAAAATCAATCCAACATTTTTTCGGCATACATGCATACATGCATACAGACAGGTGGAGTTAATATAAAGAATTTAAAAAGGCGTTCAATCATATGATGACGTTTCATTTAAATAATATTAATTCTTAATAACACTTAAAAATATTTAAAGACAAGTCTCATTATTTTCTTGATTAATACTTTTTGTTTTATTCCCACAAAAAACAAAGAGAATGCTAAGCAACAGACACATGTCATACATACATTGTCATGTTCGTACATACGCTACACAAGTTCACACAATTTTCGTTGCTCTCTTTCTATCTCAATTTTATATACGTATAACCACATTATTATTCTCTCTGTGCTTCGCACCCACACAATACAACTATTCGCTGCCGCTACATCAGTGTGTGTGTTTTTTTGCAGTTTGACAATCTGTGTCTCGCAGTCGGACAAATCCTCTTCTCATTTAGGGGTATGAAAAATAGATGTTGGCCGATTCTGAGACCTACCCGATATGCACACAAAATTTTATACAAGCCAGGTCCAGCCGTTTCGGAGGAGTTTAACGGACAATCTGTGTGAGCGCAGTCGAACAAATTGTGCTTGGATCAGTGATGGGCACACTAACACAGAGAACATCATATTTGTGTGAGTGCCACAGAGAGCGACTGCGCAGCACATTACACTATGAAACAAAAACTGATTTAAACTTTTGTTCCCTTACAAAAACAGAAAATATTAGTGCTGATTTATATTCATGCACAAAAAATATGGTACTTGACTGCATTCTAGTTTTCCTTATGTCATAATGAGAGCACAGTATAACGACTAATTTTGTCTTACATATATCTTGCATAAAGTTCAAACAAGGAAGGATTTATGACAGTTGTAACAATTTAGGCGGCTTCACAATTTGGAACAAATCATACATTGCGCTTTCCCCTCTATATTTTCAATAAACATAAAATTATTTTCCCCCAAATTTTTTTTTTGTACAGTGTAGAAAGCAAATGCCTATATGCAATCTTAGACTTGAACGAAGACGATCGTTTCCGAGAACTGCTTAGCTTATACTGTACGTGTGCAAGCAGTGCGTCGGCAGAATATTTCAATCCAACCACGCGTGGTTGGATTGTGCGAAACTGCCCAACACTGGTTTGGATGTATTCACTTTGTGAATTTAGGCCGTACCCGCGCCTATAGATGTTAACACATCAAAAAGGGAAGCAATTGACACTGCAGGCACTGTTAACTACGTCATTAACATACAATATGAATAGTAGCGGACCTAATACGAAGACTGCACGTATATCAGAAATATTTCCATTTAATGAAACAAATTGAGAGCGATGAGACAAGTAAGAATAAATCAACAACCTACATGCTGTATTAGAAAACATAAAGAAAATTTTCAATTTGTTAATAAGTATCACACGGTCTACTCTCTCAAAGGCTTTAGATAAGTCCAACCCTACCAGCACGCTACATTCGCCAGTGTCAATCGCATTCCTAATAGTATCAGTCAAGTGCAAGAGGTGTAAAGTAGTGTTGTGCCCCTGCCTAAACCCAAATTGATAATTAATTATCATACCTTGTCCTTCAACAAAATCAAGGATCTGCCGTTTAATGAGATGTTCCACGACTTTCGAAATAGCAGGTAAAATACTAATAGGTCTCATATTATCTAAACTATAAGAATCCTTAACTTTAGGTATAGGAACTACACGAGCAGTTTTGCAAACTGTAGGGAAAACCGATGTCGTGAAAATACTATTAATGAAATAAAGAATGTAACTGGATATATACGGAAATATTAAACAATAATAAAGAATCAACGCCAACGTAGTCAGTTTTCACTTTATGTAAGGCCAAATACACATCATCTTCAAAAACACAATCAACAGAGAAGCGGACATTTTCATTGATACTACTGAAATCGACACTGTTACTATTTCCGACCGAAACATTCTGCACAAAATAGTCGTTTAAACTATTGACATCAATATGAACATCAGAACCATCTACAACATCGACTAAACATCCTCCTGAACGGAGAGTATTCCAAATTAAGGAAGTTTCCATATTCCTAAACCAAGCTGAAAAGTGTTTCCTCCGCCCACGCCTTCAAACAGACTTCGCTCTATTCCTATGAGAACAGTAAATGCGCCAATTATTAGCGGTAGGATTTCTTAAATACTCCTTGTATGCAATATCCCTAAGTGATTTAGATGGCAATATCGACGATGACCTCAGCCAAGCCTCTTGTCGGTACACAACCCTTCGCCCTACAATAGGTACAAATGAGAATAAATCATGAATTACACCATTTGAAATAAAAAAGCGATTGTAAATTTACGTCAGATGTCATATAAATTGTTCAAAACTAATTCCAGACAGATACTTAAAAATTCCTTCCCATTCAACATTATTATAGTCACGATACTCAATAAATTGATCCTGACGCGACATATAAATATTCAAAGATCCAAAAATCAACGAATGGTGAGAAATGGCAGGATACTGTGTTTGGCTATAGAGATTTAAGAGGGACGTATTACCTATCAGTGCGTAGTCTCTAAATGAAGTGGAGCAGTGGGCAACTTCAAAATGAGTAGATGAAGAATTATGTACAATGTGAAACCCCAAACGCGAACAAATTGATCTCATGGTCCCTGACTTAGAAATAGCAAATAGATTGCAATTATAGTCACCAACAACAACTATGTTATTATATCCGGCAAAAAATTCAATATGAGTTGCTCAAAAACATCAACATTTCCCTGCGGCAAATATACAACTACAAACAGAACTTTGTTTTGACCGGAACTAACCTCAATAAAAAGATTATCAGCGAAAAATTGCTGCGGTTTGGAAATCGGTCGACTTTCTGACGGTCAGCAGTCTAGCAGTTATGGGAGCAATGTCTACTCTGGCAGTAAAATCCCTCGACTTAGCAATCGTGAATCGAACATCTTACCAGAAGTGACGTAGATATCTTAACGGGAGATAACTCGGTAGTACGATATTAAATTCCTACACTTGACAGAGCATAGTAACACTCCAAGGAATTGAAGAACGGACGAATATGTAAGGTGAGGTTCATTCGAAGTGGACCCGGTTGACATAGACTTTGCGTCTTATAAAATGCCGGAAAGTTTGACAGATGGTGTAGATTATTTAGATACAACACAAATCTCGCCGGCTGGGGATAGGATGAAGTCAATGAACTTTCTGTCTCCTTCCCTGCCGAAAATCTCAACAGTCGTGGCAGTTACGTAAGGTTTTCCAGGACTCTTTTCGCTTAGTAAGCACGAAACAAGACAAAAAAAGGTCAGAACCAATTATTCCTATAGAAGTTGATACAATAAGGTAGCGGAAGAGACAATATCTACTAAACAATATCCCTGCACGTGTACAGCACTATCCAGTAAGAGGTAGTGATGCATAGAAAAAACCGAAAACCGGGTTTTTACAGCAACCGACCAGACCAGGTCTTATAAGAACCGGAAGAAGGGTCCAAATGAACTGAAAACGGTTACTTTAGGACCGAAAAACGGGTTGAAAGAACCGTAAAATGGTTTATACAGCAACTCATGACTCATGATGACTCATTTCCAAAGTAATCAAAAGTGTTAACCTTTGGGGTGAGGGTACGAAAATGTTTATTTTTTCTCATATTTTATATTCTTATAAGATATTTCACCTAAGCCTCTTTGGGACAGCACTTTGTTGAGAACCGAAACCGGTCCAAATACCCGATTCTCCTCGGAATCGGTCAAAATACCAGGTTCTTCTCGAAACCGATCCAAATACTGGGTTGTTCTTGGAACCGGAGTCTGCAGAAAATGTGTATTTTTATCACAATTTATATTCTTATAAGATATTTCACTTAAGCGTCTTTGGGACAGCACTTTGTTGAGAACAGGAACCGGTCCAAATACCCGGTTCTTCTCGAAACCGGTCCAAATATTCGTTCCTTCTCGCAACCGGATTCGACAGAAAATGTGTATTTTTATCCAATTTTGTGTTCTTCTAATAAGATGTGAAATATCTCCTCTTTGGGACAGCCTCTTTGGGACAGCACTTTGTGGAGAACGGGAACCGGTTCAAATACCCGGTTCTTCTCGGAACCGGTCCAAAATCTATGTTTTTCTCGGAAACGGACTCGACAGAAAATGTGTATTTTTATCAAATGTTATATTCTTATAATAAATAATTTCCCTTAGCCTCTTTGGGACAGAAATTTTCTGAGAACCGGAACAGGTCCAAATTGCCCAAATACCAGGTTCTTCTCGGAACCGGACACGGCAAAAAATGTGTATTTTCGGAGAACCGGAATCGGTTCAAATTTCCGTTTCTCCTCGGAACCGGTCCTAAAACCCGGTTCTTCTCGGAACCGGTCCTAAACCCCAGTTCTTCTCGGAACCGGACTCGACTCAAAATGTGTATTTTTATCAAATTTTATATTCTTATAATAAGATATTTTACTCAAGCCTCTTTGGGACAGAAATTTGCTGAGAACCAGAACCGGTCCAAATAGCCGGTTCTACTCTGAACCGGACTCGACAGAACCGGTTCTTAAAATACGGGGAGCCGAACATCACTAGTAGGAGGGTGATTAATATGAGAAATTTACCTCATTTATGAGTTGAAAGAATACTGAACGCATTAGGACAAACTATAAGTGCAAGGTGTTTCAAAAGAAGTCATCCGATGTTTTTTGGCTCTCATTCTTTTCTGAAAGAAGAACCATCGAGTAATTTTTTGATTATGTTTAGTTGAACCTTTAGAATTTTATGGGTTAAGTTGAGAAGATCATATCGGTTAAATAGGCGCCGTCACAATTTATTACCATACGGGCTCGCTTTATGGCATTTTTCATCATTTCGGCGAGAACTTCGGACGACAGATTCTCGCACTCGTATCGAATGTTCACCTCGAGGGCTTGTTCACGTAGACACGGGACTTCAAAAAACCCCCCAAAAATAAGTCGGGCGATCTTGCGGGCCAGTGCAAATCGCCAAAACGAGAGATGAGACGAACCGGGAACGCCGCCTTCAGAATATCGGTTGTGGCTCGCGCAGTGTGTGCCGTTGGAACCACATGTCCTCCAGTCCTAATTCGTCGAATTGCGGCAGAAAAAACCCTGTAAACACGGCCCTATAGCGCGCACCGTCCACTGTTGTCGTTTGATCAGCGGCGTTCTCGAAGAAAATGGCCCGATGACTCCTCCAACGTGAACAGCGCACCATGCAGTCACTTTGAGCAAGTGCAATGGCCACTAGCGCATCACTCGTGGATTTTCTGTGCCCCAGAAGAGACAGTTTTGCTTGTTCACGTACCCGCTGAGATGGAAATGAGCCCCATCGCTCGTTATGATTTTCAAATCATTATGAACAAAAATGCCATAAAACGAGCCCGTATGGTAATCAGTTGTGACGGCGCTCATTTAACCGATTTATCTTCTCAAATTAACCACTAAAATTCTAAAGGTTCAAATAAACACAATCAAAAAACAGAATCGAAGGTTTTCATTTCAAATATGAGAGCCAAACAACATCGGATGACTTCTTTTGAAACACCTTGTAAATAGTTCTCCGTTGGAGCCAGTACTTAATTACATTAGCTCGTGTTATCAAAACAAAAATGATCTCCCATTACATCCCCTGTACGGATTGGAAGAGCTTCTTACATCCATTGAACTGAGCGCTTTCTAGTTATACATTCACGAAGTGTGACTGACATATAGTATTACACCGGTTCCGAATATTACTTTGAGAGGCATTTTCATGGCTAAATATTCGATAGTGTCTCCGCCACTAAGCCAGTTGGCCGCCATCGAAAAAGGTTGTAACAGCAGGGCTCAAATTCAGGTTACCATATACGACAACTGCAATTACTACCATGGCACCACCGACCGCCACTTGCTCCTGTTATCTCAATGGGGCTAAAAGCCTAAGTATATGTGAGTCAGTCTCCGATTGCCACCACAACGCCTTCCAAAATTCACAGAATATTACTGGTCAGCAAAAGTTTTACAACACGGCTACTAATTATCCTGCTTTAATAACCATAGAGGAGACACCAAATATACTTGTATAAATAAAAAGGCAATCAAATATGGTAATGGATTAAAACATCAGTAGTAAATGCGTAAATAGCACTCAATGCTGCTTTATTTTCATCCAAAAGCATAAAATATTCACTCATTTATTGCCCAACGCTAGGTATGAGTAACATTTATAGACCATAAAATAAATCAACCCTACCGGAGGAGCGTATGAGTATCTTTAATATGCAGTAGAATATTTGATATCATAATTTGTTTCACAAATGACGCCGACAGCCATGAAATCTGTTCTATTCTATGCCAAGTGTTTCAGCGTCTACCATAAAAACAAATACAACCGACAGTTTCATATAATTATAGTCCCGTTGTTATGGCCATGTTTGCTGCTCCTTAGTGCGGATGGATTTGTTGTACTTCATCGCTGTTCACTCAGTTTCTAATTTGTACGTGGTTACGCTAATTCAGTGTTGCGCCAAAATGTAGAGGGTTTGTGAGCTTAGTGTAAAAGTATGTCCTTGAAAAGGACATTCTATGAAGCAGGAAACCCATATAATAACCTTAAAATGCTCCTAAAATGTAGCCACGTGGTATAGTACATATTATTGTATTAAAAGTTTGTGCGGTATTGGTTTTCAATTTGGTTAATTTTCATAAATTTCCCTAGAGGGTTGAAAAACAATGTGGTTGCTAAGGTTGAAAAAGATATCCGTATAAACTCATAATGGATTTAACTGATATGGGAAAATTGTTTGCCATGTTGATATCTGTGCTAAATGGGGATTAATTAAATTAACCTAATAAAGGCAACATTTTATTGAACATGTATGTACATATGTTTAGGGATATACACAGGCTAATAGGTATAATAGTTTTCTTAGGCAACCACAGCAGTGGATGGGTAATTGTGTCCTCAAGCTGAACGAAATCAAGATAGGAATTGTAAAATGTCATGTATCCTGTAATATCCTGCAGAGTAAATCCATATGTTTCTTTGTTATATTTTGTACAGTAGGGCAAACTATTTCCCATATATTGTAAAATTCCAGACTTAAGACTTTATGGCGTCAAAAAACATTCCGATTTCCATGCGATCAAACACTGTCAGTTTCTGGACAAAGGATCCAAAGATTTTGTTTGTTCTTTTGCAATGTCTTGATGTCAAATAGAACCCAATACATCAATCAATACGATTTAAAACTTTTTCCCTCACTCTATGAAAAAGTTTGCGGCTACAATTAATCAAAGTGGAAACTCATGTGATCCTTTAAAGATTGGTAAAGATCTCACCCAAATCTTTAATACGGCGCTAGACTTCAGCCAGAGCGACACCCTATCACGTAATCTCTTCAACATGTTAACTGAGATCATCGTAGTTAGGACGAATAAAATTATCAGCAGAAAAGTCACATACTGCTCGCGTTTGCTGATGATTTAGGCATTAGTGGGCGAAATCTGCGAAAAGTTACTGCAGCATTCTCGAGAAGGAGTCAGCAACTGTGGGTTTGACAGTAAACGAGGACAAGACAAAATTAAGGGCCTCGGCAAACAGAACATCCGATGAAAGGGTGAACGTTGATGACCGTTCTAATTTCGAGGTATTATTGATTTACCAAAATTTACTTACCTCGAATCTGCCGTGGACAAATGCATTAACGTCAGCCTACAAATTATTTCGGGCTAAGCAAGCACTTCAGGGTAAGACTCTCTCTCTCGAGAAACGAAGATCCAACTAAATCAGACTCTCATACAACCTATCTTTCTTTATGGCGCATAATCCTGGGTCCTTTCGCTTGCTGATGAAACATCACTGAGAGTCTTCGAGAGAAAAATACTCGAAAAAATATATGGTCCTATAATAGAAATCGTCAACTATCGACGACGGATGAACCACGAGCTGTATAATCTGCATCCAGACATCGACGTGGTGGTATCAAAATGGTGCGTTTACGCTGGCTGGGCCATGTTGGTCGAATGGATCAGAATGTACCAGTGCGAAAGGTATTAGAAGACCTATTCGAAGGACACTGAATTATAGGAAGACCTCGGCTTCGCTGGAAAGGCCAGGTGGAAGATTGCTTGCGAGAGCTCGGTATTACCAACTGCTGGAAAAAAGCTGAAGATCGAGCCGGTTGGAAAAACATATTTTCTTCATTTTGTTGGGCCCTTCACTCGTCTGCGTTGTTTGAGTCCACCTATGTAAGTAGGTAGACTCAAACGCACGCAACTCACTCGTGGGCGGGCGCGTTTCTCGGTTTCATTTTCGCACGTGGTTCACGTGGTTGCTAAGGATACTATTTAGCATCAATCAGTGTCTTGTGGCACCGTTTTGCATACCACATCACTCCGGACAGTCGAATGTACAGTGTCTATAACCAACCTGTTAATCGAAGATACTTCATTAAATCCCCTAGATCTATCTCGTGTATCTCAGTGAGGTTGTGTAGGAAGGGATGACCTATAGTCGTTAGGCGTCTGTTCATTAGATCCGGACAACTGCAGATGATATGTTCCATCCTATCCTCCTTTTCTTGATCTTCGCAGTCACGGCAGTGGTCATTATGTGGAAGATTCAGCCATTTTGTGTGATTACCGATTGACCAGTGCCCGGTCAGCACGGCATTAAGCCTTGATATGATCCCCCGATTTTGGCTAATCAGGGAGTTAAACCGGTGAATGTTATATTCTGGTCATGAGTTTCTGGATATGCGGCACGTTTCCATCCTATCCCATCTGGCCTTTGCTCGTTCAAAGTAATGCAGGAAAATACATCTTTTACCGAACATATCGGTTTTGCGACTGACACCATATGGAGTTCGGTGGAACAGAATCCTGATCTGACTAGGTCGTCTGCCCTTTCGTTCCCTAGGAGACCCTTTTGGCCTGGTATCTAAGTAAGACGACCTACCTCGACAAGTTTTTCCCTACATTCACTCACTAGTCTGCTTCTAGTGTTAGATTTATGTGATAGGCGAGCCGCCTGGCTATCTGAAAATATTTCAATGCGCTCTGTTCTCCGTTGTAGTATAAGTTCGGAGCAGGATTCCTTGATGACGAGTACCTCTGTTTGGAAACGTTACACTTACCTAGGAGTTTGAATGGTAAATTGAGGCTTGCCTCTTCGGCGAATACACCCGAGCCGATTCCATATTCCATTGTGGATCCATCCGAAAATACTTTGGTGTCAAAACCTGGCAACCTTTATCGCACTCCATTCTTCTGGGAAACTTGCCATCGAGTAGGTTATCGAACGTTAATGAGGGGGGTGAAGTAATCGGTGGTTATATTGAGTTTTCTTGGAATTATCTGTAGTATTTTCGCATGTCCATATGCGTTTCTTTTCCAGATTCCATGAGTCCATGTATTAATAAAAAAGAGTTGGTACTTGGAGCTTTCAAACGGCGTACAGGATATTTGTTGACTGCAACTTTAAAAAAAATAGGATAGAAAAATCCAAACGTCTTTTGGTGAAGTGCGCTGGTAACTTGCATAGAAAAATCTTGCTTACGGATGAAAAAATTTTTACCGTATAGGAAAAATTCAACAAACAAAATGATAGAGTTTATCCACGATCATCTAAAGGATCATCTGAGCTCATCCCACGGGTCGAAAGGGTCATCATCCAGCCGCAGTTATGGTTTGGTGTGGTGTCTCTTAGGATGGGCGAAAAGACTTGCATTTCTGTGAACAAGGGGTCAAAACAACGGCCAAAGTTTACCAAGAAATCGGTTGGAAGCAGTTATGAAGCCACTTAATATTTCCCTGTTCCAAAACCAGCCGTAGACTTTGCAGCAAGATTCAGAACCAGCTCATAAGGCTAAAAGGACACAAACCCGGTTCGAAACAATATTCCATGTTTTATATGCTCTGAAGAATGGTCCTCTGGCAGCCCTGATCTGAATCCTCTGGATTACAAATTATGGACCGTGTTAGAGGACAATATACCCCAACATTGATTCTCTTAAGATAGCTCTGGTTCGTGCTGTAGCCAATTTTCCAATAGATGAGGTGCGTGCAGCTATTGGTGATTGGCCAATGCGACTTAGGGCGTGCATATACAATCCATATCAATAAATATATAAAAAAAAATCGGTACAAAAACGTTCATTAGTTTTTGTTTTAAAGGGTTTTTCAACAGAGACGCTACAAAAGTAAATCGGTAGGGACAGCAAACGACGCCATATTTTTTCCCGCTCTTTTGACATTTCTCTTCAGTAAGGTTTGCGATTTCATCATGGAAAGATATACGAGCCAACAACGAGTCGAAATTATTAAAATTTACTACCGAAATTTGGAGTCAGTGGCTTCAACTTTAAGAGCGCTACGTCCAATTTATGGTCGTCATAATCGTCCTGAAAGATCAACAATTGAGCGTCTAGTGGAAAAATTTGAATCCACAGGCACATTACAAAATATTCCCGTGCCAGTGAGACAAAGAAGTGACCGTAGTGTCGAGAATATTGCTGCCGCTGAGGCTCCAGTTCAAGAAAGCCCACATGTGTCTCTCACACGTCGTTCTCAAGCGTTGGGCATCTCTGTGACGCCGTTGTGGCGAATTTTGCGAAAAGATCTTGGCCTACATCCTTACAAGATCAAATTGACGCAAGAACTGAAGCCGCTTGACCACCATAAGCGTCGTATGTTGGTGAATTGGGCTGAGCAACAAATGGAAAATGATTCGGATTTTCATCGGAAAATCGTCTTCAGCGATATGGCTGAATGGCTTCGTCAATAAGCAAAATATGCGTTATTGGTCAGACAGTAATCCACACGTAATCCATGAGTCATCATTGCATTCCGAAAAAATTACGGTTTGGTGCGGTTTATGGGCCGGCGGCGTCATTGGGCCGTACTTCTTCCGTGATGATCAAGACCGGCACATTATTGTCAATGCGAATCGCTACCGTTCAATGATAACCGAATATTTTTGGCCCCAATTGGATAATATGGATTTGGAGAACATGTGGTTCCAACAGGACGGCGCCACAAGCCACACAGCGAATGCCACAATCAATTTATTGGAAACCAAGTTTGGTGAACGTGTTATCTCACGAAATGGCCCAGTCGATTGGCCTCATCGGTCGTGCGATTTGACGCCGTTAGATTATTTCCTGTGGGGCTATGTCAAGTCTATGGCCTATGCCAACAAGCCAGCGACGATTGATGAACTTCGTACGAATATCGAACGTGAAATTGCAGCAGTATCGGCCGATTTTTGCTTGAAAACCGTCGAAAATTGGGTTCAGCGTCTGGATTTCTGCAAGCGTGCCCGTGGTGGCCATGCAAAAGAAATCGAGTTCCATACATAATGGCATCGAACGTACTTTCACAGGAATAAAGAATTTCATTGGTATCTAAAACCGGTTTTGTTTTATTTAAAAAAACTTTTGTAGCGCTCTTATTGAAAAACCCTTTATATCACAAAATTTAAGTAACAGTATTTATGTCCATACTGAGTATAACAGTTTCGACGTGGAATATCTCATAATCGATTTAAATTGTTTTAAAACTCCAACCCTTGGGTTTGAAATGTTTCTTTGAAAAAAAATTTCTTCGCTGCAATTTATATGTAACACGCAAATGTCGTTAAAGCCATAAACACAAAAGTTGACCATGAAACAGTAAATGAAACATGAACATTACGCCTTCACCTCCGACAATGGAATACATCGAGTTTGTTAAGACATGTGTGTCTGAACGTGTGTTACCATATAACATACCTGATTTATCTAAGTGTTTGTGTGTGTGTGTGTGTGTGTGAATATAAATATGTATGCGAGTGGGTGTACATGCATGTGTTTAGAATACAAACGTAGCTGTTCTTATGGTTGGTTAGTATTTATACCGGATGTACACTTGAACACGTGCTAATGGAAATGAAAATGCAATTTGTTCACAACGAGCGCCTACAACGACTTTCAGTTTTATACGTTTATAATGTTCTCTAGTCGTTCCATAGTGAGAACACTTTACACATGTATACATTTTTGTGTATGTGTAGTTAGTTGTATGTTCTCATGAGTAAGTGAGATTGGGAGTAAACAAATTAAACGATCCAACCATAACCTATAACAAACACACTGGCTTTTATACAACAAAATATTCTTAAATACTAAAATATTCAAAACAGGAACAGAAGCAGTAAAACAAATGAGAAATGAACAAATGTATGCATCAGTTGAAACTGTATAAGAGTTTTATTGTTATGCACCGAAAGTGTAATGGATCTGGGTTTGACGACTAAGAGATGCAGTTTATTTAGAAGAAGCATAAAATCACTTAACAGCAGTTTAGTCGCTAATAGTGCTAATAGTTTCCTTTTTATATGTGGCTTGGAATGAAAAGGGCCTATGTCGTCAAAAAAATGGAAATCATATAATAGAGACACGTTGAAAAGGAATACTTTTCTAAGTTACAATCAATCAATATCAAAAAATCGATTTTCTGACACACTATGTCCATGTCTTCATTCCAGGGTCTGTTATTCAAAAAAGTCCCACCCACCTTTCCAATTACATGCATAAGGCGACGTCACTGCCAACTGTTTACCTTATCCTTAGAACATCATTGACTACCTGTATGTGACAAATCCCGTAACTTATTCTGATCTATGTATATACTGTACTTCACCTATACGTGCAATTTAGCAACGCTGGATAATGAAATTTATGTACTGACTGATACAGTTCATGTACTTTTTGTACAAAATAATGATAAGTAAATGAGAACAGTGATCCACATTTATTACTTGTATCAATTTCTTTATCACTCTACAAAATAGCCCTTTACGTGTCGCGATACGTGTCGCCTATGTAGGGAAACTCGCCCAGATAGTGGCGCAGTACGTACCCCCTCATCATAATCCCGAAGCGCAGTGGATGTGCATTACCCACTCTGTGAAAACTGCGTCGGAGTCCATACTTGGTTATGAAAACCAGCTTAAAGACAAACCATGATACGATGTAGCGTCGCATGACAAGTGATGAGAAGAAAGCTGTACATATCCCAACGCTTCAGACAGTTGCAATGGGAGCCTCAACAGAACGGCATAAGGAGACGAGGAGATAGGAAACATGTTTGTTGTGGAGAAAGCGCTAGAGTAAGCAAATTGAATCTCACAGAAGGATGAATGGGGCCCAGCAATTCTACCCAAAAGTACAAAGTCAAACCAACGGCCATATTCAGGGCCCCGTTTTGTGAGTATAAGGACGGAAATATTGTCGAAGATGTGCAGAGTGTGCTGGGATTATGGGGACATGACTACCTCTGTTATTCTTGGATGAAGGTATTGAGCGCAGACAGGATGATGGCGTTAACAGAACTTTCCTAGCCAAGGCAAAGTTAGGAATAAAAAAGGACGTATGTCGTCAAAAAATCGAAATCAGATAATACACACACTGAGAAAAGGAATACTTTTCTAAGTTACAATCGATCAAAATCAGAAAATCGATTTTCTGACACACTATGTCCATTTCTTCATTCCAGGGTATTTTGTTATACGTACGAAACGGTGCGGTGTTCCATTCTAGGCAACGGTTAAATTATAATAATCGAGAATTTAGCTCCCTTTAGGTTACGTTCAAGTTCGGAATACGCACTTACGTTTCTTTAAAGAAGCCCAAACACAAAATATTTTGCTTCCAGGCTTGGTTTTGAGAATGTTCTTGACTAATTAGTGAAAGGTTGTCTGATCACTGAAATTGCTGCTGCCTCTAGTTTTGATTTCCACAATTCCACAATATTCGATTAGAACCGCACAAGTCCGAAAGCCCAATATATTAAGTTTTTCTCCACCACAATAATTTTTTCCAACTCGTTAATAAACCAACAAAAATTTCAGGTGTTGAAGAGAAATTTTCTAACGCATCAACCGCTTCTTCAGGTGTCAAAAAACGATGACCACGCTATTTTCTTGATATGTGAGGGTATAAATCGAATTCATTAGTCCCAATTTCGTGACTTTCTGGCTGATGATCCATGAAATCAATGTACGCGGCTGCTTGAGCCGTTGTGTGAGAGCTAGTTAGCATTTAACAAATATATATTTTTGCACCATTTAGAATGGATTATCATCATACGGTGCTCTCAGAAATGTGGCCAAATAACCAGTTACGACGAAGAAGCAGTTCATCATTTGCTTTGAATTGCTTTGTGCGCGAACAACTTTTGTTGGATTTGGCTCATCTTGGTCGATTGCTATTTAGTCTCATGTTCATTTAAATAGATCCATGATAAGTTACCTGTCGTGATTATATAGACGACTTTTGAAACTCCGCCACTGAATTTTTTCAACATTTCTTGCACCACTCGACTGGACCCACTTTTGGAAAGAAGTTTCTTATCGCACGTTGCGGGATGGGGGCGAAATGAAAAAAAATTAAACAACTTTTTTTAACAACTTTATTACATCCCAGTATTATCAACTACATTGGGTACACTAACATATGATGGGAAATTTCTTGCTTAACGGGAAGTTTACTAGGTGGAGCGCCTGTAACCAATAACTATCTACCTATCTATATACAAGGTGATTCAGGAAGTTCCGGACAAATTTCTCCAGCGTATTCCTTGGCTCACTTCATGAAGAAAAGTCCAGTAGGACCATGTCCGAAAATGCAAGGGTGCGAAATGGCAGCGGGTTCAAAATTTTCGGATTGGTGGTCGGAGGGTAGTAGGGTAAAGTTGCTAACTTCTGAGCCAGTGGTCGGATTATTTTATTTATTTATTATTTTGTCTTCTGCCGAAAATTTCAGTAAAATAAAATCTTAAACTTGTTACTTTACAAAAACAAATGAATGTGTGCTGTTATTTCGCTTCCAAAAACAAAAACAAACATTTTTGCATTTCAGTAAAATGGAACGGTAAGACCTCTGGGCTTTGTTTAGGTCATTTTGGAAATGTAAGAGGTATGACTATCTTTCAACGTAAATACCTGCCATCTGGCTGAGCAAATTGAGGTTATGTGAATTTTGGTTTTTCCATTTGTTCCGAATGCTCTGTATCTCGGCGACTTGACTTTTTTCTACGTCATTATTGAAAGGCCTCTTAAAGACCTTTCCAACAAGCCCAAAAACAAAAAAATCCGACTACTGGCTCAGAAGTTAGCAACTTTACCCAACTACCCTCCGACCACCAATCCGAAAATTTTGAACCCGCTGCCGTTTCGCACCCTTGCATTTTCGGATATGGTCCTAGTGGACTTTTCTTCATAAAATGAGCCAAGGAATATGCTGGATAAATTTGTCCGGAACTTCCTGAATCACCCTGTGTATAAAAATGAGTTTACGTTTGTCAGTTGGTTTATTTGTTTGGTTGTTTGCATTTTTTAGTACCGTATAGACACGAAAACGGTTGGACCGATCACTGTAAAGCTGTCACAGAATGTAGCTGTGTGGTCTGTGGTGAAAATAGGCTACTTGAATTTTTGGTATATGAAGTGCCCCGCCCATTGGACCCTATTTTTGAAAACGCAATATCTGGAGGATTGTTTTAGTTATAGAAAATTTGTGTGAATGCATTTGTCAGGAAAATTCGTGATCCAACAAAAAATGGGCGGGATCGGATGGGTGGGCGTGAAATTTTATGCGGCAAACAACTTGAAATTTTGTACGGCTGTATCTCATGAACTATCAAGGTATAACTATGATATTAGCTATATAAGTTATTTGTATAGTTCGAATTACAGCCAGGATGTAAGTGGGCGGTGCCACACCCCCATTTTAAAAATCACTTTGACGGCTTATCTAACAGACCGATTGTTATGAAAACTTCAGAATGAGGTACTAATGACTTGCTGATAGTCCTCGGCTATACTTGGTAAAGATTTGATAAAGGGGAGTGGCGCCGCCCATACAACTTGAAATTTAAAATGACCTATCAGAGCTATGAAAATGAGATTTGGTATATAAGTTGTTCGTACAGTTCGAATTACAGCCAGGGTGGAGGTGGGAGACGCCGTTATAGCAGTCATAATAATAGTTTGATCCTCCTGAAAATTTCACAGTATTTTACAGTTGGCCTACAGATTCGAACAAGCTATTTGGAAGCAAGTTGACAAAAAAAGGGATCGTGGTGCCGCCCACACACGTCAATATTTGCCTATTACATAAAGAATATATATATCAAACAATTGTCCGTACACCAGGCACTTGAGAACATATTTCAATATATCTCAAAAAATATATGGCCGATTCGTTTTAAATAGTTTTTTTTAAAGTTCAATGCGGACATATATCTTTTGAGATACATTGAAATATATTCAAAACTGCCTGGTGTATAGACAATTGTTTGATACTGTGTAGTAAATGTTAAAGCCAAAGTGAAAGAAGTTTAAAAAAATAACATTTTCTGAAATAAGTGCCTATTCTTAAAAAACGGAAATTTTCTCAAAAAAAAAAATACAAATTATAAAAAAAAAAAAATACCTTATCTTAAAAACGTACCTTTGCTTAAAACAAAGTAAATTTTCTTACAAAAAGTACCTTCTCTTTAAAAAACTATTTTTTTTTAAATACGTACATTTCATTAAAAAAGTAAATTTTCTTACAACAAATTGCCTTTTCTTAAAAAACTGCCTTTTCTTGAAAGAGTACATTTTTTTGTGAAACAAAATAACTTTTCTTGAGATAAGTATCTTCTCTTAAAAATTCACCTATTCTTGAAAAAAAGGACAAATTCTATATAAATTCCCATTTCTTAAAAAAAAAACATTTCTTCAAAACAATACCTTCGCTTAAAAAAATACCTTTTCATACAAATTCCTTCTTGGAAGTACTTTTTCTTAAAAATAAAATAATACCTTTTCTTTTCTCTTATTGAGAAAAGTAGCCTTTCTGAAAATAAATACAATTTCTTAAAAAAAATAACCTTTTCCGAGTACTACGGGTACCATTTCTTTATAATGTACCTGTTCTTCTTCTTTTTAAAAAAAATTCATAACCTTACGGCTTTTTCTTACAGAAAGTACTTCTTCTTAAAAATAGTACCTTTCTTTAAAAAGGGACCATTCGGGAAAATATATTACATAATCTAACAAACAGGTCCTAAAAATATAAATTTTTTAAAAAAAATACATTCTTTAAAAAAAATTATTTTTTTAAAAAAGTTTATCATTTTAAAAAAGTATCTTTTCTTAAAGATCCATTTAAATTATCGTATTTTTCAACAGGCACCTTAGGCGTATTAGAACTAACTAGTACATAATATATAGCGAAAGGAACTTCGTTCCAGCCGAGTGTTCCCTGACACCTCATGTAATTTTTTGAATGATTGACAAATTATGCAGAACCAACGGCAAGCAATTTTTTGTAACGGGCAAATATTCCCGCAGTATTAAATCTATCGGTGGTGCAATGGTTAGTGTGCGCGGCTCTTGTACATGAGATCCTGGGTTCGAACCCTGCTCTGACCACCTTCAAAAACAAATTTCTTTCGGCGGCGGTCACCTCGCATAGTGACGGCGACACTATCGAGTATATAGCCATGATAAAGCTTCTCAAAATACCGGTCGGAATCGGTGTAAAACTGTAGGTCCCAATCAGTGAGTGAAAACTGGAAAGCGCACAGGTCAGTGATTGTGAGAAATTCTCCCCGGTCCCTTCATGGGATGTAATGGAAACCATTTATTTTTTTTTTTATTGAATCTATGGACGCGAAAGTAATGACCAAGGTTGCTTCTGTATCAGAGAGTGAAATCAGACGATCTTGCAATATCAGTTCACGCACAGCAATTCGAGTTCTGGCACAGTATCGGTTGAATCTTGGATAACTTGCATGAAATGCATCCTGAAGTGAACGTCGGCCCCAATAAATTTAATTGCCCCAGTTTATCACGGTACTGCAGGATGATGCTTCATCAGGATATAAAGATTTAGGTTCTTCAATGCACCCTTCCCTTGACAATACACGTTGAAAGTCTTCAATAATATTCGCACGAAAATGTTGACGACAACTAACGGCTAGCGAACCAACCACATTTTGCGGGCGAAGATGTACGGCTCGCATGATTCTAACCCCGCGAAACTCCGCGCTGAACCCTTTCAATTTAAATTGAGCTACTCAGAGTCCAACTGATGGCTTGAAAATAAGTCTGCGACATCTGTGTATTATCATACATACCTAATGCCAGGCCTATAAATGCGTCGGGATTACTCCTTTATTGTTATGAAAATAAATGAGAAAGTTTCAAATATTACAAGATTATGATGTTTTATCAGGGATGATATTCATTTATTCAGCCTTTTTATTACAACTATTTTATTTTACTCATTCAATCTCAAGGCCATTCCATATCTCTATAGATAGAGATATAGTTTTAAAGGATCAGTTTAGCAATTGAATCATCATGATTTGTGGCAACAACCACTAATAAAGACCTGTTGCTAGATCTGAAACTTCTTTTTTGAAAGTTGTAACTCTATTAAAAGATTTATAGAATGGTGTTGAGCTTGAATAAATAAAATATAAGAGTTTTAATATGTTTTAGCTCTAATACCATTACAATCTCAATGTTAAAATGTCGAGTTACATCCTTTCATCCTTTGGCGTCTGAGTAGCTCAAATAAAAATCTTCCCAACAAGCACTAAAACGTAAACATTTATTTTTAAGGTGAAGCCGCAGGGTTCGCAAAATAATAATTTCGAATAAACCCCGCATTTTCAATGAACCCTCCAATATTTTCATATTGTTTATACAACAGTTATGGTGAAGTCTACCACAGAAAAATTGTACATTCATTTTTCAGCTTGTAGCTATTTTTTCCATGTGACAAAAAATTATATTCTTGAATAACTCCTATAAATCATTTCAGAAATCACTACGATGAAGTGTCACGCTTGACAAACAGATAATATTAGTTCCATACAAGGATTCGTATGTACGTTTGTGTATACACACTAATCTACGAGTAGTATGAGTGCTTGAGTACTCAAGTAGATTCATATCTTCATCATGTGAATACGAAAGCATTTGCATGAGTGTTTGTGCGTGAGATATTTGTGTTTTTTTATGTTTTATTCATTTGTTGCCGCTGGTTTGATAACATGTATGAGTAGTTCGTCCCTCCACATTTCCTCCTTCAAAATTGTCTGCTAATAGACTGTAATCACACTCTCGAGAAAATAACAAATTGTTTTCGTGAAATTATAACTTAGGCAATACAGCGTTGGATAAGGTGCTTAAATAGACTTAAACAAGTCAGAATAGAGCGAGAACAGGTGACGAGAAGGTGACTAACATATTGAGGAGATATTTATTGGTTATATGATCCACAAAGAAATGCCAAAAAACGCAAACAAGAAACAAGAAAAGAATGTTACCTGTCATCAGAATTTTTAAATGTTTTTTATAGTCTTTGCATCACCTGCGAATGTATTTGAATATATTTTAAAACAAACAGCACTTCTCCATTCCCAAATCCTGACAAGCACCGAATGAGAATAGTTATGTATTGAGAAGCTATTTCGTGGCTTATTAGTCCTTCGCTGATAGAAATGAAAGATGTTCAGAGCCGGGGATTCAGCACATATCCTAATTCACAAGTACCAAACTTAACTAAGAACCACCACAAGAAAGAAAGAAAAATGTTCTCAAATTACAAAAATCGAAAAAAAATTAAACTGTTAAAATGTGAGTTGAGCAAAACTAATTGCATTTGGTGCGGAAGGGTTTTTTGCAACATCAAAAAAGTGAACATTCAGTTTTTTTTTTTTTTCCTGCCCTACACGGCAATAGCGTAGCGAAATAACTCCCCATGAAATAACTCCCACGAAATAACTCCCAACGAAATAATTCCCACCAAAAACAAAATAACTTCCAATAACGAAAAAATGAAATAAGTCCCACAAAAAATGAAAACACTCCCAATAGCAAAGTGAAATAAGTCCCACGACTTCTCCTACAGCACTTGTTATATGGGTCTTGTACAAACGGTCATTTTTTTTGGGAGTTATTTCCTTGTCATTACATTGGGAGTTATTTCATTATGAAATTATTTCATAATGAAATAACTCCCACCAGGAAAACCGAAATAACTCCCAAAAAAAACGAAATAAGTCTAACTAAAGTGGGAGTTATGTCATATGAAATAACTCCCACTTTTGTATGGAAATTTTTTGGGATTTATTTCATTCTTCTGGTGGGAGTTATTTCATGTGGGAGTTATTTCGCTACGCCGTTATATGGGCCTTGTACAAACAGTCATTTTTTTGGGAGTTATTTCATTGTCATAACACGAAATAACTCCCACGGCGTAGCGAAATAACTCCCACATGAAATAACTCCCACACGAAATAACTCCCACCAGAAAAATGAAATAAGTCCCAAAAAATTTCCATACAAAAGTGGGAGTTATTTCATATGAAATAACTCCCACTTTAGTAGGACTTATTTCGTTTTTTTTGTAAGTTATTTCATTTTTCCTGGTGGGAGTTATTTCATAATCAAATAACTCCCAATGTTATGACAATGAAATAACTCCCAAAAAAATTACCGTTTGTACAAGGCCCATATAACAAGTGCTGTAGGAGAAGTCTTGGGACTTATTTCACTTTGCTATTGGGAGTTTTTTAATTTTTTGTGGGACTTATTTCATTTTTTCGTTATTGGAAGTTATTTCATTTTTGGTGGGAATTATTTCGTTGGGAGGTATTTCATGGGAGTTATTTCATGGGGAGTTATTTCGCTACGCCAACTCCCACCAGGAAAAATGAAATAACTCCCAAAAAAACGAAATAAGTCCTACTAAAGTGGGAGTTATTTCATATGAAATAACTCCCACATTTCATATGAAATAACTCCCACTTTTGTATGGAAATTTTTTGGGACTTATTTCAATTTTCTGGTGGGAGTTATTTCGTTACGCCCACGCCAATAGTCAGACCAATACTTCTATATGGCATCGTAGTTTGGTGGAGGTCCCTCCAAAAGAAATATATTCTGAATTCCATGATGATAATTCAAAGATCAGCACTGATTAGCGTTAGTGGGGCAATGAGCACGACGTCAGGTACTGCACTTAGTGCTATCCTGAACATCTGTACTCCTGATATCATGGCCGAATCGGCAGCAGCTACATCCGTGGTGAGAATCAGAGATTGTGTCGTCATGATATCGGTGCATTCCGGACACGCTGAATTGCTACACCGGATCAACTCTATTCCCGTAAAAACGGACTACTGTATCCCTTACCTTCTACCAGCGACAAATCTAAGGTCTTCTATTCCGAACAGGAATACCTGTTTATTTATCTATTTGATTTATAGATACTCAAGCGACACACACGATCACAGCAAACACATAAATTCACACAATTTATTTTTCAACATAAAAAATTATTACTGAGTTGAACTAATTAGTCTGTTTTAACAAATTTATTTAAATTATTCCGGCGAAGAAATATGTCTACCACTTTCGGTTGTTGCAAATCAACTGATTTAAGATGTGTACGTGACCCACCACTCACGCTCACCATTTTCTGTTGCTAGCCCTTATTTTACGCTCGCTCATTTTTTCGACTGTTTTTCTCTCTCTCATATAAATCAGTTTCGTTACAATAACGAAATTGTTTCGTGAACTAAAAATGTTGACAAATCTCCAAAATAAATAAATAATAAATATAATATATATAACTCAAACGAATAAATATAAAATATAAAGAGTTAGAGATAAACCAAATATAAAAGTTAGAGATAAACCAAATATAATAAACCAATTCTTATGCCTTTACGTTTGATGCGACAAAATCTATAGGCACGGATAGGGCAATCTATTAAAGTGAACACATGCAAACAACACACTGCGTTAACATCACATACGTGGTTGCTGTACAACAATAGTCTCTGCCTGAAAATAAGTATGATGGTATTGATGTAGCGGCAGCGAAAAAACAAGCAGCTTGTCGACGCCAAAGAGTATTGAATAGTATAGAGAACTCATGGACCGATTGTATGACTCAAAGGCACTGGCACCATTTGGCGAATGATTCAAACCGTATTACTCTTTTTTTTTGTCAGAATTCATAATTTTTATGTGAAACATTTATGCATTTTGTAACATTTATGCTTTTTGTATTGTTTAATGTAATAACATTGTCGAAATGTTGCATTTATATTGAAATATTCTATAAAGATAATAAGACTCGTTTCTGCCCTTTTACTCAGACTCTCTACCTGAGAGTGGGAAAAGACTGCAATAAGTTCTCTATACTATTCATTACTTTTTGTCGTCGCTGCTCTGTTTATCACAAAACAAAAACAATTATTTCAGTGAGCTAAATATTGTTTTCTTTATTTTAACAATATTATATCTAACGTTAAAGCGGATGTCAGATAACAGAAAGTGAAATAGCACAAGAGCCTTCACCACAAAAACTGTTTTTTTTTATTTTCCAATGCAACATTGACTAATGTGTTCATAGAAATCGAACAGGTACTGTGTAACAAAAAGGTATGAACACATCACCCGTTAGTTCGAACACTCATTGATTTTTCTTTTTTAATTGTTAACCCACTTTTCTACAAAATTCAAATTAAATACAATTGTTGCATGAACGAAAAGTAAATTGTTGCAGCAACGAAATGAAAAATTTTCAAAGAAACGATGTATGAAATTTTTCGTTGCAGCGACTACTAAATAATCCAATATACGTCACTTTTCACTATAGCAACATAAAAACATCAACGAAAATGTTTCATCCATGCGACGAAGCGTTTTCCTTCAGTGTAGTTCTTAAATGATTCATCAAATATCTAACTCCTTTTGTACTATTTAACAGATTACATCTTAGTCTTTAATCCTGCATAGAAACTGCATAGAAGAAAAATAGTAAACAAATCCCATCACGTATGGGACAGTTCCAATCAACCAACATTTGAAATTGTTAGAGCTGAATCCAAATTTCAGCGAAACTACATATTACACATGGAGAAAAAAAATGTCTTAGAACCAAATTATAAATAAGAATGGTTTTTATTGAGAAACATATTTATAAATAAAAATAGGTTTTATATTTTGCCACGCACAGACACATCGCGGCACGTACGGGACATAGTTAAACTTAAATCCATAAAATAAATAAAAACACAGTGATACAAAAGTGAAGGATAAAAGTATGCAGAGGTTCTCATACAGCAATTCTGCTTTGCTGGAGTCAATTTTTGTTCTGGTTTCTTAGAATGATTGTGTTTTACTTGTTTTTTTGTAAACATCGCTGTCAGTTATAGACCAGCAGTAGTTGGAGAGCATACTAGCTTTTACGTTTTCCAACATAAAGCTGTTCAATTCTTAAAATTTCTTGGTGATATCGCTCACCTTGTTCATCACTCATCTGATCTAAATTTTCTGGCAACATATTCAAGTGAGCATGGGGATGGTGCAACTTTGTAGACAGTTTGCAGCCCATTGCATGGTAGGCAGATAGCATTTCGTGTTGTATTTCCTCATAATTTGCATTTTTTGTGTTTTCAAGAAAATTTGCACACACCGAAACAAAGCCATTCCATGAATTTCTTTCACGTAATGTCATTTGTTGTAAGCAATTTTCACCTTTCGTCAATTGTCGTTTTTGAGGACCAACAAAGATACGTTTTGACGAATATATTATTTTTTACATATTCTGTTGAAATATTATAAAACATATTCTGTCTCTTATTTGGCATAACTTAGTCGTGGAAAAAAAAATTTCAAGATATTTCAGTGATCAACCTTTTATGTCAAGTGCTTTTACTTACTTATCCGGTCTCGGACAACCCCGGGGGGTCAGGGACCTTACAAAACAAAGATAACATATTTCGCCAACCAGTTCGATCTTTTGCTTTATTTCTCCAGTTGGCAATACCAAGTGTACGCAAGGATTCGTCAACCTGATCCCTCCAGCGGAGTCTTGGTCTTCCTATTTTTCGTCTTCCTTCGAGTTCGGTTTCGAAAACCCTTCATGCTGGTTCGTCTTCATCCATTCTACTGACATCTTGATCCGCTTAACTATGTCAATGTCAGAATAAAGCTCATACAGCTCATGTTTCAAGCGTCGCCGATACTCGCCGTTGTGCACTATAGGGCCATAAATTTTCCGGAGTATTTTTCTCTCGACGACTCCTACAGATGTTTCGTCTGCTTGCGATAGGACCCAGGATTCTGCGCCATAAAGCAAGACAGGTTGAATGAGAGTCTGGTACAGCTGGACTTTTGTTACTCGAGAGAGGGATTTATGTCTAAAGTGCTTGCTTAGCCCAAAATAACATCTATTCGCAAGCACAATTCTCCGCTTGATTTCAAGGTTGACGTTGTTGTTTTTGTTCACGGCAGATCCGAGGTATATAAATTCGTCCACTACCTCGAAGTTATAACGGTTATCAACGTTCACGCTTTGATTAAATCGCGTGGAGGCCCTGTTCGTTGAAACCATTAATCCTGTCCTGTCCTCATTCACCGTCAGACCCACTTTTGCCGACTCCTTCTCAATTCTCGAAAAAACCGCAGTAACTTCTCTAATTGTGCGCCCAATGATATCTATATCATCAGCATACGCGAGCAGTATGTGATTTTTGCTGCTGATGGATTTATTCATGTTGTTTGCAGCTTTTCTCATAATGATCTCCATTAAGATGTTAAAGAGATCGCACGATAGGGTGTCGCCTTGCCTGAGGCCTCGCTTAATTACGAAAGGTTCGGTAAGATCCTTAACAACTTTCACTGCGGATTTGGTGTTCGTCAAGGTCATCCTGCAAAGGCGTATGAGTTTTGCAGGAATACCAAGCTCAGACATTGCTTCATAGAGTTTCTCCCGTATCGGACTATCGAAGGCCGCTTTATAATCGATAAATAGCGCTTTTACAAATTGTGTTATCAGACCCAACTTGATGTGTAGCGGTGGTAAAATAATGTTCATTGGATTCACTAATCGGATAATTATGCTGCTCTTTTCTCCAACAACAAAAGCTGTACGAGGAACCCATCATTTTGAAAATAATGTTGATCAGCTACTCGTCTATTCCATTCACAAAAATAGCAAGGATAACCCTGCATGCCATTCAAAATAGTCAATACTTTAAAATCAGCCACAATTAGCCTCTTATGAGTGTTGTAATCTACGGCATTCAATATTTTATACATATTATCATAACATTCTTTAATGTCTGTAGGTACTGATGGAAGCGACAACAACGGTATGCTTAGTTCAATTTATCAGTTCTTTTAATTTACACAAAAGCAAAATTTCGAAAATCGGTTTAAGAAGAGTAAAGTTATGATCTTTTTAAACTTGTAATTTTCGCAATATTATCATTAATTTTTAATTAAAGTTTTATGCACTTAAATATTTTAGAAACCTACTTTAATATAATTTTTTTCAAATATAATAAAAAAATTCAATTTTCTGAAGCAAGACCGACTTAGAGAGTAATGAAAATGACAATTTAAAAAAAAAAATTTTTTTTTGATTTCATTAAAACCTCAGCCATTTTTTTAGCCGATTTTCATGACTTTATTTTTGTTTGAAAGGAAAAACTCAGATCTTTTAAACACATGGAAATAATCGGTTCAAGGAGCGTAAAGTTATGATTTTCGAACTTGCAATTTTAGCAATATTGTCGTTTTACTTAATTTGCTGTTAAAAAATTCCTAAACGAAGAGACCGAGAAAAACTATTAGTACTTCCGTACTCTATGGACTGCAGCAAATCAGAATTGCTATATGAGAACATCTGCATATTGCTTGCGTAGCTCTGTGTAATCAATAGTTAAATACAATTTTCTCCAGGAATCAGCTGTTTTCTGCACTCGACAACTTTTTCTTTATTTTTAATAAAATGAAAGTTTTAAATTCCAGATACCGTGTTGGTATTATCCCATGGCGATGAAGAAAAAATTTTGTTGAAAAATTGTGTAAAAAAAAAATTTCACTATATGTGTCCGAACACTCCAAAATTCAAATCTTAGCCCAAGTGCTAGATAAAAGATGAAATATGACGAAATTCATTGTTTTATGTAGACTATTTTTAATGGAAACAGCAAAATGATCAAAATTCATTGTTAACCCTTAGAAGGCAGTTAGTTTTTGCATATTATCTACCACTTGGGCTACGATTTTTGTTTTGGAGTGTTCGGACACATATAGTGAAATTTTATGGCGATTATTTTTGTAGAACATTTTGACCACGCTCCCCGTCATTTTAGAGTAGTTTTATGCGAGTTTTCAAAAAAAGAGTAAAAATTATGGTTATACGTGACAGTTAGAGGGTTAATTGTTCCACACAAAATGTTTATCTGAATCTTTACTATAAAACTTCTGAACATATTTTGTACCTCAGAAATAAGGAACACACAATTTTGCATGCCGATATGTTGCAGGAAAGTTCCGACGGGCGGAAATTTTCACACACCCTAAAAAAAAATCTGATCAGATGTGGCAAAACGTCGATACACGTGTATTTTAGTCTAGACCATTCTACCAGAATCCGTTGACAGGTCCCCATCATTTTTTTTTTTTTTTGGTGTCTCATAGTGTAATTTTTATAAATTATTATTGGTAAAAATACAACTTTGCTAATTTGTACGCAATGGAATAAAAAAAAATCTATATTTTTCAAACAACTCTGAATTCCACTTTATAATGGAATGCTCCATATGTATACATACATACCTACAAATATTTATAAATAATAATTTTTATAATCAACAATAACTCAGTACTTGCACTGTAAAAAAAAGTAATCAATTCGATTATTTTGAAAATATAATTAACAATTTGCATACTTTCTGTCGTTTGATTGTTCGCATCCATCATAAATTGAGTATTACAGAAATTTTTGCATCAAATAATTGAATGGCATACAGTAAACTCAATTAGTCCCCTCCCCTCAAGGGTCTGTTCTTCTTTAGCATTTCCATTCAAGTGCGTTCAATTTTTCCGCCAAACAAAGGAATCTTATACATCTTGATGTCGTTTTTGTGAATAATAAAAAAAAAAAAAAATTGAGAAAAGTGGAAAATGATGGAACGAAATTAATTGTCCAGGTGCAATCAATTTACCGACAATTGACTTTTCAGACTAAAGAAATGTTGACAATTTGAAAGATAAAGCAAAAACGAAAAATGCCTCTAGTTGTTGTCACGAAAATTTTGTAAAGGTTGTTAAGTATACAGTCTTCGACTTTAAGCTTAATAAATTCTTGAATTTCTTTAAAATTTTTCGGGGACGGGTCCTACACTTGTCAGTTAAAAGAAGCTGGATTTAAAAGATCACAGATAATATTCACCTTAAATGGAATTTCAATGACAAACATGTCAGACAGTCACATACAACCGAAGAAGACATACCAGTTCGATTTTTTGCCTTTTCTGTCCAATTGGTTATACCAAGTGTACGCAGGAATTCATCGACCTGATCCATCCAACGGAGTTTTGGTCTTCTTATTTTATGTCTTCATTCGAGTTCGGATTCGAAATCCCTTCGTGCTGGTTCGTCTCCATACATTCTACTAACATGACCCAGCCAGAGCAGCCGCGTTATCCTGATCCGCTTAACTAAGTCAATATTGGGATAGAGCCCATACAGCTCATGGTTCATGCTTCTCCGATACTCCCCGTTGTGCACTATAGAGCCATACATTTTTCGGAGTATTTTTCTCTCGAAGACTCCTACAGGTATTTTGGCTGTTGCGATAAGACCCAGGATTCTGCGTCATAAAGCAAGACGGGTTGTACGAGAGACTTTTACAGCTGCACTTTTGTTACTAAAGAGAGGGATTTATCTCTAAATTGCTGGCCTAGCCCAAAATAACATATATTCGCAAGCACAATTCTTCGCTTAATCGAAAGGTTAACGTTGTTGGTTTTGTTTACAGCAGATACGAGGTATATGAATTCGTCCACCACCTCGAAATTATAACAGTTATCAACTTACACGCTGTGGTTTAATCGCTTGGAAGTCCTGCTCATTGAAATCATTAATTTTGTATTGTCCTCATTTACTATTAAAACCACTTTTGCTGACTCCTTCTCAATTCTCGAAAAAACCGCAGTAACTTCTCTAATTGTGCGCCCAGTGATATCTATGTCATCAGCATAAGTGAGCACCATGTGACTTTTGCTGCTGATGGTTTTATTCATGTTGACTGCAGCTTTTCTCATAATGTTGACCATAAAGATGTTAAAGAGATCGTATGATAGGCTGTCGCCTTGCCTGACGCCTTGCTTAGTTTCTAAAGGTTTGGTAAGATCTTTATCAACTTTCACTGCGGATTTGAGTTTCATCAAAGTCATCCTGCAAAGGCGTATGAGTCTTGCAGGAATACCAAAATCAGACATTGCTTCGTAGAGTTTCTCCCGTATCGGGCTATCGGAGGCCGCCTTATAATCGACGAATAGATGATAGGTGTCGATTTATTTTTCGTGGGTCTTCTCCAAGATTTGGCGTAGCGTGAAAATATGGTAATGTGAGTACCTGCCACAATGGCCTAATCTCACAGTGCTCTTAACACCGGGTGAATACAATGCGTCGACCAACGCCCCCGTATGCCGAAGCATCCGAGTACCAATTTAAAACTATGCATTTGGGCATAGTTTCTTCCTTGGTTAGGAACGGAGACTATCTAAACTCCTACCGATCTATGGGTCTCGCCACCCTGTTGCAATACAACTCCACATCGAGCAAAAAGCTCTACCCGCGATTTGGGTTTAAACCACAGCCAGCACGATACTCACCCGTGCTACCAGAATTAAGTCTCTGGTCAGACCTCGTAGCCGAAACTACTACCAGTTGAACCCCAAACGGTTCGGGGACTGGTAACATGGGGCATAGGACACAGAGACTCCAATTGGCGGGCATGCAGTCATCTCACCAATGATTGAGGTATTGAGGTGATGCATGCATCTTACCAGCTCATCGCCGCCAGCCTTACACAGCTCCGGTGGTAATCCATCGGCTCCTGTGGCTTCGTTGTATTTAAGCCGGGCAATAGCTCTGTACTGCTGACTAAGAAAGACTCAACTCCAAAATATTAAAAAGAAATATTTTTTTAATGCTCAAGTTAGAAATATTTTGCACCTTCCTTTATGGTACGAAATTGCGGCAAAACCATATAAATGTTATTAATTTCGATATAAAAAACAACAGGTTTCTTATTACAATTGTAGCTCCAAGCAGAATTCAGAAATCTGTTTCATTTGAAAAATTTAGGAAAATGGACTTGAGTCCTTCTTGATCAGCACGGCAGAGCAGTTCTCCTGACCTTGTTTTGGTTATGAGTTGGGCAATCGACGTCGTCGTCCAAATTGTGATTGATTGTCTCCTCGTCATTGAATATCTCAGGTACCAGAAATGATCTCTTCATATTTTCAACATGATCTGCACATCTGCGATGAGATTTCAGGCCTTGAAGGGGTGGCCATCGTTGGTGCAATGGCTAATGTGCGGCCCTCTTGTACATGAAATCCTGGGTTGCATCCCTGACCACCTTAAATTTCTTTCGGCGGCGGTCGCCTCGCATAGTGATCGCGACACTATCAAGTATTTAGCCATGAAAATGCGTCTCAGACTACCGTTCGGAACCGGTGTAAAACTGTATGACCCAATCAGTGAGTATAAAACTAGAAAGCATACAGCTCACTGGTTGTAAGAAGCTCTCCCCAATCCCTTCATGGGATGTAATGGGAAACCAATTATTTATTTATTTATTTACAGCCCCTAAACCCTGAACCAAGTCCATTAGTTCCATTTATGAAATTTTGGTAAAATTGTCGAGCTTTGTTTTTCCTTCTGTATATCTCAATTTACTCACTCTCGCGGTTTCTCCACTACCGTTTCTTACGCTCTAAAGAGACGGTTTACGTCCTTTCTTTTTTCCCTATACCGCTCAGTCATAGCTCGCGTTGCAATTCACTGAAGCAGTGCCATACGTGCAGCGTGCTTTTCATCATTGGCTATGCGACACTCTTCATCGTGCCATGGTTTGTTATAAAGCGATTTTTTAAAAGCGTTTTGTATATATAGAACCCGCAAAACACACTTTTGGTAAAAAGACTTAGGTTATAATTTTTCCAGCACCGGCCACCAAACGGTTAAAAGTTAAACTGGACAAATGTGTAACAGTGCCCTGGTTTTATATTACTTGGAACATGGACTAAAATGTTCAAATTCACCAATGCACCAATGCAAATGTTAAATTTTACAAATTTACCCAAACTACTGCCAGGAGTTACAATTCCCAAATGTGTAAACTCAACTGTCCTACAATTTCCTTGCATTTTCATATAAAATAAACCAATAAAACTGCTACAAGAACCTCAATCTAACTAACGTTGCTACCACTTTGATCGTATGTTTCAGTGAAATTGAATGTGGTTACGTACACCAGGAAAAAACTGCATCCTTTGGGTTTCGTCTCCACACTTTGGTGATTCAACGAAGCAAAATGGAGCAAAAAAATCGAAAAAAAAGCGAAAACAATAAGAAAGAATAAAGGAACGACACGAAAACTGTATAACATTAAGAATTCTGTACACACTCGAGCTCACAAATCGATTAACCAACTGACAGTTGTTGAGTAGGAATGGCAATAACAACCAGTCAAATGCTTCATGGTGGAGAAAAAGAATTAAAAGCAAACATTTAAAATTTAAAAATATATAAACTTATAACTGTCAAAATTCATACAATTTGAATACTAAATTTCCAAAAATGTTCACTTTAAATGCCGATTTCTGTAAATTTTAAAAGATAAAAATCAGTAGTAAAATCAACAAAATTCTGAAATTTTGTATTGAAATTTTATGAATTTAGGCAGTTTAACTACCGATTTTTGTCGTTACAAAATTACAGAATGCCAGTGCAGAAATCTATAATTTTTTATCTTTTTGATTTTTATCTTTAAAAATGTACAGAATTCCGGTGCTGGTGCAGATAAAGAAAACTCAAAAAATAGTTACAACAAAATATTTGCCACTTTGATTTTTACCACAAATTATAACTTTAAAATATCACAAAATACTTTGGCCATTGACCCCTATTCGATAATGCCTATCGCGAAGACGAACAGTATCTTTACATTAGGCTTAGCTTGCCTGCCCAGCCAACCAACGCAGTCCGCTAGGTGCTCCAGCAGGACTACCCCATGGTTCGCTAACGCTTCGAAAGGAATCCTAAAGGAGCATATCTGCCGGAGAAAACAGCACGCTCAAAATATATGAAAAAGTGCTAGGGACCTAGGGACTACCCAAATGAGTGGTTTTGGAGTTCCTGCAAGCTCATCTAGATAACCCACAAGGGCTCCGTTCAGACTCCTATAAATGATTTTACAGAATTTTGTAGCATTTTTCCCGGTAATTCTGTAGGTCTGTCCGTGGAGGTGAAAAGTTTCTGATACCCATTCACTTGAGAGTGGCCAGAAATGATCACTTCATAGGGCAGTCCAAGCAACTCACTACTTCCACCCAGTATGTCCTGGGCAATGACTTTATCAGAAATCTCCATTAGCTAGCTACAGTCAGAAGGCGAGATAAATGAGCAGCCTGATTGATTATGCGATCACTGATATGTCTCAAATTTAGTAGGTGACTGATGTCACTGAAGTTCTTCAAACTATCGGGCATATACTTTAGTCCTTACAAGCCGGATGAGCCAAAGATATGGACCAACGGCGGAAAGAAACCAAAAGAACAAAATTCTGTTTCAACATATTGCATTCTGGTCAGCGTCTGATCCATAATGGGCGGCTGCAATCAAAGGTAAAATTCAAAAACCCGGTGAACTGGGGTTAACAACTACCACCGTTCTTAATGGTAGTGAAAATACAAGAACGAATTAGAAAACATAAACAACACCTATTTGGTGACGACCCCCGCATAGATAATAAGGACTACGATTTACGGATATGCACTTGGAATGTAAGAACTCTATATAGATCCGGTTCAAGTATCCAATTGGCAGATGCCCTCCAAAGTTATAAAGCTTACATTGCCGCCATCCAGGAAATACGATGGACAGGATATGGCTGCACAAGCAAAAGAAACTGCGATATATACTACAGTTGCCATGAGAAAAACATGAATTTGGTTGCGGATTTGTAGTTGGCAAAAGACTGCGACATCTAGACACTAGATTCAATCCTGTGAGTGAACGTACAGCCACAATCCGCACAAAAGCGAAATATTTTTATATTTCCCTAATTTGAGTGCATGCTCCGATAGGAGAGAAGGATGATGGTGCCAAAGACAAATTCTACGAGCGCCTAGAGGAAACGTATGACCGCTGCCCTGACCATGACTATAAGATTGTATTAAAATATAAATAAATGGTTGCCCATTACATCATATGAAGGAATTGGGGATTGATTCTCACAATCAGTGAGCTGTGCGCTTTCTAGTTTTATACACAGTGATTGGGGCCTACAGTTTTACTCTGGTTCCGAACGTTATTTTGAGAAATGTTTTCATGTCTAAATACTCGATAGTGTCGCCGTCACTATGCAAGGTGACAGCCGCCGAAAAAAATTTTAGGTCGTCTGAGCAGGGATCGAACCCAGGGATCGCGCACACTAACTTAATGCCAAAGTAGGAAGAAAGAATGTTTTCATCCAACTAGTGACAATTTCAGTCTACATGCTGACAGTTCCGACAACGGTATGAGACTGATTGACTTTGCCGCGGCAAAAAACATGGTACAAGATTCCAGCATAAACACATCCACAAGGCTACTTGGGTATCCCCTGATCAAAGAACGAAAATCCAAATTAATCACGTGGTAATTGATGGCACTCATGCAGTGTAATGGACGTACGAGTGATCAGATGAGTTAACATCGATTCTGATCACTACCTGGTAGAAACAAAGGTTCACACAAGATTAAGTAGAGCGAATATCGTACGAAACCAGACGCCGAAAAAGTTGGACATCGGAAAGAAGCAATTAACAGAGGTAGCCACAGCCCACTTAGGTAAGCTCTCACAACTGTTGGTATACAACCCAAAACCTCCCGATGACGATCCTGAAGCGCAGTGGAACCCCATTTTCGACTCTATAAAAACTGCCGCAACAACCGTACTTGGTTTCCAAAAACCGCTTCGCAATAAACCATTGTACGATGAAGAGTATCGCACTGCAAATGATGAAAAAAAGCTGCACGTATGACAATTCTTCAGTCAATTGCAACCCGACATTCGACTGAGCGGTATAGGGAAAAAAGAAAGGAGGTAAACCTTTTCTTTAGGTGTGAGAAACGGCAGTGAAGAAAGCGCGAGAGTGAGAAAATTTGAGACCTACAGACGGAAGAACGAAGCCCAAAAAATCTACAAGAAAGTCAAAACGGGACTAATGGACATGGTGCATGTTGAGAATATGTAGAGATCATATCTCCGCGCTACTGACACCTGACATATCCAATGACGAGGAGGCAATCGATCACAATTTGGACGATGACGTCGATTGCCCCCCCCCCCCCCTAATCAAGACGAGGTCAGAACAGCTATTGCCCGGCTGAAGAACAACAAAGCCGCAGGAGCCGATGGATTACCGTCAGAGCTGTTGAAGGTTAACGGCGCTGAGTTGATACGGTGCACGCATCAGCTCATTAGCAAAATTTGGTTAGATGAATGCATGCCTGGCGATTGGTGTATCAGTGTACTACTATGCAAACTACCGTGAAATTAGCCTTTTATCCATAGCATATAAGGCTCTATCAGCTATAATGTGCGAAAGACTAAAGCCAATTATCGCTGGCCTGATTGGACACAAGTGTAGCTTTAGGCCTGCAAAGTCGACAACTTACCAGATTTTCACTCTGCGCCAAATTCTGAAGAAGACCCACGAAAAACAAATCGACACCTATCATCTATTTGTCTATTATAAGGCGGCCTTCGATAGCCCGATAAGGCAGGAACTCTACGAAGCAATTTGTGAGCTTGGCATTCTCGCAAAATTCATACGCCTTAGCAGGATGGCTTTGCCGAACACCAAACTCGGCAGTGAAAGTTGGTAACGATCTTACCGAACCTTTTGAAAGTAAGCGAGGCCTTAAGCAATGCGACACCCTATCATACGATCTCTTTAACATCTTAATGGAGATCATTATGAGAAAAACTGCAGTCAACATGAATAAAACCATCAGCAGCAAAAGTCAAATGCTGCTCGCGTATGCTGATGATATAAATATCATTGGGCGAACAATTAGAGAAGTTACTGCGGTGTTTTCGAGAATTGAGAAGGAATCAGGAAAAGTGGGTCTGACAGTAAATGAGGATTATACAAAATTAATGGTTTCAATGAGTGGCCGTCGGTGGTGCAATGGTTAGTTTGCGCGGCTCTTGTACATGAGATCCTGGGTTCGAACCCGGCTCTGACCACCTTCAAATTTTCATTCGGCGGCGGTCACCTCGCATAGTGACGGCGACACTATCGAGTATCTAGCCATGAAAAAGCTTCTCAAATTACCGTTCGGGATCGGTGTAAAACTGTAGGTCCCAATCAGTGAGTGAAAACTGGAAAGCGTACAGCTCAGTGACTGTGAGAATTTCTCCCCAGTCCCTTCATGGGATGTAATGGGAAACTATTTATTTATTTATTTTAATGGTTTCAATGAGCAGGGCCTCCACGGGATTAGACCAAAGCGACATCGTTGATAAACGTTATAATTTCGAGGTGGTGGACGAATTTATATATCTCGGATTTGCCGTAAAAAAAACAACAACGACAGCCTTGACACCAAGCGGAGAATTGTGCTTGCGAATATATGTTATTTTGGGCTAAGCAAGCCCTTTAGAGATAAAGCTCTCTCTCTCGAGTAAGGGTAATTAAAATATTCCGACACAGTCCACGACCAGGCCCCTATTGAATTGTATGAAATTTGGACAGAAGTTTCTCCGCATCCATACGAACTCTATGGTACCAGAATTGAGGCAAATTTCAAAGTAGATTTTGTTTGCTACTTCGTATGTATTGTATGGTATTGTATGGCACGTTCTGAAAAAATTACCTGACTGAAAAATGGTATAACTTTGGAATACGGTAGTGGATTTCAAAATGTTGGATATCAATTTAAAGCTTGCAATAACCGCTTTAACAGTAGTCATTACAACAGTCAGGTCGTTGTGGTTCAATGATATTGAAACCTCCAAAATATATATATCGCCCCTACCCCACCAAAAAGAAAGTCCATCTTTTTCTCTACATCATAGCCAAATTTCGTAATAGGATCTCCATGGGATCAATAGATACATACGGTTTGGTAAAGGTTTTTTTGTTTTAGTTTCGATTTTTCAAGTAGTGACTGCGTAGAACACAGTTACAAAAAATACTAAAATACAAATGAGAAGTGATAGTATTTTTTTATAGGTATTGACGAGTGAAACAATAATCTGCTTGTGAAATTTCCCAAACACCCAAACAAAATCTTGAAAACCGGTTAAAACGCGGTTTTGCGTACGTCTGGGCACATATAAGCATGTAATTTAGTTGATTATCAACCGATTTTCACTTTCTCACCGGATTTAAAAAGCATAAACATATGTATTTCAAGCGATAAATACGTTCTTTAAGAAAATATTGGAAATCTGTGTGTATTTGTCCAGCAAACAGATACTTTTGAATTTTCTTCGCCATCTTTCAACTTTGGTGATTATTTCACGCATTATTTTATAAAGAAACCAAAATTCTCTTGAATTTATTCAAAAGTAACGTTTCCTAGTGAGGAAACCGCAACTTTGTTTTTAAAAATCCGGTATTAATTGACTGAGTTATTGAAGTTTTTATTACCTTTTAATACTGAATTCAGCGAACTATAAAACAAACACTACTTAGAATTTTGACTCAGTTCTGGTGTCATAGAATTCGTATAGACGAAGAAAATCTTCTGTCCAAATTTTATGCCAATCAAAAGTGGTCGGATTCGAAAATGCTAATTTTTGTGTCGATTTTTTTCGAATTACCCGTAACAAAAATCAAGCTGTACCAGACTCTCGCACAACCTGTATTGCTTTATGGCGCAGAATCCTGGGCCTTATCGCAAGCAGACGAAACACCTGTAGGAGTCTTCCAGAGAAAAATACCTCGGAAAATTTATGGCCCTTTAGTGCACAACGGCGAGTATCAGCGTCGCATGAACCATGAGCTGTGTGAGCTATATCCCAACGTTGACATAGTTAAGCGGATCAAAATAAAGCGATTGCTCTGGCTAGGCCGTGTTAGTAGAATGGATGAAGACTAACTAGCACGAAAGGTTTTCGAAACCGAACACGATGGAAGTCAACAAATAGGAAGATCAAGCCTCCGCTAAAGGGATCAGGTTGACGAAACCCTGCATAAACTTGGTATTACCAACTGGAGAGATAAGGCAAAAGATGGAACTGGTTGCCGAAATATGTTATGTTATCCGTTTTCCGTATTGTAAAGTCCCTGGCCCCCGGGGTTGTTCTAGTTCAGATAAGTAAAGTAAATAAGTAATTCTGTAGGAGTTGCAACGCTCCTGAAACAATCCCATGTGGAACTCTTTCGAACTCCGTAAACACTCCTTTGAAGAGCGCTGTGAGAGTCCCTACACCCTCCACCTTAGGAGTACAAATATCATAAAATTACAGATTCAGCGCTCCTAAAACTATCCCAGGCGAACACGCAAACACTTTTTTGGCGAACGCTATGGGAGTCCCTACATGCTCCTTTTTTGGAGCATTCCGAATTTGGCTGGATGGGTATAAGTTTTTGTCGAAAATATACTGAAACAATTCAGGAGAAGGTCATGGGTATATGTGTGTTTGCATTAACTGTGTTTCTCTCAGTGATGCAATTTCCACTGTCAATACTTTTCCAAGCCACTGTTCCACATACACCACAAAGTAGCAGCACTACAAAGTAGCAGTACCACAGACAAAACGTAATGCCGCTGCATTGCATTTGAACTCGTTACAAAGGAAAACAACACACAGAGGAGAATTATGCAAAAACCATGCACTGAGATTTGGGACTCATGTTGGAAATGTCCAACGGGTATGTTTACATCACTTTTTTTTTGTGTCCTATCTCGAGTGCCACCACTCCCTTTCGTACAAATATATGAACACACACACACACACTAGCAGGAAAAAAGAAATAGCAAACAAGGCGTGAAAAATGGCAGGCACACGGACAGCATAGTCTGATAGCTACACGAACATTGTACGTGATTTGGTGCCACTCTAGGATCTGAGTTACAAGTAGTTGGAGAAACAATTTTACAGGGGTTTGAAATGAATATTTATTTTGTCACATGTCCCTCTTTTTTAAATGAGCTGAAGACTGTAGGAATCGATTCAATTTAATTATTTTTTCTCACACACACTCTCGCTTTCCTATCCTCTACTTGTAAGTCCTTGGCGTGTGCAAATTTATATGTTGCTAAGCGTAAACTGGAACAGGAAGAGAAAGAGTGTACTTTTCTTTAAATCCTGCAAACGTTGGGCAATTTGTAGATGATGTCGATGTTGTTGTTCTTTTCTTGCTGGGATTATTGTAAATATTATCCTTAACGATTGTTGTTTATTTGAGCCCTCGGAATAAATGTCTAAAGTCACGACATTAACGCATATCCTTTGGAGGCTTGTATGTGCTTTCTCGACGAAATTGTTTGTGTTGCCCTGCGTATCTTTTTTCTGTTTTATGTCGTTTTCTTTTTCTTGTGCCTTTCGTTTGCCTAGAAACTTAATATATGCTAAATATGGTTATATTAACATTATTTACAACTTGTTTACCAGTCCCTTTTGGTCCCTTCTTTATTGTAGAAGTCTTAACGTTACGTTTTGAATGTAAAACCGGTCAATGGAGCGTATGAGTATTTTGTTAATTGGATTGGTTGTAAGGGTCGTATGATTGATATTAAATTACACGTGAGGGAGGGATATGAGACAGATATTTCTAATTAATTGGCAGTGTGGGGGAGAAAAAATAACATCAAGTATTTGTAACTGGGCAGTGAAGGGATTTAGATTTCCTAAGGAGCATTATTAGTCCATTTACTATAAAACACACTGCTCGAGATATATCGAAGATGAAAACTTCCAAGCTAAAACCTGTCTATATTTGAATGAAAGCACATTTCCTGTCCAACAAAGCGTAGAAATTCGCCCCGCAACATAGTCCAATTAAGCTCTTCTTACTTATCTACTTAAAGGAGTGAGTGGAACTCATAAAAATTTCTGAAATCCAGAATTTTATTCAAAACACATTTTTCTTTGTCCTTATAAGGAAATCTCTATCAACGAGATAATATAATACTAAGCTTGAAAAACGAAAACATATATTCTAAATTGAACAAAAACCATTCAAATTAATACGACCAATACATTCTCTCTTTTCTAGATATATTCAAATGTGCCAAGGGATATTAAACGAAAACCTAAAGGATACAACAACACTTAAATGACACTACGAATCGCAATCAAACAACCACAAACACCCATACTTTCAACACTATCAAACTACACGAGACCGAAGATATTGAATTGAAAATGAAATTAATGAGATTTTGGAATTTACAACAAATCAAACAAACAAACAATTACAAAACACGAACGAGACAGTCCGAGGGAATATGTAAATGAAATTTCCATTAATCTCGGCTGCATTCAAAATCCAATTGCAGTTGGCATTCCCACGTTGCGTTTGTCCTCGCTTTGGGTTTTTGGGATTTTCAGAGTGCAATCCTTAGATAACTTAAAACAAGAACAAAGCAAAATAAACAACACACCAGCAACATCGTCGATACAAAACGTAGCTGCGTCTAAATGAAGTTAACAATCTGTCAATTTGGTAAATTGTTTCTGCTGCTGACAGCCTTTCTCTTTGCTAGTATATCATCCCTTCAAGCTGTTGTTGCCCTTAATATTGCCCGTAATGTGCACGTTGTTGCCGATTTGAATGAACATCCCAGTGAAAGGATATTGTTACAATACCATAGACAACTAGAACAACAACAGCAGCAGCAACAACGGCAACTAACACCTGAGGTGCCAAAGATTAACGAACAACGCGACAATATCATTGAAGTCCAACAGCAGCCAATAAAAAATACATTCAACCCAGGCGGCAATAAAAAATTGCAAATCGAAAATGTTCAACTTAGAAGAGAGAGTGCAAATCAAACAACATCAGTACAAGTTCCATTGTCACTGTCAGAACCAGCAACTAAACCTTTGAAAGTGTCATTGACAGATGTCGTTATTAACAATGTTGATGAAATTGACCCAAAAGCATCAGCAACGACAACGAGTACATCATCTACAACAGCAGCATCAATGTCAACGTCAACGTCAGCACACGTGACACATTTAATGGAACACCACGAGGCGGGCAATGATTTTCTATTGCAGCACAATCTAAATCAAGAAATTAACGAGCTGCAACAAAAGCTAAAGCAAAAACGACAGCAACAGCAACAGCAACAGACATCACCAACACCACCACCATTATCGCTACCACCAGCAACGCCACTGTCAGGACCACAGACACGACAACATCAACCTCAAACTCAGCCACAACTACAATCATCATATTCCTCGTCACCACCGTCATTATCTTTCGGCTCCAAATACAAAAGACAACCGCTTGCACCACCACCCAGCAGCACACCCTTTCACTCGCCCCACTATCCCTATTATCAGCAACAGCAAGCACAACAACAACAACAACAACCACCACATTCTGTGTCCCAGCAACAGCAACCCCTTGCTGGCGGTGCTGCCGCAACAAAGGATTCGAAACGTGTGGGTATTTTGATGCCATCCCATCTACTTCACAGAATGCATGTGCAACAGGGTTTTCAAAATTTTGTGGAATTCTTCCAAGTGAACTTGAACAATGTCAGTGTTGATTTTATACCCGATGATGGTGAGTCCTTCCCCTTTGTGTAGAAATATCTTTCGTCCTTTTAGATGTATAGCATCATTATGTACACACTCCTTGTGTACTACAATACAACAAAAGGAAAAACAATTTTCCTCATTTCATTTCAAGAAGGTCCAATGAATTTCGAAATGATTATGATGCTGTCTGTAGAGATCGTCTGTCTCCTATATGCGTGTCCACAACAATATCAAGGCAATGTGCCACAAATGTTTTATTTTGTTATTGTGATTTTATTTTTTTGTTGCTTTATGGTCCAATATGCAACAAACCAGACAGCGAAACTTAGTCATAGTGTAGTTTTGGTGTAGATTGTGATTTGAGCACATGAGGCAGTAGAAGACAATGTAGTTGGCAGTGAACGAATTCGAATCAATGGAGGTAAAAAGGAAGCCGTTAAATTTTTTAAGGAAAATTTAAATCTTATCGTTTTATTCTGTTGCATATTCAGATTAACTGTGTAGCTATAAAAAATATATAAATAATATACATTTAGAACTAAATTTTGAGTATTTAGGCGCTGAAAAAACGACCCCAACAACATATTGCAAGGAAACATGAATTCGTTTGCAAACATCGTATTCATGAATTGAAAATCTGATGATTTTTTGTTTCCTTGTTGTCTGCCACGGTTTCGCTTTTATCAGTTTTCAACAAATAAAGCCACATTTGGTTTACAAAGAATAGATTATAACCCATTAATCATTGTGTCTCAAATATGTAATATTGAATACCAAACACAATATATTTGGACACAAATATAATATATTTGCGACAAGCTACAAACACGAAACAAGAAAAAAAGATAGAATTTACAGGCCTCGGGGTCATTCTATACACGCTGAAAAAAAACCGCCTCTGTAACATATTTTCCCATACATATTCTGCAGGAACCATGTAACTACATATATGTTTGGAACACATTTCAAACATTTATATGTTTACAAGTCCCAAACTTAGGTGTATTTAAATGCAAACATTAGCATGTTTACTCACAAATATGTATGCTTTTACGCGGAAATATATGTGTACTTCATCCCAAACATCCATATACTTACGAGGAAATATTCGCGTGTTTCCTTCTTTAATTATAATAATTAATTTTATTAATATATATTCACATTTGCTTATATAAATAATTAATACAAAAAATTAAAAGTTTTAAATGATTGAATGTATTGTTTGTTTTGATTTGCATTTCTTTTGCATTTTTTTCCTTTTTTTGTTGTCTCTCACGTTTTGCCTTCAGAAGGTTTCAACTATGCGTTGGTTATCACTATGCGTTGGTACACAAATAATATACTTCTATACGAATCTAGTTCATGCAAGACAAGCGTGTATTAATTACTTGTGTTTTTTTTATTATATTTCCCAAATGTTCCGCCATTCCGATTGCTTTAGTAGATGCTCGGACAGAAAAAGGGATTCACGTTGTTCCCTTCTCCAGTTTCTTTCCTCAAAATCGTTCCTCACTTTGGTAGCACACATATATATATGCGAAACACATACACAAAAACAAAAGCAACATCACAAACCATTTAACCATTCGAGCGTTAAATGGCGAAAATTGGATGCTAACAAATTACCAGGGATGATTTTTATTTATTCAACCTTTTTATTGGTACTTTTTCATTTTATTATTCAAGCTCGAGGCAATTATGTATCTCTATTAATAGAGATATAGTTTTCAAATAGGACTTTTGCAAATGTATTCCTATGATTCCTGTCAAACCGTATAACTATTTCAGATCTAGCCACAGATCTTCATCAGAGGTTGTTCAGAATTATGCTATTGAAAATTTCATCAAACTAAATATAAACAAAATCTCATCTGAATTTAGAATTCACCACTATGCAAATGTTCGAAAAATATCGCAAGCAAAACACACAATAAAACATTTGCAGCAACTTCTTTCCATCTCCATAATTCCATCTCCAGATGAAGATCTGTGGCTAAATTTAAAAAAACTAATGATGCGGTTTAAAAGGCGAAAGAATTCCAAACAATTTTGTAAAAACAAACTTTGAATTTGCGCCTCACGTTTCTGAGTTATACCCTTTTAAAGCTTTTTGCTCATAATTTGAAACTAATAATAATAAAAACTGTTTACCACTTTTGCATCGGATTTGCTTTAAACATTGCGTTAATGAAAAAATCTATGTGTCCGAAGTAACTTTAAAGAATTTCACGTAGAAAAAAACTACCCCATCAACATACTGCAGTAACCATGTATATGTTTGCAAACATTGTTTTCATGAATTGAAGATCTGCTGGTTTTTTGTTTCGTTGTTGTCTGTCATGTTTTTGTCTACATCAGTTGTCAGCAAACAACGCCACATATGGGTCACAACGAAATATATTATAAACTACACGCTGAAAAATAACTGCCCCAGCAACATATTGCAGGAACCATATATATGTTCACAATCATTGTTTTCTTGAATTGGTGATGTGCCGGTTTTTTTCTTTAGTGTCTGTCACGTTTTTATTTTCAGCAGTTTTCAACAAACAAAACCACATTTGGGTCACAAATACTTATGTACATACCAGTCAACTTCTGTCGCGAACGACCACACACACTCGCTGAAATTCTCATTCACATCAATGTGGCGGGGGTATATAATTTTGGGGTTAACCAGCATTATACGTCAGTCGATACCAAACGCACAACGCGATACGATCATAGATAGATCTGGCGACTCTAATTCCGAATGTCATAAAGATTAAAACTTTTCCCTTAAATACATTTACACAGACACCGGTTGACTATTCCACCGTAGTGACTTCGGTTGACTATTCTACCATAGCGGCTTAGGCTGACTATTCCACCATAGTGACTCCGGTTACCTATTCCACCATAGCGACTTAGACTGACTATTCACCCATAGAGACGTCGGTCTACTATTCCACCATAGCGACTTCGGTGGACTATTCCACCCTAGTGACTCCGGTTGACTATTCTATCATAGCGGTTTAGGCTGACTATTCCACCCTAGCGACTTCGTTTGACTATTCCGCCATAGCAACTTCGGTCGACTATTCTACCGTAGAGACTTCGGTTGACTATTCTACCATAGCGGATTAGGATGACATTTCCACCATAGCGACTTCGGTGGGCTATTCCACCATAGTGGCTTAGGCTTACTATTCCACCATAGTGTCTTCGGTTGACTATTCCACCATAGCGACTTCGGTCGACTATTTCACCGTAGTGGCTTAGGTTAACTATTCAACCATAGCAGCTTAGGATGACTATTCCACCATAGCGACTTCGGTGGACTATTCCACCATAGTGACTCCTGTTGACTATTCCACCATAGCGGCTTAGGCTGACTATTCCACCCTAGCGACATCGTTTGACTATTCCACCATAGCAACTACGGTCGACTATTCAACCGTAGTGACTTCGGTTAACTATTCTAGCATAGCGGATTAGGATGACATTTCCACCATAGCGACTTCGGTGGACTATTCCACCATAGTGGCTTAGGCTGACTATTCCACCATAGCGACTTCGGTTGATTATTCCACCATAGCGACTTCGGTCGACTACTCCACCATAGAAGCTTAAGCTGACCATTTCACCATAGTGGCTATGACCGACTATTCTCCCATAGCGACTTCAGTTGACTAATCCACTATAGTGGCTTAGACTGACTATTCCACCATAGCGACTTTGGTTGAATATTCCACCATTGTGACTCCGGTTGATTATTCCACCACAGCGGCTTAGGCTGACTATTCCACGTTACTGTCATTGACCGACGGGAATCCGATCCCGATCCAGTTCTGCCCATTCGTATAGAAGATGGCCTTATTGAAGGACGAACCGAACCGGTCTTGAGCCGTTCTGAGACCGAACCCAACGGAGTGCTCTCAAATCATTCCCAGAAGGGTACATTTAACCGTTTCGAGAGGAGTGTTGTCAAACCAATCTCAGGAGAGTCCTATTAGACCGAACCCAACAGAGTGTTCTCAAACCGTTCCCTGAAGAGTATTCTCAACCGTTCCCAGAATTATTTTGCCAAACCGCTCCTAGAAGAGGGCTCTCTGATTGAACCCAAAGGAGTGTTCTCAAACTATTCCCAGAAGGGTATCCTCAACCGTTCCAAACTATTTCCAGAAGTGTGTTCTAAACGTGTGAATAAATTGATGTTGTTTCTTTAAATTAAGTTATTTTAAATCATAAGAAAACCAATAAAGAATCTGTATTCAAACCCCAGAGAAGGGTAAACCATTCTGTTATACTAATTCCGGAAGGTTTAGTGGATCCTACCGAAAGACTTTGGATATGACTGAGCTTACCTCAGCCTTTGTCACAACCACGTTACAATGGTTTAATAACTTCAACACGTTGATGGTGCGTGAGATTCTGCACAATAAATTGTTATCGATTGCTCTGCACAACTGTCAAATGCAAACTGACAAGTGTCAATCAACAGAACTGTCAAATGCAAACTGACAAGTGTCAATCAAACAGAAATGACGGTCAAAAAACATAGTCCTGGAACATAAGAAACACCCTGTGTTTCATCGTAATAAATTAATTTAGACAATAAATCAATCTATTACTACAAATTTATAAATATTATTAAATATTAAATATATATTATTATACAATGTATATTATTATTACGTAATATATATTACTATGTCAAAAAATATCGGTCTGAAACATAAAAATTAATTAAATTAATTTAAATAATTCAGCAATATTTTACTACAAATTTTGAATTTGTAAATATACTAGCTGCCATTTGATATATTTATATATTATTATATATTAGTTTAATACATACTATTATATAATAGTTATATATTAATATATGTATTATGAATAATATATATTATTTGTAATTTCGGTTCTCCAGACGTGCGCTTTGTGCACCCTCCTTTAAAAAGAGGGCGAAATTTGTAAAATTTTCTTTTTCTTTCTCGTTTTCTTTTTCTCTTCAATTTCAATTTTCAATTTAAAGTTTTTTATGTATCTTTTATTTCTATTTCTCTTTCTCAAACTCAAATTTGTTATGCAAAGTTATTTGTTATTGTTTGTGGGAATATTGTTATTGTTTTTGTGATAAATTGATAGCAATCAATAACATTTGACTCGAAGTCCATAAGTCAGTCGAGTTTAAATGTTACATGACTTTGCTTTAGGGATTTTTTTCCTGTCTCTTTTATCTGTTGCGGAATTGTAGTATTTATTTATTGTGCTGTTGAAAGAAATGTTGGACAAATACAATTTAAATAGGGTCCCCTCCAAGAAATAAAGTGACATTTAAATAAAAACGAAAGATAAATAAATAAAAAAAAAAACATAAGTAAAAAGGTCATCATTTATCAGTGTAGTATGAGTGATTGGAATGTTGAATAAATGAATTGTGGGCATAAGGAAGATTTGAGTTATGGCCCATAGAAAGATATGATTTATGTTTATATCTTCCATGAAAATTACGGACCCCCTGAAGTGGACTTTATTTATTACCTATGGTACTGAAATATACTCGCCTATACCGTTACTACTTTATGCAAATGAAGATGTGTTTTGACTTGAAGTTTACATTTATTAAGTCAACTGGATATCTGTATTGCTGCAGGATTTACTTGTTATGCTACACACTTTAGTAACGTAAGGGGGTATTATTGCAATCTCCAAGTTTACGATAAAGAAAAATACGAATTCCTATAACATTGAAATATTGAAAGGAATGAGATCTTCAGTAAGATACAATTTATTTATTATAAGTTACTTTGGCTTTTGCCAATGTTCTTTACCATTTCCAGTGGAACACAATAAACTATCGCAAAATTACAAATCCTTTACAAATCCATTTCTAAATTTTTCCATTGTTTTTTCTTCGCTTATTTTTTGTATTAACGATAAAAACCAAATTGCTGTGGTTTATTTGAATTCCAATAAAATATATATTATAATCTTGTTATTGTTTGCTATTGTATTTTATACAATAACATAATAATATCGGAAACCTTTTGTTATTTTTTTGTTATATAAATTTGTAAATTCCATGGAAAAAAACCACACACACAAACTTGAGAATGTTCATATTTACCCACCTGTCCATAAATTGTTTGTCTGATAATAAATCGCTTTTGTGTTTAATAATAAATCACTCTCATAAAATGTATCCGTCATAATTTGCACTTTTTGTGAAAGGTCATGATATCCAACACCAACGGATGTTGATAATTTGATGTGAAATAATTGAGTTCTGTGGCGGGGATATTAATTTTATATAAAATATTTTTTATAAGGTTGTTCCAAGTCAAAGTTGTATGGGCGTTGCCAGGAGGAAAAGGCTTCGAATTGGAATGAAAACAAATCTTACACCTTATAAAGTGTTAGACGAAATGTGGCAAAATAAAGCCAGAGGAAAAAGTTAAAAAAACGATTAAACTCTGAACTCTAAACATAAACATACTAAACCTGAAACATATCAGTGATCGCATAACCAATCAGGCTGCTCATTTGTTTCGCCTAACGGAGGTTTCCGGAAAAGCCATTTGCCCAGGACATACTGGGTGGAAGTAGTGAGCTGCTTGGACTGCCCAATGAAGTAATCACTTCTGGCCACTCCCAAGTGAATGGCTATCAGACACTTTCCAGCTCCACGGAGAGCCCCATGCCCCACTCTGTGGTACTATAAATAAAAATAAATGGTTCCCATTACATCCCATGAAGGGACCGGGGAGAGCTTCTCACAATCACTGAGCTGTGCGCTTTCCAGTTTTCACTCACTGATTGGGACCTACAGTTTTACACCGATTCCAAACGGTATTTTGAGAAGCCTTTTCATGGCTAAATACTCGATAGTGTCGCCGTCACTAGGCGAGGTGACTAATAGAGTTAATATTCTATCCACAACATAATTCTAGAAAGCACGGGATGGTTGTGGAAACGCCTGGAGGGCGGTTTATCGGTAGTTGTGTTTTCTACTTCTTCATGATGCATTTAAACACATAAAAGTATTCAGCTTCGAGGGATAGTAAACGTGATAGTAAATATAGCAATTTGTTTGCTGACTCCATGCTGTTGATCCGTGGTTTCTCTATAAATGCTTTAAAGGAATAATCTGCCAAATTCAATGAGGACTTGTTGAATATATGGCGTCGGTCTACAACAACTCAACTTTGCCTCAGTCCAAAAATAAATCAAGAAGTTTGCTACTCCAAAAGAGGTGAACTTTACACGCTGAAAAATCTGTATTTTTGTTGTTGTTTGGATGCAAATAAATCGTATTTGTAGCTTGTCGCAAATGTACTATACTTGTGCCCAAAATCATAGTGTTTACTATTTAATATAACATGTTTGAGACACAATGACCAATATGACATAATATATGTTTTTGAGACCCAAGTGTGGCTTTTTGATGTGTTAACATCTATAGCGGCGTATAGGAACTAAATCTATCAAAGTCAGATTTTATGCTGCTGCTAAAACCAGATTTTCTGCGACTGCGAAAGAGAATAATGACGTGTTAAACAAAAATGAGCGAGCAAGAGAGCAACGAAAGAGTGGTGTGGCAGGGGTGAGGCAAACGAAATTGTGTCTATAGCGTATGTATTAACATAATAATGTATGTATGTACAAGGTGGCGCAAAAGTGAAGTTTTTTGGCTGTACTTTAAAAAAAAATGAAAAACTTTGATTCGTCTTGTGGATTATTTTTATTTGGTCCTTTAATTTTTTTTACATCAAGTCGAGAATATGATGTCATGTAAATGGCCGCCGCCACAGTTGATTGTCATTTGAGCCCTTTTTATGGCATTTTCCATAACTTTGGCCAAAACTTCCGGCGATGCGTCCTCACATTCTTGACGGATATTATCTTTAAGAGCTGCAAGAGTCTGAGGCTTGTTGACATAAACCCGCTTTTGCTTATTTACGTACCCGCTAAGATGGAAATGGGCCTCATCACTCATGATTATTTTTGATGAAAAATCATCTTCCTCTTGGTGGTGATTAGGGATGGCTTGAGCGTATGTTAGACGCGATTGGCGGTCAGCAGCTAACAGCTGATGCACCGTCTGGACTTTGTACGGAAACATCTTCAAATCTTGTACCAAAATTCGCTGTAAAGACCGTCGACTGATACCCATTTGCGTGGCACGTCGTCTGGTCGATGTCGACGGCGCATCCATGACATCCTCGGCTACAGCAGCAATATTCTCTGCAGAACGGCTACTCCGGGGTCTGCCACGCCTGGCAGCATCTCGTGTTGTGCCAGTCTCTTCGAGGCGAGCGGCTAAACGTCGCAGTGTTTCACCAGTAGGCGCTGAACGGCCAGGAAATCTGCGACGAAATTCACGTTGTGCCAAAGTCACCGACCGATTATTGGTCAAATAAATAGTCAGCAATATTCCGCGTTCTGGAGCAGTGTAGCTTGACATTGTTTATTAACGTGTATTTCCCATGTGTTTACTACACAAATGTCAAAACAGAACTGACATTAGGGGCCAATCGCAAAATTTATAGCATTTTCTGATAGAAGGATTACTTTTGCGCCACCTTGTACATGTGTCTGTTGCTGTTGTTGAACGGAGATATAAAGCATAGCCACGCAAAATTTCATTTGCAAGCCCATGGGCTTACGCAGTCGACGTTATGGTGACACACTAATACGTCAGCTACTGCGTACAAAGTATGTGTGATGTTGTGTGTTTGGCTGTTTCGTTGCTGTTGATATGGCAAACATGTGGTTATGTGACACACGTATACGTCAGCTACTTCGGACAAAGTATGTGTGATGTTGTGTGTTTGGTTGTTTCGTTGTTGTTGCTACAGCCAAACAAAGCGAGTCATTTGATGTTCAGCATTGCCCGGTGTATACAAAGAAACTATTATTTTTTATTTTCCAATGTAACATTTACTAATGTGTTCATAGAAATCGAACAGGTACCGTGTAGCAAAAAGGTGTTAACACATCATCCGTGAGTTCGAACACTCATTGATTTTTTTTTTTTTGAAAACCGCTGAAAACAAATTCATGAAAACACTGCTTGCAAACATGTACATGTTACCTGCAATATGTTGGCGGGGCCTATATTTTCAGCGTGTACAGGTCTGCAATTTAAAGATTTTGTTAAAAATTACATTATTCTCCTATAACCTGGCAATCATATTAATGCTCTTCCTGCTCAATCTTATACTAATCTTAGATTACTCTATTAAACACAGTATTTTATCCTACCAAATATTAAGGTCGTGTTAGTAGAACCATGTATGAGAGACCAATTGTTCTAACTACACAAAATTGAAAGTGCAGAAAACTTGAAAAAAAAATCAATGAGTGCTCGAACTCACGGATGATGTGTTAACACCTTTTTGATACACTGCACTTGTTCGATTTCTATGAACACATTAGTAAATGTTACATTGGAAAATAAAAAATAATAGCTTATTGAATTAAATTTTATTTCTATATTTTTAATTTATAAATGTTAAGTTTTCAACACAGATAAAATTGGTCTGTGATAGCTGAAATATGAGACATAAACTTTAGATTCTATCCTATCTAAATATCGTGAGAAAACAGCGTCAATTGTAGTTCCTTGGATAGTAGTTGGAGACTCTAATGAAGTATTAATAGTAAGCTTGAATTTATTTGTATACACCGGGCAATGCTGAACATCAAATGACTCGCTTTGTTTGGCCATAGCAACAACAACGAAACAACCAAACACACAACATCACACATACTTTGTCCGAAGTAGCTGACGTATACGTGTGTCACATAACCACATGTTTGCCATATCAACAGCAACGAAACAGCCAAACACACAACATCACACATACTTTGTACGAAGTAGCTGACATATTAGTGTGAAATTTTGCGTCGCTATGCTTTATATCTCCGTTCAACAACACATTATTACGTTAATGTTAACTTACATACATTATTGCGTTAATACATACGCTATAGACACAATTTCGTTTGCCTCACCCCTGCCACACCACTCTTTCATTACTCTCTTGCTCGCTCATTTTTGTTTAACACGTCATTATTCTCTTTCGCAGTCGCAGAAAATCTGGTTTTAGCAGCAGCATAAAATCTGGTTTTAGCAGCAGCAGAAAACCTGTCTGTGTCTTCTCATACAAATCCAAAACTTCATGATTAATATTTTATTTGTGATGATAATGAGAGGATGTTAAATAATACAAGATTCAAATATTTTGGTTGCAACACTACGAGTATTAAAATCTCATCATTTTAAAAATGTGGAGTTAGATTTTTAGGCATCTGAGTAGCTCATATTATTACGGGATTGCGTTATGGCTGTCAATATTTTTCTAATTGCGATTCTCTGTGTAACTGGAAACTATATGTGAGTTTTAGTAACGTTATTCGTTATGTTTGATCATGTGTGTCATGCTCCCTGTAATTTTATGATGTTTTTTTGAAAAATCTTTTATAACTCTTTACATCGTCATAAAATTATTTATACTCAAAAGCATTTACATCTCTATCAAAGAGACAATTTTATTAAAAGCAATAGGGGAAGAAAATTGTTAATATTTATGCGTTATAGTTATATTTCGCAGTGGCAATTTTTAATGTATGGTGTACGCCTGTGGAACTCGCTCCCACACCATATTCAGCGTTTTGAGAAAGATATATTTTTGGCATTTTTTACGTGCTCTTTAATTTTTTTTATTTCTTATCATATCTCCATTCCATATATAACGCCATAATGCCCAATATATAACACCATAATGCTTGATATTTTTACCGACTTTTATTAAGTATACATCGTTAGCTAAAATGCAAAAAGGCGTAACTAACCAATAATTCAAAATTGAGTTTTTGATTGATTGTTATGAATGCCTTTAAACTACATGTGTTGAAAAAATTTTACATTTCTGCGATCAAAAATCTGTCTTTGTGCTTAAAGTGAAATTGGAAAAAACTTCGTTAAAAATATTTATAGTTTTAATTTTACAAAGTTTTTTGCTTCTCCTGTAAAATTATATTTTTGTTACTTACGCCTTTTTGCATTTTAGCTAACGACATATTTCTATTACATCCCATGAAGGGGAAGAGCTTCTTACAACCAGGGAGCTGTGAGCTTTCTAGTTTTACACTCTCTGTTTAAGAATTGCATTTTCAACCACTGATTTCGAAGGCTATTTTGAGAAGCTAACGGCGTCCACGACCGAACTCTTGCTACCAGTGATTTACAGTGGTTTTTGATGGTCCAACAAAAGTCGAAACAAGTTGATTCAAACACCATTGTCTCGATAATCCATGCCGATAATCGTATAAAATTATCACGCGGAAATTTTTAATTCCATTTTTTGATCCAGATGAATTTTCCAACACACTATAAATATAACAATTAGTGCTCGTAACTGAAAATGTTCTACGTATGTTTATGCTATAAAATGTCAAACTTTCCAATTCAAACTCCAGTTTTCATCTGGCAACACTAGTACTGCAAGAACCCGAAATACAAATAGCAACCCCGTAGTTTATCCGAACGGCAACCCTGTTGACAACATCTGTTTTGTTTCCATGTTGTTATGATTTAAGAATTTGGTTTTCTAAAATTGTCTTGCGTTCTTCCACTAGGTTAACAAGTATATGTTCCTTAGTATATGTTTGCTTGTTTCCCGCCATAATTTCAATAAATTACACTTTGCACAAAACCAATAATAAAGTAAACAGCTGATATTTTACAGTGGTAAAAACTATAGTCATACATTTCATCAGAGTTGCCAGCACAAAACATTTAACATCCTGTTAAATTAACAGGAGCTTGAACAACTGAAAACCCTTAACAGACAGTATATCGTTTCGATAAATTAAATTGCCGATTGGTAACCCGACCGGACACTAAGAAAACGGCCCTTAAAATAGATTTGGATGTTGAAATATTTATTATGACCCGAAAGAACAATGTCCGACATTTACTTTTTAAATATAATGTCATTCAAATGTGGCCGCGACTACGCTATAGGTGGCCCATTCGGAAGCCCATTCGGATCACTCTCTTACTTATCCAAATCCACGTATCCATTTGGATAACAATGTTCTCGAGGTGCTGGATACAAATATAAATAAGATGTCAGTATGATTCCACTAACGCTTGATCTATGAAAAAGGAAGAGTTGAAAAAAACTATAAATGAATCACACGTTAAAGTGAAAATGCAGAGTACTCAAATAGAGTATTCTGGAAAACCCTTTAATACTGGAAGGACTTTTGAATTAGAGTTGCTCAAAAATACAGTCTTTTTCTGATGGGATTTAAGTGTTCATTCAAGCAAAAATTTATAATTATTCATGCAGTTCTTGTTCCATTTCTAGTTGTGCATCCTCAATTATGTCATTTTAAAATAGTAACGGGTCCGCCAAATAACTTTTTTTTTTGAAAATGCTATAAAAAAAACTACTGAATATTTTCTCAAATTTCTTTTTTTATTTGAAAGTACAATCCTTCCGGTTAATAATGAAAACTAATTTCATTCAAATGGCTGCCTCGGCTGGCCATGCAGTAGCCTACACGATATTTCACCAATGGCTTCACGAATATTGTCCTTTAAAGCGTCAATTGTCTCTGGCTTGTCGTCGTAACACTTATCTTTGAGGGCACCCCACAAATAATAGCCCAACGGTGTCAAATCGCTGCTCCGAGGTGGCCAAACGACATCAGCTCTGCGGCTGATAATGCGATCTTCAAAAACAATTTTCGCACACATTCTGCAACATTACCCTGATTTTCAAAGTAATGTCGCAATATTTCCCAGCGTTGTTCAAGCGTATACACAACCATATTCGTTCAGCGGAAGGATAAAACTAATTATCTGTCAAATCAGACATGAGCTAAGTGTTACCATTCACGAAATAAGCACTAATTGAAAAAAAACGTTAGATGGCGGACCCTTTCGTATAAATTTTAAAGTACAAAGTTGAAAATATTTTTAAATTATTAACATGTTGAATATTTAATACACGATGGAATAACCTTTAAAATTTTGAATTTCAGGAATTTTTTGACCAAAGGTCAGATGACCAAAGATCAGATGACCAAATGTCAAGGGTTATTTATAATGATTTAAGCTTTGAACAGGAATTTCCCAGATAGGTTATATTGTACCACAAATGAATGCATAACTCCATTTATTTCTTGGTCCTGTAGGAAGAACTTATGTCTTCCAAAAAAATATACAATTGTGCTCAGTTACAAAAGTTGTGCCACCTAAATACGAGAATCAAGAATTCCTAGCAAATTTAAATCGTTTTATTTTTCTGCTTTGTTGATTTTCCTAGAATAGTTCCCTGGCAATATGCTGACCGTAAAAATTTTATCGTCTTTTGCAATTTTTCCTCTATCACTTTTCTCTTTTCTAATATTTGTCTTGATACTTTTTTTTTTCTCTGCGTTTAACAGATTTAACAACGTTCATCAGGCTATTAGAGCAGCCCAATTACACAACAGTGGTTAAAACCTTAAATGCTGGCATTAATCTCGATGATGATTATAATGATGATGATGATGATGGTGGTCGTGACCTTCGTGAGGCAGCTTCAACACATTCGCAACCAACTTACCGCAGCAGCAAACACAACAACACCACCAACCACAACCAATCAGCCTCAGTAAAGGATAATGAAAATGCAAAGTGGAGAAAAGTTAACCGGGCACACGATGAACAGAACGACAATAATAATGGCCCGAAACGTTATGAAAACTTGTCAAGTGACAAACAGTCGGCCAATGTAGCCTATTGCCAATTGGCCAAAGCTCTTGAGCTTGATTTTAATAAAACTGTTTTACTGTGGCCTTGTCCTCACATGAAAGTAAGTAAAATGTTCAAAACAAAAATCATACAAATATTTTTACAAATCAATGAGTCATAAGCACATAAATCTCTGGAAATTATTTTTGAATAATATTTGGACTCAAAGACATTCTAGAGGTTAAGTTAACGTCATTCTAAATTGAATTCAATCCTCTTGAAACGGGTATTCCTTAGTTTGTAAGAGTTGTGGATCTACTTTCATATCTCTATTTCAGTAGATGCCACTTGTCTATCCAATTTGCATACTTTAACAACTTTCTATACATTTTCTACCTTAGCTCTTGCTTTTGAATGAAGACATCCTTTGTTTGTTGGTATGAATGCGAATAGTGCAAGAGTATGTGTTTGGTATATGTATGTATGACAATATGTACGATATATTAAACCCCCCCGTACTTAACCGAAACGTCCTTAAAGATGATTCCTTAGAGTTTTCGAATACAAATAAATATGCTTGTGTATACAGAACGCAACCATTCATGGCTGTTTCTTTCCTTCTTTAAAAGAAATAAAACTTTAAATGCGTATACAGCTACAGTGATATAAACACACTCAAAAATACGTAACTACAAAGACGAAAGGGTTGCTTTTCAATTATAGTAGATTGTATTCAAATATACTTTTATTTAGACATGGAGGGAAATAAAAAATATAATCAAAACCATGGAGCCTGGAAATATCTAGCAGGTGGATTATATATTTTATGGAAATTTGAATGTCTATCATCGCCCTGGGTAACACCCTACAAAAGTGATAGAAATAGGTATAGAACCACATGTCAGCATAGAAAATCTTTCTCCGTCCTCAAAATAAAACATCACACGAAATTCGAGTCGTATATCGCACCATGTACAATGAGTCTTATACACGCTGAAAAAAAGACCCAACAACATACTGCGGGAACTATGTATATGTTTGCAAGCATTGTTCTCATGAATTGCAGATCTGGCGTTTTTTGTTTCTTTGTTGTCTGTCACGTGTTTTCTTTCAGCAGTTTTCGACAAACAAATCCACATTTGGATCACAAAAAAGGATGTTGTAATCAATTAATCAATGTGTCTCCAACATGTACTATTGAACAGAAAACAGAATATGTTTGGACACAAGTAGACTATATTTGCGACCAGGTGAAATCAAGTTATATTTGCATCCAAACAAGAACAAAATTAATAATTTTCAGTGTATAGGCCGATAGACCCAGCCAACTCAGGTAGGTATTTTCAAAAATTTAACGCACTCGCACGGTTTCGAAAATTGTGCCAAAGAACAACTCGTGAGTACACACATTTCTGTAAAAGGGTGGGCCATGTAGAATTTGGATATTAATATCGCTTTAAAAAAATATTAATAGGCAACTTATCAAAATTATGATTTCAAAGGTAAAGCCCATCATTGACATCTTCGAATTGGCTTTCTCGACTTGGCTTACAGAATCTCGTTCGATCTACCCAATTTTTCAGTACATTTTTCATTGTTTGGGTCTCTCACTCGTGAACGACAGCTTCCATTATGTGTTGTAAGGCGATCCAGACATAATAGTCTACAGGGTTCAATCGCAACTGCAAGGCGGCCAACGGACATCCGCGTTTCGGCTGAGTATGCGGCTTTCGAACACAGTACGCAAAATATTGATAGTAAAGTTCGCTATGTGACACACAGCGCCGGCCCACCGTGCATGGTCCAAGTTAACGGCTTGAACTTTTGGGAACAAAACATAGCTGCGCATGGCACAGTAATGCTCGCCATTGGCAGCAACGGCTGCTGCTTAATAATTTTCAATGAAACATTTTGCCACCATGACAAAAACCAGTTGGTTGCATTGACTTCTCCTCGACGACGTGTGGATTTTCCAAATGCGACAATTTTGATTGTTAACGTAACCACCACCTCGAAATTATACTGGTTATCAAAGTTCATTCTTTGGGCTTATCGCGTGGAGGTCCTGCTCACTGGAACCATTTACTGTCAGACCCACTTTTACTGATTCCTTCTCAATTTTGGAAAACACCGCAGTAATTTCTTTCATTATGCGCCCATTGATATCTATATCGTCAGCAGACGCGAGCAGCATGTGACGTTTGCTTCTGATGGTTTTATTCATATTTACTGCAGGTTTTCTCATAATGACCTCCATTAAGATGTTGAAGAGATCGCACGTTAGGCTGTCGCCTTGCTTGAGGCCCCGCTTAGTTTAGAAAGGTTCGGTAAGATCCTAACCAACTTTCACTGAAGATCTGGTATTCATCACAGTCAGTCTGCAAAGCCGTATGAGTTTTGCAGGAATAAAACGCTCAGACATTGCTTCATAGGGTTTCAACCACAGCGGGCCTTACAATCGACAAATATGTGATAGGTGTCGATTTGGTTTTCGTGGCTATTCCCCTGGATTTGGCGTAGCGTGAAAATCTGGTCAATTGCCGATTTTCCAGACCAAACGCCAAACTAGTATGGTCCAATCAGGTCAGGGATAATTTGTTTTAGTTTTTCGCACATTATACTTGATAGAACCTTATATGCTATGAATAAAAGTTTTTTTCCACGGTAGTGGGCACAGAGCCTCGGGTCACCATTCTTAAATATGGGGCATATTACACTGAGACTCCAATCGCCGGGCATGAATTCATCTCTTCATCGTACCACGGTTGGTTGCGAAACGTTTTTTCACGTCCAAGTACGGTTGTTGCTGCAGTTTTTATAGAGTTGGAAATAGGATTCCATTGCGCTTCACGATCGTCATGGGGAGGGAGTAAGTTCTGTGGAAAACAATAGTCTCTGCCCGAAAACCCAAAAATAAGTATGATGGTATTGATGTATCGGCTGCGAACAAACAAGCAGGTCGTCGTCGCCAAAGAGTATTGAATAGAATAGAGAACTCACGGAACGAATTGTATGACTCAAAAGCACTGGCGACATCTGGCGAATGATTCAAAACGTATTGCTCTCTTTTTGTCATAACTTGGTTCATTTATAATTTTGATATGACACGTTGATGCGTTTTGAAACATTTATGCTTTTTGTATTGTTTTATGTAATAACATTGACGAAATGGTGCATTTATATTAAAATATTCTATAAATATAAAGAGACTCGTTTATTCTCTTTTATTCAGACTCTCCGCATGAGAGCGGTAAAAAAAAGTGTGCAATAAGTTCTCTACACTATTCAATACTTTTCGTCTTCGCTCTGTTTATGTCAAAACAAAAACAATTATTTCAGTGAGCTAAATATTGCTTTATTTATTTCAACAATATTACATCTAATGTTAAAGCGGATGTAAGAAAAAGAAAGTGCAATAGGAAAAGAACCTTCGGCACAAAAACTATCCTTTTTTATTTTCCAATGTCATATTTACTAATGTGTTCTTAGAAATCGAACAGGTACTGTGTAACAAAAAGGTGTTAACACATCGCCCGTGAGTTCGAACACTCATTGATTATTTTTTTTTTTTTTGAAATCCGATAACTTTACTATCCACTGCTTGACTAACAGGGGAAAATAACGTTTACAGTTATTCATTTGTATGGGCAACGCATATATTATGCGAAAAAGAGCGAGCCTAATATAATATTTGCTTTTATAATGTTAAACGTCAGGTTTGAAATACGACGGCGAATCAATAGGCCCGTAAGTAAGTTTTCGAACTTCCCTCGTAGTTATATGAAATACAACACTGCTCCCATCAAGTACCACCTGTTAATAGACTACTGTCAAATTTTGAGCATGTTCCGACATTTACTTTGCGTTTAACAGGTACTCAAACAACCTCGTGCATTGTTTAAAAAATGGGGAAAAGTGGAATTCGAGTGCTCATTAAACATTATTCTTTGCGAAAAAAAAACAGTCAATCAAACCAAGGAAATGCTTGATAAATACTATGCGGACACTCCACCATCGATTTCAATGGTAAAACGTGCTTTACTGACCTTCGTTGTGGTCGCACGAGTACAAATGACGCTGTACATTCTGGACGGCCAATTGAGGTCAATACAACCGAAAATTTCGAAAAAAAAACCACGATATCGTGATGGCGGATCGAAGAGTAAAAGTGCGTGAGATTGTTGATGTCATAGGCATTTCATATGGCAGTGTGGCTTCGATTTTAAATGATCAGTTGGGTTTAAGAAAGCTGACTGCAAGATGGGTGCCGCGTTTTCTCTCAATTGACCATAAACGTACGGGTGCATACGTGTGTAGTCTCAATGGCAAAATTCCATTAATTTAGCTACGAATGACTCAGTGACTATTTCCTATTTCCAATCCCAAACAAATGGCTCGATGGAAAGAGATTTAGCTCCTCCAACCATGAAATTATTGATCAAACAAATGTCTATTTTATGGATCTCGAAAAATCCTATTTTTTGGAAGAGGTAAACCGGTCTAGGTTCTTAAAATCGAAGAAAACCAATATTCGCCATATATATGATAACTTCGCAGAAAATTAAAAAAGTTTGAAAATTTGTCACACTTTAATATTCACAGATATTTTTTTAGATATCAAGTAGAAATTTTAGAAAAACTTTCAAGGACATTGAAACGAAGATTTCATATATATGGTGGATATTGGTTTTCTTCGATTTTAAGGACCTAGTCCTGTTTCAATGTCCTTGACATTTTTTATAAAATTTTCCCTTAGTGTTTGCAACAATATGTGTGAATATTAAAGTGTGAAAATTTTACAAAATTTTTTCAATTTTCGTAGAGTTTGGCGGGAATTGGATTTCGTGGATTTTAAGCACCTAGTCCTTTTTCAATGTCCTTGACATTTTTTTCCAAAAATATCTTATAATTAACACTAGAGACGTGTATGGAAATAAAGGTGGGAACCTGCTTGATAAAAATATTATACAATTTAATGGATAACTACATGCATATATAGGGCAGGATAATTGCATTTAAATGACCTTGTATCCTTTCGATATCTCCAATGTCTATTTTGAACATTATGACACTTTATTAATGACCAGTGCAATGAAATTTATATGCTTGGTTTGATTTAAATACAATAAAATTTGAAGGTGGGCCAACTTCACACTACCATATACTACTGTGAAGTTAGCCCACCTTCAAAATATGTGGGCTACGATGGTGGGCTAACTTTTTGAACTCTAAGGAGATTATATTGAAAAATAATTTGTTTGTTTGCAAAAAAAAAACTGTGTTTCATTCAAAAAGTCACGGACTTCTTGATCCGCACTCGTATATAGAGTTAGGTTCTGGTAACCGAATTGAAAATTAATGCGGTTGTGCCAACAGCTTTAATGAGAAGTTCGGTGACATCAACCGAATTAATGCCAAATTCGTTTGTTGCAACCGCCTTAGTGATAAATTCGGTTATTGCGACCGAATTACTACGAAATTCGATAGTTACAACCCAATTGATGTTAAATTCGGATATTGCACCTGAATTCATGCCAGATTCGGTTACCCCAACCGAATTTCGGTTGTTGCATCTGAATTGATTTCAAATTCGGTTGTTTCTACTGCAATTTTACAAAATTTAGTTGATAGAACGAATATAATTGAAGATGCTGTTGTCACAAACGAATCAATTATTAAACGAGGTTGCTTTAACGATTTTCAGTTGTCGAATCGCAATTCGGTGATAAGAAATTGATAATAAATTATATGATTTTCGAATTTTAATTAAATTTTGCAATTAGGAAACATGATTTCTATTCTCAACTATGATTTTATGTTTCAAACAGTTCTAAATGACATTTTCAAACAATTTTTTTAATCAAATTTCAAAATGATTTTATGACTTTAACAACAAATAACTACAAATTATTTAAGAATAACTTGAACATTCCAAACATTTGTTTTTAAATTTAAATATATTTTTATACAAATAAAGTAAATATTGTTAATTAGGTCTTCCAAGGTGTTGGGATGGTTGATATACACCTTTGACTTCAGGTAACCCCAAAGGAAAGAATCGCATGGGGCTAAGTCTGGTGAGAGTTTGCTCAAAAAAATTAATGGTAACCCTCGCTGTGTGTGCAGTGGCACCACCCTGTTGGAACCACGTATCCTCTAATTGCATTGCCTCAAGAGCAGGCTGAAAAATCACCTGTATCATAGTCAAGTACCGTCCGGAGTTCACAGTTACGGAAAGATGGTTATTCTGGAAACAGTAAGGGCCAATGAAGCTTACTCGTGATATGGCGCATGCAGAGATCTCTGGTGAAATTCTCTAGGATTTGTTTCACTCCAGTACCGCATATGATCCAGCACTGCAATGATCGAGTGCGCATTTGAAAAATACCCTTCAACACTAAATGACCTCCCCTCCCGTGCCAATGCATGGTGGCAACTGAAAGGCAGACGAATACAAACCTCCCGTCAGCCACTATCAGCCACGTACACCCTCCAATCTCTTCGACCCACAGTGCGGGCACAGCCTGCAGTGCAAAAAAAAATTTACCGCGCTCCACCCTGTTTTTAAATTTTGTGAAATTTTGAATTTTAAACACTAATAAGTATATGAAATGAGCACTAAACAAATGTAGGCAAATTTAACTCTCATGAATAATTTTATTTAAGGTTAAAAAACCCGAAATAACCGGTTCCACCGGTTTTTGCCAAAATTAAAAACCGAAACCCGTTTTCTTGAATACTTAATTTTTTGAACAAACCGAAAACCGGTTTCCAAAAATTACGGGTTTTGGACAGTCTAGATCAGTGATGGCCAAAAATTGAAAAACATACCACATGTGGTAGGAAACGAAAAATGCTGCTGATGCTCTGCTCCCACACGTTCATGCTCATTTGATTGTAGCAACAACAAAACAACGTGTTTACTCAAATGAACTCAGTTGCTGTGCAGCGCAGTTGCCTATTATTGCACGCACAGAAATGTACTTTCCTAGTGTTAGTGTGGCCATCACTGGTCTAGATACAACCCAATTGATGCCAAATTCGGCTGTTGCACCAATTGATGACACATTCGGTTACTCCAACCGAATTTGGTACCAATTTGGGTTATTGCATTCGAATTAATTCCATATTCGGTTGTTCCCATTGAAATTTTACAAAACTTAGTTGATAGAACGAAAATAATTGAAGATACTGTTGTCACAACCCAATCAATTATGAAACGAAGTTGCTCCAGCAGAATTTCAGTTGTAGGAACGGAATTCGGTAGGAACTGAGGAATTTGCGGTTACTAAAACCTCTTCTCAAACAATTTGTTATTTCTGTGTTTAATTTTTGATTTCAAACCAACCTCATGAAAGACAGATCTGAGGTCCGCTTAAAACGTCAGTGCCACAGTGTGAGGTCAATTATGGCAACAAATAACAAAGAAACTTCTTTTATTGTATTAACATTCTTTTTATGTTTTTATTTTTCCCAAAAGTTTAATTTGATTTCCCTTAATAGAGATTTATCCAAATCAACACATAATTGACCTGTCCGAAATGTCAGAAACTCAATAAAAATGTATCTTCTTCAAATCCCAAGACGATAAAATGCTTTATGATTTACTTGCTTACAACTTAGTTACTAGTAACGGGTTTTTCAATAAGAGCGCTACAAAAGTTTTTTTTAAATAAAACAAACCCGGTTTTAGATACCAATGAAATTCTTTACTCCTGTGAAAGTACGTTCGATGCCATTATGTATGGAACTCGATTTCTTTTGCATGGCCACCACGGGCACGCCTGCAGAAGTCCAGACACTGAACCCAATTTTCGACGGTTTTCAAGCATAAATCGGCCGATACTGCTGCAATTTCACGATCGATATTCGTACGAAGTTCATCAATCGTCGCTGACTTGTTGGCATAGACCATAGACTTGACGTAGCCCCACAGGAAATAATGTAACGGCGTCAAATCGCACGACCGAGGCGGCCAATCGACTGGGCCATTTCGTGAGATAACACGTTCCCCAAACTTGGTTTCCAATAAATTGATTGTGGCATTCGCTGTGTGGCTTGTGGCGCCGTTCTGTTGGAACCACATGTCCTCCAAGTCCATATTATCCAATTGGGGCCAAAAATATTTGGTTATCATTGAACGGTAGCGATTCGCATTCACAGTAATGTGCCGGTCTTGATCATCACGGAAGAAGTACGGCCCAATGACGCCGCCGGCCCATAAACCGCACCAAACCGTAATTTTTTCGGGATGCAATGATGACTCATGGATTACGTGTAGATTGCTGTGTGACCAATAGTGCATATTTTGCTTATTGACGAAGCCATGGAGCCAGAAATGAGCCTCATCGCTGATTGTTGAGGCCTCTTAAAGTTGAGGCCACTGACTCCAAATTTCGGTAGTAAATTTTAATAATTTCGACTCGTTGTTGGCTCGTATATCTTTCCATGATGAAATGGCAAACCTTACTGAAGAGAAATGTCAAAAATCGATTTACTTTTGTAGCGTCTCTATTGAAAACCCCTTTATATTCAAAATTCGCATGCACATCTACACTTGGGGGTACCGGTGAATATTCATCATTCAAAGTTGTCAAAATGTTGCTGTCGTACAACGCAAATGTGTCGAAACATAATACAGTTCTGTTAAGTTTCGTTCAGTTCAGTTGGCTGGAGTTAAATTGCGCTGAGTTGCGTTGCGTTGCGTTGCGTACCTTTTGTTTGTGCTTTTTGGTATTTTGATACAAGAGCCAATGACAGTGTCGCCAAAAAGTTGTTTGATATCAGTAAACTACCAGATACCCCATGCCCGTTGTTCCTTACACCCACTATTACAGCACTGTATGTGTATGTGGCTTTTTGAGCTGTTGACTCACAGCTGAAAGGCGACACCCAAATGTACTTTTGTAATAGAGGCATTAACTTTTGTTCTCTCCCAGTGGATGGTTGTCATTTGATAAGTTTTCAAGTGTCTCCAGTTATAAGGCCGGCTGGCGCGTGAGAGGGCGAGTTTCGTGTATATTTGTATTTGTATCTTTGCCATAACTGGCAAAGTGTTATATTGACACTTTAAGGTGTTCTATTTGGCCGGTTTGGCAGCGAGAGAGAGAGAGAGAGAGAGGAGGAATGGCAGGGAAAAGTTTCCAAACACTTAAATTTGTGGTTTTCATGATTTACACCATGACGTGATCAAAAATGTTAAAGTTAATTGATTTCACCATTTTCAGGTATTAGATGTCATCCAGGAGCCTTGTAGAGACAAGAAGTGAAGAGAGCTTATAAAGAATTTCCAAAGAATCCTAGAACTTTAAAATAATTAAAATTTTCTTAATTCGTTAGACATAAAAATTAGTTTTTAGTTTATTGTTTATGCTCATTTAAAATTTCCCCTTCTACAGTTGATATTTTTCCTTACATTATATCTGTTATAAAATGTAAACTGTATATAATTTAAATAATTAAAGCAGAAAAATGTTTACCTTATAAATGTTTTTCCTATACATGTGTATGGGTGTGTGTGTATCTGCTTGTAACAAGGGTCATTTGCTTGGGGGGTTTATGGCCAAAATGTCTGAACTCATCACAACCATCAACGAGAGAGTTTCATACCAAATTATGCATATTTTATAACAAAATGCCAACGTCAACAGTGCACTTCATATTCTCCCCTCCAAATATTGTTGTTAAATTCATATATTTTTGTTGTTATTATTGTTATTATTACACGGTGCTACAGTAAGAATATGTTTCATATTCCACCCTCCAAATATTGTTGTTAAATTCATATTTTGTTGTTGTTATTGTTATTATTACACGGTGCTACAGTGAGAACATATTTGCAAACTGACACACACAAAAAAATAAAAGAAAATTGAATCCCATTAGGTTAGGTTGAAAGGGAAGCCCGTCAATTGGAGTTAAAAATAAATAACGAGTTCAACCGAGGCCGTAAATTCGGCCCATTGTGGTTCCCTTATATAGAGTTGAAAGGAGAAAGGGGAAAGGAATAGTTGTAGAGAAGATGTAAATTGCAGGAGAGTGGGCAACCTAAAGCCACTTCTTCATCTAAACAGCAAAATCTTCTAGTTATCCTCTTGTGCTATGCTGAACCACCGAGATTTCTCTATGAATTTGACGAGGGGTTTAATTGGAGCGTCTGCTAGGTCATTGAGGTTTTCGAAAAGCCTGCTCCCCAGGATGGCTAGACAACACTCTTGCAGTCCTCTAAACCAACAAAGCAAATGCTGCACTGACTTTTCCTCTCCTTCATCTAAACCATGTAGTCTATCACGCAGTGTCCAGTTATGACTCCTGTGAGAGTGCTGAGTGTGTTCTTTCCAAGGGAGAGCAGCCCTTTGGTACGTGTTTCATCAATGGCCGGCCAAAGAGAAAGGGCTAACCTATAGTTCTGTACAGATTCCTATCTCGACGTGTCGAGACTTGGTTACCCAGTTCCACGAACGGAATATGCACGTCCAGGGTCACAGCGTCTTTTAGCGCACAGAATCCCGTTCTGAGGCATTCGTCTGCTGTTTCGTTGCCGTAAATGATGCTATGTCCCGGTACCCAGCAGAGCGACATTTCATAAACCTGTATTTGGGTTAGAGATAGGAAGCAGTCTATCGTACAACGTGTTTTGATGATTCTTGAGGCTAAGGCCTTGACGACTGGCATTCTGTCGACGTTGGTTTTGACTTTCGCTGCATAAAAATCCCGTTCCAAAATCTGTTTCGCGGCAACGTTAATGTCATACATCTCTGCCTGAAAGACCGTATATTTGTTCGCAAGTCTGTTGGAAATTCTGAGATTAAGGGGTTCGGAATATATTCCCAATCCCGTGCTCGCTTCTGCTTTAGATCCACTCTGTGAGAGTGCTGTGTGTGTTATTTCCAAGGGAGAGCAGCCCTTTGGCACGTGTTCCATCAATGGCCGGCCCAAGAGATCGAGCTATCCTACAGTTCTGTACCGAATCCCATCTCGACTTGGTTAATGCTACTCCCAGTTCGTCGGCTTGATTCCTCAGCTCCACGAATGGAACATGCGCACAGGATTCTGTTCTGGCGCATTCGTCTGCTATTTCGTTGCCGTGAATGTTGCTATGTCCCGGTACCCAGCAGAGTGTGAATTCTTGCGCCTGAATTTGGGTTAGGGATAGGAAGAAGTCCATCGTTCAACGTGTTTTGATGATTCTTGAGGCTAAGACCTTGAGGACTGGCCTGCTGTCGAAATCTGTTTTGCGGCAACGTTAATATCATACATCTCTGCCTGAGAGACAGTACATTTGTTCGGAAGTCTGTTGCAAATCCTAAGGTTAAGGGTTTCGGAGTATATTCCCAATCCCGTGCTCGTTTTCGCTTTAGATCCACTCCTGAAAATTGAGATTTCACCGGCCTCAGTAACACTATTTGCCGCCAAGTCTTCACGGCCCGATATAATTACATTAAATTTTTTGTCTTGAATTATCCTCAGCATTAGTAAAAAAAAAAAAAATGGTCTCCCATTACATCCCATGAAGGAATTGGGGAGAGCTTCTCACAACCAGTGAGCTGTGCGCTTTGTAGTTTTATACTCACTGATTGGGACCTACAGTTTTACACCGGTTCCGAACGGTATTTTGAGAAGCTTTTTCATGGCTAAGTACTCGATAGTGTCGCCGTCACTAAGCGAGGTGACCGTTGTCGAAAGAAATTTTAAGGTGGTCGGAGCAGTAAACGAACCCAGGATCTCCTGTACAAGAGGCGCGCACACTAACCATTGCACCACCGACGGCCATGAGTACTTTCGAAAAAATGAACAGGCCAATAGACTACATGGCCCATGCTGACCAGGACTGAGCCATGCCCGTGTATAGTGTTGACAGGCATTCCCGATTCCCTTAGCCGAAGGGTCAATTTCGCCGCAGTACAATTTATGTGTATATCGATCGATTGGAGATTCATCATCGACTCCAGGGCCACTTGAGGGGCAGGCCTGAGGGCGCCAGTAAAACCCGCGCATGTCAGTCTTCTCTGCACCTTGGCCAGGTGTGAGAGGTGTGTATTCTTATTTACCGCTTCTCACCATACCACCGAACCGTAGGAGAGTATCAGTCTTATAATCGCTGTATACATCCAGTATATCATTTTTTGATTTAAAACCACATTCCTTTTCCAGGATAGCTTAGAGTCAAGGGAAATGTCACAGTACTTTGCTTCCTTCGACAGTTTTATTAGGCTAATACACATGAATTTTGGAACGAAGTTCCTTACCGTACGTTGCGGGAAGGGGACTAAATGAAAATAAAATTAAATAACTTTTTTTATCATTATTATGATAAAACCCAGTATTATCAACCATAGATATATTGTGTCATTGTCATTGTGTCTTTTCTACGTTTTTTGGGAATAAAAATGTTCCGTTTGCCGTTTTCAACGCCACCTACAAAATTACCCATCGCACAAAAATGTTCCCCCACTTGTGCTTCATCATAGATAAATAACCACCATTTTTACCAGAGTGCACATGCAGTTTCCGTACGACCATTTTTCGCTCAGATGCGACGAAAAATCACTCAACCATAATTTTTATTTCGATTCTGTTGTTTAATGCCGCTTTTGATATTCGCTGACAATACAAAATGCCTGAAAGCATGGTTATATAGTTTTTACAATTGTTTTTGTTTCCAGGGAAAATTTCCCATATCTACCACTCCGGCGCCATCTAGAAAATTTGCCTTTACTTTCAAATCCAACACTTATCTTTCACCATCTTTGTTTTTTTATTAATCTATGGCTTCATCTATTTATTTCCTTTATCTATGTTATCAACTATATTGGGTACTTTTGCTTTGGTTTGTGTCTCGACTAACATATGTTGTGAAATTTCTTGTTTAATGGGAAGTTTTCTAGGTGGAGACTGTAACCAATATTTAGTATATAAATTGTAGTTTTGAACCTAATAAAAAGTAAATTTAGAAAAGCCAAAGTGAAAGAAGTTTAAAAAGAGACAATTTTCTTAAATAAGTGCCTTTTCTTAAAAAAGTCAATTTTCTGAAAAAAAAATACCTCTTCATATTCTTAAAGAAATTACCCTTTTTGTACAAAAAAAATACCTTATCTTAAAGAAATACCTTTGCTGAAAAAAATATATTTTCTTACAAAAAGTACCTTTTCTTAAAAAAAGGTATTTTTTTAAATAAGTACCTTTTCTAGAAAAAGTACATTTTCCTACAACACATAGCCTTTTCTTAAAAAACTAACGTTTCTTTAAAGAGTACCTTTTTTGTGAAACAAAATAACCTTTCTTGAGATAAGTACCTGCTCTTAAAAATGTACCTATTCCTAAAAAAGGACCAATTCTAAAAAAAATCCCATTTCTAAAAAAAGTGTTTTTTCAAAAAAATACCTTCACTTAAAAAAATACCTGCTCTTAAAAAAAATATCTTTTCTTAAAAAAAAAAACATTTTCTTGCAGAAATGAATTTTCTGAAAACTACCTTTTTAAATTCTTTATATGTGATGCTCCACAGGAAAAGGGCCCTTATCTTCCCAAACCAAATTTTACAGGAGGACTAAAACTAGACGTTACGTAAATTTTATCGATTTTCAGATTTTGGTTGGTAACACTGCCCAAACTCGTTCCGAGCATTTAGCAATCTATTTAAAGTCGATTATTATATCGGACCTACCAAAAAAAAGAGATTTTCCCCAAACATCTAACAACTTCAAGAAGGGAAAGGGGAATCGAAACTAGAGATTATTATTCTTGAGTTTCAAAGTGCTATAACTAATCTAATTTTTGAAATTTTTGCATGTATGCCGAAAAAACTTTGGATTGATTTTTAATCCTTTTGCCAAATACTGGTGGGATTGGACAAAGGGGCATGGTACCTCCCATATAACTCATAAATTAAAAATCCAATATTTCTGCTCCTGTCAACGGTATTTGAACAAAATTGAGTATGTTGATTAGGTGTACATGTTCTAAGATCTGCTGCAAATATGGGCGGGATTGGACAAAGGGGCGTGGTCATTTATAAGGAATTTATAGTCAAAAACTATGTTTTTTACGTGTTCGTTTTTTTTTTTAAGAAAATAATACCTTTTCTTTTCCTGAGATATGTAGCCTTTCTAAATATAAGTACATTTTCTTAAAAAAATAACCTTTTCCTAAAAAGAGTACTATTTCTTTAAAAAGTATATGTTCTTATAAAAACTAATTCTTTGTAACAAAAATCATACTCTTATGACCATTTCTTACAAAATGTACTTCTTCTTAAAAATAGTACCTTTTCTTAAAAAAAAAAACATAAAAGTGTACCTCTCTTTAAACAGGGACCTTTTCGGGAAAGATAATACACATTCTTACAAAAAGGGCCTAAAAATATACTTTTTAAAAAAAAATACATTCTATAAAAAAAAATTTCGAATGAGTGATGATTTATCCGACGTTTCGTATTATATTTAAAAATTAAATTCTTGGAGCGTTTGGACGTATTTTTAATTAATTTTAAAAATTAAATAAAATAAATGAAATTAATTAAAAATACGACAAAAAGCTCGAACAATTTAATTTTTGAAAAAAAAAATTGTTTAAAAAAGTCTATCATTTTACAAAAAGTATCTTTTCTTAAAGATCCATTTAAATATTCGTATTTTTCAACGGGGACCTTAGCCATGTTGGAACTAACTGGTACATACGATAACGGGTCCGCCAAATAACTCTTTTTTTTTTTGAAAATGCTATAAAAAAAAACTACTGAATATTTTCTCAAATTTCTTTTTTTTATTTGAAAGCACAATCCTTCCGGTTAATAATGGAAAATAATTTCATTCAACTGGCTGCCTCGGCTGGCCATGCAGTAACCTACACGATCGGTCCAATTTTTAAGCACATTATCGATTGTGTGCAGCTGTATTTCACCAATGGCTTCACGAATATTGTCCTTTAAAGTGTCAATTGTCTCTGTCTTGTCGGCGTAACATTTATCTTTGAGGGCACCCCACAAATAATAGTCCAACGGTGTCAAATCGCAGCTCCGAGGTGGCCAAACGACATCAGCTCTGCGGCTGATAATGCGATCTTCAAAAACAGGGCGCAAAACATCGAGTGTAGCTTCGGCTGTGTGGTACGTAGCGCCGTCCTGTTGAAACCAAATGTTGCCAATGTTCAATTTTTGTGAACAAAAATTCGTTCAACATGGCCCGATAATGATCGCCATTGACTGTAACGGCCACTCCTTGCTCATTTTCGAAGAAAAATGGCCCAATTATGCCTCTGGACAAAAATCCTCACCAAACAATGACTCGTTTTGGGTGCATCAGCTAATCCGTACGCAAAAATGGCCCAATTATACCTCTGGACCAAAATCCGCACCAAACAGTGACTCGTTTTGGGTGCATCGGCTAATCCGTACGCAATTTTCGCACACATTCTGCAACATTACCATGATTTTCAAAGTAATGTCGCAATATTTCCCAGCGTTGTTCAATCGTATACACAACCATATTCGTTCAGCTGAAGGATAAAACTAATTATCTGTTAAATCAGACATGAGCTAAGTGTTACCATTCACGAAATAAACACTAGTTGAAAAAAAAAGTTAGGTGGCCGACCCTTTACTATACCCGTGACACCTCATGTATTTTTTTTAAATAACGGCATTTGATTTCATAGCTGACCCGGCAAACCTTGTTTTGCCTTCAAATTTCATTTCCATTGAAAGTGTGGTCGTTGTGGATCGATATTTCGAAGAAGAATGATAGTTGCGTTGCACCGTAATGGATTTTTAATTTGTGATAGCTGGACCCGTTGAACTTCGTTGCAACCAACCAAAAAAAGAAATGAAATATTATAGACTTTTTTTATTAAATGAATGCATTGTATTTCAAAATTATTAATGGCAATCCAAAACATTTTGATAGACAATATTTTTCGTTTGCCCATTTGAAGCGAGCACAAACAAACAATTTGGAGTTCCAACTCTTGAGCAGGCCACGTATAGCTGGCCATGTGAAAAGCACGGCTCCTCCAAATTTAATCCGCATATTTGAAGCGTTTGCCCTTGCGCCTTATTAATGGACATGGCAAATGATAGACGCACTGGGAATTGTAAACGCTTAAATTCAAATGACATGTCTGTTAGAATCAGTGGAATACGTGGTATGAGCACAATTTCACCTTTCGCTGTTCCGGTCAATATTGTGGCTTCAATTAAATTCGACATCAATTTTTTTACTGCTAATCTTGTGCCATTGCACAGTTTTGGTGCATTTAAATTCCGCAGTAAAATAATTGATGAGCCAACCTTTAAATGCAAACAATGCGGTGGCATACCAGGTGGTTCCAATGAATTCAAAAATTCAATTGGATAATTCAGTGCATCATCTGCATTCATTGCGCTATCAACAGATTTATATGATTTGACTGCACCTGGCAATTTTTCGTGAATCTGGTAATTTATTGCATTGACGTGTAAATTTTTTGGTGCCAGTATTGCGCGTTCTCTCAACCAATTGTGATTCGTGTAATTTTGAACAATATTTGGATACACACTTTCAATCAACGCTTCTGTTGATTGGAGATTGGTACAAAAATTGTGCGGCAATCTAATCAAGCCATTTGCATTATCGACTCGAATTTTGCCATCTCCAATATCTAACAATTGCTTCGAGAACCGATCTGCTGCTTGGTCGTTGTGCAATTGAACTCGCATATTTATGTTCAATGTTAATTTTTGCACATGACGCCACAGAAGAGAAGTCTTTAAGCATGCGTTGATCTCATCCGCCGGTGTTGATCGTGGAACCACAGGCAATATTTGACGAAAATCGCCTGACAATAATATTAATGCACCACCAAAAATTTCTTGGTTCTGACGTAGATCTTGCATTGTACGGTGTAATGCTTCTAGCGATTTTTTATGCGTCATTGTACATTCATCCAATAGAATAATTGCTGCTTGTTGCAAAACTTTTGCCATCGCAGAATTTCTTGAAATGTTGCACGTGGGATTTTCAATCACCTGTTAATTAGAGAATAATTGCATTTTAATTAATTGCGAATAAATTTTAAAGTGATCAATCAATAAATATAAACACGCCTGCACATTCAACGGCAATTTTAATGCAGAGTGCGCTGTTCGTCCACCATCCAATAGAGTAGCAGCGATTCCCGACGAAGCAAGTGCCAATGCAATTTTCCGTTGCGACCGAATGGCTGCCAAAATCAGTGATAGCACAAATGTTTTTCCGTACCACCAGGCGCATCCAAAAAATATAATCCACCGACTTCGTTTTGTACAGCTTGCATGATGGTATCATAGACATGTTTTTGATGGTCATTTAATTTAGGAACATTCAAATTCACAAATGTTTGCAATTCATTGGCATGATACTGTTGTTCACGTTGCAATTCTCTATCAAATAAACCATGCATTGGACGATTGGGTGGTGACACACCTAATTGCCCTAATGCTTTGTTTGCAATCGTAAGGCACATATCTTCAATCGCTATCAATGCCTCATTATACACTTCCAATGAAATCAGCAAATCAGCGTTTCACGTTTTTCAGGAATTTTCCGAGTTTTCCACTAAGAGTTTTCTATTTTGGAATTCGAAAAGCTACACCGGAACAATTGCACACAAAATTCCATACTAAAAATTAATTTTCGATTTTTCCAATTTCCCGTCTTTTCCGTACGGTTTTCCCTAAATTTTCTTTCGTATTAACACTCTCCTGGCAATTACGAACAACTGAAAAAAAATTTGAGCCCAATCGGCCCAGGCGTTCTCGAGTTATGGAGTGACAATAAAATGTACACTTCTTTTTATATATATAGATATATAGAAGAAGATATTCTAAAATAAACTGTGGTCAAATTAAAAAAATTACAGCAGACAGTTGTCCGAGGCCTTCGGCCACGGACTGTCCCTGCATGCTGTGTCAGAGACACGGCCATTAAGTTTAACGTAGAATACGCCATCCGATAAGACAGAAAACATATATAACAATAAATTCATTTGCTTATATTATTTATCATTTATTGTTATATATGTTTTCTGTCTTATCGGATGGCGTATTCTACGTTAAACTTAATGGCCGTGTCTCTGACACAGCCTGCAGGGACAGTCCGTGGCCGGAGGCCTCGGACAACTGTCTGCTGTAATTTTTATATTTACCAACGGCATTTGATTCAAGTCCGTTTAAAAAAAAATATTATGTTCAATTTTTTTAAACTTAATTTAATTTATGTATTTTAATTAATATTTTTACTGAAGTAAGTTCTGCGAATGTTGAGAGGGCCGCCCTAATATTAAAAAAGGTTTACCTTATCGAGTCTTCGCATTAGCATTCGAGCGTTGTGTGAAAGCTGTACGCTTTACAATTCAAAATTAATGTTACAACAGCTTTATTGAAGCTTTCGCAAAAAAGCTTTATTACGTTAGCTTACTGTTTGTTTCACTTTTTACTAGATACATGTTGCCAAGCAACATTAGCTTGCTGTTCGTTTCACTTTTTACTAGATACATGTTCCTAAGCAATGTTGAGCAACCAAAAACACTCAACCAAACACCACACATATGTTTGAGTGTATGTGTTTAAACAATTTTCATTTGAGAAATTAAAATACTAGAAATATATCAACCAATATGAAATGTATATCAAACGAAAGACAACATCTTCATTTACCTACAAAAAAAATTTTAAAAAAATGCATCTAGCCGTTTCCTCAAATTCAATGAAATAAAGATTACAACAATAAAAACCTGACATGACTCCTCATACCGTAAGGTAAGACGTATTCTACGTCAAAAACAATTGGGGAAACAATCAGATATTCTTAAGAAAATCATCCCTAATTTTATATGCACATATTGAAACCTGTATAGGCGTAAAGAGTTTCATTCTTATTCTTCCTAAAACCCTTTATACATATGAATTCGCCTAATAAAGTTTGTGATTTATACGTTAGCAATTGCTTGTACTAATTTCAAAATGGTGTTTTCCTATGAACTCAAAATTTTGTGTTTCTTTCAAAACATTTTATAATTATTAGTTAGTTAATGCAGACTTACAACCCTCATTAGGTCATTTAAAAAAAATGGTTTCCCGTTACATCCCATGAAGGGATTAGGGAGAGCTTCTCACAACCAGTTAACATTCTAGTTTTACATTCACAGATTGTGACCCACAGTTTTACATCGGTTCCGGACGGTATTTTGAGAAGCTTTTTCATTTTATATATATAAAAAACAGTGATATTTTGTAGCACTGTGTTATTGTTTTATAATTTGAACCGAGCACGCAAACCTCTGACCATTTCGTTTGGAGCACTTCCGCTAGCTTTTGAGCTATTCCACAAAGTGGATTTCCACCAACTTCCTTAGATTTGTTGGATTTCCTTGTTTTTTTTTTGTCGAAATACCATCTGACTTGAAGCGTATGATTATTAATATTTTATGGCTTTCCCACAGTACGTATACGTGATAGTTAATGGGTCAAGTAAAAGTTAAACTAACGAGGCAAAATAGAATTACGCAGTGGATGTATGAGTTTGCGGGCTTACATTTGCTATTAAAGGTTAATGCTATAAATAAATAAAAAAAATAGTTTGAAAGGGTTTGAAAGGGTTTCAATCTTTTTTATGACTGATGTTGCTGCATTAACTGAAACAAGAGTGAATTCTTGCTCATTTGGTTTGTGGAATTTAACAAAAATCGCTAATGGTGATAAATGTATCTATAGTGAAAAGTATTCAGTAGGTTCTTCTGTTATGATTTTGACTGTACGAATCTGATCAATGTTCATGGTAGCGTTGGTCACTACAGGTTATACACTGTTAGTTTACAAGTTTTGGTTTTATTTAAGATTTCTGTCTGAGGTCACACCTTCCGTTTTGATAGAACTGCAGGACTTTGGTAAAAAATTTAGTTATGGGACTTTCGTGGTGGTCGGTGATACTTGAGAACGTGTGTTCTATATTTGCTACATTTCTTACGCTGACGGTGACCCCTTTAGTGACGTCGACCCCTATCGAGTAATTAGCGGGTTATAGGTTAGCTTAGGTTAGAGTGGCAGCCTGCAAACTAGGCTCACATACAGAAGCTAATATATGAGATTTTCCAGTCCCACCCGTTGAACCAGTTTGATTACTTTTAAAAGCTCAAAATACTATCATTAGCCAGACTTCCTAACCATCATATGTCAGCGTAGTGAGCTGCCTACTGGCAACAGTAAGACAGAATATATTCTATAGAGTCCACCTCTTCTTCAGCTTCTGCAAAAGTAATTTCTCAAGACATTCACTGTCTCTGACTGCCGTCCAATACTGCAGTGATCCGTCATTACAGTCTATAGGCAGTCTGTTAGCAGTCAGTCTATTAGCATGACGTTCAGTCTCTACAACGACAATAGGGCATTAGTGCGTTTCAAGTTTAGTCGGGGACACATCAGCTTGGAATGTACACAGTTATCTACTAGTGACCATCTATCAGTAATTGCCAAAAGGTCAAAATTTATCGAAAAAAGTTTGCAAGTTGCTGGAAGCATGCCCACATGATCTAGTTCCCTGGATCATGAAAGGTAACCCCCAGTCCAACAAGTTCAGCTGCTTGGAAGCTGCCCGGTATGTCGATGCGCTCGGCATCAAAATTAGGTGAATACTAAACTGTTCAGCTATCTTATTAACTGATCTGAGACTGTCAAGGTCAGTTCATGAATTCAGAAAGACAGTTTCCAAGGACTTAATGGAAAAAATACAAATTCCGACTTTAGTCATAATATTACTTTTCCGCAAACCGCTACTTCTCTACTAGGTTACAATGATCGGGCATTTTCTTCACAGTTGATAGCTCTAGCTCCTTACAGAGGACACCAAAGCCCTACTATATCAGATATTGAGTTGAGAATGACACTGTGTCCGAAGTCATTTTCAGACTGAGTGGCAGTTCTCCAAATAAAATAGTAGTAGCTTTGTCATGCTGCCTAGTTTCAATGGCCAATGGTATTAAATGTAGTATGATCTTTACTGCGTCAGATTAGGTTATGTTGAAATGGAATCTAACTTTAGCTGCTGCTAGTTTTATTCGTGTTGTATTCAGCTTTTCTCACGATGACCTCAATGAATTTATTGAAGAGATCGCATAATAGGGTGTCGCCCTGACTGAAGCCACCCCTCATACCAAATGGTTCGGTGAGATCTTTGCCAAACTTTACTGGAGATTTCGTGTCGATCAGTGTCATTCTACAGGAATACATAGCTTGGTACAGTTTCCTTGCATCGGGCTATCGAAGGCAGCCTTATAATCTACAAAGAGGTGGTAGATGTCGAGTTGTTTTTCGTGGGATTTTCCACTATTCTTTGTAATGTGAAAATGTGGTCAATAATTGAACTTCCAGGCCTAAAGCCACACTGGTAAGAGGATCGAGAGGGCTTTGTATGTGATGGATAAAAGCTTATGATAAAGGTTGCCTTTTATGATAACATGACAAAGTATACTAAGACTGTAATCGTCTGGCATACATTCGTCTAGCCAGATGTTGCCTACGAGCTGATGCATGCACCTTTCCAACTCATAGCCGCCAGTCATTTAAAACTCAGTCCGTAGTCCATTAGCACCAAAGGCTTTGTTGTTCTTAAGCCGGGAAATAGTAGTTCTAACTTCGCTTTGTGGCAATCGGTGGGACCAATACTGTAGGTCCCCAATCAGTGAGTGAAAAACTAGCATACAGGTCACTGTTTTGTGAGAAGTTCTCCCCAATCCCTTCAAAGGATGTAATGGGAAACTGTTGTTTTTTAACTTCGCTTTATCTAGGAGGGGCAGTCAATGTCATCGTCCAGTATGTGCTCAATACCGACATCTACATTGAAATCTCCTGGGGCAAGTAAAGCAGAGAAGTGGTCTCTCCATGTTCCCAATATAGTCTGCATACCTGTGACAAAACTCCTATCCTTATCTCTAGAAAAGGGGCCTGATCCATTTCCATTGGTTTGGCCTTGTACTTTTTGGCAGAATTTGTAGGCCTCATTCTTCTTTCTGTAAGACTCAATTTCCTCATTCTTTCAGTTTCTCCACGGCCTTTTTTTCTTTTTAAATAACCGGGTTTCCTCTCTCCTCTGCTCCTTATAACGCTCCGTCGCGGCTCGCGTAGCAGCTGACTGAAGCAGCGTCATAAGTGCAGCGTTCTTTTCAGTACTTGCCATGTGAATTTTGTCATTGTACCATGGTCTGACTTTCAATGATTTGGCATATCCAAGTACGATCGCTGCAGCAGTTTTCATAGAGTGGGAAATGTCCTTTTATCGGCTTGAGGATCATAAGGCGTGCGTACGTTCTGCGTCATTAGCTGAGTGAGCTTATCTGCATGGGCCGTACCTATCTCTGGTAATTGCAGCTTTCCGATGTGCCACGTTCTATATGTCTGGATTCGTACGACTTTTGCACTGTTTAAACTCTGCTGCGACCAGGTAATGATTCGAATCGATATTAGCTTCTCGAATCACTCGTATGTACGCCCATTACATTACAAGAGTGCTTTCCACCAATTACCAGGTGATCAATCTGGTTCTTCGGCTGTTGATCACGGAATATCCATGCAGCTTTATGGATGTCATTATGTTGGAAACTCGTACTACTGATAATCATGTTTTTCGCCGCTGTTAAATCTAATAGTTCCATTCCGTTATCGGAAGTGATGAAGTGTAGGCTGATATTACGGATGGTTGGTTAAAAGACACTTTCCCTGTCGACTTTCACATTAAAATCACCTAGAATTATGTTATTGTTATGGCCAGGACAGCAGTCGTATGTTTCCTCTACGCGCTCATAGAGCATGTCCTTACTGTCATCGTATTTTTCTTCCTTTGGGGCATGTACACAAATTAGTGATATGTGAAAATATTTCGCGTTTATGCGGATGGGGATTGAACCTAGAGGCCAGATGTCACCAATTTCAAATCCGCAAACAAATTCATGTTTTTTTCCCATTAATCAAGGTTCTACTTCCTTGGACTGCCACCACTTGTCCATCGTATTCCTTGGATAGCAGTAATGTCAGCCTTATAATTATCGAGGACATCTGCCGGTTGGATAGTGGCACCGGATCTGCATAGTGTTCTACCATTCCAAGTGCATATGGGTCATTCAACGAGAAGTATGACATAGTGGATCAGGGAATTTTGACCTTTCGTCCATATATTGAAAGGTTATGTCAATATATATAAAACTCCAAAAAAAAAATAAAAGTCAAATTGCTGAAGTTGTTGTTGCAATTTTAAAAATTGAAAATTTCACAAATTTAGTATTTTTTTGAATTATTCAAAATGTTAACTCTCGAAAACGACTTAAGATATTTTATATTCTTTTTTAATTTTTAAGGAAAATTAAGGGGAAAAAAATTAAAAGTCAGGAAATGCCTACACTGTAAAAAATTTTCGGAACTGTAGTTTAAAGAAAACCATCGCATTTTAAATAAAGAGCCGGAGCCAAGAACAATATTCAAACAGGCATGAGAATTTAGGAAATTTTATTATCTTCCAGAAAAAGAAAAAAGAAATTGGTATTTTAAAGTAGTTTCTGAGATACACCATTTTGTTTGCGACGACCTTTACGCCTAAAAGCCGAAAATGCAATGTTTTGCAACAAGAAATTGAATTTTTCAAAATACTTTCAATACATAAGCACTTAAATGCTCAGTGCGTCAAAGTTTACTGCGTAACTAAAGAAGCACAATAAAGAAAAACAGTTGTAAATATTGCATTTGCCTCTTCGAGGCTTAAAGGTCGTCCCACAAAAAATGGTGCATCTCAGAAAATACTTGAAAATACCAATTTATTTTTCCTGTTGCTGAAAGATCATTAAATTTCCTAAATTCTCATGAATGATTGATTATTTTTCTTGCCACGGCTCTTTATCCGATTATTTTCCTAAAACTATATTTGCGAAAATTTCTTTCAGTGTAAACTATTTTATAATTTTTTATTTTTACCCAAATTTTTCTTAAAATATTTAAAAAAAAATTACAAATATCTCAAGTCGTTCTCGAGATATACAATTTTGAAAAATGCAAAATTTCTGAAATTTTGAATTTTGAAATTGCAACAACAGCAATTTCATGAATTTTACTTTTATTTTGTGGGGAGTTTTATATACTGACATAGCCTTTCAATATATCGACCAAAGGTCGGAATCCCTGGCCCACTATGTCACATTTCTCGTGGTCTGACCCATATCCGTAAATAATGGTCGTAATATCGTTGCGGGGGTCGTCAGCTAGTAGGGGGTTTTATGTTTATCATTTTAGTTTTGTATTTTCATTGTAAATATAACGGTGGCAGAAGGAAAGGCCAATTCACCGTGGTTTTGATTTTGCCTACTGCCAGGAGGATTATATTTCAGCTGCCAACTATGAATCAGGGGCTGACCACAATGAAGTGTGTCGAAGCTAGATTAGCCGTGGGTCAGTACGTTTGGCTTAATTATGGATCAGAATTCTTCGATACACTGCGATCTTATATGAGAGAATGTAGCACTTTCATTAAAATTACTGAATAAACTTAAATAATATAATTAACTAACAACATTTCCATCTGACAGCGATCATATTGAATACTGGTATTTTAAATTGGTATATTAACTTTCTGACATCTAATATACATCTACATCTAATCTAGTATCTCTTATTTACATAATATCTGGTCTATATGACAATAACTATATATTCATTTTAAATCCAAGATGACAAAATTCAAATTTGGTGAATAATTTAATTTGACAATAGTTTACTTTATTGTATTTCCACTGTGCATATGAGTAACACAGATTTACGACAAAGAAAACAAAATTAAGTGAATAAAAAGCACCAACACCACAACCACCACCATCTCCACCAATGACACATACAAATGGCATCTCAATCCCATAGGAAAAATATGAATTTATTCCTGCCCAATGATCCCATCTCTGAAGACGGAATTGTATTTAAATTCTACTTGACTTCGTTCCTTGAAAAATTACATCTTTTCAAAAGTTGTACGGGTGTGTAGAGGTGGCATGATACTTGTAGCTAGATACCCTGGTGACTTGAATAGATACCGACATGGAAAATCATGCATAATGAAAAGAAAAGATGTTCACTTATGGCACATACATATATCGTAAATCTTCTTCGTGACTACGACGATAGCATGTTATACTCGTATGGTTACACAGTACGACAAAATTCAATATTTTCCTCTCGAAGACTCCAAGTGCTTTTGGATGGTGTGCTGGAGAGGGGAGTTGTGATATTCTGGAATCTAGTGTCCGTAATCGTATCATATGTACCCCCATTGAGGTATACATAGAAAGTATTGTCTCCGTCGTTAGTGCAATGTTTAGTGAGCGTGACTTTTGTACATAAGAATGTAGGTTCGATCTTCTACATCAGACAATAGGTGGGTTCGATCACCCTGCATTTCATCAGTGATTGGATTACTAATATGGGATTCGAAATTGTTTACTGATGAGAACATCATCTCAAACAACGACATATTTCATTTAGTTGCTCATCAACTTTCACAAGGAGTAAAGTCACGACACGTGCTTTTAGAAAGTTGGCAGACTAAGCCCTGAAACTCACACGAATGTGAAAGTATTTGTGTGTTTGCCACATGGTTGAACTAGTCATGCTTGTGTTGTTAGAACAGCTGATTGCATTTATTTTTACCGTGACACTTGGCAGCAACTGTCAATACATAGGTATTTTTTTTCTTGTACTTTGTTGTTCACTTTTGTTGTTGGTATACACTTCTATTGAATTTGACAGACGCCAAGTGTCCAACAAAAATAAACTATATGTTGTTGTTGCCTGATATTACAACTACTCATTTTGTTTGTACCATGGTTTGCCCTGCAACAAATTTTTAGTTTTTGTTTATAGTTTGTGCCTCTAGAACCACCCGATCAATATAAGTCCAAGTATAGAATAAACTGAACCCGATTATTTGAATTGGAGTCACTTACGCTTCGGGTGAATTTGATTCGCTTACGATTATTTATTTCTTATGATTGGTTTGTTCTGTTCTTGATGACGTTAATACCATAAGACGTCTTGAAAGGAAGTATACTTGTTGCTACTGTCTAGTAGGTAGAGAATTCGAATTATTTCTATATTCAAGGTAAAAAAAATATTTTCCAAGTGACACGTTCCCGATTTTGATGAAATTTGGTCGAAAGTAAGCCTGTGCATCGTAGTTTGGTGGAGGTCCCTTCAAAAGAAATATATTCTGAATTCCTTGATGAAAATTCAAAGATCAGAACTGATTCGCGTTAGAAGGGCAATGGGCACGACGTCAGGTACTGCACTCAGTGCTATCCTGAACACCTGTAGTCCTGATATCATGGCCGAATCGGCAGCCGCTACATCCCTGGCGAGAATCAGAGATTGTGGCGTTTTCATATCGAGGTATTCCGGACACGCTGGATTACTACACCGGATCAACTCTATTCCCGTAAAAACGGACTACTGTGTCTTCTACCTTCTACCAGCGGCAAATCTAAGGACTTCTATTCCGAACAGGAATACCTGGGAAAAGTCACTGGAAGGGGATACCAGTAGTATCATATTTTTCACGGATGGATCAAAGTTGGATGAGCAAGTAGGATATGGGGTCCATTCACCGTACCTAAATGTAAATATCTCCTTCAAGCTGCCTGATCACTGTAGTGTATTTCAGGCGGAAGTTACCGCTATACTGAAGGTTTCTGAACTACTGAAAAGTAGTGTCACAACCCTCCGGAAAATATGTATCTACACGGACAGCCAGGCTGCCATTAAATCCCTGGCAGCCATGTTTGCTACGCCCCTGACGGTGAAAGAATGCCACGTATCACTTAAGGTGATGGCAGAGTATTTTGACATCAGCTTCATCTGGGTACCGGGACACAGCGACATTCCAGGCAATTGTTACGGCACAGAAGAAGGTGTTAGTATGTCAATCTCTACCTCTAATATGTTCAAATACAAGCCGCTTAGAGAGACTTACTTCAACTTGCAAACAAGCCAGAGTCCTCTAGCCACAGGCGGACAGGAAGAGGACTAGGCAACTACTTAACTTGCGAGAGGCAGGTTATCCAAAATGATAGGAACACTTACGGAACATTGCTTGTAGGAAACACGCCCTATGTTTGGGACATAGAAACTCCAATCCTGTAGATGCTGCATGGAAGTGGACGAGGAAACGACGAAACACCTTCTCTTGGATTGCCCTGCTCTGGCAGGACTGAAATGTAAGATATTTGGTACACAATTAGTTAGCACCGTAACCCTATAGGATATTCCTGAAGGTCTTGTAAACAAATTTATTGAAAGGGCAAATTGGCTAGATGACTAGTCAATAGTTGCTATGGAGGAAACTGCAGGTATCACAATGGGCGTGCTGTCTTGCAGCCTTTTCGACCAACCAACCAACCAACCAATCCTGTGCCAACAACAGCTCAACCCCAAAATTTGAACTTTTTTGAGGTCTTTTGTGGGTTTTATATGCTTTCATAGGAATCAGGATCGTTTTATTTTTATTTTGAAATAACTCGAAAACGGTAAAAGCTAACCTTTTGAAATTTTCCACGAATGTTTACGAGTAAGTTCACAAGTATTATATTTTCCCGAAAAGGTCCTTGTTTAAAGAGATGTACTTCTTTTCTTAAAAGTTAATGTTTTTTTAAGAAAGGTACTATTTGCAAGAAGAAATACTTTTTGTTAGAAAAAGCCATAAGAGTATGAAATTTTTCACAAAGAAGTACTTTTTTAACAACAGGTACTTTTTAAAGTACCCATTTTTAGGAAAAGGTTATTTTTTAAAAAAAATTACTTATTTTCAGAAAGGCTTCTTCTAAAGTACCCATTTTTAGGAAAAGGTTATTTTTAAAAAAAAATTACTTATTTTCAGAAAGGCTTCTTCTCTCAAGAAAAGAAAAGAAAAGAAAAGAAAAGAAAAGAAAAGAAAAGAAAAGAAAAGAAAAGAAAAGAAAAGAAAAGAAAAGAAAAGAAAAGAAAAGAAAAGAAAAGAAAAGAAAAGAAAAGAAAAGAAAAGAAAAGAAAAGAAAAGAAAAGAAAAGAAAAGAAAAGAAAAGAAAAGAAAAGAAAAGAAAAGAAAAGAAAAGAAAAGAAAAGAAAAGAAAAGAAAAGAAAAGAAAAGAAAAGAAAAGAAAAGAAAAGAAAAGAAAAGAAAAGAAAAGAAAAGAAAAGAAAAGAAAATAAAAGAAAAGAAAAGAAAAGAAAAGAAAAGAAAAGAAAAGAAAAGAAATGACAAGAAAAGAAGAGGTATTATTTTATTTTTAAGAAAACGTACTTTTAAGAAAATGAATTTTTGTAACAAAAGGTATTTTTTTTTTTAAAAAAAGGTGTTTTTGTTGAAGAAAATGTTTTTTTAGAAATAGAAATTATATTTATAATTGGTAATTTTTTTAAGAATAGGTACATTTCTAAAAGTAAGGGCGGATCAATAAGCCCTTGGCATTCTGAATGAAACACATTTTTTTTGGGAAAAAAAATATTTTTCAACATAATCTCCTTTTAGCTCAATACACTAGTCCAACGTTTCTCCAATTGTTGTATCCCTTCACAAAAATAGAATTTTTCTAGGTCCATAAAATAGGCATTTGCTTGATCTACTTTTTCATCGGTGGAGCTAAATCTCTTTCCACCGAGCCATTTCTTTAGGTTTAGAAATAGAAAATAGTCACCCGGGGCAAATTCCGGAGAATATGGTGGATGAGGTACCAATGCGTAGCCCAATTAATGGAATTTTGCCATTGAGACTACGCACGTGTGCACCCGTACGTTTATGGTCAATTGAGAGCAAACGCGGCACCCATCTTGCAGTCAGCTTTCTTAAACCCAACTGATCATTTAAAATCCAAACCGCACTGCCATATGAAATGCCTATTGCATCAATAATCTTACACACTTTTACTCTTTGATCGGCCAACACGATATCGTGGATTTTTTCGACGGGGTTTTTCGCGAAAAATAATGTTTAATGTGCACTCGAGATTCACGTTTTTTCATTTTAAAATAAAGCACGAGGTTGTTTGCTTTGAACAGCTGTTTAACGCAAAGTAAATGACGGAACTTGCTAAAAATTTGACAGTAGACTACTAACAGGTGGTACTTGCATTTAATATAACTACGAGGGATGTTCGAAAAGTCACGGACTTATTGATCCGCCCTTGTATTTTCTTTCACAAAAAATGTACTCTTTAAAGAACTGGCAGTTTTCTAAGAAAAGGCCTTTTTATTTTTTTTTTATTTAAAAAATAATAATTTTTTTAAGAAAATTTAATTTTTGTAAGAAAAGTTACTTTTTGTAAGAAAATTTTCTTTTGTTAAGCAAAGGTACTTCTTTAAAATAAGGTATTTTTTTAAGAAACTGTACTTTGTTTAAGAATATGAAAGGTATTTTTTTTTTTGGAGAAACTTTCCTTTTTTTAAGAAAAGCCACTTATTTAAGAAAATTTTATTTTTTTTAAACTTTTTTCACTTTGGCTTTTCTAAATTTACTTTTTATTAAATTTACTTTTTATTAACTACAATATATACTAAATATTGGATACAGGATCCACCTAGGAAACTTCCCATTAAACAAGAAATTTCCCAACATGTGAGACATCTAGTTAATATCTTTCTCTAAGATCCAAGCCGTTAGTCTAGACACAAACCAAAGAAAAAGTAAACAATATAGTTGATTGTAGCATAATTGTGTAAAAACAAAAGTTGTTTAAATTTTTTTCATTCAGCCTCCATCCCGCAACATGCGGTAAGGAAGGAACTTCGTTCTAAAAATATCTTAAATTGGAATTCAGTTTTTGGATGTCTACAACTTTTTATTGTATAGCGGTCGGGAAGATATCTATAAGTATATACGACATGTATCTTTCAAGTATTTGGACTTTTTTTCCTTTCACCATAATGCTAAACCGTGATGCAATGGTAGTGTGCGCGGCTCTTGTGCATGAGATCATGGGTTCGATCCCTGCTCTGACCAACTTCAATTTCCTTCGACGGCGGTCACCTCGCTTAGTGACGGCGACACTATCGAGTACTTATCCATGAAAAAGCTTCTCAAAATACCGTTCGGAACCGGTGCAAAACTGTAGGTCCCAATCTCAGTGAGTATACATCTACAAAGCGCAGAGCTCACTGGTTTGTGAGAACCTCTCCCTAATCCCTTTATGGGATGTAACAGGAAACCATTTATTTTTTATAATGCTGAACTCATAATCCTTGGGGGAATATTAAACACAGAATGAGCAAAGTCTTCGAAACTACATTTTTAAAATTTCGAACTTTCGAGGACATAATTTTTAAATTTTACAACTTTGGGATAATTGTTTTGAAATCGTCGAAGATTTTTATTTACTGTCTGCCGGAACCTAATCTCTGAAAAATATGCCTTTTTTTGTTGTTTGCATGCAAGCATAACGTGTTTGCAGCTTATCCCAAATATAGTATAATTGTATCCAAAATCACAGTGTTTGGTATTCAATACTACATGTTGCAGGCGCAGCGAAATAACTCCCCATGAAATAACTCCCATGAAATAACTCCCAACGAAATAATTCCCACCAAAAATGAAATAACTTCCAATAACGAAAACATGAAATTAGTCCCACAAAAACTTAAAAAACTCCCAATAGCAAAGTGAAATAAGTCCCAAGACTTCTCCCACAGCACTTGTTATATGGGCCTTGTACAAACGGTCATTTGTTTTTGGGAGTTATTTCATTGTCATAACATTGGGAGTTATTTCATTATGAAATAACTCCTACCAGGAAAAATGAAATAACTCCCAAAAAAAAACGATATAAGTCCTACTAAAGTGGGAGTTATTTCATATGAAATAACTCCCACTTTTGTATGGAAATTTTTTGGGACTTATTTCATTTTTCTGGTGGGAGTTATTTCATGTGGGAGTTATTTCGCTACGCCCATGTTGCAGACGCAATGATTTTATATAATATAACATACTTTTTTGTGACCCAAATATGGCTTTGTTTGTGGAAAACTTCTAAAAACAAAAACTTGACAGACAACAAAAAAAAAACAAAAAAAGCAGCTGATCTTCAAAAAATGAAATCAATGTATTTTCAGCGTGTAGTAGCTGTTTTTATTTAGTCATAAATTTGGAGAGTTAGAGATTGGACGATGAAATAAGTTTAATTTAATTTGAATCGATCTGAAGTTATTTCTTAGAAGAATATTTTTCTATTTCTTACACAGATCAGGGGTTTTATTTTAAATATTTGTGATTTTTGCTCATATACATACCTACCAGAACTATTAGATACCAACTGACGAGAAACATATTTGAATTCAAAATCAAATGTGCAACTTCATTGCAGTCTTTGATCAGATGGAGCAAGTACACTTCATTTTTGCCACCCCATTTTCGAACTGAGACATTAACATATTTAATGCGTTGTATGGTGAACAAATTTCATAATCCCCTCCAGATGTTCTTGTAACTAACATAGAATATTTAACATAAACTACATGGAATAAACAAACCATTTTGGCAATTTTACAACCCCAAAACGGGGAAGTATATACACAAAAGTATAGTATTATACTAGTACTAAATGGACTTGTCCCATTTGTACTTGTATAACTTAGTTGTTAAAGTTGGTGCGTTTATATCTGCTTACATACTGTTTGTTACTATTGGGAGGTTTAGTAGTGAGTAGCAGTAAAAATTAACGGAGCTGTTATCCTGAGTGTGTGCAACATTTTGTTGATGCAACAATGTTGTAGCTATTTCGTTTATACGTTCCTCGTTTAAATGTATTAAACATACACATTTTACGGTCAAATGAGCATAAAATCAGCAAGACCTTACACAACCAACAACGAGCAGCTAACACTATCCACTTTATACAAGTGCAAATACAAACGTTGATACTCATACATATAAAAGCACTCACTTAGCTATTGCATGAATTTCTGCTGACAACTTTAGGAGCAGGGGGGGGGATTGCAATTTATTTTAATACAACAAAACTTAAGATTATGTTGCTGAATGACTTTAAAGTGCTAAAATACTGTTCCACATATTGCAACAGACAGTCGCTCACAGGCAAACACACACTCCACCGCTTACACCTACTCGCACACTTAACCACACGGAAACGGATATACAAAATTCTCGCAGATGGAAAGTGCTGTTATATGCCGGACATGCGTTGTGAAAATCAACAATTTATCTTCATTTGCTCTCCTATATTTAGTGTTGATGATGGCGATGATGACGACGCTGCCAAAGCTGGTTGCCCTATCACTCCTTCAAATAAAAATCTATAATACGTGAGTAAAATCTTAAACTCTTAAGCGAATGCCACGAAAAAAGCTAAGGAAAATACAAACTCAACGATAAACAATGATGGAGGATTGAAGGAAATCGTTCATCTCTGTAAAGTCCACAATGATTAGAAAATATTTGAGATAGAAAAATAATGTCATTAGTACGGGTCGATATTTTAAAGACTATTTTAATTAGCGGAATGTGCCATATTTGAAATTGAATTTACACTCCGTTTCACTTAATTAAAGGCACTATAAACTCCATATTCAGCAGCCTGTATCTTCTGAAATTTGTAACCGATTGCAGAATTTTAAAATGGAAATGGAAGCTCGACATCTTGAGATATAAAACTAATTATGAAAATAGTGGCTTCTTAACTAAAGAACTTTTTTTGAGCAATTTTTAAAAAAAATACAATAATGTCCTTGAATAAAGACACTTTATTATTTTTTTTTATTATTTTTAAAGTGAGCGATGATTTTTTGTAGGGAACGTTTGATTATTATAATTTATTACATCTTAATAATTTAACGATGGCAAAATGGCAAAACTAAAATTTGAAATCTATCGGAAAAATATAAAATCAATGTTTACCGGTTCTGAAGGATATTCTAACCTCGCAATAGCTAAACAAATTGCACGGAACCGAACAGTTGCCGACAGTTACATCAAGGACCCCGGGGGGTATGGAATAAATTTTAAAGCAAGGGTTTCATTGTCTTTGTCTACGTATGAGAAAAGAAAAATCATCAGAATTGCTTCTAATTCTGCCTTATCCTTGTCAAAAATAAGAGCTCAAGCTGGAGTGGAAGCGAGCAAGTCATCAGTACGCAAAGCAATTAAGAACTGTGAGTATATTAAATACCTGAAAATACAAAAAAAGCCGCCACTTAAATACTCCTCGTAAGGAAAGGCGGCTTCAATTCGCAAGAGACTACATGGTATAGGATTTGCAGCCAAGAGGTCATGTAAATGACTGGAGAACCGTTGTATTTACGGATGAGAGGAAGTTTAATTTGGATGGGCCTGATGGCTACAACTATTATTTCCATGATCTGCGCAAAGAAAAGCATTTTTGGAACAGACATCACTGCCGACAGGGCGGCGTTATGTTGTGGGGTGCTATTACGTACTATGGCACCATCGATCTTGAATTTCAAAGTGCAAAAATGACTGGTACAAGCTATAAAACGTTACTGGAATCGGCTTTTCCGAAGTTCAGTGAACTATTTGGTTCCATATCTTGGATATTGCAACAGGATAATGCCCCTATACACAACGCCAGAGTAGTAAAGGAGTTCATTGCAAGCCAAAATGTTAATATTCGTGACTGGCCAGCCTATTCGCCAGATGTAAACATTATCGAAAATCTCTGAGGTTGGTTATTTCGTAAGGCCTTTGAAGGAAGTAGACAATTTGATGACAAGCAATCACTAATTCGGGCAATTAAGGATGCTTGGACTCAAATTTCGTTGGTTTATATAAATCCTTTTTATCTCTCAATAAAAACTCGTGAAGTTATTAAAAACAAAGGGGGTTGTACCCATTACTAATAGTTCTTAAATAAAGTAAAATAAATTAAAAAAACGAGAAAAACTGTTTTTTCATTAAAATTAGTTCAAGTGCCTTTACTCAAGTGTACCAAAAAAATATCACATTTTTTGACTGTTTTTTTATAAATTGTTCAAAAAAAGTTCTTTAGTTAATAAACCACTATTGTCACGATTTTTTTTATATCTCAAGATGTCTAGCTTCCATTTCCATTTCAAAATTCTGCAATCGGTTACAAATTGCAAAAGATACAGGCTGCTGAATATGGAATTTTTAGTGCCTTTAAATAAGTGAACCGGAGTGTAGTTGTACACGTTGATTCCCATTTAGAACGTCTTATAAAGGAAAACATTTGATTCACAGTTTAATTCTTTGATTTGAAACACACTGATTGTAAAAATAACATCCATTACAGGGTGATTCAGGAAGTTCCGTAAGTTAGCAACTTTACACTACTACCCTCCGACCACCAATCCGAAAATTTTGAACCCGCTGCCGTTTCGCACCCTTGCATTTTCGGACATGGTCCTAGTGGACTTTTCTTCATGGAATGAGCCAAGGAATACGCTGGAGAAATTTTTCCGGAACTTCCTGAATCGCCCTGTATTGGATGTTATTTTCACAATTATGCTCATTTGACATATAAGTTACTCGCCATCTGGCTGAGCAAATTGAGGTTATGTGAATTTTTTTTCCATTTTTTTCCGAAAGCTCTGTCTCGGCGATTTGACTTTTTTCTGAAAGGCCTCTTAAAGACCTTTCCAACAAGCCCAAAAACAAAAAAATCCGACCACTGGCTCAGAAGTTAGCAACTTTACCCTACTACCCTCCGACCGCCAATCCGAAAATGACCACCAATCCGAACCCGCTGCCATTTCGCACCTTTGCATTTTTGGACATAGTCCTAGTGGACTTTTCTTCATGAAATGAGCCAAGGAATACGCTGGAGAAATTTGTCCGGAACTTCCTGAATCGCCCTGTTTAACGGGTGGTCCAAATTCATGTATCTTTTTAAATCATATGTTATTTTGACAGTGGTAGATTTTCTCCGTTCGAAAGTTTAACTATCAGTCAGTATTTCGTGATTACTGTTTTAGAATATAAAAGGGTTGAAATTCGTAATGCTTCAGTCACTTGCAGCGGAACGGTATAAGAAGAAAAGGAGAGAGGAAACCCCTTTTGTTTAAGAAGAAAAAAGGGTTGTGGAGAAAGCGCGAGAGCGAATGAGGCCCATAAATTCTACCGAAAATTACAAAACCAAACCAACTGAAATGTATCAGGGCCTCACTTTTGTAGAGGTATGGATGAGAATCTTGTCAGATATGCAGAGTATGACGGTATTGAGGTATCACTTCTCTGTTTTACCTGTGCCAGGAGACTTTAAGATAGATAAGGGTGTGGATCACATACAAGACAATAGCGACGACTACTCCCTTCCAGCTAAGGCAAAGTTAGAACTGCAATAACCCGGCTTAAGGACAACAAAGTCGCTGGTGCCGATGTACCACCAGCTGAGCTGTTTGCGGCTGGCGGCTATGAATTGGAAAGGTGAATGCATCTGCTCATATGAAAAATATATTTTTTTTTGTTTTCTCTCTATATTAATTTACAATATTGTTTCATTTTCATTTCCTCCGCAAAGCTAAATGCTTGTTTGCAAGAATACAAAGGCTTGCCTGCAAACGATATATAAAAAGGACGAACCGAATATATGTACAAACTATATTCATTTTTATCCATCGCATACAAGGTCCTCGCGAACGTAATATGTAAAGATTTAAACTGTTTATTGCACACCTGATCGGACATTATCGGTGTGGGTTTAAGCGTGGAAAATCAACTATTGACCAGATATTCACATTGCTACAAATCGTCGAAATAACCTACGAAAACCAACTCCCACTTCTTTGTAGATTATTAGGCTGCCTTCGATAGCCCGATACGGTGAAAACTACCAAGCTATGTCGGAGCTTGGTGTTCCTGCTAAACTGACACGATTGTACAAAATAACACTGACCGGCACTAAATCCTAAGTTAAGATTGGCAAAGATCTCACTGAACCATTTAGTACGAAGCGAGGCTGCAGAAAGGGCGACACTGTATCATGCGATCTCTTCAACATATTAATTGAGATCATAGTGATAAAAGCTGTAGTCTCAAAACGAATATCAGCACATGCTGAAAAATAAGGGCCCAGCAACATATTGCAGGAACCATGTACATGTTTACAAGCATTGTTTTCGTGGATTGAAGATTCTCTGCCTTTACTTTACGATTTTGTTTTCAGCAGTTTTCAACAAACAAAGCCACATTTGAGTCACAAATACATATATTACAAACTATTATTCATTGCGTCCCAAACATGTTATGTTGAATAGCAAACACAATGTGTCCGGATACTAAGTATACTATATTTGCGACAAGCTACAAACACGTTAAATTTGCATCCATACAACAAAAAAAGACAAATGTTTCAGCGTGTAGCAAAACTCACTTGCAGCTCGCGTATGCCGATAATTTATACATCAATGGGTGAAATCGGCGAGAAGTTACTGCAGCATTTTCGAGAACTAAGAAGGAATCAACAAATGTGGGTTTGGCAGTAATCAAGGATAATAGAAAATTAATGATTTCGACAAGTAGAAGAACATCCACCTGGTTGGATGAAAGGGTGAACATTGATAACCTTTATAATTTGGTGGAAGTGGACGAATTTATTTACCTAGGATCTGCCGTGCACAGGAGCAATACCGTCAGCCTGGAAATCAAACGAAGAATTGTGCTTGCACACAAGCGTTATTTCGGACTAAGGACGCACTTGAGAGATAAGACACTCTCTCGAGAAAAGAAGATCCATCTCGATCATACTCTCATACAACCTCTCTTGCTTTATGGCACAGATTCCTGGGTCATATCGCATGGTGATGAAACATCACTGGGAGTCTTCGATAGAAAATTGTTCCGGAAAATTTATGGTCCTATAATATATTGCCATCTGTGGTGCAATGGTTAGTGTGCGCGCCTCCTGTGCATGAAACACTGGGTTCGATCCCTAGTCTGGCTACCTTAAATTTCATTCGGCGGCGGTCACTCCGCATAGTGACGGCGATACTACAGATTATTCAGCCATGAAAAGCTTCTCAAAAAATACCGCGCGGAACCGGTGTTAAACTTTAGGTCCCCATCAGTGAGTATAAAACTAGAAGCGCACAGCTCAGTGGTTGTGAGAAGCTGTCACCAATTCCTTCATGGGAAGTAGGGGGAAACCATTTTGTTTTATAGTAGAAAACGGTGAGTATCAATGACGGATGAACCATGAGCTGTATAATCGGTGTCCCGACTTCGACATAGTTATGCATATCAAAATAGGCGGATCGGCCATGTCAGTAGAATGGATCAGAATGAACCAGTACGAAAGATATTGGAAGACGTACTCCAAGAACATCGAAAAATAGGACGACCGAGACTTCGGTGCAAAGACCAGGTGGAAGATTACCTGCGAGAGCTTGGGGTTACCTAGTGAAGGACAAATGCTGACGATCGAGGCGGTTGCAGAAACATGTTCTTCTCATTTAATAAGGCCCTTGACCTCTCTTGAGTTGTTTAAGGCCACCTAAGTCAGTAAGTGCATAAAGCATTCTAAACCTCTGCGTAAAAGCGAATTCAATCAATAAAAAAAATTGCATTAAGTTGTGAATAAAATAAATTTTTGTTGTGACACCAAATTGGCTGTGACAGCTACTTATTCGGTTGTGACAACCTCTAATACTGTAGCGATAACCTCTTATTCGGTTGCTGCTACCTCTAATGTGGTTGTGACAACGTCTAATCCGATTGCGACAACTTTTAGTGCGGTTGTGACAACATATAATTCGGCTGTGGCATTTTATGAGGATGCGGGAACCTCTAATGCGTTTGTAATAACCAGTAATTCTTTTGTGACAATCTATAATGTGGTTGTGACAACGTCTAGTGCGGATGAAACATCATATAATTCGGTTGTGGCCTATCAAGAGGTTGCGGTAGCCTCTAATGCGGTTGTAACAAACTTTAATTCTGTTAATACATACACTAATGGATTTGCAAAAACCTCAAGTGTGTTTGTATCAACCACCACTTCGCTTGTGACAACCTCTACTCCAGTTGTGAAAACCACCACTGCGATTGTAGCAACCTCTATATTCGTTTGTCTCAACCGAATTTTTCAGTGGACGTAAAAGCATTGTTTTTAGTGTTTTTTTGTAAAACAGTTTCAATAGAAGCATTACAAAGTCTTTCTTCATTTTATTGTAGATTTTTTGTATTTTGCAAAATTTTGGAACAAAGTTCCTTATCTCACGTTGCGGAATGGGGGCTAAATGAAAAAAAAATAAACAACATTTGTTTTATTGGGTACTTTTGCTTTGGTTTGTATCTAGACTAAATATAAGTAGATGTCTCACATATGTATGTTGGGAAACTTTTTGTTTAATGAGAAGTTTTCTAGATGGAGCCTGTAACCAATATTTAGTATATATTGTAGTTTTGAAACCAATAAAAAGTAAATTTAGAAATGCCAAAGTGAATGAAGTTTAAAAAAGAAAAATTTTAAAAAAGAAAGTAAAAAGCGTTTGTCATTTTTTGATTGGGAGTGTTTTAATTTTGGTTGAGTTTTATTTCATTGAGATTTATTTGATAGTCTCGACTTGGGAGTTATATAATTTTTGTTAAAACTTATTTCATTGGGAGATATTTCTTTTTATTTAGGAAAAAAACTTAGCTTTTAATAAAAGAAGTACCTCTCTATAAAAAATACCCTTTTTGGGAAAATATAATACATATTCTTACAAAAAAGACCTAACAAAATACTATTTTAAAAAAAAAAAAAAATTTCTTAAAAAAAGTTTCTCATTTTACAAAAAAATGTCTTTCTTAAAGATCCAGTTAAATATCGTATTTTTCAAGGGGCGCCTTAGGAGTGTTGGAACTAACTAGTACATACATAATATACAGCGAAAGGAACTTCGTTCCAAAAGGGTGTCCCCTAACATCTAATGTGAGTTTTGTTTTTTTGTTATCCATTTGTACTTCAGCATAATGATTAATACCTTAACTTTAAACCCATACATTTGTATAGTAAATAGTTTTTCATAAAACATAAATTACATATTTCACATTTAATCACATTTTGTTCCATCAATCTGCATAAATCTCATTCGTAATATTATTCGAAATAAATACGGTTCCATTCGAGTTGTTCCATTTAATGCTCTTGTACCATTTTTATTATTCTGAATTGGTATTTAAAGATGAATTGTCTGTTTTTGAAAGCCTCATAAAACCCATAGTTTTTGTTTTATTATGACAGATCTTCCTATAATGTTTTTGGACACACATGCATTTTATAGGTTGCGACATGACGACATGCAAACGTATGTAACGAGTACATAAAAATATTATTGCGCTGTCAGAAAACACTTTCGTTTTCATGTTCAATGAATGACAGGACACTACGCACACACATATGAACATTCACACAAGTGCATATGTCACATATACCACTATGAAGCTGTGGCTTTTTGTCTTCATGTCATGAGGATATCGTATATGGTACATCAACATACTGTCTCACTCACGCATTCATGCACAATACATGCACAACTCGTACACACAAGGCTGCATATAGTTAACCACAAAATTCATAAAAACCATAACAAAATCAACGCCTGCACACTTAATACTCGTATTGCATGTTGTTCGTTATGGAAGAGCAGAATGATGAATCCTCAACAAATTGAGCAGATATTTTGGTATCATCATTTACACACACACACACACAAATTTAAACGATGCCAAAAAATATTGCTGAAAAACTCCAATTTCGTATTTTAACATTCATAAATTTATAGCAGAGCAGCCAATGGGAAAAAGGATTCAATTGATATTATTAAATACTCGATCTCCCTTTCCCTCCGTTATATGGTACCACCCCTACACATGATGTGCAATAAATATATGTCGAGGTATATACTTTATATGTATAAGTATTTGTGCGTAAGGACAACCATTCAGCTGCTATCATTGACCGAGAGGTTTAAACGTTAAAACACCAGTTGATATTTAAATAAATGGTTTATCTTATAAACATTCACTTTGGTTTGTGGCAATATCGAGGTGGGAAATTCGATCATTTATAATATTCACTGGCAGCTGCAAATTGAATACACGACAATTTGAATATGAGCAAAAGAGCAGTCAGACATGATTTAATTGAATATTGAATTGAATTGAACTCAATTTAAAAGGTGATAAATTTAAAATAAATTAAAAATTAAAATAAACACTTGAAAATATTTACAAAATAATTAAACTCATTCGACAGGGAAATATATGAATTTCAAAAGTTTTATAGATTTTCTTCATTAAAGGCTGATTTTCTGAATAAATATTAATTTGAATTTAATTAATTTATTGGAATTTACAATTTAATAATGAATTTGTATACCAACAGATTTGTAGGGGACAGATTTCGAAAGTCATTGTAAATTTGAGTTGAGTTACAAGGAGCTTCAACTCCAATCGTATTATAATTCTAGTTTTTATTTATAGTAAAAATGTATTTTCTTGAAACTGACATACAAAGCAAAAGTTCGTTACCTCCAAACGAAATCTCAGCTAAAAAAATATATATAAGATGTTCAACTTTAGTATTGTCTCGTGGTCATAGGTATGCAAAAAGAAAATGAAGCTGTATAATTTTCCTTTTATCACAATTTATTTAGTTTCCAATATTTCTATCAAAATTAGACATGGGAAATAATTTTCGGCACAGTGGGTAGCACGAAACAATTTTTGGGGGAAAACAGTGACATTCTCATCATGAGCGCTGACAAAGGGGGAAAGACAGTTGCGTTATCAAAGGACGAATATAAGATGAAAATGGGAAATATTCTGGCGATATATGTACGTTCAGACGACTCAGGAGAGATCCGACGTCAAGTCTACAAGAGAAGAACAACAAACTAGTGGATAAATTATTCAATGAAAAGTTAATTGACGTGCCCACGAGGAAAAAATTATACACGAGAACATCCACAGCCCCCAGAATCTATGGTTTGCCAAAATTCATAAAAAGGGCAATCCTTTAAGATCTATTCATTCATCGATAAATGCTCCTGGTTATGCACTTTGCAAGTTTATGCTGGAAGTACTCAAAAATGTGACGAGAACCTCTGAATATAATGTTAAGGACACAATTGATTTCAAATCCAGGATAATTAACTTAAAAATAGACCAAGACGAAATATTAGTATCGTTTCATGTGGTCAATCTTTTTCCAAATATACCCATAAAATTGGCATTAAGGACCATAGAAGAAAAATGGCGTAAAATTGTGGATTACATGACTATAGCACAGGTTTTTTTTTTTGAATTATTGTCGTTTTGTACACGATATTTTAAATATCAGGACATATTTTATGAACAGAGAAAGGGCATGCCTATGGGTTCTCCAGCGTCACCGATAATGGCGGACATTATAATGGAAGGATTACTTGACACGACGCTCAAAACATTGATGAAGAGACCGAAATTTATAACTAAATATGTGGACGATATATTTGTAATTATTGGGAAATCTGAGGTGGAGGACACGATGAAGGCGCTCAATTCTTTCAATCGACAACTACAATTTACAGTGGAAGAGGAAAGGGACCAACAATTACCACACCTTGATTGCTAGGTTATAAGACAAGATGGAAATTTAAAAGTTGACTGGTATCAAAAGCCTACGGCGTCAGGACGACTAATTCATTATTATTCCAAGCATCCTAGAGGGACAATAATTAATACGGCCAAGAATTTCGTTAACAGAGTGCTGAAAATAAGCGACGTGGAATTTCATGGGAAAAATAAGGGGAAAGTGCGGTTGAAAGTTACGAATGAACAGTTTTCCCCATAGTCGAATTAGTAAAGTGACCGCAAGACGAGTTGTTGTAATTTGGAGAAATTTTTGGTGTGTTTTGTAGTTTTGACAGCACCGAGGTAGTGTCAAGCTGATTCCCACTACCTTATTTGTTTAGTCATTCTCTTTTGTTTGAAGTTTGTTTTAGTTTGCAATTTAGTTTGCAAGACTTCAAAGAAAAGGAATGACGCACTGCTGTAGGAAATTGGAATTGACTGCTGTGGCGGAAATTGTGCAACTCAATCCAAGAACGTCGAATCGCATTCATTTATTACAATCCGCACTCAAGCTTTCGGTAACCGCTTCCAGTTTGTGGTTCATTTGTATGGAACTTGTGCCTGCAATATTCTATTCCACTCAACTCCGTCTATACTCACCTTTGGTTTTTTGCAAATGCAACAACGGTTCCTCATTTTTTCTTTTTTTCTTTGTATGGAACTTGTGCCTGCAATATTCTATTCCACTCAACTCCGTCTATACTCACCTTTGGTTTTTTGCAAATGCAACAACGGTTCCTCATTTTTTCTTTTAATTTAAATATACTTCTGATTTATTTAATTTTTTTAACTTTAAGATTTTTAAACTTTTTCACTATTTCAAATGCGCGTCTCTTTGATAAGTAAACGTTTAGAATGAAAATAAAAAGAATGCAAAAGAACGAATGTAAACAAACACAAAAAATATAAACAAGCTTGACGTTCCAAAAGTGCACTGAATCAAATCAGCTGATCAACAAATAAAAAAAGTTAAATCAGCTGTTCTTATGCGGCCACTTCATTATTACACTATGGTTTTCCCTTCAACAAGATTGACGACTTGCTAATGCGAACAGATTTGAAACTACCAACACCAAAGGATGCAACTAGACCAGAGAGGATATATAAATCCATAACGTATGTGCCGGGACTCTCTGAGAGAATCAAACATTCAAACATTTATGACAGGGAGAAATACCAATTAGCTCCATGTCTAACTTTACCCTAAATCACCTTTTTATTAGAACTAAATCGAGAATCGATACGGATGACAAGCCAAATGTGGTGTACGAAATCAAGTGCAACGGAGAGAAAACCAACATATGCCAGAAGGCATATGTGGGTACTACGATGAATAAATTGAAGACAAGAATTTCATCACATAAATTGGACAGCAAAAAGTTGACGCCATTCATCCAAACGCATTTCTCTTTCGCGTCATAACTTGATTATTCCAAACTTTTCACAAGCTTTATGTAATTTTATTTATAGATGCTTGTAATTTCTATAGTTAGATAAAATAACATTATCAATAAACTGGTCGTGAATTGAAATATTCAACGAAGACGCTTCACTCGATTTTTTGTTCTCTTCTACGAGGGTTGCCAAATTGCACCGGTTTTTTCTTCTCTACTTATTATACATCCTCTTTGTAGCAGATGCAAAAACGATGTACAAGTAGACAGTCAAAATTTCTCTTCACTCAAATGCCAACAAACACAACGAGTGAAACCCTAGTCATTCTCTGTTCTCGCTCGTATTCTCTTCATTGAATATTTCAATACACGAGCAGCTTTTTGATAGTGTTATTATATATAGCTATACAAATTCCAAACATGTTGAAGTAAAATTACATGAACTATGCATAAAGTATGAAATAATCACGATATGACGCGTGGGAGAAATGCCTTTGAGTGAATTTCTACCACTTTTTGGTTCTCTTTTACCAGGGTTGCCAAATTGCGCACATCTTCTGGTCGTCTAATACTAGATTGTCTTTGGCAGATGTTAGCCAAAAAGGATGTACAAGTAGAGAAAAAAAAACCGGCGCAATTTGGCAACCCTAGTAGAAGAGAACCAAAAAAGTCGACGTGATTCACTCAAACGCATTTCTTTCCCTCGTCAGATCTTGACTATTTCATACTTTTTACAAACTTTATGTAATTTTATTTAAATACTAGCTGACCCGTCAGACGTTGTCCCGCATAATATGTCAAGCGATTTGTATGGGAGGTATCACGCCCCTTTGGCCATTTGGACCGAATATTAAATCTAAACCACCCAGGGCGCCACCCAAACGCATACAAAAAAATTTATTCAAATCGGTCCAGAAGTTTAGCAGGGGTTCAGTCACAAACACACGTGCAGTAGAATTATATATATAAAGATGAATGGAATTTCTATAGTTAGATACAATAACATCATCAGAAATCTTATCGTGTATTCAACGAAGAGAGTAAGAGAGCGAGCAGAGAAACGACGCACTTCACTCGTTTTCTTTGTTGGCATTCCACTCCTTGAGCAAATTTTCTTCTCTATTCCATAGTTGCTTTATGTGCTAGCCGATACAGCTGTGATCGTAAGTTTTAATATCATCTGCTGATCAGCTGTTGCTAACTTCGAGTTATTGCTATTGTCCTCCAGATGGCGTTATTGCAATAACGGTGCCAGATGGCGGCTCATGAAATCATCAGATGGCGTTACCATCCGAGTGTATAAGTGTGGTGAACATGAGGACTCGACTTCCACTTTACAAGCTATTTAAGAGAGCCTAGCATTACACTAATTGCTTATTGCTAAAAAAGCTAATATTGATGATTAATGAATGACATTGATTTTATTGATTTCCAAAATAGTTTTCATGAAGATCAATAGACTTTTGAATGCGTTTGATACAATTTCGTTATTTTTACGCCTCAGCCTCTTCTTCAGGCGCCAAACAACGTTGACCACGCAATTTGTATTTAATGTGCGGGAATAAAATGGGATCATTAGGTGCCGAAAAGGGGTTGTAAGGCGGATGACCCATCAAATCAATATTTTCGCTGGACAAATACGGGTTTTTTTGAGAGGATGTATGAGACCTGGCATTGTCGTTATGGAGGATAATTCTTCTGTAGGGGTTCGAGTCAGTGAAAATACGTCAATCACATGTCAAAAATCTTACGTCAAAACAATCTGAGTACCTTTAGGCTAAAAGCGGTAACACTTTCCAATGTTGTTGCTAGATTGCACCTGGCAAGACCAAATATTGCGTAGTATTGGCTGCATTGTAAGATTAATGTCAATGTCTTACTCTGAAGTGTTTCTCTCTTGTTTTTTCTGCGACATGAGTATAAAATTGTCGCAACAAAAAAGTGATGTCGCTTAATTTTATGGTTTTGTAAATATTTAATTAATTTTTCATTCTGTGAATTGTTATTTATTCTTTCTAATTTTGTTTTTATTATTTGCTTATTCTGCATTTTTTATATACATATTCCTTGTTTTCTGTAAATTTCTTTTGTCTGTCAATTATAGAATCCTTTTTCGTGTCTATCACCATTTATTACCCAATTAGTTGCACTTGTCATATTTGTCTCCATTAGTTTTGTATTTGTCTTATTTAGCTTTAGTATATTCGTTTTAAGCCGGACATTAACTTGAATCATTTCATTTAACTTGATATCTCGTCGTTGTTCTTCATTAACTCCTTGCGTAAAAATCACAGTATCATCTGCATATAAAACTAATTCAGATTTATTTAAAACATTCAGCATATCCTTTATAATGAACAAAAAGTGATTCCCAAATAGACCCTTGGAATACAAAATATAGTGCTATTGTAGAAGTTTCGGTGATTTTTCCAGTGCTGCGCATATTTTTATTTTTTGTTTGTTCATTCATTCACTATTCACTTGTACTCTCCTTGTGATTATCCTGCTTTCATTTCGTTTTCATTTTCTATGTATTAGTTTTAGTTGAAGGAAGGAGTCTGTTTTTTTTCTCCTTCTAGGTGATGATTGTGTAGGTGGATGGATGGAAGTATTAGGAGGATTCTGGTTTGAATTTTCATAGAAATTTATTCAAATGTTAATAATTCATATTTACTTTTAGCATCAAAATAAAAAAAAAAAACGTCATACATATTCTAACAAAGTCTTTGCTTTCCTTTTATGTTTCCTTTTTTTCCCAAGAGCACCAAGAACTTGTACAATAAAATCAAAGGATCCTTGTCGAAGGATTCGAAGGATATTATGAAAACAGCCATAACGACAATGTCAATGATGCTTAACTTTGCAGACAAATAAGCATCGTCCCACATGATGAAAAAATATGGATATATACCTATGTATATGTTTACACATTAAGATATTTGTTATACCAATTCTAAGATATGTTTACCTTCCTATTTTAGAACTGTGTCACAGTCTCTTACTTCCCTCATATTTGTTTCCCAGCTATTTTAAAACTTAATGTCAGAGTTTGTATATCCAGTCATCGCTGATAAGGCGATATATTTGAACCACTGATATTTCGTTATCCTTTCAAGTTTTTGTTTATGCTTTTTTTTAAATCAACGTACATACATATGTATTTTGTCAGGACCAACCAGTATTAATATTTAATGCAGACATTATTCATCGAAGTCATAATTTTATTATGAACAAGAGTTTTAGTAAATCCACGATACATATGAAATTCATTACATAGTGATCAATAAAATCTTAAAAGGACGACGTTACATATTCGTGATGCCTGCTTTTAGAGTCGTATTCAGTTCTTATGAATTTTCATTCCCATGAGAAATAGAAGAACAAAAAACGTCGAAAATTACGTCAACTGAAAATTTCGCCCACTCTTTGTTTACTTGGTACTCACCTCTTTGTTCAAATTCCGTCAACAAAATCAATTATGGGCTTGTTAAGGCAAAGCTATTTCATACGAAAATAACTGTTCCATAATTATTTGAGCCGAAAATTATGATATTTTGATTATTTTGACCGACAAAAGTGTCAACACCTACGTAATGTACAAAATGGAATTATTCATACAATATACGTTACAATACAAATTAACTTCAATTCAATTCAGGTCAACTTAACACAATTCAATTTAATTTAATTCAATTCAATACAATTCAATTCGTATCAATTTTCAAATCAATTCAATTCAATTTAACTCAATTCAATTTAACCCAATTCAATCCAATTTAACTTAATTCACTTCAATTCAATACAACTCAATTCATTTCAATTCATATCACTTTCCAGTTCAATTTAATTCAATTCAATTCAATTTAACTTAATTCAATTCTATTCAATTTAACTTCATTCAAATCAATTCAACTCAATTCAAATCAATTCAACTCAATTAAATTCATTCAATTCCATTAAATTCAGTTCAATTTAATACAATTCAATTCATTTCAATTCGGTCCAATTTAAAACAATTCAATTTAATTCAATTCAATTCAATTCCATTCAATTCCATTCATTTCCATCCAATTAAATTACATTCAATTCAAATCAATTCCATTCCATTCAATTCAACTCAGATTAATTCCTTTCAATTCAATTTAATTTAATTCAAATTAATTCAACTCAATTCAATTCAACTCAATACAGTTCAATTAAATTCAATTCAATTCAATACAATTCAATTCATATCAATTTTCAATTTAATGCAATTTAATTACATTCTATTCAAATCAATTCAATTCAATTCAATTCAAGTCAACCCAAGTCAAACCAAGTCAAGCAAATCAATTCAATTCAAAACATTTAAATTCAATTCAATTCAATTCAAGTCAGCTCAATTCAACTCAATTCAATTCAATTCAATTCATTTCAATTCAATTCAATTCAATTCAATTCAATTCAATTCAATTCAATTCAATTCATTCAATTCAATTCCATTCAATTCAACTCAGTTTAATTCCTTTCAATTCAATTTAATTTAATACAAATTAATTCAATTCAATTCAATACAGTTCAACTCAATTTAATTCACTTCAATACAATTCAATTCATATCAATTTTGAATTCAATTCTATTCAATTGCATTCAACTCAATTCAAGTCTAGCCACGTCAAACCAAGTCTAGTCCATCCTATTCAATTCAAAACATTTCAATTCAATTCAATTAGATTCCACTCAATTCAATTAAATTCAATTCAATTCAAGTCAACCCAAAGCAAACCAAGCCAAGCAAATCAATTTAATTCAAAACATTCAAATTCAATTCAATTCGATTTCATTCAATTCAATTCAAGTCAGCTCAATTCAACTCAATTCAATTCAATTCAATTCAATTCAATTCAATTCAATTCAATTCAATTCAATTCAATTCAATTCAATTCAATTCAATTCAATTGAATTCAATTCAATTCAATTCAATTCAAATCAATTCAATTCAATTCAATTCAATTCAATTCAATTCATTCAAATCAATTCCATTCAATCAACTCAATTTAATTCCTTTCAATTCAATTTAATTTAATACCAATTAATTCAATTCAATACAGCTCAATTCAATTTAATTCAATTCATTACAATTCAATTCAATTCAATTCAATTTTCAATTCAATTCTATATAATTACATTCAATTCAATTTAATTCAAGTCAAGCCAAGTCAAGTCAGGTCTAGTCAATGCAAATCAATTCAATGCAATTCAATTCAATTCAATTCAATTCAATTCAATTCAAGTCAACCCAAGTCAAACCAAGTCAATCAAATCAATTCAATTCAAAACATTTAAATTCAATTCAATTCGATTTCATTCAATTCAATTCAAGTCAGCTCAATTCAACTCAATTCAATTCAATTCAATTCAATTCAATTCAATTCAATTCAATTCAATTCAATTCAATTCAATTCAATTCAATTCAATTCAATTCATTTCAATTCAATTCAATTCAATTCAATTCAATTCAATTCAATTCAATTCAATTCAATTCAATTCAATTCAATTCAATTCAATTCATTCAATTCAATTCCATTCAATTCAACTCAGTTTAATTCCTTTCAATTTGTTTGGATGGCTCGCTCAGGTTGCGGCCGTCTTCTTGCCGCGTCTAGCCAGAGGACCGGGCTGGTTCATTCAATGGAAATTACTCCAGTAGGCACGCCTTATAATGGCGTGGCCTTATGTTCAATGATGCGAGGTTTAAAAGGCAAACCATCAATTGGTTTGCCTTACTGAAAAATGCAATGCCACGAAGTTAGCCACCAGTTGGCTTGTCTTCAATGACGCTGTGAGGAGTTGAGGTTCAGAGACTCTAGTCCGCTCGTGAACGCTCGATGCCCAGTTGCAGTAAAAATAAAAACGCCAAAGAAAATAAGGAAGACAACAATAGTTATTTTCTGTGATGGTGATTTTATTGTACAGGTAAAGATTTTGTGCGCTGTACGTCTTACCGCTTCAACAATTGGATATAAAAAGGGGCGAGAAGCCATATTGGCTTTCGCAGGTGGCTAGTGTCTCCGTTTTTCTGACGTTTTGTTTGACAGCGCAAGATGCTGCCAGATTATCCTATACCCAAAGCAGTATAGGGATGGGTAATTTAAAACATCATAGAGATGATAACAATTGGGGGTTTATGTACGCATTTGGCATGAACATTCCGCCCCCCATGCAGGATACTGCATTAAAAAGACGTCATAAGAACGCAGGCACTAGTCCTTTACCTGCTAAGACTATTTACATAAAATGAACTTATGTGCTAGTTACAATATTTAGGGTTATTTGAAAAAAATAAAAAATCAGAATACAATTCAATTCGAGTTCAATTCAGTTTAATTTATAATTATAGTAGAAAGAGGAATGTAATTCAATTTACTTTCAGCTTACTTATAATTCTAATTAATTTCTCGTTGAGCCACAACTGCAAATGATTGATTAAACTTAAAGAAAATGTAGTCAAAGTGAGTGGCATTGATTTAAAGTAGGTAATTCTAGGTTAGCAAGAGAATTTATTCGAATTAATTGCAATAATGTTAGTTAGTAGCGAAACCTTAATTATAAAGATATATATATACTACTGGCAATCAGAAAAAGAATAAATATTGGATCTCTTCCTTTTGACCAGAAGGGTTTACATTTGTAATTTTCTTAGTCTAATTTATTTAGTTTGCTTTTGCTTATAGTTGGTAAGTGTGAGTGGATTAGGAATATATAAACAATCGGTTTCCTTGATAATTTTAATTTACGTGTTTAATATTGCAAGTTCTGATTTTGTTTCAAATCATTGGTGCAAGTCTTATTCCTTCTTGGTTCGAGTGATATATCGGTTTGGGTTTAATTTCATACTTCCCGCAAGCCATTTATCGAAAATGACGACACTGTGACGACAGGAAAAGATTAAGAAAAAATATTTCAGACTAATCGGAGTGGAGAGAGACTAGTTTCGAAATCGGTCGTATAATAATTCCTTTTTTTGTAAAGATCTCTGCTACTCTAACACGTTGGTCAGACCCGGTGTATGTCTTAGTTATACGACCGAGACGCCAGGAGGTTGGAGGAAGGTTTTCTTCTTTTACGACGACTAGAGTGTTTTCCTTTAAGTTCTCCTCAGGCCCCTTCCATTTGGTTCGTTTTTGAAGTTCGGTCAAATATTCTGTTTTCCACCGAAGACAGAAGTGTTGATGGACAAGCTTTAACTTCTGCCATCGGTTCGTTAAGGATGTGGCAGACTCCTGAATCTTGGGATCGATTGGTGTAAGGATAGGGGCGCCAATAAGAAAATGGCCCGGAGTGAGAGCGGAAAGATCTGATGGGTCTGAGGAGATCGGGGATAGCGGCCTGGAATTCAAGCAAGCCTCAATTCTGCTGAGTAAGGTCGAAAATTCTTCGAAGGTATATCTGAGAGAGCCTGAAGTCCTTTTAAAGTGAGACTTAAAGCTTTTTACGCCGGCTTATGCCAGGTTATATTATGGTGAGCATAGTTGTTCGTGACGGCGTCGCGGGACGTTTGTATGAATTCCCTTGCGAGCACTTTAGAGGCTCCTACAAAGGTGGTTCCGTTGTCGGAATGAAGATGTAAGGGGCAGCCGCGGCGAGAGACAAACCTATGAAATGCTGCTAGGAATGTGGAGGTTGCCAAGTCGGATGTGGCTTCTAAGTGTATCGCTTTTGTCGCGAAACACACGAATACGCACACGTACCCTTTTGTTATTCGACAGGCCCTGCCGAAATAGCTTTTTATCTCGAATGGACCAGCGAAGTCCAATCCGGTATGAGTGAATGGACGCGATATCTCTGATCGTTCTGGTGGCAAAGCAGCCATTATTTGTCTACGGCATCTTTGCTTATAAATGAGACACGGTTTGCATTTATTAATAGTAGCTTTAATAAGGTTTTTAACCTTTGGTATCCAGAACTGTGTTCTCAATACCCGAAGAACGAGCTGGTTGCCTCCATGGAGGGTAATATCGTGAATGAATTTTACTAAAAGACGCGATAATTGACAATTATAAGGGATTATGATTGGGTGTCGTTCGTTAAAGGATAATCCGGGAGTATTTTCTAGCCGACCGCACGATCGCATTATGCCACTCTCGTCAATGAACGGGTTGAGGTTTAGGAGAGAGCTACTAGAAGGTATGGACCCGTTAGATAGTAGGTCGTTACGCTCGTTTGGATATAGGGCTTTTTGGCATAATGTTATGAGACGATCCCGAGTGGCCTTAATTTCAACGCTAGCTAGAACCCTGGACGAGTGAGTCACCTTATCCCGAAATTTCGGGTGGGTGTGATAGAAAAATCTTAACGTCAAGACACGTAGTGCTCTCGAAAAGGATGAAAACTGTTCGAGGACATCCTCATACTTTTGAAAGTATGCGAAGTGTACTTTGATTGGCTTTCTTTCAAGCTCTATATGCTCTGGTGGAGGTTTGTTCGGCCAAAGATTTGGTGCGCGGTGCAACCAAGTAGGCCCATGCCACCATAACTCATTTTCGAATAATTCATGTGGTGCAGCTCCTCTGCTCGCAAGATCTGCGGGATTGAAGTTTGATTCAACATGCCGCCAGTGCTTGGGGTCGGTAACTGTGGTTATTTTCGAAATCCTATTGGCTACAAAGGTCGCCCACGAGCAGGGAGGTTTGGCTAACCAAGAAAGGACGATCGTCGAATCAGTCCAACAAAAAATATCATAATCTGTGACACCGAGGTTGGGTATTGTACCATCAACCATTTCAGCCAGCAAGAGTGCACCGCATAATTCAAGTCTAGGAATCGATAATGTCTTGATTGGTGCTACCTTTGTTTTCGAACAGACGAGATTGACTGAAATAGAATGGCCAAGCTCGATACGAATGTAGAGTGCGGCTGCGTAAGCCCTTTCAGAGGCATCACAAAAACCGTGAAACTCGACTTTGGCGTCGGGAGTATAGTTTACCCATCTCGGGATTCGAATTTGGTTTATGCTTGAGTAATTGGATTGGAAGCCTGTCCATTGAACGAGCGTGTCTGGAGCTAGGACTTCATCCCAATCTGTGCCTTCCATCCAGATTCTCTGCATTATAATTTTTGCTAGGACAATACATGGAGAAAGCCAACCAGCAGGGTCAAATAGTCTGGCTATCTGGGACAAAACTTCTCTTTTCGTATAGTTGCCCGACTCTGGGAACGGCTTTGCCCTGAAATAGAAGGAATCCGACAGAGCGTTCCAGCGTATTCCCAACATTTTCGCTGTGCTGCTGTCGTCAAATTTTAAAAAATCGCCGTGCAACAGATGTTCGGTAGGGATGTCAGAGAGAACTTCTTGCGAATTCGATGTCCATTTCCTCAAAGAGAACCCTGCAGATTGTAGAGCAAAAGTAAGCTCTCTTTTTGATTTCATGGCCAGTTCGACGGTATGAGCTCCGACAAGAGCATCGTCGACATACATAGAATGACGAAGAATGTCACTGGCTAGCGGATATATTGCTTGGACATCATCGGCCAATTGTAAGAGAGTTCGGATAGCTAGATATGGCGCACAATTGACTCCAAACGTCACAGTTCGGAGTTCATAATCTTGTGTATGATCTTGTGGATGTTTTCGGAAAAGAATCCGTTGAAAGGGTGTATGTTCTGGCGTAACTAGGATTTGTCTGTACATTTTCTGTATATCTGCGTTGAAAACGTAACGAAATAAACGCCATTTATGCAATAACAGAGTCAAATCGGCTTGAAGAACTGGACCCGTGTGTAAAATGTCATTCAGACTTAAACCGTTAGAGGAACAAGTTGAAGCATTGAATACGACCCGAACTTTGGTACTTGTGCTTTCCGGCTTAATCACGGCATGATGCGGGAGATAATATTGTTGTAAGCCGGAGTGATGGGTATCAACTTTGGACATGTGGTTTAAATGAATGTATTCTTCAAGAACTTTGTCATATTCCTCTTTAAAAGACGGATTTCGAACTAGTCGGGTTTCGTTTTTAAAGAATTGAGCCAGGGCGGTTTTCCTGGATTGACCAAGGGTTAATTTATCAGGATACCCATCCTTGAAGGGAAGAGAAACAATGTATCTTCCATCCTCGTTTCTCTTTGTCGTTTCCACGAATAATTTCTCGCACGCCTTGTCGGCTTGAGACGAAAAGTTTTTGCGAGGAAGATCCTCCACCTCCCAAAAACGTGAAATTTCTTTTGATAAGGATATTTCACAGGCAAAAGAGGCTATTGAAACAGATGGAGATGGAGTGCGTAGAATAGGGCCGGTTAAAATCCAGCCGAATATGGTTTCTTGAGCTATTAAAGAGCCGCAAACCTTGTGTTTTATGCCCGACAGCATGATAGACGGGAGCGTATCACCCCCAATCAATAGGTCCACAGACGAATTCTTATAAAATTGTGGGTCAGCTAGCTGAATCTGTGGAAGATTTGAAAAATAGGCGGGATCAATCGTTCCTGAAGGAAGATTACCTACCAATTTAGGGACTACTAAAGTTGTAATAGATACTTGAATGTCATCCTGCGAGAGAGAACCAAGTATCATTGCGCATTGTTCCTGCGCTGTTGCCGAGATAGTGCCATTTAATCCCGATATTTGAGCGCTTGTAGATGTCGAGGGGAGGTGTAAACGCTTAAAAAGGCGTTCTGACACGAAACTCCCTTCAGATCCCGAATCTATCAAGGCCCGAACCCTGTATTGGAGGTCCAGATGACAGACATTAACCATTGCTGTCCCTAATAAGACGCTCCTGGAGTTGGAGGCAAAACAGGCTTGTACCCTACCTTCTGTGGTGGTATTAGCTGATTGCGCTTGATTTGTGAAAGGCACCGAATTTGGATTCAAATTAGAGCTAGATTGGGTTGGTTGTGAATGGTTTTGATTTACAGTCTCTCTGTGTAGAAGCGTGTTGTGTCGTTTTCCGCACGTATGGCAATTGTTTTGATTTGTACACTTTTTAACACTGTGAGACTTAGAAAAGCAGTTAATGCACAAGGACTGTTTCTTTATTTCAGCAAATCGTTGGTCGCAATTCATACTGAGAAACCTAGGGCATTTTCGATAAATGTGAAAGTCCTTTTGGCACAATGGACATTTTTGAATTGATTTTGTTTTATTTGGGGTAGACGCGGTTCCTTTATAATTGGACACGTTGTTCGAAAAAGAGTTAATCTTCTTTGCACTACCCTGTTGTGCGAAAGCCTTTGCTTTGATGTCCGATGATTTGCTTGTGTTCGTTATACGAGATTCTGCAATGGACTCTAAAGTCCGGTAGCGATCCGACAAAAATGTGTCGAGTTGTGACCATTTTGGTATACTTGTTTTATTCGACAAGCTTTGTTCCCAAAGATTTAGCGAAACTTCGGGCAACCTATCGGTGCATATCAGGACGAATAATGGATCCCAACTTTCGACCGCAATGTCGTAGGTCTTGAGATTGGATATACAAGTGTTTATACTATTTTGTAACCGTTTTATTTCTGTGGCTATTTCAGACTTGATATATGACAGATTCAAAAGAGTTCTTATCTGGTGATTTACTAGGATTTTGTGGTTATCATATTCTGAGCATAGATTTTGCCACGCAATTTCAAAACCATTGTTGGTTAATGGGCAGTTCAGAACAATCTTCTGTGCCGCACCAGAAGTTTTCTTTGAAAGGTGGAGCAGTTTCTCTACCGGACTGAGACGACTGCTGTTAATGTAGACCGCTTCAAAAAGGTCACGAAAAGTTGGCCACGTTTGATAGCAACCATCAAAGGTTGGTATATCGCACGGTGGAAGGTGGAAATTGTTTGAATTTGTTCCCTCCATCCCGTCAGTAACCGTATTAGAAGTTCTAGCTTGCGTATTTTTTGACTGCAATCTATCATAAATTTCAGAAAGCTGTGCTAAGCACCGACTATATGTTAAGTATGTACTGTTGTACTTTGATTTAGTCGGTGCTAAGTCTACCGTTTTAGATTTAGTTTCCGTGTCTTCGCCCTCTTCATTAATATCCTTTAAGTATTGCTCGTAAGCTTTCCTGACTCGACTCCATATGTTTGCTAGTTCCCTTTTATGAATATCCACTTCATGGATAGTGTCTGTCGGGAAGCAATTGTCGTCGAATTTTGCGACAAATTCGACTAAATTATCAGTTACCCTAATGAAATGGTCAACTGACATTTTTTTCCTTTTTAATTATTTACCAAAGCAAGAGAAAAAAATTTATATTAAAATCGTAAGTACGACTTTGTTGATTCAATGTCGAGATCAAGCCAAAAATTTATTTATGTTTTTATAAAGAAAGAAAAGGTCCAATACCTCTCCTTGTCGGCAAAGAAATTTAGCTATGAAGTTGAAAATTCTGTTGAAAGTTTTCAAGCTTTGTTATAGTCTGATCAAATTTTTCAATAAAATTGAGTCATCACTAAGAACGACGAAATTTAATTACGAAAGTTGAAAATTCTGTTGAAAATTTTCAAGCTTTGTTATAGTCTGATCAAATTTTTCAATAAAATTGAGTCAGCACTATGAACGACGAAATTTAATTATGAAAGTTGAAAATTCTGTTGAAAATTTTCAAGCCTTGTTATAGTCTGATCAAATTTTTCAATAAAATTGAGTCAGCACTATGAACGACGAAATTTAATTATGAAAGTTGAAAATTCTGTTGAAAATTTTCAAGCTTTGTTATAGTCTGATCAAATTTTTCAATAAAATTGAGTCAGCACTATGAACGACGAAATTTAATTGTTAAATCGAAATTTAACTGGTAAAGTTGAAAATTTATTTGAAAACTTTCAAGCTTTGCAATAGTTCGATCAAATTTTGTAATAAAATTGAGTCGTAACTACTGCGCAACGAAATTTAATTGTTAAATCGAAATTTAACTGGTAAAGTTGAAAATTTATTTGAAAACTTTCAAGCTTTGCAATAGTTCGATCAAATTTTGTAATAAAATTGAGTCGTAACTACTGCGTAACGAAATTTAATTGTTAAATCGAAATTTAACTGGTAAAGTTGAAAATTTATTTGAAAACTTTCAAGCTTTGCAATAGTTCGATCAAATTTTGTAATAAAATTGAGTCGTAACTATATCCGACGAAATTTACTACTTGTTCTATCTTTATTTCAGGAGAAACTGTTATAAAGTTTTTGTATCTACGTCCTTTCTTAAGTGGGATGGACGGACAAATTAACCGATTTGTCACTTAATAAATGCACTGTGACAAAACTTTCACTTTCGCGGAATAATAATTTGACGAAAACGCTTTTAAGTAGATTCTATTTGTATTAATGTTGATTGTGTTGTCTTATTAACATTAGAATGTTTTCATAATGAGATTCAAAAAAAAAATCTCTGTAAATTTATTTAGGTAGAATTCAATCAGAATCTATTAATGTTAATTAACATATCGAAAACGATCTTAGGTAGATTTTATCTGTACAGGTAAAGATTTTGTGCGCTGTACGTCTTACCGCTTCAACAATTGGATATAAAAAGGGGCGAGAAGCCATATTGGCTTTCGCAGGTGGCTAGTGTCTCCGTTTTTCTGACGTTTTGTTTGACAGCGCAAGATGCTGCCAGATTATCCTATACCCAAAGCAGTATAGGGATGGGTAATTTAAAACATCATAGAGATGATAACAATTGGGGGTTTATGTACGCATTTGGCATGAACATTCCGCCCCCCATGTTGTTGTTGTTTGCCAAAAGATGATGATGATTGTTGTGGATGATGACTGGTTTGCTGTCCGTCCGGGCGTGACGTAACCAGTTCAACGGTGGCTGATGGCAACTTGAAGCCTACCGTTTTGTTGTTGTTGTTGATGTGCCAGGCCAAAAAATTTACCCCAATGATGAATGAATTTGTCGTCTGGGGCTTGCCTGGATTTGGCGATGGACCAAAATGGGTCCCAAAATAGGTACGCAGGACCAAAGCGGGTCCCACAGAAGTTTCAAAATTGTTCGACGGACCAAATGTTTGGATGGCTCGCTCTGGTTGCGGCCGTCTTCTTGCCGCGTCTAGCCAGAGGACCGGGCTGGTTCATTCAATGGAAATTACTCCAGTAGGCACGCCTTATAATGGCGTGGCCTTATGTTCAATGATGCGAGGTTTAAAAGGCAAACCATCAATTGGTTTGCCTTACTGAAAAATGCAATGCCACGAAGTTAGCCACCAGTTGGCTTGTCTTCAATGACGCTGTGAGGAGTTGAGGTTCAGAGACTCTAGTCCGCTCGTGAACGCTCGATGCCCAGTTGCAGTAAAAATAAAAACGCCAAAGAAAATAAGGAAGACAACAATAGTTATTTTCTGTGATGGTGATTTTATTGTACAGGTAAAGATTTTGTGCGCTGTACGTCTTACCGCTTCAACAATTGGATATAAAAAGGGGCGAGAAGCCATATTGGCTTTCGCAGGTGGCTAGTGTCTCCGTTTTTCTGACGTTTTGTTTGACAGCGCAAGATGCTGCCAGATTATCCTATACCCAAAGCAGTATAGGGATGGGTAATTTAAAACATCATAGAGATGATAACAAGTGGGGGTTTATGTACGCATTTGGCATGAACACAATTCAATTTAATTTAATACAAATTAATTCAATTCAATTCAATACAGTTCAACTCAATTTAATTCACTTCAATACAATTCAATTCATATCAATTTTGAATTCAATTCTATTCAATTGCATTCAACTCAATTCAAGTCTAGCCACGTCAAACCAAGTCTAGTCCATCCTATTCAATTCAAAACATTTCAATTCAATTAGATTCCACTCAGTTCAATTAAATTCAATTCATGTCAACCCAAATCAAACCAAGCCAAGCAAATCAATTTAATTCAAAACATTTAAATTCAATTCAATTCGATTTCATTCAATTCAATTCAAGTCAGCTCAATTCAGCTCAATTCAATTCAATTCAATGCAATTCAATTGAATTCAATTCAATTCAATTCAATTCATTCAAATCAATTCCATTCAATCAACTCAATTTAATTCCTTTCAATTCAATTTAATTTAATACAAATTAATTCAATTCAATACAGCTCAATTCAATTCAATTCAATTCAATTTTCAATTCAATTCTATATAATTACATTCAATTCAATTTAATTCAAGTCAAGCCAAGTCAAGTCAGGTCTAGTCAATGCAATTCAATTCAATGCAATTCAATTCAATTCAATTCAATTCAATTCAATTCAATTCAATTCAATTCAATTCAATTCAATTCAATTCAATTCAATTCAATTCAATTCAATTAAATTAAATTCAATTCAATTCAATTCAATTCAATTCAATTCAATTAAATTCAATTCAATTCAAGTCAATTCAATTCATTTCCATTCCATTCCATTCCATTCCATCCAATTCAATTTAAATTAATTCAATTCAATTCAAATCAATTCGATTCCATTCAATTAAATTCAAGTCATCTCAATTGAATTCTATTAAATTCAATTCAATTCAATTCAGTTCAATTCAATTCAGCTAAATTCAATTCAATTAAAATCCAATCCATTCCATTCAATTCAATTCAGCTCAATTCAATTCAATTCAATTCAATGCAATTCAATTCAATTCAATTCAATTCAATTCAATTCAATTCAATTCAATTCAATTCAATTCAATTCAATTCAATTTAATTCAATTCAATTCAATTCAATTCAATTCAATTCAATTCAATTCAATTCAATTCAATTCAATTCAATTAAATTCAATTCAATTCAATTCAATTCAATTCAATTAAATTCAATTCAATTCAATTCAATTCAATTCAATTCAATTAAATTCAATTCAATTCAAGTCAATTCAATTCATTTCCATTCCATTCCATTCCATTCCATCCAATTCAATTTAAATTAATTCAATTCAATTCAAATCAATTCGATTCCATTCAATTAAATTCAAGTCATCTCAATTGAATTCTATTAAATTCAATTCAATTCAATTCAGTTCAATTCAATTCAGCTAAATTCAATTCAATTAAAATCCAATCCATTCCATTCAATTCAATTCAATTCAATTCAATTCAATTCAATTCAATTCAATTCAATTCAATTCAATTCAATTCAATTCAATTCAATTCAATTCAATTCAATTCAATTCAATTCAATTCAATTCAATTCAATTCAATTCAATTCAATTCAATTTAATTTAATTCAATTCAATTCAATTCAATTCAATTCAATTCAATTCCATTCCATTCCATTCCATACCATTCCATTCCATTCCATTCCATTCAATTCAACTCAGTTTAGTTCCTTTCAATTCAAATTAATTTAGTTCAAGAAAATGTACAAAACATTTTACATGATTGTAATACAAAAACACTGTTTTCGTCTGAAATAAGAATAGTAAATACAATTTATGTCGAACCAACAAATGAGGAAGAAATTATAAACATAATAAAAACACTGAATTCAAGAAAAGGAGCAGGAGTAGACGGCATCCGACCTAAAGACATAAAATACAACGCGGAAACACTTACCCCAACAATAACCCATTTTATAAACGCAAGCCTAAATGAATGCACTATTCCCAAAATTCTAAAAACATCAATTGTAAGACCGATTTTTAAAAGTGGCACTAAAAACGAATACAATAATTATCGTCCAATTTCAATTTTACCGGTAGTAGAGAAAATACTTGAGGAGATTATTGTTAGACGTCTTAATGCATTTCTCGTCAAGTACAAAATAATCAATAAACAACAATATGGCTTCCAAAAAGGAAAAAATATTAATAAACTGCTGGGCCATTTCTCCACCCACATAAACAAATCTTTGAATGACAATATGCACTGCTTGGCACTTTTTGTTGATTTTAGCAAAGCATTTGATACGCTGTCACATAAGAACCTTCTATGTATTTTGGAAAGAAATGGGATACGCGGACAGTGCCCTAACTGGTTTAAAAACTACCTTGAATTCAGATCTTACAGGGTTAAAATAGATGGAAATGAGAGCAAAGAAAAGTATTTGGATCATGGCGTACCACAGGGATCTAAGCTTGGTCCAATACTCTATCTAATATATGCTAATGATATGTTAAACCAACTAAAAAATAGCAAAACTTTTGCCTATGCTGATGATACGGCTATCCTAGTATCACATGAGGATCTTGAAACCGCGGTAAACTCAACGCAATTTGAACTTAATGTGATCACAAGGTGGCGTCACGACAACGGCTTGGTAATTAATGCCAATAAAACAAAGTTAATGCATATCAAATTACCACATATTCCAAGGAGTATCATGAACATAAAATTCCACAACACAGACTGCCTACACAAAAACAAACTCTGCCATAATTTCGATAATGACCAATGCGACACTGTTATTGAATTAGTGGATAACTACAAATATTTAGGCGTTATAATAGATCAAAATCTAAGCTGGAAGGACCATATTTTAGCGTTGAACAAAAAGCTACGTAAGGGTCCTATGTGCTTTACCATCTAAATAACTGCGTCCCATTAACAGTCACCAAGCAAGCCTATTTTTCGCTGGCTGAATCGTATATGCGCCACGGAATAACAGCATTTGGAAACGCCTCACATTGCAATATTCTACAAAAAACACAAAACAGAATGGCTAAAATTTTAATGAAAAATAAAGAAAATATACAACGTGAAATTAACACAACACAACTAACAACTAACAATTCAGAAACTCAAATCAAATTATTCATGCAGCAACAAAATATACTAAATTTTAAGAGCATATATAAATCAGCTATACTCAACGAATTCCAAGATGAGAACCTTTTGGAAACTATAGGCCATCGATATAGCACGAGAAGAAGAGATGAAGGAAGATTTAAAACACCAAAATTTAAAAACAATCATGGGAGAAGCACCTTGGATGTACAATTACCAACTATATTAAATGCAATGCCTATAAATATTCTAAATGTTTTAAACGTACAAAATAAATTTAAGCGTAAAACAAAAATTAAAAATTATTTAGTAAATTCGCAATGAATGAACATCGTAACTAATAGATGTAGAAGTTTTTATAAGATCTGTAAATTTGAATTATAACTTTTTTTATTTTTATATATACTTCTGCATATTTGTATATCCCTGCATACAAGCGTAAGGCTTCGCGGGGGAATAAGCATTTGTAATGTAAATTATATTTTATTATTCAATAAAATTTAAAAAAAAAAAAAAAAATTAATTCAATTTAATTCAATTCAATTCAATTCAATTTAAATCAATTCAATACAAATCAATTCAATTCGATTCCATTCAATTCAATTCAATTCAATTCAATTCAAATCATCTTAATTGAATTTAATTAAATTCAATTCAATTAATTTCAATTCAATTCAATTCAATTCAATTAAATTAAATTCAATTCAATTCAATTCAATTCAATTCAATTCAATTCTATTCAATTCAATTCAATTCAATTCAATTCAATTCCATTCCATTCCATTCAATTCAACTCAGTTTAATTCCGTTCAATTCAATTTAATATAATTCAAATTAATTCAATTCAATTTAATTTAATTCAAGTCAATTCTATTCAACTTAACTTAATTCAATTCAATTGTATTCAATTCAATTCAATTAAATGCAATTTAATTCAATTCAATTGAATTGAATTCAATTCAATTCTATTCAATTCAATTCCATTTAATCCAATTCAATTACATTCAGTTCAGTTCCATTCAATTCAATTCAATTCAATTCAATTCAATTCAATTCAAGTCAAGTCAATTCAATTCAATTCAATTCAATTCAATTTAACTAAATTCACTTCAATACAGTTCAATTCAATCAATTTCAATTCAATTCAATCAATTTCAATTCAATTCAATTCAAATCAATTGTTAATTAAATTCAACTCAGTTTAATTTAATTTAATTCAATTCAATTCATATCAATTTTCAATTCAATACAATTCAGTTTAATTTAATTTCATTCAATTCAATTTACATTAATTCTATTTCGTTCAATTCAATTCCATTCAATTCACTTCAATTCAGTTCAATAAAATTCAATTCAGTTCAGTTCAGCTCAGTTCAGTTCAGTTCAGTTCAGTTCAGTTCAGTTTAGTTCAGTTCAGTTCAGTTCAATTCAGTTCAGTTCAATTCAGCTGATAAATTAACCAAAGGAATAGGCATTCAGAGAATGGAGACAATTTCCATCATGGATGCTCTGCGCACCACTCCCACTGATGCACTGAATGTAATTTCCGTCTAGCAACCCCAATTTTTGGAACTTTATGCGTGATTTGATAACTCGACTTTTGACTTTGACTTGATTTGGAAGTCGACTTTATTCCGGGGTGCATTTTATTCCTCTTTGACAAATTATGCAGAAAAATGTCCTGTCTATATCCACAATATACTACATGCATTTGTAACTTGATTTCCTTTCCAATCTATCCCAGTCATTTCGAAACTACTAAGAGCCTGACAAACTACTATTCACACAAACTTTACTAAACCAATTAGAAATGTAACCTAACCAAAGATAAAACAGCTTCAGTTGAAAGCTGATAATGACAGTCAATTGTCAAATGCTTTATTTTAATTTATCTTTGCCCCCTTCGACAAAATCCGAATACAGTATTTCAATATCTTATCCATTGGACTTTTTAAAACGATTTCATTTAATTAAATTACATTGTCACACCATTACAGCAGCCATCCATTTTGCATTTTACCCCCCAGCCATCCAAACCACCAACCAGTCAGTTAACAATCAATAATAATCAATATTTTCCATTATCCTTATCGCAGGACAGCTGTTGTATTCAAGGCACCGGCAAAGTTTGAAAGGCTTGAAGCAAATAATGACTTGTAGTTCTTTTTTTTTCTTTGCTGTGATGGATTTAATGTTTAACTATTTTTCTCCATCAATTATGTTATTAATATGTATCTGCAATGTGGGGGAAGAACAAAAGAGAAGGGAAGGGAAAGAAAAGTAATTGACTTAAAAAGGTACCTGAGATGAGGCAAGGAACCCCAAAAGGCAGAGGATTTTTATATAAATGCCACAGTATATGGAAGTAAGCGGCAAGTAAGATAACATAGGTTTTAAGGACAACACGTAATTGCAATACAGTGTAGTAACAATGATTTATTTAATATTTTTTAATGTTTAACAAATTTGATTCAATATTGTTCTTTGTGTAAAAACGTATTGTTGGTAAACATTCTGTTGTCATTCCCTTTCCACCTACTATCCCATTTATTTATATTGTCCTTTTGTTATAATTTTACATTCATCAAGTGCCACAGAGGTTTTTATTATATTCACGTTCTACAAGGAAGTGCCAGTTTGATTTTATTCCTATTTACATTTAAGATTTATGCATTACACAATTCAATGAACACGCAACATCTACATCCCCCTCTATAACTCTTTTCGAACGACAGTTCTATTGAATTTCTCACAATATGTTTGTGTGAATTCATATATGATAGGTTGCCTTTTAATCCTATGAATTGTTATTAAATAAAAGCAAAGAACAATTTCCTTGCCCACAAACGAAATGATAAACAACTAAACTACGAGTTTGGAGAGATGACAACACTGCTTTACTTGTCTGAGTGACCTTCAGGGCTCTTCTTTTGAAGAGATAATGACTGGAATCTTGTCGCAGATATGCAGAGTATGTTGGGCATATGGAGATACCACTTCTTTGCTTTCCGCTTCTTTACTTTCTTGTCGCAGATATGCAGAGTATGTTGGAAATATGGAGAGACCACTTCTTTGCTTTCCTTGTCCCAGGAGACTTCAATATAGATGAGGGTGTTGAGCAAAGACAGGACAATGGCGTCGATTGCACCCTCCTACAAAAAGTGAAGCTATAAATGTTAATTCGCGGCTTAAGAATAACAAAGGTTCGGATGGACTACCGGCTGAGCTGAGTAAGACTGGCGGCTGTGAGTTTGAAAGCTGTATGCATTAGAGCGTACGCAAAGTCTGGCTAGACGACTACGTGCCCGCCGTAGTCTTAGCATACTATCTCCTGTTTTCAACAAAATTCTTCCCGATTTTATGTATCAACTGTCGTGGAATTAGGCTTTCAATCCATCGCATACTGGGTCCCTTCGAGCGTCATGTGCGAAGGCTAAAGCTGTTTGTTGCAGACCTTATCGGATCTTATCAGAGATTTTAGGGCTGGAAACTCAACTATCGACCAGATATTCACATTACGACAAATCCTGAAGAAAACCACCAAAAACTAAGTGACACCTACCACATCTACCCAGATTAGAAGGCTGCCTTCTACAGACCGATACAGGAAACACTGTTCCAAGCTATATCGGATCTTGGTAGTCCAGCTCAGCTGACACCCCTTTGTAGAATGACACTGACCGAAACGAAATCCTCTGTAAAGATTGGTAAAGATTTCACCGAATCATTTAGTACGTGGCGGGGCCTCAGGCATGGCGCAAAACCTATCATGCGATCTCTTCAATATATTAATTGAGAAAATCGTAAGAAAGGCTGCAGCAGAATAAAACTTATTTACTTTTCCGGCCTCGAACAACCCCTGCGATCAGGGACTTTTCAAAACGAAGATAACATATTTCGCCAACCACTTCGATCTTTTGCCTTATCTCTCAAGTTGGCAATACCAAGTGTATTCAGGGATTCGTCAACCTGATCCCCCCAGCGAAGTCTTGGTCTTCCTATTTTTCGTCTTCCTTCGAGTTCGGTTTCGAAAACCCTTCGTGCTGGTTCGTCTTCATCCATTCTAATGATATGGCCTAACCAGCGCAATCGCGTTATTTTGATCCGCTTAACTATGTCACTGTCAGGATATAGCTCATACAGCTCATGGTTCATGCGTCGCCCATACCCGGCGTTGTGCACTTTAGGGCCATAAATTTTTCGGAGTATTTTTCTCTCGAAGACTCCTAGAGATGTTTCGTCCGCTTGCGATAAGACTAAGGATTCTGCGCCATAAAGCAAGACAAGTTGTATGAGAGTCTGGTACAGTTGGACTTTTGTCACTCGAGAGAGGGCTTTATCTCTAAAATGTTTGCTAAGCCCAAAATAACATCTACTCCCAACCTCAATTCTCCGCTTGATCCCAAGGCTGACGTTGTCGTCTTCGTCCACGGCAGATCCCAGGTATATAAATTCGTCCACCACCCCGAAATTATAACGGTTATCTACGTTCACGCTTTTGTCTAATTGCATGAAGTCCCTGCTGCTTGAAACCATTAATTATGCCTTGTCCTCATTTACTGTCAGACCCAGTTTTGCTGACTCCTTCTCAATTCTCGGAAACACCTCAGTAACTACCCTAATTGTGCGCCCAATGATATTGATATCATCAGCATACGCGAGCAGCATGTGACTTTTGCTGCTGATGGTTTTATTCATGTTGACTGCAGCTTTTCTCATAGTGATCTCCATTAAGATGTTAAAGAGATTGCACAATAGGGTGTCGCCTTGCCTGAGGCCTCGCTTAGTTTCGAAATGTTCGGTAAGATCCTTACCAACTTTCACTGCAGATTTGGTGTTCGTCAAGGTGATCCTGCAAAGGTGTATGAGTTTTGCAGGATAACCAAGCTCAGACATTGCTTCGGAGAGTTTCTTCCGTATCGGGCTATCGAAGGCCAGAACAGATGATAGGTTTCGATTCGAGCATTCTTCAGAATTTGACGTTGCGTGAAAATCTCGTCAGTTGGCGATTTTCCAGGCTTAAAAACTCACTGGTGTGGCCCAATCAGGTCAGCGATAATTGGTTTTAGTCTTTCGCATATTAAACTTGACAGAACCTTACATGCTATGGGTAAAAGGTTATTCCACAATACTTGGCACAGAGACTCGGGTCACCTTTTTTAAATATGGGACATAGTACACTGAGCCTCCAATCGATGGGCATGCATCCATCTAACCAAATGTTGCTTATGAGCTGATGCATGCACCTTATCAACTCAGCCCCGCAGTAAATCCATCGGCCCCTGCAGCTTTGTTGTTCTTAAGCCAGACAAAAGCAGTTCTGACCTCGTCTTAGTTAGGAGGGGAGCAATCTACGTCGTCGTACAACTAGTGATCGATTGTCTCATCGTCATTGGGACTATTTGTTTGTCGATTGTCGCATCGTCATTGGATAATGATATGTCCATATCCAAGATGCTCAGAACATCTGCGATGAAATTTCCATCCTTCTCTTTATAGAAGGGGGCCCTGAACCAAGACGATTAGATCCGTTTTTGACCCTTTGATAGAATTTTCGGGCTTCGTTCTTCCTTCTGTATGTCTGAATGTTCTCACTATCGCACTTTCTTCACTGTCGTTTCTTACGTCTAAAGAGGCGGGTTACTTTCTACCTTTTCCCCCTATACTGCTCAGTCGTAGCTCGCGTTACAATTGACTGAAGCATTGCCATATGTGCAGCGTTCTTTTCATCATTTCTTGCGAAACGTTTTTTATAGCGTCGTTTTTTATAGCGTCGGAAATAGGTTTTCGCTGCGCATCAGGATCGTCATCGAAAGGGGGTGGGTTCGTTGTCCATAGTTGCGAGAGTTTCCTTGAGTAGGCTGTGGCTACCTCTGGTAATTGCATCTTTCCGATGTCTAGCTCTCTCTCTCTGCATCTGGTATCGTACGATTTTTGCTCTACTTAATCTTGTGCGAACATTTGCTGCTACCATGTAGTGATCAGAATCGATGTTATCTCCTCTGATCACTGGTACGTCCATTACACTGGGTGAGTGCCTTCCATCAATTACCACGTGATAAAGTTGGTTCTTCTCTCATTGATCAGCAGATACCCAAGTAGCCTTGTGGATGTCTTTATGCTGGAATCTTGTATCACTAATGACCATTTTTTTTCGCGGTAAAGTCAATCAGCCGAATACAGTTGTCGGAACTGTCAGCATGTAAACTTAAATTGCCAATAGTTGGACGAAACACATTCTCCCTGGCTACTTTAGCATTAAAATTTCCTAGTAAAATCTTAATGTCATGGCCACGGCAGCGGTCATACGTTTCCTCTAGAAGCTCATAGAATATTTCTTTGGAATCATTATCTTTCTCTTCTGTCGGGGCATGCAAACAAATTAGGGAAATATAAAAATATTTCGCTATTATGCGGATTGTGACTATACGTTCATTCACAGGATTGAATCTAGAGTCTAGATATCGCAGTCTTTAAATCTACAACTACAAATCCGCAATAAAATCCAAGTTTTCATGAATAAATTATCAGAAGCAAAAGTCACATGCTGCTCGCGTAGGCAGCTGCCGATGATTTACACATCATTGTGCGAAATCTGTGAGAAATTACTGCAGTTTTTTCGAGAAATTCGAAGGAATCAAAGCAAATTCGGGTTTGACATAAAACGAGGACAAGACGAATTTGATGGTATCGTCATGCGGAACATCCATTCGATTGGATGAGAAGGTGAACGTTGCTAACCATTATAATTTCAAGGTAGAGGACGCATTTATTTACCTCGGATCTGCCGTGACCACAAGTAATAACGTCAGCCTGGAAATCAAACAAAGAATTATGCCTGCAAATAGGTGTTACTTCGGGCTAAACAAACACTTCAGAAATAAGACGTTCTCTCGAGAAACAAAGATTCGACTCTATCAGACTCTTATACAACCTGTCTTGCTGTATGGCGCAGAACCCTGGGTCATATCGCATGCTGATGATACATCACTGAGAGTCTTCGAGAGGAAAATGCTCCGAAAAATATATGTTCCTATAATAGAGAACGGTGGTTCCTATAATAGAGAACGGCGTGTATCGATGATGGTGAACCACGAGTTGTATAACAGCAAACTCGACATCGACAGCAGCATCAAAATTGCGCGTTTACGCCGGCTAGGAATGACAGTAGAATGTATCAGAATGAACCAGTTCGAAAGGTATTGGAAGACGAACTCGAAGGACATCGAAAAATAGGACGACGAAGACCTCGCTGGAAAGACCAAGTGGAGTATTGTCTGCGAGGACTTGGTGTTACTATTCGGAGGAGAAAAGCTGAAGATCGTGTAGGTTGGAGAAATATGTTATCTTAATTTTGTAAGGCCTTTTACCCCTCTGGGTTGTTTAAAGACAAGTAAGTAAGTAATTTGGCATTATTCTAACCCAGTCACTTTGCTCATGACAGTCCAAGTTTTCTGGACTAGGACAATGTGAATCTTAACTTTACCCATCATTTTTTTTTCCTGTGGTCATCGGTTGTGCAATGGTATCGTGCGCGGCTCTTGTACATGAAATGCAGAGTTCGATCCCTGCTCTGACCGCCTTTTTGAGAAGCTAACACATGAAAAAGCTTCTCAAAAATACCGTCGGAACCGGTTTAAAACTGTAAAATCCCGAATCCCTTCATGAAATGTAACGGGAAACCATGTTTTTCCACTCTTTTAATCAATTTAAACGACATTTTCCAAAGGTGTTTTTGCCGCAATTTTAGCTTTTCATACCTTTTGAAAGGATATTAAAATAGTCCTTTTTACAAATATTTAAGGCACGCCCTATTAAATACATTTGTATGAAGTTCATTTAACACAATTTATATACTTATACATGCATACGTATTTATAGGCTATGTTGGTTGTCAGAGATTCATTATTGATCGATTTCGTTTATTGTTTATTTATAAAATCAACTTCAATGCAAATAACGTTTAAATTATTCGTATTGGAATTTATTTTTCATAATAATTGAAATATTTAAAAAATATATTTTAAATGCAATTTAATTTTTTCACAAACTGGAATATATTTTTCAACACCTAAGAAAATTGCTAGGTGGTGTTGAAATCGAATTATTTAATAAATATTTATTGTGCAATTTGAAATGTTACAAATGTGTGTGCATATGAGCAACTCAGATGTCATTTGATTGAATTCCACATTTTAACAATTTTGAGATTTCAATGATATAAAAACGAAAACATCCTAATCTTGTGACATTTAACCCCCCCCCCCTTGATTATAATCTTGAAATTGAAATAGTAATCGTGCAGGATTTTTAGTCCCCCTACCAGTTTCGTGTGAGGTTACACAGGAGTGCCAAACTTATTTTCCAATTTTCTCCTCCTTTTATTTTGTGTATTTAGCTGAATTGACCTCTGAGTAGTTCATATATTGAATTGAAATAAAGTAAAGCAAAATACAATAAAGTTTTCTTCAATAACACATAAAGTTTGTTAAACAACATTGAATGGGCATTATTGATATTGGAAAATTAGTAGAAAGTTTTTATACAATTATCTAAATTGCAGTCAGGAAAGACAACGTCAGGGTGCCTGAAAGACACTTCTGATCACTAGCCTAAATCTTGAATGAATATCTACTTCTCTAACAACTCGCTGAACTAGGAGATCGATGAAGGTGAACATACTACTTCTCATACACTCACAGAAAAATAGAGGCTGATACAAGCGAATTGGAGGTTGTTTCAGCCATATCAGAGGTTGCGACAGCGAGTTAGATATCATTATGTGTCACAATTATGATAGTGTCACAATGGAATTTTGAAATTGTTGTCTCTGAATTTAGCGATGATATATTTTCCTGTATCTATAATTACAAACCGAAGAATTTTTCGGTTACAAACAAATTCATTTAACATCTCCTTAGGACCGATTTTGAAGTCCCGGCCATCACGGTTGCCGCACCAGTGGTGAAGTGGCTGTGTCTGTCGGATTAGGTCCTAAGCTTTTCTATGAAAAAAATATGGCAGCACAACTGAAACGACCGACCTGGAAAAACTGAACTGTTGTCAGCTGCCTGTACTGGCTGCATGGTGTTAAGTTTGCAACTTTTTCCCAAAATAGGACGTTTTAATGGAGACACAATAATTGGAATATTTTTACTTGTGCTTCCAAAAAAAATTGTTTCCCATTACATCCCATGGAGGAATTGGGGAGAACTTCTCACAACCAGTAAGCTGTGGGCGTTCTAGTTTTATACTCACTGATTGGGACCTACAGTTTTTATACCGATTCCGAACGGTATTTAGAGAAGCTTTTTCATGGCTAAATATTCGGTAGTATCGCCGTCACTATGGGAGGTGACGGCCTCCGAAATAAATTTAAGGTGTTCAGAGCAGACATCGAACCCAGGATATTATGTACATGAGGCGCACACACTAACCTTTGCTTCACCGACGGCCATGTCTTTTCTACTAAAGACAAAAAATCTTGATATCACCGCGACAACAACAATTTAAAATTTTTTTATAGCTTCGTTAATATAGGATGTTTTTTGCTAAGATAGAATTTACTAATGGGTTAGCTGTCAAATGAACTTTTTTTTTGAGATTTATGATCTGTAAGATTTATGGCCCACCTACGGCAGATGAATTCGTCCACTACCTCGAAATAATAACGGTTATCAAAGTTTACCCCTTTCTCCGAAGGGGTAAAGGTTGTGCTCGCGGAAACCATTAATTTTGTCTTGTCCTCGTTTACTGACAAACCCGCATTTAGTGATTCCTTCTCAATTACCGAAAATACTGCAATAACTTCTCGCATATGCCGCCCAATGATGTTTTGTACATGAATTTATCTACCTGAAATCCGCCGTGAACAAGGTCAACAACGTCAGCCTGGAGATAAATAGGGGAATTGTGCTTGCAAATAGATGCTATTTTCGGCTTAGCAAGCAGTTTGGGAACAAATCCCTCTCTCGACGTACAAAAGTCCAGCTATATCAGACTCTCATTTTTTACCTGTCTTGACATATGGCTCCGCAGCTTGGTGCATGAAAAACACCTGGGAGTATACGAGAGAAAAATTCTCCGCAAAATATATGGTCCTATTAGGGAAGATGGCGAGTACCGACGTCGCTGGAACCAACAGCTATATGATTTATATACTGACGCTAGGCAAATCAAATTAGGCGAATTGCGTTGGCTAGGCCATATTATCAGAATGGATGAAGATGAACCAGATCGAAAAGTATTCGATAACGTACCCGTTGGAAACAGGAAAAGAGGACGACCAAGACTCCGCTGAACAGACCAGTTAGAAGAATTCCTCCGTATCCTTGGTGTTACCAACTGGCGATAAAAGGCGAAGGATAGAGCCAGTTGGAAGAAAATGTTGAAATTTATTTAATTTTTTTGTTTAATTAAAATGTGTAACACGTCTGACCTCATGAGGTTGTAAAATAAATAAAAGTAAAGTAAGATGTTTAACTCATCAGCATACGCGAGCTTTTCTCACGATGATTTCAATTAATATGTTGAAGACAACACATAATAGGGTGTCGCCTCGCCTCGTACTAATTGGTTCGGTGACATCTTTACCAATTTTTACTGAGAATTTCGGGTCAGTCAGCGTCATTCTACAAAGGCGTGTGAGATTAGCAGGAATTCCAAGCTCCGACACATAGCTTAGTAGTGCTTTCCCCGTATCGGTTTATTGAAGGCTACCTTACAATCTAAAGAGTGGTGGTAGTTGTTGATTTATTTTACGTGGCTATATACAAATGACTTTCCAGGCCTAAAGCCACACTGATAAGGTCCGATCAGGTATGCAATAAACTACTTAAAAGGCTAATTCCACGATAGTTGGTACCTTTACTCTGGACGCCTTTTGCAACACAGATCACAGTATGCTAAGACTCCAATCTTCGGGCATGCATTCGTGTAGTCAGATTTTGCATATGAGCTGATGCATCCATCTTTCCAACGCATAGCCGGCAATGCTAAGCAGCTTAGCTGGTAGTCAATCAGCACCAGCGGCGTTGTAGTTATTAAGCCGGAGAATTGCAGTTCTAGCTTCGATTGGACTAGGACTTGGCAGGCGATGCCAACGTCCTGTCTGTGGTCAACACCGTCATATACATTGAAATGTCCTGAGACAAGTAAAGCAGAGAAATTATTTCCCCATATTCCCACACGCTGTAAAATTGGCCTCTTTTTATTGTTCGGTAACAAATATAACGTGTTTGTAGCTTATCGCAAATTTGGTATACTTGTGTCCAAACCCAATGTGTTTGCTATTCAATATAACATGTTTGGGATTCAATAATTAATATTTGTGACCCAAATGTTGCTTTGTTTGTAGAAAACAAAAGTATGACAAACAATAACGATACAAAAAGCAGCAGATCTTCAATTCACAAAAACAATGCTCCAAACATGTACATGGCTCCTGCAATATGTTGCTAGGGCAGTTACTTTTAAATCTTTCTTACTCTGCACATCTGTGACAAAATTCCCGTCCTTATCTCTCCAAAATGGGGACCCTGTTCCATGGCCGTTGCGTTGGCTTTGTAGTATTCGGTAGAATTCAAGATTAAATTTTCTCACTCTCGCGCTTTCTCCACATCCGTTTTTTCTTCTTAAAGAAACAAGTTTTCTCTCTTCTCTTATCCTTCTACCGCACTGTCCCGGCAGATGTTTTAACTGAGTGAAGCACTGCAATAAGTGCAGCGTTCTTTCTTTAGTTGCCATGTGACATTTTTGATCGTACCATGCTTTGTCTTTATGGGAAAATGTACTGCGCTTCATGGGCACTTCCACTGCGCTTCAGGACCATGGGGCGAGGGTGCCAGTATCTGAGTGAGCTTCCCTGTATAGACCTTGGTTATCTCTGGTAATTGCATCTTTCGGATGACCATTTTTCTTTGTCCACGTCTGTTTTCGTACGACTTTCCCTCTGCTTATCCTTGTGCGAACCTTTGCTGCAACCAAGTAGTGATCCGAATTGATGTTAGCTCCCTGCATCACACGTACTTCCATTACAATAGTAGAGTGCCTTTCATCAGTTACCAGAACCAGATAATCAATTTTGTTTTTCGTCTTTTGATTAGGGGATAATCACAAAAACGTGACATCAATTTAAGAAATGGTTAACTTTCCAAATTCACAAGAGGTAAGTGATAGAGGCCGTCGGTGGTGCAATGGTAGTGTGCGCGGTTCTTGTACATGAGTACGTGGATTCGATCCCTGCTCATACTACTTTAACATATCGTATCGACACTATTGAGTATTTAGCCATGAAAAAGCTTCACAACAATACCGTTCGGAACCGGTGTAAAACTGTTGGTCCCAATCGGTTGTGAGGAGTTCTCCCAAATCCCTTCGTGGGAAACCTTTTCTTTTCTAAGTGACATATCCTCTAACATCGTCACAAAAATCGCTGAAATGGCTTTATAATAATTTTTTTACTGGGCATCCATTTCGAAAATTTTAATTTTGATATGTTAACATAGTGAACACATACAAACAACACACAGCGTTAGCATCACATACGTGGTTGTTGTACAACAATAGTCTCCGCCTGAAAATAAGTATGATGGTATTGATGTAGCGGCAGCGAACAAACAACCAGGTCGTCGCCGCCAAAGAGAACTGAATTGTATAGAGAACTCATGGAACGAATTGTATGACTCAAAACACTGGCAACATCTGGCGAATGATTCAAAACGTATTACTCTCGTTTTGTCATAACTTGTTCCATTCATAATTTTGATGTGAAACATTGATGCCTTTTGAAACATTTATGCTTTTTATATTGTTTTATGTAATAACATTGTCGAAATGGTGGATTTATATTGAAATATTCTATAAAGAGAATATGACTCGTTTATGCTATTTTACTCAGACTCTCTACATGAGAGCGGAAAAAGAGTGCAATAAGTTCTCTATACTAGTCATGGTAGAAATATAATGGTAGATGCAGTACGACAACAAACACAACAAGCCAAAAACAACAGTCAGTTTGTTTTTCCTCAGTACCTGTATTGTGTCAACTCAGCTGATTGAAAAATAATGAAAATACTATATATAAAATTGGAAAAAGCCCCATTTACTTTGAAATTTTTTTAAAGTGTTTATGTATGAAAATTGAGACGTTTCTTTACGGAGAATCGTTTATATCTCTCTTAATATAGATATAGAATAGTCTTGATGTGGAATATAGAAGACAAAATAGTCGAGTCGAGTAAAGAGTCGTAACTCAAAATATTCAGATTTGAATTTTTTGGTAGAAAAGAGTAATCAAGGACGCAGTAGCCGCTGTAAAAATCTGACGACATTTTCTTCTTCCTCTCGTCAAAAACTCCATTATAATATGTCTATTACTCCGAATTTCCATACATTTTTTAACGTAACAAAACCAGCTTTATGCCTCTAATGAAAATTTTTAAATTTTGAGTTATGACTCTTTTGTAGTTAGGCAAAGACATGTTTGTGACTTGTGGGCTGCATTAATATTACACAAAGATGTAGGTGAAATGTGCGCCGATTCCTGGCAAACTTTGTTTGAGCTTCATTATTAAGAGTCCCTCATTTTCTGAAGTGTCAACCATTGAAACTCCCGACAAGACAACATATTTCACTCTCAAATTGTTAGTAAGTGTTTCGCCAAAAAATAACACAAAATAATGGAAGACGTTTAATGTGACATTTTCATAATGCCTTTGGCAGCATCTGGGTTTGACATTTCACAAAATTTGTAACACAACATGAGGAAGGTACAAAGAAAAAAATTTTATTTTTTTAAACTAAAGACATTACTGGGAATTTAACTACCAACTAAATGTTTATGGAAGGTTCCGCAGAGAATTTTAGTTCCAGATACTTAAACAGACAATTTGTATGTCGTACATGCACATACATACATATGTTTATATATCCTTAATTTGCAACAAATTACAGCAAAATCGTTTCCTTTTTATTGAATTTAACGGCAAACAAAAGGAAGTGTTCAACGGAAATCGTTACAATCCTTAACATTTATTGGAAATAGGAAAAGAAACAAAATAATAAAACATCGGAGAAATGTATTCAATGTTAAAACTGAAGATAGAAAACGACTGCTGGATGTGGTGCTATTGGCACCACGTTTGGGAACATTTTTAGAAAGGTCTTTTCAGATTTTAATAAGTATTTTGTTAAGTGTTATCCTGCAAGGACGTATCAGCTTCAGACGGAGAATTTTAAATTCCTATTTATGTTTATTTTTATTTATTTCCGTCTATGGATACACAATCCTCATAGACTAGGTTAAAGTTAAAGTAAAAATAGCTAAAATATCTAGAAACGTTGACACAAGATAATCATTCTCCCTGATGCATCTAAAATGAAGATACGAGGGAGGATCAATAAGTCGGTGACTTTTTGAATGAAACACAGTTTATTTTGCAAAAAAAAATTATTTTTCAACATATTCTCCTTTTAGCTCAATACACTTAGTCGTTTCTCCAATTTTTGTATCCCTTCCAAAAATAGGATTTTTCGAGGTCCATGAAATAAGCATTTGTTTGATCAATAATTTCATCGTTGGAGCTAAATTACTTTCCACCGAGCCAATTCTTTAGGGTTGGAAATAGGAAATAGCATGATACAAATACAAGGTAGTAGTGTCAGCCCATATGATTTCCTTTGTTTACATTTCATCGTACCCAGTAAATGTCAAAGTTGTTTGTGTGAGTGCATTCTCTTTTGATTTCATCTGGCTATGTTCACAATTGTACATGTATGTGTACATTTTTATCAGCTGATTTTGACAATAACTGGGTACGGAAATTACGACAATGCTAACGCTACTACCTTGTATTTGTATCATGGGAAATAGTCACTGGGGGCTAAGTCCGGAGAATATGGCGGATGAGGTATCAATTCGTAGTCCAATTAAACAAATCCAAACCATCCTTTGAAGTTGTCACACGATTACGTTTATGGTCAATTGAGAGCAAACGCGGCACCCATCTTGCAGACAGCTTTCTTAAACCCAACTGATCATTTAAAATCGAAACCACACTGCTGTATGAAATGCCTATGGCATCAATAATCTCACGCACTTTTACTCTTCGATCGGCCAACACGATATCGTAGATTTTTTCGAAATTTTCGAGTGTATTGACCTCAATTGGCCGTCCAGAACGTTCAGCATCATTTGTAGTTGTGCGACCTCAATGAAAGTCAGCAAATCACTCTTTTTACCATTGAAATCGATGGCGCAGAGTCCCCGTAGTATTTATCAAGCGTTTCCTGGTTTTGATTGACGGGTTTTCTCCCAAAAAGTAATGCACTCGAAATTCACTTTTTCAATTTTGAAAAAAATTCAAAAAAAAAATTAAAAAAATTTTAAAAAAATTCCAAAGTAAACAACGAAATTTACTAAAAATTTTACAGTACTCTATTAACAGGTGGTACGTGATGGGAGCAGTGTTGCATTTCATATAAATACGAGGGAAGTTCGAAAAGTCTCCCTCGTATGAAGCAACTGTAAATTACTTGCGTTGTATTGAAATAAATTCAGAGTTTTCCATAAAAATATTATTCGTCGACCATTTGGAACCATCCCCTTTAAATAAGAGTAAGACTTAAACACAACCCCAGCATTGGCAACACTATGTCAAAATAAGGCTTCGTAAATTCTCGCGAGCATGCATAGAAAAATCCGCCTCCCTGTTTAAAATACATCCCGCGAGATTCAAGACATCTACATTGGCATACAAGATGCGGTTCGGAAGTCGTTATATGTTGCAATAGTTAGTATAGGTTTCAGGTTGGTGACAAAAACAACAATGTCAGCCTAGAGATCAAGCGGAGAATTGTACTTGCGAATAGATGATAGTTTGGACTAAGCAAGCGCTTTAGACATAAAGCCCTCTCTCAATTAACAAAAGTCCAGCTTTGCCAGACTCTCATAAAACCTGTCTTGCTTTATGGCACAGAATCCTGGGTCTTTTCGTAAACAGACGAAACATCTGTAAGATTCTTCCAGAGAAAAATATTCCCAGAAATGTATGGCCTTACAGTGCACAACGGCGAGTATCGAAGACGCCTGCACCATGAGCTGTGTGAGCTATATTCCGACATTGACATCGTTAAGCAGATCAAAAGAACGCGATTGCGCTGGCTAACCCATGTCAGTAGAATGTGTGAAGACAAACCATCTAGAAGGGTTCTCGAAACCGAACTCGAAGGATGACGAAAAATACGAAGACCAAGACTCCACTGGAGGGTCAGGTTGACGAATCCCTGCGTACACATGGTACTAACAACTGGAGAGATAAGGCAAAAGGTCGAACTGGTTGGCAGAATATGTTATCTTCGTTTTGTAAGGTCCCTGACCTACCGGGGTTGGTCGAGACCGGATAAGGAAGTAAGTAAGAACAGGTTGGTGATAGTCGATGAACGACCCGCCATTGTGATTCCACAGACTAAAGAGATTAGGGAGTAGGATAAGGATAAGGATAACTAAGTATAACAATATAGTTTGCTCCAAGAAGCCCAGGATCTTGTCTATAACTACCGAAGAAAATTCATCCAAGTGCGTAAATAGATAGCATCAATAGGATAAATAGGTAGACATCATTCTGCCAGCTATAACTTGACACGTTCTGAGAATATGTTCAGTGTATACTTCCTTATCATTACAACTTCTACAGAAGGCATTTGCCCAGGCCGTCAGGCTAGGTAAGGTAGAAATAGGTGTGATTACTCGCACACTTAGTCCAATGTCGACCGTTGTGATACTACGGAACGTCATATTCCGTTCGCATCGTTCATTTTCCCATTGATCGTTCCCATCTATAAATTGACCTGGTATATGAGCCGTTCAAGCCCAGTGGTATATTATCCCAACATTCCAGGATGTGGCTGAAGAAGACACGTACATCAATCACTGGCAAATCATTTAGTACACTTCAGAAATGTCCTTAGATCATTGAGTTTAACTTCCTGAATATCTGTTAGATCCAACATGAAGTAAGATCCTAGAAATTTCGTCCTACTTATACAAAAGGCCGGGCAGAATCATATAAGATATTCGTCGCTTTCGCCATCCTCTTCATCCCCACATCTTCTGCAATAATCCCGTGCTGAGACTCAGGTACTCAGGTATGATCCTATTCTAGGACATTTCCAGGTACGGAGTTTGACTAGGGCGGTACATCTCTCAAATAATAATGGAGGTTTCCCAATGCCAGTTCAGTACGGACAGAATCCACAAATAGAGCAAAAGGGCAAATGCTGACTTTATCTATGTGTTCAGTGCATACAGGGACAGCAAGAGCTTGGTATATCGATCATTTTGGTTTAAGGAGTTCTTAACAAGAGGTGTCAGAAAAGTTACCACAGTCTAGATGCGTGTCTCCTATTAAACAGTGTCCAATGATCACAGCTACTATCATATATACATCTTGATAACAAGGTTAGTGCATGACTTAGATCAAATCTTGATCATACTTGCCTGGTTCCTGTATTTTGTGCCTGCGGACCATCTATTATTCGCATGTCTAAGAACTTCGGTTTTAAGCATGAGCTTCCATGCAGAAAGGAGCATCACCACATGCTCCATGTCCATGGGTACAGGTAAGGTAGTTTCTAGTCTTGCTAGCTCATTTTCTCTATGATTCCCTAGAATTTTTCTGCTCTTCGGCACCATTCGAAGATGAATATCCAACTGCTTTTTCATCTCATTCATTTAGAGATGCCCGGCAATTGTGGGCAGTTCTGGAAGTCAAGAATACAGATCGTAGAGATTGTATGGCAACCTGTTAGAGTAGATTTTGATACCCCAGTCGGTGATGAAGTTTCGTCGAAACTAAATTGCAAGTAAATTGTCAAGATTTCTATTACAATGGTCCGGTAGCATTTTGCCAAAGCTCTTCAGATTAAACTACAAACCCTAAATTGCCGTCTAGTTTGAAGCTGCCGGTCTAGAATCCTAAATACCTTCTAACACTTGGCGTTCGTCCACCCAGTTCTGTTCAAAATTCAAAATGGCTTTTATTGTGGATTACCGCAAATCCCTTAAAATGGGTCCATGACCATATGGCTTGGTGATGCGTTGCTGACGTTGCAGCCATTTGCTATCCGATCAGATCTAGTGGTAACAGGTGGAGGCTAGCCCCCAGACCTTCGGTAGGTATTGTTAGAACGGCACCCACACCCTTGTCATTGCCTGGACTTTTGGCAACAGACTTAGTGTAAGTTGGCCTTTAGTCTCGCCGTATCTCCTCCAATCAGGCAGTGTCTCACTTGATACTTTGAGTCGGGCTCGAGAGGGAAGGTCCAGGGATCTTCTGCTATCCTATACCTGTCAAATGTACCTTGCGCGTGCACTCCATTTGCCCGTCGTTCAACTCTTTTGCATTTTCATATAGGCATTTTCTTGCAGGATATGATTATATGTCGCTAGTGCCATGCCAACACTTTCCAATGCCTGTGGAATCTGTAAGGCAGCCCCTACTCTGGCCAGTTCATCCACTGTGGAGCTACCCGGAATGTCCCTGTTCCCTGGCACCCTTGTGAGGCGAATACCTTACTGGTGGGCCACCCCGCTAAGAAACCTGCGACAGTCCTGTGCAGATGTTGAGTACATCAATAATACAGCCGTTGAAGACGTTTCATTTAAATAATATTAATACTTATAATTATTTAAAGACCAGTGCAATTACATGCGACTTTATTTTCTTGCTTAATACCTTTTGTTTTATTCCCACAAAAAACAAAGAGAATACAAAGCAACAGAAACATGGACATACATTGTGTTATGTTCGTAAGCTAACGAGTAGGAAGACTTCGCCCTTTACTATTACTAATTATTCGCTGCCGCTAGATCAATACCATCATACTTATTTTCAGGCAGAGACTACTGTTGTACAACAACCACATGTTATTTTCAATGCTAACGCTGCATAGCTTCGACGTAGATAACGCTGTGTGCTAACGCTGTATGTTGTTTGCATGTGTTGACTTTGTTAGATTATACCCTACCCGTGTCTAAAGATGTCAACACATCAATAAAGCCATAGTTAGCTCACTAAACTAATTGTGTTTGTTTTGTCATACACAGAACAACGACAAAAAGTGTTGAATAGTATAGAGAACTTATTGCATCCTTTTTCCGCTCTCATGTAGAGAGTCTGAGTAAAAGAGCATAAACTAGACTTTTTTGACGTTTATAGAATATCTCAATATAAATGCAGCATTTCGACAATGTTATTACATAAAACAATAAAAAAAAGCATAAATGTTTCAAAAGGCATCAATACGTCACATCAAAATTATGAATGGACAAAGTTATGATAAAAAGAGTGTAATACGTTTTGAATCATTCGCTAGGTGTCGCCAGTGCTTTTGACACATACCGTTCATTCCATGAGTTCTCTATTCTATTCAATACTCTTTGGTGACGACGACCTGCTTATTTGTTCGCTGCCGCTACATTAATAATATCAGGCAGATCTTATTGTTGTACAACAACTACGTATGTGATACTAACGCTGTGTGCTGTTTGCATGTATACACTTTGTTAGATTGCCCTACCCGTGCGTATAGATATTAACACATCAAAAAGTTACAACAATTTTACAAAAAGTATATTTTCTTTAAGATCCATTTAAATTATCGTATGTTTCAACGTGCGTCTTAGGCGTGTTGGAACTAACTAAATAAAAAAGAACTAGGAACTAATTAGTACATAATATATAGCGTTCCAACCGGGTGTCCCCTGACACCTCATGCGATTTTTTTACTCGCATAATGTTATTAAATAAATAATTATTATCCCATTACATCCCATGAAGGGATAGTGGAGAGCTTCTCTCAACCAGTGAGCTGTGCGCTTTCTAATTTGTCATGCACTGATTGGGACCTACAATTTTACACCGGTTCCGAACGGTTTATTGAGAAACTATTTCATGGTTCATTACTCGATAGTGTCGCCGTCACTGAGCGAGGTGGCCGTCGTCGATAGAGGTGGAAGGTGGTCAGAGCAGGGATGGAACGCAGGAATCTCTTGCACAACAGCCGCACACACTTACCGTTGCACCACCGACGGCTATCGGCGCATAATGTTAATATTAATTTTAAATATGTGTGAGAAACAAAACTCATGAACTTTAAAAGTCCAAAGCAAAAACACATTTTAGGACCCGGTTGCAAGTCCTGGTTTCAAACTTTTGGCTGTTACACAAATTGAAATTAGCTGCATTCAATAACTGTGTGATTGATACAATACAATTAATTTGCAATTACAATACAATTAGATTTTTGAAGTAACATCTTGTAGTTTAACTTTTTGAAGCGGGAAAATTAAAAACACGTAAAGGTCCTTATAATTTACCCAAACTAAATATTTTATTAACGAGTTTGTGTTGCCATCTTCACAAAAATATTCACCAAATCCACGGGCACGTTCACTCACTCACCCTCATGCACAAATGTGCCAATAGTAATGAAATGAAATCTGACGATTTAACAATCTGTAGCGTGTAGCATGTGGCGTGTGTTTGGCTAATGCCACTACCAACTATGCCCACGTACACCCACTTAATCACACTCAAACCTGGGTAAACAGGATGTGTTGGATGTGTGTGTTAGATACTCTTGGAGTACGATGAGCATAAGGTTGTATGGATGTGTGTGTACAATTTCACTTAAGTGAAAATGAATTTCCCAGGTTCCAATGTAGCTTCCAATTTGAGTGAGTGAATCAGTGTGTGTGTCTCCTTGCCATCATTTGCCTCGTGAGAGCGTTCTCCCACTTATACTGATTTAAGCAGCATTTCTGAAGGATTTACAAGAAAATTTGCTGTAAAGCAATTTAAACATTTATTGCATTACGTTATTAACAACCTGTGAATGTATTGAGTGTCCGTGATGACACCGATTACTTACATATGCATACGTTGCGATACGTTACGGGAGAGGTAAAGGCACCTACTTAATTCTTAGCAATCAAACATTTATATTCTTTGGAAGTTAGTGGCATTAGAATGATTACGAGTCTCTAAAGTCAAAACAAATGCAGTTCTTGTAAAGCATAAGAACATTACGCGGTATTACATGTATATGGCGAATTAAAATTGATGTGATGGCCAAAAGTGGCTTGCACACAGAGATACAGACATCACCAGTAATTTGCTCATGCAGCGTTAGTTCTTAGCAGGTTTATCCATAGAGACTAAATCTTACAATAAGATATGTGTGTTACGAAATAGTACTTAAGTATTTATTATGGTAATTCCGCGGAAAATCTCGACAGGACTTATACTTTGTTACCTTACAGTAAAGTCTGAGCATAGGAAAGGATAGAGAGGTGAAGCTTATTTTAAAAATATACATATTGTAATATAGGATGAATTTCATTTAAAAATCGAGATAAAACTGAAATTTTGAACCCGACCATCTCAGATATCGATGAAATTTTGTTCATAGCTAAATTTGATCATTTTTAGAAATGACTGTTTTGGAATTTTTTGGGCGTGGCACAGTGGGAAAGTTTTCGAAAAAACGCGAAAATGGTCGAAAAGAGCTCCATTTAAACTACAATAACTCAGAATCGGCTGAACCGATTTCCATGATCTTGGTATCATTAAAAAGATATTATAACAGGCTTTATGACACGTTTAAAATAACAACAAGTTAAAATGTTTTTTTGTTATAAAATTTTTTACAGTGTATTTTTTTATTTTTTTTAAACGTGTCATAAATCCTGTTAAAATATCTTTTGAATGATACCAAGATCATGGAAATCGGTTCAGCCGATTCTGAGTTATTGTAGTTCAAATGGAGCTCTTTTCGACCATTTTCGCGTTTTTTCGAAAACTTTCCCACTGTGCCACGCCCAAAAAATCGCAAAACAGTCATTTCTAAAAATGAGGGTTTGTTTGTATTGATCAAATTTAGCTATAAACTAAATTTCATCGATATCTGAGGGGGTCGGGTTCAATGCATCACGATTTTTACATGAAATTCATCATAGAGATAATTAACACTGTATTTAAATTACATGCGGCTCCAATATATGTCAAAATATAGAATTGAACTGAAACAATCGTAGAAGAGTTCGTCAAATCGATTTGGATCGGATACAGTGGTCTAAGGGATCTATCGTTGTAAATTTCAATCATTGTATAAACGTCAATAAATTCAGAGAAAAAACATCCCCTCCTCGATAACGACATTTGGATTTAAACAATAGTGGATTGGGTGGTACCTGGAATGGAAGAAAAAGAGAGAAATAGAGACTCCAACAGATTAGACGAGTTACGGAAATCTACAATGTTGACATCCTAGATATAAGCGAAGTGCTTTGGCTTAGTAGTGACAAGTCTCAATTACATTTGGTCACTGCTTTTTTTACTCCGGCAATTATAAAAAAAACTGTGTCTCATAATATCCCATGAAGGGATTGAGGAGAGCTTCTTATAATCAGTGGGATGTGCACTATCTAGTTTTTACACTCACTTATTGGGACCTACAGTTTTACGCCGATTTCGAACGGTATTTTGAGAAGCCTTTTCATGGCTAAGTACTCGATAGTGTCGCCATCACTACGCGAGGTTACCCGCGTCGAATATAATATAAGATGGTCTGAGCAGGGATCGATCTCACGTTCTTACGTACAAGAGTCGCGGAGACTAGCCATTGCACCACCGACGGTCACACTCCAGCAATGATAAGCAACGTAGAAACGACGTCGGCCTTCTTCTTTCTCTTAGGGCTAGAAATTCCCTAATACAAAACAAAGCTATACCTGACCGCATAGTCATTACGAGTTTGTAACGTGGTTTTGTCAAATACTGAGTAAGGGAACCACAGTCATGTCCAGATTCTTTCTTTAGGATCCACTAAACCTTCCCAAATAAGAACAGAATAGTTTACCCTTCTCTGGGATGGTTTTCTTATTACACAAAATAATTTATTTTAAACAAGCAACATCAATTGAACCACACGTTGAGAACACTCTTCTGGGAACGGTTGAAGATACTCCTCTGGGAACGGCTGAGAGTACCCTTCTGGGAATGGTTTGAGAACGCTCCTTTGGGTTCGATCTGAGAACATTCTTCTGGTAATAGTTTAGAATGGTTGAGACTACCTTTCTGGTCTGAGATCACTCTTCTAGGATTGGTTTGACAACGCTCTTCTGTAAACAGTTGAAGAAGCCCTTCTGGGAATGGTTTGAGAGCACTCCCATGTGTTCGGTCTGTGAACCGCTTAAGACCGGTTCGGTTTGAACTTCTTCTGCGAACGGTTGACAATACCTTACTGGGAATGCTTTGACAATACTCCTTTGGGTTCGGTCTGTAAACCGCCCTTCTTCTGCGAATGGTTCAGAATACCTTTCTGGTAATGGTTTGAGAACACTCCTTTGGGTTCGGTCTGAGAGCACTGGTTTGACAACACTCTTCTGGGAACGGTTGGGAAATTCCTTTTGGGAATGGTTTGTGAACACTCCTTTGGGTTCGGCTTGTAAACCGCTTAAGACCGGCTTGGTTCGCCCTTCTTCTGCGAACGGTTGAGAATACCTTTCCGGGAATGGTTTGAGAACACTACTTTGGGTTCGGTCTGTGAACCGCTTAAGTCCGGTTCGGTAAGCCCTTCTTCTGCGAACGGCTGCAAATACCTTTCTGGGAATGGTTTGAGAACACTACTTTGGGTTCGGTCTGAGAGCACTCTTCTGGGATTGGTTTGACAACACTCTTCTGCGAACGGTGGAGAAAGCCCTTCTGGGAATGGTTTGAGAACATTCCTTTGGGTTCGGTCTATGAACCGGTTTGGTTTACACTTCTTCTGCGAAAGGTTGAGAATACCTTTCTGGGAATGGTTTAAGAACACTACTTTGGGTTCGGTCTGAGAGCAATCTTCTGGGATTGGTTTGACAACACTCTTCTGCGAACGGTGGAGAAAGCTTTTCTGGGAATGGTTTGAGAACATTCATTTGGGTTCGGTCTATGAACCTGTTTGGTTTACACTTCTTCTGCGAAAAGTTGAGAATACCTTTCTGGAATGGTTTGAGAACACTCCTTTGGATTCGGTCTGAGAACCGATCAAGACCGATTCGGTTCGTCCTTCAACATCTTACATTATATTCGGATGGGCAGAACTAAATCGGGAATCGGATTTACATCGGTTGACAACAAGAATAAATGGAATAGTCAGCCGAAGACACAATGGTGGCATAGTCGGGCGACGCCGCGATGGTAGCAATCGTCAGTCTAAGCCGCTGAAGTGGAATAGTCAGCCTAAGCCTCTATGCTAGAATAGTCGACCGACGTCGCTATGGTGGAATAGTCAACCGAATTCGCTATGGTGAAATAGTCGACCGAAGTCGCTATGGTATAATAGTCAGCTTAAGACGCTATGGTAGAATAGTCAACCGAAGTCGCTATGGTGGTATAGTCAACCGAAGTCGCTATGTTAGAATAGTCAACCGAAGTCGCTATGGTGGAATAGTCAACCGAAGTCGCAATGGTGGAAAAGTCAGCCTAAGCTGCTATGGTGGAATAGTCCCCCTAAGCCGCTATGGTTGAATAGTCGCTGAAGTCACTATGGCGAAATAGTCAGTATTGAAATTGACCGAAGACGCTATGGTGGAATAGACAACCGAAACCGCTATGGTGGAATAGTTAACTCAGTCGCTATGGCGGAATAGTCAACCGAAGTCGTTACGTTGGAATAATCGACCAAAGTTGCTATGGTGTAATAGTCAGCTTTAGACGCTATGGTGGAATAGTCAACCGAAGTCGCTATGGGGGAAAAGTCGATTGAAGTCGCTATGGCGGAATAGTCAACCCTAGTCAATATGGTGGAATAGTTAACTAAGTCGCTATGACGGAATAGACAACTCAAGTCACTATGGTGGAATAGTCAGAGTAAGCCCCTGTGGTCGAATAGTCGCTGAAGTCACTATGGCGAAATAGTCAGCCTAAGCCGCTGAGGTGGAATAGTCAGCCTAAGCCGCTGTGGTCGAATAGTCGCTGAAGTCACTATGGCGAAATAGTCAGCCTAAGCCGCTGAGGTGGAATAGTCAGCCTAAGCCGCTATATTGAAATTGACCGAAGACGCTATGGTGGAATAGACAACCGAAACCGCTATGGTGGAATAGTTAACTCAGTCGCTATGGCGGAATAGTCAACCGAAGTCGTTATGTTGGAATAATCGACCAAAGTTGCTATGGTGTAATAGTCAGCTTTAGACGCTATGGTGGAATAGTCAACCGAAGTCGCTATGGGGGAAAAGTCGATTGAAGTCGCTATGGCGGAATAGTCAACCCAAGTCAATATGGTGGAATAGTTAACTAAGTCGCTATGACGGAATAGACAACTCAAGTCACTATGGTGGAATAGTCAGAGTAAGCCCCTGTGGTGGAATAGTCAGCGTAAGCCTGTGTGGTCGTATAGCCAGCCTACGCCGATGTGGTGGAATAGTCAGCCTAAGCCGCTGTGGTCGAATAGTCGCTGAAGTCACTATGGTGAAATAGTCAGTCTAAGTCGCTATATTGAAATAGTCGACCGAAGTCGCTATGGTGGAATAGTCAACCTAAACCGCTATGGTAAACATATTTACGTGTATGTACAATTCCTGCAACCTTTGAACTAAATATTATCAAACGCCAGAAAGTATCATAAAGCTGTTGTAATGGGAAAGGTTTGCCACGTCAGCAGCAGCTCTGGTAGTATTCTTTTTAATCATGGACTATGTCTTTAATACATTTCCAACTGGGTTACTATACCAGTCACATTTTCGGCTATTATACCGGTCGTATCAATTCCATGCAAATTTCAACAGTTGCCCACATCGCTTGCCTTTCTGCCGACCTCAATATAACAAACCCCAAATGTCATTCAGTATAATCTATTATTTATGCAGTTCTCTCATTAAAAATCAAATATATTTTGCCACTAACTCAAAGAGGACCTCATTAATTTTTCACGTCCATTTTTTCTCTAGCAAAACAATTAAGTACTGCAAATGAGAAGCCAGCAACAAAAATGCAAACGAATAATAACCATTTAATTTTAGATAAAATTTAGTCATTTATTTGCACATTTCAGCTAAAATGTAGAGAAAAAAATGCCATAAATAATGGCCAGTTGTTAATAATGGTCAAACCAAACAAAGTTCTAAAAACCTCGAAATTAATGGCAATTTAAATAAATTGTGGCCTTTAGAAGTGAAAAATATAAATTTCGAAATTTAGTATTAAGTTAATTCAATAATATCTGCACATTATTAACATTTGACTGAAAATAATGCAGTTTATCTCAAATCTACATAACAATTTTTATGATATTGCAATCTAGTGATTGTGTTTGTAAAATAGTGTACCCCTCTCTTTTTAAAAATCCATAAATTTCAAACAAAATCTCCAAATTTCTGTACGCCTTCATGTTCGGTATCTCTATCTCTACCCCCATTATGTTCTGCATGCGATTTGTCGATGCATTTCCATTTCATATAAATGTCACTACTCTGGTTAATTTATGAGCCTACAGCGAAAACCTATCCATGCAGTTATCTGAATACCTGCCCATGAAAACGTATTCATTCATTCGTAAAAAGCCATTGTGTTTGCTCGAAACAGTGGCAACACAAAGCGTCTAATCCAACAATGGAATTTAGCTACTTTTATAAGTTATTGTCTTTGCTCCACTAGTCACACGGAGTTACAGCGATATAGACGCATATTTGCATCTAAGTACAATGAGCATTGTACTGCAGAATGTAGGCGGATAATGGAACTGTGATGCTGAGCTGATTATCAGCAGGATGCATCATGTGAAGGCAATGTGCCAAAATCAACAGTCGCATGATATTTCTTAATGCGGCTGTAATTGTTAGTGGTTGTAGGTTAAGCGGGACGGGAACTATGTTAGGAAGTGGTAACTATCAGTGAAAGGCACAAAAAAGACCGGAGGACAGGCGAGGTTTCTAAAGAGTCTGTTAAGATTTAATTTCGAAGTTGTGAAACGAAAATGTTAGTTTCCAATGTTCTTAAGGACCTGCGGCAGGTTAGATGTTGCAGGCAGTCTCAGATATATAAATTAATTGTGATCAAATTGACCCCGACGGAGAATCATTTAGTTTTATCCAAGAAGTTTAGTTTTATCCTACTCCCATGTGATCAATTCGCACAGGTCCCTTAAAATATATGATATCATAGTAGACATCAGCCAGCCGACTAATGCTGGTCATGTGCACATAATATGTTCCTCATCTTCCTCACCGTTACAGCTTCTAAAAAATGGTTTACCATTACAACCCATGTAGCGATTGGGGAAAGCTTCTAACAATCAGTGAACTGTGCGGTTTCTAGATTTTCATACTCTGCCAATCAGCCAGTGTCCATCCAAAACTGAAACAAGTATGGACACCTTGGGTCTCCATAGAAACAAAATGTTCATGGATCGCCAGCTATATACTATCGGTCAGATTTGTCTTTTTCGTATACAATTTGCGAACCTCGGCCGCCTCTCGAGCATCGTCAGATATAAACGGTCTTCCAAGGTATTCCCGCAAGTCGCTACGGACATGCCAACACGTTCCAGTTGCTGTGGAACCTGTAACGTAGTCCGTAGTCTGGCTATTTCTCCCAGAATGTCGCTATTCCCTGATACACCTATGAGGTGAATATCATACTCCTAGGTCACCTCGTTAAGAGATCTGCGTCAGTCCTGAGCATATGTTGTATTCATTTCTATTTCTTGCGACTCGAAGACCGCCTAACTGTCCGAGAAGACATAAAAACACCGTTTCCCATTACATCCCATGGAGGGCTCACAACCAGTGAGCTGTGCGCTTTCTAATTTTTTACTCACTGAGTGGGGTCTACAGTTTTACACCGATTCCGAACGGTATTTTGAGAAGCTTTTCTATGAGTAAGTACTCGATGGTGTCGCTATCACTATGCGTCGAATGAAATGTAAGGTGGTCAGAGCAGAGATCGAACCCACGTTCTCATGCTTCAGAGCCGCGCAAAGTAACCATAGCACCACCGATGGCCACAAGAGAAGACACAGACCCCAATAACTGCTGGACTAATATCCCTCAGCCAGTCGGTCACTTGCCTAATAGCCAAAATTTTCGCCTGATAAACGCTACAGTGATCAGGTGGTCTACTTTAGTTCCCAAGATTCAAGTTCCTTGATGATTCATTTACGACCCATCCACTTAGAAGTTCACATATCCCTTTATACCGGGAACTCCTTAGTTCAAGAAATTCCTTTCCGCTATGAGAGTAGCTGACAAATGTAGGAATATTGGCAGTTGCTTGCAACACTGTTCCATGATCGTCTCCGATCATGGCCCATTGTTAGAAATGGCTTAACCTGATGGCAAACGTAGAAAAAATCTGCCTGCCTATAATGTGTACCGGCAACTAATACAACACTGCATTTAAGGAGTGGTGTCCTGGGCATCTGTGATGCACATCGTTGCCATTTTCTAAACACTATTCAGTGGGCCACAATAGATAGACTTCTCAAGCACCTAACACCACAATACAACCCCACAAAGAATTATCGGTCTCACCACCACTGTATACATCCAGAAAACAATTCTCGAAGACAGTCCCCACATTAATTCTCGAAGACAGTCCCTTACAGGTAAAAACCCGCCTCTTTTCCTTTCTCCTATCATGGGTCTGAAGCTAAGCCTGCTGTCCAAAATAACACCAAAGCATCTGACATACAATGCAAGCTTGATTTCAGAATCTTCATAAGTGATACGCTCAACGGTAGATATTTCATGGGTTAAATGGAACAGCTTAATCTTGATTGGGTTTACACCTACCCCATTTTCACCCCATCTGCCAAGAGACCGTAAGCTACCTTGGAGAATGTCCCTTAGGGTAATTTAAAACTTACCCCTTATAGTTATTGTCACGCATTTCAAGAGTGACCAGTATACCATTCAGCCTAAGGATCCATTAAAGTAGAGGCAATGGCCCTCCTTGGGGCGTGACTCTGTTAACATACACGGAAGAGATTAAGGTGACCATTTTGGCCGTTACACGTCACCTGGTTTATATACAAGTCGCCAATTCTATCGCATTAGGAGTGATATTATTGAAAGCACCTTCAATGTCAGGAAAGACTACCAAGGAATACTCCTTAGCAGCCAAAGATTCTTTATGTAACCTACCACTTCATGCAGATCTGCCCTTGCACATCACACGCTGTGCACCAGATAACAATCTTGCATCAATTCTCACCCGCAAGTATTCAACGATCAACCGTTCCAAAGTTTTCAGTAGCAACAATGACAGACTTATAGGCCTGAAGTCTTAAGGGGCTGTGTGAGAGGCCTTTCATACTTTGGGAATAAACACCACTCTTGAATTCCTCCACTCTCTAGGTAGGCATACACGAGATAAATAACTTTAACAGCCAGGGGATCAATAGATCGGTCACAGATCGAAGTTTTTCCGGTTATACCATGCCTGGTCCGGGAGCTTTAAAGGGTTGAAAGCTCCAATAGCCCATTCAATCCTGTTTTTAGTAACAATTTCAACTTCTGACCTATGACGATTGTGTTTACTTACACTGAGCTCCTCGTTTAGCGAGTTGCCTAGGAAACTAGTGTACATAAGGAGATTGAGAGTATCCCCACTGCAGGTTGTCCACTGCCCGGATAGAGTCTTTCAGGTACTCTACCGTTGTCTGGCGCCAGGTGTTTCTTTAGCCGTGATGGCTCTGATGAATTTTTTATAGGTTTACCGAAGAACATCCACCAGTCTCTCTTGACTCGTCTGAGCTTTGTAAAACTTTGTAATAGTCCTAGTGCTCCTTGTTTTTCGTAAACTAGACTTTATTCAGCAGTCGTTTTCATGCCTACCCTAAATTCGCAAGTTCTACATGTGACCGGGGAATATTATTCTCCCCATTGTCTAAGTTGTAGGGCAGGAGAATTCTAGTCACTTCTTGACACTACTCTTACCCTGTCCACTACATTATCTATGACATATAAGTATCTTATCTCCATTGACGTTTCTGATTCCAAATAACTCGTACAGGTATTTTCATAGACGGACCAGTCAGTCTTCCTCACAGTTCGTCGAACTCTAACTGGAATCGGATGTATTTATGATAAGAGAACGAACGATCGTCAAGGATATTTCAATTCCTGATCATCTCATAGAGGTCCTCTGTTCCAGAGGTGACATTTAGCACCCCTTGACTCGAGCTTGAGACGAAAGATGGCTCATTGGGTGAATTCCATATAAAAACGTGGTGTCCCATAACATCCCATGAAGGAATTGAGGAGAGCTTCTCACAATCAGTGAGATCTAACAGGATCTAATCTAACTGGAAGCGGATGTATTTATGATAAAAGAACGAATGGTCATCAAGGATATTTCATTTCCTGATCATATCATAGAGGTCCTCTGTTCCAGAGGTGACATTTAGTACCCCTTGACTCGAGCTAGAGACGAAAGATGGCTCATTGGGCCAGTTCCATATAAATAAAATGGTGTCCTATTACATCCCATGAAAAGATTGAGGAGAGCTTCTCACAATCAGTGAGATGTGCACTTTTTAGTTTTTACACTCACTGATTGGGACCTACAGTTTATCACAGGTTCCGAACGGTATTTTGAGAAGCTTTTTCACGGCTAAGTACTCGATAGTGTCTCCATCACTAAGCTAGGTGACCGTCGTCAAAAGAAATGTAAGGTGGTCTGAGCAGGGATCGAACCCCCGTTCTCATGTACAAGAGCCGCCCACACTAACCATTGCACCACCGACGGCTGGTTGGCATATCTGTCCACGTACACTATTACTGGAGTATCGACCCTTTTTGCTTCCTTTTTTGGGGGATTGTACGACGTGACTAACCAACTATTGCATCAGTTCAGATCCCACTCCCTGTATGCCGATCGTTTCTGGCCACAATGGAAGCTCTAGAAATGCTTATGCTGGGTGTGACTACCATCATCAAGCCAGAAACACAGTGCACTTCAATTACAACCACATTCATCTCGGCAATGTCTTCTCGGACCGTCAGAAGGTTCTCAAGTCCCTGGAATTAGTATTCCTGAATTTAAAAACTGCTCAAGACTGCCGCAGATCTCTTAACGAAATTGCCAGCATTATGATATTCACCCTATGTAGGTGCCTGGATTAGAGACTTTCCGGGGAAATGCAGAGCGAATGAGCAGGCCAGGCTAGAGACTACCTTCCAGCTTACACAGGAATTGGAGCGTGTTGGAGAGGATTGCCGCACATGGAGAGTATTACTTATAGACGTGCGCCGAGCGACCACCAGTTAGTGGTTGTGACTATGAAAATCGAATTGGGGAAAATGTATGAAGAGAACCCACATGAAGTACCCAAACGTTTTCAATGTCTTAAAATTACAAGGCAAGTAGAAAAGCGAAGAAGTTGGAATGCATTTCGGGAATGCATTCCGTCGACAAACACAACATTGGAAGGAACACGTAACTCACTCGGAAACATCGCGACAGATAGAATTGGCTACGATCACAAAACGCAAACGAAGATATGGATATCGGACAACACATCGGATTTGATTCAAGAGGGGATAGGTTTGGGCTAAAGCTAAACGCAATTCCCACTCTGAGGACAAGAAATTTCGCTATGGTGAGAGTAGTAGGAAAATCAGCCCGTGAGCACAAGGAAGAAAATGTGGAGAATATGACTAATGACGCAGGAACAGCGTCGGGCGCTGATAATATAGAGGAACTGCATCGGATTATCGGTTGGTTATTGAACCAAAACATGAACCGGGGCCATGCCGTAAGGGACGAAATCGGAACTTACTGGCAAATACTATGAAACTCATAGATGGAGACGGCACTTCGTGAGAATAGGTGACTATGTCAATTCTAATGGAACGGAAACCCCTTTCCGCAACCGGGGTGGAGGCGAGAGTCGATAATGGAATATCAATGGGGTATCCTAGAATAGAAGAAATTGCCAGTACCATTAAAAGGATTGAGAACGAGCAAAGCTCCAGGCAAAGGCGGCATACCACCGGAGCTGCTCCGATATAACCCTACCGTCGCATACGAGGTCATCTATCCATTTATATGCAAATCGTGGTCCAACGAACAGTTTCCCGACAAGTGGACAAATGGGCTTATCATGGAACTGCACAGGGGAAACGATCGGACGGACTGTGACACCCTATTAAATACAGTATAGGGGAACAACAACAATTGTAGACTCAAATTGTGAATTGTAGACTCAAATGCGTGAGAGGATCACTACGAGACAAACGGGCAGGATTCAGACCACATCGCAACTGCGTAGACCAAACAAATACCTTACAAACTATAATGGAATAGTCGATGGAATAGCGATCTCCCTGTACCTGGTATTCGTTGATTTTGAAGAGGCCTTCGACCCTATACAGCGTAGCGCAATTTGGTCGGCATTAAGGATAACGGGAGTGCCGCTGAAGTTTGTGGAACTTATTAGGGCAATGTACACCGCCGCGGGATTAGACGTACGCCACAGTGGTATGACCAGTGATGACTTTGGGACAAATGCTGGAGTAGGACAAGAATGCCCCTTATCCCTGTTTTTATTCACGATTACTTTGGACGAAATAATGCTGAAACCTTCTTGGGGGAAGGGGTATCGTCTGGAATATATATCGAGCCCTAGAAGACCCCGATTTTTCAGATGACATCTGCCTTTTGTCCCACAAGTTAATTGATATGCAGGATATAGTTGATGAACTGGTTGTATTGGCAGTCGCAGCGGGCTTGGGGATAAATATAGAGAGGACACAGGCAATGCGCTTAAATGACTCAACGGACAACTATATAATGATCAAAAATACACGGATACAGTATGTAACGCCATTTTGCTACTTAGGTTGTATGATGCCGGCAGGCGGAGGAGTTAAAGACAACATACGGAACAGATTAGACGAAACGCGCTTGAGATTTGGCCGATTGAACAGCATATTGGGGTCAATACAAATCTCTTTGGAGGCGAAATCAAGACCATTTAACTCGTGTGTGAAATCCACCCTATTATATGGCAGTGAAACCTGGAAAATGACGACTGCGTGGCACAGGGAGTAAAGGCATTCTTGAATCACATATTCTGGCCGGACAGAAACGCAAACGCAGATCTCTGAAGGTCACCGATCAAGGAGCCTATAATCCGCCAAATGACGACGTGAAATGGGAAATGGATAGGATGTACTTTGCGGAAGCCACACGACGGCATCAAAAGAGCAGTACTGGAATGAACACCCCAATGAACTGCAATAACAAGATACAAATTTGTATGATATTAGAATTAGAAGTAATAATAGAATTCGGTGGAATTCTCTTGTAGAATCCCTTCATTTCCAAGTGGAATAAATAAAAGAAACAAACACTGTCTGATGCAGCGAGACTAAAGGTCAGGGCAAAATACTTTTTTAACTTTTGTATAACGATCAGGAAAGGGAAGAATCAACTGAATATCTACTGCGCATGTGTCAAACATTAGTCGGCAGGAGTATGTCTACTATGGTATCCTACCTATTAATTTATCTCAGATAGACGTATACAACATTTAGACCTTCTTGGAGAAATCTAAATTGTTCCCCGGTGGAACTAATTCTTAACCTAATTATCTCGTGGTATCACAAGTGAGTTGTTCATCGAATGCCACCAACACCTAAAATAATCTAGCTCGCCTTTTGCTAGACAAAGGTTTAAAGTGGCAGATGCTACTTTATTATGATAAACGTCGATCTGAAGAAACTGAAATATATATTCGGAAATATATTATTGGTCGCTCAATATGTTATCCACGGTGTCGCGCTATTGATTCCTTTACCGCGAGTTGTCATATTCCATTTGTGGTACTTCCTTTTAACCAGTCTTGATGGAATCACCTATACTGTATTACTGATCCAATGTAAAAATCGTCAGAGTTATTTGCACAACAGCATTCGAGACTAACCCATACGACTTTTTTACAGCGACGGTGACTTGATGTTTGAAATCAACATAGAGTGTTTACGGACACCATCTGCCTCTTCCAGTCATCCGATTTTCCAATTATTTATAGTTTCTTCGGGATTACTATCCTAGGGAATATATTTTATTGTCCCCATATCGGATAGTTCGACCGGCACTGGATGGGAAGTCCTCCCTCCGAAATATATATAGTGATACACCTGCCCATTGTTCAGCCACCCACAGCTCAGAGCTGCATGGTATGTACTCCACATAAACCCCCGTCCCTCATCTGAAACTTTTGACTTCGTTCCAAACCGCTCAGTTTGATTAGTTCCGACAACGCTACCAAAATCGATTCAATCAAATTCTTTTAATGAATTTTGCCTAAGGCGCCATTTTTATCGAATTTATATAACACATCGCCAAATGCCGAATACAATTCAATAAACAAAAAATCAAACTGATTTTATTTTTAGCTGAATCACATTAAGATGGACGAGTATCAATTGTCTTTATTGACTGTATTTCAAATTGTAATCATATTGTTACATTAATATTTATTTCAATTGTGCTGTAATGCTAACAAATGATTGATTCTCAAATGATTGGCATTGATTGGCTAACTTATTGTTTTGGTACTTCTACCTAAGCCATTCAATGATTGATAGACAAAGGTCATTAAAGGTTATGTCGATAATAAATATCAAACCGACTAATAAAGTAAAACTATGTCAAATTCGAGAGAGGTTTTAGTAGAACAGTTAGACATTTTTTACGATTTGCCTTTTTTGAAATCCTTTGAATGAATTGAACCCCTGAATGAAAGGACGCACATAAAATTGTACAATAGAGGCTCTATAATCCGTAATCAATAAGAATTGATGAGTTTCGAAAATTTAATTTACAGCATTTAAAATTGTATTGCTTTCTTCTTTCTTTCTTCTTCCTTTCTTCTTCCATTTGGTTGTTATTGTTGTATCCTGTGTTGTATCCTTTCGAACAATCCTTAAAATGGTTTCTGTGAAACGATTTTAAAATCCTCCAACACATGTTTGCCTCTTTATGCAGTAGTTGAATACAGTTCCCTCTTTCTGATGTAATTTCAATTTCACTACAATTCAATACACAGCTGCCGTTCAGCGGTGGGATATAAGCCTGTGAATGAGGAACGAGTTTATCAGTTTCAATTTTGCTTTTTACTTCTCCGCTCGATACGCAAAGAAACCGGAGGGAGTTTTATTTTATCATAACTAGAGAATTGAAAACTCGGGTTTCAATTTGTTAAATAATAATTTGAAATGTAAAAACAACAAATTAAGGTTAAGAAGAGTAAACATACTGGAATAGAGAACAAATTCATTTATCATTAGTGGGCCAATCTCAGTTAACTATGTTTCTATTAAAAATGCAAATTTACAACAATATTTTCCCTCCTAAACCGGTGGCGCATTATTAATAAAAATATTTCCGGACATGTTGGCGTATGATTGTTTTTTAAACGTATTACAAATTAAGTATACGTTTTTCCTACGCTGTAATTTTTTATTATTTTTGAAATTTTGAATTTTGACTGCAGTTTTATATAGCTAAGTCATAGGTTAATTTTTCCTCGCTACGCAAACAACAGTAGTGAGCTTAATCGTATCATAACTAGAGAACTGACAACTCGGGTCAAAATTGGTTTCAAATAAAACAATATTTTAAAACGAAAACAAAACAAAATAATTACTGTTTCCATTAAAAATTCGTATGTATCTGCCCGCTTAAACCTCTGGCGTATTATTAATAAAAATTTCAATTAAAAAGCTTCACTTGTTGGCGTATGATTGTGTTTTGAAACGCATTACATATTAAGTATACGTTATGTCTACCTTGTTTTTTTTCTTTTTTTTTCTCTTTCAAATGTAGACTTTCGACTACAGATTTAAGTAGATACGTAATAGCTTCGTTTTTCCTCGCTACGCAAAACCCAGCCGTGAGTTTAATCTTATCATAACTAGAGAACTGAAAACCCCTGTTAAGATTTATTAAAAATAAAATAATAATTTTAAATGTAATTAATGTTGGCGAATGAAAATTTTTTGAAACGTATTACAAACTAAGTATATGACATTCCTACGAGGCTTTACCCACTGGATGTTTTCAATACGCCATCACTTTTTTTTAATCGCCAAAACTAAAATTTTTCGAATAAAAAATCGCTAAAACGCCTTCATGTGTATATCTCGGAAACGGAGCATGCTATCGATTTCCAAGCGATTTTTTTAATCAAAAAATTTTAGGTTTAGCGATTTTAAAAAAAAGTGATGCCATATTGAAGATTATTTATTACTTTTTCGATTGGAGGCACCGTTTTTGAGTCATAGCGATTTTCGTATTATAGCGATTTTCTTATTTTGGCGATTTTTTAAAAACCCGTACATAAGTTTCAGTCGGGTGAACCAACATAATCATACCCTCACCCTAAGTCATCCATTGCGTGGGAGGTTTGTTAAAAAACGCCCATACTCAAAAGTTACCATATTCAATAGCAGATTGACATTGCGCTAAATATTATTAAATGCCCAAATTAGTTTCCCTCCCATTTATTTATGTGCGAGGTACAAAAATTGGGATGCATTTTGCAACATTTTGATCAGTACCAAATTTTATTAAGATCGGTAATGATTTATTGGAGATAGCGAGTCGGCCAACCGGAAATACGCCTAACTTTTGTATGGGAGGTACAAAAATGAGCCTGGCACAATAGTCAGTCATTAATTACACAGTAGCTTTTAGCAAAATATTGCCTGGTACCGAATTTTGTTAAGATCGGTTGTAGTTTACGAGAGTTATCATTTCGATCAATCGGTTATCCGCCCAACTTTTATACGGGAGGTACCGGAATCGGCGTGGCAAATATTGACTAGTACAAACATTCATAAGGATTGGTTCGGTTTTGCGGGACTTCTCGTGCCGAACAATCAGACGGCCAAACAACTTTTGTATGGGAGGAACCGCAATGGGCGTGGAAAAATCGCCCTTGTTTTAATCGCCGATTGGTGTTTGATAACGTGAAGCCTTATACCTAATTTCATTAAGTTCGCAAGTGTTTCACGCGATTTATCGGATTGACAACCCGGACGAATATCCTGTTTTATATGGGAGGTACCAGAATGGGCGTGACAATCTCGCCCCAAACTCAGTATTGACAAATAATAGTCACTGTGTGTTTCATTTGGTTACGCATTAAATGATGTATACCTCCATTCCTATGGGTACACAAATTCTTCGATACGAATTGGACCACTTTATGAAAAATGCTCCGTTTCCGAGATATGGGCATTTTTTGTAGTAGTTTCATATTTTCGATCAAAATTTGGGATAGATAGTCGTGGGTATTATTATTTACCCCATTTCTCTGTAGGTAATGGGTAATAGTGATGTGTTACTCCTCATTTTCGTGGGTAGCTTCCCATTACTTTCCCCATTACCCTGTGGGTAATATGTAAACGTTCATTACACATTCCCCACGACGATGTGTATGGAATTCACATTGGGGGGGGGGGGGGGGTAAATACGAACTCTGCTCCTACGTTATGGTTTATTTATTATTTTTTGAAATTTAAACTTTTGACCACAGTTTTATGTAATAGCTAAATTTTTCCTCGCTACGCAAAAAAAATTAGTCGTGAGATTAATTTTATCATAACTAGAGAACTGAAAACTCGGATTAAAATTTGTTATAAATAAAATAATAACTTGAAATGTAAACAAAGCAAATTATTTCATGTTTCCATTAAACATTTGAATCTACAACAGTATTTGCCCTCTTAAAGCGCTGGCGTATTATTAATAAAAATTTCAAATAAAAAGCTGCACTTGTTGGCGTATGAGTGTTTTATCAAACGTTTTGCATATTAATTATACGTTACGCGTACTTTGTGTTTTTCTTTTATTTCTCTTTTAAATGTAGACTTCTGACTACAGTTTAATGTACGTAGGTAATAGTTTGACTCGTCCATCGACATACATATGTTTGGACAGATTTTTTGTATTTGTGTTATTTCAATCATGGTGTAGATCTTAGTTTCGAAAATATACTTATGTCAGCTGGATCTGTGCAATACTTTTATTACTTTTTGAGGACGATCCCGTTCAATTGGGCGCCGTCATTGATGAAGATCATTTGGGCTCTTTTTATGGCATTTGAAAATCATTCTCACACTCACACATTATTTCGTAAAAAATAGTCACCAGTTTTCCTCGTTCTTGCGGAATTTAGCGGTCCTTGTGAAATAGTCACTAGTATTCCTCTTCGTTGAGGAATATATCCTTCCATGGCTTATCCAAAGATAATATCAATACCCCACATGGGTACTGATCATTCGATTATTTACCATTTTCACCAAAAGGCAAAAGCTATTTCGATTTTGATGCTTGAATTTGAAAATAAAATATAGATAATAATAGGGCTTATTGCTTTATGGCCGTCGGTGTTTCAACTGTTACTGTGCGCGGCTGTAGTGCGAGAGAACGTGGGTTCGATCCCTGATCTGACTACCGTGCACTTGTTTCGACAACGGCCACCTCGCTTAGTGACGGCGACCCTATCAAGTAATAATCCATGAAGTAGCTTCTTATAAAACCGTTCGCAAGTTTAAGGACAACGTATTGTAACAACAAAATATTTGGCGTATGATTAATAATAATTCAAATACACAAAACTACACTTCAGAGCGAATACTTATTTCAAATGTGTTGTATTTTAAATATTCTTCATAAGACTATTAAGATTTTCAAATAAATGTATTATAATTCTAAACAAAATTAGATAAAACACATCGGTCTGGCAAATTCATGAATATACAAGTTCCCACGAAACGGAAAATTTTTTTTGTCCGTTCCTGGGAATGCTCTTGATATGGAAAACATATCTTGCATTCTGGAATCACGGGAAATTGAATATTTTTCACTCGGATTCGAAGAATAATTTTCGGTTTTGATGCTTGAAATTGAAAATAAAATATAGAAAATAGAAAGGCTTATTGCTTTGTGGCCGTTGTGCGAGAGAACGTGGGTGCGACCCCTGATCTGACTACCGTGCACTTCTTTCGACGACGGCCACCTCGTTTAGTGACGGCGACACTATCGAGTAATAAGCCATGAAGTAGATTCTTAAAAACCGTTCGCAAGTGGTGTAGGCTGTAGGTTCCAATCAGTGAGTGAAAACTGGAAAGTGCAAAGCTGAGTGACTGTGAGAAGCTCTCATCTCTTACCAAGTCATGTTGTTGTCCCTTCATGGGATGTAATGGGAAAATATTTATTTATTTATTTATTGCTTCTGTCATTTTTTGAAACTACTAAAGTCAAGAAATCATGACTAATAAGTAGTTTCAATACATTTTGTTTTCAGTTTAATTTCTGCGCCATGTACAAAATTTCCCTTGACTTTCAAATCCACCACTTATATTTCACCATCTAGTGTTTTCAACTATTGTTGGCTTGTCGACGTGTATTATGTATCCGTTTTTAAAAAAAATATTAATTTTTTAAATGAACAATTTTCGAAGTAGAAACTGAGTATAACCATAGAAAAATAAAAACCATGGATGACTCATTTTCTTAATCACCATTTTCACCAGAGGGCACATGCTGTTTCCGTGCGACCAGTTTTCACTCGGATGCGACAAAAAAGCACTCAAACATAATTTTTATTTCGATTCTGTTGTTTAAATTTGAAAATAGAATATAAATAATTGAAAGGTATATAGCTTTTGACAATTCACAAGGCAAAAAAGCATGTGTATATAGTTTTTTCAATATTTTTTGTTTCCAGGGAAATTTACCCATATCCTCCAATCCGGCGCCATCTAGAAAATTTCCCTTTACTTTCAAATCCCCAACTTACTCTTTCACCATCTATGGTTTTTCATTTATCTATAGTATCACAGAAAAAACCCGGGTTCGAATTTAATAACTCTAACGCTAAACATTCCAGTATATGGAAATTCAAAAAAGGTGCCATGAAAGAAAACTTTAGTTTGATTTCTTTCTTATCGATTCTGTCATCACTAAAGGTCAGAGGTTGGCTCACAACATTCCATACAACATAGAGGAAACACATGAGGATAAAAACATTCTGTTTTGATTTCCTTCTTATATCTGAGATTTTGAAGGACGGGAGGGTAACACTCATCCCTTTCCAAGTCATGTTGAATCAAAATTCATTTCAAATGTTACAGCAAACGAGAACCTATCAATAAGTTATTCGGCATCTTTTTGTTAACATACAAACGTCAAGTCCGCTTGTACTGTCTGCTGCCACAATGGTATTAGTTAAGAGCGACAGTGGCAGCGACTGCGAAAAGGAAAGCTCTTATTGAAAGCCAAAAATCCTCTTGTTACTTCAATGCTTCATAAAGACTGCTTATAATTGATGATTGTGGAACATCTGACAGGGTTTTTGTTTCCTTTTAAAAGGCAGCCATGATTGAAGTGAAATCGAAACGTACATAAGCCCTCGGTTGAAGTGTAATCCATATGGCCATCTGTCAGCCAGCAACAGTGACAGAAGGATTTCAAGAATACAAAAATACAAATGAAACATAAGTATTCCGAGTATTATTGCGCAACATGGCAATGTGGGAATAATTGAAATTGAGGACAAGGCCATATGTGTAATTAACTTCTAAGTTTATATGAAACTTCGTTACTGCCTCATAATCGAAATGTGGAAGCAGCTTTGAAGGCGACGTTAGGAACAGGATTTCCAAAAATTTACTATTTAAAAATGGTTTATAGCTAAACTTTCTTCGCATGAATTGCTTATAATAGTCAAATAGATATGGACTATGGGAAGTAAATAAAACTGAAACTTGAAAGTTTGTGATGTCCTTAAACTAATCAACCGTTAATTTTATGGCATTTTCTATTAATTACTTTTGGTGATTCCCTTGGACTTATACATTTGTACTGATCAATAAATTTTTATGTGTTTCTTTTTATAAATTAAAATAACACTAATGGGTTTATTTTGGGTGGATTATATTTTGTGTCATAGATATATTTACATTAAACATATTTTATTCTTTTGCAGTGGGCCATTAATTAAATTCGCCACTAAACATCCCACACCAATTAAAGCTAAATCATTAACAAGTTCATTTCCTGGCAGTATCATAAAATATTTAGTTCCTCAAAGTGCCACCAATGAAGTATAAGTATTTGCTTGAAAGGGCGTTATAACATATCAATGTTTATCGGAAAATTTCACTAATATCTACCTAAGTTGAAAATAAGTAGGTTTTCCATTATATCTTTTGATCGTACAAGCAGCTAGCGCCATTAATTTTCCGTATACTAAATATATAGGCTAATGTTTTAATCAGCATTTTCGTGGCCTGCTATTGGTACTGTCTCTAATCTAGGCCCCCGTCGTCGCAAGAATTCCAGAAGATTGGTGCAGCAATCAAATTTTTATTATAACGTTCTATTGTTTCACTTGCACTTACGTGTCTTCAATTGGAAACGTGTTCTAACAACAATATCTTTGGCGTATGATTAATAATAATTCAAATACACAAATCTACACTTCTGAGCGTATACTTATTTTAAATTTGTTTCATTTTAAATATTATTCATACGATTATTAAGATTTTCAAATAAATCTATTATACTTCTAACAGAATTTGAATAAAAAACAACGGTCTGGCAAATACAGGAATTTGTATATTCCCATGAAAACGGAAAATGTATTTTGCGTTCACGGGAATGCCCTTGAAATGGAAAACATATCTTGCATTCTGGAATCACCGAAAATTGAAACAAAAATATACAAGTTATTTAATTTTGTTTTATCATCTTGTTAGTGTAGAAATTAGTTATATTTACTAAACAGTTCGTTGAATTGTGTTGGAATAATATTGTGTTATTCGTCCATTTCCTGTATTCCCAATTGGTTTAATTTGAAAAGTATTTTCGAGTTCTCAAAGCCGTGAATGAGTATTAATTTGTCAAAGTTATTTTTTAAATGGGCGTTGTTTTTACGTAGTATACTCCGCTATGTGACACTGATGGGAATAATGTCTTTTATTTTTTGACGACAATTTGGAGGAAGATTTAAAATTTTGTCTTTCAAAACAATTCATAGTCAGTGAAAAGAGGCCATATGATCTCTACAGTACTGATGCAATGGAATGCTCCAGACCTTCTTTATCTTATACAACAATTTTACCCCATATTTTGATATCAGAAAGCTGTACATGAGGCTTTTATGACTTTGTCAGAATAGAAACGCAATACAAATCGTTGCAGGCAAAATATTGTAGCAAGGAAACGTGCGGTTTTTTGTTTCAATTTTTTGCCTTTTCAGCGAAAAATGTAAGACACGTGTACTCGGTTTCATGATAATAAACATTTTAATAAATGCCCCTTGGATTTCGGGGATACAATTTTGTAAAACGGGCCAATAAAAAGTGCAATAATTCCAAAACTGTTTTAAAATTATACGACTATAACTCTTCCTTTTTTAGACCTTTTACAAAGGATATCTACTTATAGATAAGGAAAATTTGTTTGTTTAAATACTGACTGTTTTATTCATATACTATCGAGGAATCGTGCACAAAACATTAACATTTCTAATTTTTCCAGCAATTGTTTTGAACTCATCTCTTATAATTTTTGCAAACCAACTTGTATAAATGAAATAGGTGAAAATTAACAAATTTCCCTGTAAAAGAAAACTTTGGAAAAAATATTTTGCTATGGTGTTTTTTGTTTTGTATAAACACACCAATATGCCTTTATTTATTTATTGATACTCATATAGCAACCGAGTCCTTTGGGCCATATTTGGTTATATTTTGTTTTCAAATACAAATAACCAAATCAAACCAAAAACGATTTTTGCGTGTTTTTTCGTCGTATCCGGGTGAGAAGTTGTCGTACAGAAACAACCTTTGCCATCTGGAGAGAATGGCGAATAATAGAATGCACCACCTAGGATATTTCTACCTACTCTGCTTTATGCAAAGATGGAGGTAAAGAAAAAATTTCAATTTCAGCTACTTTCTTATATTGGAGATTTTTATAAAAACTTCTTCCACACGAATTGGACCACTTTAGAAAACCCTTAGAAACCATCCAAAATTGGAAATTTTTTCGATTATAGAAATGTTTTCTAATTTCTTCATATTTTCCATCCAAAATGGGGTGGGCTACCCTGAATAACCCAGTACCCATTGTCGTGGGTAACTACCCATTATTTTACCCATTACTCTGAGGGTAATGGGTAAGCGTGATGGGTAATTCCCCATTGTCGTTGGTAACTACCCATTATTTTCTCCATTACCCTGGAAAATGGGTAATCGTGATGGGTAATTCCCCATTGTCGTGGGTAGCTACCTATTATTTTCCCCATACCCTGTGGGTAATGGGTAAAATATAGTTACCCATTCCCCACGGAATTAATAATGCATTACCCACAGTAACCCATTTTCCAGGAAATACTAATCCCGAAAAAAATCAAACGATTGTTTTTAATAATGCTTAACTAGTAAATACAATGAGAATTTGAAAGAAAGTGCATGATTTTCTTTAATATTTTCACTATCACGTTCCTCAATAGAATGGTTTTCCCCATAAATTACAATTATACGGAATTAGAACCAAACGAAGACTTTTTCGAAGACCAAATGACTGCTGATATGGATTCGGGTGTACCAGATGAAGAAGAACTTGAGACTACTACAATAACTACTGCCGTGAAATAGCATTATAGACCTTATGAAAAGCAACCTTGTGGCGATTTTTTACGAGAAATCTATTTCTGTGGCAGCAAAAGTGGAAGATTTTCCCATGTATAATTTCATTTCCTTCTTATCGTATATAGGAAATGGACAATTTTTTATATGAACTAATGCCCATAATTTTGGGCGATTTCTCATATTTCACGTGGGTCAATTTTCATAAATACTTAGTCTAAATTTCTATTGTCTTTTTGTGCAATTTTTCATATATTTTGGGCGATTTTGAATTTGGACCATTTTTCATATATTTTTTTTTTTGTGACAGTCTACTGACATGGCCTAGGCAGCGAAATCGGCGCAGCGGATATAAGAATTCTCCGCCTTATCTCAAGGTTGAGGATGTTGATTTAGTTTACGGCAGATCCGAGGTATATAAATTCGTCCACTACCTCGAAGTTATAACGGTTATCAAAGTTCACGCTGTGGTCTAATCGCGTGGAGGCCCTGTTCGTTGAAACCAATAATTTTGTCTTGTCCTCATTTACCGTCAGACCCACTTTTGCTGACTCCTTCTCAATTCTCGCAAAGCACCGCAGTTAGAAATGTAACTGTGCGCTCAATGATATCTTTATCATCACCATACGCGAGCAGCATGTGACTTTTGCTGCTGATGGTTTTATTCATGTTGACAGCAACTTTTCTCAGAATAATCTCTATTAAGATATTAACGAGATCGCACGATAGGGTGTCACCTTGTCGGTGGCCTCGCTTAGTGTCGAAAGGTTCGGTATGATCTTTACCAACTTTCACTGCGGATTTGGTGTTCGTCAGGGTCATCCTGCTAAGGCGTATGAGTTTTGCAGGAATACCAAGCTCAGACAGTGCTTGCTTTGTAGAGTTTCGAATCGAAGGCAGCCTTACAATGGACAAGTATATGATAGGAGTCGATTTGGTTTTGGTGGGTTTTTCCCAGCATTTGGCGTAGCGTGAAAATATGGTCAGTTGTTGACTTTCCAGGCCTAAAGCCACACTGGTATGGTCCAATCAGGTCAGCGATAATTGGCTATAGTCTTTCGCACATTATACTTGATAGAACCTTATATGCTATGGATAAAGGCTTATTCCACGGTAGTTGGCACAAAGACTCGGGTCACCTTTTTTTAACATAGGGCAAAGTAGACTGAGATTCCAATCGCCAGCAATACATTCGTCTACCCAAATTTTGCTAATGAGCTGATGCATGCAACTTATCAGCTCATCGCCGCCCCCCTCAAATAGCTCCCCCGGTAATCCATTACCGCCAGCAGCTTTGTTGTTCTTAAGCCGGGAAATAGCTGTTCTAACCTTGTCTTGGTTAGGAGGGGGCAATCGACGTCGACGTCCAAATTAGCGCGGAGAAACTATATCTGCATATTCCCAACATGCTCTGCACATCTGCGATGAGATTTCCATCCTTGTATTTAAAGAAGGTGACCCTCCACCATGTCCATTAGTTCTGTTTTTGACTTCTTGGTAGAATTTTCCAGCTTCGTTCTTCCTTCCATATATGTCACTTTGCTCACTGTCTCGTTTTTTCCACTGCCGTTTCACTTAAGAGACGGTTTACCTCCCTTCTTTTTCCCTATACCGCTCAGTCGCAGCTCGTGCCACAATTGACTGAAGCACTGTCATTAGTGCAACGTTCTTTTCATCATTTGCAGTGCGACACTCTTCATCTTGCCATGGTTTGTCGCGAAGTTGTTTCCAAAACGAAGTACGATTGTTGCGGCAGTTTTTATAGAGTAGGTTCTTTCCACTGCGGTTCAGGATCGTAATCGGGAGGGGAGGATCTGTGCTAAAAGTGTCGAGAGCTTCCTTGAGTAGGCTCCGCCTACCTCTGATACTTGCAGCTTTTCGATATCTAGTTTTCTCTACGTCTGATTTCGTATGATTTTAGCTCTACTTTATTTTGCGTGAACATTTGCTGCTACCAGGTAGCGGCCAGAATCGATGTTAGCTCCTCTGATTACTCTTACGTCCATTACACTGGTTGCATGCCTTCCTGCAATTACTACGTGATCAATTTGGAACTTCGTTCTATGATCAGGGAATACACAGAAAACCTTGTGGCAGCCTGAATAAAGATAATGCCAGCCTTATAATTTTCGATCACATCTGCTAATTGGATACTTCTATATAGAGTTCTTATATTCCAAGTGTATATCCGTAAATCGTGGTCCTTATAACGTTTACGGCGGTCGTCAGCAAATAGAGGTTGTTTATATTTTATTTATCGTTTACCTAAACACATTCACTGTCATTATGAACGATGGCGGCAGGCAAACCCAATTCACCGTATTTTTTATATACTGCCAAGATATTTGATTGCAGCTATCCATTATGGTTCAAACGCTGACCAGGATGCAATATGTCGAACCCGGTCGTATGAATAGTAGAAATGAATGAGGCGTACGATTGTTGATAAAATATATTTCACTGTAAGCACAAATTCAAAATCATATATCTCTTTACGAAATTCAAACTTCTGAATAATACTTAAGGATATATTTAACCATCATACACATCTCTAACTATCATATACATTGCCTTACTCATAATAGAATTATTTTTACATTCAGTCCATTTTTTAATCAGAAAAAATAGTAGGACAAGTAGAAATGTAAAAAACTATAATTTTAAATTTTTCTTTGCTATAGAAAAGAAATGGTTTTGGAAAAAACAATAAATTTAACAAAAATCCCTTCTTAACCCCATTGAAATTTAATATTTTAATAATGATTCAATTATGTGGAAATCCAGATAGGTGCCATGAAAGAAATTGTACGTATAATTGCGACTGTTTAAATTGCCACCAAAAATTGAGTCACAAATTACAGCCCTACTTGTTTCTGCAATTGGTTACGTATGATTGATTTGAATTCAAATTGAGTAAATATCAATCATACGTCTGCTAATACTAATATCTCTACTTACCATCACTACTCGGAATGCCAATATTAAATTCCAATTATCCATCACAATCTTCCTAATCTACCTGAAAGACAACAACTTAATTAGAATATGTTAAAGTGTCCTCTAATGTCATCTAAAAAGTCACAAAACAAGCAAATAGCTTATTTGAAACCCAACAGAAGCTTAACTTTGTTATGTACATATTGTATTGTTAGATTGTAGCAAGCAAATTGTTGATTTGGTCTTAACTGATTGTTTTCGTTGTCTGTGTTTTTGTTTATCTTTTTCCAGGAATCAAGCAATTTTCTGCCATCCTATGAAGCTATATCCTTTGCTGTTAAAAGTATTGCGACGAAACTTAATTGGACGCAAGTTGATATATTCGTTGGTGGTAAGTAATAAAATGGAAACACAAAGCGGTTAAACGTTAATTAATCTACTAAAATCTGTATATATGTATGTGGGCGAGAATAAATGTACAAAAAATCAGATTCAATTATAATTTTATTAATATATATGTATATAGATTCAATTTATTATATTCAATTCAATACCAATTCAATTAAATTTGTAACACTATCTTTTATAATGTCCTGGGGCAGCACAGAGGTATTCGATTTAGTTTTTTATCTATAAGAATCTAACCGCAGCGGTATCGGTTATGTAGCATACCAAATTCACTATTGATAGGCATGGTCAAATCAGGACAATTGTGATACCAAGGGATGCCATGTTTCATCAGTATCGTTGAACATATAGATTAGGCAGGATAAGGTAGAAGTGAATGGAACTATTGTCCCATCCATCTCTACAACCTGATCCCTGTAGCTCAAGTAATCCACTATGCAGTACCTAATCCCAAAGTTGTGCCTCTAATACATTTACTAGTTATGATCGTGAGATCCAGGGAAGAGGTTATGCGCCTTCGCTTGAGTAATATATACATAGATAATATCAATGATCCCATGATCCCATGATAAGACCGGTTTTATTGATTCCACTACAACTGTTAGGATTTATTAATTTTTATTTCGTATTAAAATAAATCTGCAATTGGTGAATTAAGTGTCAACAATTTGGGAGATATTTCATAACGCAATGTTGATATAACTGAAAATGTATCTGTGAAATCGCATTTATTATTTTAGAAAAATGCTGACGTATGATTAATAAATATTAAACTTGTACCACAGGGCGTATAATTGTCCTTAAAATATATTACATAGATTCTACTTCTACTTCGATATTCATTAAGTTCTGTACGATATTTTAACGTCAGAATACAATTCTACGAAAGATCTAACTATCATTCACATCGCAGACCTAACTAGCCTTGTGAGTACATCCTGGATTGGAAGTAACATTTACGTTTGAATTTTCTTCTAAATCAGATAGTAATATTTGCTAATGTGCAAGAAATTGCACTTCAATGAAGCAAATTGAATTGCAATTATAATGTTGTCTTTATTATGGAAAATATATGATTTTGCAATCGAAGAATATTTAAAAAAAAAATTAAAGTGTTTAGGAGAAAATCTTGCTCAACCAAGATTAGTAATATTTTCCAATATCCTAACAAAGACGTATGATTAATAAATATTAAACATGTACTCAGTGGCGTATGATTGTTCTTAAAATATATTACATACATTATATTTGTACTATGATATTCATTTAGTTCTGGACGATATTTCAACGTCAGAATACAGTTTTACAAAAGAACTAACTATCAATCACATCACAGACCTAAATAGCTTTAGGAGAAATAACATTTTTCAATATCCTAACAAAGAACCCCTGATTGCTTCATTTTCTTTTGTGGAGTTGCATATGATGGTTTCTCAGATTTTGGTATGAATATCCTCTTGGAATCTTACCATTTAACAGCAACAAACGGTAGCTGGATGCATTTTCAATAACCCTCTTGGAATCTCACCATTTAACAGCAACAAACGATAGCTGGATGCATATTATATAAAGGTTCAAAATCCAGGGAACCAAATATTGCTGTTCTCTTTATAACAGGTACTGGACAAGGTCATTTGATTTGTAAGGTATCAAATTGCCCAGTTTCCATTTTAATGTTTAATTTGTCACGATATTTCCTAAGTAGGTACAAAAAATTAATTGGTATTTATTTAATATTTATTTCATATTGAAATAAATCCCGAAACCCAAAACCAAATTATATAAGTATCTAAAAACTTGTGAAATAAGATCCAACGATTTGGGAGATATTTCATACTGAATCTTAAATAATTTTGAACGAAAATATATCTATAACAACAAATTTATTATTTTATAAAAACGCCTACGTATGATTAATAAAAATTAACTTGAACTCAGGGGTGTATGATTGTTCTTAAACTATATTTCAAACTAACCATACTTAAAATTTTGCTATGAGTTTTATTATAAATCCCAAAACCAAATTATATAAGTATCTAAAAATTTGTGAAATATGATTCAACCATTTGGGAGATATTTCATACTGAATCTTAAATAATTTTGAACGAAAATATATCTATAACAACAAATTTATTATTTTATAAAAACGCCTACGTATGATTAATAAAAAATTAACTTGAACACAGGGGCGTATGACTGTTCTTAAACTATATTTCATATTAACCATACTTTCAATTTTGCTATGATTTTTATTCATTTATGTACGAATTTTAAACCTCTAAGTACAAATTCACGAAATATCTAGCTATCACCCACATCGCAGACCTAAATATCCTTGGGAGTAGACCACTGTTTGGAAGTTATATTTGCATTTGAACTATTTTAAAATCAGAAAGGAATATTTACTTATGTGACAGAAATAATATTCTTGGGGAGTAACATGTTATGGCTTCTCTGATTTTGGAATGAATACTACCTAGGATTCTCACAGTCTAACGAAAAAAATGATAGCTGGATGCAACTTGGATAAGGGTTGAAAAGCCAGCAACCCAAATGTTCAGTGCTCTTTAAAACAATCACTGAACAGATCCATGAGATTTGTGAGATTTCGAACTTCCCACTGTCCAATGTAGTGTTTCACTAGTCACGATATTTCCTTACCAGGAACAAAAAATTAATTTAATTTTTATTTCATATTGAAATAAATCTCAAAAACCAAAATCAAATACTATCCAAAACTGGAGAAATAAGTCACAACGATTTGGAAGATGTTTTATAGTGAATCTTTAATATAACTGAAAAAGTATCTATGAAACCCATTTATTATTTTAAAAAAACGCTGACGTATGATTAGTAAAAAATTTAGCTGTGCACAGGGGCGTATGATTGTTATTAAAATATATTCAATTCATTTCATTTTCATTCTACTTCTGCTGCGATTTTCATTTATTTTTGTACGAAATTTAAACTACTGAGTTCAATTTCTCGAAAGATCTAACTATCAAACAGATCACAGACCTAAATTGCTTTACCCACAAAAAAATTATGTTTCAGAATTACATTTGCGTTAGAACTATTTTAAAACCAGATCAGATATTTAAAATCAGATCAGCTGGATGCAGATTGAATAAAGGTTCAAGCGCCAGGGAACCAAAATTTCGAGTTATCTCTGTAACAAACAATAGACAGGCCCATATGATTTGTGAGGTTTCAAATATTGAAATAAATCGCAAAAACGATAACATAACAAAATCCAATAACTTTTATGTAGCTGAAAATTACCCATTTAATATTTTAGAAAAATTCTGATGTATGATTAATAAAAATTCCACTTGAACTAAGGAGCGTATGGTTGTTCTTAAAATACCCTTGCTTAATGATTTTCATTCATATTCTGCGATGTGTTCAGAAAGACAAATTAGAGACTGATTGGTCGCAATTATTTCACTTGATTATTATAATTATTTCGTCTTGACTTCGTCTTTCTAATGGGAACAACGGATAGCTTGATGTAGCTTGTATAAAGGTTAAGGTTTATATTTTTTTAGAAAAACCTTGACGTATGATTAATAACAATGTCATTTGAACCCCGGGGTGTATGACTGTTCCTAAAATATAGTTCATATTATCTGTATTCTGTACGAAATTTAAACTGCTGAGTACAGTTTCACAAGAGATCTAACTATCAACCACATCATAGACCTAAATAGCTTTACCCACAAAAACTTATGTTTCAGAATTACGTTTGCGTTTGATCTATTTCAGTTGGATACCAATTGTATAAAAGCTCAAGCGCTAGGGAACCAAAATTTTGAGTTATCTCTGTAACAATCACTAGACACGTCCATGTGACGTTCCAAATATTGAAATTGATCCCAAAAACCAAAACCAAACAAAATCCAATAACTGGTGAAATAAGTTCCAATTATTTTGAAGATATTTGAAAATGCCCTATTCTGAAAATGCCCTATTTATTATGCCCACTTGAACTAAGGAGCGTATGGTTGTTCGTAAAATACCATTGAGAAACCCTTGCTTAATGATGTTCATTCATATTCTGTGATGTGTTCAGAAGGACAAATGAGAGAGTGATAGGTCTCAATTATTTCACTTGATTATTATAATTATTTCGTGTTGAATTCGCCTTTCTAATGGGAACAACGGATAGCTTGATGTAGCTTATATAAAGGTTAGGGTTTATATATTTTTAGAAAAACCCTGACGTATGATTAATAAAAATGTCATTTGAACCCAGGGGCGTATGATTTTTCTTTTAAATATAGTTCATATTATCTGTATTCTGTACGAAATTTAAATTGCTGTGTACAGTTTCACGAGAGATCTAACTATCAACCAGATCACAGACCTAAATATCTTTACCCACAAAAACTTATGTTTCAGAATTACGTTTGCGTTTGATCTATTTTAAAATCAGATCAGATATTTAAAATCATATCAGTTGGATGCCGATTGTATAAAGGCTCAAGCGCTAGGGAACCAAAATTTGGAGTTATCTCTGTAACAATCCCTAGACAGGCCCATGTGATTTGTGACGTTCCAAATATTTAAATTGACCCCAAAACCAAAACCAAATAAAATGAAATAAATGGTGAAATAAGTTCCAATTAATTTGCAGATATTTGAAAATGCCCTATTGCTCTATTCTGAAAATGCCCCATTTATTATTTTAGAAAAATTCTGACGTATGATTAATAAAAATTCCACTTGAACTAAGGAGCGTATGATTGTTCTTAAAATACCATTGAGAAATCCTTGCTTAACCACGTTCATTCATATTCTCCGATGTTTTCAGAAGGACAAATGAGTGACTTATTGCTCTCAGTTATTTCACTTTCAATTTCATCTTGGATTTTCCTTTCTCATGGGAACAACGGATAGCTTGATAGCTGATGAAGCCAAAATAAACTATCCACTTTTTGACTGGAACTGGAAACGTACATTTTATGTTTGGGGGTCTAAAACTTCGTATTGTAAAGCTTTTCGTTAGTCACAATATTTTCCAAGCCGGAGCCTAATGGCACAAAATTGTTCCTAAATTCTTGTACTCAATTTAATTTTAAATCCTTTTTTTCAAACTAAAAAAGAATTTAAAATTTCAATTAAATACCTTTTCCTTCGTTTGTAAAATGTATCACTTAAGATTTGAAAATAACTTAATTTTCTCTTAACACTTCAATGCCAGTTTCCTTTCATCTCAATTGTGTTGTTTTGTTGTTCTTGAGTTTATATGTAGATATTCCTATATTTGTCCTTGTAGAGAAGGAGTGTAGGAAAATTTACATTTTAATTTAAGTTTCGCTCTTTAGATGTCTGAGCAACCGAACGTTAACAGCAAATTTTTGGTCAAAGGTGATAAACGTTGCCGCTGCTAAACATTCGAAGATTTCTTGTAGGTACTGTTCCAGAAAATTCCTTTAAAAATATGGTTTGGGACATCACCTTATCTCAATTTAGAATTTGGTAGTTATATTTTTCAAAAGGACGACAGACGATTCTTAGCATCTCCCCACCTGTCCATCTGTTTTGTGAGTATGTGTTTGAAATTGCTTTGTTAACTTTGTTCCTTAGATTTTGTGTAGCGACAAGTAGGCAGCATCAAGTGTGCGTGTAGTTTAAAAATTTTCAAAATCATCATCGAATGGAAAGAAGAGTAAATGTTGCTTTGTAATGACCTTTCATGATATTCAGGTCCTTTCACTGCCAGAGAATTGGGTGAATCAACGACGATGGGACTTTTTAGATTTCCAAAGAAAACGAAACAAAACAAGAAATCAACCACTCCCAAAGACAATGAGTCATTGAGGCAAACGACATAACGATTTTTTAGTAAGTTATTAGAGCGGGAAATTGAAAATAATTTTAGCAACAAATACACATACACACACACACGCATACTTGTGTGGAAGAGAGATAAACAAAACGATAAAACGAAACTTATATCTAAATTTTATTACACCTACACCACACAAATACAGTGTTAAAAGTAGTTATATGTGTATACAGTTGTTTGTTAATATTCTGCTGGCGATGTTGAAGGTATTTTTAAACGAATTCAAATCCAATTTAAATTTAAATATTTTTCAATCTCGTTTAACTGATGGTAAGTTGAATTTTGAATCGATATTATAAATATTTAATTTACAAACTTTTTTAGTGTTAAAAACACATTGCAATATAAATTTATTGTTTACAACAGACCAAAGAAAAGGAAAAGTTTATTGAAAATAAAAATTTTTTTTTACAATCGTCCTTTTTTGTTATTATCCTACTAGTATTTTACAATATATGTAGATTAATGTGGACCCTCAATGAATGGGAGTTCTGAAAACTCATCTGTTCCAAAAAAACCGGTTAGTTTTGTGTGCGGTTAGGTTAAAAAAAATTTGACGAAAATATGAGCTCGATCGGTTGAAAATTGACGTGCCGCTCGCGGTTTGAAGTTTGTGGAGCCTTCGAGCTCATATTTTTGTCAATTTTTTTTTAACCGAACCCTTCAGAAAACTAACCGGTTTTTTTGGAAAATCGATAAAAATAAAATAAGGTCCACCTTGATGTAGATGTTTAATATTTAATTCTAAATTTATAAATCCTTTCGTGTCAAAGGTGTAAATAATTGTTCACACCAAACTTTAAATATACACGCAAAGGTAAAAACTTTTAGAGACCTTTTGGCGCAAACACAATTATTTTGCAGCAAAAATAATTCGTTTGGTATTATATTTTATTCTTTATTAATTTATGAGAAGTTCATTTTATGATTGCTCTCAAAAATTGATACTATTCCCGCAAACAAAAAATGTGTATCATAAAAGTCGATTCATTTATTGTAAACGATATTTCATTTACCCCAAAATTATCACAATATTTTATTGTGGCAAATATAGGAACCCGTTTATTACACTGTAAGTAAAATTTGAAGTTTTGAAATGCCACACAAAAACACCGAGACACCCCAACTAATTTTTGGGTCATAGAATCCAGTGCACTCCGTTTTAAAAAGTTTGCTCAAAATACCGAGATATTTCGATTTTATATTTTAAATTTGTAGTAGATTTAAGGTGATATTTGATTTTGAGGGAAAACCTTCAAAAGCTCTTTTTAAAGCAATTTATAAATTTTTTTTCGACAAAATGTTACCGTTGAAATAATAGACATCTATTTGGAAGCAGAATTAGTTTACCTCTTACAATTTTGGGCCATAAAAATTATAATAATTTTGGGATTCGGGATTTTGGGATTGGCATCCCTATTTCAAACAGATGCTAGTTACAACATATATATCAAAGTTTTCACTTTGACATATTAGTCCCTAACTGCCGCTATAGATGTTAACACATCAAAAATATAAACATTTTATTGACCATTTTGAAAAAATTGAAAAATGAGTGACGAAAATGGAAATCACATTGCGAAAAATAATATGTTTTATTTTGTGTGTGGAAAATTTACACCGAAAAATCATCGACGACATTTGGTTGAAGATGCCCTCAAAGCTTACAATCAGTATTTTTTGTTTTCCCCCCGCAGAAGACTTGCGAAATGTAGATCATGCACCTTAATTTACGTGCATCAGATGTTTTAGTGCATTAAACAAAAGGTGGAAATTACGGCGATATTCGATGCCATTTGGACTTCCAATGATGTGGACCGATCCATGGGAACATGATACAGAAAATTGCTACGCGTGCAAGAAAGATGTAAATGGTCTCAATCGAAACAGTAAGTTCATTTAGATAGACTATATATGGAATACACAATAATTTACTCTTATAGAACGATCCGGTTTTATATACAAAGGTGTGCCAAGTGCTCACGTACCAGTTTCACACAGTGGTGAATTGCCTATCCCAGTACATCCATCGACATACCAATATGATACTGCGTCCTATGAAGTACGTCCTATAAGTATAAAATCATCAAAATAAGAGCAAATATAATTCTATGTCCGCTTGCAAATGGACGTCCATTATTTCTAGATATAAATTTTGACAAATAAATAATAAACAAAATTGATTTTAAACAAGTTTTTAAAGTTTTTTCATTCAAATAAAATCAAAAATCACCTTAAATCTACTACAAATTTTAAATCGAAATATCTCGTGATTTCGAGCTTACTTTTCAACACGAGGTACACCACTGGATTCTACGATCCAAAATTAAGTTGAAGTGTCTCGGCGTTTTGGTGTGTCATTTTCACCTACTTACTTAATTCAATGCAGTATGTGTTGAATCGATACAGCATTCTTTCGACAAAACCAAACAAATCGTAATGTCAACGATTTGTTCGTCGTCGCGCACCGTATGCATTAGCTTAGTGGATCAATATGAGGATCTGCAATGAAGGTTGAGGAATGCGGAGGTCCCCGCTTGTTTCCACTACACCTACACATTCTAGAAAGAATCAGGATAAACTAAAAAGAACGGGTTCGGATGGAGGGTTCAGTAGCAACGATATTGAAACTCCGCCATCTAGAGGGCAATAGCAGGAACACATGATAATCGACAGCTGATCATTAGCTGATATTATAACCTACAATCACTACTGTGCCATGTGACATTACTTATAAAGGGTTTTTCAACAGAGACGCTACAAAAGTAAACCGATAGGGACAGCAAACGACGCCATATTTTTTCCCGCTCTTTTGACATTTCCCTTCAGTAAGGTTTGCCATTTCATCATGGAAAGATATACGAGCCAACAGCGAGTCGAAATTATTAAAATTTACTACCGAAATTTGGAGTCAGTGGCCTCAACTTTAAGAGCGCTACGTCCAATTTATGGTCGTCATAATCATCCTACCAGATCAACAATTGAGCGGCTAGTGGAAAAATTTGAATCCACAGGCACAGTACAAAATGTTCCCGTGCCAGTGAGACAAAGAAGTGACCGTAGTGTCGAGAATATTGCTGCCGCTGAGGCTTCAGTTCAAGAAAGCCCAAATGTGTCTCTCACATGTCGTTCTCAAGCGTTGGGCATCTCTGTGACGTCGCTGTGGCGAATTTTGCGAAAAGATCTTGGCCTACATCCTTACAAGATCAAATTGACGCATGAACTGAAGCCGCTCGACCACCATAAGCGTCGTATGTTCGTGAATTGGGATGACCAACAACTTGAAAATGATTCGGATTTTCATCGGAAAATCATCTTCAGCGATGAGGCTCATTTCTGGCTGAATGGCTTCGTCAATAAGCAAAATATGCATTATTGGTCAGACAGCAATCCACACGTAATCCATGAGTCATCATTGCATCCTGAAAAATTTACGGTTTGGTGCGGTTTATGGACCGGCGGCGTCATTGGGCCGTACTTCTTCCGTGATGATTACGACCGGCACATTACTGTGAATGCGAATCGCTGCCGTTCAATGATAACCGAATATTTTTGGCCCCAATTGGATAATATGGACTTGGAGGACATTTGGTTCCAACAGGACGGCGCCACAAGCCACACAGCGAATGCCACAATCAATTTATTGGTAACCAAGTTTGGTGAACGTGTTATCTCACGAAATGACCCAGTCGATTGGCCGCCTCGGTCGTGCGATTTGACTCCGTTGGATTATTTCCTGTGGGGCTACGTTAAGTCTATGGTCTATGCCAACAAGCCAGCGACGACTGATGAACTTCGTACGAATATCGAACGTGAAATTGCAGCAGTATCGGCCGATTTATGCTTGAAAACCGTCGAAAATTGGGTTCAGCGTCTGGACTTCTGCAAGCGTGCCCGTGGTGGCCATGCAAAAGAAATCGAGTTCCATACATGATGGCATCGAACGTACTTTCACAGGAATAAAGAATTTCATTGGTATCGAAAACCGGTTTTGTTTTATTTAAATAAACTTTTGTAGCGCTCTTATTGAAAAACCCGTTACATAACCTGACCAACTAGTTTTGACCAAAATGCGGTACATAACGGATAAAAAATCGGAATTTCTTGGTTTTAAATAAAAAAAAATTAAATAAAAAAAAACGTCGTACTTTATATAGTTAAAATAAGACCAAATATTTAAAACAAAATAATTTATTTTGTATATTATCACATTGATGTTATTCTACATCTCGACCTTGTTACCTATATTTTTTTTTTTTTTGATTCAAGCAAGTGATTCCCTGTCAGTGGGGTCTTGACCTTGTTAGCTACTTTCCGAGTGGCGTAATCCCGAGATTTCTTGCCTTTGGGGTCTTGACTCGAGTATTCAAAAAAACCAGTATTTTCGAATAAACGGTTTTCGATTATCACTGGTTGTGAGCAGCTCTCCCCTATCCCTCCATGGAATGTAATGTGAAACCTTTTTTGTTGTTGGTTTACGCGTTAGTCGAAAAATTCCTTTTTTTGGAAAACCAGTTTTCGAGATCAGAGAATGGGGATAACTGGTGAAGCCGGTTAATTTTCGGTTTTAATTTCGGATATTTCTCGGGTTTTTCGTTTCGTATGAAAAACAATACATATGTTAAAATTTTTGCAAAAGAATTAATATAAAATCAACAAAAAATAACCTTTCTTGTCTTGTTTTTTTTTTGCCCGTGAAAAGAGGCATTATTATTCCTAAAATATAGCAGCATTTGTGAGATTTCAATATTTTTACATTTTCCGCTAAAGACCACATCAGTTAATGCAATTCAATTCAATTCAGTTCAGTTCAATTCAATTGAAATCAATTTAACTCATTACAATTCAATTCAATACAATTCAGTTCAGTTCAATTCAATTTATTTCAGTTCAGTTCAATTCAATTCAGTTCAATTCAATTCAGTTCAAATAAATTCAACTCAATTCAATAAAATTCAATTCAATTCAACTCAATTCAATTCAATTCAATTCAATTCAATTAAATTCAATCTAATCTAACTAAGCCTAATCTACTCTAATTCGGTTCAATTCTTTTTATCTTCTTGAACTGAATTGAATTTGTTTTTATTGAAATGAATTGAATATTATAAAATATAAATCTTGTTCAAGTTTGCAATGCCTGTTTAATGTAAATTTGACAATTTTAATTCATATTTACCTTAAACTTATTTAAATTTGAAAATTATGTTCGAAATTGGAAGCAATTTTTAATGAATTATAATCTTATAAAGTGTAAAAAATTTATTAGTATAATAATTTAAATTATTTAATTGTTATTCGAATGATTAAATCATTGCGAAATTAAAAACTGTTTACAATCTTATTATTATTATATTTCAAAATTGATGTCGTGTCGTGTTACTTAATTTAAAAAAATTAGTACTATATGAAATTTATATCTTTTTTTGTTTAATAATTAAAATTTTGTAAGAACTTTTAACACAAATTGAGTATAAACCGGTTAACCATCATCTAATAACCGGTTTTCGGTTTATTCGAAAATAATCATGTTTTTTAAAAACCGGTACAGTGTAAATTGCACGAAAATCGTATAACTGGTTTCTCTGGTAAATTCTTCCTTTGATTATACCCAGAGATTATCTGCCAGTGAGGTATCGACCTTGTTATCTATGTACCTTCCCCTGGTTCAAGCCATAAACCTTTCCCTTTTGTTCAAACCAAGGTTTCCTGTCTATGGGGTAGTGTCATTGGTACCTATATTTTCCCGGGCTTCGGTCTGAGATTCCCTGCCAATGACGTTTTGACCTTTTCACCTACTTTTTCCCCTGGTTCAAGGGGTCTTGAACTTGCTACCTATTCCCCCCACCCCTTATTTCAAGCTACTAATGCTCCACCAGTGATATCTTGTCCTTGATACCTATGTTCTTCATTGTTCAAGCCATACATTCCCTGACAGTGGGGGCTTGACCTTGTCGCATGCCACAGATTCCTTGCCTGTAGAGTCTTGACTTTGTTATCCTTTTCCACTTTCACCTCATTCTAGCCAAAGACCTAGTTAGGCAGGCAAATGGTTACGGGACTGAAAGAGGATGGAGCTGGTTACATAGGAAATTCATTGTCCTACTCATAGGCCCTTTACAGAATTCTCTAACTTCCTTCATTCCTTCATTCACCTAAAGCTGGAAATTTTCTATTTTCAACAAGACTATAACCCAACGCGTCGTCATTATGAGGTTCAATTCGAAATTCAGCTAGATTTTCGAAAGACTATTTCGGTAACCAACATAATTCTGCTAAAAACTCCTTATGAATGTGTGACTTTGAAATTTTGCTGCAAGAATTTAATGTCAGAGTCGATGAAAGCGACAACTACTTACAGTAAATTATAGGAAGATATGGACTTGGTACTCTGAAGCACAAATGTTGTCACAGGCTTACTGACTTCTGTACTCCTCAGCAACTTTTATGAACGGAAGGAAATCCCCCCAAAAAAATATACACAAATCACCCGATAGTCAGGCGTTCAATTACACTGCCCATAAACATGTCAGCAATATGTTGTAGATGTTTGTTTGGTCCCTGCAGGGCTATCAGAAACTTTCCACCTCCAAGGACAGTCCTCTTATACCTCATGTAGTTTTTAGTTGAAAATATGGATAACACTGATCCGGACGATATGTGGATTAAGCAGGATGGCGCTACATGCCTTACCGCAACCATCGATTTATTGACATGAGAATTTGGATTGTAAGATGAGTTCGAGAAATTCACCTGTCCATTGGCCTCCAAGATCATGCAATTTGACACCACTCGATTATTTCCTGTAGGCCTATGTGAAGCCACTGGTTTATGCTGATAACCTTGACGATTTAGAGGCTACAATTGTTCATGTTATTCGTGACATACGGCCAGCAATGCACGAAAAAGTGACCCAAAATTGGACATCCACAATGTGCTTCATCAGGAATAGCCGCGTTGGCCATATGCCTGGAATCATTTTCTGTTAATGGGATGCATTGACCCTTCGAATAAAACAATTTTTGATGTGTTAACATCTATAGGCACGGGTAGGGCAATCTATCAAAGTGAACACGTGCAAAAAAACACACAGCGTTAGCATCATATACATGATTGTTGTACAACAATAGTCTCGGCCTGAAAATAAGTATTATGATATTGATGTAGCGGCAGCAAACAAACAAGAAGGTCGTCGTCGTCAAAGAGTATTGAATAGTATAGAGAACTCATGGAACGAATTGTATGTGTCAAAAGCACTGGCGACACCTGGCGAATGATTCAAAACGTATTACTCTCTTTTTGTCATAACTTGGTCCATTTATAATTTTGATGTGAAACATTGATGGCTTTCGAAACATTTATGCTTTTTGTATTGTTTTATGTAATTACATTCTCGAAATGATGCATTTATATTGAAATATTCTATAAAGAGAATAAGACTAGTTTATGCTCTTTTTCTCAGAATTTCTAAATGAGAGCGGAAAAAGAGCGCAATAAGTTCTCTATACAATTCAATACTTTTTGTCGTCGCTCTGTTTTTGACAAAACAAAAACAATTATTTCAGTGAGCTAAATATTGTTTTATTTGTTTTATCAATATTACATCTAATGTTAAAGCAGCTGTAAGAAAAAAAATGTGCAATAGCAAAAGAGTATTCCGCACAAAAACTATTCTTTTTTTTATTTTCCAATGTAACATTTACTAATGTGTTCATAGAAATCGAACAGGTACTGTGTAACAAAAAAGGTGTTAACACATCGCCCGGGATTTCGAACACTCGTTGATATTTTTTAATTAAAATTTAATATTATTTTTACAATTTGAATTTCTATCGCACTTAAAAAATTACCCTTTACAAGAGCTGCGTCCGTCATTTGGTTTTATGACGCATATGAATATAGAAACCTGGATCGTGGATAAATTAAAACCCTGAGGAATATCGCCTGGTATATCTCTAAAAAAAAAATATATTTACTGAAACAGAATATTTTCGTTTGGCAAAAAAAAATCGGCTTCTATCTTACAATGGCATTTCGGCAAGTTAACTAAAACACCCTGCACTTGGTAAATCTTTTCAATAGCAAGGTGATCACATCTTTAAATTAAAGAGTAGGAAATATTTTAATATTTTGTACAATAAAAATGATATTATCTAGGATTGCAGCCCATTCATTTGATTATTTTACTTTATTCTTTATATTTTAATTTAACTTTTTTGGTTATTTACTTTTGTGTCGCCTTTTTGCATAAATTATTGTTGAATACCCCTACAATCTTCGTAACGATCTCAAGTGGTCACTTGCAATATTTATTAACTTCGTCTGAGAGTTTGTTGAGACTTTCTTAGTCCTGCCACCAATTTCCTTTTGTGGCATTTTTCAGGTTTTAATGCACTTGTGTGATTTTAATATTATTTTCTTTTTGTTTCATTGCGTTATGTTTCTTCATTTTATTGTCTTGGTCCTTGTTGGTTCGTTTAAGTTATTCAGAGAAACACTTAAACATATGCACTGTCACATTTTTATTGTTGTTGTTAATTTTGCTGTTGTTGCTGAATATGTTAATAAGGAATGAAATGATTTATTATCGTGTGATTCCATTTAATTGCACATTAAATACACAGACACATAAGATGCAAATGATGCACCTTGTGGGAGTGTTTATCTGTCAGAATTTAAATGCGTGGCAAGTCGGAGTGTTCAAGATTTTAATAACTTATAAAAAAGATTTCCTCGCTGGAACTACAAAATCTTCTTTGTGTAATTTTACACTATTCCAATATTTCTAGTAAAGCCTATCCCGAAAGTCATTAGCCGATTGGTTTGGAAGCCAGTATTTTTTATATATTTATATTTAATGATTGTATTTTGTTGCTCAACCTTTTGTTACCAATAAATAATCCAAATTATTTAAGCATGAGGTGTGCTTTGCTTTTTATTTTAGATCAGGAAATTTATTTCTCTACTTCGCTACACCTTTGGGTAGCAGGTAAATATTTCCTGATGATGCTCCTGATGATGCTACCCAGTCTAAAATAAAATGCAAAACAGACCTCAAGCTCGAATAATTTAGATTATTTATTAATATTTAAACAAAATATAATAATATTACCAACCAAAGTTAAAATAAAAGGTTCACGAGGAAAACATACGGCATCAACGAATTCTCATCATCGATGCCTATATTCGGCAAGTGATTTAATTTGATTCCATAGGAGTTAAATCTGTTTGTATTATTTTTTAACCCGACACCGATTCAAAGGAAATATGTGAGGGCTATATTCAAGTCCCACACAAGCAATATCCGTTGTTGGACGCTTAAGAATAAGACTGATGAAAGTCAATAATATCCTTCTGCGTATATTCAATTCGCTAGGACTGTTACCTGTGCGTTGCCACTGATATTCATTAGATATTATCATAGTTATTTACCTAGAAGGCCCCAAACAACCAAGAGCTGTTAAGAATTTTAAAAAAAATAATGTATTTCTCCAACAGGGTCGATCTTTAGCATTTCTCTTCCAGTTCCAAGCCCTAGCAAGAATACTTCCACCTAGTGTTTCCAGCGAAGTCTTAGTCGTCCCATTTTTCAATGTCCTTCGAGTACGTCTTCGAATACCCTTCGTACTGTGTATAGTCCAGTAAATATACAGGATGATTTTTAAAAGCTAAACAAAACCAAATTAAGGTTAATTTCGAAATTTTCGCAATGACCTTATCTCCGATAGTTTGGAATTTTAATGTACTAGAAGTTCGTACTACAAGCTTTCAAGGTATGATACATTACTCGAAGTGAAAAATGCTTGTTTATCATTGGAATAATAGATAATTCAGGAAAGAAACTCACTACTGGCATGACTAATTTGGAACTCCATGACAAGTTCAGCATCAGATGCCTACTCACTGTGCCTGAATTGATACCATTGGATAGATCATCAATCGTATATATCGGGTTTTTCAATAAGAGCGCTACAAAAGTTTTTTTCAAATAAAACAAACCCGGTTTTAGATACCAATGAAATTCTTTATTCCTGTGAAAGTACGTTCGATGCCATTATGTATGGAACTCGATTTCTTTTGCATGGCCACCACGGGTACGCTTGCACAAGTCCAGACGCTGAAACCAATTTTCGACGGTTTTCAAGCATAAATCGGCCGATACTGCTGCAATTTCACGATCGATATTCGTACGAAGTTCCAAACCGTAATTTTTTCACCAAACCGTAATTTTTTCGGGATGCAATGATGACTCATGGATTACGCGTGGATTGCTGTCTTCAGCCCGAAATGAGCCTTTTCGCTGAAGATGATTTTCCGATGAAAATCTGAATCATTTTCAAGTTGTTGGTCATCCCAATTCACGAACATACGACGCTTATGGTGGTCAAGCGGCTTCAGTTCTTGCGTCAATTTGATCTTGTAAGGATGTGGGTCAAGATCTTTTCGCAAAATTCGCCACAACGACGTCACAGAGATGCCCAACGCTTGAGAACGACATGTGAGAGACACATTTGGGCTTACTGGAACTGAAGCCTCAGCGGCAGCAGTATTATCGACACTACGGGCACTTCTTTGTCTCACTGGCACGGGTACATTTTGTACTGTGCCTGTGGATTCAAATTTGTCCACTAGACGCTCAATTGTTGATCTGGTAGGACGATTATGACGACCATAAATTGGACGTAGCGCTCTTAAAGTTGAGGCCACTGACTCCAAATTTCGGTAGTAAATTTTAATAATTTCGACTCGTTGTTGGCTCGTATATCTTTCCCTGATGAAATGGCAAACCTTACTGAAGAGAAATGTCAAAAGAGCGGGAAAAAATATGGCGTCGTTTGCTGTCCCTATCGATTTACTTTTGTAGCGTCTCTGTTGAAAACCCCGTTATATAAGTTTTATATGCAATTTGTAAATGTGAATTGGTATCGATCGAAAATCCCTTAGTACCAACCCAACCTGAATGTCAATTATTCCAACAGTGACCGAAGACATTTTTTCCCCCATGTTCTCTTTTCCTCTTACATTCTCGCAAGGTTGCAGTTGTTTTCGAGGTTAGTTTATCTAGAACACACAGTTGCATTTCTGTGTGTGATCGAATGACCGGGCTAGTGTCAGTTATGTTTGAATTTTTCGCAATGAGCTTATTTTCGTTAGTTTTGAATTTTAATGTACTACAAGTTCGTACTACAAGCTTTCAAGGTCAGATACGGTTTTCTAAGTGAAAAATGCTTGGTTTAATTTTGATTGATATACGAGGGTTGCTATTTATATTTTGCTGCTTTTTTAGTGTTGCCAGATGCAAACTTGAAAATCCATTGGAAATTTTGACAATTTTTAGCATAAACATACACAGAACGTTTTCACTTCACTGTAGTGTAAGTGTTGTTGACACAATTCATCTTGGTCAGCATATGAAATTAACCCGTGAAAATGTTGGTGTGATGATTCTGTATGGGTTTCAGCGTGGATTATCGAGACAAGAGTGTCTCAATCAACTTGTTTCGACTTTTGGTGATGAAGCACCATCAAAAACCACTGTTAGTCACTGGTACCAAGAGTTCAGTCTCGGACGCCGTTCGCTCCAGGATCAATTTCGTGAAGATCGTCCAACTTTGGCCGTTCTGCCGGAACCATCGATGATGTGTGTGAACTTATAAAGCAAGACCGACGTGTGACATAATGCGAGATTGAGGAATCCTTCGCCATTAGTATGATAAGCATCAATAAGATACTGCATGTTCATTTGGCCGTGAAAAGGATTTGTTCTCGTTGGAAAACGGCTCAAAGAAAGGTTCGTGTCGATTGGAGCAAAGAAATGTCGAGCAAAGAAATGTCGAAAATATTACCGTAGTAGCTCAAATGCAGTGTATAACATCGCCACAAGTGACGAATCATGGATCTATCCATATGAGCCCGAAACAAAACGTGTAAGAAGCACATCGAAGCAAATGATCGCGTGTTTTGGGTTTAACCGGTCATGTGGCCTAGACCTGTCCAGATTTCCAAAGTTCACATTTTTTAATGAGCACTTACAGTTTTAGAATCTCTCAATGATTGAAATAAGAACTGTGAAAAAAGATTTTGAAAAAAGTTGCTGAACGCGGTTGAAGTCAGGATTTTGGCAATTTTCGAAAATTTTAAAAGTATACCTACAAACAAAATTTTAAATAATTTATTAGTAAATATAAGAAATATCTAAAAGCGCAATCTTTGACCTAAATGGTCAAGCAAGTAAGAAAAAATTCAAAAAGTGAAAATTATTGAGCCGTTTACTTTCTGTAGCCTCTAGAAATCAAAAAATTCAGAAAATTTTCGGAATTTTTTTTTTTCAATTCATTATATTTTTTCGAAAAAAAATTTTTATATACGTTTGCATATTTTTTATATATTCTTGGAACAATAAGGTATAAAAAAATGTAGGTGAAGAATTTTTGGATGTGTCATTAGTCACTAAACAATTAATTTCTTTATGAAAGGTCTGACTTAAATAGTTTACTTTTAGTTATATGTGGCAGATTTTTTCTATGATCAGCTACGACTTAAAGCAAATATTGTTTTTGCTCTTCATCCTTCGTTGCACTTGAGTTGTATGATGTTATTAAGGCGTAGCTTAATGATACATCATAAAAAGCTAAACCAACTAATTCTTCACCTAGGTACCAAAAATGGTTGCTTAATTTTTTTAACGCTATATCAGCAGCACTTTTGTGAATACTCTTGTATCTGTAAATTTGTAAAAAAAACGTATGAACTTTTTATGTTTAATTCAATTATTATAATTAATCATATCTTATTTGAACGAAGATTTAACTAACCTGTCAAGACTAAAGATCAACTGAAGATCGTTATATGGAGCTGAAGTTGGAATACTGGGTACGAACCAGTACTTTGCATACACCATTACAACAAACAAAGACACATAACGAATCATCTTTTCTTCCTCAGTTTTTAAGACAAACTGCTTTCTAAACATCCATATTTTTAAACAGTAAATTGCTTTGCTCATCCACCTAGCTCGATGCATAGCTCCAGGATATTTAAATTTAATCGTTCTCTGATCGTCGGCATCCAAAAATAATATAATGAGCTGTAGGAGCTCCTTGTAGTCCTTTCTATCTTTTGACATCTGAAAGATAATATTATTACCTTCTCACTGTAATACAAAATATGCGATTTTATTTACAGATATTTGACTTTTGCAGAAAAAAAGAATATCTTGTCTTGAATTCCTGACAACATCCATAACGTAAGAGTTATTGTTACAGTTGTCAAAATCAGCTGCATTTAGTTTTGGCCAATGTTGTTGGAACCTTTTAAAAACGTTATTTTCTGGACCAGATGTTAAACCTTCCAAGCTTCCAAAAACACCCGATAGCATTAACTCGTGTATGTGATGTCTACACGGAAAGTAAAGCAAGTTCTTTGAAAGTTTCTTCTCAATTAACGCACATGTTCCTTTGAATTTTCCTGGAAAAAGATTTTTCATAAATGTTATACAGAAAAAGATATATAAAAATTTCAAAATTGTTACTCACCTGTGTTCGATGCTGTTGTATCAAAACACAAAGAACTTATTTTATCACGAAGATTCCAATCATAAATAAGGCTATAAATAGCTGAAGCCTGATTCTCACCACTACCTGAGCTTAAAACTGGTACACCAAGAAGTTGTAAATTTCCACGTCCAGAAACAATAACTGGTAGTCTATCAACTTTCTCATGTCCTGTTATATCAGGCAGTAGTTTTCCATACCAGTGTAAGGTGAGCGGGCAATTGCTTGAGAAATCGAGTTGTTGTGGTGTTGTGGCATTTAGTGGACCGCATGGATTTGGACGACATGTGGTTACAGCAAGACGGCGCCAAACTGTCACACCGCACATGACACAAGCAATTTATTGCAGCAACGATTTCCAGAACAAATTATCTCAAGAATTTGTCATGTCAATTGGCCACCAAGATCATGCGACTTAACGCCGTGAGATTTCATTCTTCAGCTCAAATCCGAGATCCAACGCGTAATTGGCGACATGCAGCCACATCTCTGTGAAAAATTCATGGAAATTTTCATGAAAAGAGTAATGACCTGGCCGTGGGGGTCGTTTGACGTATATTTTATTCCACACTTAATCGGAACATGTCTTCATTATAATTCAATAAAAAAATTGCAATTACCACAAAAAATACTTAGTTTTATTTTAAAATTAAAATGTGCATTCTTACTGAGACACCCATTATTTGCAAACTTAAATTCAAACTTAAATTTAATATACAACAATTTTTAAATTTGAAAAAATACGGATATTACGAGATATGCGAAGAACAATGGCTCAGTTATCCATTATCCTCATGGTAGACATAATACACATATTCTCCAGCATTCCCTCTTACCCCAGAGAAGAAGCCACAATATCTTTTAAAACAGATACAGAAGACCACAACAATAACATTTTTAGTTTGTGACACTCAAACATCAGCATTAACCTCCATTGTTAGCCGATGACATACTGTATAATTAAAAAGATACTTCGAACATAATAACTGACCACACAGTTTTCAAGAAATTGATATAGACCTAATGGTAACACATAGCATTAATCCTTACACACACACACACACACACAATACAAAAGGACATTTGAACACATATATGTAACAACACCCCCCATTGAATTTGTGGGTGCAAGTACGGAGTGGCGGAAATCATCAGCTGGCAGACTATATTTCCGGTAAGCCTTCCGACAGATTAAATACCTACTCCTTTCTATTTAATATTGCGTAAGGTTGTGAGGAAATGACTTCCTTGATGACAAAGAAGGGCCCGTCATTCAAGGCCTTCATTAAATATATAAATGTATATTTAACCATTACATCTCATGATGGGACAGGAGGCAACTTCTCACACTCAGCGAGGTATGAGATTATTATTAGTTTTATACTCACTGGCAGTTGGTGGTGCAATGGTGAGTGTGCGCGCCTTTTGCACATGAGATCCTGGGTTCGATCCCTGCTCTGACCACCTTAAACTTCTTTCGACGGCTGTTACCCACTATCGAGTATTTAGCCATGAAAAAGCATCTCAAAATACCGTTCGGAATCGGTGTAAAAACTGTAGGTACCAGTCAGTGAGTATGAAACCAGTAAGCGCACATATGATGATCTCGTGTCTTCAATTCCTACACCAGCTGGAACTTGTACGGGCGTAGACCAAGATCTTTGCGTAAAAAGTTCCACGTAGTGGAAGGTCCGAACCCCAAAACCTGCGAACGTAAATGAATCGATAAATTTGGATTTTCTCTTCGGTACGCACAGTCCTTCGACGTGTTAGTGTTATTGCATCATTTAGAGAATATGTGGTATGAAATCTATAAACAGTTCGTCCGATGGCTTGTTCAGATGAACTATTATGTGCGCCGTAAAAATCATCTATAATTCATCTATAATTTGCGTGAATCGATGACTGATTTGGAAAGTCAATTTGGAGAATTTGGTAGCGTTGTTCAAGCGTAAATCTAATCATGATCATTTGCCAGAGTATAAAAAATAAATAAATAAATGGTTTCCCATTACATCCCATGAAGGGACTGGGGAGAACTTCTCACAATCACTGAGCTGTGCGCTTTCCAGTTTTCACTCACTGATTGGGACCTACAGTTTTACACCGATTCCGAACGGTAAATTGAGAAGCTTTTTCATGGCTAGATACTCGATAGTGTCGCCGTCACTATGCGAGGTGACCGCCGCCGAAAGAAAAATTGAAGAGCCGCGCACACTAACCATTGCACCAACCATTGATAATCATAAATATCAAACATTGAGCGCAACATGGCAGTTCGTTTGATACTGACTTTGTATGTTGTTTGGATGCTAACATAACGTATTTGAAGGTTGTCGCAAATATACTACACTTGTGCCCAAACACAATATGTTTGCTATTCAATAAAACATGTTTGAGACACAATGATTAATAGGATATAATGTATGTTTTTCTGAACCAAATGTGGATTTGCTTGTATAAAAACGCTCAAAACCAAAACGAGACAGAAAAGAAAGAAACAGAATAGCAGCAGATCTTCAATTCATGAAAACAATGTTTGAAACCATGTACATGTTTCCTGCTATATGTTGCTGAGGCCGTTATTTTCCAGCTTGTCGCAAACCCTTTTTAAGTTCTATCTAAGCAAAAAAAAAACATTCTTTAAAACAGCTCAACAATTTTTAATCATTAATAGAGTGTTTCTCTATCTCGAACGAAAATCAGTCGCACACATTCGACTTAAATTAGGTTCTCTAAGTCGAAATTTTCCTTCGCCTGACTCTATGTTTGTTCCTAACTAATAGCACATTCGAAATAGAGAAACCAAAATCTGTTTTGAAAGGTTTTGAAAAATGTTATGTTTTCATTTGACTTGAAGCGACCAAATTGTGAAGCACAAATCAACTTTCTTTCGTCTAGAACACGACCGACTCACGATTTTATTTAAAACCCCCTAGGTAAATTTTATTTAAAACCCCTAGGTATTATTTGAAACCCCTAGGTTAATTTTAGACAAGTTTTTCTTATGATATTTGCTTCGTGCATGCCAGATGAGTCGCTCTAATATATATAAATTTGTGTGTATTCCTATATATTCAATGTAAATACTAACACACGTTTTAAGTAAATACATGTGTGTAAATGTACAAATACTAAAGAATTTTGTCTACATTTTAAGCAAAATTTTATCATTTCTTTTGTACCATCACGCATACTTACACACCGACTATCACATTCACTCACATATATACAAAACCATAACAACAAAATCCAAAACATCCGTGTGTCGCCATTTTTATCGATGTGACCAGAGATATAAACATGCATACTAAGAAAAACAGAAAGGACATAGATCTGCGATTATTTGTGTTTGTGTGTGTGGGTGTGTGTGCTTGGGTGAGCCGTGGTATATTTGTGTTTGTATTAGGCTGTCATAATATAAATCACCGGAAACCCAAGTATAGACATCTATGTTACAATGCGGTGGGTGGCATTCCACACTTCTTGTGGTGATCTAATTTAGCAATCGAGCTACCAAAATAGAAAATGACAAATTCAAATTATATGCGACCAAATGATTCAATTTGAAAAGGAAAACTGTTTGTGAAAACGATTACAAAATATTCACAAGGAACTCGATTGAGCAGAAACTTTTGGGTTATGTTTTAAAGCTGTAAACAAATTGGTGAACATTAGTAGCTTTAATATGAAAATTTTGTGGTTTCCTCCTTTATATATTTTTCGTTTTGTCTACGTAACACAAAGAACTGGTGAAACCTCTTGAGTGTTACCGAAATATAAAATGCGAGACAATGTCAAGCATCACGTCGGAGTCATTGGAATAATCATTTGCAGTCTGTCATCTGCTTGGCTTCTTGGTACATTTCATCATGTTGTTTTTATTAGTCGCATTGTTTGGATGTTAGTAGTAGTGTGGTTTTATGGTTTTGCAGCAGTGTTCTTAGCCACCATCTTCCACAAGGTTATTGAACTTTTTTGGGTCAGAGAGCAGACAGTTTCTATTGAACTTCAAAACATGAACACTCTATTGTGACTCATTACAGTTGAATTGATATGAATGCAGTTCTATCATGTTATCGAAAGTTGATAGTTGTTAAGGGGAAGAAAATAATGGTCATTGTATAACCCTAACGATTTTAAAGATACCAACATTTTCGATGTCAGGCAAGAAAAGAAATCATAGCGTTTTTTAGTCAATATTCCGTAATTGTCATAAACCTTATGAAATTGTGGCAACCGGAAAATTCGGTTATCGCAACCAAATTGTTATGATATGAGGTCTCAACTGAAAGGGTTCTCTCTATGCCTCTTTATACTAATTGATACATCGCCAAAGCGAGACATAGGCTGCCCGAAAACGCATCCTACAAAATGTCCACTGTCGAGGGAGCTGTGTGTGCAGTTGTAATTTCCCGTTGAAATCAATTGTTCTCCAATTCAAGTTCATCAATTCGGAGCAATAAAACCAAGTTAATCTTGATTCTGTATCAAACAAGAGTCTCAGTTATCGCATTACTCTCGAACAAATAAAATCCAATGGCACGTCCGACAAATATGCAGAATTACAAGTTTTGTTGGTCTACGCATCTATGGTTCTAATGAAAATGGATCTCGTCGCTGATGATAAATTTGATAAATTTCGACTGAAATTCGTTCAGTGCGTCGTTGAGGATCAGCAGAGCGTGAGCGTAATTTAGACGGTATTGATGGTCTGCATACTATAGCAGATGGACTTACCTGTACTTTGTAAAGGAACATCTTGAAGTCTTTAACTAATATTAGCAGCAGAGACGAACGTGTAACGGTCCATTGTATGGAACGTCGTCTGCTTGGCGTCTACGGCTCATAATTACAAATACAAAGAATTCACATCAAATTCGATGGCTGCAACAGAATCATTGTCAAATTCGTTTGCAGTAAATGCTTTTATAAAAAATTGCAGTTACTACAAACGAATTAACATTTAATTCGGTTGATGCAGACGGAATTTTGGAAAATTCTTCTGATGTAACCTAATTAAGAAAAATGTCCCTCATCGCTACCGAATCAAATATGGAATGAGGTTATGTTAGATCATTGAGTAAAACACAGTAGAGAAGTTTATTCTCTCAAGTTTTTATTTCTTATCTACCTATGAAGTATGGTTGCATCTACATGTTGGATGGTAGACTGCCTGGGTTCAATAATTCCAGGTAGAGGCATTTGCACAAAACATCCAACAGAACCACACCAACGGCATTTCATGTTCGTGTAGTGAAATATACATCAATAAAAGTCAACAAAGACTGCAAATAGATTTAAAATTTTAAAACTCTATACCAAAACGACATGAAAAACTACGCCAACAGATGTAACTCCACCAGGTGTAAGTCAATTGTCGTCAAACATCTCTCATTTGCACAAACTCATAACGAAGAGTGTGAAATGAAATGTCACTTGAGAGAAATGGTTTCTCTATTATCATTTACCCTGTGGGTTAGATTAGGTTAGGTTAGAGCGGCTGCCTGTATGACACGCTTATTAGACAGGGTGATACCACAGGGATGGAAGGGAAAGGCTTGAATTTTCCTAGTCCCTTCCTCTGAACCAGTATCAGTACTTTAAAAAGCTTAAGGGTTGAAGGATACTAACATCATTGCTAACTCCCCAAAGAAATGTGAGCCTAGTGTAACGTGCAATCGTCACTTCTCAAGACTTTCACTATTTCTGCATGCCGTCCTATGACACAGTGACCCGTCATGGCAGACACAATAAGTGAGAAGTCAGGTCTCGATAACGCCAGCAGGGCATTTCAAATTTAAGCCGGAAAACATCAGCTTTAAATGTACACAGTTCCTTACCAGCGACCTCTACCCGTTTGTTCCCATAAGGGCACAATTTCTCAAGAATAGTTTGCAAGTTGCTAGAGGCATGTCCACATGCCCAGATAATTTGTTTATAAAACATCCGATATTACACCCTCTGCGAGAGTAATTTGTTTTCAATACTCTCTTTGTTTCCACTCTCCCTTATTAAATCTACCCTTTGGACAACTCTCAAACATTTTATTGCAATTGCTAAATTCTTCTGGAATGTAACAGCTTCATGATGCAACATCTTTCGTACAACTCCTTGCGCTCTGCACTCATTTCCTTGGTAACTGTTATTACTTTACAAATCTGATTAGTCCTTTATAGCCTCTGTTCCAGTAGTAATTAACTCTTGTGATCCTTATTTTTTTTTTTTTTTGTGACTTTGTCGACTTCACGAGCACGGAAAACCAGCTGTGGTAGTGAAAGGACATTATAATCTTGCAAACAGCAACACAACTATACGCGTAACCACCCACTGTCACACAATTGGCAACATAAAAACTAAATGCCTGTTGCGGTATTGATAAGGTACGAAACGAGAGGAGTGAAGGGAGTAAGGAAGGATACTCTATATAACCCACATACATTCACTCATACATCGATAACTTTTTTCCCAGCATTAACTACAAGTTGCACACAATGTAAAGAAGGAACAAGTAGGGAGAGGAAGTAAATACATGACTGAGAGTGAATGATATGGTTTCTTTAAATGACAGGAAATGTTTATAATGTTAAATTGATACGGGTTTCTTCTATTTCATGTTAGAAAAATGAGAAAAAAAATAATAGAGAACACAAAATATCATTACATATTTATTCAGAGTAATATTAAGAAATTCGTTAATAGATACATACATATTTACACTGTGAAACACAGTTTTTTGGGGTGAGCGATGTTAGTGTCATAATGACATTTTAAATACATTTAAACCAGGCATCGCAAACGTACACACGCAACTCGTTCACTCGCCATGAGCCGCAATAGGAGGATTTAAATAAACATCTACTCGTTAGTCACAAGATGTCAAATAAAATCCAAAATATGCGACTCGCGAGCGAGTGCGAAAAAGAAAATAAAAAACGCACCGAACCGCGACCGAGGTAGAAAAAAATGGATCCAATAAATACATATGGATCGGTGTTCTCGTTACACACTGCAACGCGAAAAAATATAACTGTATACGGACACCACTACGTGATAAAATACCAAAAAAAAAAGACCAGTGTCTCCCAGTTTTGCCCAAAGTCATGCACTTTTTCTTTTATGGGCCCCCAAAGATTTTGGGCCTGGGTGTCATTTTTGCAAAAAAGTGATCATTTTGTCCGGCCCATATCTTGCAAACCGTTCAGAATTTTGAATTACTATCTGAGGGATAGTTGTAGCCCTTATCATAAAGAACATATAAAATCAAAAAAAAAAAACTTCATCTTCAAGGTCAAAATCGCAAAAAACTTTTAAAAATTCGTGAGCAAGGAGAACGGTTTCGCAAACCACAATGCCCATGGAAAAACGTTACAGAGGCAGAAAACTCGACACATTGCTTGCAGAGGTAATATCAATTTTATTGATGCATTGTTTTGCATTCCCTTATTTATTTCTTTTCCAATTCATTTCAAGTATGTTGGTGGAGTCACAAGATCACCCTATATGATTTTAATGAAGTATTTGAAGAAAAAAAAGCTGATGTCTGGAAGCAACGTGCCTGTAAACACCATAAGTGCTGAATCAGAGTCAGATTCAGACGATTTGGATCCACAACTTAAGAGAGTGCGATTTGCAAGTCCAGGGCCATCAACATTATAAACAAAAAACGAATATTTGTTTTTATTATTTTTGTAATAGATAGCATAGTATCTCAATGTTGAAGTAAAGAAAAATCAAATGAAATTAAAAAATTTTCGGGAAATTTTTCACTTTTTCGGCTACCTAAACGCAACCTAATCGGTGTTCCTAGGACGTTAATATGCTCTAGAAAGTTTTTTATCGAGACCTTAGTTGATTGTTTCCTTGAATTTTGAACGGTTTGCTACCTATGGACCGGAGCAGGGTCCATAAAAAATCGATGTTTTTTAAAGTTTTTGTTTGCGATTTTGACCTTCAAGATGAAGATTTTTTTGATTTTCCATATTCTTTATGCCAAGAGCTACAACTATCCCTCAGAGAGTAAATCAAAATTCCGAACGGTTTGCAAGATATGAGCCTGAGAATGACAAAAAATGACACCGCGGCCCCAAATCTTTGGGGGCCCATAAAAGAAAAAGTGCATGACTTTGGGCAAAGCTGGGAGACACTGGTCTTTATTTTGTCTTTTATCACGTAGAGGCGTCCGTAAAGTGCATAAAGTGTTACAGAAGGTACAAAAACGTACATAAATTGTAACGGGTCCGCCAAATAACTTTTTTTTCTTGAAAATGCTACAAAAAAAAATACTGAATATTTTCTCAAATTTCTTTTTTTGTTTGAAAGTACAATCCTTCCGGTTAATAACGAAAAATAATTTCATTCAAATGGCTGCCTCGGCTGGCCATGCAGTAGCCTACACGATCGGTCCAATTTTTAAGCGCATTATCGATTGTGTGCAGCTGTATTTCACCAATGGCTTCACGAATATTGTCCTTTAAAGCGTCAATTGTCTCTGGCTTGTCGGCATAACATTTATCTTCGAGGCCACCCCACAAATAATAGTCAAACGGTGTCAAATCGCAGCTCCGAGGTGGCCAAACGACATCAGCTCTGCGGCTGATAATGCGATCTTCAAAAACAGGGCGCAAAACATCGAGTGTAGCATCGGCTGTGTGGCACGTAGCGCCGTCCTGTTGAAACCAAATGTTACCAATATTCAATTTTTGTGAACAAAAGTTCGTTCAACATGGCCCGATAATGATCGCCATTGACTGTAACGGCCACTCCTTGCTCATTTTCGAAGAAAAATGGCCCAATTATGCCTCTGGACCAAAATCCGCACCAAACAGTGACTCGTTATGGGTGCATCGGCTTTTCAATGAATGCGTGCGTATTTCCTGTGCCCCAAATGCGACAATTTTGCTTGTTTACATGTCCGCCAAGATCAAAATGTCCTTCATCTGAAAAGATGATTTTTTTGGCAAAATCGGCATCTTCTGTAAGTCGATCGCAGGCCCATTTTTCCCATATTTGGATGGATTCGGGTTACAGGTACGGTGATGGATTCTCGGCTTCTGCATGAGCGTCGGGATTCGGCTAGCCTTAATCGATAGAATCGGGTTACCTTTTCGGGGCAGATGAATGAGAACTCGTAATTCGGTTAGTCGGTGAGTGTCGTCGCGATCGGGTACGAGTACAGTGTGCGTGGAGATGAGCGACGACAAGGGGGTTGGTGTTTCACAGAAACAAAAGTAATCACGAGTTGTATTACTGCTCGTTTATCGCACCTACTCAACAGCGACTGCGTATAAAATTTAAATTTCAAAGAACTCGAATGCGCGATCCGCATTTCGTGTGCGGAAATATACGACTCGAATCTCGCGAGATGCATTTTGAGTAGTGAAATGGATTGTATACTCGCGTGCATTTACGATGTCTGATTTAAGCACCTCTCTTTTTGGCACTAACTCATTGTATCTGAATTTGAAGGGAATGAGTAGGTGCCATCACTTTTTATGAGTGTCTCATGGGTAGCTTTCTTTTGCATTCATGCAGATGTTTACTGTATAAACTTAAAAATTTCCCATTGACGGTGAAATGTAAGTAGTGCATTTGAAAGCCAAGGGAAATGTTCTAGATGGGGCAGAAATGGGCAAATTTCCCAGAACAACAAAATGGTTTCAAGAACAATTAAACAATGCATTTTTGTTTTTATATTGTCGAAAAATATTTTCAAACTCAAGCATCAAAATTTAATCAAAAATAATTTTTAGTGTTTTTTTTTTTGTCGTATCCCAGTGAAAAGTTGTCGTACGGAAACACCATTTGACCTTTGGTGGAAATATTTAGCAATAGAATGCATGCATCTATTATTTTCTCTTATCTTCGGGTTGACTCCAGTGTATTCAAAAACCCGGTTTTCCAATTCGGTTTTCGCTTTCTTCAAATATTCCGATTTTGGTGAAACTGGTTTTCGGTTCAACTGAGGTGTTGAAACTGGTTGCGGGTTTATGACAAAATGGTAAACTATGCATTTTATAAATATCGTTTTTTTTTAAATACAGTCTTTTTCAATTTTGAGATCGACTATCGAGCATATAGCCATACAAAAGCTTGTTAAAATACCGCTTGGAACCGGCGTAAAACAGCAGGTCCCAATCAGAGTGTGTAAGCATATGCATTCCTGGTATGTGATGGGCAACTAAAGTGTGGGCCATGCAAAAGTGGGAATTTAATTTCGCTTTATAAAAATACTAACCAAATTTTTCAGTACATTGTCGATTCTTTGGCCCTCTATGTCGTTTTCTAAGACCTTAGTGGACTCGGGATTGTTTGCGTAACATTTATCTTTCATGCCGCTCCAGCGATAATAGTCCAATGGGTTCAAATCGCAGCTGCGAGGCGACCAATACACTTCCGAGCTTCAGCTGATTATGAAGTTTTCGACACAGTGCGCAAAAAGATCGATTGTAAAGTTGGCTGTGTGGCACGTAGCGTCATCCTGTTGCAAACATACTTCGTCCATAACATTCTCTCCAAGTTTTTGGATCAATAACCCGATGAGCATAGTACGGTATTGCTCGCCATTGATGGAAACAGCGGATCCTGGCTCATTTTCGAACAAAAATGAGCATATGACGCCACCATGCAAAAAACCCCCCACCCCACCAAACAGTCACTCGTTGTGGATGCATCGCCTTCTCCTCGAAGTCATGTGGATTTTCCGAGCCCCAAATGCAACAATTTTGTTTGTTAACGTCGACCTGAGGTGAAAATGACCGTCATCGGGAAGAATATTTTTCGGTAACAATGCTCATCTTCAGCCAAGCGATCTTCAGCCCATTCAGCAAGGTAAAAACGTATCGGATGGGTACGAGGTTTCGATTTTTGGAGTATTTGAACTTAAGCCTTCGTACCGAGGTCTTTATGCAAAATTCTGCGCAAAGAAGTGCGATAAATGTTCAACTGCTGCGAACGGTGGCGGGTTGATGTTGATGGCTGTTTCTTCTAGCACACTTTCAGTTACAGCGGCAATATTGCCCACTGGACGAACACGTAGACGAGTTCTTTTTGCAATAAGGAGCCGGATTGACAAACTCGCTTCAGAAATTGATCTATAAATGGCGAAGATGGAACTCTATTTCGTTCTTACAGTTTTTAGGTTTCTTCTTTCTTAGATTTCTTATAGTTTGAGTTGAAGGCTCAGCAATTTGGATGAAAGTTTTTAATATTTCCCAATTTTCTTCAAGTGTAAAGCGAACCATTTCGTAAATTTCTAACCCTTGCAGAATAATCTGTCACTTCATAAGACCATTTACTTCGATGTAACTGGGGGTTCAAGTTCGATATAACTGGGGGTTCCAGTTCCAATTTTTACATGGCCCACACTTTATTTTTTTTTTTTTTTTATTCAACCGATCTGTTCTAATATTTGACTTCCCCGGTTAGGCAAAATCATCTTTGGACGTTTTGCACTTCTTTCTGGATTCTGAATACTGTTTATTGTTTTATGCATTTCCGTTAACATACTAACTGTGTTTTCATTAGTTCAGGAACTTAAATCTAAATCGGAGTTGGAAGATATGACTTCTTTTGCCTTGGACAACTTAATTCAGAAAACTATCGGCGTTATAAATCACTGGCGAAGTCTTATGTTAAATTTATAATTCTGCGTAGCTATATCAGTTGTGTATAAACCGAAAACCCCGGTTAATTGACTTGAAATGATAGAATACTTCTTCCAAAAAACCACCTTTTACAAAACCTACTTACGGTTAACCGGTCAGAATTCGGTTAACCGGTTACCGTTTTGAATACACTAATTCTGATTCATTCTACTGATATGGTCCAGCGAGAGTAACCGCGTTATTTCGATACGCATAACCACGTCGATGTCGGTATACCGATTATATAAAGGGGTTTTCAACAGAGACGCTACAAAAGTAAATCGATAGGGACAGCAAACGACGCCATATTTTTGCCCGCTCTTTTGACATTTCTCTTCAGTAAGGTTTGCCATTTCATCATGGAAAGATATACGAGCCAACAACGAGTCGAAATTATTAAAATTTACTACCGAAATTTGGAGTCAGTGGCCCCAACTTTAAGAGCGCTACGTCCAATTTATGGTCGTCATAATCGTCCTACCAGATCAGCAATTGAGCGTCTAGTGGAAAAATTTGAATCCAAAATATTCCCGTGCTAGTGAGACAAAGAAGTGCCCGTAGTGTCGAGAATATTGCTGCCGCTGAGGCTTCAGTTCCAGAAAGCCCAAATGTGTCTCTCACACGTGGTTCTCAAGCGTTGGACATCTCTGTGACGTCGTTGTGGCGAATTTTGCGAAAACATCTTGGCCTACATCCTTACAAGATCAAATTGTCGCAAGAACTAAAGCCGCTTGACCACCATAAGCGTCGTATGTTCGTGAATTGAGCTGAGCAACAACTTGAAAATGATTCGGATTTTCATCGGAAAATCATCTTCAGCAATGAGGCTCATTTCTGGCTGAATGGCTTCGTCAATTAGCAAAATATGTGTCATTGGTAAGACAGTAATCCACACGTAATCCATGAGTCATCATTGCATTCCGAAAAAATTACGGTTTGGTGCGATTTATGGGGCGGCGGCGTCATTTGGGCCGTACTTCTTCCGTGATGATCAAGACCGGCACATTACTGTGAATGCGAATCGCTACCGTTCAATGATAACCGAATATTTTTGGCCCCAATTGGATAATATGGACTTGGAGGACATGTGGTTGCAATAAGACGGCGCCACAAGCCACACAGCGAATGCCACAATCAATTTATTGAAAACCAAGTTTGGTGAACGTGTTATCTCACGAAATGGCCCAGTCGATTGGCCGCCTCGGTCGTGCGATTTGACGCCGTTAGATTATTTCCTGTAGGGCTACGTCAAGTCTATGGTCTATGCCAACAAGCCAGCGACGATTGATGAACTTCGTACGAATATCGAACGTTTCGCAGCAGTATCGGCCGATTTATGCATGAAAACTGTCGAAAATTGGGTTCAGCGTCTGGACTTCTGCAAGCGTGCCCGTGATGGCCATGCAAAAGAAATCGAGTTCCATACATGATGGCATCGAACGTACTTTCACAGGAATAAAGAATTTCATTGGTATCTAAAGACGGTTTTGTTTTATTTAAAAAAACTTTTGTAGCGCTCTTATTGAAAAACCCGTTAAATAGGTCGTGGTTCATCCGTCGCCGACAGCCGCCTCTTTCTACTATAGGACCATATATTTTACGGAGCATTTTGTTCTCAAAGACTCCCAGTGATGTTTCATCAGCATGCAATATGACCATGGTTTCTGTGCCGTAAAATAAGACAGGTTTTACGAGAGTCTGATATAGTTCGATCTTCATTTCTTGAGAGAGGGTATTATCTCTGAAGTCCTTGCTTAACCCGAAATAACACTTGTTTCCAAGCACAATTCTCCGTTTGATTTCTAGGCTGACGTTATTGCTTCTGTTTGCGGCAGATCAGAGGAAACTGAATTGGTCCACTACTTCGAAATTACAACTGCTATCAACGATCACCCGATCATCAGCCAATCGGATGAATATTCTGCTTGTCGAAAGCATTATTTTTGTGTTGTTCTCGTTTACTGCCAAATCCATTTCAATTCATGAAAATACTGCAGTGCAGTGACTTCTCGTAGATTTCGCTAATGATAACTAAATCATCAGCATACGCGAGAAGTATGTGATTTTTGCCATTGATGGTTTACTTTGTGGTGACTGAAGCTTTCTTACGATAATCTCACTTAATATATTAAAGGGATCCCATGATATGGTGTCGTACTATATGGTTCGGTGAGATCTTAACCAATCTTTACTGCGGATTTCGTGACAGTCAGTGTCATTCTACAACGGCATGTCACCTTAGCAGGAATACCAAGCTCCAATAAAGCTTGGTACAGTTTTCCTCGTCTCATGCTGTCGAAGACAGCCTTATAGCCCACAAAGAGGTGGTAGATGTCGAGTTAATTTTGGTGGGTTTTCTCCAAGATTTTTCGTGATGTCAATATCTCTTCGATAGTTGACTTCCGAGGCCTAAAGCCACACTGATAAGATCCGATCAAGTCTGTAACATACGGCTTTAATCTTTCGCACATTTCGCTCGAGAGGACCTCGTATGCGATGGATAGATTATTCCACGATAGTTGGTACATATACTCGGATCGAATTTTTGAAAACAGTACATAGTATGCTAAAACTCCAATCGTCGAGCATGCAGTCATCTAGCTAGATTTTGTGTAGGAGCTGATGCATGCATCTTTCCAATTCATAGCCGTCAGCCTTAAACATCTCAGACGGTAGTCTACCAGCGCAAGCGGCTTTGTTTTTCTTAATCCTGGAGATTCCAATTCTAACTTCGCTTTGGCTCTGAAGGGGGCTATAAACGCCAACGTCCTGTATGTGCTTAATAATCTCATCTACATATATTGAGGTCTGCTGGAACATAAAAAGCAGGGAAGTCATATCTCCATATTCCCAACATACTCTGCACATCTCTAACAAGATTAACGTCTTTATCCCTACAAAAGGGGGGCCTGATCCATTTCCGTTGTGTTGGCTTTGGCTTCCCAACATACTCTGCACATCTGTGACAAGATTCCCATCCTTATCTCTACAAAAGGGGGCCCTGATCCATTTCCGTTTTGTTGGCTTTGTACTATCTCTGCTTAAAGCATTTGAACCGCTTTAAATGTCACTGAACAAATATATGTTTGTGTTTCAAACCACTGTGCAAACCCATTAAAATATCCCAAAGGCAAACTGAGAAATGTCGGTGACAATGTCACAAAGATAATATATTGGCTAAAGTTAACAACCACTTATACGTGGATGTAAATTATATCGGAAAGATGCAGGAATATTAATCTTTATTAACTCTTAGCCGATGGGTATCTATTTACATACTTGTAAATCCTTAGTGGCCGAAGAAGGATCTCCCACTTTAAGTTCTTGTATACTTCCATATGAGTTGGGATCTATATAATTTATTCATGTATATATGTATAAGTAAGTATATTAGTCTGTTCCATGAAATGAGGATTTTCAAAATTGTTGACGTAATATTTAAACGAGTAAAAAAATCAATTGCAATTTAAAAGTTGTAGATGAGATTTAAAATACATCAATTGAAATTTAAAATTTTTAAAGGGTTTTTGTTAAGATATAAGGTTTTTGTTTAGTTAGAACTTACGAAAGGCTTAGCTGTCAAACGAACTGTCATACTGCGCTCACTTTTTGACATTTATGATCAGTATCCTCTGGCAAATCATCGTGTATAGATTCACGCTTGAACAACGCTGCCAATTTATCGAAATATACTTTGAAAATCAGTCATCACCCGAAATAATTTTCAAATGTTAGTGCTATGTATTGATCCTTGGAATAAAAATATTCTTTGATTAAAACTTAATTTTTCATGTTAATTTTTTCAATTTTGATTTCTATCGCAATTAAAACACACTTTATTTGAAATTAGAAATGCATTAGTCCTAATTCAAAATAAATCATTTGAAATTTAAACATCTAGAATATAAAATAGGTTACTAATTTTTCATTTTCAACCGATGAATTTTAAATTTTATGAATTGACTTGATGTCCTTTATATTTCAATTGATGTGTTTCAAATTGCAATTAATGTATTTTAAATTTCAATTGATGTTTTTCAAATATCAAATGAAAAAAAAGAATTTCAAATAGAAATATTAAATTCAAATTGATAAATTTTAAATTCTAAATATAATTCTAAATACGTTTATTTTTCAAAATTAAATTGATATTTTTTTAATTTCACTTTATGTATTCAAGAGCATATATTTCAAGACCAAAAATAAAAAGTTTTCAAAACTGTTTTTTTTTTAATAAAATGCAAACCAGTATACAATATGGAACAGTTGCCCCTAGAAAATTTAAAGGGATGCAATGAACTACAAAATTCCGGTAACAGAAATGTGAATTCAAGATCTATAATGCAAAGAACAATCAAATTCGTTTCAACTTACGGGTTGCAGATTTCAAACGTTGTTTTTTAATACTTCTAAAAATGTAATTTTTTTTAATTTTATGCGTCTTTACTTGATTTTGTTCTACCGACGAGTCACCCTATTGTAAAGTATATACATATGTGTAAAATATTTCATTTATACACATAAAGGACTGGCAAAATATCTTTGTTTGTTTGTAGTGGTTTTTCCTTGAAGCAAAAAGTCTTAACAATTTGGTCCTTCTTTATTTTTGTGATCAGAATATATTATTGTTGCTACACGCAAAGAAAAAAACGATTATTCGCAAAATCAATTATTCTGTTGGAAAATATTTCGTTTGCTACTTACTCCTATGGTTGAGCGCAAAACTTAATACCTTTCCCGCAAACAACTAACGTTTATCGTAAAAGAAGTTTCGTTTATAGTAAACGAAATTCCCTTTACCAAACAAGCAAATAAAATATCATTGTGCACTTTCCTTGATGCAAAAACTCCTAACTATTTGGAACTTCTACATTACGCAAAAAAAAATCGACGTTTAGATTTCGTTTGGTGCACATATATTTATTTTGCCCCAAAAATATTCCATTTGCTACTTAGTCTAAGGGTTAGGCCCAAAGGTTGATAGTTTTCTCAAAAACAAAAATCTTTTATCGCAGAAGTAAAATCTTTTGTAGGAAACGAAATTTTCTTTGCAAACCATTCATTTCTTTGCAAACCAACATTATTTCTTATTCTTTTTCTCGCGCGTGTTCTATGTTTTTCGGTGGGGTCTACCACACGATTTTTATTATATATGATTCGATCTGAAATTATTTCTTAGAAGAATATTTTGTCTTTTTAATTTTTTGGATTAAAATATATTATTGTTGCTACAAGTTAAGAAAAAAAGGTTTAGAACTCGTTCAGCGCAAATGCATCCACATTCCCCACGAAATATTTCGTTTCCTAGTTAGTCTCATGGTTGAGTGCATAAGTTGATACTTTTCCCGCAAACAAAAAACTTTTGTCATAAAAGTCGTTTCTTTTATTGTAAACGAAATCCCCCAAAATTGTCATAATTTACTTTTGTGCCACTTCTTTGAAAGCAAACTATTTTATGCAAACTCATGCAAAACTGTCTCTTGAATTGATTCTGTCTCCTTGCAACAAAAACAATCAGGTAACTACAATTTATAAGGATTTGTTTGTTTTCGCACAACGCATGCGATGATTCAGTGGCTCGCCATGCAGACTTTTACTAAGGGTAGTATTCTAAAAGTCCCGAAAGTGAACGTAAACGCAAAAGCCAACGCGAACGCCAAAGTCAAAAAATGGCAGTTTATATATCACTTCGCGCTTGCGTTTGTTTACTAATGCTGTCACTGACATATGCGGTGTACAGAGTTGCCAAACTAAAATAAACAGTTATAGATCAGAAAAATGTATATTGAGCGAAATGCTCAGAATGAAAAAGATTAAAAAATTTTGCTCTATTTCAGCAGATCAACAGATTTTAAGATTGCTATTATATATAATACTGCAAATACCAACAATATTCACATAAAATGTGTAAAAAACCTATGCTATTTTGGGGTTCAATGTTCAATAAATTTCCCCATCTATATTAAATTAGTTGTCTTTTCAAAAACACGTGCCATTTGGCGGTATGTATTGGTTCTTTTGTTTATTATTGTCAACATCAACAGATGTCTATAATTTTTAAATATAATTATAATAGTTTTGCAACGCATTATTTATTTGAACGTTCCATTTCTAATTCTATTATTGTTAATAAGAATTTCAGTGCGTAAACAGTATAATTTTGAATTATTAAAAAAAAATTGAGCTTTATCCGTCGAATGCATTTCATACAAAATTGGCACCTACTTATAAGCAATGAAATGCAAAATACTTCCATCTGCCTATCCTCGATCGACATTTTTCTTTAAATTTGTAATTTCTTTAACTAACGCGAGGAACTGTGGCGTGTTCAATTTGACAGCTGAAGTAATCAAAAACGTTGCGCTGCGTTTTATAAACTACCCATTAAAAAACGAAACTTAACGCAGGTAGTCACCGAACAGCTGTAACGTTTTATAAACTACCAAAACGACAAAAGTAACGCGAAGTGACTGATTCACGACTTATAGAATACCACCCTAATAGTGTGTGGGTTCAACTCCATTTCAGTGTCCTACAATAATTTTGTATTTAAAAGTCATCAAATTAATTCTATTAATTCTATTAATTAATTAAATTAATTCTTTTCAGTAAAATACAGCGCGTGTGCCTTAAACGAAAAATGAGTCCATCGCAAACAATTTTCGTTTTGCGTAAAAAAAAAACTTTTGACTTTGAAGTTACTATAACTCGTTTGCGGTAAACAAAAGAACAGCCAACGACAATAAACATTTCATATTCTATAAACAGAATTACTTTCAAAACTACTACAGCTCAAGTGGTTGTCAGTAAGTAAGAACAACGAGTTTATAATGACAGACAATCATCATTTACACGACAGAGAGAAGAACAAGAAGACTTTACAGTTGGCGATACATTTAAAAAAGAAGGTTTGATCTAGAATGCCAAGACGCAAAGTGTCACAAGCTTCGAAAAGATTATCCGCCAATGTGAGTTTAAGTGCAAATTTCTCGAAAAAAATTGTAATAATTTAGTCGTTTCTAAACCGATGAAATTTCACATGGAAATTAGCTGAGGTCTTATGTTATATAAATTGACCTACTGGAATGTCATATACCCCACTAAAACCGCACAGTGAGAGCCTAGTTGGTTGTTTGCTTACTAATATAATGCAGAATCAATGCCAGCAAAATTTTTGGAAATTCATCTTAACACAAACCTAAACAAAAAATTTAAATTCTCCAGAACTGGGATTTTTCAGAAAATGTTAGGAATTTTCCGCATTTGTTTCTAGATAGTTTAGCGTTTCAACCTACTTTGTTGGAAAAGATGTAGATATCCATATTAGGTTAAAGAAATCGCGAGGAAATTTTGAACGTCGTGATATTTTTCGTCAAATTTAATATTTTTTTTTTTTAATATTTGAATATTGAATATTAATAATACTTTTTTGTTGAAAGATAGGAAACCCTGGTTTCCATACAATTAATCTACTTTACATTTAACTATGTTTCAAACATAATATGTTTGATAACAAATTCCTCTAGTATTTATAAAAATATTGTGACACCATTTTCCATAAAACGTAAAGATGTTGGTGTTTTTTGATGTGTTAACATCTATAGCGGCGTATAGGGACTAAATCTATCAAAACCAGATTTTATGCTGCTGCTAAAACCAGATTTTATGCTGCTGCTAAAACCAGATTTTCTGCGACTGCGAAAGAGATTAATGACGTGTTAAACAAAAATGAGCGAGCAAGAGAGCAATGAGAGAGTGGTGTGGCAGGGGTGAGGCAAACGAAATTGTGTCTATAGCGTATGTATTAATATAATAATGTATGTATGTACATGTGGCTGTTGCTGTTGTTGAACGGAGATATAAAGCATAGCCACGCAAAATTTCATTTGCAAGCCAAAAAAACTATTATTTTTTAATTTCCAATGTAACATTTACTAATCTGTTCATAGAAATCGAACAGGTGCCGTGTCGCAAAAAGGTGTTAACACATCATCCGTGAGTTCGAACACTCATTGATTTTTTTTAATGATTTGACTTTAATTGCATGCAATTTCCCAAAAAAAAAACAATGGAGTTCAATAGTTTTTAGTTGATTTTACAACATATGCTGTTGTTAATTTAATATTATTTTCAAAATTGATATGGATTGTAATTTATCCCAGATATTCTCAAATAACTGAAAAAACAAGTCAAAGTTTTCCAAAAAAAATATTTTCCCAAAAATATGTAGAACCTAAGAGCAAACCTATGCCTGCCAACATATATTTTGTAGGTTTCAAAAAAAAAAATAATTTAAAATAGGCCTAACGACCTAAGTAAAATAACTTAAAGTAGACCTAACACTTTAATATTTTCATTTTAAACAAAATTCAATTTATTATAAAGTTTTCAATTTATTTGATCGCCGAGGTAGTCAAATTTAGGCTCCTACTGTGCAGGTCCAGTAAGGGCATATGATGTTCCGATATGTCAATTCCTCTAGCATAAAACCACTGCTATTCCCTTGTGGAATTTGGTCGTCTTCGATCTAGCCTTTTAGAAACGGCTGAATTATTTCCATTTTTTTCGAGAAGTCCCCCACCATGTTCCGACCCCTCCACCAATTGGTGGGCAAACCTGCAGATCTGTTAATTCATAACAAAATTAAATTATCGTCTAATAATACAGTTTATATCGAATCCTATAAAAATTATAATTGGAGAGCTTTTTGTTTCCTATAAACACTTTTTTGTATAGAGTTACTCTATATTGTTTGCTGAAATCGTTTTTGGGTTGTCGTAAACGATTGTATTTCTACACGCTGAAAAATAACGGCCTCTCTAACATATTCTCCCAAACACATTCTGCAGAAATAATGTATATGTTTGGAACACAATTCAAACATTCATATGTTTGCAAGTCCCATCAATTCAAACATTCATATGTTTGCAAGTTGAATCACTTGTATTTAAATGTAAACAGTATCGTGTATATTGGCAAGCATGTATACTTTTACGTAGAAACATGCGTCTTTTCATCCCAAACATTCATATACTTACGTGGAAGCATTCGCCTATTTCCCCCAAATCTACATATACTTACATGCAAACATATGCGTATTACCTCCCAAACATAATAATATTTTGAAACGAATTATTATAATTAATTTTATCAACATAAATCCACATTTATAAATAATTAATACAAACAAAAATTGAAAAGGCCCCATTTTAGGTTTACTTGCACTGCACACTGGGACAGATTTAAAAAATGACCGGACAAAATTAATAACGTCGTTGTTTTTGACTTAAGACGTGTCAAACTAATTCGTCGTTAGGTTTTTGAGGTGCTGTTCTTTTGCTTCTCCTTTCTTTGTTGTCTCTCACGTTTTTGTTTTCGGAAGGTTTCAGTTATGCGTTGGTTGTCACTATGCGTTGGTACACAGACAACATACAAGTCTTGTACATGCAAGCCAAGCGCGGATTAATTACTTGGGTTTTGTTTTTTTATTGTACTTATTTCAGAAATGGTCCGCCGTTCCGATTTTCTCCGTAAAGGCTCGGAGAGACAAAAGGCTTTACGTTGTTGCCATTTCCAGTTTGTTTCTCACTTTAGTAGCACACATACATGTATACGAAACATATATACAAAAACCAAAATAACATCACAAACCATTTAACCGGCCGCGCCTCCGTATATTCTTTTTTCACTGATCCAGCGCTTTCGATATCCTCTGCCCGACCAATGACGACTGAATATATGAAACTAAAACGTACTGCATCAGCCAAAATAAGAAACACATACTTCATCTAAAATTTACACGCAAATTCAGGAATATTTATGAATTACTGACTGAGAGAATGATGCACAAATACAGATACACACTTACCTTGCTCTCGAGAGAGCATAAACAGTGCAACAAACATAGCTGGATTTGTAACACAGACACAGATATATGTGGGTCGCAAACACGTATATTATAACATATTAATCATTGTGTCTCAAACATGTAATATTGAATAGCAAACACAATGTGTTTGGACACAAATATATTATATTTGCGACAAGCTCCAAACACACTTTATATTTGCATCCAAACAACAACAAAAATACTGATTTTTTAGCGTGATTATGATTACTTCGCCATATCTTCGTTTGTTGAAATTTCATTCCCCAAGCAAAGTTAATTTAGTTGATATTACGTTCGGGCGTAACGAAATATTTCTTTGCGTGTATTGGCTTCTTGAACTTTTCTAACTTTTGATACCATTAATTTAGTTTTCGCTTTGGTATTACAGCAGTTACACATGCATGCATGTAAATAATTATATGAATATAAGTAGTAGTATTTGTAGATTGTCATTAGGGTGTAATGAAAATCATTTTGTTTTAATGGGGATCTCAAATCGTGGGTATATGGCAAAATGGTTGAATGGAATGGAAAACTTACCTTGTTCCATTTGTAAAGGGTTTTCCAACAGAGACGCTACAAAATTAAATCGGTAGGGAGAGCAAACGACGCCATATTTTTCCCGCTCTTTCGACATTTCTCTTCAGTAAGGTTTGCCATTTCATCATGGAAAGATATACGAGCCAACAACGAGTCGAAATTATTAAAATTTAGTACCCAAATTTGGAGTCAGTGGCCTCAACTTTAAGATTCGCTTTTCATCGGAAAATCATCTTCAGCGATGAGGCTCATTTCTGGCTGAATTTCTTCGTCAATAAGCAACATATGCGTTATTGGTCAGACAGCAATCCACACGTAATCCATGAGTCATCATTGCATCCCGAAAAAATGACGGTTTGGTGCGGTTTATGGGCCGGCGGCGTCATTGGGCCGTACTTCTTCCGTGATGATCAAGACCGGCACATTTCTGTGAATGCGAATCGCTACCGTTCAATGATAACCGAATATTTTTGGCCCCAATTAGATAATATGGACTTGAAGGACATGTGGTTCCAACAGGACGGCGCCACAAGCCACACAGCGAACGCCACAATCAATTTATTGGAAACCAAGTTTGGTGAACGTGTTATCTCACGAAATGGCCCAGTCGATTGGCCGCCTCGGTCGTGCGATTTGACGGCGTTAGATTATTTCCTGTGGGGCTACGTCAAGTCTATGGTCTATGCCAACAAGCCAGCCACGATTGATGAACTTCGTACGAATATCGACCGTGAACTTGCAGCAGTATCGGCCGATTTATGCTTGAAAACTGTCGAAAATTGGGTTCAGCGTCTGGACTTCTGCAAGCGTGCCCGTGGTGGCCATGCAAAAGAAATCGAGTTCCATACATAATGGCGTACTTCCACAGGAATAAAGAATTTAATTAGCATCTAAAACCGGTTTTGTTTTATTTAAAAAAAACTTTTGTAGCGCTCTTATTGAGAAACCCGTTACTTTTGGTGCCCTACCAGGGGTTGAGTAATTTAGTAAAAAATTTAAAATCGTTTTTTGTGGTTTTGTGGAGTTTAAACAACGTGTTATGAAGAGCGTACAATGAAAACCAACATTTTAGAATTTTGACAGATTGTTGTTACCTTCTCCTTCAACATTAATTTTTGTAATGTGATTTTCAAGTCGCATTAGATTTGTAATTCCTAAAACTCTGTTTATCTGTACAGCCTATTGTGCATCCATTAATATGCCTTAATACAGATATATAAAAACTTCTATTAAATGTATTTAAGATGTCAAACTATTTGCACTCACGTCATACTTTGACAAAAAGTTATTAACAAACATGCAAGAATTATTAAATACAACTGTAAGAAAAATGCCCACTCGTACACATGTACAATAGACAGAGTTCATATTCGTACGCCACCTAACCTTAAAGCCTAGAAATTAAAGTTGATCCAAACGTTAGGTACTAAATAAAAACAGATGTTTTAATCACATTTTCACAACTACAGCCGCTGACAAATCGTACACAACTTATTTTCAAATTGAAACAAAACAGACCATAATACACATATTTCCTTGTTGATTTCTAACATGTTACAGCCTCTACTATTTTGATATAAAGTACGAATATTGTTTTCGTACTCTGTAAATGTTCATGTCTACTTATTGCTACTAATTAAGTTTGTTAAGAGTTTTCCTTACTTTATCACTCATTCTCATGCGAGGAGGAGAGGCTATCTCTCTTACCAATTCGTGTTAAAGTTAAGTACTTGTGAAACATTTTTTCTTCAAGGACCATGGGAAGATCTGGCATTCTGTTGAAATATCCGAGAAATACTTTGTCCTCATTGCAAGCCCACACACACACACAGATACAGCATGCAGCAACCACTCACAATTCATTATTTTGGCTGCCTCCAGGTTTGATAGCAAAAATTACCTTTCAGCGCATATATCGTTGTCCTTCACTTGCAAGGATGCTAGAGATTTATACGTATATATTGAGTTTGTAGTTGTGTCTTTAATATTTTTACACAAATGCAAATTATGAATACACACATTCGCTGACAGACGTTTGTCATCCAAACATCCATCCATCCAATTTTGCATTTGTATCACAAGCATTTACACCATAGAGTAATTTGAATATAGAGATGTTAGCTTACACATTTTTGTTTTCATCATGGGCGTAATTTATTAAGTATCTTTACATAGGGGGCACTCCCAGGAGGCGTGAAATCAGGAGAGTGATGCCTGTTCTAATCAATATCAGTCAACGTTTGTTCCCCATGTTAGGGGCTGCTGTTTCTCACAGTAGTGTTACTACTCAGATCTAACTCCCCCAATCGAGGATGTTACGAGTACCGTGCCTGCAGATAGTTTGCAGTCGGGGGTATCTGACTGTATTTTAACGGAGCGTCAATGATACCTGGCCATCGACCAAGTTCTCGCTGTACTACTGGGGGGCTAAGCTGCGGTTGACCTCAAATCTATCACACTCGTGAGAATCACATGAACACTAATATAACAAAAATAATAACACAACATCAACACAAACAAATGGAGGTCAGACCCCCAAGCCTAGGGTTGGCGGTAATCCCTTCCACGCCAATATGGCAGACTCCATTAATATGGACACAATTGAAGTGCGATCTGGTGTTAGGTCCAGCGTTGGCCCGTGGTAAACTTATCGGTGCACCATTCGCAGATGTAAAACCTCACATGTCACCTTCCAAGAAGTAATTTAACGATTGACGTCAAAATCCAGGGTTTATCAAGAGAAGTGGTCATGTCGACAAGGAAATACCCACTGCTACGTCGAGAGATTGTTTGAAAAAGGCTCGTAATGTCATTGACAGTCAGATACTATAAAGACTTCCACTCCGGAACAAGCGGGGAAAAAGCCGCATTTCAAGAGAAATGTTGATTTCGACAAGATTTTACTCCTGCTAGACAGAGAGATTTTCTGAAAAAATCTTGTAATCTATTGAAAGTCTGGGCACTACAAGGGCTTCCACTCCGGCACAGGCGGGAAAAGGTCTCGCTCCGTCAAAAATGACCCACAACCTAAGAGGCCAAAAAAAATACCCACAAACTAAGAGACCCACAACCTAAGGTCGACAGTTGGAACTTTCGCCAAAGATCCTTTAGTGAGGTTTTAAAAGACAAACTGGTACTACCGGAAATCGACCAGGGGAAATGGAAATATATTGTGAACGCATTTTCCTCAATAAACATTCAATTCCGAAAAGAGATGCCGGGACGTCCTCCACAATATCGCGACGAAGACTGTTTCTAAGGCCGGGCTAAATTCAGTAGAGTCCTACCGTGCCGCTCTGGGAAAAGTGGATGACTTGTGGCCAGGGGCATTACTAGACCATTTCTAATTGAAATTTAAAAAAATCAACTGAAATTTAAAAATTCCATTTGAAATTTAATTTTTGAATTTTTCATCAATTGAATTTTAAAAGACAGCAATTTAAATTTAAAAAAGATCATTTGAAATTGAAAAGACACATATTGATATTTACAAGGTATAAATTGAAATTTAAAACACATCAATTGAAATTTAAAATACATCAATTGAAATTTAAAAGACGTCACTTGAAATTTAAAACAATTTTAAATAATTAAGCTTAGAAAGATATCAATTGAAATTCAAAACAGATCAATTTAAATTCAAAATATTTATTTATACATTTATTTCATTTAACCTTAAAAACGCATCAATTGACATTCAAAGCAGATCAATGGAAAGTCAAAAAACATCAATTGAAACTGAAAAGACACATATTGATATTTACAAGAAATAAATTGAAATTTAAAACACAACAATTGAAATTTAAAACACATCAATTGAAATTTAAAACAAATCAATTGAATTTTGAAACACATCAATTGAAATTTATAAATCTAAATCTAAATCCAAATCTAAATCTAAATATATAAATAATCGGTTAATAATTTTTAAATTTAAACTGACGAATTTTAAAATTCAATTCAAATATTTTAATTTTCAACTGATATCTTTTAAATTTTTGAATTTCAATTCGTGTCTTTTCAAGTTTAATTCACATCTTTTAAATTTAAGGTAATATTTTTTTTAAATTTCAGTTGATTTATTTTAAATTTGAAATAGAAATTTTAAATCCCAATAGATGTAGGTAACACGTGATTGAGAATTCCATCTATAATAATAAAATCTATACAATACATATAATAAAATCTATTTTTTCCATTCAAATGTAAATTGAGTAATACTGACTAGGCTCCACCGAAGGTGTATCACGGGTGCTCTGCGCACTAATCCCAGTGATGCACTGAATTTATTGTTATATTTATTGGCGGTAGATATTATAGGCAGGCAGATTGCTTCTGCGTCTCGCTTTAGGTTAACACAATGTAGTATGGTCGGATTCCGTCACGGAACAGTGATGTTCCGTTTGATTTTAAAGTTATGTAGCTCAACCATTTGGAGACATTTAATCAGCTATTACAATAACACCACCTGTTATAAATACACTTGTATGGTACATGTGTCTAGCGCACTAAACCCATATAAAGTTGTGTGAAGAGAAACGACAAACGAGTAAGAATATACCTCTACAATAATATTCCTCTCTGCTTTAAACTTAGTAAATGAAAACCTGCAATGCCTGTGACTTACCGGTCGTGTTGGCTGGATGGTTGACAGGTTAGTTGGTTTGTTAGTTAGAGAATCTGCTAAAAGTTTTATTTATCTACGTGCCCGGTTTGTGTTGCTGCCAACCTAAATGGATTTGCAAACATTTTGCAAATTTTCCAAATGCATTTATGTTATTTGCATCAAATTGAAATTCTTCGCAAATGCTCGAAGGTTACAGGAATTTCTAACGTTTACATGTTTATTCGTCTCTGGAATCTTAACTAACAAGGTTTATTTTTGATTTTTACATAAATTAGTTTATTTGAATACGAGGTGAGTTTACAATTAATGGTGTATATTGTTTGCTTAGTTAGTACTAATTTCATTTTTATTACCTCGGTTTGCAGATAATCTTATATTAGGCTGGGAACAAGATTATGTGTAAAAAGCCAAGAAATTCGTATTATATTTCCTACTGTTAAATTTTGGCATTGGTGCGTATACGCAATACGGGTTATATTGGGTACCGAGAGTGGGCATACATATGTGCGTATACGCAATATGAGAGTTTATAGAGAAATGCTTAGTACTGATTTCATTTTTATTACGTCCTTTTGCATATAATCTTATATTAGTCTGGGAAAAAAATCCTACAATTATTAACATTGAGCCTTGGTGCGTATACGCAATTTGGGTAATATTGGGTGCCGGTAGTGGGCCTAGGTGCGTATACGCAATATGAGATTTTATAGAGAAATGCTGAGTACTGATTTCATTTTTATTACGTCCTTTTGCATATAATCTTATATTAGTCTGGGAATAGTTTATGTGTAAAAATAAAAAAAAATCCTACAATTATTAACATTGAGCCTTGGTGCGTATACGCAATTTGGGTAATATTGGGTGCCGGTAGTGGGCCTAGGTGCATATACGCAATATGAGATTTCGTAGAGAAATGCAGTAAAACGCAAATGTTGGAACGTTGGTTAAAATTGGAATAACATTTATATTTATAAAGTAATTTTCTCCGTTTATACCCTAAATGATTTATTAGATGCTTCGAAAATAAATTTCCAAGACATAGAAAATAAATTTCCAAGCCATAGCAATCACCTTCAGAATTTTTATTTTCCAGAAAGAATTTAACCACGGAACAATCTAATAAGGACTTTTCTCCGTTTATACCTTAAATACTTTATTAGCGAATTGTATGTAGCATAAATAGATTTCGATGCTTCGAAAATAAATTTCCAAGACATAGCAATAACTTTCAGAATCTTTATTTTCCAGAAAGAATTTAACTACGGAACAATCAAATAAAATATTTTTGTTCCATTCACACTTTTCTTGTTCTTGGCAAAAATAAAAAATCAATTAGTGCTCGAACTCACGGGCGATGTGTTAACACATTTTTGCTACACGGTACCTGCTCAATTTCTATGCACACATTAGTAAATGTTACATTGGAAAATAAAAAAAGAATAATTTTAGTGCTGAAGGTTCTTTTGCTATTGCACTTTCTTTTTCCTTACATCTGCTTTAACATTAGATATAATATTGTTAACATAAATAAAGCAATATTTAACTCACTGAAATAATTGTTTTTGTTTTGTCATAAACAGAGCGACAACTAAAAGTATTGAATAGTATAGAGAACTTATTGCACTCTTTTAACGCTCTCATGTAGAGAGTCTGGTTGGTTGGTTGGTTTTCGTGGTTGCTAAAGACACTATTTAGCATCAATTAGTGTCTTGAGACACGGTTTTGCGTACGTAGAGAGTCTAAGTAAAAGAGCATAAACGAGTCTTATTCTCTTTATAGAATATTTCAATATAAATGCACCAAGCCGACAGTGATATTACATAAAACAATACAAAAGGCATAAATGTTTCAATAGGCATCAATATTTCACATCAATATTATGAATGGATCAAGTTATGACAAATAGAGAGTAATGCGTTTTGAATCATTCGCCAGATGTCGCTAGTGCTTTTGAGTCATACAATACGTTCCATGAGTTCTCTATACTATTCAATACTCTTTGGCGATGACGACCTGCTTGTTTGTTCGCTGCCGCTACATCAATACCATAAATACTATACTTATTTTCAGGCATTGACTATTGTTGTACAACAACTACGTATGTGATGCTAACGCGGTGTGTTGTTTGGATGTGAATATTTGATATATTTCCCTACGCGTGCCTATAGATGTTAACACATCAAAACAAATTTAGAAATTTGCAAAAGCAGTTCTACAAAATCATATATCGTACATACATAAATACATTTGAATTACTTAGAGGCCAATGGATCAAAGTCCACAAAACAAGAAGTGAGGAAAATTTAAAAAGAACGAAACGTGGGAATTCTGTGATTTTTCGTACAAATGTAGAGTGAGGCCCAAATATAATTCATCTTACACCACCACTTCGATGATTATAAGCAACAGAGTTTTAAATGTGACAGGATTAAAGAGTTTCAGTTTTAATATTATTGAAATCTCAAAATTTTTACAATGTGCAGTTAGGTCAATTGACATCTGAGTAACTCATGTAATAATACAAAGTTCCAAGTGTTTAAACTAATTAAAGTGATAACTCAACACTGCAAGTTGTTGTTAACTTTTCTGCCAAGTGTAAATTATGAAAAATACCAACACTTTAGAAGACTGGCACACACACACACGCATGCAGGAAAATGTAAATGTATTTCATTCAAAATACACTGCCGCACAAAAGTTATCGTGGGTAAACTAACATTTTAAAATCTTAACAAAGAGTATAAATAAGTTGAAGAGTAAACCAACCAACCAACCAAATGTTTGAATATCCCAGTCCAGCATGCAAACATATGTTATAAATATTTTTTAAAAAGGATCATGCCACCCTATTGTTTCAAGCCACAATTACTAACAATTTTACTAAAGTCTGTAGTGTAAATTTCTTTAAACCCTACATGACTTATGAACTCCAAATACTTTTATTCATTACTGTACTTTTGTACTGTTTCCAAAGACAACTTTACATTCCTTTAGATTCCAAACAAGCTAAGGACATGTGGGGAGAGGGAAATGATTTACAATACCTCAGTGACACATTTATGTTGATAATGACTCGGCAACTCCATAACATTATTTTATTATGATTTGTATGCGCTTATATGTCATACACACACATATACACATAAATACCATAGTACTAACACTCACACAATATTCTGTATACGAATATATTGTCAAAGGATAACAGGACCAGCAATAAATACAACAGCAACTACAAAAACATAAAGCCATTGAACAGCGTCTGTATAACTTTGCATTTCACATCAACCTACAATGTGTGAAAGGAAGCAATTGAAGTCATTGAAGTGTTAAATTCTTAATGAATCGATGGAAGTCTAAGGATATTTGACATAAATGCCGAGGTAAATACCATTATGATGCTTTTACGCAATTAATGTAATTGTTATTAATACAAATTGCCATAGTTAGCAACTATTATGACACAGGACATCAATTTACTAGATATTCCATGAACGACGACAACCACAAAAAGTGGTTAATATTTTGAGAAAGTCAATTAATCAAGCACTTGGTCCATATGAAGGGGCTTTTTTCAAAGCTCTTTGTAGCAATTCCTTTGAGGATTTCACAAGCAGCTCAGTACATCCGATAGGCCAAGTACTCCTTGTTAGTGGCATTTCCAGGCACATGTCAGATGGTAGCTAAACTGATTGGATGAGCAACATGAATGGCACTCTAACACTTGTAAGTCTCACGTTATTAAACGGCAATGTTCGCTGAAGCTCGTCGAACTATTCGAGCATTTAATTTGTCCTTAGGAGCCGGGTGAACTAACATCACTGGATAACGGCGGATAAAAAAACAGAGAAAACTAGACCCAGGTCCGACGGATTCACGAGACCTGTATACTTGTCAGCTTTAGATCCATAAATCCCAGATGCTGCGGAGGAAGTTACCCCACTGTCAGATATCCTACTAGAAAACATCGATGACGAGGTCAACAACACGGTGGTGAAAAGGCACGTAGCTGCTCATGTTGACTACAAATTAACCTCCAGCACTCTAAATCTTCTTCTGTAGCTCTCCTGCTCCATACATAGAAATATGGATCTAATGTCGCCTTCATTCAAGAGCCCTTGATAAATCACGGCAGGATTTGAATATTGAAATCCCCTGGTTACAAGCCTCTCGTTTTCAAAGCCATAGACACAGCAAGAATGTGTATTCTTGCAGAGAATCATTTGAATATATCTTTTTTATTTCACTATTTCGATAGAGGCGTTACCGCTACCAGTCTGTAGATGGACAATGGCAACATCCGCTTAGCGTCAAACTATATGCCCTATGAAGTTAATGGACCCCGCTCGTTGCCTCTACTGAGGAAGGTTATTGAGGGGGCGGAGAAGGATGCTTTTATCTTGGGTACTTTGTCTTGTTCTTTGTGCGGACGTCAATGCCCACCATACAATTGGGGGAAGAACTAAAATAAATGATAAAGGAAGGAACTTCTAGACATTTGACCACTAACCTAAGTAAATGTTTGTAACAAGGGTAATGAGCCTATAATTATTACTAAAGATAGACAAGTGGCCGTCGGTGGTGCAATGGTTAGTGTGCGCGGCTCTTGTACTTGAGATCTTGGGTTCGATTCCTGCTCAGACCACCTTACATTTCTTTCGACAACGGTCATCTCGCTTAGTGCTAGTAACACTATCGAGTACCTAGCCATGAAAAAGCTTCTCAAAATACCGTTCGGAACCCGTGGAAAACTGTAGGTCCCAATCAGTGAGTGTAAAATTAGAAAGCGCACTGCTCACTAATTGTGAGCAGCTCTCCCCAGCCCCTTCAAGAGATGTTATGGGAAATATTTATTTTTTTTAGACAAGAGGTCGTTGATGGCACCCTTGCATTAAAAGATAACTTTGAGTTGATCAAAGGATGGAATCCTTTCTTACATAGAGGTTTCATTCTCGCAGAACGTCGCCACTACGTCTGTTACAATAAACGTTTGAAAAACAAATTGGAACAAGTACAAACAAAGTCTGAATGGTTTCATGTAAACCATTGCTCTCCCTGAACCAGCTAATACCGCTAAGGTTGACGGTGATACCGATGCTTTCACCTCAGATCTTAGTAGATCGATTATTTAATTCCACATGCGCCACCAAATCCTATCGAGGTAAGAGAAACCTTCAAGGTCGAACAAGGACCTGCAAATCCTGAGAAAGTTTTGCAGAAAGCTTTTTAATAGGAAAAACTCCTCAAGGGCAGAGCGAAACTGGAATTTGTACAAAATTAGATTAAAGAATACAAGAAAGAGTTAAGAGCTTCAAAAAATAGGTTTTGGAGACATTTCTGTGATGACATTGAAAATACGTCTGAGACTTCAAGACTGCACAAAGTCCTTTCGACAACTCCCAACTATCTGGGATATCTGAAAGAGGAAAACGGGCGTTGGACGACATCGAGTGAAGAATCGTTAGAGCTCCTACTTAGCACAGCCTTTCCAGGAAACTGGTCCGAAGACATAATGTTGGACTGACAGAACAAGGAAATCCGAACAACACGTTGCGGAAAATATCGTGACAGAAGAAACACTACACTAAGCAATAGAAAGTTTTAATCCCTATATATCACTTGACTCTGACGGCATATTACAAGTGGAGTTACAAAATTGACTAATAACATTGGCACCCTGGCCACTAAAATTTTATACGAGATGCATAAAGCTATCCTATATTACCGTTAAGTGGTATTCATTCCGAAGGAGAAGAAACCATCGCATATTAGTCCAAAGGAATAAATGAATGAATGAATCAGTCGCTCATCTTTCCTGCTGAAGGCAATGGAGAGGGTGATTGTCACATATCTGCGAACGACAATATGCACTTCTCACCTGTCCAGATGCCGGCACGCTTACAACAAGAGCAAATCAACGGAAACCGATCTGCACTTGTTAGTAAGATTCATAGGGATATCTGTCTATATTAATGAATAAACTCTTGTCACACTTGTCGATGTAGAGAGTGCGTTTAACAACGTCTTACCAGGATCGATAAAATGCTCTTTATCGGCACTTTGTGTTGACCAGGGCATCATATATTTGGTCTATGAATTGATGACACATAAGTTCGTCCCTGGCATATGACCTTAACTTCAATTGTGAATAGAGGATCACCCCAGGGGGGACTCTTATCTCCACTTCTATGAAATTTAGCACTGAACAGTGTTGTGCTAGAGCTGGAGAGATTAGGGTGCACAGTCATAACATATGCTGATGACCTGGAAATTGTAGTCCAAGGAAAATACCCTTCCACATGTAGAGGTGTGCTCCAGAACGTAATCAGGAGACTCTCTAAGTGGGCCACGAAAAATGGACTGGGCGTAAGTCCAGAGAACCAGGAAGCAGTAGGTGCCGTATATTCGTCCCTTGTATCTCTGTGAAATTTACTTACTTACTTACTTACAAGACAGTGTGAGATATCTAGGTCTGATTCTCGGCAGAAAGTCAACCACTATGGATAGGATCAGTTGAGCCACAGTGGCCCTATATTCATGTAATCTGGAGTGGATGGTTACTAAATAAACACAGCTGTTATCCGACCAATATTGTTCTACGGCATTATTATTTCGTGACCGATACTGGAACAATTCATTTACCTAAGTCTGTTGACAAAAGCCGAGAGAATAGCAAAGGTGTGTGTCATAGGTGTCCTTCGCACAACCACTACAGGGGGATAGGGGGTTATCCTGCACTTGTTACCACTAGATTTGCTCGCAAAGCGAACGTCTGCAATGTCAGCAACTCATAGGATCGTGGGTCGATTTTAAAGGATCTGCGGCAATCCACAATAAAAGCTGACACCCACTTTAAATTTTGAGAGAAACTTCTTCACTCATATCCCGGACAGGCAGGACTGGATGGGACGCATACCAGGTTATAGAAGGTATTTAGGCTTCTACACTGTCGGTTCCAAACTAGATCGCAATGTAGGGGTTGGAGTCTATTCTGAAGAGCTTGAAAGATACGTTGCAAAAAGGCTACCAGACCATTGTAGTGTCTTTCAGGCAGAAGTCATTGGAATCGCAGAGGTTGTCAGAGGTTAGCTGGGACGAAATGCCATTACCGCTTGGAGTATCAAAATCCACTCTGACAGTCAGGCTGCTATAAAATCTCTGCAATCTGTATTCTTGACCTCAATAAGTGCCGCGCATCTGCAAATGAGATGGCCAAGCAGTTCGATATTCACCGGGGCACAGGAACATTCCGCTAAGGTTGACGGAATGTTCACACACAGGAACATTTCAGGGTACCACAGAATAGATGAGCTGGCAAGATTAGGAACTACATTACCTATTCCACTAGATATGGAGAATGTGGGTATGTTACTATCTGCATGCAGGCTGAAACCCGAAGCTCTCAGTCATGCAAATGGTAGATGATCCCGTGGCACACAATGGGAGAATCACCAGGCAAGTATGGCCAAGCTATAACCTAAATCGTACGCTGAACCTGATATCCATTCCTAGGCAAGATATCTGTATGCTAGTAGATGTAATCACTGGTCACTGTTTAATACGCAGACACGCATATACACTTGGAGTCTCAGCTAATGATGACTGCAGAAGCTGTGGGGATGAAGAGGAGGAAGAGAGCTTGGAACATCTGATATGCTACTGCCCGGTCTTTTGTAGAAGTAGGAGGAAATATCTAAGATCTTACTTCATGCTGGATCTAAGAGACATTTAGGAAGTTAAACTGAATTGGTCTTAGGACCTTCCTGCAGAGCAATAATTGGTGTGCGATGGACCAATGTATGTACTCATATATCTTCTTCAGCCACATGCTAGAACATCGTGACGAGGTATCATATAGCTTAAACAAATATATATATATATGGAAATTGATGTTAACGCCCATATAAAAAATAATTTCTACGATATAAGGCTGTTTTAAAAGTCAAAAACGCCAAGAAAATACAAATTAAAGAAATTTAAATTTTTCAATTCGCTAAGCGCTCATTCTCAATCGAATGAAATTTCCAACAAGAAGATGGGATGGAGTCACTGTTTTAGCGAACCCATCTGGAGTGAATAGAGGGTAAACACTATTGAAAGTGCCTATATCGGCCTACTTGTTGAGACAACCTCCATACAAACCAAAGATGCTTCGAGTTATTGCTTCCAAAAGTTATAAGTCTGAACCTATTTTTACGAAATTTGACAAATAAGATATGAGGATGGTATTTAGTGGTCTACGTGTTGATACAGCTAATATACAAATGCATCTGTCTATCTTGGTACAAAACGTGGTGTACTGTATTATAGAGTGTATATCCACATTTGACCCTGTCTATTTATTTTGAATCAATTTTGTTCAAGTTTTGAACTCAATTTTGGAAAATGTTTTTTCTTAGCGTATTATATAAGGTGTCTCAGTAAGAATACACTTTTCTATTATAAAATCAAAACACGTATTTTTTGAAATAGTTGTGATTTTTTTAATGGATTCGAAAGAAGACATCCATCCAATGTCCCCCACGGTTCTGATGACAGGTCATTACTCTTTTCGTGAAATTTTCCATGACTTTTTCACAGAGATGTGGCTGTTTCTCATCGGTGACGCGTTGTATCTCGGCTTTAAGCTCAGGAATTGTTTCTGGTTTATTCGCATAAACCCGAGATTTCACAAAACCTCAAAGAAAGAAATCACACGGCGTTAAATCTCATGATCTTGGTGGCCAGTTGACATAAGAATTGTTTGAGATAATTTGTTCTGCAAATCGTTTCTGAAATAAATCGATTGTTTCATGCGCGGTATGGCAGGTGGTGCCGTCTTGCTGAAACCACGTGTCGTCCAGATCCATTTCGTCCAGTTGAGGCCACAAGAACTCCGTTATCATGTTCCTGTAATGAATGTCGTACACAGTCACTGAAATTTCGGTCCCATGTTCAAAAAAGTAAAGCCCAAACACGCCGCCTGACCAAAATCTGTACAGTTCTGGTTGTGGGCTCATTTGTTTCTCATGGATTGCATGAGAATTTTCTAAGCCCCAGATTCGACAATTTTGTGTATTCACGAAGCCATTCAGATGGTAATGCGCTTCATCGGAAAAGATGATTTTTTTTTAAAGTGGCATTGACTTCGCTTTGCTCCATTACCCATTGAACGAAATGCCGGCGGTTTCCATGGTCTTTTGGTTTGAGCTCCTGTTTAAGCTGAATTTTGTACGCATGAAGTTGAAGGTCTTTTATCAAAATTCGCTGTGTAGTGCTTCGTGAAAGTTGAAGATGTTGAGAACGATGGCGAATTGATGTTTTTGGGTTTTCGGCGACACACTCGTTTACAGCAGCAATGTTTTCAAGAGGCCGACCGGTACGTTGGCGCACCCTAACCGAACCATTGTTTTTAATTTTTTGACCACTCTTCGAATGGTTGACACATTAGGGCACTTTCTCGACTGAAATTTCTTCGAAGTTTGCGAGAGGTCTTAGCATATTTTACCAAATGTTTGTAATAAGTCTGCCGGTATTCCATCAGCACCTGTGGCTTTGTTGGTTTTACGCCAAGAAATAGCTGTTCCAATCTCGTCTTGATTAGGAGGCAGCAATCGACACTTTGGCTTACATTTGCTCAACTCATTCGACTGCATTGGATTCCTCTTGGACAAGTAATGCACAGAAATGATCTCCACATATCCTCAACACACTCAGGACACCTGCGATTTCATTTCCGTAATTATCTTCACAACAGCAGTTTATATTTTAGAGAATTTTCAAGCCTCGTTCTTCCTTCTGTAAATTAAAATATGTTCACGCTCACACTTTCTCCACTGCCACTTCATAAATAGGCGGTTTAGGTCTCTCCTGTTCTCCGTATTCGGTTCTGTCGCAGCTCTCGTTTCACAATTATAACGCGTTGTTCTTTCGTAAAGCGCTAAATTTTTAATAATCGGAATAAACATATGTGACAGCTGCTAAATTTAACAATTGCCACTTCCACAAAAAACAGATGGCAGTAAATTTAAAAAGCGCAATCTTACTGAGACACCCTTTACTTAAGATTACCTTTAAAACTCCTAAGTGTCAAAAAAAATATTATTGGAAAACATTCTACCACATTTATTTTCATTCCTGAAAATAGTATATTTTACACTATACAACATAATTGTTTATCCAGAACTGCCTCGAAAATATTTTGAGGTAGTTTGGTCAATGTTGGGGCTTTTTTAAGAATTTGTGAATCATAAATTTTTTAACAAAGGTCTCACTAAATCTTCTTATTATATGTATGACTACTTTTCCAAAATATCGACGGTATCAGAAGATATTGATTATTACTTTTCTTGAAAAATAATTAATTTTTGTCAAAAATTTAAATTATTTTCAGTTTCAAAATTTGACGAGAAATAAAAATACTTTTTGCAAAGACATATATACCAAGTTGTTGCAAGACGCCAAATGTGATAGAAATGCCCTAAATGGTTCATTCGATTATTCACCATTTTCATCAGATGACAAAAGCTGTTCCCGTACGACATCGATAAATAAAAACCCATAGATGGTGAAAGATAAGTGGTGAATTTGAAAGTAGTGCGGAATTTTCTAGATGGCGCCGGTGTGGTGGATATGGGCAAATTTCCCTGGAAACAAAAACTTTTGAAAAAACTATATAACCATGCTTTTTTGCTTTTTGTATTGTCAATAAATATCAGCAGCGATATGCTTTTCTATTATCAATATTCTATTTTCAAATTTAAACAACAGAATCGAAATAAAAATAATGTTTGAGTGCTTTTTCGTCGCATTCGAGTGAAAAATGGTCGTACGGAAGCAGCAAGTGCCCTCTGGTGAGAATGGTGATTAAGCAAATGAATCATCTATGGTTTTTATTTATCTATGCGTATGACCAGCTTACACTCGATTACGACGAAGCAGCATCATAGATAAATAAAAACCATAGATGACTCATTTGCTTAACCACCATTTTCACCAGAGGGTACATGCTGTTTCCGTGCGACCATTTTTCACTCCGATGCAACGAAAAGGCACTCAAACATAATTTTTATTTCGATTCTGTTGTTTAAATTTGAAAATAGAACATAAATAATAGAAATGCATATAGCTTTTGGAATTTGTTTACAATACAAATACAAATGTCAGAAAGCATGGTTATATAGTTTTTTCAATAGTGTTTGTTTCCAGGGAAATTGCGCCATCTAGAAAATTTCCCTTCACTTTCGAATCCACCACTTATCTTTCACCATCTATGGTTGTTTTTATCTATGGCAGCATTTCATTTTATTTCGATTCTGTTGTTTCAATTTGAAAATAAAATATAGATAATAAAAAGAAATATTCCTTTTGTATGGTTAAAAAGTTTCTTCAATACATAGATAAATAAAAAACCATAGATGGCGAAAGATAAGTGGTGGATTCGAAAGTGAAGGGAAATTTTCTAGATGGCGCAATTTCCTTCGAAACAAAAACTATTGAAAAATCTTTATAATCATGCTTTCTGGCATTTGTATTTGTATTGTAAACAAATTCCAAAAGCTGTATGCTTTTCTCTTAATTTATATTTAATTTTCAAAATTAAACAACAAAATCGAAGTTTGAGTGCTTTTTCGTCGCATCTATTCGAGTGAAAACTGGTCGCACGGAAACAGCATGTACCCTCTGGTGAAAATGGTGGTTAAGCAAATGAGTCATCTATGGTTTTTATTTATCTATGTTCAATAGTTTTAGTTTCTAAACAGAATTTCACCATCAACACATTAGCCACCTATTGGAAATCATAGTTTTCTTCTAGCTATATCTTGGTATATATGTATATCTTGGATCTTTTTTCAAAAGCGTCTTACTATTTTAACAGATGGAAGTCATATTCCTAAAGAAATTTGATTTTTTTTAATTTTGTTGTATAGTGTTATCTGTGATTGCTTGTTTGTTCACAAAGTGTCATTGACCTTTATTCCCATTTGTTACAGATACAAATTGGGCATTACCGATGGCTATAGCTGCCAACATGCATTTGCCATATAAAATTGAAATTGGAGAAGTTGACATACGTGCTCTGAATGCTCAAGATACTTTTGGCAAAGGTAAGTTTACACTCACATACACGGTTGTGATAATATTGACCAACATATGGAAGTTGTAGGGAAATCTCATCAGTAGACACCTACTGCCGAGCTACGAATCGTTGTCAATGTGTGATGATAATCTTATTTCTTTTCTACCTTCTCGTTTCTATTCACATTTTCCCTATGCGTCCTTGTTGGATGCCATTTTCTAGCAATTATCATTACGGCTGCCATGAATGACGACAGTACATTACGGTTGCTGAGCCTTTTGGAAACCCTAATGCATACCAAGGTGTTACTTATTGACATAGTGGCAACGTCATTTAATGCAGAGAATCACTTCTACAAATATCTGACACGTATTAAGCCAGAGTCGGCCTTAATGTCGAATCTCCTTTTATTAACTGTGTTGAGTGACAACTATCGACATTTTCTCAATGTGGCCTTCGAAAATAATGGCATTGAGATGGTGCAGAACTTTCGCAAGCTACGGCGTAGGAAAGCAGCTGAGGAGGATGGCAAACAGGTTAAACATATGCAGCCAGATTGGCCTATTCACTTGGATAAATCCGTAACACAGGTACTACACATGAAGGAAATGCAAATGAAAACGGAAATGGAAACGGAAATAGAACCAGCATCTACTTCGGCTGCAGGCAGCTCTTTCAACAAATTGCAGGCATTAAATGAATGGTCAACGCTTTGCCCTCTCCTCAATAACACCAAGAGTAGCCTAAATGAGGTCTGCTTAAGTTACAAGAAATGTTTGGCCATCATCAATGTAACAGCAGACGTGTCTGCGGCAATTGTTGATGTATGCCACACACGCCGTGTGGAAAAAGAGAAACACTTAATAGAGAACCTACGTAATTACATAGATTTATTCAATTTTTACGACTTTCTAATTGCCAATATTTTGCCAACAATTACAAATATCGCAACGAGAGAAACAACTCCAGCAACCTCAACACCAAACACTTTCCCAAAGCCTGTAATTAATGAATCGAATCATGTGCCAAAATACGATTTCATTGTGCTCGATGTTGTACGTACAGCAGCAGCTGGTGATGCAACAAGCCATATATCTGATTCCACTGACTCAACCTCAGTTGCACGCTCTACAACCCGCAATACTTCCAGTACCGAGGAAAAAGAGCAAAAACATTTTAATAGCATTGCAAACAAAACCCTCACCCCCGGCAGTTATGAAACTATATCACCAACCAACAGCACAACCAACACAAGAGCAACTGGTGTGAGTGCATTTAAATGGCGGCCCCTGTTGATACTGGAGCAACATGAAATCAATTTAAAGACTTACATAACCCATTCAATCCAACCGGGCTATGATGATTGGCTGCTGGTCAGCACAGCTCAACTTTGGCAATGTGGTACGATATGTTGGGCAATTATTGCGATTTCAGCGGGTGTTTTGGTCATCATTGTAGTTGCAAGTGTGGCAGCTGGTATTGCCATGAGGTAAGTAAAAGTCTTAGTAATAGTTGTAGTTGCAGTTGCAGATTAGATTGTACAAATATTCTACGTTTAAAGAAACCCGGTTTGGGAGGAAAGACTTTTTAAAAGCACGGTTTTCAAATGCCAAGACCGAGAAGAACCGCGATTAAAACGGTTGGTTGAAAAATTAAAAAACTAACGGAAGACTGTATTTATATTATATTCAAAGAAACAAGTAATTTTAAGAACGTATCGTTTTAAACTTTAACAGACTTGTTACTGAACAAATTTTCGTTTTGGTACAACAAACATTTCAATGTTAATTGATAGTTAGATATATGTTAAGCTAACATTTGCATCTCAACGAACACCCTGCAGTATGTTAAACCAACATTTCAATGTTAAAGTATAGCTATGAGTTGAAATCGAACATTTACGATCTCACCACGAACGGTTGGTGAAAACGCTAAGAAAATTTGTTGACCAATTTAGCAAAAAACTAGATGGCGCTCCCACCGGCGAATTATGAAAAATATGACTAAAGACAAAGACATTATAGATTGTTCTTGCATGTTCCAAAATACTTGTTACCAATAAATGGCTAAGTATAGATGGTGAATTTCTGTGACAAAGTTCATAGACAAATAAAAAACCATAGATTGTGAAAGATAATTGGTGGATTTGAAAGTAAAGGGAAATTTTCTAGATGGCGCCGGAGTGGTGAATATGGACAAATTTCCCTGGAAACAAAAACTATTGAAAAAAAATATATAACCATGCTTTTTTGTCTTTTGTATTGTGAACAAATGTCAAAAGAGATATGGTTTTCAATTATTTATATTCTATTTTCAAATTTAAACAACAGAATCGAAATGAAAATGATATTTGAGTGCTTTTTCGTCACATCCGAGTGAAAAATGGTCGTACGGAAACAGCATGTGCCCTCTGGTGAAAATGGTGATTATGGTTTATGGTTTTTATTTATCTATGACCGGTGTAAAGATAACCAAATAAAACGACTACAAGTTTCTTGATTTTGCTAAGATAATGCCATCTGATTATGGTGAGTTCCTATAATTAGCTGAGGTCTGTGCCACTCGGGGTGAGTCTGTGATTAACGCTGAAAAGTCAGCAACGCGAATTAATAGTAAACAACGGTTGAAATATGTTTCCCCAAACTGGACCACAATATTATTAATCAAATAAGGAAATGCCTTTATGTACAATATAGGTAGAAAGAACTGCTACTAATGTAATCCGTGGAGTTATTGATATTTTTTGACTTTTCTTCAAGGTCAATTATAAATACAACTTGATATTTTAAACCAAAATAAAATCTCCCGGTTCCGTGGGATGGAAAGATCCGATTAAACCCGTTATTTGCATAACACCGGCATTACATTTTATGAATAAAAACCGGTTTGTTGGTTTCGGTTTTTAGCACTCTAATATCAATGCAAACCAATTCGAACTGAAAACCATAAACGTAAAACTTTTCGTAATAATCTTGGCAATATTAAAAACGTTGAAATGTTGTTACATCTAGTATGTTTTTTAATCAAGCCAAATGTCTTTTTGGACATACGCACATGGAAGGACTCTCTTGATTAGCAGCCGTTGACCTATTTACCTGTGGTATAGTTGAAATATTTTTCGAATTGTGCTGCCAATTTCAAAGTTGTTGCTGTTAAAATAACTTGTACATTTTAGAAAATTCATTTCGGAAATTGTGGAAAAGTTTGCTCGGTACATACTGAAAATGAAAAAAAAAACACATATCCAATACATCATAGAGAAATGACGTATAGAGAAGCGATTTCACTCAGTAAATTTACGAAGTTTGGTGTATTACATATGGACGTTGCATGTTGGAATGTATGGCTTTAATACTAACAGATAGAGGCAATGGCTCAAACCAACCAACAAGAAAACAGAAACGGCATTTCGTTTTGTGCGTCAACAATTTTTGTGTTAATACACCACAAACATATATTAACAAAAAAAGATAACAAAAAAGTCCAAACTACGTTTAAATTTCACAGTTTTTCACCACAACGACATGCAAATTTTAAGTCAACAAATTTTGTAGTTCCACCTGTGACTAAGTGTAAGTCAATTTACGTCAAACAACTCTCTATCGCACCGACCGCAACACGAAGAGTATGAAACGAAACGCCAGATGAGATAGGTGGTAGCTCTATATAACATGACTCTATGAAATACATTCCTGAGATTGCGTGTGTATAAATCAGTATAAATTATTGTACTAATGAGATATCTTACTTTTCTACCCGGCATATATTGAATAATATAGGTTAATCTGTTTTACGTCTTTGCCTTTATGCTTAACTTTTAATCTCTCTCTTGAATATTTAAATTTTCTTTAAAAACTCATTGTCTCTATAATAAACAATGAAATCACACACAAGTACATGCATTTTCACACACACATTTCACAATTTATGTGTTAAGGACACCTGGAAGAGATGAGTCATGTGGTAACTTATCATTGTGGAGAGAATTATTATCTTCGTCATTATCTTCATTCGTGGTATTATGTTGTGTTTATATTGTTTAAATGCCATGAACGTTTTATGTATTATAACGGTTATTAAAACTTTATGTTTGACACGTGTCCTGTGTGTTTGGTATGGATAGGTGTTTACGTATCCTGCAATACACCTTACCAAGGGTAGAGTAAGGTAGAGGTTTTCGCTCTAACTGATACAACAACAGAATCTATTCATAGCGGAATCTGGTCCATAATAGCAGCATCTAAATTAAGAACAACCCAACAAAAGGCTACTTTTTAACGCCTGGAGAAGTAATAGGGAATTCGGTGTAGTTCATGTCATGCCACTGAACACAAAGTGGCAGTATACCTCAAGTCCTTCATACTCGTAGGAACTACAAGGAATAAAACAATCGCAATAATCAAAGTTCCGACAGAAATGGCCAAGAAGACGACGACCGAAGATGTCTGCAATTTGGCAACCCTCATTGGTTGGTTAGTTGGTTGAAAAAGCTGAAAGACAGCACGCTGTCTAGTACACTTGGGCTAAAGAAGCCCATTGTGATACCTGCAGTTTCCTCTATAGCAATTATTTACTAGTCGTCTAGCCAATTTTCCCTTTCACTGAATTTGTCTATAATACCTACAGGAATATCCTATACGGCTATGGTGCTAACTAAATGTGTTCCGATTATCCTATTTCTCAGTCCTACTAGAGCAGGGCAATCCAAGAGAAGGTGTTACGTCGTTTCCTCGACCTCTTCCATGAAGCATCTACAGAGAGTGGAGTTTCCAATCTGAGAGCGTGTTTTCCTACAAGACAATGTCCCGTAAGTGCTCCTATCATTGTGTATAACCTGCCTCTGGGCAAGTTAAGTCCTCTTCCTGTCCACCTGTGGCCAGAGGACCCTGACTTGTTTGCAAGTAGAAGTAAGTCTCCACTTGTCCTTGAACATATTGTCGGCCCACTGCCTGATCTGCAAACGGCAAGTAGAGATTGGCATACTAACACCTTCTTTTGCCGGAAGAACCTGTGCCGTAGTACCCGGTCTAGCTAACGCATCCTCTATGCAATTGCCTGGAATCTCGCTATGTCCCGGTACCCAGATGAGCCTGATGTCAAAATACTCTACCATCACCCTAAGTGATGAGTGGCATTCTTTCACCCTCAGGGACGTAGCAAACACGGCTTCCAGGGATTTTATAGCAGCCTGGCTGTCTGTGTAGATACATATTCTCCGGAGGGTTGTGACACTACTTTTCAGTAGTTCAGCAACCTCCAGTATGGCGGTAATTTCCGCCTGAAATACACTACAGTGATCAGGCAGCTTGAAGGAGATATTTACATTTAGGACCAGTAAATGGACCCCATAGCCTACTTGCTACTTCCATCAGTGAAAAAATCTGATACTACTGGTGTTCCCTTCCAGTGACTTTTCCCAGGTATTCCTGCTCGGAATAGAAGTCCTTAGATTTGTCGCTGGTAGAAGGTAGGGGATACAGTAGTCCGTTTTTACGGGAATAGAGTTGATCCAGTGATCAGCGTGTCCGGAATGTAATCAGCTCTTAAATACGCAACTTTTAGGCCCCCACAATTGAAATTCCTAAACTCACGGATTTCAGTGCACCCTACTAAACAGTAAGGTGACAAAGGGCACAGATTGTGTACGCACATGGCAAATCCGCCCGAATGAGGATATGAGGAGATCTATGACCTTTCTATCGCTCTCTAAGTCCAAAGTCAGTTTTGCCGGTCGGTTTTGCCGGCTGTTAGTTTTGCCGGTACACTGTCTGATTGGTTGGAATTCGGTTAGCCTACTGAACCGGACAAATAACTTTTGTGCAAGCTGTAACGAGGATAAGAAGAAGAAGCCACTGAACATTTTCTCTGCACGTGTCCAGTACTAGCCAGCAGAAATATGTCTACTATGGGATCGTACTCCTTTAAGGACATTGGAAAATTGTATAACGTAGGAATAAAGAAATAAATAGTTTCCCATGACATCCCATGAATAGATTGGGGACAGCTTCTCATAATCATTTAGGAACTGAAGCATTTGGAAGCTTCTTTGAACAACCCTAAAAGTTCTCCGGTCGAGATAGGGCATAATATCGTTACTTCATGGCATCCGAATAAACTGAATACGTCTAACTTACCGTAACCTAACTTGTGCATAAACTAGATAGCATTTGAGTGTGTTATCCCATAACAACAACAAGAAAAGCTTCATAAATATTAAGTTAAGACAAAAGATCATGATTAACTCAGGAAACAAAAACACAAACGCAAATACTAACACAGCCCTGGCATATGAGTACACAATATCATGGCAAGGGAGATCCTACGCATCTTTGTTTGCTTCTTTATGAGCATGTGATGCTGGTCCAGGCACAAGAAAAATTAACCAAAAGAATAAATGTGTTGGAAACATGTTGAAGTAGTTGGGGTGGTTAAGCTAACTATTCAACATTACTGTCATGCTAACCATCGAAATCATCATCATTATCATCATCAGGGAACAATTTTAATAGTGTGGTTGCGGTTTGCTTGTGATGGACGTGAAGACACAATGACGACTGCAATATTGTTATATTTGGACTTTCCTCTATGGGATTCTATAGTTTCCATATAATGTAGATAATGTATAATTAAGTTCGCATATTATTTAAATAGCTTTTATTGGCATCTTGGAATTATAAATGTTGTAAACTTGCCAACCAATTTCGTCTGTATTTGCTGAGCATTTAATTTTGTTTTAATGGAGGCATTACTTATTTAGTAGTAGGACTATCTTGGAAATTTCTAAGGAAAATATATGCTTATTGTTTCACAATGTTAACTTCTCATCAGGACTACCAAACAATGACTGACTCTTATCCAAATTAATTCCAAGCTGTAACCATGATGACTGGCATATATTATTAATGCGTCATTAAAACGTTTATACATCCAATTATATTGTATGTGTGCGATAGTTTTGACATCCAATTAAAGTATATGATTAGTGTTTAGTAGTCAAATGTAGGCCCTTCAATAGGTTAAATACCGCAATGTGGTATTTTAATAATAAAAACTTTAAGGAGAAGAAAAACTATAAAGAAAGAATATTAAATTCAATTACTTATGTGCACAGGGTATTTTTAATCTGTATAGGCATTGAAAATGTGAAAATATAAAATTTAAATACCAGTTTGAGGCAAAAAAGTAAACGGTATTTAAGGAAATCCCTTATATTTTATTATACTTACAATTTTGTGAAACATTCGCAACTTTAATTACATGGGCACCCAAACGTATGAGTGATATACGATAGCGATATCACTCATACTTTACGGTGCACAAAAATTAGTTTGTATGTATGTATGAATATACATATATTAATTGATAATTTTAAATGCAGAAATACACAATTGATTTAATAAATTATTATAAGGAGTTCAGTTTACAATAATTCACTTTTCTTCTTAAACATAGTTTGACAAATTTAATAAACATGCGAAGTTATATTTTAAAGGTTAAGGGAAATAGCTATACAATGGAAAACCCCTAGATACTAGCAGTGGTTAAAAAGGCAGGTGGTAAAAGTACTAAATATAATTTGTATATTTCACTGTGTGTAATTTTTTAAGTCATGGAAATACAGTATTACAGCATTCATTTATAACGGCCTCGTGTATAAAGACCATCCATTTATAACGACGGATTTTCAAAGCAAGTTTGGTTCTTACTTGCACACACATGCGCAACCATTCGCTTAGAACGACTCTGCTTTAAACGACCAATTTGCATGTCTGCTTTAAACTGAAATGTCGGTTATAACGACGATGCCAGTCTGTCTGTGTTTTGTATTTTTGGTTTTTCTCTCCATTTTTTGTCGTCAGCTAATATTAATTGAAGAAACATATAATGTGGGGAATCACAGAATATGTTTACCCTGTTTCAAAGTGAATGTAGAAAAGCCAAAGAAAAAATTTGCAAACCAGTTTGAGTCGTGGATGCTGATGGACGTATAAACATTATTTCTTTAGTTACTAGCAGTGTTAAAAATGCACTACTATTTATATTTACATAAGAAGTTTTTGCGATTTGTGGGTTCTGACATATCAGAAATTTTATACAGTTCCATTGAAGTTATTGAAAAAAAAATACCACATGAAGTTTTTGTAAATAGAAAACAAATCACGATTCCCAACTATTTTCAATCTCAATAAAAATTAATATATGTATGTACATACATGAAAACAAAAACCTCGATAATATTGTGCACACCTATTCGGTACAACGACGTTCGGTTATAACGACAAATATTTTCGATCCCTTGGAGGTCGCTCTAACCGAATTCTACCGTATAACCATATACGGACACCACTACGTAATAAAAGACCAAAACAAAAACACGTGTCTCCAAGTTTTGCCCAATGTCATGCACTTTTTTTATTGGCCCCCAAAGTTTAGGGGCCTCGGTGTCATTTTTGCAAAAAAAGTATCATTTGCAAACCATTCGGAATTTTGATTTACTCTGTGAGTGAAAGTTGTAGCTCTTGTCATAAAAAATACAAATTGTGAACATATAAAATCAAAAAAGCTTCATCTTCAAGGTCAAAATCGTAATAAGTTTAAAAAATTTGATTTTTTCGCCTGCTCAGGTCCATAGGTAGCAAACCGTGTAAAATTCAAGGAAACAAACAACCACAAAAATTTGCCTAAGATCTTAGTAAACAACTTTGTAGAACATACGAACTTCCTGGGAACGCAATCAAATTTTTTTGACAGTCAAATGTTTATGCAATATTGAATGTATGCTGGTCCCACGAATGCCTAAGGTTGTCTTAAAATCAGTTCGCGCACAGCATCAATGGTTTTCGGAAGAACAGCTGATTTTGGACGACCTTCACGAAATTCGTTTTGGAGTGAACTACGACCACGATTGAATTGACCATACCATCGATAAACACTGGTCCTTGATGGAGCTTCATTGCCAAAAATTGAATTTAGTTCATCCATGCACTGTTGCTGAGTTAATCCACGTCGAAAGTTGTAAAAAATAATCACGATTTAATTCCATTTTTGGGCCGAGATGAATCTTTTAAGTTACTGTAAACAACACAAATAGAGCTCGTATGTCAAAACGTTCTGAGTACGCATAACCTCAAAAATGTCCAACTTTACGATAGAGCTGGCAGTTGCCAGATTGCAACACTAGGGTTGCCAAATCCCGAAACATAAAATTCAACCCTCTATAATGTTGATGGCCCTGGACTTGCAAATCGCACTTTCTTAAGTTGTGGATCCAAATCGTCGTCCGAATCATCCGAATCTGACTCTGATTCAAAACTTATGGTGTCCACAGGCAAGTTTTTCTTCTTCAACTATTTCATTAACATTATACAGGGTGATCTTGTGACTCCACCCACATACCTGAAATGAATTAGAAAAGAAATCACAAAAGGAATGCAAAACAATGCATCAATAAAATTGATATTACCTCTGCAAGCAATGCATCAAGTTTTTGCCGTTGTACCGTTGTTCCATGGGCATTGTAGTTTGGTGAAACCGTTCTCCTTGCTCATCGGATTCGGTAGGGAGTTGTTTGATAAAATCGTCAAAATGAAAATGAAGTTAATGCAGCTTTAATGTCATCGATGTGCCGATTTTCTCAAAATAATACAGCATTTCTTTCACCCATTCTCTTGCTTCCTGTTCCACGTCTCTCGATTCCCTCCCAATACTTTGGTGCATACACGCTGAAGGTAAATCCATGCCCTTGAATGACTATCATCAAGCGATGATTCAAAGTTGCTCTTTCGTATCTTTCTAATGTCAGGGCCATTAAGAGCTCCTGTTAAATGAAGACAGAAAAGAAAACATTAAGATAGTGTAAATAGTACAATGAGGTGAACAAAAATTTGTTTTAAATTTACTACAATACCTTTTTTAATTTTGTCATCGCTACACTTTGGGAAAACCCTTTCGACTTTTTGAAACAATTTACAATTTACAACGGCCACTTCGATGAATTTTTTAACAATTCCCAATTTTATGTGGAGCGGTGGCAGCAAGATATCTTGTCTATTGTCAATTAAACGTGCATTGTTCAGTTTATGTTGTTTCATTTGTTCCTCCACACTTCCTCTTGGTCTTCACGAATTACATTGGTATTGATTCAGAGGTGAGCCCAATTACAAAGAAAACAAAAGAATTTTGAAAAGCCGCCCTTGTCGATGATCCCTTGCAAAATGTTGACGACCTTCAAATCACAGCAAATCTTCCATTTATTTTCGTAGTATTGGATTTTTTTCATTATATCTTTCAATGTTTCACAGCTTTTTAGATTTTATATGTTCACAATTTTTGTTCGCTATAATAACAGCTACAACTTTCCCTCCGAGAGTAAATCAAAATTCCGAACGGTTTGCAAGATATGAATCTGACAAAATGATCACTTTTTTGCAAAAATAACACCGAGGCCCTAAATCTTTGGGGGCCCATAAAAAAAAGTGCATGACTTTGAGCAAAACTGGGAGACACGGGTCCCTATATTTGGTCTTGTGTCTAGTGTTGTCCGTAAATGGTTATATTTTTTCGTGTTGCATTGTGTTTTACAAAATTATACAATTTTCTTGTTACTCTTTTCAGAAACTATTTACTGCGCAAACGTTTGTCTAAGGGCCCTAATAAAATTGTATTGTCTGCAAATGATTTTGTTTTTCCTGTGGATTCAAGAAGAGTAAGTTGAATTTAAATCTCATGGAATTTCAGTTAATATAAAGATATTTTTGAAACCTTAGCATATTAATTACAACCGATCTTTTGAATCTGATTTGATTTTGATCTTTTGAATCTGATCTGATTTTGAATACAAATTTCCTTTTGAATTACATACTGATAAATCAGCCTTATCAGCTGAAAATCCTTACAACTCTTAAAACTCTGTCTCTTTTTCGTCTCTCTCTCTCTCTCTCCCTCCCACCCTCTCCCACTTAGGTGGACGAAGGCATCGAAGCTATGCTCTGCTGTTGGCTGCAACAATTACAAGAATTCGGTGGCCCCGAAGTCGATAAACCAGATCTATTAAAAGGTTCCATAGGTTCATTGAAGAACTTAGGTTTTCTAATACCGGGAGCCTCCGGCCCGATTACAGCCACCGGTCTAAATGGCAAGACAGGTTCGGGTTCTGCTAGTCTAGCACGCCATAATCCCGCCCTGTTGGATATGAGAGCCAGGTATAATGGTGATCTGGTGCAGCTTAAAGAAGTACCCCTAAATGGCTCCACTGAACTAAAATCAAAGGCAATGGATTTATTGGTGATGGCTCATGGACTAAGGCATGAGAATATTAATCCTTTAATTGGATGGCTTGCCGATCCAAATCGAACTGCTATGGTCTTTGATTATTGTTCTCGCGGCTCATTGCAGGATGTTCTTATTATGGACGAAATCAAATTAGACTGGTCATTCCGTTTGAGTTTACTAACAGACTTGGTGCGAGGCATGCGATACCTGCACACCTCGCCATTACGTGTCCATGGTACGCTGACATCACGCAATTGTGTGGTTGATGCACGATGGGTTTTAAAAATAACTGATTACGGACTGCCACAATTTTACGAGGCGCAGGGTCTGCATGTTGGACCACCCCCACGGACAGCCAAAGAGATGTTGTGGTGTGCACCAGAGTTGCTGCGTTCGACGAAGCCCCAGCATCATCAGCATCATCATCATCATCACTCCAGGGTCTTGGGTACGCAAACAGGTGATGTGTATTCGTTTGGCATCATTATGCAGGAGGTGGTGGTGCGTGGAGAGCCATACTGTATGTTGTCACTGACAGCCGATGAAATTATAGCGAAAATTAAAAAACCACCACCCTTAATAAGGCCATCAGTATCGAAGGGAGCCGCACCGCCGGAAGCGATAAATATAATGCGACAGTGTTGGGCTGAACAGCCAGAAATGAGACCAGATTTCAATTCGTAAGTGTGAAGCGTGTGTGTGTGTGTGTGTAAAATATTAATTAAACCATCGCCAGGGTTCGGGAAAACTACAAAATTGTGGAATACATAACTAAATATTATACCACTTAAACCGATGCACTAAACATTAATTAGTGCAGGATTAAGGAAGAGCGGTAGAGGTACGTCTTACATCCCGACATCAACATAATTTAGCGAATCAAAATATTGTGATTAGATGGGCCAGGACATATACATATGTGTGGAATGAATAAAAATCAACTCTCTTGAAAGGTATTCGAAGACGTACTCGAAAGCAGACAAAGAAAAAGGACTCATCTAATAGAAAATGAATGAATGAATCCTAGCAAATGCTTAGTGTGAGTAGCTGGAGACGAAACGCGAATAACCGAAACAGTTAAAAGCATATATTAACTATCTTGTGTAAGATCGCTGACCTGAATGACCTATAAAAGAAAAAGTAATGAAATATCCCGAACCCTGAGCTAAATCAATTTTTACTTCATAAATAAGTTTATTAAAATAAACAATTTCCCACCATATTTTTATCGATTTCATATTTATTGTTGTTATTTTATCTCTCTCCTTCACCAACACCTCCGCCTCCGCGTCATATCATTGGCTGAACTTGTCCTGGAAACAACTGGGACAACGACACAACAACAACACAAATGATTGACGATGTGAATGTCGTGGCTATAAATATAAACTACTATGTCGTTCATGACGACGACGACAATGATGATGATGATGATGATGATGATGCTGATGATGTGTTCTGGTCCTGATGATAACTTTGTTTCATATGATGCGGATTGGTTGTTGGACTGACACTCACTGGGGACACATTTCGTTTAACTGGCACATACAGAGTTTATGAGCGTTTTAAAACCTTAAATCATGGACGCAAAGTGAATTTTGTGGACACGATGTTTCAAATGCTGGAAAAGTATTCAAATAATTTGGAAGAGCTGATACGTGAGAGGACAGATCAACTGGATATTGAAAGAAAAAAGACAGAGCAACTTTTAAACCGAATGTTGCCAAGGTAGGAAGGTCGCACTTTTGATGTTATAATCATGTGAAATAAACGGTTCGTTCTTGCATCCCCAGTTCAGTGGCGGAAAAGCTGAAAATGGGTTTGGCTGTGGAACCGGAAGAGTTTTCGGATGTTACCATTTACTTCAGTGATATTGTTGGTTTTACAACAATAGCTGCTCACTGTACTCCAGTTCAAGTTGTGGATCTATTAAATGACCTGTATACGATATTTGATGCCACTATCAATGCTTACAATGTCTATAAGGTAAGGATTTCTTTTTAAAGGTCTCCGAGTGGTTAATGTGTATAATATCTCCTGCAGGTTGAAACAATAGGCGATGCTTATATGGTTGTCAGTGGAATTCCAGTGAGAACCCCAGATCATGCCGACCAAATTGCCACCATGGCTTTGGACCTACTGCACCAAAGTGGTCGCTTTAATGTTAAACACCTACCCGGAGTTCCTTTACAACTGAGAATAGGACTGCATACGGGACCCTGCTGTGCGGGTGTAGTAGGTTTGACCATGCCACGTTATTGTTTATTTGGAGATACAGTCAATACGGCATCAAGGATGGAATCAACAGGTACATTTTCCTCTGGAATTCGTATATTTATCTTGGCGTTTTTACATTGTTTGTTCCACAGGTTCCTCTTGGCGCATTCATATGTCTCAAGAAACTAGAAACCGTTTAGAAGCCCGAGGAGGTTACATGATCGAGCCTAGAGGTCCTATAGACATCAAAGGTAAAGGTGTGATGAATACATTCTGGTTGTTAGGCAAAAAAGGCTTTGATAAACCCATGCCGAATCCCCCACCGATAGGGTAAGTCCATCGTTTTTATCACACTCTATATTCTACTAACATGTCTAGTCTGTTATAAACTAATTCTAACATGCCTTAATGGATATAGAGAATCACATGGGTAGGTGGATTAGAGATTAATTAGCATTGAAACTTCTGCCAACTTTAACATTTTTTGGATTCATAAATTCCTTTTATTTTACATTTTTCCAGTTTGGATGAATCTCTTATACGCAACTCCATCACCTTAAAAGCCCAGGCCAACAAATCGCGCAATAGTACAAATCCCTCTTCGAGCCAATCGTCTTCCTTGGCCGGAGAGTCTGTCGAAGTTAAGGTGGAAATAACGCCACCGGCTTACAATGAAGTCTCCTCCACCAACCTGCCCAATTCGTATTCCTTGGATTCCAACTCTACAACAACAATAAGCCCAAATATGACCTTATGTCCCGAGTTTCCCACTAAAACACCCAGTACTTCACCTCAACCACGTAAAATAACCGAGTTGGCAACGGATAATCTTTTGACACCCAACAACTTCAATCGCCTGCCTTCCTCTACAGCCGGATCATCTTCTAGACTTTATAAAAAACTAGAGGAAATGATGGACCTAAGTTCCCCCTATAATCACTACAAGTGTCTAAGTCCCAGTGAAAGCAATTTAACGCAGTACTATGATGGTAAGTATCTTTACAGCAGTGGTACAGGCAGTAGCGGAGGAACTGTAAACGTCAGCTCCACCAGTTTTCACACGAATACGAGTCGATTTGAGAAGCCCGGTTCGTCACGTTTACTACGTCGTCAATTTAGTCTTGATCGAGATGATACCCATTCGAAAGCTGATCATCAACAGCATCATCAGTCTTCTCTGCAATCGTCCTCCCATCCACTCTCCACCAAATCGTCAATGCTGGAGATTCCTATACTGCAGGATACGGCAAGAAGTCCCAAAGGGACACTAACCCGAGTGCATAAGCAAAATTCGAATTCCATTGCCCAAGATTTGGAGAAAATAGAAGAGATACCCTTATCACCAGCATCATCGCAGCAACACAGTAGCTTAGATAGTAATATGAATCGTAGTCCTCCCTCGACCGTAGAGGCCCAATCACCGCCACCGCCACCGCCGCCTCCTTCTATCATGGGTATGTGTGGCATCCTTACCTCTACATCACCGCCAGCGACACTGTTGTCGGCGCCGGCATCACCGGCCCCTACAAGATCGCTCAATGAATATCCTCACAATACCATCATAATGGAAAGCCCCACAACGGATGCATCTTCGACGGCAACAACAACGGCTTCAGTTAATTCCAATATCACAGGACCTACTGACGGACAAAATAATCTTAGGAAAACTGAAATAATGCTAAATGTTGCAGCGCTTCTAAGTAGGTAGGATACGGTTTAAATTGGGGGCCGGAGTGTTTCTTTAGTTGCAATTATTAATTTTTGATTCCACTATGAGAAGGTTTCAATGTTAAGGTTTCCCAATGAAAGTTACACGTACGAAAGGGCATCTATTAGTTTCCATATACCGTTAACCCTAGAATGATCGAGTACAACGGACGTGCTAACCCAAAGTTCAAGGTCTAGCCAGGCCCGGTGTAAATATATTGAAAAGGAGAGAGACGGTCTTGCCAATCTTGGTGTGTAAATGGTATACAGACAGCCTTGGTATGCTCGACATTTTTATGCTCGACTTTTTTGAAAGTAATATAAAGATAATATTATTTGAAAAGGTCTTGAGCTTGAATAAATTTGTAAGTATAAGGGAATGAAATATGTTTTGTAAGATTTGGGTATGTGTCTGTACAGGACTATATATTAATATATAAGGCCTTTCACATCGAAGGCCTTTCAGAAGGTTTCTTTTCTCATTCTCCTTATTATTCGTATATGCAATAGTATGGAGTAAACATCTTTATCTCGCTTCGCCAAGAAGTATTGTGAGAAGGCCTAATCTTTATTATATCTTAATTCCATACTCATTCCAAACAGTCTTCTTCGGGAAGGTTCTCTAGAAGGCCTGCCAGCAGAGACAACATAAAAAACTAACAATGTGTTGAAAAGTTTTTTGGGGTTGAGGAAACTTGGAACATTTACAATTATCGTCATAATTTGTTAATGCTTCTGGAATATCGTGAATATGACCTTCTAGGAGCCTGCTATCTGAAGGTCTTCTTGGGGGGTTTTTTTTTTTTAATGCCTTCTAGGAAGGCCTTTCTTTGCTCTCGCTATCGAAAGAGCTAGTTTTGGGGCATTTTAATAGTAGTGTTTTTGCAGGCCTAGAGGAATACTGGTCGATAGTTGATCTTTCTTGTGGCCGTCGGTGGTGCAATGGTGTTTCTAAATGAAAAACTTCGATTCTGTTTTTTGATTATGTTTATATGAACCTTTAGAATTTTATTGGTTAAGTTGAGAAGATGATATCGGTTAAATGTACGCCGTCACAATTGATTGCCATACGGGCTCTTTTTATGGCATTTTTCATCACTTCGGCGAGAACTTCGGGCGACAGATTCTCGCACTCGTTTCGAATGTTGACCTTGAGAGCTTCCAGGATCTCGGGATTGTTTACGTAAACACGGGACTTCAAAAAATCCCACAAAAAAGTCTGGAACGGTTAAATCGGGCGATCTTGCGGGCCAGTGCAAATCGCCAAAACGAGAGATGAGGCGACCCGGGAAAGCCGCCTTCATAATATCGGTTGTGGCTCGCGCAGTGTGTGCCGTTGCTCCGTCTTGTTGGAACCATATGTCCTCCAGTCCTATTTCGTCGAATTGCGGCAGAAAACCTCGGTTAACATGGCCCTATAGCGCCCACCGTCCACTGTTGTCGTTCGACCAGCGGCGTTCTCTAAAAAAATTTCCCGATGACTCCTCCAGCGTGAACAGCTCACCATGCAGTCACTTTGAGTGGGTGTAATGGCTCCTCGTGCATCACTCGTGGATTTTTGGTGCCCCAGAAGCGATAGTTTTGCTTGTTCACGTACCCGCTGAGGTGGAAATGAGTCTCATTCGCTCATTATGATTTTGGTGGAAAAATCGTCCACTTCGTCCACGAGATTGTGGATGGCTTGGGCGCGTTTGCCGGTCTACAGGAAGCAGCTGATGCACGGACTGGACTTTGTATGGGAACATGCGCAGGTCTTTGACCAAAATTCGCCATAGGGACGACCGGCTGATGGCTAATTGCGAGGCACGGCGTCTGGTCGATGTTTCCGGCGACAGCTCGACATCCTCGGCAACAGCTGCGATATTCTCGGCAGAACGGGCGCTCCGGGGCCAGCCACTCCTGGCAACATTTCGTGTGGTCCCATACTCTTCAAGGTTAGTGGCCAAACGGCGCAGTGTTTGCGCAGTCGGTGTCGGACGGCCGGGGAATCGGCGACGGTATTCGCGCTGCGCCAACACCACAGACGAATTGTTACGCAAAAAAATAGACACGATTATTCGGCGTTTTTGAGGAGTGTATCGCTCCATGGCTTGTTTACTTGTATTCTACATCTGTCTAATCCACAAATGTCAAACCAGATTTGACATTGGCGGCCATTTGCAAAAATAAGAGCATCTTCCAATAGGGTGGTCACTTTTGAAACACCCTGTATAACAAGAGCAGGTAACATTTCTTAAGAAATAAACTCTGCACAGCAACAGCCGCGACAATTTCCTAATAATTAGGAATAGCCGTCACCGCCATGTTAGCCAACCAAGCCGCCACCGCCAGTTTTCCCAGGTCCCTACGCCGCCGCCGAAGAAGAAACAATCGGCGTAAACCTCTACTCTAATGGTCGGTCCCATCTAACAAAAACTATTCCAAAACACTCGGATTGACGTGAAAAGGCCTAGAGTCGGCCTCCTTCAATAATAAACGGTTGGGACGTGTAATAAAGAATAAAGTTAAGGGAAAATCCCCGTCGATCATCCTGTGGTTAACATTAGTACTATGGAAATTTTAAAAAATTTAATTTCGTTTATCGTGTATCTTCTAACAGTTTCAAATTATCCGGAATTGTTGATGCAATTGATAGCCCACGTGACTCTTCAACATAAGAACGCGGGTTCCCTAAAGGTGACGAAGGTCACATTACTTAAAAAGCGCACAGCTCGCTACTTGTGAGAAACGCCCCACATTCCCTTTATCAAAATGTAATGGGATATTAACCTAAATTTTTTGGAAAATTTAAAGATTAAACTTCATTCGTTAAACTTCAGTTTAAACTGAGCTTATATTTGTTACAAAGTTTACAGATTTATAAATGACAGTTAACAATGAAAAAAAGGTCGACAAAACTAAGAATTCTAAATATAAAAATGATATTACTTTAATGTTAAAGTATAACTGTATTTCAATTGACAACTGTTATGTTTTGTTAAATTCTGCTAAAAATTAATCAAGTCCAAAGATAATAGAAAACCCTAGATGGTGATGTACAAATGGTGGACTTTCAACTTTCCGAGACAATTAAAAATTATTTAAAAAGCCATTTAACTATGTTTTTTATTTTTGTGTTATCAAAAACATAACAAAAGCAGTATTAGATTTTATTAACAATATTTTATTTTCAAATCCAAATATCAAAATAAAAACAAAAATGGTTTTTTGAGTGATTTTATGCCGCATTCGATTGAAAAATGCTCGTTCGGAAAATAGCCTTTTTGAAAATGGTGAACAACATTATGCAACAAAATCAAAAAAAAATTCTGCATAAACATAACCTCTATTTTTTTTGTATGTAGTATGGTCGCCATATTGCAAAAATGGTCGAAAATTTAAATTCTATTGTAAAAAATTATTTTATTAAATTGTGGACTTTTGGAAAGTTTCTTCCACAGATGTTAACATAACTCAAGAACGATATGTCCAACAAAGTCAACAAGCACAGTAAAATATTCGAAATTACATTTCTTCTAAGTTTCTATAACATTACTTTTTAGTCCGCTCTAGACTTTCGGAGTTAGCTAAAAGGTTATGGCGAAAAACTACGATTTTCAGCCAAAATTTAAAGAGAAAAATTACATGGGGTGTCAGGCGACACCCGGTTGGAAAGAAGTTCATTTTGCTATATATTATGTACTAGTAAGTTCCAACACGCCTAAGGCGCCCTTTGAAAAATACGATAATTTAAATGAATCCTTAAAAAAATATACTTTTTGTTAAAATATACATTTTTCTAAGAAAAATTTTTTTTATAGAATTTATTTTTTTTAAATAAAAGTATATTTTCAGCTCCTTATTGTAAGAATATGTATTATATTTTCCCGAACATGTCCTTTTTTAAAGAACGGTACTTCTTTTATTAAAAGCTAATGTTTTTTTTTAAGAAAAGATACTACTTTTTAAGAAGAAGTACTTTCTGTAAGAAAAAGCCAGCAGAGTATGCATTTTTATACAAAAAAGTACTTTTTTAAGAACAGGTACTTTTTAAAGAAGTGGCACTATTTGTAGGAAAAGGTAATGTTTTAACGAAAATGTACTTATTTTCAGAAAGTCTACTTATCGCAAGAAAAGAAAAGGTATTATTATATTTTTAAGAAAAGGTACTTTTACGCAAAGGAATTTTTGTATGAAATGGTATTTTTTTAAGAGAAGGTATTTTTTTTATGCAATTTTTTTTTAAGAAATGGGATTTTTTTTAGCATTTGTCATTATTTCAAGAATAGGTACATTTTTAAGAGTAGGTACTTATCTCAAGAACAGTTATTTTGTTTCACAAAAAATATACTCTTTAAAGAAAACTTTGTTTTCTTTTTAAGAAAATTCAATTTGTTGTAAGAAAATTTACTTTGGCCGTCGGTGGTGCAATGGTTAGTGTGCGCGGCTCTTGTACATAGATCCTGGGTTCGATCCCTGCTCTGACCACCTTAAAAAAAATTCTTTCGGCGGCGGTCACCTCGCATAGTGACGGCGACACTATCGAGTATTTCGCCATGAAACAGCTTCTCAAAATACCGTTCGGAATCGGTGTAAAACTGTAGGTCCCAATCAGTGAGTGAAAACTGAAAAGCGCACAGCTCAGTGATTGTGAGCAGCTCTCCCCTGTCCCTTCATGGGATGTAATGGGAAACCATTTATTTTTTTTTTTTAAGAAAAGGTACTTATTTTAAAAAGAAAATACTTTTTTTAAGAAAATGTACTTTTTTAAATAAAATTTACTTTTTTTAAGTCTAGGTACTTATTTAGGATGAGTTATGTTTTAAAGAAAAGGTGCTTGGTTTAAGAATATGAAAATTTACTTTTTTAAGAAAAGGCACTTATTTAAGAAAATGTTCTGACTTTTAGCTTCTTTCACTTTGACTTTTCTAAATTTATTTTTAATTAGGTTTAAAACTACAATATATATACTAAATATTGGTTACAGGCTCCACCTAGAAAACTTCCTATTAAACAATAAATTTCCAACATATGTTAGTCTAGACACAACCCAAAGCAGAAGTACCCAGTATAGTTGATAATACTGGGTTGTAGCATAATAGTGTTAAAAACAAGTTGTTTAATTTTTTTCATTTAGCCCCCATCCCACAACGTGCGATAAAGAACTATATTACAAAATTTTATAAATTTTGGCTGAAAAACATAATTTTTCGCCATAGTCTTTTAGATAAATACGAAACACTTGCGCAGACTAAAAACTAATGTTAGAAAAACTTAGAAGTAAATTTGATTCGAATCTTTTCCTATACTTGTTGACTTAGTTGGTCAAATCGTTCTCGAGTTATATTAACATTTGTGGAAGAAACTTTCCAAAATCTACAATTTTACTAAAATAATTTTTAAAAAAAAAGAAGTTTACATTAGAATTTAAATTTTCGACCATTTTTGTAATGCGGAGTAGTGGTTATATTTATGCATTTTCACTGTTGCATAGTGTAATTGAATGCACCAATGGATTTTTCTATTACACTGTGTGTAATTTTTTAAGTCATGGCAAAATAACCATATACGGACACCACTACGTGATAAAAGACTAAAAAAAAAGACCCGTGTTTCCCAATCTTTCTCCAAGTCATTCACTTTTTTTTTTTATGGGCCGCCAAAGATTTGGGGCCTCGGTATCATTTTCGTACAAATGGGATCATTTTCTCAGGCTCATATCTTGCAAACCGTTCAGTATTTCGATTTACTCTCTGAGGCAAAGTTGTAGCTCTTGTAAAAAAAAGTTTTTTGCGATTTTGATCTGGAAGGTGAAGTTTGTTTGATTTTATATGTTCGCAATTTTTGTTCTTTATGACAAGAGCTACAACTTTGCCTCAGAGAGTAAATCGAAAATCTGAACGGTTTGCAAGATATGAGCCTGAGAAAATGATCACATTTTTACGTAAATGATACCGAGGCCCCAAATCTTTGGCGGCCCATAAAAAAAAAAGTGCATGACTTTGGGAAAAATTGGGAGACACGGGGCTTTTTTTTTAGTCTTTTATCACGTAGTGGTGTCCGTATATGGTTATTTTTTTTCGTGTTGCACTGTGTTATCTTTGTCAAATCTATGAAATCTCCATCATTTTCAATTATTCCGAAATCTATTATTTTTATTATTATTGTAGCCAGATGTTTGTGTTCACAAATTTTTAAAGGTATTAAGAGGTGTCTTCTAAAGCTTTAAAACTGTAAAACTGAATGAAAAAAATACACTTTTATTTTTAAGATACTAATACTAAGTTTAACAAGTGTTTCAACGTCACTTTACTACTACTACCGTATACAGACATACAACTAATGATTTTCTAAAATGTACGACTTAATATTCAAAATTTGGATGGCTTTATTACACACGGAAGGACTAGTAGAAAATCCTTAACTAAAGGATTTAACTGAAAAGTACAAGTTAATTTGTTATAAATGTTGCAGGAAGGTAAACAGAAAGGATTTAGCCATTAATCATTGTTATACTATATTTAATGAAAGTTTATCACTTGTTTTTAAAATGAATTGTTTAACAAAGGAAATCGGAAATTAATGACGGAAGTAAAATTGTTAATCAAAATGTATCAATAGTTTTAAACCAAATGCAGATCGATCTCCAGAGCGGATTCCTCCCTCCATAATTTCAAACAAATCGTTCAAATGTTTAAGCATATATAACATATATAGTTCCTTTATTTTAAAATAGTATACTTAATAATTTACTAACTTCAAACTAAATATAATCAAACAAAAACAAAATGTGAATATATAGTATTACAACCTTTCATTTTCCTCATGACAATCGTTACAAAAGATTTACTTCTATGAAATCTTTTTAGAAACAAAAATCTATTAAAGTTAAAAGACAAAAATTTAGTCACCCCCAATAAATTTCCCATTAATTATAAACTTTTTCTAATGTAGTCGTCAGTGTTAATTGTTAAGATACGAGTAGTTTTTGATTTCTTCTCTCCCTCCTCTATCTCTATTATATTATCAACTTTAGTTAACAAATGCGTGTTTTACTATTAAAAACTTTAGAAAAGAAAAAAAACCAACAGCAAAACGCAACCACAAAAATGTATAAAATTTTTGTATAAAAACTGTAAACTTTTTTATATGTAACAAACAAGTGACAAATTTAATACCATACAATACCACACTCTAAAAGAAAATAAAATGTTAAACATTTTCTAGTCATAGCAACCAAACAAAAAAATACCCCGTGAAATGAAAGGATAAATATGTTGACGAAACCATCCCTCCACACTCATGAAGTCCAACCCTCCAAAAACACAGACAAAATCGTAAAACCAAACTTTTATCAGTGACAAACATCTTTTTAGTGTTAGAACAAAAACTAAGAAAATTAAATGAAAATCGTGAACTAAAAAAAATCTAAAATCTAACAGTTTAAATGACACTATTTCCTAAGTACGATTATATTGAATTTTCTTTATTTAGATTATAAAAGAATGATTGTAAAACGTATAACAACAAAAGCAAAATACAAATAAAAATAAAAACACCGAAAATCGTAGATGAATCAATAAAAATTCCTACTGTATTTCTTACTCATTCTGATAAAAGTCTAAACGCTTGTAAGTAATACCTGTTAGTATCGACACTTTGCTATTCGATTCTTTAAAGTATCCCTACTAAAACCAGTGACTGACAACGAGTACTCATTACTATAAGTACATGACGGATGATTTACATGCTATCTACCCTCATACGGCATTTACACCAAACAAGTTTAACGTATTTCGAAGGTTAACTCCGTTAACCCTCGCTAACCCGAACAATTATTCATACAATTTCAATCTGTAGAAACTGAAGTTTAAAAATTAACCTCGTTTTAAACTACTGTATATTTTGATGCAACACTGTTAATTACTAACAAAATGCAACCATAATAAAAATATACACAAAAAATCAACTGTTTGACAGACGGAAGCCGATCGAAAATTTTCCGACGCGTCGCCGCCACCAAAACTTTTTGAAGCTCCCACCGCCGCCGATATAAATGGCTCTTATTGGTTTCAACTGTGATCCGATTTTATCGACCAGCCGGATTTGACTGAGTGATCCAATTTAAAAGGTGCAGTTATTTCAAAAGCATCCCAAATTTGTACAAAACTGGCAAAACCAATAGCGACCAACTTAATTGATCTGTTGTGCCGTCGTCTTCGATAATATTGTCTCGGCGAAGAGGTTGCCTAAGCACGGAGTTGCCACCTTATATTTCAATTTAATCTCAAATTGGGTGGTGTAAACGCCGAAGATTAGAGATACGGCATTTACACCAAACAAGATTAACGCGTTTCGAAGGTAAACTCCGTTAACCCGCTCTAACCCAGAAGATTACTCATTGTTAGAATAATAGAATTATCAAAATGACAAGATTATATTTTGCTTAGGCAACAGGTTTTGCACACAATTTTATTTATCTTCGCACCAATATTCAAACATCCAAAAATACATAGCTGATGTTGTTCGCTCGAATGTCCAAGGTAGAGAGAGATTGTTACATTTTTCAAAATTAGCGAAAGCCATAAAAATTATACAAAAACGATCAAGAATTAAACTACCAGAAGATGTGCGCAATTTGGCAACCCTGGTAAAAGAGAACCAAAAAGTGTCAGATATTCACTCAAACGCATTTCTCTCTCGTGTCATATCTTGATTATTTCATACTTTTTGCATAGTTTATGTAATTTTATTTCAACACGGTTGGAATTTGTATAGTTATATACAATAACACTATCAAAAACCTGCTTGTGTATTCAAATATTCAATGAAGACAGTAAGAGAGAGGGCAGAGAAGTGCTAGGGTTTCACTGGTTTTTGTCTGTCTATTTGTACATCCCAAAGATGTACAAACTTTCTTAATATGGGCACATCACAAAATAATTCCGCTAACTTTAACCTGAATACAGAGAGTAGCAGAACATACATATGTGCAATTACAAAACACTATTGTTATTCAGAATAAACAATAACAAGGTTATTTGAGCTGTAAGTGTATGTATTCAATGTATCGATTGTGTTGACAACAACAACAGTTACTAAAAAAAGGAACCATAATATCTGACAGATGGAAGCCGATCGAAAATTTCCCGACGCGTCACCGCCATCTACACTTTTTTGTTCCTCCCGCCGCCGCCGCCGATATAAATGGCTCTTATTGGTTTCAACTATGATCCGATTTTATCGACTAAACCGATTTGACTCAGTGATCTAATTTTAAAGGATCAGTTATTTCAAAAACATCCCAAATTTTTACAAAACTGGCTTGCAAATGAAATTTTGCGTGGCTATGCTTTATATATCCGTTCAACAACAGCAACAGACACATGTACATACATACATTATTGTGTTAATACATACGCTATAGACACAATTTCGTTTGCCTCACCCCTGCCACAACACTCTTTCATTGCTCTCTTGCTCGCTCATTTTTGTTTAACATGTCATTATTCTCTTTCGCAGTCGCAGAAAATCTGGTTTTAGCAGCAGCATAAAATCTGGTTTTAGCAGCAGCATAAAATCTGACTTTGATAGATTTAGTCCCTATACGCTGCTATAGATGTTAACACATCAAAAACATCGTTAATCCCGAAAATGCGATAATCTTTATAGGTGTAAATGCCGATTAACCGGCAAAGATTAGAGAACAAGGATATCGCTAACCACGCCGCGATAAACGGCGGTGAAAATATTCGTTATTATCCAGATTCAGTGCCCACCCAAAGGTTTAAACTCCGCCGAACTTCTCTGTAAATCTATCAAGAAACACAAGGTCCTGTTCCAAAACAACTACAAGCACAAACAAAACTACGAAGTCATTGCAACAGAAATGCTGGCCAAGGCGTTTACACCTACCTACCACAGCATTGAAAGATGTCATCGAGATACTCAGCTATTTAGACTTTTATAAAAAGTACTGCCGTAAACTTTTGACCGCCAAATTTGGTCGGACATGAATATGTTATATGACGCCGTATTAGACAACTCAATAGAGATGATGCCGAGATGATGAAACCCCTAATGTTGATCCTCATTTCGATCAGGACAAATCAGACAACGACGATATTTTATACACCAATAGTTATGTTATTCCCTGCTATTTACACAGCGCCGGATCATGATGGTTCAGTTGTCTCCCATACAGCTGGATAAGTTCGATTTGTATTCCTTATATGATCCGAATACCTCGTAATTTTTGGTTAGGTTTATGTGTTTTCTGACCCATTAAACATAGTATATTCGTGCGTCGTAAAGAATAAAAACCACTCAGAATCATGTAGGAATTCATACATTAATGCGTTTATATTAATAACAAATAGGACTGCATTTTTACTTTTATACCAGTGTATTTCATTAAAAAAAATTCCATCTAATATGTTTATTCGCATGGGATAAAAAAAAGCAGGCCTTAGTTTGCTGAATGGATTCAGCGAAGTTTGCTGTAAATGCGGAGGCAACTGTAGTGACTGGATAATGGCTGAGGGTAATGATTGCCTCCTTTCAATGACATTCCTATGTTGAATACGACACTCAAAAACATTGATAGTGAATGCGCAAGCTGGTTGTCAATGGCTGACTACAGTAGGCCGGGTTTATAATCCGTGTTAAACCAATTTTTCGACCACTTTTTGTGGGGATCTAAGCGATTTTAAGCGGCTCTCCAAACAAAGTGGTCGGAAAAGTAGTGTAATGTCTTGTTCACGCTGCCGCGAAATTTAAGTCTTTCGCAATTTGGGCTGAAATTGAATTGAAATTGCTCAATTTCGCATATATATATTTTGACAACTACGAAATGGATATATTTACGACAATTTCGTTGAAATTGACTTGAAATTGTCGTATACAACGCTGTTTTTACTCAACATAAAGCAACTATGCTATAGAGAAGACAATTTACTCATGGAGTGGAATGCCAACAAAGAAAACGAGTGAAGCGCGTCGTTTCTCTGCTTCCTCACTTACTTCGTTGAATATTTCAATCCACGAGCAGTTTTCTGATGATGTTATTGTATCTAACCAATCCAACCATATTTAAATAAAATTACATAAGTGTGAAATAATCAAGTTACGACGCGGGAAACAAAATGATGTTGAGTGAATCGCATCGACTTTTTTGGTTCGCTGGTTTTTTCTTCTCTACTTGTACGTCCTTTTTGTACTCAACAACATTAACTTAGGCTGTGTGTTCATCGAAAATATTTCGGTCGTGGTAAATTGTGTTGAATTTATTATAGTGTGGTGAAGATACAATTCCGATTTTGCTGTGTGAAATGGAAAATAAAAATGTTAACAGCCGAAAATTCATGTGCTTGCACTTTTTTGAAATTAACATAATATTTAAAAATATTTCGCTATTTTTATTCAAATTATAAACAAAATGAATAAATGGCGATTACGCCAAAGGATGTATGTGATGTATGAAATAGAGAGAATGCGTGAGGTATGCTCTTATTGTTTTATATTCTGTATACTGCATCGGATATAACATGTTATTTTATGCAAAAAAAGTGAAATAACAAAATCGGCGCAAATGCACACTTTCAGAGTTATGGACCGCCGTATGTTGAAGTTTTGAAAAATTTTAGATTATTTTCATTTACTTTTCTCAAAAATATAAAGCTTTACACCACAAAAATACTATGCCGAAGCCGCGAAGCCGGTGTTGGACCTACCCCAAGTAGAAAATTCCATACTATGCCGAAGCCGGTGTTGGACCTACCCCAGAGGAAATAGTCCCTTAGCCCGACCACGCAGAAACCTCTATGCCATTTTTCGATAACTCACGTAGTTATCGAGTTATTGGATGTTGAAATTTTGAATAAAATCGATAATTTTTAAAAATTTCAACTCGATACCGAAGCCAGTTATTGAGAAATGCTAGCTAATTTTTTGAGTTTATTTTGACTTCTTTTATACAAAAAAGTGTGGTATCAATAGCTTTACACAGTAGCTTAACCCCGTTACTCTCTCACACAATTTGGGGGACCATAACTCGGAAACAATGCATTTGCTCGGATTTTGTTATTTTACTTTTTTTTGCTTAAAATAATGTGTTCTGCCCGCCTCAAAAAATGGTTGGTTTTTTAGGTGTAAGCCGTAAAATAGACCTGTATAGATCTGATGTACTTATTTTGTAAAAGAACTCATGTATTTTGTTTTTGTACTCTTGCATTCTTGTGTTGTTGGTATGTATGTATTTGTGTAGAATTTCACAACTGAAGCGAAGGAGACAAAAACAAAATGTTTGTTGTTGCTGCCTACAACTACAACAACACCTGCTGCTATTACCATGTTTCCGAGCAAATGCTGCATAAAAGACAAACGTCAAAATTTAGACTACTTGTCAAAATTTTGTGTAGCCCTGGGGCTAGTGAAAATTTTGACAATATTTAAATACTCGCCACGCTAATGTCAAAATTTTGGTCAATCAAAATTATTTGGGTCGATAAACACACAGCATTAGTAATCTTTTTTGCACATATGCAAGAGAACGAAGCCGCCAGAAAATTTTCCGGTGTGCCGCCGACGTAGATAATTTTTTGAAGTTCACGCTGCCGTTATTAAGGCACGCTTTGACTTAAAATGTTAGCCGGTATTATCGGTTAAGCCGCTGTACACAACCAACGAGATGAACCTAAAAGTAACGTCTGGCGACAAATCGCATTTAATAAAAACTCAGTTGCCGCCGTCAATTTTTTTTTTTTTGTTGCTCCAACGCAGTCGTTAATTGTGCGTCGGCTTCATTTACTGAACACGTGGTTCCTAAAATGACAACAAAAAATAAACAATTGAATGCTGCCTCATTCATCAAATTTAAATTTTAACGGCGTTATTCATAAAAAGTTGTGAGAGGTTTGAGAGACTTTATTAGTACTATAAATCCTCTCTCAAATCTCTCATAGTTTTTATGAATAAGGCCGTAAGTTTTCATCGATATAGAGTAGTGAGAAGAAACTATAAACCTAGTAAATCCGTGCCTCATGTTAAAGTTCATGCACCGTTCAGTCATTTTATTGTTTTCATTCAGTTTCTAACTAAATTTTGGTTATTGTGTCTAGGCGCGAAAAATTTGTACGCATGGTAATGTTTGTAAACAAACGGTTGTCATTTTGCAAAGAAATTGCTCAAATGCCAGTGTAAACGATTGCAATTTCGTTCGACAATTTCAATACGAAATCGTCGATTTCGTGGCAGCGTTAACAACACATTAAAGTCAGATCAAGCATAAATCAGAATCAACTGTTTACCAATTAAAAATAACCTGTCAAAAATTGGGCCTTAATACTCTTTTTTGCATATATGCATGAGAACGACGCCGACAGAAAATTTTCCGTTGTGACGCCTTCGTAGATAATTTTTTGAAGTTCACGCCGCCGTTATTAAGGCACGCTTCGACAAAAAATGTTAGCCGATATTATCGATTAAGCCGCTTCTAAGGACCCGAATTACTGAAAAAATATCTGAATTTTTTACACAACCTACGAGATGAGCCTAAAAGTAGCGTCTGCCGAAAAATCACGTTTAATAAAATCACAGTTGCTACCGTCGATTCAATTTTTTTTGCTCCAACGCCGTTGATAATTATGGGTCTGTTTCGTTCACTGAAAAAGTGGTAACTAAAATGACAACGCCTCATTTGTCAAATATAAATTTTAAATTTTCATCAACATAGACTAGTGAGAAGACTCTATAAACCGTATAGAGTCTTCATTCATTCATTTTATTGGTTTCATTCATTTTCTAACAAAATTTTGGTTATTGTATCCAGGCGCGAACATTTCCATTCATTCATGTGAAATAATCAAGTTATGACGCGGGAAACAAAATGATTTTGAGTGAATTGCGTCGACTTTTTTGGTTCTCTTCTACTAGGGTAGTCAAATTGCGCTGGTTTTTTCTTCTCTACTTGTACGTCCTTTTTGTACTCAACAAAATTAACTTAGTCTGTGTGTTCATCGAAAATATTTCGGTCGTGGTAAATTGTGTTGAATTTATTATTGTGTGGTGAAGATACAATTCCGATTTTGCTGTGTGAAATGGAAAATAAAAATGTTGACAGCTGAAAATTCATGTGCTTGCACTTTTTTGAAATTAACAAATTTTAAATTTTCATCAACATAGACTAGTGAGAAGACTCTATAAACCGTATAGAGTCGTCATTCATTCATTTTATTGGTTTCATTCATTTTCTAACAAAATTTTGGTTATTGTATCCAGGCGCGAACATTTCCATTCATTCATTTTCTAACAAAATTTTGGTTATTGTGTCCAGGCGCGAAAAATGTACTCATGATAATATTTGTAAACAAACAGTTGTCATTTTGCAACGAAATTGCTCAAATGCCAGTGCGAACGATTGCAATTTCATTCGACAATTTCAGTACGAAATCGTCAATTTCGTGGCAGCGTGAACAAGGCATAACGGGAAATAAAAACAAGTACGCTTTATGAGCACTTATCAAACCATGGGTGAGTATGAATATATAAGTAAAGGGTGGGCCATGTACAATTTTGAATTAAATTTCGCTTTAAAAAAATACTCATAGAAATTTTAACAGAATTATAATTTTATTGAAATTTATGAATTTAGGAAATTTATGAATGAAACGCAACATCGTTCAAATGGCTTCGATCTACCCAATTTTTCGATACATTTTCGATTGTTTGGGCCTCTATCTCGTGAACGACAACGTCGATTTCGTGTTTTAAGCCCTCATTGGACTGGGGATTCTATGCGTAACACTTATCTTTCACGACGCCCCAGAGATGATTGTCGAACGGAGTCAATTCCCAGTTGCGAGGTGGCCAATGAATTTCCGAGTTTCGGCTGATGCAATTTTCGAACACAGTGCGCAAAAGGTCGATTGTTACGTTGGCTGTGTGGCACGTAGCGCCTTCCTGTAGAAACCATGACGACTGGCTTCACAAATTGATCCACAAACTGCGTGTTCTATCGAATCTATCTATTTCTATCGAATTTGTGCCGTAGATTTCTAACAGTTTGAGTAGAAGACTCATAACTTTGGAAGGAAGTTTTCAATATTTACAATATTAATAGGTTGAAGGGTTCGAATTCAAAATTTTACATGGCCCACCCTTTATCAGTATTTATGTTACACTTGCTGTAAATAAGTTGCATGCTCAAATGGGAAGTATGTCGATCTTTGGTATCGAGAATGATGTCTAACCATTTAAAGACAAGTGGGGGAAGAGGTATTACAATATCCGATTATATATCATACGCAATTTTTTGATAAAGCAATTTATAACAAAGATTATACCATGTAGCAAACTGTGGCTTTTGCTCTAGTGGGTGTGTGATTTATGTGCAGGACGAAAGTACTAGCTAGAAGTGAACAATGTCCTTGCCGCAATTGTCACACAAAGAAATATTTTTAAAATACATACATATGTACTTATATACATTACATACGTTAGAATTTTATTATAACGTATGACATAAAACAAACTTTACGTGTTTTTCTTTTTATTTAAATTGAATTCAACATTTCACAGTGTTTTTATTATATCCTTGACAATGGAGCGAAACAAACCGGTCAATGTGCACTCATAGCGTCTCAACGAAAGTTGACGCAAAGCTAAAAGCAAAGACCCAAACCGCAACCAATGTGACTGTTGAGCAGTATAGCGAGCCAAGGCCAGCAAGGCATTATTGCTATAGGATTCCAAAAGGGAAGCGTATTCCGGAGTTAACGCATATTCTGTGGATTAGAAACATGCGGCTAAGCTGACAGTCCATGTGGTATTTGCTGTGTAGATTTAACTTACCCCTTCGACATAAGATAAGTGTTTCTAAGAAATTTAATTCCATTACATCGGCGTTGATTTGTTTCGCTTCGTGTATCACCCTTTGCAAGGCCACATCGCCATAGGCCTGGAATATGGCCGTAATATCAAGTGTCCAATGCGATGCCCTTAACACAAAACATTCACTCCATACCAAGTGCAAGATGGTTTCCTGCTGGCATTGTGGCAGTGTACGAAATTGTTCATTACACTTGGCCTGCCGCAAACACGTCACCAAAATTTGAGCTAACATTTGAAAATTGAAAGAATTTCCAGTGGACGGTGATGGCAGAGATGTGGTTAGGAAAGGCGAATTATTTGAGGTGGCTGTGGGGCATGAATGCAGTGAAGATGCTGTTGGCGAATACACTAAATTCGGGGAGCAATTTAAACGTTTAGATGTCGTCTTAATACCACCTTTCACTTCACTGCGTTCCATTGAAGTTGAAGTGGTCGTTGAGCCTTGTAGTCGAGGACCTCGTTCTTCCTGCACAGCCTGAATATTCATGCCCACTTTCAAGCACTGTTGGAAACGACAAAAGGGACACCAATTTCGGCGAGCTTTGTCAATAGTACAATTATCTTTGCCAGCAATGCAACTGTAGATATTGCCCTTACGAACGCTACGCTTAAAGAAACAGGAGCATCCATCACAACAGATGACACCATAATGTTTGCCCGAACTTTGATCTCCGCACACTTGACACAAAGTGAACTTGTGAGCTGCAGCAACTTCCGCCATTCGATATACAACTGCTGCTCTTGGTTTATGTGTCATGGTTATTTGGAGGAGCGTGAACAGACTGAAGTGACGAATATACTATGAAGGAACATTTATAGTTTTCTGATGCACTGGATACTTAACGTTCCAAGTACCATGTTAAGTACTTGAAATATTCTGTGTTATTCTTGTTAAAATGTTCTGTCGTAAATACGCCCGTAAATAACAACGGATAAATGGAAATGTTAAATATTCGACATGTGACAGGTCATATCAAAGGACTATGAGTTGGCACAAATGATATGCAAATCAAATCAAATCAAATGTTTGGTGTTACACCTTTTATTGACCAATTAAATGACCATAAAATCACTATATGATTTTGAAGTGTTTACCCTATAGACAGTTTTCGGCAACAGCAATGGACAAATTGTTATTGCTGAAGAAAAATTCATAATGACATTATGTTGGCAATGAAAACACTAAATTCACCAATACTAAGTATCTTTTGATGACAAAATTTATGGACCTATAAACTTATGTTTAATTTCAAAATTGGAGCGTGGTAATTTGCTTATTTTGGAATGAAATAAAAAAATTATGAACCTTAGAAAAATTTATTTTATATTTTTAAAGTACATTTTTAAGTACATTTTTAAAGTACATGGTTTTAAATAGTGTATCTGGCAAATGTCGACCTTCGCTATCCACACACTGCTGCATACGTTTTCTGAAGTTTTCATGAACTCTAACAAGCAGGTCGACTGGTATTCTTCCAATTTCAGCCTCAATATTGTTAATTAGATCTTCCAAGGTGTTGGGACGGTTGATATACATGACACATTCCCTGCTGTTCTCAATGAAGTTACCCAATTTACAATTGATTGCCGTCGAGGAACACTTCCGCGTGAGGGTACAGCGACGCATAAACGAAAAGCACGCTGCACTGCAATGATCGAGTGCGCATTTGAAAAATAAGCTTGATGGCAACTGAAAGGCAGACGAATACAAATCTCCCGTCAAAATTTTCAAATACAAATATAATTCCCAATTTGTAAAGTCGTTTGCGATGTTTTGATTTTTTTGTCAAATTACTACGAACCGTCACCGATATGGCCGATGGCTGAACTAGTAGAGGTTGACGAAGTAGGATTTGTTGTAATTGTGTGAACCAACAACAGGCATTTAGTTTTTGTTTTATGACTCTAACCGTCAAATTCAACACAGATCCATATGAACACACAGAAAACAAAAAAAAGTACAACAACAAAATACACTTAATTTAACAAATGGAGTCATAGGAAAGCAAAATCAGTTGTTCTATTGCGCCAACCTTTACTAGTTCAGCCATGATCTGGCCGCTTATGTCAAATCTCTTACGAAGTCATTGAAAAATGAGAGACAGTGGCGAGGCAAGTGAGAGAAGTGTAATGGCCAGTTTTTAAGTGGGTAGTTAACTATCGGATTACTTAATCTTAATTCTAAGTTAATTAGAGGTTAACTTTGCATTTTGTTTTTCAGTGGTGAGTTAATGTAAGTTGCCATATTGTCAACTAATATGGCAACCCTTGTATTCTTATTGGAAAAAACGTGTGTTTTGGGATAAATACCAAAACAAAAAAGGGGTACAAACAAAATGGAATTATGTAAAATAAGAAATAGATGCATAAAATCGAAGTCATTTTAACAAAAATGTGTAAAAACTATATAGGCGCAACAATTTAATTTCTACTGTCGGAGCAAAACTGTCCCGTGTAAACGCCAGGATATATAAATACATAGATAAAAAATCCAATGAGTGTTCGAACTCACGGGCGATGTGTTAACACCTTTTTGCTACACGGTACCTGTTCGATTTCTATGAACACATTCGTAAATGTTACATTGCAAAACAAAACACAGCGTTCAATCATATGATGACGTTACAGTTAAATAATATTAATACTCAAAATTATTTAAAGACCCAGTGCAAGCACATGTGTCATTATTTTCTTGCTCAATACTTTTTGTTTTATTCCCACAAAAGTCAAAGAATGCAAAGCAAGAGACACTTGTACAAACATACATACATTGTTATATTCGTACGTATAACCGAAGATCAACATAAAATACTTTTTTAATATTACTCCAAATTAATACTCCAAATTAAAACACTTCAATCTCGGCTCGCCGATATCGGATCGCCTTAATTTTTGGCCTAAACTCTTCGTCGAAACCCGCACTAGCTTTTTAATCCAAAAATTAATAAAATCGGCTATGAATTTCCGGAGAAAATCGCGTGGGAATATTATATGAAAATCGCCCAATAATCACTTTCAATACCGACTGCCAAGCAACGAACAAACAAACGATGATAAGACAAAACCGAAGATCAACATAAAACACTCTTTTAATATTACTCCAAATTAAAACACTTAAATCTCGGCTCGCCGATATCGGATCGCCTTAATTTTTGGCCTAAACTCTTCGTCGAAACCCGCACTAGCTTTTTAATCCAAAAATTAATAAAATCGGCTATGAATTTCCGGAGAAAATCGCGTGGGAAAATTATATGAAAATCGCCCAATAATCACTTTCAGTACCGACTGCCAAGCAACGAACAAACAAACGATGATTTACTCTTACAAACCTAACACTTGCGTATGTATTAAATTTATAGTTTACTGCCCTAGAGGCGCGCGTATAGATGTTAACACATCAAAAAAACCATAGGTAGTGAAAGATAAGTGGTGTATTTGAAAGTAAAGGAAAATTTTCTAGATGGCGCCGGAGTGGTGGATATGGGCATAGATCAATAAAAAACCATAGATGGTGAAAGATAAGTGGTGTATTTGAAAGTAGAGGGATATTTTCTAGATGGCGCCAGGGTGGTAGATATGGGCAAATTTCCCTGGAAACGAAAACTATTGAAAAAAGGTTTCTGGTATTTTGTATTGTCAACAAATATAAAAAGCGATATGCTTTTCTATTATTTATACTCTATTTTCAAATTTATACAACAGAATCGAAATAAATATTATTCTTAGTGCTTTTTCGTCGCATCCGAGTGAAAAATTGTCGTACGGAAACAGCATGTGCCCACTGGTGAAAATGGTGATTAAACAAATGAATCATCTATGGTTTTTAAAGATTATAGAAAACCGTAGATAAATAAAAAACCATAGATGCTGAAAGATAAGTGATGGATTTTAAAGTAAAGGGAAATTTTCAAGATGGCGCCGGAGTGGTGGATACGGGCAAATGACGATTAAGCCAATGAATCAACTATGGTTTTTATTTATCTATGAGAAAACCACTAGATGTTGAAATCTTTCACCAAAGATGATAAAAATACCATAGATGATTCATTCGCTAATTCACCATTTTCACCAGATGGCACATGTTGTTTTCACTAGGAAGCGACGAAAAAGCACTCAAAATCATTTTATTTCGATTCTGTTTTTTGAATTTGAAAATATCGCTTTTGATATTTTTTCCCAATATAAAAGACAACAAATCATTGCCAAATAGTTTTTTCATTAGTTTTTATTTCCCGCGAAATGTTCCCATTTCCACCATTGCTGCGCCATCTAGAAAATTTCCCTTGAGTTTCAAATCCGCCAAATATATTTCACCATCCATAGTTTTTCTATCATGTTTGGTCGTAATGTTAATAACGCCTAAAAATATGTTGTCTTCTACCGCATACCAACTCTCCACGAATGTTTGATGGAACAATCGAAAACAAATGGCGCTAATATGCGATCTCCGCTGATGAAAACCTGTGGCTAGATCTGAAATAGCTATATGGTTTCCTGGAAATCATGAGCATGCATTTTGCAAAACTTTGTTTTACTAAAAACACTATATCTCCATTAATAGAGATATATAATGGTATTGAGCTTGAATAAATACAATAAAATAGTTCTAATAAAAGGCCGAATAAATAAATATCATCCCTGATGAAATTAATTATTATTTTGTTCAAAATAGAATCGTAGTAAAGATATTCACAATAACTAATCCTGTGAAAAACAAATGCTATGAATTACAAGTATTAGCTCACTAGCCATTCGTTAAGGCTTCATCAGCACACACACACACACTCATAGTTGGGAAGTGAAGGAAATTACACTTTACCTCAAGGGGAAACAGCAGGATGGGAGGACACTCCACCTTAAGTGGGTAAATAAACTGTTGCTTTATTGTTAACAACCCTCACGGAAGAGGACCTTTATTTCCGCTGGCTGAGAAAGTGTCATTATTGCCATGGCAGTTGTCCAAATGTGCTGATTTGTCCACAATCAAGGTAGTGTGAAAGTATGAATTGTATTGTTGGCCAACAAGGAAATCAAAACAAACACATTCAATGACGGCAGTCATAAGATTATCAAATCATAAACGAGGTGTATAATTGATGAATAATAAATATAACGAGTGAGTACTTAATGACCGATTACTACCAAAAGTGTCCCTATGACCTTTGCTATTTGGTGTATAAAGATCAGTTATTTAAAAGGGTATAGTGATTTAAAAAGCTGTCGATGGTGCAATGGTAAGTGTGATCTGCTCTGGTGTTAGTTCGATTCCTGCTCTGACCAACTTACATTTAGTTCGACTCATCTTAGTAGTAACGGCGACACTATCGACTAGTTAGCCATGAAAAGATTCTCATTAACCCTGAATCGATGTACAACTTGTGAAGTCACCGATCGTTTTGATATATTCACCATCTGTTAACTAAGTAAGCGCACTATATGTTTGATTCAACGTCAACGTTAGTGCAACAACGCCATTTGTAGCGCAATAGCAACCACATCAACAGCTGTTAGCATAAAGCAACTATTGTATAGAGAAGAAAATTTACTCATGGATTGGAATGCCAACAAAGAAAGCGAGTGAAGCGTGTCGTTTCTCTGCTCGCTCTCTTACTCTCTTCGTTGAATATTTCAATACGCGAGCAGTTTTCTGATGATGTTATTCTATCTAACTATAGAAATTCCAACCATATTTAAATAAAATTAAATAAATTATGTAAAAAGTGTGAAATAATGAAGTTATGACGCGGGAAAGAAATGCGTTTGAGTGAATCGCGTCGACTTTTTTGGTTCTCTTCTACTAGGGTTGCCAACATCATCCTTTTGCTGATAGTAAAACTGATGATCACAGCTGTGATATCTAACATCAGCTACTAGCGCTGAGTTTATAAAATGCGGATCAACGTAGTACTCGGGACGATTCTGGTTGCAAATGTTGAACTAGACACCCTCCCTGTGGGTCTTGAAATTGGAACCAGTCTGTTCCCTGTCTGCCTTTTATTTCCCTTGGCGCAAGGTAGAGATTGCCTGCCTGTGAGGTCTCGACCTTGTTGTTTACCTTCCCGCTGCTTCAAGCAAGAGATTCCCTGTCTGTGGGGTAATGAACTTGGTACCCGCCTGTTTCCTGGTTGCCTTTTGTTTTCCCTTGTATAAACCAGTTTGCCCGCCTATGAAGTCTTTAACTTGGTCCTGTCTCAATCTAGGCCCAAGGTCTTAATGCTTGTGTTAGTATTGATGGTACACTGGCTGAGAGGAAGTCATGCAGTGAGTCCGCCGCGCATCGCCTCTGTGCGTGTCCAGCACTAAACAGAAGGAGGATGTCCACTATGGGATGCTTCTTCATTAGATGTTGCTGAGAATTATCCAATTTTATATTAACATCAAAAACGATGTACAAGTAGACAGTCAAAATTTCTCTTCCTCAAATGCCAACAAACATAACGAGTGAAACCCTAGTACTTCTCTACTCTCTCTCTTACTCTCTTCATTGAATATTTCAATACACGAGCAGCTTTTTGATAATGTTATTGTATATAACTATACAAATTCCAACCATGTTGAAGTAAAATTACATAAACTATGCAAAAAGTATGAAATAAGCAAGATATGACTCGAGAGAGAAATGCGTTTGAGTGAACTCCTAGTACTTTTTGGTTCTCTTTTACCAGGGTTGCCAAGTTGCGCACATCTTCTGGTCGTCTAATTGTAAATCGTCTTTGTTAACATCACTCAGGGTAACCATAAAGCAACTATTGTATAGAGAAGAAAATGTACTCATGGAGTGCGAATGCCAACATAGAAAAAGAGTGAAGCCTGTCGTTTCTCTGCTCGCTCTCTTACTCTCTTCGTTGAATATTTCAATCACGAGCAGGTTTCTGATGATGTTATTCTATCTAACTATAGAAATTCCAACCATATTTAAATAAAATTACATAAAGTATGTAAAAAGTATGAAATAATCAAGTTATGACGCGGGAAAGAAATGCTTTTGAGTGAATCGCGTCGACTTTTTCGGTTCTCTTCTACTAGGGTTGCCAAATTGCGGGGTTTTTTCTTCTCTACCTGTACATCTTTTTTAACACCACCAAATTTGAGATGAAATTGACATTTCAGTTGGCAACTTCGAGCTTAGACAAACTCCGCGCCGAGACAAATTTATCGAAGACGGCGGCACAACAAAAAAATTAAGTTCGCGGCTAAAGGTTTTGCCATTTTTGCCCAAATTTGGGATGTTTTGGAAATAACTAAACCTTTAAAATTGGATCTGTGAGTCAAATCGGGCCAGACGATAAAATCGGCTCACAGTTTAAACCAATAAGAGCCATTTATATCGGCGGCAGTGCGGAAATTTTTCAATCGGCTTCCAGCTGTCAAACAGTTGATTTTTTGTGTATATGTTTATTATGCTTGCATTTTTTTCGTAACTAACAGTGTTGCATCCAAATGTACACCAGTTTAAAATAAGGTTAAAAATTAATCTTCAGTTTCTAAAGATTAAAATTGTATGAGTAATCCAAAAACGATATACAAGTAGACAGTCAAAATTTCTTTTCACTGAAATACCAACAAACACAACGAGTGAAACCCTAGTCATTCTCTGTTCTCTCTCTTACTTTCTTGATCGTGTTATTTAATATAACTATACAAATTACAGCCATGTTGAAGTAAAATTACATAAACTATGCAAAAAGTATAAAATAATCAAGATATGACGGGTGAGAGAAATGCATTTGAGTGTATTTCTAGCACTTTTTGTTTCTCTTTTACCAGGGTTGCTCTTTTACCAGGGTTGCGCACATCTTCTGGTCTTCTAATTCTAGATCTTCTTTGTGTACGACAAAGACGATTTACAATTAGACGGCTAGAAGATGTGCGCAACTTGGCAACCCTGGTAAAGAGAATCAAAAAGTGATGGGAGTTCACTCAAACGCATTTCTCTTTCGCGTCATATCTTGCTTATTTCATACTTTTTGCATAGTTTATGTAATTTTACTTCAATATGGTTGGAATTTGTATAGTTATATGCAATAAAACTATCAAAAAGCTGCTCGTGTATTGAAATAGTCAATGAAGAGAGTAAGAGAGAGAGTAGAGAAGTACTAGGGTTTCACCCGTTTTGTTTGTTGGCATTTCAGTGAAGAGAAACATAGAATAACACATACTATAGAAGAACTTATTCTCTCATCTGACGTTTCATTTCACACTCTCTCGGTAGGTCTGTGGAAATGAGAGCAAATTAAATTTAAAATTTACATACACCAGGTGGAGTTACAAAATATGTTCACTTAACTATTTCCTGTCGTTTTGGTGTAGAACTGAAAAATTTAAATGTATTTTGCACTTTTTTGTTGACTTTTAACGTTGGTATTCATTTGTATTGTATTTAACACAACTAGTTTGCCACAAAAACACGAAATTCGGGTGTAGTTCCTTTGTGGATCGCTGTATACTATTGCCACCATCTGGTATTATTGAACCCATATTTTCCACCCTCCACTGTGTAATTTCCATCGTACCTATGACGTTTAATTTATTGAGCGAATAAAACCTTCTACGTATGTGTTATTCTATGGAAGAGAAATTTTGACTGTCTACTTGTACATCGTTTTTGTGTACGATAACCAAAAACGATGTACAAGTAGACAGTCAAAATTTCTCTTCACTCAAATGCCAACAAACAAAACGAGTGAAACCCTAGCACTTCTCTGCCCTCTTTCTTATTCTCTTCATTGAATATTTCAATATACAAGGTGCTTTTTGATAGTGTTATTGTATATAACTATACAAATTCCAACCATGTTGAAGTAAAATTACATAAACAATGCAAAAAGTATGAAATAAGCAAGATATGACGCGAGAGAGAAATGCGTTTGAGTGAACTCCTAGTACTTTTTGGTTCTCTTTTACCAGGGTTGCCAAGTTGCGCACATCTTCTGGTCGTCTAATTGTAAATCGTCTTTGCGATAACCAGAGATGGTGATAAACACTTCACTACACAAAAACAAACTACCTTCACTCAAATGCCAACAAACAGAACGTGTGAAGCGTTAATCATTCTGCTCTCTCTCTCTTTCTGCTCTCTCTCTCTCTTACTCTCTTCATTGAATATTTCAATACAAGAGCAGTTTTTTGATAGTGTTATTATATATAACTATACAAATTCTAACCTTTTTAAAGTAAAATTACATAAGCTATGTATAAAGTGTGTAATAACCAAGATATGACGCGAAAGAGAAATGCGTTTGAGTGAATTCTTACCACTTTTTACGCACATCTTCTGGTCGTCTACTTCTTGATAGTATTTGCTTTCGAAGTGATATTACAAATGCTTGATATATTTTAAAACGATTCAATGTTTCTTTAATTTTCTCCATTAATATTAATGTTGGTTTTACAATGGGCAACGTTATTTCAGTTCTACCCAAAAGAAAATTTACATTCAAATCTTTCATTTAAATCATAAAAGTGTCCATACACTATGATTCTGAATCATGAATCAATATGTATGTGTAAGTGAAAATATGAATGTATGTTTTACAATTTTCACTCATAATGAAATACATAATTTCGTTCGCATTAATTCCCAATTTAATTAATAATCAACATTTGTTCACCTTAATGTTACATTGCAGTCCGAGTGAGCGAATTCTCCAACCTTTTCCTTCTGAGATGAATTCGCCGGGAAGCTTTCCAGCGAATGCCGGAATCAGTGTTGGCATAACGGCACTTTCGATGTTCTTTTCCGTTGACATTCAAATCATATACAGAAAAAAATCATGAAGTGATACCAGCCAAAAGATTATCAGCCGTAAACATCATATAATTGGGCAAATTTACCAATATACAACGTTGGCATTGTTACGTTGACAAACCACAGGGATTTGGATTTACATATTTGATAGCGTTGGGCATTTCAGTTCCTTTAAGGGATCTTGATCTTTTGAATCTGCTCCGATAAGGGACCAAGTTCCTTCCTTAGATCAGAGATCCTTTAAGTTCCATCACTTGTTTTGACAGAAACTAAAATCTCAAAATGAAAAGAGCGCTAAAGAGCAAAACATACGAATGAACTGTTTGATGCAAAGATCTACTACATGAACTGAATAAGAAAACGGAAGTGAACAAGTAAAATGTTCAGATAAGGAATGGATCTAAATGAAGTGAAAATTTAAAAAAAAATTTATGAAACCCCAAATTAAGATAATTTTATAAGGACATTTAAGTGTACATGCAAAATAAATTCCATGGTGGTGCCGTCGGTGGTGCAAAGGCTAGTGTGCGCGGATCTTGTTCATAAGTACGTGGGTTCGATTCCTGCTCCGACCACCTTATATTTCTCTCGACGACTGTCACCTTGCTTAGTGATGGCGACACTATAGAGTACTTAGCCGTGATAAAGCTTCTCAAAATACCGTTCAGAACCGGTGCAAAAACTCTAGGCCCCAATCAGTGAGTGCAAAACAAGAAAGTGTACAGCTCACTGCTTGTGACGAGCTCTCCCCAATCCCTTCATAGGATGTCATGGGAACCATTTTTTTTATATATGTATATACATATATATTAGTCACGCTCTAACGCATGGTGTCTAGTTGAAATGCTGCTGCTTTGCCGCAGTTCTTGATATTCAAATAAGAAATGGGGAACTTCCGAACATTCGTATGCAACTTCAGCTTTATTGTTGCTAGTGTGTTTTGAACTTTTGATTTAATAATTAATGAATCTCTTCTATTTTTGTGTTTGTTGCTAAAAACCATTTGTTTTCTCGTACAATACAGTCTTTTTGAAAACACTGTTTATAATTTGTTTTTGAAAAAAAACAGCATGAAAATTAATATGTAAATAAAATTCAATACTTTAAAACTATTTCAGGCGCTGGAAATTCTAACTAGAATTCAACTGTATAAAAATAGAATCGAATAATACTACACACAAGTTGTTTTAGTTAATAGGTCCGGATTAGCTTTACATCCAAACAAACTTAATTTTTTCACAGCATCTTCTTTTAAATTAAATACATAATTTAAAATAAAGTTTTATTCACGCGGAAGGAATTGTCTGAAACATGCCTTTGTCGTGAAAATCAAACAATGTTTTTCTGTCATTCAAAATACACATTAGAAGCACTAGAATTACAAATACAAAAGGCATAGACTAATTCATACATAGATACATTTATTCTCTAATCTGACGTTTCATTTCACACTCTTCGTCGTAGGTTTGTGGAAATGAGAGCAATTAAATTTAAAATTAACTTAAACCAGGTGGAGTTACAAAATATGTTGACTTTTATCGTTGGTATACATTTGTATTGTATTTAACACAACTAGTTCGCCACAAAAAGACGAAATTCGGTTGTTGTTCCTTTGTTGGACGTTGATTACTATTGCCTCTATCTGGTATTATTGAACCCATGTTTTCCACCATCCAATATTTACTTTCCACCGTGCCTATGACGTTTAATTTATTGAGAGAATAAATGAATTAATGTATGGATTAGTCTATGACAAAATGCAACGAAACTGATCTTTTGTTTGCATTTACTGTCAAATTCAACAAAACAGTAAGAAGCGAAGTACATATTTATATACGCATTTGAAAGTCCAGCAAGTCAACGACTTGAAACTATATATGTGAGATGTTCTAGTGATACTATCGTCCTTTTTTGTAAGGTGACTTGATTGAATTATGCAGACTGAACTGACTTTAAAATACCCTCATCTGAAATCATTCATTGTATTGTGTCTGACTTCGATTAAAAAAAAGGTTTATATTCGCCCTACAGTTACACGAATGGGCTTGGCTAATGCACCAATATTCAATAGCAAAGTGACATTGCGCAAAATATTATCTAATGGCCAACTAAAGTAGGAAGTGGGTTTGCTTATTTATTGTGACTACCAGCCAATTGACTGCCCAACATTTGTATAGGAGGTACAAAAAGGTTGTTCACATATAATTGCCAGAACCTTTTGTCAAAGTATTACTTAGTATCAAATTTCAAAAAGAGCGGCCGTTGTTTACAGGAGATATCGTGTCGGGCAACCGGAAAGCCGCCCTACTTTTTTATGTGAGGTAAAAAAGGGCATGGCACAGTAGACTATTTTAAATTACAAAGTAGCTTTTGACAAAACATTTTTCAGTACCAAATTTCATGAAGATCGTTTGACTTTTACGGGAGGTATCCTGTCGATCAATCGGACAGCCGTCCAACTTTTGTATGGGAGGACCAGAATGGGAGTGGCAAAACAAATGTTGTTTCTGTTTCCTGGGTAAACTTAACGAGGGATCCAATCCGAAATATAAGTACATATATGAACATGCACCTACTGGCTTAGATCTGCGTGGACCTTCAATTCCGTAATTTTAGGATTCTTTGCATCATAATAAAATATAATATAATAAAAAGTCAATATAATAAAAAGCTTTTGTTTATTTACACTTATATTCATTGAAATCTAGTCAAACATCAAAATTGTTAGTATAAACGACGTAGATTTCGTTTCATGTTTTCATTCGAATGATGATTTCGCGGGACCATAAACGTGCTTTAATCATCAATTTTACTTAATTTTACCTTTTTCTACACTGAAAAAATTATTTGATAAAAAATTGAGCAATATAGCCAATGTGTTTTTCTGTGTATACTCACGCTACATGTATTTCTCTTTATATATCTATGATTTGAATATCTTTGAAACTTATGTATTTCCCACTATCCTTATTTTTTCTAAAACTTTGACCAACGACATTAAAAGGAAATCAGGCGAAGAAGTAATAGCCAGCCGGCGGCGACAATTTGCAGTTGGCTTTGTTTTCCGAATACAGTACGTTGGTTTCAATGCTGGTTAGCGAAAAATACTTCTTGTTTAGTGTTGGAAAGTGGATAATAAGTTAATGTCAAAAAATTAATCACGTTTTTTATATTAATGTTTGTAAATACACGATATTGATTAGTTTTTTTCAACCAAGCATGTTGTTTACATCCTAATTCTTTGTGTTTCAAATCATTGTTATATTTACAATTATCCTGATTTCGAGAAATCCAAACAAAAAATGACAAATGTACCAGAGATACAACATGTTTACACAGAAAATTCTTGTGAGCTGAAATTACAAATAAAGAAGTCTTCCGGCAATGCTGGAAGGTTCATACAAAATGTACGAAATTGTGATATATTTTTAGAGGAATATTATTTTTTAATATATCTGGATGTACAACTGTACAAGTGAGTTTTGGACCTGGAAGTAGTATGACCTAAGAGGATTCAATTTAAATAACGTTTTGCCCGATTCCATTTAGATTTCGCTCCATCCGTCGCTTTGACATGAAAGATTTGAAGAATATACGTCTCAACTACAATACCAAGGAACAGGTTCTGCAAATATTGCTTCCCTGCTTACCGCTGGGTAATGAAGAGAGTGGCGAAAAGGATGTAACGGAGATTAAAGCTAAGGCGCTTGAACGTCCTTTGGATTTGTGGAAACTCAAAAAAATCACCGACCATTGCTTGCTACAGATAAATGATAACCCAGAACTCTTGCGGCCGGAGTGCTCATATGATTACGGATTTGCCAGTAAATGTCATGGCTGTATAAGAAGTTTTGAGGTATGTTTACGTGAATTACACCAAGAATTACAGAGTAATCTACATTGTTTTTTAAATTTGTAGTGCGATTTGCAAATCATATCCCGCATGCCTGATCCTGGCGATGTCAGTCCTCTACAGCGTACCATAGATAGAGAAATTGACGAGATGAAAAACTTCTGTCGTGACCAGTACAAAGTGAATTTTGTGGAGTTGCAAGTTCCCGATGGTCTTGATAATCCTATGCTATTTACAATTATCTTCAAAGGTAAGAAATTATTTGCATAAACTGTAGATGACATAAATAACGAACTAAGAAAAATCATAGTAGTTATGTTGTGGAAATAACGAGGAAATTGCCAAGGAAAAGTGACCAATATTGTGGCGATAATGACAGGTATAAAACCTAGTATCGCATGCTAAAGTAAATTCAAGTACCCAACAAAATTTGTTATAAGTTTAATAGTCTCCATGTTTCAAATCTTAGGCCAACATATTGTTGTCCTCTACGTTAATAACAATGATTTTTGTGCGAAATTGTTTCCTGAAGATTTAGTTGCTAATGACGTTTTGCGGAACATCAACAACGTCTCACTGTTAGGTCCAGATTTTGTTCTGGGGACATTGATCCATTTTCTTCAAATATTGCGGCAAGTCAGGCAAAAAAGTTAATGGTGCTGTCTCGCGACATGATCATCTAGTTTTGCTGTTCCTATATTTAATGATATGGACGTGGATGACATGTGGTCTCATCAACGCGGTACCGCATATCATACATCCAGGGAAACAATTCATTTACATTCAAGTTTTGATGAATTTTGGGATCCCCTTTACATTTAAAGCTGGATTGGAACTAAAATTGGATGTATTGCAATGGAGAATATTCCAGTACGCTTAAATTCACTTTACGTTATTTTTAAAGAAAGCGCAACTATCCACGTAATGTTACTAAATGTCATTGTAAGTAATAATATATTTAAAGATTTGAAAACAGCTAGCGAGAATTAACAAACAAATGAATTTACTTCAAAGATATATTAGGGCCGGTTTTCGTGGGTTTTATATAAAATAAACACAAAATATCAGTTTCTTGACATTTTCCCTTTGCACGTAAGAAGAATCATTATTATCCAGAAGATTTTATATTTCTTAGAATTAGAAACTGATGATCTATAATAAAAACTCATACTAAATAAACAAACAAACAGAGAAAAGACCTCACAAGCTTGAATAATCATTTATTAGTCATAATGAGAAAGGGCGAGGAAACATATTTAGCCTTATTACGAATGTCGTTCTCGTATTTCGACTACGACAGTTTTGTAAAAGATTAAAGACAAAGTTGGCGTGTTATCTTTAATCTTTTACAAAACTATCGTATTCGAAATATGAGAACGATATTCGTAATAAGGCTGATTATTTATAAAAACCTTATTATTTTACAAAGAGCTAAACAATTGAACTGAATTAGATTAGACCAGAAGAAATTGAACTAACTTTAATTGAATTGATTTGTTGATTTGAATTGAATTGAGCTGAATTGAATGTGATTGAAAGGAATTGAATTGTATTGAATTGAATTGAATTGAGTTGAATCGAACCGAATTGTATTGTATTGAATTATTAAATATTAAATTAAATTAAATTGAATTGAACTGAATTGAATGGAGTACATTTGAATAGAATTGAATTTAATTGAAGTGAATTGAATTGAACTGAATTGAATTGAATTGAAATGAAATGAAATGAAATGAAATGAATTGAAATGAAATGAAGTGAAATTAATTGAATTGGATAAAATTTAATAGGATTGGATTGAACTGTAATGAATTGAATGGAATTGAACTGAACTGAATTGACTTGAATTGAATTGAACTGAGCTGAATTGATTTGAATTGCATTGAATTGAATTGATCTGAATTGGATGGGATCGGATTAAATTGAATTTAACTGCACTGAATTGAACTGAGTTGAATTGAATTGAGTTGAAATAAATTCAATTGAATTGAAATGAAGGGAAATGAATTGAATTGGGTAAAATTTAATAGGATTGGATTGAACTGAATTGAACTGTATTGAATTGAATTGAATAAAATTGAATTGAACTGAAATGACTTGAATTGAACTGAACTGAATTGAATTGTATTGAATTGAATAGAATTGAATTAAACTGAAATGAATTGCATTGAACTGAATTGAGCTGATTTGAATTGAACGTAATTGAATTGAATGGAATTGAATTGAATTGAATCGACCTGAATTGAATTATTTTGAATTGAACTTAATTGAATTAAAATTTAATAGGATTGGCTTGAACTGTATTGAATTGAATGGAATTGAACTAAACTGAACTGAATTGACTTGAATTGAATTGCATTGAATTGAATTGAATTGAATTGAATTGAATTGAATTGAATTGAATTGAATTGAATTGAATTGAATTGAATTGAATTGAATTGAATTGAATTGAATTGAATTGAATTGAACTGAATTTAACTGAATTGAACTGAATTGAACTGAACTGAATGGAATAAAACTGAATTGAATTGTATTGAATTGAATAGAATTGAATTAAACTGAAATGAATTGCATTGAACTGAATTGAGCTGATTTGAATTGAACGTAATTGAATTGAATGGAATTGAATTGAATTGAATCGACCTGAATTGAATTATTTTGAATTGAACTTAATTGAATTAAAATTTAATAGGATTGGCTTGAACTGTATTGAATTGAATGGAATTGAACTAAACTGAACTGAATTGACTTGAATTGAATTGAATTGAATGGAATTGAATTGAATTGAATTGAATTGAATTGAACTGAATTGAACTGAATTGAATTGAATTGAATTGAACTGAATGGAATAAAACTGAATTGAATTGTATTGAATTGAATGGAATGGAATTAAACTGAAATGACTTGAATTGAACTGAATTGAGCGGAATTGAATTGAATGTAATTGAATTGAATGGAATGGAGTTGAATTGAATCGACCTGAATCGAATTGTTTTGAATTAAATTGAATTGAACTTAATTGAATTGAATTGAAATGAAGTGAACTGAACTGAATTGACTTGAATTGAATTGCATTGAATTGAATTGATTTGAGTTGATCTGAATTGAATTGAACTGAATTGGATGGGATCGGATTAGATTAAATTTAACTGCACTGAATTGAACTGAGTTGAATTGAATTGAGTTGGAATAAATTGTATTGAATTGAAATGAACTAAATTGAACTTAATTGAATTGAATTGAACTGAATGGAATAAAACTGAATTGACTTGAATTGAATAGAATTGAATTAAATTGAATAATTTTAATTGAATTGAACTGAGTTGAATTGAATTGAAATGAATTGTATTGAATTGAATGTAATTGAATTGAAGTGAATTAAATTGAACTGAATTGAAATGAAATGAATTGAATGGAATAAAATTTAATAGAGTTTGATTGAACTGAAATGTATTGAATTGAATTGAATGGAGTTGAATTGAATTGAACTGAATTGAGTTGAAATTAACTGAACTGAATTGATTGGAATTGCATTGAATTGAGTTGATCTAAATTGAATTGAACTGAATTGGCCGGAACCGATTGATTGAATTTAACTGCACTGAATTGAACTGAGTTGAATTGGAATAAATTGTATTGAATTGAATTGAAATGAATTGAAATGAACTGAATTGAGTTGAGTTGAACTGAATTGAATTGATATGAATTGAATTCAATTCAATTCAGTTAATTTCAATTTAACTTGGTTGAAACTAAATTAACTGAAATGAAATAATTGCATTGAATTGAATTTATCTTCAATGACAATTGAAACTGACAATTGCCATCGATGATGTTGTCAGTATGGAGGACAAGATAATTTTTGGTCATAATTATAAGACATTAATATCGGGTGCAAACAAATATGACAGACAGACAGTGGTAATGTACAGGGAGGACTACAGATCAAAGATGAATAAGAGTTTGAGGGATAATTGCACATAGAGACGTATTAATAATGAGAACAACACATTAATAAAAAAAATTATACAAATGGGAACTACTAAATGTGACGTAGCAAAATTAGCTGTCTATCAGGGTCGCCGTTCCACCCAGGATATACGGCCTACCCAACTAAACATAGATGTGAATCCTTTCAGACCAATATGCTCAGCAATTAACTGACCTGACTATCACAGATGGGCACACTTTCAGACAAGACTAATCGGTAGGGGACATTCCCGCAATCGGTTCTTTAATGCGCATCCCGTAAGGCAGCTGTTGCGGAATATTGCTAATTTTCATCATCAATTAGTGTCATATTGTTTTGTATTTCAGTTTTCGGGATCAAAATATCCTGAATTATTTTTAGTGTCAGCTACAAAATTTCTCATTATACAAAAAAATACAAAACACTATCGAGTATTTAGCAATGAAAAAGCTTCTCAAAATGTGTAGAACTCTAGGTCCCAATCGGTGCGTGAAAACTGGAAAGCGCACAGCTCAATGATTGTGAGAAGCTCTCCCCTGTCCCTTCATGGGATGTAATGGGAAATCATTTATTTATTTAATTTGAAATACGATGTTTCTGTATTTGTTTTCAGATATCACACTTGACCGCGAAGAAGAAATCCTCTTGCACAATTTAACATCCAAATCCGAACTTAATGCAATGCCTGATGAATATGACATAATGGAAATTGATTGTGGACTTATTAACATATTGCTGGCAATTTGTTATGACGTCAGGTAAGCTACTCCTTAAAAAAAAGAATACTCACAAAATTCCAACTATTTTCTGTATATATTTTTATTTTAGATTCACTTCAAATTCACCGAATTGCGAATCGGCCTGGACTCGCAGTGTATTATCAGCTACACTAACCTATTTCGAACCATTCACCTCTCTCAAAGAAGTTGTCATTAGCTTCATGAGGCGTTCCCTCATTTATCCACTCTATCGTAATTACGACTTAAGCAGACAATGCGTTGAGGATTGTGTGACTGCATTGCAAAGTAATTCTAAATGGGTTATGAAACAGCTGTTGATCACCCGCGATATTTTTGATATCAACGAACGTTCAGTGTTCAATCATTATTATATTGATGATTACATACGATACCTAGCGAATTCAACACTCTGTCCAGCAACACATTTGCAAATGCTGGCTTATAATCTGAAAAATGTTCTATTAGATGTTTACAAGAAACATTTGGGCCTGGGGTTACAAGAATTAGAAACAGAGCTGTTGAAAGAATTGATCACTGATATACATATTACTGCTTCGGCCAGTGAGGATGATAGTGAAGAGGACTCTGATGAAACCGAGTCGGACGATTATACCACATCTGACGACAGTAGTAGTGACAGTGATGGCGACAGTGTGATTGAACAAAAAATGAATAATTTAAAATTATAGGCCCGTAATATATAATAAGTGAATATTTAAATCAAAATGAACTCTTTGTTGTGGTAAATTGAAACATATATTTTTGTATGTGAGAATTGTTTATATAAGTGAATATATACCAAAAAAAAATACATAAATATGAAAACTATTTTGCGGTATTTCTTAGGGGTTATGGTGTAGACATTATTTTTTGTTAATTTCAGAATATCGGAATTTTGTATTTTTATTTTATTGGTATACGTGTGAAGCTGTTGTATCGAGTACAGCTAAAGTAAATTATCTAATCTGTGCTTTGTGCGCTTGTGCCATTTACACTAAAGACTATTGTAGAAATAATGCTTGAATGTGTCATCATAGCTTCAGTGACAAAATTCCACCCGAAAACATAGTCAGTTAAGGCTGGCACAATACACAGTCTCCTAAGGAAACTTACCGAAGAAGGACTTAAACCAGTCAGCTACGCAGATGACGTTATAATACTTCTTAAGGGAAACAATCCTAATCAATTATGCAGAGAGGCCGAGAGGGGGCACTGAGTATAGCATATAACTGGGTACAGCCAAGGGGCTTAAATGTGAACAAGAACAAAACGGAAATATATATATTCACAAAGAAGACGAAAATCTCAGAGTATGAAGAGCCACGATTCCTGGAAAAGACGATTAAAAGATCCGCTAAGGTTAAATAATAAAAAAATAAATGGTTTCCCATTACATCCCATGAAGGGACTGGGGAGAACTTCTCACAATCACTGAGCTGTGCGCTTTCCAGTTTTCACTCACTGATTGGGACCTACAGTTTTACACCGATTCCGAACGGTAATTTGAAAAGCTTTTTCATGGCTAGATACTCGATAGTGTCGCCGTCACTATGCGAGGTGACCGCCGCCGAAAGAAAATTTGAAGGTGGTCAGAGCCGGGTTCGAACCCAGGATCTCATGTACAAGAGCCGCGCACACTAACCATTGCACCACCGACGGCCACAAGGTTAAATACTTAGAGGTAATCTTAGATCGGAAACTGACAGGGCCAATAAGGCCTACAGTTGTTGGTCGCTATGCAGAAGGGCTATAGGATACAAATGGTACCTCAAAGCGGATATAACACACAGGCTCTACAGAAGCGAAATTAGGCCCGTACTAACATCTGCTTTTGTAGTATGGTGGACGGCAGTTGACAGGAAATGTAACATCGCAATACTGCATATGGTTCAAAGAATGTGCTGCATTGGTATTTGCGGTGCAATAAGGACCATAGATAAGGTAATCTAATAGATGAAGCACAAGTGTTGGGAACATTTTAGTGTAATGGGTAATTTTCTAGATGTCGTTGAAAGCAATAAATGGGATTTTTTGGTCACAAAAAAAGTTAAAAAAAATATGACATTAAAATTCTAACAGCCGTGTTCATAACGAAAAGATAGAAACTATTTAACATGTATGTTATTCATAACACATTGGCTACACACTTGCTAAGTTCATGTTAAAGGTCTGCCAAACCATTGTTAACCATTTTAATACAGCTGTTTTGTGTCAAAACGAAAGTAAATAAACGTACATAATTAAAAATTTGTGTGCGCGGAACTTGAGAATATTAAAATTATGGAAACGCTGAATAATTTGGATTCCCTGGGCTTCCTAAGAGAAAGTGGCCATAATCGTGCGATTAAAGTTTATAAAAAAAGGAAAAACCCATTTTTTGTGTATACAGACAGCGAGTTTAGAAAAAAGTATAGATTTACAAAAGAGAATGCAAAGAAATTAATCTCTTTGGTCGTGGACGACCTAAAAGGAAGAGGAAAAAAGAACGGTGGAAGCATTCCACTATATCTTCAAGTTTTGACAGCATTGAGGTGTTGGGGCCGCAACAAGGTCCAAGACGATTGTGGCGAGTTTCATGGATTTAGTCAACCATCAATGAGTCGAATCTGTAACAACGTAGCCAAGGCGTTTGCTAAAAAAGCTAGCACAATCATCAAAATGCCACGCACAGCTATGGAACAGATCTAAGCTATGCAGGATTTTGAAAATATAGCAGGATTTAAAAATGTTGTAGGTGCTATTGGTTGTAGCCATATTAGAATTCAAGCTGTAGGAGGTGACGACGCTCAACTATATGTAAATAGGAAAAGCTATCGTTCATATAACGTTCAGGTAAGTTTCTTATTGTTATACATATATGCAAAATGAGGGAACTTATCCTGCTTCGAAACTTATAGGTTGTTTGTGATGCATCACTAAAAATAATAGATATTGTGGCCTGCTGGAAAGGGAGAACGCATGACTCGAGAATATTCAATGAAAGCACAATAAAGGAAAAATTTGAAAATTCCAATTTTTTAGGACGTCTGGTTGGAGATGGTGGGTACAAGTGTACTAATTATTTATTTACTCCTGTACGAAATCCAAAAGATCTTAAAGAAGAAATGTACAACAAAGTTCACATTAAGACCAGAAATGTCATAGAAAGAGTTTTTGGTGTTTGGAAAAGTCGATTCCGTATACTTTTGGAAAAAATCCGAGTTTCAAGGAAAAACGCAAAAATCTTGAATCTTAACATATAAAGAGGATGATTTTGGTAAGAAGATTTATGTGATCAGAATAAATAACGATTAATATGCTAACAAACTGTTTCAATTTGTTTTACAGATGATGATTTTGTAAATTTCGATGGCTTGTATCATGAACATAATACTAACGAAATGTCCCAAAGAGATTCTACGAATGAAATTCCTCGTGCTTTGTAAATTCAACAAAATTTTTGAATTTATAAAACATAAAATAAATTTCGCCAAATATTCCAAGAATTTAAAAACTTAAATTTGTTGTTTTTTATTTTATTAAATTAGAAATAAAAATACTACAATGAAATAAAAAAATTTAATTAAGTACAACATAGCATACTAATTCATTTAATAAAAAACATAAATATGTACATGTAACACAACTTTTGCACATAAAAAAAAAATGGTTTCCCATTACATCCCATGAAGGAATTAGGGAGAACTTCTCACAACCAGTGAGCTGTGCGCTTTATAGTTTTATACTCACTGATGGGGACCTACAGTTTTACCCCGGTTCCGAACGGTATTTTAAGAAGCTTTTTCATGGCTAAGTACTCGATAGTGTCGCCGTCACTAAGCGAGGTGACCGTCGTCGAAAGAAATTTTAAGGTGGTCCGACCAGGAATCGAACCCAGGATCTCCTGTACAAGAGGCGCGCACACTAACCATTGCACCACCGACGGCCACAAGGATCAATAAAAATAGTGATAATAACATTAAATATGTATAAAATAAAACAAACTAAAACCAAATTTATTAATCCATTTATCAGAAATCCAAACTTAAAATGAACATTTTATAGAATTTTAAGTAAAATATCCGCTCTTTTTTAAATTTTGAACTTCAAGATGTATTTTTTCCATTTTTAATTCATGTTCTTCCTTCATATGCATAATTTGTAGTGACAAAATTTCATTTTGACATTTTGTTAAGTTATGCTCTTCCTTTGTCCGTTTAATTTGCATTTCAAGCAGTTTCTTGTTTTCCTCTCAAACTATTCTAGAGTATTTCATTTCAAGGTCTTTCTGCTCTATGCTAACATCAAGTAACTTCATCCGTTTAGAGATCTCGTCCAGTTTCTCATTAATTTTTCTTTTGGGCGGTTTGGATTTCGGAGATTCTTCTTGAGTGTGTGTTACACTAACATCTTCCATTTGGTCATCGTCGATATTTAACGTTTGGTTGATTCTGCATTCTGCATTTGCCGTAGGTGATTTACTAATTGAGCAATTGCTGTCGTATATGTTGACATCGTGCTCAAAATGTTTAGGAAGGCGAGACACCAATTGTTCATCAAAACTATTCAGTCGGACGGGTGGTGGACCTCCTCCAGTTTGCTTAATTTGTTTGAGGAATGATGAATTATTCGACTTAGTGAGGGATTTAGTTTTGCGCCACTGGTTCTGAATTTGATCAAAGCTTCTATTATTTTTGGACACTTTATTAAAAAGCTGGGTGACGCTACCCCATGCCTCCTTTTTCAGTTTATTTGTATTAGTGTCTATTTTCACATTTTCGATAATGTCGAGCTTTTCCAGAACAAGGGATGATAATAAATCCTGTAAAATGTATACATTTTTTAGTTCTTATTTATGACTATAATAATCACATACATTACCTTCTCTTCCTGGTCCCAATTCACAGATCTTTTAGCTATTTTTTCCCCTAGTTGATCCATTTTTTAAACTTTATATGAATGCAAATAATTTCATGTTAGAAGGGGATAAACCTTTTACAATTTACAAATGTCAAAACCAGAGTTGATATTTTGTGGAAGAATTTTGGCATCCACAAAATTACAATGTGGCATCACACAAATGTAGAGTTGCTTTTAAACGTTTTAGATGACAGATGCAAATGCATTATGAATTATCCATGTGTTAACAACCTGCTAAGCTAAAATCACATGCTATCTAGCAGCTCGTTGTTTGTGATGTATAAACAACATCTAACTTTTGGTTATGAATACGGCTGTTAAATTTCATATGAAAAGAAAAATAATTTTCAACACCATCGTCTATTTCCTAATAAATTGGTTCTTCATCTGGTTCAGCTACCATTCCTTGTTGAGGGTCCTCAGACACTCTATCGGTTTTGGCATCTGCGACCACAGAAGTTGCTACAATTTTTGGGCGGGGAAGTTTTTAGATTAAAAAGACGTTCCGGCATGTTTATCTTTGGGCAGTCTTACTGGTTTTCTCCTATTGATATCCCAACACCGGCCTCATGGATTTGAAATAGTTTTTTATGCAAGAAACAAATGATATTATGTAAAATCATTTAAAATTTGACACATTTTCAATTGTTTAAATTACTTTTACAAAAATTTCCCACAATTTTGAATACACGTCAATGAGAATTATGGGAAACTTCAATGAAAGTGACAGTAGTACAGAACAGCACCTAGTGAACAAAGTTGACAGTGGTCGCGCTATATCTGTTATTTCCTTTTTCTATGATATGGACCAGTGACCTGCAAAATCATTGATTTTTGCCACATATGTGCACATACAAATCCTGCTGTGTCAGTAACACCGCAAACACAGACTGTATGAACATTATCGGCACAGTATTTTGTTTTCAGTAATCAAGAGCGCTCTCATCGTTTCTGTTGCCAAGTGTCTCGTGTGTGTGCCATTGGCCCAATTCACACGGGATTAATTGTTCTGGTCTAACATGGCAGCTTGTAGGCATTTTCGGTGAGGAGAGTCGTTTTTCGTTGGAATAATTTTTCATCCAGCTTCAACCCCGCATTAGCAGAACAAAACTAATACATGCCCACTTATGAAAACACAGGTTCTGTGTTTTATTTTTTGCGGAGCGATTTTTAGTCTTTATTTGTCCATCGTCGTGTAAACATTAATTTGAAAGCAGAAGGTGGTTGGTCGCGCCAACAAACATTAAAACTAATAAAAACAAACGTCAAATAAATAAAAAAAAAATACTAACACACACAAAGCTGTGTATACGTATACAATTTTAGACAGATTAATTAGTCTCGTGTGTTTTGGAAAAAACAAAAGTTGTTCGGACTAAAAATTACTCCCGTGTGAATTGGGCCATTGGTTCGTGCCCTACCATAGATATATTCGCATTGGTTTTCGGTCAACGTTCATCCATACACAGATTGAGTCGTCAGTGCAACATGCAACTGAGAAAAAAATATGATCACACAGTTTGTGTCTGCTGTGTTATGGCTGCAGCAGTTTCTGCATGTGGACATATGTGACAAAACTTACTGCGGTGTATCGCAACAATATGTACACCGTCCAAACACAATGTGATTCGGTGACAACTCTAACACCGCAACGAAAACTGTGCAGTGTTTATTTCACACAGCATTCATTTGCAGATGACAGTATGCGATCACAGTTGTACTTTGCATTCTTCGAACTGTGCACAGATGTGCAATATGAGAGCAGTGATTGCGAAAAGGCGATGAGAGCGAACACAGTATTAAAAGTACAGTGATGCTCGCGGCACTTTGCTGTTTCACATGCGTGTCTATTTTTTGGATGTTTTGGTGTGTTGTTGGTTTAATACATACTGTGTACTCATAGGTGTAGTTGGGTGTGAATTTTTCTGAAGCTAGACATATAAAATAGAACCGTTATTTCTCATATTGAAATTGTACAGGGATTGTTTAGAACAAAAGAGGAAAGAGTACAACAACATTTTTGGCCAGTATTTAGAAAACAAAATAATCCATTCGTAATGTCACATTTGTGCAAATAGCAAATGTCTAATTCTACATGAATCGAACCCAAAAATTATACCTTCTTCTTTTCTGCAAGTCTGATGAAAGTTCATATGATTTTTCTTTAATATAAGCAGATTACAGATATGCACAAGTAATATTTTGGAAAATACGGTGGATCGAAAATCAATTTTGATTGTCGTAGGGTATTTTTAAAAAATATTTGTTTTTTGTGATGGGAGTTACAAACATAATTTGTTTTTTAATAATTGGAATCCACCACCCAAAAGTAGTTTAAAAAATGTTGAGAAATACACATTTAATTGTTTTTATTAAAGTCAATTTAAAAAATGTTGAGAAATACACATTTAATTGTTTTTATTAAAGTCAATTTATTTATTCATTACACAAAATTTTAGGATTAAGATTGGTTATATATACACATTTAATTATACACATTTAATTGTTTTTATTAAAGTCAATTTATTTATTCATTACACAAAATTTTAGGATTAAGATTGGTTATATATGTATATTATACATACTACATACATCTCTACATATACATATATTTTTTTTTCAAAGTTTATATAAAATGAGTGTAAGAACAACAAGCTATCTACCGATTTCGGTCCTAATCTATTTCGCTTTTCGGTAATAATATTCCCTGCTAATGAAAATGCTCGCTCAGCCGCTGCGCTGCTTGCAGGCACTGAGTGGATTTGCAGAGCAAATTTTGATAAGCGAGGAGCATTTCGCTTTATTTTTCCACCATTCTATTAAATCAAAGTCTTCGGTCATATGCACTATTTCATTGCAATATCTTTCCACTTCATCCCTAGGAGACTGATTGGAATTTTGACTTGAATTTATTATCCAATTTGAGAAAAAGAAGTTATAGTACTGTTGAGCTGATGGTAGATTAGCTGAAGTTGAAGATGCGCAAAATGATTATTGGGAACCTGGTACAGTTGATGGTGTAGCTGGGGTTGCTGGATTTGAATTATCGAATAAATGCAATGGTGGGTGTGAAGATGAAGCCGATGTATTATTTTCAAAATTTATAGTTTGAGATATGCAAAACTCTTTTATATTGTTGATATCAGTTGATTGGATACCTGCAGCTGGTGGAAACAAAAAACAAGCTGTTTTGTGCCATATTGTTAAATTATGTTCCCATATATTTTCAATATTTTGAGTGATATTTCCTTTTAAAATCGAAATGGCAGATATATCTGTACTATTAGATATACAGAGACTTTTTATTTTATGAATTGATGGCACAACAAAACACAAGGAAGGAGAGCTGCAAAGTTGCAATTTTTTAAAAACCATTTCAAAATCCGCACAGAGTTCAACTAAAGCTGTACGCGTTGATATATTTATGTGCAATAGTCTTTTAGTCTCCTTGGTCTCAGTAAGCACTGCATTGACATCATACCAATTATCCACAATTGATTTTAGCATAGTATAATTTGAATTCCAGCGAGTAGGACATGGATAATAATATCTCTCTTTTTGCTAATAATATCTCTCTTTTCCTCTGCTGCTTTCTGCACTTTACAGGAAATAGTTGTAGCATCAGGAAGCAAGTCATTAACATCAACATTTTCTCCGTAGGTTGCACCAATTTTGATGAAAAACTTAGCAATCTTCATGAACCCCGATCCATTGATGGACGAAAATGGCCGGCAATCCTCAATTATCCATTCTGCGCAAGTGTCAATAGCTAGCTTTCTATCAGCTTCCGTAACAGTTTTTAATATGTGAGGCTGCTTCAGGGCTCGACAACACTTGTGCCTACATAAATTAGAAGTTTGATTTCCAACACATTTAAGAAGTTTACGGCAGGTGCGGCAATTTACCAATCCTTCTAGAATGGTACCGTCTTCTTTCAATATCTCGGCCAGAATATTCCACATACAACTTTTTCCTTTGCGCCGTTGTGTCAAGGAGTAGGCTCCAATGGATATTTGTTGGGCAACAAAGTCAATATTTTGCTCCATAATGAAATTCTTGTAGGTTATTAACACGGAAAATGTACGTATATTTGCAAAGAACGCTGCAGAATAAATGAAAGTCCACTTTTTTTTATTGATGTGCGATCGATGGACGACACACTGAGACGGTGTACATAATGTTGCGATACACCGAAGTAAGTTTTGTCACATATGTATGTGCACATGCAGAAACTGTTGTAGCCAGAACACAGCAGACACAATCTGTGAGATCATATTGTTTTCTCAGTTGCATATTGCACTGACGACACAAACTGCGTATGTAACCCATACGAACATATCTATGAAGGGCACGAACCAATGGCACACACACGAGACACTTGGCAACAGAAATGATGACGAAAAAAATACTGTGTCGATAATGACCACAGTTTGTGTTTGCGGTGTTCCTGACATAGCAGGATTTGTATGTGCACATACATATGTATATGGCAAAAATTATTGCATTTGCAGGTAACTGCACAGTATGTATTGAACCACACACCAAAACATCAAAAGAGACACGATTGTGAAACAGCAAAGTACAGAGAGCATCACTGTACTTTTAATACTGTGTTCGCTCTCATCGCCTTTTCGCATTCACTGCTCTCACATTGCACATCTGTGCACAGTTCGAAGAATGCAAAGTACAACTGTGATCGCATACTGTCATCTGCAAATGAATGTTGGGTGAAATAGACACAGCACAGTTTTCGTTGCGGTGCATGGTACAAAGAAATGGTAGAAGCACTAGCCCAGCTGATATGAAGTTTTTTCTGGACTGAGCGTGAGTAAGTATTTCTCTTATGTCAAAGTTTGTTTACATTTGTTTGACTGCAACCCCCGTTCGCCAGCAACTGCTGTTTTTAAAATATTTATCTGCAAAAATTACATAGAAACGTTTTAATTTTCACACTTAAATACTTTGAATATATCAAATAACACTCAATTTTCTAAATGGCACTTTTTGCAAATTTGTTTACATTTTCATAATTTTTCTATCAGCTGACTTGACACAACACAGACACTAAGCAAAAACAAAATGCCTGTTGTTTTTGGCTTGTTGTATTTGTTGTCGTACTGCATCTACCATTATATTTCTACCATGGTTGCGGTGTTAGAGACACAGTTGTCACCGAATCACATTGTGTTTGGACGGTGTACATATTGTTGCGATACACCGCCGCAGCTCTCTGATATGGACAACCTCGACAAGGGCCATGTATACTATTTTATGTATCCAGCCAATTATTTAGAGTCATACGACCTTGCGGCAAAACGCCTACAGGCAACAGGTGAATCGATCAACAGGGATCTTAAATCAAAAAACCAACGGATAATGTGGGTTTTAGTCAGTTACACGCAAGATACGAGTGAATATTTGACCGAATACCTGAGCTAAAGATTAAGGCGAATTGTGTGACTTTAACGCCATCTAGAGACGCCTGGCAGAATGGGACCCTGGCCACAACTGCCAAATTGGACTCGCTGCTACACGAATGGCTCAAAGCTATGGGAAAGAACGGGTCTATGTTTTTTTCATTGAAAATCCGGCAACCAAATCCCATCTACTCCTCCCGGATCTTAGTACAAACTTTCAAGCGGAAGTTCGGGCGATTACGGAGTGTATAAAATGGCTCGGCGATAAAATCGGGTTTTTCAATAGGTACTTGACCACTTTAAATTTAATTTGTGAATGCATTATTCCACTGATCATCTAACTGTTACTTTCCTTTTTTTTCAGTAAAGTCAATATTTTCATCATGGTAAAGTACACGCATGCACAATGTATGCAAATTAAAAAAAATGCACTACCGAAATTCGGAGTCGGTGACCCGAACTTTAATAGCGTTAACTTCAATTTTCGGTCGTTATTCCCGCCCTAGTAGACAAGCAATAACAAGTTTAGTGCAAAAATTTGAGTCTACATATTCATTGTGTGATTCTGCCGTGCCAGTGAGACAACGGGTTGGTCGAAGTGACTAAAATATCGCTGCTGTTCAGGCGTCCGTAGCAAATGGCCCAAAGCAGTCGATTCCGCGGCGTTCTCAAGAACTGGGCATCGCCAAGACCACTTTATGGCGAATTGTGCGTAAAGATCTTGGTTTACACCAATACAAGATCAAGCTGACTCAAGAATGGAAGCCAATGGACCATTTGACGCGACGTACGTTCTCCGATTGGGCTCTGGCGAAGATGCGCCAAGATGATGAATTTCATCGCAAAATCATCTTCAGTGACGAAGCTCATTTTTGGCTCAATGGGTTCGTCTATAAGCAAAATATGCGTTATTGGTTTGATGAAAATCCACACGTGCTTCATGAATCACCACTTAATTCCCAAAAAATAACTGTTTGGTGCGGTTTGTATGCCGGCGAAGTCATTGGGCCATATTTTTCGTCAACAACAGCGATGGTCACGTTACTGTGAATGACCATGAACATGGTTTCAACAGGACGGTACCACAAGCCACACAACACAGCACACGTTACAATCGATTTATTGAAGAGTAAGTTTGGTGAGCGAAATGGACCAGTCAATTGGTCGCCTCGTTCGTGCGCTTTAACGCCTCTAGACTTTTTTCTTTGGGGCTACGTCAAATCATCAGTCTATGCCAACAAGCTGACGACGTTGGAAGAACTCAGAGCCAACATTGAGCGCGAAATAGCGGCCGAAATGTGTGAACGAGTCATCGAAAAATGGGTCCAACGAATCGACCGCTGCCGACGTGCCCGCGGTGGCCATATGAACGAAGTCGAGTTCCATTCATAAATGTTTTGATTGTATTTCGAGTCGATCATAAAGTTTTGCAAATATCTCAAATGATTTGCGTTTTATTTAAGTTGTCAAGAGCTTATTGGAAAACCCTTTACAAACCCAGCCGAGGCAAATATCTTCACGGATAGCCAAATGGCAAACAAGGCAATCTCATCGGAGATTGTCAAATCTAGAACGGTCCTTGACTGTAAGAAGGTGATAAACGATTATTCTGTGCACGGCAGACTCAACATGATCTGTGTGCCGGGTCACAGTGGACTTTTCGGCAACGAACGAGCGAACCTCCTAGTAACGAAAGCCAGGAATCTTCAAACGATGAGCGTAGAGAGAGCGAATTCAGTGGAACCAGGAAACAGTAGGCAGGATGACAAAGATACTATGGGAGACCTAAATGGATTGAGGACTGAAAATGAGCAAGATGATCGGAGTCTTAACGGGCCCACCTGTACGGTTTTGGACTAGTGGCAAATAGTGAGTGCAGGGCATGCATGGAGGACGATGGAGCATTTCTTATGCCACTGTCCGACCTTCACACAAGCTAGATCCAAATATCTTTCGCACAGTACGATACCGGACATGACCAAACTTGTGGGAATAGACTGGAACAACTTAAGGAATTTCGTGAATAACACCGAATTCCTATAAGAGGTATAGTAGATTAGAAGGGTAAAGTTAGAGCGCACAACTGGTCGAATCAGCGGCTTAAGTGTATGTCTACCGACATGGGAAGGATTACAGTGCTCCTTTTGAACACTGAACATCGCATCCCTCTTTTCAAACTAAGTAACTAAGGCTGGCATTCAACTTTAATTACAGTGGTATGCATGGAATTGAGAAAATGGTTGGGGTCCGGCATTAATTTCAACATATGTATGTATGTTAGGGTGGCACTGAAAGAACAACTTCGGATTTTTAATAAACCCCAGGCGGATTCGTGTTCCTTATGGTCTAAAACTAACTTGGTGAAAATTTGAGCCGAATCGGACAACTTTTAGCAGTGCCGCATTTTAGTCAAAGTTTTCGGATTTTGGCATTTTGGGTGAAAATTCGTATACACTAGAAAATCTTCACTCCTCGGTGCATTTGAAAAAAAAGCACATTGATTTAGTTTAACCTGAATATAGACTGGATAAAGTTTGAGTAAATTCCGACCACTCTAACGGTTCCAATTTTTAATTTGAAAAAATTTGCAATTTTTAACAAAAATTAAAATTTGGGGTTTTCGGTTTTTTTTCCAAAAATTGTATATAAATGAAAAAAATATTTGACTTGGATTCCAATACCTTCTAGCAGAAGTCTGTCTATACGCGATATATTCATGCAACGGTTTCATGGTGTTATCGTGCGGCAAAGTAGGCTATCTCGAGGGAAAATCGCCAAGTTAGAATCATAAGAATCATATTAAATCCGATGTGATGTGCCACACTTAAATTCGATTGAAATTGAGTTCCTCAAAGCTTTTGTACGACTAACTTTATCGTTGACAGCAAATGACTGCTCATTAGCAACAGGTACATTTAACGTTTTCGTTCTAATCAAAATTACGAGATTGTGGAACCCACATCAAATTTCTTTCGACTAGTTTTTAGTTTTAGTTCAACATCAAGGAAGAGACACCATAATCGTAGTAATGGGAATAATCTACATAGAAAAACGTATAAATATCCTAGTTTTCTATATTTACAAAGGTGGCGAGACAAATTATTATTTTTCTTTTACTTTTTGAAGTTATAACGCGTGTCGCAATACACGAGAAAACTTTTTTCAGCAATGTCAATAACTTTGTTTAGTCCTTGTTCAAAGTTAAATCCATTTACACTGATTTCGTATAAATGAAGGAGAGGATAACCTAAAATCCTCCAGGCTTCGCCTGACATTTTCTGAAGTTTAGTGTCAGCCAGGATTATCATAAAATATAATTCTGGTTCTGGAGTAGTGGGAATTTGTGAAATGTCGAAGACAGTTTAGAATGACGCTGACCAACAGCAAATCAGCAGTGAAAGTATGAAAATAGTGGAGGAGTAGAGGAGTTATATAAGGCGATACACCTTCGTGCAATCTCGTCAACATCTTAATGCAGATAATAATGAGAAAAGCTGAAGTAAATATGAACAAAACCATCATAATAAAAAGAGATATGTTTGCTGGTATTTGGTGACGACATAGGCATTGTGTAATTTTTTAAGTCATGGAAATATAACCATATTCGGACACCACTACAAGATAAAAGACCAAAAAGAAAAGACCCGTGTCTCCCAGTTTTGCCCAAAGTCATGCACTTTTTTTACTGGGCCTTTTTTGGGTCCTCGGTGTCATTTTTGCAAAAAAGTGATAATTTTGTCTGTCTCATATCTTTCAATTAGTTCGGAATTTTGATTTACTCTGAGGGAAGTTGTAGCTCTTGTCATAAAAAACTGTCAACATATAAAATCAAAAAAACTTCATCTTCAAGGTCAAAATCGCAAAACTTAAAAAAAAAACTCGATTTTTTACCTTTTTCCCCCTGTTCAGGTCTATAGGTAGTAGCGAACCGTTCAAAATTCAAGGAAACAATCAGCTACAAGAATGTACCTAAAATCTCAATAAACAACTTTCTAGAACATATGAACTTCCTAGGAATGATTCTTAACACCGTTTAGGTAGCGCTTAAGCAGCGTTTAGGCAGCCGCAAAAGTGAAAAATTTCCCGAAAATTTTTTAATTTCACTGTGTGTAATTTTTGAAGTCATGGAAATATAACCATATACGGACACCACTACGTGATAGAAGACCAAAAAAGAAAAGACCCGTATCTCCCAGTTTTGCCCAAAGTCATTGACCTTTTTTTTACGGGCCCCCAAAAATTTGGGGCCTCTGTGTAATTTTTGCAAAAAAAAGTGATCATTTGACAGACTCATATCTTGCAATTCGTTCGGAATTTTGATTTACTCTCTGAGTGAAAGTTGTAGCCCTTGTCATAGAGAATAAAAATTGTCAACATATAAAATCAAACAAACTTCATCTTCAAGGTCAAAATCGCAAAAAAAAAACTTAAAAAAATTGGATTTTTTACATTTTTTCCCTGTTCAGGTTCATAGGCAACAAACCGTTCAAAATTCAAGGAAACATTCAACTACAAAAATGTACCTAAGATCTCAATAAACAACTTTCTAGAACATATGAACTTCCTAGCGGCAAAAAGGTAAAAAAATCGAATTTTCAGAACTTTTTTGTGATTTTGACCTTGAAGATGAAGTTTTTTTTGATTTTATATGTTAGTAATTTTTATTCTTTATGACAAGGGCTACAACTTTAACTCAGAGAGTAAATCAAAATTCCGAACGAATTGCAAGATATGAGCCTGTTAAATGATAACTTTTTTTTGCAAAAATGACACCGAGGCCCAAATCTTTGTGGGCCCATAAAAAAAAGTGCATGACTTTGGGCGAAACTGGGAGACACGGGTCGTTTATCACGTAGTGGTGTCCGTATATGGTTCTATTTTTTCGTGTTGCACTGTGTTATTAGGTGAAATGTGTGAGAGGGTTACTGCAGTGTTTTCAATAATCGAAAAAGAATCAGAAAAGGTCTGCCTTGCTGCTAATAAGGGCAAGATAACATTTATAGAGTCAACGACTAGACAAACCTCTCGACTTGGTCCGCACTTGAACGTCGATAACCGATTTAATTTTGAAGTGGTAGATGAATTTATTAACCTTGGATCCGCCATGGACAACGACAACAACGACAGGCTGGAGATAGATAGGAGAATTGTGCTTGCAAATATTTGCCTTTTGGGCACAGCAAGCAGTTTAAGAACAAAGCCTATGTCGACAAACAAAAGTCCAGCTACACCAGACTTTCATTTTACCTGTCCTGCCATATGGCACCGAAACTTGGGTCATATCGCAGGCGGCTGAAAAACACCTGGGAGTATTGAAGACAACCGTTTTCCATAAAATATATGGTCCTATTAAGGAAAACGGTGGGTACCGACGTCGTTGGAACTACGAGCTGTAAGAATATTGTCGATTTCCTTTGATCTACACAGATCACGGTTTTTGGAAAAAAATTAAACAGTCGGTACCAGAATTTGAACTCACGTTGGCGGACGATTGTTTTGAAGTTTGTGACTTATCAGCGCCTTAGCGTTTTAGGCCAGCGACCCACTTGTTGCGTCGTCTAGGACATGTTATCAGAATGGATAAAGATGAATCAGCGCGAAAAATTTTCGATGACTCACTGTAATTAGGAAAACAGAACGACCAAGTATCCCCTTGAAAGATCAGACCGAAGAATCTGTATCCCGGTGTTACCAACTAGCGAGAAAAGGCGAAGAATAGAGTGAGTTGAACTAATATGTTAAAATTTGTCTATTATATTCATAATCTGACCTCATGAGGTTGTAAAATAGCCAATAAGAGTGAGGAAGACAGTTGAAACATCACAGTTTACTAAGGTCATCAAAAATACTTTCGACTAATCAAGTTTAGTTTATTCAAAAATTAAAAAGTTTTTAAATAATTTTTTTTTAAATAATTTTATTCTTCGATATTTCGCTGCCCTTGGGTAAACACAATTATTAATTAATAATAATTAATTAATTAAAGGGCAGCGAAATATCAAAGAATAAAATTATTAAAAAAACGACCAAACGCTCGAACGTTTTAATTTTTGAATATAATACGAAAGATCGGATAAATCAAAACTTATTCAAGTTTACTTTATTTTAATCTCTTCCCCATGATATTTGACAGTATATGGCGAGAGGTTGTGCCACCTTCATGTTCTACCTTCCATGTTCTACCTCCTTGTTCTGAAAACACTTCACCCCCAGTGAACAGAATACAAATACATAATTGTTTTTTAAGGTTTTATTATTTTATTTCAAACTTAGATTAATCATCGTTTTTCTCGAGTACAACTAAGCAAATGTAAAGCTAAAAAATTATACAATGTAGTTCGTGGTTAAGATGTGGAAAAAAAGAAAGAATCAAAACAATAAAAAAAAATTAAAACAAATTTACTTAAAATACGCATAATTTAATAAAAAAAAATAACTACTCTCAAGACCTTTAAATCTGAGAAGTTTTCAAAGAAAATAGACAGACTACAAAGATCTTTTTATATACAAAACTAAAAAAAGACAAGATAGAAAAACAAAATGAAAAGAAATAAAAACTCAAAACATTTCACTTAAAATACTAACATCAACTTTGCAACTACTTCAAGTGTTTAAATAATGGCTTTTTAAAATTTATAAAAAAATAGTTTTTTTGCTCGGCCAATTTTGGATATTGTTTGATGTTTGTTTTTGTTTTGTTTATATTAATTCTGGCACTTTTCTACAGTTTTACGTTTATCAGTTTCTGTTTTGTTTTCTTGCTTTTTGTTGCAAATGGTTTAACCAATTATCAAATTACAGTAGCTCTAATCTATATAGAGTATAGGATTTTGTTTTGTTTTCTGTTTTTTAAATATTTACATATAATTTGTTTTACTTTCAAACCTAATTACTAATACACAACTAGGATTTCATGTTATTTGAGTAGAACAAATTTTGCAAGGACTTTTCGTGTGCCCCCTCTTTAAGTGGGAGTTTAAAACCGCTACAGATCTGAAAAACAGGAAGCGAATAAAGACTTAAAATTCGTTTGTATTTTACAGTATTAAAAAGGGTTATTACTCATTGTTTCCTGTTGAATGTCGACTTTGTATGAGGGATTATCGTAGGCGGCATCACTTTTGCGTGGTGGTGTAATGGAAGCGGTTTGATGGACACGCCTTCTTGTCAGTATCAGCAGAAGGACCAAAGTTGACATAATAGCTAGAGCAGCAACAACAGACACAATTACCAGTGGTCCATAGTAGTCACCAACGGCTTGATCGGTACCAGCAGTCAAGAGTTTACCTGGGGAGGCAAATTTGAAAAAGATTAGTAAGAAAAACATTGGCATTTGGGAAATTTATGTTATTGATATTACATTTATCTGTTCTTCACACAGATGCATACATATATCGAGCATTTCAAACTGATAGATGTTCTTCTTTTTAAGCCCGGTATTCAATTTTTATGAAATTTTCGTTGCCATAAGAAGTACGTGTATAAAAAATAACGAAAGTTTCATGAACCGAAAATTTCTCTCACTTTTCATTTGCTTGGTACTCAGCTCTTTGCCAAAATTTCGAAGCACAATCAAGTACAGGGTTGTTACTTCAAACTTATTTCGTGCGAAAACAATTGCTTGATAATGGTTTGCGATCGGAATTTTGACATTTCGATTATTTTCGTAAACAAAAGTAATACCACATGCATTAAAAATAAAATGGAGTACAAAGATGAATTATTAATGAAATATGTATTTGCACGGTAAATCGGAGATATGTGGTAACTCTCTGTAACAAAATTTCCCGTTTAGAGATAAATGACAAAATTTCGCAAGAACTGAATACGTGGATTTTGAAAATGATATTTTAACTATTTGAAGAAATGTCATCAAACATTATATGCTAATTTGTTGCTAGATTTCTAGGTTTTCACCCTGCCGTTTAACAAAATCTGGAATATTTATGAATAATTTATTCAAATAAACCGGCATTTACACCTAACTAGATTATTGCAATTTCGGGATTATCGATGTTTTTTTTATGGAGTTTGAAATTTATAATCCCGAAAAAGCTATAATCTTGCTTGGTGTAACTGAGGTACAATACGGCATTTACACCAACCAAGATTATCGTTTTTCGTGATTATCAAGTCAAGGCGCATTGACGAGGTGGTATTACTACGACAACAAACACACCAAGCCGATAACAATAGGCATTTTGCTTTATCTGCCATTTTTTCACTATCAAATTCAGCACAAATGTATTCCAGGAATAAATGTAAACAAACAATAAGAAACAATAAATATCTAAGAAATGCGATAAATAAATGAGTCGGGTATTCTAGTGGTACCACCACATCGATGCGCCGTTATTGAAATGGTTGTAAATAAACGTACTATTCGTTCGTAGTGTGAGATAAAACAGCGTTGCATAAAGCAAATCAAGCATTTTTTTCCTGATTCCTATACAAATAAGAAAAAATACCTGCTTTGTCTTCTGTCAAAACGTATGGGAAATCAAGCAAATTTTCCTGATCTCTGCTTGAAATCAACAAAATAGATGCCAGTGCGAATGCTGTATAAGATAAAAACGTTGATAATCCCGAAAATGTGATAATCTTGGTAGGTGTAAATGTCGCTTAAGAGTCATTACCACAATGTCAGGGTAGAGCTAATTAACAGGGATCGAAAAAGAACACTGTCATTTCAGTACTAGCCAAAATTATTTTGGGTAATTTTTTTGTCCGCTGAGTACTAGTGGAGCTTATATTTATTAGCCCCACATCTCAATAAAAGTAAGAAAGAAGGGCTAAAACATTATTTTAAACAAAAAAATGTAAAATATAAAAATCGGCGGCGACGCCTATTTTTGGAGTTATGGTCCTCCAAAGTTCAGATATATAGAGCGGTATTATGTGATTCCAACTACCTCTAGCAACCGACCTACCTACCGGTTGTTTTATGAAAAACGGGTCGAAACAAGTATAAAAGGTAAAATGAAAAAAAGAGTTTGCTTTGTTATCGACTTGTCGGAGTTGAAATATTTTAAATTACCGATTTTTTCAAAATTAAAGCGAACCACAGTCTTGTCATGAGTTTGGTCGATAACGTTTTATATGCCAGATGAATTTGAAAAAATATTACCAAAAATGTTTGTGAACATGATAGTGATGCGAACAACTTCTATTACATTCTTATTTGGAATCAAGAGGGGGCGGTAAAACGGCAATAAACATCAACGATGCATCAATGCTCATGAATGACAAGTCTGAGGTTCGCTTAAGAACAAAATTATTGATTGATACCCAGATTCACAGTTGAAAATTCTCCATTTAAATGCTCGATGTTTGTCATTTAATATGAATGGTGAATGTGAAACTCGCCCTACGAGTTTGATACAAAATTCAAACATTACAAAATTATATTAAATAAGGCGTTGGAAATTTTGATATTTATCGAGTTATTTAAAATTAAGAAAATGCTTTATGCGTGGCCGGCCTTCCGGCGGGTTTGGGTATTTTCTCCTCTGAGAAAGGTTCAACACCTGCGTCGCTGCTACGGCGGTTTTTTTATGTGGCCGGGCTTAGGGATTTTCTCCTCTGGGAAGGGTTCAACACCGGTTTCGCGGCTTCGTCAGGCTTTTATGTTACAAAGCCTTCTTTATGGCCGGCATTCGGTCGGGCTTAGGGAGTTTCTCCTTTGGGAAGGTTTCAACACCGGCTTCGGCAGTTTTTATGTTACAAAGCCTTATGCGTAGAAGTCCTTCTGCCAGGCTTAGAGATTTTCTCGCCTGAGAGGTTTCAACACCGGCTTAATCAGTTTTTATTTATGTTACAAACCATACTGTGCGGCTGGGCTAAGGGAGGACTATAAAAATCGAATATTATGAATTGGCGCTTAATGCGTTAATGAAATGAAAATTTTGTATGTGGTTTTTAAGAAAACTTCCCAGGCTTTCCAACTATAACCATATTGCCATATCGCACCGGAAAATATAAACCATAATGTAGGTGTGAAAGGAATAAATGGTTTCCCCATTACATCCCATTAAGGAATTTTGGAGTGCTTCTCACAACCAGTGAGCTGTGCGCTTTCTAGTTTTATACTCACTGATTGGGACCCACAGTTTTACATCGGTTCCGAACGGCATTTTGAGAAGCTGTTTCATGGCTAAATACTCGATAGAGTCGCCGTCACTATGCGAGGTGACCGCTATATATATAGTTATATATACTCAAGGTTCAGTGCTCCGTAATCCGAGAAATATGGGCCATCGCCAAAAAAAAATTATCTATATCATTTCTCTGAACGACTAGTTCGTTGTGTGGAAAAAGTTCGGAGCCGATGCGAGAGGTGGGGCTAATCTAGATATAAGTCAAATAATTCATCTCTTGTAAAAATTAATGATCAAAAATGGGTCCATTTTAGTGACGACCTATTTTTTAATGAACGCATACGTCAGCAACAAAATTGCCGGGGTTGCAACGATACTAATCCATACTAGGTCCACCAAGTGGCAATGCATCCGAAGAAAGTCACTGCTTGGAGTGGATTGTGAGCCGCGACATTATCGATCCGTTCGACTTCGAAATCGAAGATGGCATTGCTATCACCATGAATGGAGAGCGCTACCGATCGATGATGAATAATTTGTTTTGCTCAAAATTGGATTATATGTAAGTGTCCGTCGCTGGTGCAATGGTTAGCGACTCTTGTACATGAGAATGTAGGTTTCAAACCGTGCTCTGACCACCTTACATTTCTTTCTCAAAATAGCATTCGGAACCGGTGTTAACCTGCAGGTCCCAATCAATGAGTGTAAAAACTATAGAAAGCGCAAAGCTCGTTGGTTGTAAGAAGCTCTCCCAAATCCCGCCATGGGATGTAATGGAAAACCATTTTTTTTGCATAAGTAGATGTGAACGACGTGTGGTTCGAACAGAACGGCGATACGTGCCCCACAGCTGATGGCACAGTGAACAGTTTCTTTTTGTGGGAAAGTTGACCTCTCGGATTCATTGATATCTCACTCGCAACTTGTTGTATTCAGTTTTAACATCTATCCGTCCCTATTGGAAACCCCTTTATAACAAATTCAAACCAGGGGCGTATGTTTAGGATAACTGTTTATGGTTAGTTGTTCAGTCAGTGGTTATCTTCGTTTCTTTGTTAAATTGTGGTTAAACAACATCAAGTTTTGTATTTCTGTTAATGGTGAACAATGATTTAACCTCCCAATGTTGGTTGGTTAACCTGTAGCAAAGACGATCAAGAAGTAGACGACCAGAAGATGTGCGGAATTTGGTAACCATCGTAAAAGAGAACCAAAAAGTAGTCACAATTCACTCAAACGCATTTCTCTCTCGCGTCATATCTTGATAATTTCATACCTTTTTATGCAATTTTTCTTCAACATGGTTAGAATTTGTATAGTTAATAATAATAAATAACACTATGCAAAGCTGCTCGATTATTGAAATATTCAATGAAGAGAGTAAGAGAGAGAGCAGAGAATGATTTAGTTTGTTGGCATACAAACAAAACGAGCGAAACCCTAGTCATTCTCTGCTCTCTCTCTTACTCTCTTCATTGAATATTTGAATAGACGAGCAGCTATTTGATAGTGTTATTGTATATAACTATACAAATTTCAACCGTGTTGAGGTAAAATTACATAAACTATGCAAAAAGTATGAAATAATCAAGATATGACGCGAGAGAGAAATGCGTTTTAGTGAATATCTGGCACATTTGGTTCTCTTTTTTCAGGGTTGCCAAATTGCGCACATCTTCTGGTTGTCTAATTCTTGATCGTATTTGCTAACAGCAAAAAGGATGTACAGAGTTGTACAACTCTAGTAGAAGAGAACAACAAAAATCGACGCGAATTACTCAAACGCATTTCTCCCTCGCGTCATAACGTGATTATTTCATACTTTGGTGTGTGTAACTTTATGTAATTTTATTTAAATATGGTGGGAATTTCTATAATTAGATGCAATAACATCATCAAAAAACTGCTCGTGTATTTAAATATTCAACGAAGAGAGTAGGAGAGAGAGAGCAGAGAAACGAGGCGCATCACTCGTTTTCTTTGTTGGCATTCCACGCCATGAGTAAATTTTCTTCTCTATTTAAAATTCCATACTCTTTGCTAACATTTATTACTTTTAAATTCTATACAGACTGACAGCTACAATCTTATGCAGGCTACACACGCTACAAGCGGTTGTACAACATTTTGATGGTTGTGTGAGGGTTGTAACGTGTGTTGGCCACTTGTTCAACGGTTGTACAACAGTTGTATGTAAATCAAAATTTTTTGATTTTTTGGTGATGTTGGTCCAACGGAGGTTGTATCGTGTGTAGCAAAAAGCCCCAACACTCTCTTACAACCGGTTGTACAACGGTTGAAACGTGTGTAGCCGCCATTAGATTAAGTTATACATAGATTTGTCAACTCGCTCATCGTTTTATTGACTGGAGAGAAGCGAACTTGTGGAAGTTGCAAATTTTAACGGCAAGAGAAGAATTCTGTCTCTGACTTTTCATAAACACAGCTCAGATTGTTACCGTGAATGTGCAAAATATATCAATAATGAACATCGTGAATGTACAAATTTGTAAATGGAGGATTTTGTTCGATGTTCCCACAATTTGTTATAATTAAACAGCTGACATTAGTTCATTTCCTCATGGAAAAAGTACAAAGTGAATCATCAGGTAAGACGGATAACAAATCTATTATAAATTAATCTATGCCTACAAATTTAGTTAGCTTTAACTGTAGGATAACTTGAGGTGGTGATAATGTGGGTAAATTGACGTAAATGACATGGAGTAACTACAATAACATATATAACTTCATATGCAAATTTGTAGATTACCGATATTTCCAAAAAAGTTTTCTATCCTTTCGTAAGCAGTTAAAACTTCTTAAAAAATCATTTATAGAATACAGTAATTACTATTTGAATTTTTATATAAATTATCACACAATTCACTTTATTTTACCTGTTTTGCCGGGCACTGCATTACCACCTGGTTTGGTAATAAAGTTCACCACATTGCTCTTCTTGATCTTGCCATTGGTCATATACATCTCCAGCCATAAACGATATTTGGTGCCAGGTTTCAAGTCCATTATCAGTGTACCCGTTGTACTGTCTCTCTTTGCCACCTTGAACACGCTGGAATCCTCCTTGCCCGAGTCACTCTGATAAATCGCTCTATAGATATTCACATATTTATCTTCAGGATATGGTACACCATTCCAGGATACCTCAACACTTTGGGCCTTTATCTTGGTAACATTCACCATAACATCGAAGGCATACACATCGACCTTGGGGCTAGTTCTAACCTTAATCATATGACCAGCTCTCAATTCAGCACCATGACCGGGGAAGGGTATATAATATAAGCCAATTTCATAGCCAGTGTCGGGTTGGAGGTTTTCAATGGTATACGATGTCAATGAGCGGTGCACCAAGGGAGTTGAGGAGTAGATCATGCCAGTAAGTTCTTTGTATCTCAATTGAATACCATCCACATAATCCAAATGATCATCGGACAATTTCTTCCATGTCAAGTGCAACCATGTGGAGTTGCTCTCACTAACATTCAACTCAGGATCTTCTACGCTCTTGAAGATATCTTGGAAGTCGGGTCTGTAGTCCGTTGGTGGTGGGGGAGGTGTTATGGTTCTCTCGGCTGGCGTTTTGACAGTGTACACAGAACTGGTTGGTTGAGAATTCAAATCTCTTAAAATCAAAGTGATTTTGATTTTGTACAATGAATTTGGTTCCAAGCTGGGTAAATCGAATTCCATCTGCGAGGTGGCTATCAAATCCTCTGGTGGTGCAAATATTTGTTGTTCCCATTTCGAGGTATCGTTGCCGGGGCCATTAGTGTACCGTAATTCCACGCGTCCATGGAGGTTAACATAGACTTGGGGCACAGTGAATACAATACGTACGGTACGCGAGTCAATAGCTTCCAAAGTATGAACTTCAATATCAGGTTGTAAGTTATTGAAACCTAAGAGAAACAAAAAAGGAGTTAAAAGCGGTTCAACAAATCATGTGCGGTCCCCAGCAATGGGTCTATCAATAAAAATTTGTCTAAATTTGCTGGGTTCTCGGAAAAAGGACTGTTCTGATTTGTAACTTGTTCTAAAGGATTCCAAACTAGAGACTCGATAGTATCGTATGACTGATTGGTTTAACTTTGTGTATTTACAAATTGTTAATGTGTAGATTTGTGTGAGTTTGGAATGTGTCACCATAACCAATGTAGGCCCAGTAGTAGCTATTCTATGAAACGAGCTCAGCTCTAGGGTTAGTCAATTTCAACAACAACAAAATGATAGAATGAAGTATTGAAGTGAGGTAATGAGTAATGCATGGAGAACAGAGAAATATGGGGTTTTTAATCAACCTGTTTGTTTCGATTTCGTAGCAGCAGCAGGATTATGTGGCAACGCTCCATGCTCCGTTGATTGAGCCACTAGACCTTTGGATGATGTGGTTGAGGTGTAGCCGTTATTAGACACATGCGTTGCAACTGGACCTACGCCTGGTATTACGGGATAACCACCATATGTCACGGGCTGCCCGTCTACAATGGCAATACCATGAGCTGGTGGTGGTGGAGGCAAGCCACTATGCACTATAGGTACATACTGGGGATGTCCTGCCCCACTGGTGTTGCCATGCACAAAAGGTCCTTGACCGCCTGATTGTTGGGATGGATTGCCATTTTGTTGCAAGTGCTGTAGTATATGCTCGATTCTGACATGTGGCGGCAGATTGTTTTGGCCCAATTTTGATCCAGGCACCCCGGCTCCAATGATATTGAATAAATCGGACTGACTAGTGGGTGCTGGTGGTTTGCCCTGGGTTATACCATTGGGATTTATATCATATTGCTCGTAAGGATTGAAAGCATCATTATGGTAGAATGGTCCATATGGATTTTGAGGTCCAGGATGGTGAGGAGCTAAATTTTGATTGTAATTGACACTGTCGTAGGGGGATATGGCCACACCTCCGGGACCCAATTGCACAGGAATAAAACCTGGCCCCGGATGATGATGTTGGTGTATAGGCAGATCATCCTCCTGCGGTTCGTGGACATCGTATTTCACATCATTTTGCTGAGGCTTGACTGGCGCCGCTTGTTTCTTCGGATGTTTTTCGTGCTTCTCATGTTTCTCCGCCTTATAGTCAAAACCAAATCCAGAACCACCCTTGGGTGGTTTGCCATCCAGTGTAGGATAGAAAGCATTTGCCGGTTTCTTTTCGCTTTCTTTGATCGCCACCGCATTAGGGCCATCCTTTTTCGTGGTGACTTCAGTTGACGAGTCTGGGTTGGTTTTGATTTCATTTGATTTTCGATTCGGTTTAGGTATTTACAAATGCAAAATTGTTTTAATGAAGCAGTTTTGGTTTTTGGTTTTTGGTTTTTGTTTTTAAATTAAATATTGGGTGAGTGCACAAAATAAAAATAAAAAAACATGATTCATAAATAAAACAAAGAAATTAAAAAATTCAAAACAGTCATGAAGAACATAAAAAAGATTTTAAAAGATTTTAATAAATTAGTTAAGAGCGAGAAATAGAGATAGAGAGAGAGAAATGCATGGTCCTTTAATGTTTCAAAACCCAAATGATTTACGCTTGAATGACATTTATGATATGCACTGGAGTCCCATGAGCTACAGGCGAATTCACATTCCCTTATGATGCGTGTATGGTTTCATTCAGTCTTCTCAAGTATGGGTCATGATGGGTCAAACAAGAGAAACCATTGAAAACATTCGATTTCACCAAAATAATTGCAAACTAAGTCGTTTTTTTTGAACTCTTGGACCCATATTGGTGAGTTTACAAAACCATAGTAACAAAGAAAAAAACACATTGAAAGTAGAAAGCTTCGATCGAATCATGCACTGTTAATAGATTTTTTTAAGCTCTTGCACGTTATATTTACCATTATGGCCCAGATGTTCTTCGGATACTTCTTCTTCGTCTTCTTCGTGTTGTTGTCCATGATAGGGCTTTTCAGTGCTACCATTTGCGTTCGGTATGGGCGAACATGCCCAGTGCTTACAGCATTCATCGTCTGGTATGGGAACCAAGCGGGCTTGAGCCGGATGGCAGGGTAAGTCGGCGGGCGGCAGGGCCAGTACGGGAGGACAGGCTGGACGACATTCTACTTTACCATTCTCACAATAACAATGTTGGTCGCAACCTATGTGTGCGGGCATGAAAGGAAGAAGGCAATGGATGACCGTACATGGAGGAAATACAAAGTGTTAGTTTCGAAGGCATTTGTGATTGGAAGCATATGCTTCGTAAGCATACATGTGTGTGGTATTTGTAGCAACTTACCCGTTAGGTTGGTGGGTATTTGGGACCAATTCTCAAATTCTTCTCCCCGGTATTCGCAGGTTCCATTGTCGACACAACGCATGCTGTCGGGACAGCAATTGGGAGCTTCCGGTTTAAAGTTTGCTGGCTCGGGTTCCCATCGTAAGCAATGAGGGTTCAAGACATCCAATCCAAACGATGTGGGACACTGCAGCTTGGCGCAATGCACACCTTGTCTGGTGCACAGACATAATTGGTCACAGCCATCATGGAATTGCTTGCCATCGGAATAAAATTGTCCCTTAAACTCACAAGGTCCCTCTGAAACTGCACCATCAATATCACGAGCCTCCTGGAAGCCATAGCCATCGTCACCTATTGAATTATGGGCCGTTGGTGGTGATGGCGTTTGTTCATGATCATCCAGGGTAACATCACACAATTCCAACTGGCAGCAAACATCTTTGGGGTCCTTGACAAAGACGCACTTGTCCAAACGCGTGTGATTGCGTTCGGGACATCTGGGTTTACAATTCATTACGCCATCTTCATCGCAGTGACAGATTTGCTCACAGGCAATCTCAAGACGTTCGCGGAACTTATAAACACCTCCATTGTAAAGACAGTCGGGACGTGATTTGTTATGTAAGGAAGCTGTATTGGTAATGTTGTGGCATGTTGTTGTTGTAGCAATAATGACGTTTATATAATTTAGTTATATAATTGAGATGCGAATGAAATGAAACCAAAAACAAAGATTAATTTCAAGCATAATGAACGATCAATTAATAAACAAAAGCAACATTTAATAATGACTAATGGAACTGAATTGAAAACAAAACTAAATCTATACTAAGTTAGTTTGGATCTGTAATCTGACTACATCATCAAGGCTAACATATCGAGAGAGAGAGACACTTCTATATGTTTACATACATATATACCAAGTAACTAAGTTGCTGTTACTTACCATTCATGGATTCTTCGTTGTCCAACGAGGAATGTGTTGGAAGGAAAACTTCTTCAGCTGTAGCGCACTCTAGTTGTGCACAACATTCATCATCTTCTTCTGGTATTTCACGGCAATTTGCCCGCTGTTCAATGGACATCATCGTGGTGCCTCGTTTAAAGGTCTTACCCGCGCAGCGGGGAGTACAAATCCATTCGCCACGATTGCAGGTACAACGTTCATCACAACCACGTTCCATATTTTCACCATTCTAAAAACAAAAACAATAGACACGAAAATAATCAGTCTGAAATTTTAGAAATTGATCTCATTACAGTTTACTTTCTACTCTGTACATACATCCATAGTTAGTAGGAATCTGGAAAATTGTGGCATAAAGGAAACAAAAAAAAACAATTCAAAGAAAATTGCTCGCGGTTATAAACTTTACAGAGCAGAACACCTAAAATGCTTTTGTGAAATGTTAAAAACAAATTTAAAACAGAATGAACACAATTAAGAATATGATGACAAAAAGAGGCAAGTAAGTACATCATCAAACCATCCATTAAAAAAATAATGTTAACACAAAAAGAAGGCTGTTTTTAACTTTGAACTTGTCTCAATTCTCGCATTTGCATCCAATCATCAAATTTAATCAGCTTTCCAAGTCATAGTAAGTGTAGCTTAAAACGAAAGACTTAAGATACATGCGCGTGTGGCTTTTGATTTATTTAAATATTTAGTAGGAGAAAGGATCCTAATCGATTATGCAATGAGGCCGAAAGGGCTCTGAATATAGCGTATAACTGGGCACAGGTAAAGAGTTTAAATGTGAACCCGAAAAAACCGGAGATATGTCAATTCACAAGGAAAACGAAAATCTCAGAGTTTAAAGAGTCTCGGTTCCTGAACAAGACGCTTAAAATATCGGATAAGGTTAAATATTTAGGGGTAATCTTAGATCGGTAGTTGAATTGGAAGCACCACATAGAGGACACGGGAAATACGGCCTACATATGTTGGCCGTAATGCAGAATGGCTACAGGATTAAAATAGGGCCTCAGCCCGGGAATGACACATTGGCTCTACAGAAGCGTAATTAAACCAGTACTAACATATGCTTCCGTAATATGGCGGACATCAGTTGAGATGAATTGCATTCCTAGCACACTGCAAAAGGTTCAACGTATGTGCTGCATTGGAATTAGCGGTGCAATGAGAATAACCTCGACAAGGGCTAAGGAGACTGTTTTATGTATCCAGAAAATTGGGATCAGGCATTAGGTGAACACATTAGGTGAATGGATCAACAGGGATCACAAGAAGAAACACCAATGAATAATTGAGGCCTTGGCTGGTTACACGAAAGATGCGAGTGACTCCGACCGAATATGGGAAGTACGGATTAAGGAGGACTACGTGACTATGACGCCATCTAGGAATGCTTGGCAAGATGGAACCTTGGCACAAACGCCAATTAGAACTTGCTGTTATATAGATGGCTTAAATCTTGGGGAAAGAACAGGTCTAGGATTTTCTAATGAAAATCCGGCGACCGAAACCTACCCACTCCTATGAGTCCACTCCTATGAGCCAGATGGTAATTAAGACAATATTATCGGAAACTAGCAAATCTAGAACGGTGCTGGACTGCAAAAAGGCGATCAATGGTTATTCAACGCACGGCAGCCTTAACATCATCTGGGTGCCGGGACACAGTGGAGTTATCGGTAGTGAGCGTTCGAACATTCTGGCAACAAAAGCTGACTTACTTAGGTGGCCTCAAACAACCCAGAGGGGTCAAAGAAATGAGGATAACACGTTTCTCCAACAGACTTGATCTGCAGCTTTTCAGTTCGAGTTGGTAACACCAAGCTCTCGCAGGCATCTTCCCAGCGAAGTCTTGATCGTTCTAATTTCCGATATCCTTCGAGTACGGTTTCGAATACCTTTCGCACCGTTTCATTCTGATACATTTTACTGACATGGCCTAGCAAGCGTAAACTCGCTATTGGGATACGCACAACTACGTCGATGTCGGGATACAGATTATACGGTCGTGGTTCATCCGTCGTCGATCCTAGTCGTTCTCTATTCTAAGCCGTTCTCTATGGACCATATATTTGTCGGACCATTTTTCTCTCGAAGATTCCCAGTGATGTTTCATCAGCATGCGATATGACCCAGGATTATGTGCCATAAAACGACAAAGGTTGTATGAGAGTCTGATATAGTTTGATCTTGAAGTGATATAGTTTGATTTCGAGAAAAGGTCTTATCGCTGAAGTGCTTGCTTAGCCGAAAACAATTCTGCTTGCAAGCACAATTCTTCGTTTGATTTCCAGGCTAACGTTATTGCTTCTTTCTGTTCATGGCAGATCCGAGGTGAATGAATTCGATCACTACCTCGGAATTATATTGGTTATCAACGTTCTCCCTTTCATACAATCGGGTGGATGTTCTGTTTGTAGAAACCACTAATTTTGTAGTGTCTTCGTTTACTGCCAAACCCACTTTTGCTGATTCCTTCTCAATTCTCGAAAATACTGCATTAACTTCTCCCAATGATGTCTAAATCATCAGCATACACGTGCAGCATGTGACTTTTGCTACTGTGTCTGCAATTAATATGATGAATTTATCGCATGATAGGATATCGCCCAACCTGAGACCTTGCATCGTACTAATTGGCTCGGTGAGATCTTTACCAATCTTTACTGACGATTTCGTATCGGTTAGTGTCATTCCACAAAGGCGTGTCAGCTAAGCGATTATGCTAATAGGTGATAGCAGAGTAGCCAACTCTATTTCATTGGAACACCATACAACTGTGAGCTGTATATCGTTGTTCTATCGATATTTCTATGGAAGACTTATGAACTCATACCAACGGTCAGAGTATTTAATCGTGCCACAAGGCTGTCTAAAAAATCACATTTATTTGCTGTCACTTGGCCAGTAGATCGATCTGCAAAATAAAGTTTCATCAAATGTGAGCTAACGTATAAATTCATCGCTTCAAGGTAAATACTCATTGGAGCATCAGAAAAGTCGTTGGATATACAAAACATTTCATTACTGCAATGAATACTTACATTGGAATCATGCATTTTGTAAGTCAGCTCACTTTTGCTGAAACTACAGTTCGAGGTAACGATTTATAAGTAGATCGATGGACCTTTTGACTCGATTCGGACCAAAAGTATCAACACGCGGTTAAGTTTTGACGGGACACTGTCTGAATGGTAGACATGGAGAGATTAAAGGTCGGAGCAAACGATTTAACGATGAGCTGTAACGATGAGGCAAGGGAAGAATCCACTGAATATCTGGAAGAATTATCTGTCATTGGTAGGCATGTTGTGCCCTCTTCGCGTTCCCGGGAGAAACGTTAAATTTTCTGTTGTCCAATCCGTGTCACTTAGTCGTAGTCTTAATTTTTGCACAAGCGGAACAATGGCAGAGAACAATCCATCGCTTCGATATACTTCAACGCACGTTATACATTCATATACATAGGCTCGGTTTATTTTGAGCAGATGTGCTTGTAGAGTGGAGTGTCCAATTAGGACACCCATAAGTCAGCTCAACTCGAGGGTGTCCAGGCGTATCAGCCCTCTGATTTTGATCCAGGTTGCCCCACATGATCTTATGTGGGTTATTTTTGCCCATTGTTGAAAGTCGGTCCTTATGGCCTGGAATGGTGTAGAATTCCATCCCCGCCATATTAAGTAATCTTTCATTTCCCAAGATGCTGCAGTGTCTTGGAGTCCATATTGTCCCAAGGCTGCCAGTGGCGGAAAATTTTGTTTATATCCTTCATTACCTCGAGTACCGTAACCGGTCTAATATAGATTTTACACAGACAGAGATTAAAGCATTAGGAGGATTACAATTGTCCAAATCCTTAAGAAAAAACAAATAATCCCGGTAATGCGATAATCTAGTTGTATGTTAACGTCGTATACCACTGCAATGAAACTCCATTGATCTCCGCTTGACTATCTGTGTATATCGTGAAATTTCTGTGTTCACCTTCGTCATTCAATCATCTTACATATTCCATAATCGCCGTAATCTGTACCTGAAACACACTGCCCTTAGGCGCTGAGGATTTTAATATTATAATGTTAATAGAAATGCGGTAAAATAAACCAACCAAATATAGAACTGTCCATTATTTTTTTTTTTTTTTTTTTTTTTTTTTTTTTGTTTGACGTTTATTACTTTTTAATTCATAACAATCTTAAACTATAATAAACAATAGTTAACAATAAATTACAATATATACAAAGTCCCCAAAACGGGCTCTCGAGTATAACTCATATAAAAGTAGATTTGTATTTACAAAAGAGTATAGTATTGTTTCATTGAAGAAGAATATATTTATTTTTATTGTAATGAAAATTCAAATAAAAACATTACTTTTGTATTATCAAAAGGTTAAAACTAAGGTCTAAGTGTAAAAGCGAAAAAATATAAATATTTATTCCGATAACCACCAAAAATGTTTGGTTTTTGCTCTTTGTATAACACTGCATTCTCTATTAGATATATTCATATCAAATCTGACATTAGTATGTGGTGTGAAGTTGCAGTTAACTGCTTTAATATTAGCCCGTCTATAATTATGATAGAAGACTGGGATGCCGTTTTCGTTTTGTATTATATTTAGCTTATCAAGGTACAAAAATGCCTCCGGTGGTACAAACCCTACTTGCAAAGTATGGGCTATATATTCTTCATTTGTGTAGTACGGTGCCATTATTAGGTTATTTTCTATACAAGAAGTACATCTTAATATATTATTTCTAATTAGATTTATTATAAAATTATCTATTCGGATAATATTTGCAGTGTTATACAATTTTTTATTTGATACATATTTTATATAATTGCTTTGACTTGTTCTAAATAATGATGTGCAAGCCCTTAAACATTTTCTTTCAAATATACGTATCTTTTCCATGTAAGAGGGTGAAATATTATACCAAATCGGACATCCATAAGTGATAATTGGTCTTATCAATGATTGGTACATGATAATTTTAATCCTAGGATTAATATATATTGAAAAGAACTGTCCATTATTTAGGCCCTTAATGAAGTGTCATATTTTCTTTCCCCATCCTCGCCATTGAATAGGAGCCGCCCGCCCAGGACTGTATCCATAGGAGAATTGTTCAGCAGTTAACCCTTACCATTTTCTCTGGAATGCAGTGGGTTGTCTGTTCCGTTGGTGAATATCTTGCCAGCTCTTCCATTATGTGTTGGTGAATTGATTTGTGATTCCCTCGCGTCCACTCACCTATTACCAGTAGTCGTTTTGTCTCCAAGGCCACCTCGTAATTCTATACTTATGGGGTTTATTGCAGGTATTGACACCATTGCCTTGGCTGATATGGTTCTTAGAGCACGGCTGATACCCAGACGATACGTTTAGAGTTTTTCAATGCTACAATTCTGCTCCATTGCCGGACGGCAATGTCCATCAGAGTAGTGAAAGTTCATCCTATCACGCTCGTGTAGAGCTGCCAGTGTATCAGTTTAGGGGTTGAGTTTATAGTTCTTCGACAAATAGACCAACATCTGCGGGCTTTTTCGACACTGTTTTCTATGCGGTATTTCCAAAGTAATTTTCGATACAGGATTAGTGGCAAGTATTTGACACTGTTCTACAGCTTAAAAGTCTTTCTAAGAAAGCTGGGTTCTGCATAAGTGGCTGCCTTCGCCTTTATGGTAATTAATCATATATCCATTTATTCCGGGTCTACATTACCATAGGGTGTACATTGTATGGCCAATCGCACGATATTCCAAATAACCTTTGGTAAATAATATTCGAATGTTTTCCTTTAAGAAGTATCACCATATCAACTGGAAATCAGATGGAATTGAATACCTCTTTGCCAAAAATCCTTAGTTGACTAGTTGTGATGGTGACCCAGAGAAGTGGTGACAGAATCTGAAGTTGTGGTGTTCCACGGTCAACGTATTCTCTTATGTGTATGTTATTCACCCCACAGCTAATCCACTTGTTGCTTAATATATTACTGAGCTAGTAAATTATTGCCCGGTAGACTTCAAACTGGTCTAAGGACAGGATTGGCGTTGAGGATTGCACGTAGCTAAAAGCACCCTCGATGTCTATAGAGGGCGGATCAATAAGTCCGTGACTTTTTGAATGATTCACAGTTTTTTTACCAACAAAATATTTATTTTTCAACATAATCTCCTTTTAGCTCAATACACTTAGTTCAGCGATTCTCCAATTTTTGTATCTCTTCCAAAAAATATGATTTTTCGAAGTCCATAAAATAGGCAGGTTCAATAATGTCATCGTTGGAGCTAAATTTCTTTCCACCGAGCCATTTCTTTAGGTTTGGAAATAGGAAATAGTCACTGGGGGCTTAATCCGGAGAATATGGCGGATGAGGTACCAATTCGTAGCCCAATTAAATAACTCTAAATAATCCTTTGAAGTTGTCACACGATTACGCGTATGGTCAATTGAGAGCAAACGCGGCACCCATCTTGCAGACAGTTTTATTAAACCCAACTGATTATTTAAAATCAAAACCACACTGCTATATAAAATTCCTATGGCATTAACAATCGCCCGCACTTTTACTCTTCGATCGGCCAACACCATATCGTGGATTTTTTCGAAGTTTTTGGGTGTATTGACCTCAATTGGCCGTCCAGAACGTTCGGCGTCATTTGTACTTGTGCGATCACAACGAAAGTCAGTAAAACACTTTTGTACCATTGAAATCGATGGGGCAGAGTCCCCATAGTATTTATCAAGCTTTTCCTTGGTTTGATTGACGGGGTTTTTGGCAAAAAATAATATTTAATGAGCACTCGAAATTCACTTTTTTGCATTTTTAGAAAAAAAGAACGAGGTTGTATGCTTTGCCTAGCTGTTAAACACAAAGTATATGACAGAACTTGCTCAAAATTTTGATAGTAGTCTATAACCAGGTGGTACTTGATGGGAGTAGTGTTGGATTTCATATAACTGCGAGGGAAGTTCGAAAAGTCACGGACTTATTGATCCGTCCTCTATAAACATGCCAGGGTGTACAATTTAGCATTAACTGATATTTTCACATTGAGGACTACCTCGTGTAATGAGGTTTCCACTGGTCTCCCAGCAGTTTCGACTCAACTCCCAGCTCGTCTGGTATCAGCAATTTTACTAAACCGTCTATAATGTGCTCCATGGACTTAAGTAAGACGGATGTTAGGCTAATCAATTGATACGCCTTTAGATAATTTGCCTTCCCCGGTTTGGGGATAAAGGGTAGCCCTACCAGCGTCTTGGAGTATATACGTACGCCAACTCCAACTCCATTCCATGTTGTAATATGGCTGAAAACATACCATCTGGTACCGCTGCATTCAGAGGGGCGTAACTCTAGAACGACCTCGTTGCCATTTCGTTTGTGATGGCTATGCAAGTTTGGATGTAATGCACTGACTGAATGTTGCTACTGTTCCACCACGAGTCCTGCTTATCCAGCCGGAAAGTGAGTTGACTTAAACAATCTTAGCATTTGATAGACTGTTAACGTCCTTTAGCCTTTCGCCTTCTGCCATCTGCCTTCTGCATCCGTCTGCATATATGGGGTTTCGACAGGAATTATTCACCAAGTTTTCTATTATAACCATCACCAATGTTGACTTTGTTCCTTTCGCTGTGCTCTATTATAGAGTCTACTGACTGTTATACCCATTCAAATTCTTAATTTGTTTTCATATGTTTGGATAATTAATTGTAATTTTAACTTTAAAGATGAAATACAATTTTAATAAAATTCAAACATTAAACCTTCTTTTCATCTTCTGGGAGTTCATCCAGTGATATATTTTTTATATCTTTTAAATGGTACCTAAATTGCCTTCATAGTGATTATCTACAAATATTGCGATATTATCTCCTGGAAATATTGTTTTCGTATTGCTTGGAAGTGTCGCTGTCGGGTAATAGTTTCTCCCGTCGCGATGGGGCAAATTACCGCAATATGAAACTGATTGTTGCCGTAATACAATTTTTCTTTCAGACAATATGATGGTGATAGCGCTGCAATATTTTATTGTTTGCTGGGTATAGACCTTTCTATATATGTTTCGCTATATCAAAGCCAACGCCTAATTCCGATTAACACACATAATCTTATCAAAATTTTCTATCACCATCAGTGTAAGGTCATCTACATCATGGACTCTGAACACTGATTTCCAGACCATCTTTGCTCAATCGGTTTTTTTTCAGTTGTATTTTTTTGTTGTAAATTTTGTTACACATTTCGTATAATTAACTCAATTTAATGATTACATTAACTTTAAATTTAACATGCAATCATGTAATTAAGTTGAACAACAACTCAACTAATACAACAAATACAACCAAAACAGAATCAACAGAGGTGGCGGCAACGTACAAGTGGATAGATGGTCAATAAGTAATTTTTGGCGTGTACAATTCATTGTATGCTACACTTCGTTTCAAACGAATATGGCCACAAAAAAAATCAGATTTTAAATGGTTAAAATTTTAAAGAGGTGTAAGTTGCCAAAACGATTAACTCCATCAAAAACACAACCTGTAGAAACTGAACTTCCCGGTGGGTTTTTCCATGTTCATTATAAATTCAAACTAACATTATATAAGTATACTATGTCACTACAGGTGTGTCTATTACACCTAATGTACTGGGTACATTATATTAACTCACAGACTCTAACATACCAACATTTTTGAAAGTGGACTTAATCAATTTGTCTTCTTTCTGAACGCTTCAGTATATAGTGTTGACATTTAAACAAAATGTAAAGAAATTCTTATAAGAAATTCAAAGTTACCAAGAACAGTTTGCATTTATCAATCAATGGCTTTCCGCTCTCATGCCGTCCGTTTCATGACCAAATGGCGTAGCTGAACATTTTTCCCAGACTAAATTATGACCACCAGAACACTCCATTAGTCGTTCTACAGAGTGATTCAATTATAATGCAGATCTTTGACAGCAATTATTTGAAATACGATAATGTTTTACGTTTGGAACAAAGTTTCTTATCGCACGTTGCGTGATGGGGGCTAAATGGATAAAGAAATTAAACAACTTTTGTTTTAACACTATTATGCTACAACCCACTATTACAAAGATAATAGAAATACCATAGATGATTCATTGGCTTACACTGTGCGTAATTTTTTAAGTCATGGCAAAATAACCATATACGGACACCACTACGTGATAAAAGACTAAAAAAAAAGACCCGTGTTTCCCAATTTTTCCCAGAGTCATGCACTTTTTTTTTTTATGGGCCGCCAAAGATTTGGGGCCTCGGTATCATTTTCGTAAAAATGTGATCATTTTCTCAGGCTCATATCTTGCAAACCGTTCAGAATTTCGATTTACTCTCTGAGGCAAAGTTGTAGCTCTTGTCATAAAGAACGAACATATAAAATCAAAAAAACTTCACCTTCCAGATCAAAATCGCAAAAAACTTAAAAAAATTCGATTTTTTTTTACCTTTTTTCCCGTGTTCAGGTCCATAGGTAGCAAAAAAAAAAATAAATGGTTTCCCATTACATCCCATGAAGGGACCGGGGAGAACTTCTCACAATCACTGAGCTGTGCGCTTTCCAGTTTTCACTCACTGATTGGGACCTACAGTTTTACACCGATTCCGAACGGTATTTTGAGAAGCTTTTTCATGGCTTTATTATACTCGATAGTGTCGCCATCACTAAGCGAGGTGACCGTCGTCGAAAGAAATTTTAAGGTGGTTGGAGCAGGGATCGAACCCAGGATCTCCTGTACAAGAGGCGCGCACACTACCCATTGCACCACCGACGGTCACCCATAGGTAGCAAACCGTTCAAAATTCAAGGAAACAATCAACTACAAAAATTTACCTAAGATCTCAATAAACAAATTTCTAGAACATATAAACTTCCTGGGAATTATTCTTAACACCGTTTTTTAATTTCATTTGTTTTTTATTTACTTCAACATTGAGATACTATGCTATCTATTACAAAAATATTAAAAAAAAGTATTCGTATTATGTTTATAATGTTGATGGCCCTGGACTTGCAAATCGCGCTCTCTTAAGTTGTGGATCCAAATCGTCCGAATCTGACTCTGATTCAGCAATTATGGTGTCCACAGGCACGTTGCTTCCAGACTGCCCTCCATCATCAGCTCTTTCTTCTTCAAATACTTCATTAACATCATACAGAGTGATCTTGTGACTCCACCAACATACCTCTGCAAGCAATGCGTCGAGGTTTTTGCCTTTGTACCGTTTTTCCATGGGCATTGTGGTTTGGTGAAACCGTTCTCCTTGCTCATCGGATTCGGTAGGGAGTTGTTTGATAAAATCGTCAAAATGAAAATGAAGAAAATGCAGCTTTAATGTCATCGATGCGCCGATTATCTCAAAATAATGCAGCATTTGTTTCACCCATTCTCTTGCTTCCGGTTCCGCGTCTCGATCCCCTCCCAAGACTCTGGTGCATACACGCTGAAGGTAAATCCATGCCATTGAATGATTTTCATCAAGCGATGAATCAAAGTTGCTCTTGAATAGCTTTCTAATGTCAGGGCCATTAAGTACGCCTGTTAAATGAAAACAAAAAATAAAGACAGAAAAGAAAACATTAAGATAGTGTAAATAGTACAATTAGGAGAACAAAAATTCGTTTTAAATTTACTACAATACCTTTTTTAATTTTGTCATCGCTACGCTTTGGGAAAACGCTTTTCAAATAGTCGAATACGTTTGGACAATTTACAACGGCCACTTCGATGAATTTTTTAACAATTCCCAATTTTATGTGGAGCGGTGGCAGCAAGATGTCTTGAGTATTGTCAATTAAAGGTGCATTCTTCAGTCTATGTTGTTGTATTTGTTCATCCACACTTCCTCTTGGCCTCCACGAGTTACATTGGAATTGATTCAGAGGTGAGCGTGAATCCCAATTACAAAGAAAACAAAAGAATTTTGGGAAGCCGCCCTTATCGATGATCCCTCGCAAAATGTTGATGACCTTCAAATCGCGGCAAATCTTCCATTTATTTTCGTAATATTTGATTTTTTCCATTATATCATTCAATGTTTCATAGCTTTCTTTCATGTTGATACCCATTGCTAGCGGAATGGAAGGTTTTCGGTTCGACACATGCAACAACACTGCTTTCAAGCTTGAAACAGAACCATCAATAAATAATCTCCACTCACTAGCGATGTAGTTCATTCCCATTTTTACCACCAAAGCTTTTATATCGGTGCAGTAAGCGAACGAATTGTCATCATTTAGAGTGTAGAGCATCTGAAATTCAGCTTGTCGTTTGCGGTACGCCGTAGAGTTAACATTAGCATGTGTGAGTTTTCTTTGCTTTAAAAAAGCTGCCAAAAATATTGCAAGTCGCTGCGATAATCCCAATATGGCCACAATGAAATCCATTTCCATTTGTGTTATTAGTTGTGGTCCATCTCTTCCCTGTTGGGGCTCATAATCGGTATCAAATGGATCTTCATAAGTAACACCACTTGCTGTACTCATTGCTGTAAATTCTGTAGTACGATCTGGAGTTGGCGGCCTTGGTGATACAAAATTTTCAGGTGCAAGCACTGGTAGTGTGGCTGTTGCAGTTGCTTTATAACTTTTGTTCCTCTCAGAATGTCGATTTAGACGACATGTGTAATTTACGCATGCATAGCAACTGGTTGCATCATGATCACCTGGGCGATTAATCCAGTTTACCGGCTTACAATACTTCATAGTACCTCTGCCTCCACTCAACCATGCCATGAGATTGTTATAACATTGGCGACACACTGTATTAGGTGTGTAATTTTCACCGGTCAAGTCCACTTCGTCGAAAAACAATGTATATGCTCTTTTGAATTCACTAGTTAAAAGATTCTTTTCCTTCTGAAATCTTGTAGATGTTTTTTTCTGGTTTGATGACCGCAAACGTAGCAAAATAAATCAATATTTTCACACTGCATATTGAAATTGTCAGTTGCCTATGTTGTGTGCGAATTATACTGTAGCACTTTCACTTTTTTTACTTTCACTTTCACTTTATAACTTTCACCGCTGAGCTCTCGTTGACGTCGCGCTGTGTAATGCCTCGATGTGAGCGTCGTGTCGCTTTTATATTGTGTGCTGCGTCCCTTGTTGCGTGTGCTGAGCTTACTGCATTGCCTGTGCTGCTGCTGTCGGTGCATGATCGCGTGATACCTAAGCGCTACCTAAACGGTGTTAACCCTTGGACAAACACATGGTTCTGGCCAGGCATATTTCATTTTTTGCTACCTATGGACCTGAACAGAAGAAAAAGGTAAAAAAATGAAATTAAAAAATTTTCGGCAAATTTTTCACTTTTGCGTGCTACCTAAACAGAGTTAAGAATCATCTCTAGGAAGTTTATATGTTCTAGAAATTTGTTTATTGAGATCTTAGGTAAATTTTTGTAGTTGATAGTTTCCTTGAATTTTGAACGGTTTGCTACCTATGGACCTGAACACGGGAAAAAAGGTAAAAAATCGAATTTTTTTAAGTTTTTTGCGATTTTGATCTGGAAGGTGAAGTTTTTTTGATTTTATATGTTCGCAAATTCTGAACGGTTTGCAAGATATGAGCCTGAGAAAATGATCACATTTTTACGAAAATGATACCGAGGCCCCAAATCTTTGGCGGCCCATAAAAAAAAATGCATGACTTTGGGAAAAATTGGGAAACACGGGTCTTTTTTTTTAGTCTTTTATCACGTAGTGGTGTCCGTATATGGTTATTTTTTTTCGTGTTGCACTGTGTTATTCACCATCTTCTCAAGAGGGCACATGCTGTTTCCGTACGACCATTTCTCATTCGGATGCGACGAAAAAGTAGTCAAACATAATTTTTATTTCGATTCTGTTGTTTAAATTTGGAAATAGAATATAATAAATAATAAAGCATATCGCTTTTGACTTTTCTTCACAATACAAAAGGTAAAAACGGATGGTAAAGTAGTTTTTTCAATGGTTTTTGTTTCCAGGTTAATTGCCCATTTCCACCATAGATACGCCATCTAGAAAATTTCCCTTTACTTTCAAATCCACCACTTATCTTTCACAATCTATGGTTTTTTATTTACCTATGCTATAATCAACTATATTGTTTAATTTTGCTTCGGTTTGTGTCTAGACTAACGGCTTGGATCATAGAGTGAGAAATTTACTAGATGTCTCACTTATGTTGGGAAATTTCTTGTTTAATGTTAAGTTTTCTAGATGGAGCCTGTAACCAAAATTTAGTATATATTGTAGATTTGAACACAATAAAAAGTAAATTTGGAAAAGCCAAAGTAAAATAAGTTTAAAAGAAGAAAATATTCTCAAATATGTGCATTTTCTTAAAAAAAGTAAATTTTTTCAAAAAAAAATAACTATTCATATTCTTAAACAAAGTACCTTTTCTCAACAAGGTAAAGAAAAAATACCTTTGCTTAAAAAAGTACCTTTGCTTAAAATAAGTAAATTTTCATACAAAAAGTACCTTTTCTTAAAAAAGGTAATTTTTTTAAAAACGTAAATTTACTTACAACAAATTCCCTTTTCTAAAAGAACGACCTTTTCTTTAAAGAGAAAATTTTTGGTGAAACACAATAACTTTTCTTAAGATATTCTTGAAAAAAGAACCAATTCTAAATAAAATTTCCATTTCTTAAAAAGACAACATTTTCTTCAAAAAAAATACTTTCTCGTAAAAAAATACCTTTTTTAAAAAATTCCTTTCCTTAAAAGTACCCTTTCTTAAAAATAAAATAATATCTTTTCTTTTATTTTCTTGAGATATGTAGCCTTTCTGAAAATAAGTGCACTTTCTTAAAAAATTACAGCAGACAGTTGTCCGAGGCCTTCGGCCACGGACTGTCCCTGCAGGCTGTGTCAGAGACACGGCCATTAAGTTTAACGTAGAATACGCCATCCGATAAGACAGAAAACATATATAACAATAAATTCATTTGCTTATATTATTTATCATTCCCTTTTCTAAAAGAACGACCTTTTCTTTAAAGAGAAAATTTTTGGTGAAACACAATAACTTTTCTTAAGATATTCTTGAAAAAAGAACCAATTCTAAATAAAATTTCCATTTCTTAAAAAGACAACCTTTTCTTCAAAAAAAATACTTTCTCGTAAAAAAATACCTTTTTTAAAAAATGCCTTTCCTTAAAAGTACCCTTTCTTAAAAATAAAATAATATCTTTTCTTTTATTTTCTTGAGATATGTAGCCTTTCTGAAAATAAGTGCACTTTCTTAAAAAATTACAGCAGACACTAAAACTAAACTATACTTAAAAAAAAATACATTCTATAAAAAATAAATAATTCTTAAAAAAAAGTTTTAAATTATCGTATTATCGTATTTTTCAACAGGCGCCTTAGAAGTACTTTTTTTTTAAGAACAGGTACTTTTTGAAGAAGTGACACTCTTTTTAGCAAAAGAAAGAAAAGAAACGGTATTATTTTATTTTTAAGAAAAGGTACTTTTAAGAAAAGGAATTTTTGTAAGAATGGGCATTTTTTTGAAGAGGTTTTTTTAAGAAATGGGAATTTTTTTAGAATTTGTACTTTTTTCAAGAACAGAGTAGGTACATATCTGACAAAAAAGGTACTCTTTAAGGAAAAAGTAGTTTTTTAAGAAAAATCAATTTGTTGTAAGAAAATTTACTTTGATAAGAAAAAATACTTATTTAAAAAAATTACTTTTTTTAAGAAAATTTGCTTTTTGTAAGAAAATTTACTTTTTTTAAGCAAAGATATTTCTTTGAGATAAGGTATATTTTTTAAGAAAAGGTGCTTTGTTTAAGAATTGAATAGGTATTTCTTTTTATAAAATTTAACGTCCTTTTTTAAACTTCTTTCTCTTTCGCTTTTCTAAATTTACTTTTAATTTGTTACAGGCCCCAACCAAGAAAACTTCCCATTAAACAAGAAACTCAGACACAAACCAAAGCAAAAGTACTCCATTTAGTTGATAACATAGATAAAGTAAACTAATAGATGAAGCACAAGTGTTGGGAAAATTTAAGTATAATGGGTAATTTTCTAGATGTCGTTGAAAGCAATACATGGGAAATTTTTTTGTTCCCAAACAAAAAGTAAAAAAATATGACATTAAAATTCTAAAATTTTACATCAAAAGAAAAAATTATGTTCAATAAAAATATTACTTCGAAACAAGAATACAACACGTTACTTAAAGTAGAATTTCTCATGGCAATCGAATTGCAAACCCATGACACCACCGACTTAGTCCTAATAAAGTGGTACTTCCTCCAGTTCAGCTACCATTGCTTGTTGAGGTTTTGGAATCTGCGACCACAGAAATTAACTTTAAAAAAATTTCCCACAATTTTGAGTAAACGTCAGTGAGAATTATGGGAAACTTCAGCGAAAGTGACACTAGTACAGGACAGCGCCTAGTGAACAAAATTGACAATGGGCGCGCTATATCTATTATTTCCTTTATCTACGCTATCAACTCTATCGTTTACTTTTGCTTTGGTTTGTGTCTAGACTAATGACTTGGATTATAGAGAAAGAAATTAACTAGATGTCTCACATATGTTGGGAAATTTATTGTTTAATGGGAAGTTTTCTAGGTGGAGCCTGTAACCAATATTTAGTATATATAAGTATTGTAGTTTTGAACCCATTAAAAAGTAAATTTATAGAAAATATTACCTTTTCTTAAAAAAACATTAGCTTTTAAAAAAGAAGTACCTTTCTTCCAAAAATTACCTTTTCGGGAAAATATAATACATATTCTTACAAAAGGGGCCTCAAAATATACTTTAAAAAAAATACTCTATAAAAAAAAATTCGTAAAAAAGTTTATCATTTTACAAAAAGTATCTTTTCTTAAAGATCCATTTAAATTATCGTATTTTTCAACGGGCGCCTTATGCGTGTTGGAACTAACTAGTACATAATATAGTTTATAGCGAAAGAAACTTCGGTCCAACCGGGTGCCCCCGGAGGTCCTTTAGGTCCTTTTTGTAAGAATACGTATTATATTTTATCGAAAAGGTCCTTTTTTAAAACGAAAAGAAAAGAAAAGGTATTATTATATTTTTAAGAAACGGATTTTTTGTAAGATAAGGTATTTTTTAAGAGAAGGTATTTTTTTTGAAGAAAAGGTTTGTTTAAGAAATGGGAATTTTTAGAAATGGTACTTTTTTCAAGAATACGTAAATTTTTAGGAGTACGTACTTATCTCAAGAAAGGTTTTTTTGTTTCAAAAAAAAGGTACTCTTTAAAGAAAAGGTAGAGTTTTAAAAAAACCAATTTGTTGTAAAAAAATGTACTTTGTTAAGAAAACTTAAAAAAAAAAAAATAAATGGTTTCCCATTACATCCCATGAAGGGACCGGGGAGAACTTCTCACAATCACTGAGCTGTGCGCTTTCCGGTTTTCTCTCACTGATTGGGACCTACAGTTTTACACCGATTCCGAACGGTATTTTGAGAAGCTTTTTCATGGCTATATACTCGATAGTGTCGCCGTCACTAAGCGAGGTGACCGTCGCCGAAAGAAATTTTAAGGTGGTTGGAGCAGGGATCGAACCCAGCATCTCCTGTACAAGAGGCGCGCACACTACCCATTGCACCACCGACGGTCATGGTTTAAATTACTTTAAGAAAAATTTCCCACAATTTTGAGTAAACGTCAATGAGAATTATGGCAAACTTCAGTGAAAGTGACATTAGTACAGGACAGCACCAAGTGAACAAAGTTGATAATGGGTGCGCTATATATATTATTTCCTTTATCTATGGTTGATAATACTGGGTTGTAGCAATCTTTCCCCCATCCCGATACACGTATATTTTTGTTAACCCCTCTACATGAATCCGCTGTCAGGACCTTTTTTGTGTTCCACAGTGTTGTTTGATGAGTAGTGTGACATGGTGCGCCATCCTGTTGAAACCAAAGATTATACAAATTCATATTTTCCATTTCAGCACATAAAAAGTCTGTATTCATGGCTCTTTAGCGCTCTTCGTTGACGGAAATGGCTTTTCCAGCAGCACTTTCGGAAAATGTGCTAATGACGCAACCACTCCAAAATCCGTACCAAACTGTCACTCTCTGTGGATGCATTTGCTTCTCGACAATGACGTTCGGTCAAATTCGAAGTCTGATTAGAGTTTGCAATATACTGATTGATAGTCAAAATTTCGAACACAAAAAATTTATCAATGTCAAAATAACATATGGTTTAAAATATACCTTTATTTGGACCACCCGTTATTTTACTTTTTGAAGGAAAATAATCAAATACGCACAAACATTACAATGTTTTCAGAGAAACATATATATAATAATAACAATAATAATAATGTAATAGGAACCATATTCCAAACATGTGTATGATAGTTTGTACTGACATTATAATTATGTGCAAAACCTTCCGCAACAGTGGGTGTAAGTAGGAAAGCAATGTGTAACTAGCGACAACCAATCACTCTGCACAATCAATAAATGTCTTCGGTTAGTAACTTGTGTGAATACACACCGCAGTGGCTTAACGGGCTAGACGCTGCTGAAGATGATGCTTCACAAACATCGACACGATCGTCCAGCGAATGTGAGTTTGAATCCCTCCCGCGGCATTTACATTTTTTTCACTAACCGGAGAAAAGATGATCTCTTATAGCCTTGAAGGAAATTACAACTTTAAACATAACGAGGATCTAGGACAACTAAATTTGAAACATATGGTAGGTCCAAACCAAAACAGAACGAGACAACTACAATTAGAATAGTTCGTTCTATAAATAGAACTTTCAAAACTTCTGCATCAGTGGGTGTAAGTAGGAAAGCAATGTGTAAGTAGCGACAACCAATCACTCTGCACAATCAATAAATGTCTTCGGTTAGTGACTTGTGTGCATACACACCGCAGTGGCTTAACGGGTTAGACGTGGCTTAACGGGCTAGACGCTGCTGAACATCGAAACGATCGTCCAGCGAATGTGAGTTCAAATCCCACCCGCGGCATTTACATTTTTTTCACTACCAGGAGAAAACATGATCTCTTATAGCCTTAAAGGAAATTATAACTATAAATGGTTTCCCATTACATCCCATGAAGGAATCGGGGTGAAAGCTTCTCGCTTTCTAGTTTTATACTCATATTTAAAATTATATTTGTTCGTTGTGTATAACTATCGAAGTATTTAAATTAAAGAGTTTTTCAGAATATAATTTATTTGAACTAGATTTCTGATCAATTAAAGTAAAGAGTTTTTCGAAATATAATTTATTTGAACTAGATTTCTGTTTTGTAACTATAACGAACTTTTTGTTTGCTTTTTCAGAAACTTTGAAAAATGAGTCAAACTAGCAGCACCCGAATTTTGAACGATCGTATTCATGCGAAACGGAGTGAATATGCGAGTACTTGTATGCGGGCATTGTACTTAAAAAGTAACAAAAATACAACAAAAAAAAACGAAACGAAACAAAAATCAAAGTAGCACGTGTGGCATGAGTTTTGGCTCTTGACTGAACATGCCACCAAACACAAATTCCTTAAAGCAAAAGCACAGAAAAAAACTAACAAAGCGACGACTCATATTGAAAGTGAAAGTATTTATTACAATTTGATGTTTAGTAAAGTTTACTTGGAATGCGATGCAAATATTTGCACAGTACTCGAGTTTGAGTTCGAGTTTCTTTGTCTTATTTGGTCAGTGGTGAATATTTTCTTTCTCAGTTAATAAAGAAATGCATTGAAAATTCAGTCATGCGGCCTGTGCTAATATTTGAGTTTCCAATTGCATGTAAATTTAAATATTCATTTATAAAGTTCATCATAATTAGGCAAAGGTGTAAAAACGCAACGAAACAATTTGCAATGTTTTCTCAACAGCGCGCTGTCATTAACTTTTTGTTGAAGTTGGTAATTTTTCGTAGATCCATTTATACGAGACAGGGGGAAATTAAATTAAAGATCAGACACAATACCACCCCCACCTACTACCCACTGCACTATGGGTGTGTGTTTTAGTGTTTGTGTTGTCACAACAAACAACATACCACTCACCACAGCTCTCGCCCTATATAGACCGGTTATGAGATCACAGAGTGTTGGTTAGCCATGTTTCATATTTGGCTAACATTTTATTGTTTGTTTTTTTGTTAGTTTTTTTTATATTTCTATTGTGTTTTTTCTTCATCTGTTGGTTATGAAAACCCGGTTGCATTAGACTCGAAACTTTTGAAAAGTGTATAAAATAAAAATAAAAATAGAAATAGAAAAATAAAACTACAACTAAAAAGAAGTGGAACGAAAATGCCGCATTCAATTTTATAAAACGACAATGCAAGAGTTTATAGAAACAACAATAAGAATGGTAAGAAAACGGGGTAACCGACATAAGCAGACCAAGCACAAAGTTAACAATTGCAACTTAAACTCAAACTGGCACTTGCATTAACGTGGCTGCAAAAGTACTCAGTCGTACATTCCCCATAGAAACACACAATTATTGCAGAAATGGTGCAAACAAAAGTGCAGTCTTAAAAAAAGTTATGCTCTACACACACATTGAATGAATGCATTCACTTTTGGTTTTTTTCCATTTAACTCCTTTAAAGTTGCAAATAACAACAAAATCTAACTAACCATTAAGATTTTGATCAATTTAGTAATAAAATTGAAGTAGAAATGTTTGTAGATTTCTTTGACAAAGCGAGTAAACCATTTCTTGATTATATTAAAAGAATTTCTCTGTTAATATATGAACTCAATGACTGCGAGTACTTGTGATAACAAAAGACTTAAGACACAAACTTGATTCCAGTGGATGTTCATAGTTACGCTCATGTGGCTTTCAAACTGCAATTGTTGCGTTGTTGTTTAATGAAGTTTGAATTGTTAATATTAAATACGGAAATTTAACAATTAATTTAAAATAATGTCCGTTAAGTTGGATTTGTTTTCTTTCGGGAGCTTTAACGGAAAACTTCTGTTATTTTTAGATGTTATACTTCATGCTGAGCACTACAGAGATGTAATACATGATTTTGTTTTGCCAGGAATGAACGAATTTGAGTTCATCAAGTTGAGGTACCAGCGAAACAGCATTACTTGAAAATGTGGCATAACTTAAAAAAATACACATAAAATAATTAACCGTTTTCCTATTGCTATTTGTTTTGCTGATAGTCCAAATATAACTTGACTCTAAATAAACTTAATGAGGTAAGAAGAAACCTCCGTGGTGGCACAAGGATCTGCAATTTAGTAAGGGTAAATTATCAAGGACTGGGCGAAACTGAAATGTGAACGAATTAATGGTCTGTTCTCGGAACTCGAATGAAAAGCTAAGCGAACGAAAATCAGTCACTCACATTCGGTTCAACATTTGTTCGCAAATGTCATCAGATTTGAAACAGAAGAACCGAAATTTATACTGAAATGTTTAGATAAATTTTACATTTTCATTCGACTTAATATGACAAGATTGTGGACCCAAATCAATTTTCTTTCGACTACACCATTCCCAACTACAATTATAAAAAAGTTAATGGGAATTTAAAAATTCTCTTTGAAATGAAATATATTCCCAATTGAAATTTTAAAAAACTTAATTGAAACTTAAAAATTCAGCTTGGAATTTTAAATACAGCAATTGAAATTGTAATACATCAATTGGATTATAAACTTTAGATTTGAAATTTGAAAAACATCAATTGAAATTTAAAAAAACTTCAATTGAAATTTCAAATACATCAATTGAAATTTGCAACACATCAATTGAAATTTAAAAGACACAATTGAAATTTAAAAGATATCAATTGAAATTTTAAAATCTAATACATCAAATCGGTTAATAATTTTTAAAATCCAAGTTTCGGTTAATAATTTTTAAATTCAAATTTCAATTAATGTCTTTTAAATTTCAATTGATGTTGATTAAATATCAACTGATGTGTTTCAAATTTCAAATAGAAATTCTAAATTCCAATTGTGTATTTTAAATTTCAATTACAATTTTCAAACTTCAATTGATGTTTTTCAAACTGAAATTGATATTTTTTAATTCCAATTGGAATTGGTGTAAAATCCGAGCGAAAGCTTTCGTTCGAGATCGAGGAACAGGCTGTAAAACTTATAAGCAAAAGTTAAGATATTAAAGAAGAAGGACTTGGCAGCAATTCTGTGATGCCATTGAAAATGCTTCTGAGACTACTGTCAAGTCCTCGTGACGACTTTCACGGCTCTGGGATACGTGAAAGTAACGGGTGCTCCAAATACCTGTATCTGTTTATATACCATGTTATTTTGACACTGATAGATTTTTTCTGTTCGAAATATTGATTATCAGTCAGTATTAAAACTCCGTGGGCCAAAATGAGTATCTTTACACGTGATCAACTTTGGGAAATATTGAAAACTTATTTTCAAGTTGAGTGCAATGTTGACCGCAACTGTGCGTTTGTTGAAAATAAGTTTTGGTCCAAAATGAAGAACCTACCGCGCGTACTATACACAAGTTTGTGCAAAAGGTTTGGACAGGTTTGCCAGTGGTCAACAATCATGGACCCCGTCGCCTTACGGTGGTGCAATGGGTAGTGTCAGCAGCTCTTGTACATGAGACGTCGGTTCGATCCCTGCTCAAACCACCTTTCAAATACGGTTACCTCGCGTATTGATGGCGGAGTATTTAGCCCTGATAAGGCTTCTTACAATACCGTTCGAAACCGGTGTAAAATTGTAGGTCGCTGTCAGTGAGTGTAAAACTAGAAAGCGCACAGATCACTGGTTGTGAGAAGCTCTCCCCAATCCCTTCATGGGATGTAATGGAAAACCATTGTTTGTTGTTACAGTACGGTGAGTACCGACGAAAATGAGGCTGCTTTAGCCGAAAGTGTGCAACTCAATTCAAGAACATTGACTCGCCATCGATCTCATATACTTGGCATTTCGCGCATCAGCATGATGAGAATTTTGCACGTAGATCTCGAATTATTCGCTTACAAGGTCCAATTGGCTCAGCAATTGACGGCAAAAAAAGCATCTTTTCTAACGATGCACATTTTCGTCTCGTATTCTATGTCAACAAACAGAATTACCACATCTGGGGTTCGATAAACTCACACGTCATTGTCGAGAAGCCAATGCATCCTCAGATAGTGGATTTTGGAGTGATTGCATTATTCAGTCAACGGCGTGCTTTTTATGGGCTGAAATGGAAGATATGAACTTGTAGAATTTTTTTTGAGATTTTGATAGTTTTAGTTAATGTATGAGAAATTCATACTACAAGTTTACAAGAGCAGGTTGGTTTTTGTTGGAATAACAGTCAATTCAATTAAGCACACTCACTGGCATGACTAGTTTCGCACTCCGTGACAAGTTCATCATCAGATGCCTAACTACTGCGCCTGAATAGATACTATCGGTTGATCATCAAACTGAATTATGCAATTCACATATGCGAATTAGTATCGATCGAAGAGCCCTAAGCATTAACACACACTGAAATCCCTAATCTTTGGTTTGAGCTGGATGTGCGCCATCACATCTCCCAACAAACAATCGATATTTTGCGCACTAAGTTCGGTGATTATCAACTGTCATGGTGATGTTAATTGGCCGTCTCTGAGCTGCGATTTGGCCACTTTAGACTTTTTCTTGTGGAGTGCCATTAAAGACCGATGCTATGAAACGATCCACATCCTTAAGGTTATTATAATCTGAGAAACTCATGAGATACAACCAGAAACCGTCAAGAAAGTCTTGGGAAATTGGACTATAAAGTGGAGTTACTGTGAATCCAGCCGCGACAGCCACATGAATGAAATCGTGTTTCATAAATAATGGGAATATTTTTTAACTGCTAATAAAGCCATAAAGCTGAGAAGGGAGGAAACCAACTATTTAGGAGAGAAAAAATGGCAGTGGGAGCAGAGAGAGAGAGAGAGAGTGAAAAGACCGAAATGTGCAGGATGAACAACGAACCCCGAAAATTTTTCCAGAGGGTTAGATGATCGAATAACGGGTCGCATAATGGGCAGCCCTCCTGCAAAGACGAGAATGGGAATCTGGTGTGTGCTTAGAATAAGGAGAGACCATTTTCAGGACTGCTAGTCCACATGCATCAACTTATATGCAGTATATGGTTGGGGAATCTATGCCTGACGATTGGAGTCTTAGTGTATTATGTCCTGTATTCAAAAAGGGTGATCCGTGTGTGTATTCCAACTATCGCTGAATCAGTCACGCTACACCAAATCCTGAAAAAGACCCACGAAAAGCAAATCGATATATTGCATATTTTTCCCAATTACAAAGTGGCTTTCGTTAGCCCCATTCGGGGAAAATTGTACGAAACTATGTCAGAACTTTGGATTCCGGCAAAACTGATCCGCCTCTGTAGAATGACGCTGACCAAAACCAAATCAGCAGTGAAAGTTGGGAAAGACCTCACTGAACCATTCTGTACCAAGCGACGACTTAGACAAGGCGACACACTTTCGTGCAATCTCTTCAACATCTTAATGGAGATAATAATGAGAAAAGCTGCAGTAAATAAGAACAAGACCATTAACACGAAAAGCCATATGTTGCTGGCGTCTGCTGGCGACATGGACATCATTGCTGCCCTACTTACTAAGAACGACTCAACTCAAAAATATTTAAAAAAAAAATATTTTTTTTAAGCTCAAGTTAGCAATATTTTGCATCGTCCGTTATGGTTGGAAATTGCGGCAAAACTACATAAATGTTATTAATTTCATTATAAAAAAAACAACGGGTTTCTTATTACAAATGAAGATCCAAGCAGAATTCAGAAATCTGCTTCTCCTGAAAAATTTAGGAAAGTGGACTTAAGTCCTTCTTGATAAGCACGGCAGATTGACGGCGAAATTTGCGAGAGGTTACTGCAGTATTTTCAAGAATTGGAAAAGAATCAGCGTAAATGGGTCTTACTGTTAATGTGGGCAAGCCAAAATTGGTAGTGTCAATGACTAGACAAACCTCTCGACTTGGTCCGCACTTGAACGTTGACAACCGATTTAATTTTGAAGTGGTAGATGAATTTGTCTACCTTGGATCCGCCGTGAACAAGGACAACAACGTCAGCCTGGAGATAGATAGGAGAATTTTGCTTGCAAATAAATGCTATTTTGTACTCAGCAAGCAGTGTAAGAACAAAGCCCTCTCTCGACGGACAAAGGTCCATCTATACCAGACTCTCATTTTACCAGTCCTGGCATATGGCTCCAAAACTTGGGTCATATCGCCAGCGGATGAAAAACACCTGGGAGTATTCGAGAGGAAAATTCTCCGTAAAATATATAGTCCTGTTAAGGCAAACGGCGAGTACCGACGTCATTAGAACCAAGAGCTATATGATTTATATTCTGACGTGGACAATAAATGATATTGAATTTTGGCCGATGGAAGTCGATTCTGAACCACTGTGCGCCGTTGCAAAAGACAAATCAATTTAATCATCCTAAATTAAGCTGGCTACATCAATACTATTCGAGCAATAAATGCCTGAAATTTTTTTTTACTTCCAATGAAGGCGTGTATATCCAAACAAACTTGTGCATCAAACTTAGGACTTAGGAAATGCTATAATGAAAATATTTAGCAGAGTTTACTTATGGTGATTCAAAAGAAAGGAAGTGTCTCAGACATGCATATGAAAAGCAACCTCGTTGAGATCAACTTTATTGTAGTTGAATTTTTTGCCGTAGTTTAGATTTCACTGCTTCCATATCCATTTATTTTAGCCATAATTCATAATCACCATCAACACGTTTGCCACGCACACACCAATGCCAATGTAGTAAATAAGTCATGGTGCAGAAACTAGTTCAACTAGGAAATGTTTAACCAATATAAAGAAGAAAAAACTAAAAGAAATTTTCAATAAACATAATCTCAGAGACACAAACTTTATAAAAAAAAAAAACAAAATCAACATAAATGTTTAATATTTATAACAGACAGAGACACAAAAAAAATAGACAACTTTTACATTCGAAAAAATAAAATAAAATTGAAGCAGGAAAAATGTAGGAAGTCTAAAAACCTAAAATGCAAGTGCTATAAACTCTTCACTAAGCCATGAACCATAATAAATTTAAAATCACAGAGACAAACAATAAATCTTTGAGGTGAATACAAAGTTATGATAGATTTTGTATTTAACAGAAAAAAATATTGTACATTTATGGTGGCATTGTAATTCAAGTTTGTGTCTTAAGTCTTTTGTTTTATATTTTATAAAAACAACGACAATAAAGCTAAAAACAACTAAGTACTATTTGTCTAAAGTTTAACAAAACATTTAACAACCCATCATAGTTCGTTTATCGATGAATAATTAATTTTTTTTTGCACTCGACGTTTTCTCTTTGCTCATCTTTTCATTGCAGTTCTAGTAAATAAAAACTTACAGGGTCATCTTGGACGTCATTGAATGACGTCTTTGATTGAATATATCTACTATAGGTACAATAACTTCACATACCTTGTAATTTTTTCCATCTGCCAAACACTCGCGATGCATCGTATCGCCGGCTGCAGTTATTTCAGTTATTTTCATGTGAGGCTCCAGTGTGGATTCAGCATTTGTAGTCAACGATGGCGTTGTACTTGACTCAGAGGCAGTTGTTGTCATGTTTGGCGAGGTGGTTGTGTTGATGGTGGTGTTGGTGTTGTTGATGGTGGTGTTGATGGTGTCGTTGGTGGTGGTGGTGCTGTTGGTGGTAGTGGCGTTGGTCATTTCTTCCTTTGCGTTTTCTCTGATAGCAAAAAAGTCATTGTGTTGATGATGTTGATTATCATGTTGATGTGCATGCGCTTTCCCACTATCCTCATCTTCCATACTAACATTGCTCAAGTCATTTAGTGCTGCATTTTTCTGCTCATTTTCGCCATGCACTCTTTCGGTTGTGACAAAATTATAATGATAGTTCAAATGGGATAAATCATCTTCGGCCGATATGGAGGAGTCAACGGAACGTCCCTCGCCATTGAAGACATAAACAGATGGCATTTCGGGTTTTTTCTCCGTGGTAGAGGTCATATGCTCATGTTCATGATAATCAGGCATGTGCTCATAGCCAGTACCATGATCATGTGTGTGATTATGTGAATCCACTGGCATATGATCATGTGGGTGCTCTTCGTATGAGTGCATGTGTTGTCCTTCAACTATGCTAATTACAGGTCCCGCAGGTGTGGTTGCATTTGTCATTGCTACAGAGCTTTCCTCATAATTCATATTTATGGCTCTAGCCCTACCTTCATTCGTTTCATTTTGTATTACGCCACCAAAGGCTGGTTTGGCTGTTGCCTCATTCTCATGGCTGATGACAATTTCATCAGTGTGTGTCTCCCCAAATGCTCTAGGTTTCGGAGTGGTACCTAAGAGTGTGGAGGATGATAAAGCATCTACAGAATCCTCGGTACTAGACAGCATTTGATAGTCTTCATGCTCAGCCAAACGATCGTGATTTTCCGACAATATATGAGCATGATAAGGATCCTCATTTTCTTCAGAAGATTTCGAAGAATTATCCTTATCCTTATCATGCGATTCTTCGCTTTGACTAGCAGTTATTAGGGTAACAGGATGTCTGAAATTATTGAGATCCTTGACATCATCTTCTACTTCGGCGGAAATTTGATTGTTACTACTTTCATCGTGGGATTTCCCCAATGTGCTCATATCTGGCATAAACATAGTGGTGGCATTACCTTCAGGCATCCTGCGATCATTAATATGTTGAATATGTTCCACAACATCATTATGATAATGTTGGTGTGGATGTTCTTCAGCCATTTTAAAAGTGGTTTGTTCTTCGGATTTCATTTCGGTTGTTGTCATCATTTTATTTTCAATTCCATTTACGATTTTACTATGTCCATCCAAGTTTAGAGTGGTGGTAGTTGTGGGCTCTGTGGTGGTAATTGGTTCAATTGTTGTCATTGGCAGTGAAGTTTCTCCCTCATTAGTGGTCTCAATTAGACGATTTGTTTCCGTAGTTGAGGTGATGATATTTGTGGTTAAAGGCACAACAGATGATGATGAAGGGGAAGAGGAAGAGGATGAGCCAGTGTCAGAGTTGAAATAAGACATTGTGGATTGCTCTTGGTGTGGCAAAATGACTGGCGGCATCATTGTGGTTTCCATTGCCATATGTGGTGGCATTGTGGTATCGAATGTCTTCAGTAATGAATCTGCAATAGAAAATATTCATCAAATTTCATACTAAACAATAGTTGTTATTTTGGTAGTGTTGAATTATAACTAACAGAGGATGAGTTGGCAAAAAAAAACGAAACTAAAAAAAGGTAAAAATTTAAAAATTACAAAACAATGCGTGTTACTGTTTTTCGATCGTTCATGCTAACTTCAACTTTTAGGGTGAGGGTATTGTATATATTTACTATAAATATGTAATGTTCTTTTGTTGGCTGTATGGCAAATGTTTGCCAATCAGAGTCTGAAGTTCGTTTCTTAAGTCTTTTGTTTTGCCATCAACATATACGACTTTACAATTCACAATCCAACTCAATTACTTTCCAAGCCAAGTCAATAACCTTTAATAATACTTTGTACACATTTTGTTGTTGTTTTTTTTTTATTTTTTTGGTGTTAAGTAATTAATAGAATGTACATGCGAATATACACAAACAAAAGACCCCACGTACACATGTTATTAACAGCTACAAAAATGGAAATCTTGTTGGAGCTCTAATGAATCGGTGACACAATTTATTATTTATTTTTTCGGTTTTTTATCAAAAAACGGTTAAGTTCTTTTCACTTGGCAGAAAGTAGCAAAACGCTTTGCCAATAAAGCTGTCTGCTATATATGAAATCATAAAGCATAGAACTCAAGTCATACAAAGCTAATACATCGACAGTTAGTTGTGTTCTTTTCTACTTCATACACACGTTCGTTCATTCATTGGAATACTGTACTCAAAATTTTTGTTAGAAAAAGGAGCGAATATAATCGGTTTCATGTACATGTAAAGTCATTATGTCATTATGATTTCATGTGCTGTTTTTGTTGTTCTGTTTGAAATCAACAGCAATATAAGCAACAGCAACAAATGAAACAATAACAACAACACTAACAAATAAAACAACAGCAACAACAACACCAAAATTTAGCAGCAACCCCAGCTACAACAATTTAAAAAACAACAACAGCAACAACACCACCACCACCACTAACAACATCAACACCAACCATATAATCATGATAGCATATATGTTTGCATCCTATAGTTTGGTGGTATAATTCCATTAAAGTTCCCTAAAAGCAAACGAATTCCTAAGAAAAGCTCCACCAAAATCACACAAACACACACACACAAAAAATAAGAAAATAACAAGGCAATTGATGGAGCGACAAACTTCCAAAACAAAATATATTTTTGAAGATTCCCAGGCTTCTTGCTTGTGGGCTTAAAGATAAACATAAACACACTCATACAAAAGTGCACACTGAGACTGAATCACTGCAAAACAATTCTTGGAACTTTGGAAAAGGTATTTTTCATAATGAAACAAATAAAAACAAACAACAACACACAGAGTCTGGCAATATTAAGATTTTATACATAAAAAAATACATTGTATGAACAAAATTGTATTGATATTGATCTCAACTTTAAAGTCAGCTTATATTTGCATAACATCACTATTTAAAAAAATTGTTACCTGGACTTAAAATTTAAAAAAAATATATGTTCTGAGTGGGATAGAATATTTTTCATATTCGCATACGGGCGGATCAATAAGGCCGTGACTTTTTGAATGAAACACAGTGTTTTTAAAAAAAGAATTTATTTTTCAACATAATCTCCTTTTAGCTCAATACACTTAGTCCAACGCGAGAGAGAACGTGGGTTGGATCCCTGCTCTGACCACCTTAAATTTCTTTCGACGGCGGTCACCTCGCTTTGTGATGACGACACTGTCGAGTGTTTAGCCATGAAAAAGCTTCTCAAAATACTATTCGGAACCGGTGTAAAATTGTACGTCCTAATCAGTGAGTGTAAAACTAGAACGCGTACAGTTCATTAGCTTCTGAGAAGCTCTCCCTAATCCCTTCATGAGATGTAACGGGAAACCATTTTTTTTAACAATCGTATATATTCCAACTTTATATGCAATTTATATACAGTGGGTCACAGTGAAAATGGTGCACTTGTGACCAAACACTTTAAAGTGTGAAAAGTATAAGAATCCATATTAAACGCAAACGAAAGGAGGCTGAATTAGTTAGTTTATTGTATTTAAATAATAATTACATTAAAAATTTTATTATTTCAAAAATATGTTACATGAAAATTAAGATTAACCGAAAAAATCGAAAAATTCATGTCACAGTGAAAATGGTCCAGGTAGGTTTATGTTTCTTAAATACAATATAAATAGAAAAATCTGTCGAATAACTGAATTAAGGCGAGTTGGAATTGATTCCACCAGCTTTTTTGTGCATTCTGGGTTTATTTTATCCCATTCCTCCAAAAGGAAATCATTTTTGTTTGAATTTGCCACGTCGATTTCTAGTTTCTGTCACAAATTTTCAATTATGTTAAAATCTGGTAATTGGGGAGGAGTTTTGATTAGTCTGGGACAATGATACAGCAGCCATTGTTTAACAATTCCAGCCGTGTGCTTCGGATCATTGTCCTGATAGAAATGAAAACTGTCCTTCATGACGAGATTTTCTGCACTTTGTTTCATATTATTTTTTAAAATATCTAAATATTGCATTTTATTAATATTCCCTTCCACAAAGTGCAATTTTCCAACACCAGCAGCCAAACAAGCACCCCAGATCATCACATGCCCACCACCATGTTTAACTGTCGGACGGAAATGCTTAGGGTTCATCTCCTGGTTGGTTTTTCTCCAAACGTTTACTCTGCCATCTGACCAAAAAAGGTTATATTTGCTCTTTTCTGACCAAAAAAGGTTATTTTTGCTCTTTTCCGGAATAAGAAGAAAGCTGAACTGAGAAGAGTATTAATATTAACGCAAGAGTATAAGTGGGCTGGTCTTACAGGCACTTAAATTAATCATAATGCATATATTCCCAGTATAGTCTTAGGACGTTGGGGGAGAAGACGAAGATTCTAGAATAAGATATGGAAAATTGTAAACGATTATATGGACAAATAAAATTTAAATTCTAAATTCTATGAGAAAACTGTAAGCGAATATTTTTATTCTTTGAGCTTACAAATGGCTTCTTGCGTGCAATTCTGCCATTTAATCCGTTCTTTCGGAGGACTCTCCGGATGGTCTCGGCGTTGCAGCTTATATTAAATTGTTTTGTTTATGCCGTAGTTTCGGTGCACTTAACCTTGGATTAATATTGGTTTGGTTAACTATCCACCGTTCTTGACGTTCGCCAAATGACTTTATTTAATTAACTTTCGGCTTATTTATAACTCGGCCTTCACTTTAAAATCGGTGAATGATATTTTCAACAGTTGTGCGGTCTTTGCCAACAATTTGAGCGATTACTCTCTCTGACTTTTTCAATTTTTATAGTGCTTCAGTAATAAAATTTCGCATCTCGAGTATAGTATGGCGACCCATCTTGAAATTTTAAAATAAACAACTGAGGGAATTGTTCAAAACCATGTTTGTTTCAATGCATAAATGTTAGCAAAGCACACAGAAGAAACATGTGAAAATGTTTCATTATTTTTCATAGATTTGTATTGTGGACCATTTTCACTGTGAGATGAATTTTTCTCTTTTTTCGGTTAATCTTAGTTTTTATATAACATATTTTTGAAATGAAAAAATTTTTTAATGTAACTATTATTTAAATACAATAAACTAACTAATTAAGCCTCTTTTCGTTTGCATTTAATATTGATTCTTATACTTTTTACACTTTGAAGTGTTTGGTCATAAGTGGACCATTTTCACTGTGACCCACTGTATGCGAATTGGCATCGATCGAAAATCTCTCAGTTCCAACTCAACCTGACAGTCAATTATTCCAACAACATTTCTACACTTTTGTCCTATCACAATTTAAATCTATCCTGTGTTAATAGCCTCGTCAACATACTTACACGTTGAAAAATATCGGCCCCAGAAACATATTGCAGGAAACATGTTCATGTTTGCCAGCACTATTTTCATGAATTGTAGATCTGCTGTTTTTTTGTTTCTTTGTCTGTCTGCCTCGTATTTGTTTTTAGCGGTTTTAAAAAAACGCCTCATTTGGGTCTAAAAAACATATGTTATAACCTATTAATCATTGTGTTTCAAACATGTTATATTGAATAGCAAACACGATGTTGTTTGTGCACAAGTATAGTATATTTGCGACAAGCGACAAACACGTTATATTTGCATCCAAACATCAAATAAAGACAGATTTTTCAGCGTGTATACAGGGTGTCCCAACAAAAGTGCACGATTTTTGATATTATTTTTTCTCTGGAAGTGGCAATTTGACAGCTATCGTCTGCGATTGTTCCAATTATTAAAAATGGAGCGCTACACAAAAGGAAAACGCGTTATTACTGTAAAAACCTGTTAGAAAAACGGGGAAAGTTACGCTGAGACCACATGCAAACTTCACCCAATTTTCTGTCGTGGAAATGCAACTAATGTATCAACAATTCGAAGAATGATCAAAAAATTTCAAGAAACTGGGTCGATTCTGGCCAGTTTGTATCCGGTACGTCAACGTACCGGTCGGTCTTTCGAAAACATTGCTGCTGTAAACAAGAGGGTCGTCGAAAACCCAGCTACATAAATTAGGCATCGATCACAACAACCTCAAATTTCGCGAAGCAAGGGCATGTGATTAGAGCCGCGGGTGTATTTGCCAGACACTTTTCTTCCACACTTAATCGGAACAGGTACACCTTGTAATGCAATGAATATATCACCACTGGATCAAAAAATATGCATTTCGTTCTTAAACGAAATCGTGCACGTTTATTGGGACACCTTTATAAAAAAAACACCCTTTATAATATAAATAAAATAAAAATTTATAATCTTTATATATATAATTCTAGTGCACGTGTGTTTGTGACTGAACTCCTCCTAAACTTCTGGACCGATTTGAATAAATGTTTTTGTATGCGTTTGGGTGGCTCCCTGGGTGATTTAGATTTACTATTCGGTCCAATTGAGCAAAGGGGCGTGATACCTGCCATACAAACCACAAATTAAAAATCCATTATTTCTGCTCCTGCTAACGGTATTTGAACAAAATTTGCAGGAAAACGTCTGCCGGTCAGCTAGTATAATATAAAAGCATGGGAACACAATTTCACGTGAAACCTAAATGTGGGTAAGTTATTTCTTTATAGACAGTAGAGTATACAAGCTAACCTACACTCAGCTTAAGCTTTGAATGATTTCATAAAACACTTATGACAGATTTTTTATAATAAAACTATTTGTAATAGGTAAATTAGCGTTTACTTCCCAGATTCCAGTAATTTTCAGTTCTTTAAATTCACTTAACGCTGTTTTGCTAAATTTCCTATTAGCTTAAATCAGTCAGACAATTTGTGGTTTTCCACATTCCAAAAAATCTTAGTCACTAAACATTTTTATAGTTTAGATACTATGAATACTCGAACTTTGGAGAATAGTTGCGTTGTAGTCGTACTAATTAGTTAGTGTCAAACGTTTAAATTCTTTGAATACTACAAGAGACATGATAAGAAATAAATACATAATTCAGGTTTAAAAATGAACAGGAAATTTGTTAACTTAATTGATTTGTCATATATAAATAATATTTATAAAGACGTATCAGTTCAATTTATCAGTTAATACCCGTTTAAAAATCCAATAATGGTTAATAAATACTCCATTGGTAATTAAAAACATAATTCCTTCTTAAAAGAATTAGTTTCATTATTTGGTTTAAGATTATTAATTTCTATTATTATTTCAAAATATTTTGGTGGTTTGTCTTCAAGGCAAAAATACCAACTGGATATTATTTTGATGTCTTCCATTTGTATTCGCCCATTGTTTGGTTTCATTTGAAATAATTAAATTATAGCCCTTGCTCGATGTTAAGTGTTGAATAATCTAATTGACTTCAAATATTAATACTAACTCATCTAATAATCTAATTGTGGTTGACCATGAACATGTGCAAACTTGTAAAAAATTCAAGTTTTTTTCGCTTTGAATTCTTGAATGTACTGTGTACATATTGGATTTTGATTCGAGTAAAGTTGTTAAATATCAAACTGAAGGTCACATAAAAATAGATACATATGGATGAAGTTATAAAGAAGGGGTTTAGAAAGTCATTACTTGACATCAGTTCAATGAAATACAACTTACCAATGACAGCATATAATTTTCAAATTTACATCAACTCGAAATGTGCGTAAAGTTTAAATAAAAAATAAAATAAATGGTTTCCCATTACATCCCATGAAGGGACTGGGGAGAACTTCTCACAATTATTGAGGTGTGCGCTTTCCAGTTTTCACTCACTGATTGGGACCTACAGTTTTACACCGATTCCGAACGGTAATTTGAGAAGCTTTTTCATGGCTAGATACTCGATAGTGTCGCCGTCACTATGCGAGGTGACCGCCGCCGAAAGAGATTTTTTTTGAAGGTGGTCAGAGCCGGTTTCGAACCCAGGATCTCATGTACAAGAGCCGCGCACACTAACCATTGCACCACCGACAGCGTAAAGTTTAATAACTATTTTCTTTTTGTGTATTAATTAGGTGATTGAGAGGTTAATAGTACACTCAAAAAATAATGGTAGCCATTACCGCAAACAATATTTGCTACTTATTAGCAACAAATTTGTCTGCTATTACAGTAGATGTATTGACATAACAACAAGCTGTTGAGCAGTGTTGATAAAATATCAGTTTTCTTAAATAACAAACGTATGATTACCGAAATAGCTAAAATATGTTTGGTTTCCCTTAACAGCAGTCTTTTCTGCTGAGTTTCATAACATATTTTTCAAAACATATAAATATAGGATTTATACCCGAGGCTCGAAATTATCGACCGTAACAGGCGTCTTTGACGGTAACGTTTTGGCCATCGTAATTTTTAAAGGAATATGAAACGTTGATTCCGTCGCCCCATAGATCGTACCAAACAGTGCATTTTGGTCTCATCTTTGGTTTCTCATCAGATCAAATTAACCAATTTGTTTATTAACATACGTTGCATAGGTTGTAACAACCGTATTATATGTTGTAACAATCGTATTAGAGTTTGTTACAAATGAATTCCAGTTGTGGAAACTGAAGTAAATCAACCGCAATTCGGTTGTGGCAACTGTAATTATGTGACAACAGTCGAATATACGATTGCCACAGCCTCTATTGAAACAAATAGATAAGTGAGTGTAGTTAGGGTGCGATATGTCCTTTAGGGATATGACTTTTATGTAACACTATTAGGGAATTCACAACGTGCACTAAGGTTGTAGGTTGTAAGAAAATATAAGACTTAAAATAGCACATATGTGAACACCCTGTTATAAATGCATATACTACAATCCAAGGCGTATTGAACAAGGTGGTGGCACTAGATCAAAGTGTATTTATATCAAGTGAAAGCATTAGGCGTTGTTGTAATTATAGGCAAAAACAACAGGCATTTGCTTTTTATATCGTACCGAGGTTGTGTCAAACTCTGCATGTAAAGGGTTTTTCAACAGAGACGCTACAAAAATAACTCGTAGGGACAGCAAACGACGCCATATTTTTTTCCGCTCTTTTGATATTTCTCTTCAGTAAGGTTTGCCATTTCATCATGGAAAGATATACGAGCCAACAACGAGTCGAAATTATTAAAATTTACTACCGAAATTTGGAGTCAGTGGCCTCAACTTTAAGAGGCCAACTTTAAGAGGCCTCAACAATCAGCGATGAGGCTCATTTCTGGCTGAATGGCTTCGCCAATAAGCAAAATATGCGGCATTGGTCAGACAGCAATCCACACGTAATCCATGAGTCATCATTGCATCTCGAAAAAATTACGGTTTGGTGCGGTTTATGGGCCGGCGGCGTCATTGGGCCGTACTTCTTCGGTGATGATCAAGACCGGCACATTACTGTGAATGCGAATCGCTACCGTTCAATGATAACCGAATATTTTTGGCCCCAATTGGATAATATGGACTTGGAGGACATGTGGTTCCAACAGGACGGCGCCACAAGCCACACAGCCAATGGCACAATCAATTTATTGGAAACCAAGTTTGGTGAACGTGTTATCTCACGAAATGGACCAGTCGATTGGCCGCCTCGGTCGTGCGATTTGACGCCGTTAGATTATTTCCTGTGGGTCTATGCCAACAAGCCAGCGACGATTGATGAACTTCGTACGAATATCGAAAGTGAAATTGCAGCAGTATCGGCCGATTTATGCTTGAAAACCGTCGAAAATTGGGTTCAGCGTCTGGACTTCTGCAAGCGTGCCCGTGGTGGCCATGCAAAAGAAATCGAGTTCCATACATAATGGCATCGAACGTACTTTCACAGGAATAAAGAATTTCATTGGTATCTAAAATCGGTTTTGGTTTATTTAAAAAAAACTTTTGTAGCGATCTTATTGAAAAACCCGTTATGTATACCAACAATAAAAGTACACAAGCATGTACAAATACAAAATACACACGAATTTGACACTTGCTAGATACGTCATGAAAATACTGAAATCAGCTGTGCTACTGATTCCACTTGATATAAATACACTTTGCACTATATGGTATTGGGCGACTTCAAATTAATTAAATTGTCAAAATCAGCTGAATGTGAGAAGAGTATTCAGGAAACCGCCTATCCCAGAAACCGGGTTTTCAGTTGTTTCGAAAAGTGCAATTTTTTAAACACCTGTGGCAACGGTTATTTTTAATATAAAAAAAAAAAAAAATTTTTACAGAAAGAACATAAATTATGTTAATTTATATTTCTTTTTCTTATTTTCTTTTCAAAAGTTCACACATATTTGCATTTAAAAGTAATAATAAGGAACAGGTCGACTTTATGGCTTGTTGTCGTATTAAACATTTTATGGGGAAGGGGAAAGAACACACGATTTTCAGCACAAAATGTTAAATACAAAAGTTGGAGGAAATCCCTATTTTAGCAGATATGGGGCTCCAAAGACCGTATAACGGGGTGTTTTTGTTGCACAATTTTTTTGTCGGACGATTATTTTGTATTTCGAGTCGTCCGGCCTGGCCCAGGGACCAGGGAGAGAAATACCTCTCTTCCTTAATTTGAATTTCTGGATTTTGGGAAAATGTAAAAACTATTTTCGATAATTTTGCAAAATTTGAACGGCCAATATATCGATAACAAAGCGAGTTATCGAAAATTTTCATTTAATTTGTTTTGTTTATTTTGCCTTATATTGTTCAAAAACGCTGCCAGACAAATTCCTTTAGACGCTTTTTACTACATAGTAGCCCCCCGTATATCCGAACTTTGGAGGCCCATAACTCGTAATATAGAATGTTACCCAAACTTTTGTATCTTACATTTTCAACTTAAAATTATATCTTCTACCCCAGGTGGACCGGTTTTCAGTTGTTTATTACTGTAATTGTGAGGCGAATATAAACAAATTCGATCAGCTGTGTTGGTGTAACCACCTTCATCTCTACGCCTTGCTACAAATGGTAAACAAGTGGTATCAGCTGATCGCTTAGTACATCGCAAAAACTTATGTCAAATAGTTTTACTATCGTACAACACTTTTGTATGGACAAAATCTACTACAGTTTTACAAATGTTCTAGAACTTTAGCACATACGACACATACAACAGTTAGGACACTCTTGTGAACACCCTATATATTTACATGGCCGTACGTAATGAGAAATGCTGCAAAAAAAACACAAAAGTTGTCTCGGCCAATTTGAAGACAAAACCCCATGAAAGAGGTTAAATTTTACGGTTGGACGGAGATAGCGTTACACAACGTAATTACCAGGATCGAAAGAGGTCCCTTCTATCAACAATATCCAGACAGCCTTACTGGATATATAGGGCGCTTTTAAAAATATCAAAACTGAAAGTACCATACAAGCCCTAAAGGATATGAATGCCGGCAAAAGTATTGTGAGTTGGATAGACTCATTGCTGCGGACCAGACGTCTAAGCGCTCAGTTGCGTGAGGTATCGGCCACTAGGACTGTCTGTAGGGGCACACCCCAGGGTGGAGTGATGTCGCCACTACTATGGCTAGTAGTTATGAGCACTCTATTGGTGGACTTGGATAACAGAAGGGAAAGGGAAAACGCATATGCGGATGATGATGGTAATAGGTCCCTTTATCTCCGTGATAAGTAAAATCATGGGGAATATCTGGGTAGAGATCAGCTCTTGGGCCACAGACTGTAGTCTAGGCGTTAACCCGGATAAATCTGATCTATTAAATAGGCGAACTATTCCATAACATCGGCTACCCTCACTTAATGGTCAACAATTAGAGTGACAGATAGGGCGAAGTAGCTGGGTGTAATTCTGGACCCGAAACTCAACTGGAAACTTAATATAGAACACCCAATTGAAGGCGCAAGGTGTCTCCTAGGCTTGTGGCCATCGTCATTTTTAAACGAATATGAAATGTTGATTCCACCGGCCCATAGATCATACCAAACAGTGCATTTTCTTGATGCATTGACAGTTCTGGTATTGTCTTTGGTTTCTCATCATATCAAATTGAACATTTGGGGGCACATGTGGCTTAAACCCGTTGATGGCGTTATGAATGTACACGGCCGTGGTTAGACCCGTTCTGATCTATGGAGTATCGGACATTACGGCTGTGCCTCTCTACTGTTCTCAATACGATGCTGAATTCACTTCCGATTGAACAGTTTGCTAAGAGTGTTCCGGCAAATAATGCTTTACGGCTTAGAGAGGTTGAAACGAAGCTATTGTCAATTTGCCTAGTGGAGTCATACCTGTAAGAACGGACTATGCTAGTCCAGAGTTGAACTTGCGGATAAACTTCACAACAATCATACCGCATAGAACAGAGGTCTAGATCTGGAGGTACAACTTTCCCTCAGAGAGTAAATCAAAATTCCGTACGGTTTGCAAGATATGAGCCTGGTAAAATGATCACTTTTTCAAAAATTAAATTGTCCGAGCGTTTGGTCGAGTTTATTAATTAATTATATTTTTCGATATTTCGCTACCCTTTGGATAGCATCGTCAGGAAGATATATTATTAATTAGAAATGAAAAACAATTGATAGACAAAATTTTTTCATGTCATTTGAAAAAAAACAACAACAATAACAAAAACAAAAAATTAAAAATTAAACAATTGAAGACAATTGAAACAATTAAATTGACACCGAGGCCCCAAATCTTTGGGCGCCCATAAAACAAAGTGCATGACTTTGGGCAAAACTACGACACGTAGTGGCGTAGACACGTATCACTTAGTGGTGTCTGTATATGGTTATATTTCCATGACTTAAAAGATTACACACAGTGTAATCAGTGGAAAACAAACCCCATTTACTTCAAACGGTTCAAAAAATTGGATTTGACGAATACATACAAAATCCGGTTTTGGAATCGGTTTCAAGACACCATTTTAGATATCTGTTCCGAATTTTGAAAACATGTTCAAATAAACAGGTATATAACCCGTTCTTGTTATTTACACAGATTTTGTTTCTAATATCATTTTGTTTCTAATAGATTTTATTTCTAATATAATACCAGTGTTTAAAACTGGGTCTTGAAATCGCTGTTTAAACCCGGGGTTTTAAAACGGCTTTTAGAACAGGATCTTAAAACCGGGTTTTAAACCCGGGTCTTGATGCCGGTTTCTAACACCGGATATGGTATCCAATTGTCAAACCAATTTTTTTTAATCGGTGTGCAGAAGTTTTGTTCCACATATTTTGAATTATCTATATCTAGCGCCCATACTATTAGGCCATCTTGACGCTTTTTCCTCGATGTACCCTAATTTGACCCACAAACACACCATGAAATCGTAGGGTGATTCTGGCATATTATACCTCATTGGAGTCGTATAAACATTAGCTAAAAGACCCACGTAGTTATTATGTTTGTATGTTTCATCTGTTTGCATTTGTAGTAAATAAACTGAAAAACTTAAAAAATTTTTTCAAAATCTTAAATTGAGAGGCTAAGATTCAAAACTGGTCCAGTCAAAAAAAAATAAAAATTCGAGATATTTCGGAAAAAAATCTATTTCCTTTTTCTAACTGTACGAAGTCTTAGGTTGAAAAAAAGTTTTTCTTTATTTTTTCATTGAAATTGTTAATTTTTAAAAGTAATAAAAATCAAAACTGGTACTTGACCAGGACCTACAGTTTTACACCGGTTCCGAACGGTATTTTGATAAGCTTTTTCATGGCTAAGTACTCGATAGTGTCGCCGTCACTAAGCGAGGTGACCGTCGTCGAAAGAAATTTTAAGGTGGTCGGAGCAGGAAAAAAAAAAAGATCTGGATTTATTTTTATTAATTTGTTAATTTTGTTTAGCAATATTGATCTCAAGCTAGAAAATGTTTTGGGAAAACATAGGGCGAATAACTAAATACAGTCATTACACACTAAATAGTTGCTAGAACATTGGAAAAATTTGCTAAAATTCCAAACTCCGTGAATTTTTACCTCTTTCATGGGGAAGTGGGTTTGTCACCAAATTTACCACGAAAACTTTTTGATTAATTTTTGTAGCATTTCTCATAATTCTTTTACAAAAGAAGACAAATTTAAAACGTCATATCTCTAATGTCCATTACTGGGTTTGAATCGTTTGTATACTTGTACAAACTCCAACTGAAATTTGCATATGCGCCACAAAAAAAGGCTTGTGTCTTAAGTCTTTCGTTTGTATCTTAAGTGTTTAACATTATTTGATATTTAATGTAAAGTGAAGTAAATTTTAACATATTATTTTACTGAATTATTTTTAGTTTGTTCTCCTTTCTGTGCCGTGAATGAAAATTGCACATGTAAGGAAACGTCATTATTCATAGAGCAGAAAAACAAGGATCTTAACGTTACAATGTCACGAGTTGCCGTCGCATTAATAGTACTGGTATTGTGTCCCAGCCTGTTGCTTGTGTCTTTCGTTTAAACCACCAGGTTATTGATTAATACGACAATACTCCAGGATGTTATAATATTGTAGTTATTATTTGACTTTTGCGTGGATTTTTTTTTCTGCTCTTTAGATTTTTGTTTTCTGTTTCGGTTGTAGTTTTTGCGTGTAAACGTCTGTCAATACCACGATTTAACAAGCGTTTCACAGCGCTTTGAAGTCCATTCGTAAAAAACTAAATATGCATAACGTGGCGCGGCAACACATTGGTCATCTTAAGAACACCGAAGTATGCCAATCACGTTTCTGGTATTAATATAGGGAAATACATACAACGTTTAATGGTTGAGAAATATAGTAAAAGACCTAGAAGAACCAAGGAAAACAACACCACTCACACAAAAGAAGGAAAACCCATAAAGCGGATGTGTAAATCTGTTTATATAAAAGATGATAACTATTTTAACGGAAATCCATAGTTGGTTTAAAAAGAAATTACAATATTAAACTTTAGTTAAGCTGGGTTATTTGTTCGATTACAAAAGCACGTGCTTTTCGATTGGAATGATTGTTATACATTGCAATGGTGCGTCAAGGGAATGTATGAGTCATTCCGTTTCATTACCAGTTTTATTTGATTTTATTTCGAGTTTCGGTATTTTTGTTTTTGTTTTGTTTTTGGTTATGCATTTTGAATATATTTTTTTTTTGTAGGTTGTGGAGTTTAATTAAATTATAGCTTCGCTTATTACCTGGGGCGTTGGTTTGTGGGTCGATTTTTGGTGTTTTGTTTACAACGCGCTAATGAATTCAGGGCTTTTGGTGGTGACACTTTGCGTGCAACGCCGTATTATTATTATGATGTGATTAACATTATGTAACATTGGGTTACGAGTGTTATTTTTATTTGTGATTTGTAGCGAAAGTTTATAATTATGAATTTGAAATCGTTGGGTCATTTTATAAAATTATACTTAAATTAAGAAATGTTAGCCAAGGTCGGAAAAGAGGAGTCGAAGCATTGATACTTCGCTTCATTAAGCATTACTGGGCTTACGCATAAGCCAGTAGGTTGGCCTAATATATACTCTTCGTAACGTCTAACGAATTCAAATATCATGATCAAAATTAAAGTACGTAAATAAAAACGACGCAGTTTTAACTAGAAATCTGCAATTGTTTGATTATTGGCCAGTATTTTTGTTCATCTTTATTTTGAATTTTTAACTACAAATTTGCAATTGTTTGATTAATTGGCCAGTGGTTTTGTTCATCTTTATTTTGAATTTTTATTTTTAACGGCCTATTGGCAATTTTCCGCAAATTTTATTCATATTTGTTCTAAAAAATTTAAACCTAAATAAGCAGATGTTTTCTTCAAACCACAACCTTCAAATTCAATATTCGAATACAAGACAAATTGCCAAATAAGATAAACTCACAGGCTTAAAAAACGCCAAAAGCTTGAAAGAATTCCTTTTCTAAACAATCTATTTGTTTACTTTCTTACTTGCCAAAAAAAAGAAAGAAAAACGAACGTAAAACAAAACAAAACTCCACAACTCAAGCCAAGTTACTGATGATGATGATGATGCCTTGTAGTTTTATTGCTCGCTTTGCAGTAACTCAAGGTTCATGTCAGTAACCCTTACCAAATGCAATAAAAGTTTTTAACTTTAATGGCCTAAAGGAGCCACCACCACCACCATCATCATCACCAACAACAAAAGATACTTTGCACGCTCAACAGAGAACCAACTCGCCAAACTAAACAAACGATGTTTTGTTTTCCTTCCTTCTTATGCTTTAGCCTTTACATTTTTGAACCAAAACAAAACATCGGTCCCAAGAACTAAGACCAAACTATAGTTCCAGGTAAGTCATAAGTGTGACTAAATGCCTGGAATAAGAAACAGCTCTAACAATACACACGAACCTCATCTACGAAAATAAGAAATAAGAAGAAGAGAATAAACCCTTTCAAACTTAACATACGTTTTTTTTTGTCGCTTTGCATTGAGGGCGTCTAAAGGTTCTTCTTCTTCTTCTTATCGTCTTCATTTCAAACCTCATGGATTTTGAGACCTCATGGTTGCACAGACATTTGTTATTATAGTTTTCGTTAAAGTTTTATGCTTTGTTAAGATTCAACAACATTTTTTAAAGGCATATTTTTGTAAAAATATTTTTTTTTTGTCTAGCAAATCCTAGGAAACTCTTTATGGTTGATGTGCCTTGTGGCAGTCGTATGGTAGAGTGAATATACGAGGTTTACTTGGAAAATTTTAGCATTAAAAACATAAAACACATAAAATGCGCTAGGTGGATTGAACGTTATATCTGACAATATAAATATGTTTTAACAATTTAACTTTTAAATATATTTCCCCTTCCCCCTTTTCTAGCACTTCATTTTAGAGCTTTAAGAAATGGGTGTACTCGTATTACATGCACGGGAATCATGTACCTGTTTTTCAAGCACTATTTTCATGAATTGCACATCTACTGATTTTTGATTCTTTGTAGGACATGGGACTGTCCTTGGAGGTGGAAAGTTTCTGATAGCCATTCACTTGGGAGTGGCCAGAAATGATTCCTTCATTGGGCAGTCCAAGCAGCTCACTACTTCCTCGCAGTATGTCCTGGGATATGGCTTATCAAAAACCTCCGTTAGCTAGCTAAAGTGAGAAGGCGAAAGGAATGAGCAACCTGAGTGGTAATGCGATCACTGATACGTCTCAGAATTATTAGGTGACCCTGTCACTGAAGCTCTTCGAAGTAGTGGACATATTCTTCTGTCCTTTGAAGGCGGACGGCGGATCAAAATGGATCAACGGCGGATCAAAATTGAAGAAACCAAAATCCAGTTTCGACACACTGCATTCTGGTCAGCGTCTGATTCATAATGGGCGGCTGAAACATAATCATCCTGGGAGTAGGTAAAATCCAAACCATGGTGGCCAGGGTTTGCCTCCTGCCACCGTTACATTGGCAATGAAAATACACAGAAAAGATAATGAACAAAGAAACCCCTCAACTGTTGACGACGCTCGCAAACGTTATAAGGACCATGATTTAAGGATATGTACCTGGAATGTTCGAACGTTATACAGGACTAGTGCCACTTTCCAACTGGCGGATGTCCTCGGAAAATATAAAGCTGACATCACAGCGATCCAGGAAATGCGACGGACAGGATATGGTTGCACCAGAAAGAAAACTTCAATATTTACTACAGCTGCCATGAGCGTAAGCACGAATTTGGTTGCGGATTTATAGTAGGCCAGAGACTGCGACACCTAGTTTCAAGGTTCAACCCAGTGAGTGACCGCATAGCCGCAATTCGCATCAAAGCGAAATATTTCAACATCTGGTTAATATGTGTGCACGCACCGGCAGAGGATAAAGATGATGAGGTCAAAGAATCATTTAATGAGCGTCTGGATGAAGTATACAAATGCTGCCCTGACCACGACATTAAGATTATTCTAGGCGATTTTAATGCCAAATTAGGAAAGGAAAGTGCCTTTCGACCAACCATCGGTAATCACAGTCTACATGATACCACCTCCGATAATGGAATAAGACTGATCGACTTCGCCGCTTTAAAGAACACGGTAGTTAGTAGCACACGATTCCAGCATAAGAACATTCGTAGGGCGACCTGGATATCTCCTGATCAACGGACGAAGAACCAGATTGATCACTTGGTAGCTACCAGATTGATCACTTGACAAGCTACGAATACCGGAGATATCAATGTCCTATCGACGGAAACTCTCTCTCCTGCTAGAGCAGAATACCCCCCCCTCCCAAAGACCCAGATGCGCAGTGGAAGCACATCTCCCATTCTTTGGAAATCGCTGCAGGGACTGAATTTGGCTATCAAAACCGCAGAAGGATAAGCCATGGTACGACGAAGAATGTCGCAATGCAACTGATGAAAAAGACGCTGCACGTATGGCAACGAAACAGACAGTTACAACGCGTGCTGCGAGTGAGCGGTACAAGAAGCTGAGAAGGGAGGAAAACCAACTATTTAGGCGAAAACAATGGCAGTGGGAGCAGAGAGAGAGTGAAAGAACCGAAATGTGCAGGATGAATGGTGAATCCAGAAAGTTTTTCCAGATGCTGGTGAAGAGAAGATCGAATAAAGGGCCTAATGATGAGCTGCCCTCCTGCAAGGACGAGAATGGGAATCTGGTGACTGAGAAGCAGTGTGCTCAAAATGTGGAGAGACCACTTTTCAGCACTGCTAAACTCAGATTGTTCCACTGAAGATCCGGAGGTAATGATACTGGTAGATAGTATAGATTGTACCCCCCCCCCCCCACCAACCCTGAAGAATAATAAAGCCGATGGTGCGGATGGCCTACCCGCTGAACTGTTTAAAGGCAGGTGCCGAAGGACTGCTAGCCCACATGCACCGGCATATATGCGGTATATGGCTGGGGGAATCTATGCCTGACGATTGGAGTCTCAGTGTATTATGTCCTGTATTCAAAAAGGGTGATCCGTGTGTTTGTTCCAACTATCGCGGTATCAGTCTTTTATCCATCGCGTATTAGGTCTTGTCGAGCGTTTTATATGAAAGAATAGAAAGACCCACATAAAGCAAATCGATACATACCATCTTTTTGTCGATTACAAAGCTGCTTTCGTTAGCCCCATACGGGGAAAACTGTCCGAAGCTATGTCTGAACTTGGTATTCCGGCAAAACTGATCCGCCTCTGTAGAATGACGCTGACCAACACAAAATCAGCAGTGAAAGTGGGGAAGACCTCACTGAGAAGCTCGTCAACTTTTCCATTATGTGCTGGTGAAGAGATATGTCACCATTTTGAATGCATTCTCCTTATTCGTACTTCGTACTTATTTCATACCTCAATGGGATTTGATGAGAGTATTGGCTTAGTATTCTTAGTGTACTTTTGAACTTCATTTTAATTTCATACGCGTTGAACCTTTTACAGATTTCCAATGTTGCTTTTCTTCTCTATTGGTGGCCACCGGACACAAATTCGTAAGTCAGTATCGGCCTAACCAAGTGTGTATTACACTCGATCCTGTGATCAAAAGTTTCAACAACAAATGTTTCTCATTTCATCCCATGAAGGGATTTGGGAGAGCTTCACACAACCAGTGAGCTGTGCGCTCTCTAGTTTTTCACCCACTGCTTGGAACCTACAGTTTTACACTGCTTCCGAACGCTAGTTTGAAAAGATTTTTCAAGTCTATGTACTCGATAGTGTCGTCATCACTAGAACTGTAAGGTGACCGTCATCGATAGAAATGTAAGGTGGTCAGAGCAGGGATCCAACCCACGTTCTCATGTACAAGAGCCTCGCACACTAACCATTGCACCACCGACGACCACATGATGGGACGTCAGGGGAAATATATGGCACCGATGTCTAGGGTGGCCCATTTATGGTGCTAAATCAAAAATAAATTCTACTAAAACAAACCTAGTTTCCCATTACATCCCCTAAAGGGATACGAGAGACCATAGAGTAATTCTTTAGAGAGAGAAAATTTGACTCAACTGACCTTTCCTTTCTCAGTCTTCGTGGTGCGGTCGGTGTGATAGAGAGATGTTTGACGAAAAGTGACTTACACCAGGTGGAATTACAAGAACTTCTGACTTTAATTTTTCAAGTCGTTTTGGTGAAAAACTGTGAAATTTAAATGTGTTCTACACTTTTTTCCGGATTGTTATTGTTAGCATACATTAGTGTTTTATTTAACACAATAATTTTAACACACAAAAGGAAATATTGCTGTTGTTATTTTGTTGGTTGTTTTGAACCATTGTCTCTATCTGGTATTATTGAAGCAATTGTTTTCAACATCCAACGTTCATATCACACCAAGCCAAATGCCATAAATTTGCTGAGAGAAATGTTAAGTCTGTACAGAAGAATTATTCTATGGGAGAGACCTTCTCACGACCTGCGAGCAGTGTCAGTTCAAATTTATAGGCTCACTGATTAGATTCTACAGTTTAACATCAAATCGAAACGGTTATACATTGAGTAGCTTTTTCTTGGTTAATTGCTCGATAGTGTTGTCTTCACTAAGCAATGTGAGCATTGAACTGAAGGGCTTGAACCTACGTTATCATCTACGAGAGTCGCGCATGCAAAACAGTAAACCACTGCTAGTCACACAATAATGCTACGGAATGTCCAAAAACATGGGTAATATTTAAAAATTCGATTCGTAAAAACACGTCGATAAGAAACCAATAGCAAAACCGGTTTCAAAAATGAGTTTTGAGAACCGGATCTTTATAAAAGTGATTAAGAAATACGTATTTTGAGGAAAAGCTATTTTTTTTACTTTCAATCAAAAAAGTTTCCAACCAAAAACAGAAAAGAGTTAGGGAGCCGGCTTCAAAAACCCGTGCTGTGATATTAAAGAACCCAATGGTTGGTTGGTTGAAAAGGCTGCAAGACAGCACGCTGTCTAGCACACTTAGGCTAAAGAAGCCCATTGTGATACCTGCAGTTTCCTCTATAACAACTATTGACTAGTCGTCTAGCCAATTTGCCCTTTGAATGAATTTGTCTATAAGACCTACAGGAATATCCTGTAGGGCTACGGTGCTAACTAAATGTGTTCCGAATATCCTACTTCTCATTCCTGCCAGAGAAGGGCAATCCAAGAGAAGGTGTTTCGTCGTTTCCTCGTCCTCTTCCATGCAGCATCTACAGAGAATGGAGTTTCTATGTCCCAATCTTAGGGCGTGTTTTCCTACAAGACAATGCCCCGTAAGTGTTCCTATCATTGTGCACAACCTGCCTCTTGGCAAAGAACCCACTACTAGAACAAGTTTATAGAACCGGTTTGAGATCCAGTTCCATATACAAACGACTAGAAGACCTATTTCGATGAACTATTACTTAAACTGTTTTTTAGATATGGAAGCAAAAGAACGAATTAAGAAGCTGATTTCTAAAACCGTTGTTGTTATATTGTAAGACCCAATACTAAAACTGGTTATGACAACTGGTTCTAAAAGTCGGTTTTGCGATCCATATAAAAACCACGAAAGAACCCCGATTTTGAAGACCAGTTCCCACACCTGCGTTTGAGAGTTGACAAAAAATCGGATTAGGGAGTCGTTTAAAAAAACGATGCTCTGATATTGGAAGACCCAAAACCAAAACCGTTTTTGAGAATCTGATGCAAACACCGATTTTGAGAACCGGATCTATATGAAAACGTCTAAATGAAACCAATTTTGACGAAATGTTTTAAACTCTACTTTTGAGAGCTTTAAAAACAGAGTAGGAAGCTGGTTTTAAAGTCGGTGGTGTGATATTGTAAAACCCTTTACTAAAATAGAGTTATAGAACTGTTGCCAAAAATTGTATTTAAGAGCCAGTTCCATAAACAAGCAACTAAAGAATACCGGTTCTGACGACCAGTTACAAAGCCTCCATTTGAGAGCTAGCTTAAAAAAACCAGATTAGAGAGTCGGGTTCAAAAACCGGTGCTGTGACACTGTAAGATTCAATATCAAAACAGGTTTTTATAATTAGTTCAAAAAATCTTGTTTAGGAACCGGGTTCATAAAACCTACTATAGGTAGCCTGTTTCGACGACCGGCTACAGAATCTGCCATTGAGAGATGGCTTCAAAAAATTTGAATAGGGGCGTTTTAAATCCCGGTGCTCTGATATTGTAAGACTCAATACCAAATTAGTTTTTAGAACCGGTTCCAAAAATTCGTGTTTGTGAAAGTTGGTTGCTTTTGAAAGTTGGTTTCAAAAAACATGGATTAGGGAGCTGTTTTAAACTCCGGTGTTCTTATATTGCAAGAACCAGTATCAAAAGAGGTTTTTAGAACCGTTTCCAATAATCAGTGTTTGAGAAACAGTTTCGTCTCCAATGACCGATTCTGATGAACCATACCAAAACCCGCGTTTGAGAGCTGGCTTCAAAAAAAGAATTAGAGAGTCGTGTTTGAGAAACGGTTTCAAAAAAATTACTGCAGACAAACCAAAGTTCCATTTTATTTTGTTCTAAATCTTTATGTTATATTTTTCGAATTTGGAAAATTCAAGCGAACGATAAACGACATTGTTTTTGTTTAAAGAACGACCCTCGCATATGTGTAATAGTATGTACCTTGAAAGTAAGAGATGGCGACGTAGTATTCTTAATGGTCTGGCCTGACTTTGAATAGTTGTAATTATTCCACATCATGCTATGTCATGTGGTGTTGAAACCTAAGTTGCTTTTGTGCTTTCTATAATTGACAGAATGCAAGATTTCATATTTCAAAAACGGAAAAAAAAAATTCTGTTAACGAAAATGATCATTTCAACAAGTAAAACCGAGTTTACTTCGGCTAAAAAAAGCCCTACATAGAGGAAGAAAAAAAAGTTTACTTTAAAGAAAGGTGTTAATATAATGGTTAACCAAAGTAGACTTTTACGCCGCCGCCTCCGATTTTTTAGATTTATGCCGCGCCGCCGCGTGATTACGTATAAATCGGCGCGGCGGCTTGGTTTAGCGGCGTAACTCTTTGTTTAGTCTTTCATATAATCGATCAATTAATGGCCTTGTCATGATTTCCAACACACATTGCAACCACAACAAGCAACAACCTACAAATTATAAACTACACACAAATGACAATTTAAATTTTACATTACAATAGCTACGTGAAATTCAACTATACTACAACTATAACAGCAGCAGATTAAAGAATTCAAAGAATTGACCTCTGCACAACAGCAGCCAGTTTAGTCGATCAAGCCGCCGCCGCCAGGCTTCCCTACGCCGCCGTAGTACCTCAATCTGCTTTAAATGTACGAAAGTGTTATAGACAACAACAACAGATGGGCTGGAGATGCCAAATTCAACACATATTGGCAAAAAGGATATACAGGTAGAGAAGAAAAAACCCCGCAATTTGGCAACCCTAGTAGAAGAGAACCAAAAAAGTCCACGCGATTCACTCAAACGCATTTCTTTCCCGCTTCATTACTGGATTATTTCATACTTTTTACATACTTTATGAAATTTTATTTGAATATGGTTGGAATTTCTATAGTTAGATAGAATAACATCATCAGAAAACTGCTCGTATATTGAAATATTCCACGAAGAGAGTAAGAGAGCGAGCAGAGAAACGACATGCTTCACTCATTTTCTTTGTTAGCATTCCACTCCATGAGTAAATTTTCATCTCTATACAATAGTTGTTTTATGATATTGGCATACAACAAAAGTAAAGGTCCAATTAGTCTTGGCGGTTGACGGTTGATGGTAAGCGATCAGCTGTTTGAGTTGCATTTTGCATGTGTTAGAGAGAGACAACTAAAATTAACGGTTTGCGACGGTAGACTTCTGCAGGTTGCAGAATCAACCGTCAAGACTGATCAGCTGTTATTGTTATTGTTTTTACTTCGACATTTTGTGCGCGGCAATACACAATTACACGGCAACCACAATTTAATTTTTTTTTGTTCTATTTAACACAATCACTTTTTAACACAAAACTCATGCATGCAAATTACATTTTGTACAAATGCTCTTCGATCAGTTTTTTTTCGTTTTGTTTTGTCTTTCTACCGTCTAACCGTCATAACTAACCGCGCAATATGGAGTAGAACGTCAACCGTCTACCTTCAACCGTCAAAACTAATTGGATCTTAATACACAATTTCAAAAGCAAAATTCATTTGAATTTGTCAGTTGGCGATCACAACGATTTGAAAAAAATTGCATCAGCTGTTCTAATAATACAGCCTGGAACATGATTGTATCATGTTCAAAACTAATATATAGATTCCAAAAAAATACGACTATTCTTAATATGCTAATCAAACGACAACATTGGAAATTCCAAACTGTGGTGGTTTTTTCCACTTCAGGCGTTTAGTATTTTTTTCTTTTGTACTTCCCAAACACACATTCCCCTCATTCGGATGTGGTTAACTGGCTGTTTTATGCATCAATGCCTCTTCGAGCTAAAGGTAAAGTGCATCAACCAAAAAAAAAAGAAATATGTTCACATTTAACAAGTATTTTTTTGTTTTCAAATTTACCACATGAAGATGATACCCAGTTTGAGTTGAAGAAAACGCAAAAACAAAAACAAAAAAATACCCCGAAAACAGCGTTTATGACCCTCGACTTAAAATACCACTTGTTTGTTGCGCTGTCTCGTGGTAACCTGTTCTTCTTCTCTGCCACGGCTGGCAAACGACTTTCTTACTCGTAGTGCAAAAATATCTTGGAAAGAAAACAAATTGAGTGAAATGAAATGAAAAAAAGCCCATAAAAACCTCAAAGACATTTGTAAACGCGGAATACCATTACGCCACAAAATGAAATCCGGTCTTTCAGTATTTTCAGTTTTTAATGAATGACCATTAAAGATCTACGTACTACCTACAAAAAAAGAACACTTGAAACCGAAAGATGCAACAACAGCAACAACAACGGAATCTGAAAAAAAATACGCCACAGAAGAGAAAACAAACACAGACGAGTACAAGTATTTTGACGGAAGACAGTTAAGATTTGTGATTAGAAGTAGAAATTTTTCGCAAAGAAAAAACGCATACAGATGAAACTTTCACTATTTTCAACAGAATTTGCATAAAGGAGGGTAATGCTTTATTTTTATTTAAAAAAATAATAATTTACTAAACTATTTGTATAAAAAGAACATTTTAATAAGTTGTTTAAGATCTAAGTTTCATGATAGAAGTTTTATACCTTAAATAATTGTAATGTTAAAAATATCTTAATGTGTTGAAGGAAATGGTGTGCTAGATAGGACATTTATGATTTTACTCAAATCACGTTTGTTGATAAAGACATCTCGACTTTTATTACATTTTCAAAATCAAGATAAACATACTAAACCTATTTAAATTGGACGCTACACTCAGAGAAAATGTAAGGGTAATTTTTTGCTATTTGGCTTTTAAAAATTGAAGAAAACACTGAAAATTTATACCAGTGAATAAAATATGTATTTGGATCGATAACTAAATGACTGTCATTTACTTTTTAAAAATTATTTCTTGCAAATATTGTCCACGGATTCTCTTCACGTAGTCCATACTGAAAATACAATTTTACCTATATCCATATCAAATCAAACAGGTTGGAGAGGAAGTGTGTCATTGATGTTCTTATCACCAAGAAATACTTAATATACTTAAGAACATTTAGGCCGGTATCTAACCAATGACACATGTGATTTTGGCTCCCACGACAACAATCGTAGTTGGATTGTCCCTATAGACCAGAGACTTCACGATTCCCTACAAAAATAGCCTAGTGGAGTCAAATTGCACGAATGAGGCAGCCAATTGACAACGCCAGAATGTGAGATTAATTGCTAACCAAACTTGTCTCTCAATTAGTTCATGGTATCGTTTACAGTCCCAGCGGCGGAAGTAATGACCTGGAAGGCCTGAAATCATGACCAAACAGGCCTGCTTTAAAATACGGAAGGCCTTCCCTACACATTACCTCCTGCTTTCTTTTTCACATTGCGTGAGATTGGAAGGCAAGGCCTTCCTTGCCCCTTGCCTAAAGAGGGCCTTAGAAGGCATGCAAAAAGGAAGGTCTTAGCAGGCATTTACTTTAATTTATTTTTTTTAAACAAAAATAAAATTCAAATAATTTATTTTATCACAAAATTATTATCCAATTCTACATATTTATTTATAAGTATGTATGTATGTATCTTAGAAATTTTTACCACGTCCAATTTAAAATTGAAAAATACCCTTAAAAATACCCTGAAAAATATTAAATAAGCAATATAATTTTAAAATTTTTATGAAATTTTCCACTTAAATTATGGTTTAAAAAAATCGGAAAAGAAATTTCTCAAAATTGTAAAAATCTTCTTCTTGGTTATATCTGATAAAACAATTCATGCATTCCGCAGGCCTTATTTTAGGAAGGCATTTAAAAAGAACCATTCCGCATGCCTTATTTGAGGAAGGCCTTGCGACTTCCGCCGCTGGTGTGTGGCATGATACACCGTCCTATTGAAACCACATGTCAATTGAAACCAATTCTTCCATTTTGGATAAAAATAAGTCCGTCATTATCGAAAGGGGTACGTTACTGCATTGACCGTAACGTTGCGATCATCATCGTCTTTGAAAAAGATTGTTCCAATGATGCCGCCAGACCATAAACCGCAAAAATAGTGAGTTTTTCTGGGTACATTGCCAGAACAGTCTACGGCTGCACCAATGACGATTAAGATGTAGACGACCAGAAGATGTGCGCAATTTGGCAACCCTGGTAAAAGAGAACCAAAAAGTGGTCACAATTCACCCAAAAACGTATTTCTAGCTCGCGTCATATCTTGATTATTTCCTTCTTTTTGCATAGTTTATGTAATTTTACTTCAACATGGTTGGAATTTGTTTAGTTATATACAATAACACCAACGAGTGTGGAATTTTAAGTAGAGAAGAACATTTACTCATGGAGTAGAATGCCAACAAATAAACCGAGTGAAGCGCCTCGTTTCTCAGCCCTCTCTCTTACTTTCTTCGTTGAATATTTCAATACACGAACAGTTTTCTGATGACGTTATACAAGTAGTAACTGACTATAGAAATTCCAACCATGTTTAAATAAAATTACATATAATATGTAAAAAGTATAGAATAATCAAGTTATGACGCGAGAGAAAAATGCGTTTGAGTGAATCGCGTCGACTGTTTGGTTCCCTTTTACTAGGGTTGCCAAATTGCACACTTTTTTCTTCTCTACCTGTACATATTTTTTGATAACACTACTAAATAACTGCTCGTGTCTTGAAATATTCAATGTAGAGAGTAAGCGAGAGAGAGAGAGAGCAGAAATGATTAATGTCTCACTCGGTTTGTTTGTTGGCATTCGAGTGAAGAGAACTTTTGACTGTCTACTTTAGTACATCGTTTTTGGTTTGTCTTTGGATCAAATTCGGCAATTCTGTCTACTCACGTTCGCATTGAGCCAAAAATGAGCCTCGTTGCTGCAGACCTTAACTTGCGAAACACATTTTTCACAGAGCACGAATTTTGATAATAAAACTCCATGATTTGCAAGCGTTCTTTGCATGTACACACATTAGACCGACTCACATTGTATTGTGGAGAAAAAAGTGTATTAAAATGGACCTTGGTTTGTTTTCTGAAGATTCAGCAGGTTTGTTTTCTGAAGATAACTAGCATTAAGATACCGTGAGCTGGGTAGTCTTTTTCGTTTTTCAAAGATATTTGGACTTTAGCTAAAGGTAATGCATACAATATTAGTATCATATCAATGGGATTTTTATGGCGCGTCCAACGCCTTTTCATGGCTGCAAGCTGAATAATCTGTCTTTGTTTGTTGTTTGGCGCAAATATAACGTGTGTTTGGCGCTTGTTGCAAATATTGTATATTTGTGTCCAAACATATTGTAGTTCGTATTCAATACTTAAGTGGACTCAGTGATTATTATGTTATAATATATGTGTTTGTGATCCAAATATAGCTTTGCTTGTGACACAAATACAGCTGTGTTTGTTGCACTTCTATGCTCTGTCAACAGCAAGAAAATTAAAGCGAGACAAAGAGAGATATTTCTCCATTATTCCTGAATGCGTTGGTAAATTGCAGATGAAGTGAGTGCTACATATGTTGACTGATCTGTTGCGTTTTAGTTTCATGCATTGAGGCGCTAATTGTTGATCGGACGTAGATTTATATTGGCAAAATTAATTATAATAAATAACATATATAAGTGTATGTATAAGTATATGGAAATCAAAAAATAATTTGATTATTAATGTTGTAATATTTGGAAGGAAACATGAATATGCTTCCGGGTATTTGGGAGCAAATACGCACCTGTTTTCACGTAAGTGTATGAAAGTTTGGGAGTAAACACACGAATTGTTCCACGTGAATATATGTCTGTTTGGGACGAAACACGCAAACGGTTCCACATAAAAGAATGCATATTACCAGGTGAACATGGTAATGTACATGTAATATGTAATACACCCGTAGGAGATCCAGTTAGTGCAGAAATTAAAGCCACATATGCGTCATATGCGTCGTTCTTTCGCCGATAGAGCTCCCGATGTTTTATCGTAAAATTATGTTCAGTGATGAGGTTGTTTGTTGATAAACAGAACTCCATATGTGGAGTGGCACCAATCGATAACAGACAGTGCGATTTGATACCTCTCGACTATTTCCTGTGAGGCTACATAAAGTCACTGGTTTATGCTGAAAAACCAGCAACAAAAGACGCCTTGGAGGCCACAATTGTACGTGTTATTCGTGACATACGACCACCAATACTGTCCCAAAATTGGACGTCCAGAATGTGCTTCGTCGTGAACAGCTGTGGTGGCCATATGCCCGAAATCATTTTCAAGTCTTAATGCTAAATCAATATTTCCTTTTTTTTTTTTGATACAAATTAAATTTGTTGTGTTTGTTTTACAATTTCAATTTCTATCGCGCTTTAAAACACACCCTTTACACGAGCCATGCACACTAACCACTGCACCACCGACCAATTAATGATAATATTTTATGAAACATTTTTGATAAATGTGTTTAGTAAATTCCTAAACTTTTAATGAAAAGTTTTCACAGTACTATCAAAACTTACGAACAACTTCATAGAATTAATGAAGAATTTTTAATGGAGAATGTTTCATAACTATTGCGAAAAATATTTATTTTTTTGTCGATATGTGTATGATTTTAAATTTAGTTACACAAACTATTCAAATTAAACATTACAGCTCTCCCACCTAATAAAATCATTCCCCTGTTCACACAAGTTGCATTTACCACGTCTAGACTAAAATACAATTAAATTTATTAACGCTCTACTGCAATTTTGGTACAAATAATGTAAATTGGTAACATAACAATAAAGTTACAGCCAAAGTAATTGAAATAAACCAAATTCCAATTCGAATAGTAATCAGTCAAGGAATACCAACCCAAAAAGCTCGATACACCTACAATTTATTTACCATTCGAGGTTTTAGCTTTGTACTCTGAATGTCTTAACTTGTTGGCAGCACCTTCAAGGCAGAATGAAACACTGTTGTCGACTATGAATCACATTTGTTGTGTGCCTCGGCTGCCAAAGTTCTTCGGGCTTGAAACCTTTGCCAGGTATTTGTTAAGTATTTAAACCTGCATGCAGACATACCTATGTCTATAGTTATTAAAGTATTTAAAGGTCATCATCATGCATATGAATATAGTTGTTAGTTGCAAATGCTGATATATCGTGGGCTATGTGATGCGTGGCTAATTGGTTTTCTTTGATGATTTTTCGATTTTTTTCGCCTTTGTTAATGATATTTGAAAATTTTTGGCTGTAAGACAAGTATGGCGTAAATAGCTAAATTATGGCATAAATACCTGAAGATTAGTAAATCATATTCATAAACAATACAATAATTAAAAAAAGTTAATTGATGTTACGATTTGAAGATTGTATTTTAGTTAAACATAATTTGCAAATTGTTGCAGAAATATTTGGCACATTAAGATTTTGTGGAACAGTATCAATTGAGGCAGATTATATTTTACTTGTGCCATGGCGAATTTTTCATAATACATGCATTTTTTGTATACAAATTGTGGTAAGGTAAGAAGATAAATTATACATTGAATCATTTAATTGCAGTTTTTTGAAAATATAGTTAAAATCGGAAAATTTCATTTTATTTACAAAATTTTCGTTTTTTTCAAACTCAGATTTGGGATCTTTAGAGTTAGTGGAATTTTTCAAAACTTTCACCATTTACTAATATGGATGAGCTAATCTAAGATAAATATAAGATAAATATCGGAAATTCAATAAACATTGAAAATTTTCTTCATCTATAAAAAAGTGCTAAAATTCCAAAATCCGAAAACTTTGATCGATTTGACGGGAAAGGTTTTTTAACCAAGAATATGGTTTTTTTTAGAATTTCTCATATCTTTATTTTCAAAAGTAATTAATAAAAATCAGTCAGTGACTTTTATTGTTTTAAGTTACAATATTAAAGTCATTTCTATTAAATGCAGTAAAGGAGTCACTAGAGGCCAAAATGGGTATATATTCTTGTTATTTCGGATTTAAAAAGTAAAAATCGAAAAAAAACTTTTATTTCTTGAGTAATTTTTATTATTTTTATTAAAAAAAATTTCTTTCGGCGGCGGTCACCTCGCATAGTGACGGCGACTCGAAAATAAGCTTCTCAAAATACCGTTCGGACACGGTGTAAAACTGTAGGTCCCAATCAGTGAGTGAAAACTGGAAAGCGCACCGCTCAGTGATTGTGAGAAGTTCTCCCCGGTCCCTTCATGGGATGTAATGGGAAACCATTTTTTTTTTTTTTTTTATTACACATACATGTGTCTGAACATTAAAAATATGGAACTAATATTCAAAAATAGTTTTTATTTTGCCTAAAATTTTTCTAAAGATTCTCTTTGGCATGGCTCTTAGCTGGCTTTTTGTGCACTCCGCTGAGGAAGCCTTCCATTAGCAGGCCTACCTGAAGACTCGAAAGGGAAGGCTTTCTTTCAGTATCTCTGCCAGAAGGTTCGAAATGGAAGGCTTTCCTTCTGAATGTTTACCTTTTTTCTGCATGTCAGCTGGCAGGCCTTACTAGAGAAGGGAAATGTGCATGCCTTCCCTCCCTATAACGCATTATGTTCATTTAAAATGAAGATTGCATTTGAATGATGGGCCTTTGAACTACTTTTATCGGCTTGATTCTGATGGAATCTTCATTGAGAGCCTAAAAAAATGTATTCAAATATAAATATTCAGGTTCAAACCTCAGAACTTTGCATTGATTCTACCTTTTTTTCGACAAAAACAAACATGCGAATCTTAATGTTAAGATATTAGGCATGTTTTCGTTACAAGCTTGCAATTGCAGTTAGCGCTTTGGTGCTAATAATCAAAACGCCAAACTAGCGATAATTTATTAAAATGTATAAAATCCTCTTGCTTTAACACAAGGTATGTGTGTATACTTGAATACGTTTTTATTTTCCGCCTCATCATTCAACTCACAATAACAATATTCAACACGGGATTTTTGATTTTATTTTTCATACTGGCAACTTTGTTCCTGTTTAAAACAGTAATATATACTAGTCACCCTGCACTAACGCATGGTTTGTAGTTATTCTTGAAATGTTTATATTTTTTTCCTTATCTTTCAATTCACAATAACGATATCCAACACTGTTTTTACTTATTTTTCCAGTCTGGCAACTTTATAGTTGCTTAAGTCTACAATAGAAGCGGTATTTTTAAGTTTCAAGCAAGAGGTGTAACAAAAACACGCCTATTGTTTGTCTTCGCGCAATATGTATGATGACTCAGTAAATAGACGCGCAGACTTGTTGATTGTGTTTGAGTTCAACTCCATTTCAGAAAAAGCGCAATTACTAAAATACATTTGAATAAATAAATAAAAAAACATTTCTTCGCTTCCTCACAAAATAAATCCTATTCTGATAAAAAATATACAACTCGTTTGTGTTAAACGAATTAGAAATTTGTGGAAAATATTTTTCTTTTTACGTAAAAGTTATTATTTTTTGAGTTTGGAGTTACCAGTGGTGTGTTCGATACATGCTAACGAGTATCGCATGCCGTCTTTCAAGTAAACAAAACGCCAAACCAGCGACAATTTATTATAATGCATATATAGAGTCGAGAAATTAGAGTGAAAAATTAGAAAGCGCACAGCTCACTGGTTGTGAGAAGCTCTCCCCAATCCCTTCATGGGATGTAATGGGAAACGGTTTTTTATATAGAGTCGTCTTGCTCTAACGCATGGTTTGTAGTCGTTCTCGCATATATGTATGTTGATTCTTCTCATTGGCTTTGAACTCCCTATTTTCATATCCAACATTGTTTTTTCTGATTACTGGAAACTGTGTGCCTATTTAATACCAAAATATATAACGGGTGTCTCAGTAAGGCTGCACTTTTCAAATTTAGTTTAATTTTTTGTTCGTGCAAGTGGCAACTGTGAAATTTGCCAGCTGTAATTTATCATATAAAAATTGTAAAAACTTATTACATCAATTTGGAAAGTTATGCTGAGACAGCTTGCAAACTTCGAAGAATTTTCAGTCGAGAAAGTGCACCTAATGTGTCAATCATTCGAAGAGTGGTCAACAAATTTGAAGAAACTGGGTCAGTTATGAATAGTAAGACTCCTGTGCTTACTTCCACCGAATAAACGTATTGCATTTGATTTGTTATTTTTTTTTTGTTAATTTAATCACTTTTCACCACTTTTTTAATATACTATTTCAAAAAACTACCCGAAATTAACAACACGACCACGAACGAAAACTTCAAAACAAAAGTGAAAAACAGTTGACTATTTGAGGAACATTTTTGCTGAATTCCAGTCAGCTATCAACATTTATTCTTTGAAAGCATATTCTCTATCTGGTCTCCAAGTACTAAATTGAATAGCTGGCGAATCGGTGAACCTTGATTCTTACTGAAACGTCCTTTATAATCGCTCTGCTCGAGCGCATGGTTTATAGTCATTCTTGCAAATGTTTATATTCTTGAACTCATAATAACGATATCCAACACTGTTTTTATAGATTTTTTAAAGACTGGCAACTTTTTTTTGTTTGTTTTATTATCACGTTATAAAGCCATAGTAGAATTATTTATTAGGTAGTCGCATTAGCAATGCCGACGTTAAGCTGTCAAAATTAGTTGAATAATGAAAACCACTATGTACATAATTCTTTGAATTTTATTAACAAACAAAGAGAAACCAAATCGAATTTGACAGTTTACCGACGGAATATATGAAAAAACCACAAATCAGATGGGCTGACGCGTTTACCCGATAGATAATTTTACCATGTTATAAAGCTTACAATCAGTATTTCTAATGCCTCAGCGCCACTAGGGCATTATTGAGGCTAGCTGGCAACAATTGTACAAAAATATTTTAATTAACATTACTTATAAAATCTGAGAGAAAAACAAAATAATAAAAAAAAATAAAATACAAATTAAAGATATGCGTATATACATACACTCCGTAAACATAGGATAGCCTCACAGAAAATTTTAAAGAAAAGTAAAAATTTTGGTGTTTCCTTAATAAGTAGCAAATATGTATTAATGTCGTTGGCAAGAGGGTACTCTGTTGTTATATTGACAAAAATTCCAAGTGGGTCATTAAAAGTGAACGGTACTTCATAATTGTTTTCGTAAGAAGCAGCAATAATTTGATTATTTCAGTGTTAACTTAGATTAGCCTCAGGGCAGAACTTTAAATTAATCATTGATTGTTACGCGACTTTGAATTAAATTACGTTTAATTGCGGCAGACAAAAGTGCTCTTGTTAAAAAAATAAAGTATGGGAAAAAAAACGTCGCATAGTTCCACGGAAATCGCAAAAATTGACGCGTATCACGATCAAGGGCTTTCTAACCGCGCTATTGCTAGAAAAATTGGTCGAAGCCCAAAAGTTGTAAACAACTATTTCAAAAATCCATCAGAATATGGAACACGGTACAAAGGCAAGACATTTAAAAAGTTTCACCTCGAGATAGACGCAAAATTCTCCAAATGGGTTCGAATTCAGCTATGAGTTTAAGTAAAATTGGATCTGCTGCCGGAGTCACGGTCAGTAAAACAACGATTCACAATTTAATAAAATCCTCGGAGTACCTAAAGCGTCGAAAACTTCAAAACAAAACCGCCTTTGAAAGCCGCACATAAGCAGCAGAGATTGCAATTTGCAAAAGACCATATGACGTGGATAGTTCAAGAAGGTGTTCAAACGAACGATTGAAAACGAGTAATTTTTTCCGACGAGAAACGTTTTTGTATCGCTCGTGTAGTAAAGAGCTGGATTCAGGATCAAGGCGTTGAAATATTATCGTGGCCACCATATTCTCCGGACCTCAACATTATCGAAAACGTTTGGGGATGGCTAACACGCAAAGTATATGAAGGGGGAAGGCAGTTCTCTACAAATGAGGAGCTAATGGATGCAATAAAATCGGCCTGGTCTGAAATTTCGTTAAATTACATAAAGTCTCTCTACGATTCTATGAAAACCCGAATTTACGACGTTATTTTAAACAAAGGGGGGAATACAAAATATTAAATACTGTGAAACAATACTAGAATTTAAATAAAAAAGAAATTAGTTAAAACAACAAATCAAATTTGTGTTTTATTTGTTTTAAATGGTGTGAGGCTACGCTAATCTAAGTTAACGTTAAAAACCACTCCTTTTGATACCGTTTGCGCAAACACTTGTAAAAGTGCTATTAAGTTAAACTTATGCAATTGGTATTTTCGTCAATTAATAAATACAGTACAGACTTGATGGCATCGTTTTTATATTTTGAAAAAAACTCGTGGTATGCTGAAAATTTTTACAATTATATCCAATATGTATATGTATATTCAAACAAATATATAACATCATACGAGAAGCTGTTCCATATTTTGCAATAATTGTTCTTTTCACCTTTTCTTAAATGCACTAATCGATGGCGTATCCTTTATAAAGTGCGGTAAATTATTAAATTCAACACAGCCCATGTATTCCACCCGTTGTTTCGTCATTTCCAACCGACACCTTTTCTGCGAATACTATTGGTATGTGTGGCCGTCGGTGGTGCAATAGGTAGTGTGCGCGCCTCTTGTACATGAGATCCTGGGTTCGATCCCTGCTCAAATTCTTACGGCGGCGGTCACCTTGCTTAGTGACGGCGACACTATCGAGTATTTAGCCATGAAAAAGCTTCTCAAAAATACCGTTCGGAATCGGTGTAAAAACTGTAGGTCCCAATCAGTGAGTGAAAAATTAGAATGCGCACAGCTCACTGGTTGTGAGAATCTCTCCCCAATCCTTTCATGGGATGTAATGGGAAACGGTTTTTTTTATTTTTTTTAATAGATTAATAATTGGCTTTTGTACAGTCAATGTACTGGATAAATGTTTTTTGCGAAGTTAGTAAGCGTTGAGTACATTGGAGGTAAATTGTAGACTGCTTTTAATGCTTTATTCTGCGTTATTTGTAAGGATTTCAAATCCGAGTTTTTTTTGTAACCATTCACAAGAGGAAGATAATTTAAATGATTCATGATGTATTCATCTAACTTATTTTTTAGTTTGTATAATATCTCAAGCGCTGGTGCAATTCTCGATCTCAAATAATTTATATGTCCCTTCCAAGATAGGTTGCACTGCAAATTTATCCCCAAGTACGTAATAGAGGAAACTTCATTAACATCCTGACCATTTACGAAAATCGAGCTGTTGTTCTTATACCGATGTGGCTGTGGTCTAAATTTTATGAATTTTGTTTTATTTGCATTTAGCAATAGTTTATTTATTCTGGCATATTCAGTAATCGCGTTCTATATTCTATATTCAACTTTAATACCAGATTTGTTTTGTATGGATAGAAGACACACAAGTCATCGGCATAGTACATAAACAATTTTCCGTCAAGCTCTAAATTTGCTATATCATTCAGATACAATTTTAACAACAAAGGTCCTAACACACTGCCCTGTGGAACTCCATGTAAAATTGGTTTAATTGAACTTTTGGCATTATTTATTTGAACATATTGACTGCGACTATATAAGTAATTTCTAACTAGCTCCAGTTCTTTGCCTCTTATACCCTAAAAATATAACATTTGACATAATATTGAATGGTCTACAAGGTCGAAGGCTCGGGAAAAATCATAAAAAACACCATCAACACCGGAAAACCCTTTATCCAAACCATCACATATATATAGTTAACAACATTCACAACTGCTTCCTCGGTCCCACTTCCACTTTGAAATCCATACTGATGTTTAAACATAAGATTGTCGTCAGCAATATAAACCGACAACTGGGAGTACAATAGCTTTTCAAAAATCTTATCAATGACAGACAGAAGTGCTATGGGCCTAAACTTATCAACCGATGACGAGTTTATTTGTTTCGGTATCGGCACGATTTTATGAATCTTCAACGCTTCGGGATACATTGATTGGCTAAGGAAATTAGTAAAGATATGTGTTAAAAACGGGCTTAGTACCTCCCGACATTCAATTATCATCCTTGGTGTTATGTCATCGCTTTCGGCACTTTTGTTTGTATCCAACTTTTTAATTAAATTGTAAACTTCAACTTTGTCTACGGGTTCAAATGTATATTGATTGTGGTGGTATCGTAAGGTTGTAAGAGAATTACAGTCGTTCTGTGATGCAATTTCTATTTCCCGTTTTAAATTTTCAACAGATTCCAGAAAAAAATAATTATTGAATTTAGCCGCCTTACCAATGTCGCTCTGAATAATTTCAACGTAATCTCCTTTTTAGATTTTCTACCTAGAGTCTGATTTAGAAATCTCCAGCCTTTCTTAGGCCCGTTTTTAAAATTAATGAAATTGTCCTGGTAATAATTATTCATTGATATATCTGATGATCTTTTAATAATTTTACTAATTCTTTTCAGTATAACCTCACATATAGGGCGACCTTTCCGTCTTCGTTTCAACAATTTTTCCTTCAAATTCTGTATTGCCTGGAAATTCGCATTTTTCCATGGAGTTAGCTCATATCTCAGTGGTTTCCTTTGTCTTGTTTCTACAATTGCCGAAGCAACAGCATTTGAAATTCAGGTTAATAATAAGGATGTGTCATTTGATGGGTGGCCCGTTAGAACCGACATATTCAAACTGTTGCTAATGTACTCTTTTGCTTGCTCATAATTGCAGTGACGACGCACTACCTCAACGCAATCCTTACTTTTCATATTCGACTCAAAACTACAATGTAGTATGTTATAGTCAGTTAGACTACATTGCACAGAATTAATTTGCAAATAACATTGCAAGTTGCTATACACGTAGTCAATTGAAGACTTACTACATGGTCGTGTCACGTGATCGTGGCAATTCTTATAATCATAGCTGTCAAGAATTTCTGACAACTCCTGAAACCCAACATTTTGTAACGCATCAATATTTGAATCTCCGAAAAATATACATGGCATATGTCCAAATCTATGTAAGACCTTTTCCAAATATTCACAGAAAGATTTCACGGAGCATTTTTGGGATCTGTAAACCGCCATTAACTTTAATGACTTACCAAGTAATTTGACGCTATTCAATGTCAAAATTATTGAGTCAATATAGTTCACACTATCAAATAGTTCTTCATTATAGGAAATATCATCTCGAATATAGATAGATGTCCCCCCATATGCCCGAAATACATAGATGAAAATATGTGACTGAAAGAGAAGCGGTAATTTTAAGTGCAGCTTAATATCGCTTAGCTCTCCGTACAAAATAAGTGATAAATAAATCTAATCTATAGCACGCCTACTATACCACTCGTTTGCGGTAAATGAAGGAACAGTAAATGCAAACATTTATTGTTTCTGATAAAAGTTTTTTTTTGGCTGTGTGTGGTGAAGCAAGAAATCAAAGCTGCCAAAAAAAAAGCAAACTATTAATTTAATATTTTGATGTCTGGCTGACTTAAATGGAATTTAAATGCCTAATACCATTCATTTCATTGTATATGATTCGATATGATTTGATTTTAATTGAGTTATATTTTTCTCTGAAAACTAAATTCTTTATTTAAATCATATTTAATGATAAATAGAACGTAATTGCGACGTAAATAATTTGGGTCTAACTATAGTTTTAGTTTAAAGTTTCATCCACTTTATACGCTAGTGTAGTTTAACATCTATAACTCAAACTAATAGTAATTAATCAAAAGAGTTGTATAACAAATTACCATATGTGTAACCTTACGGATCATAGCGTTTCTCAGTACGGATACAAATTTAATTATTTACAATGATTTGAAAGTTTTGATTACAACTACTACAACGCAGATTTCATTACATTCTTGGGTTGAGAAAGACAGACTAGCAGGCCTGAAGAAGTTATTTACATAATTTGTACGCCATAAACTCATAACCGCCTACACAGTCATTTAATTAAACGAACATTTAACACCCTAAGCAAAAGTATAATATGCAAATTAATGCAGGAAATATGAAATGAAATGGAATGGAATTACAAATGCAAAAGAAGAAAAAATATACTACACTGATAAGAAAGTATTCGTTGTTTGTCGTCTTATCGAAAGCAAGCTACCGAACACATTCGTCGCCGCAACGAAAATGATTTAATCAACAGAAAGGTTTTCGTCAATGTAACAAATATATTATATTGCTGCAAGGAATATGTTTCAGTAATGTTTTAAAAATAACTGAACCTAAACATCTGTATATCACATTTAGCCTTTTGCAGGGGCATAAAAGGTAGTTAACTTTTCATTGCAGCAATGTAAACACACTAACGAATACATTTCATCCCTGTGACGTTGCGTTTTCTCACAGTGTATAGGAAATTATAGAATAAAAGAATTATATGTACTTATGCATGCACATACTTATGCATCTTTTTCAATTAATACAGTGAAAATAAATAGAAAACACATGAAGTTTTCAAATAAAGATAATCATTTGTATATAAATAAATACAAGAGAATATCCTGCCGTTAAACTGATTACAGATATTCTCTTTCTAAACACGGCTGCGGAAATTTTAGTAATTAGAAAATTAAACCAAACGGAAGGAAAAATGCCTGCGAAATATTTCCGTCATTTTAGTACAGGGTGATTGATGAATGTTACTACCAAAAAAAATTGTAATAAATGTTAATCTGTATAATTAATCGGTTTCGTTTTCTTTTCTATCAGTATTTCGCCTTATAATTTAAGGAAAGCGGACAAATGGGATGATGAATCAAGAATTTAGATTGTACACCCAGAGAACTAATTGTTTGAAAAGAAGTTGTAGCAACCGTAAATTCGGTTGTTACCACCGAATTGAGGTTATCACAACCGAATTGAGGTTGTTGCGACCAACTTTAGTCCCCACAACCGAAATTCGGTTGAAGAATTTCAAGAATCAAGAATTTCATAATTGATTCGGTTGTGACAACTGAATCTTCAATTATATTCGTTCAGTTAACAAAATTTTCTAAAATTTCGTTTGGAACAACCGAATTTGAAATTAATTCGGACGCAAGAACCGAAATTGGTACCGAATTCAATTGGAGTAACCGAATCTGGCATTAATTCGGTTGTAGTAACCGAATTTGGCATCAATTTGGTTGTAACTATCGAATTTGGTATCAATTCGATCGCAATAACCGAATCTACCTTAATTCGGTTGCAACGACCGAATTTGGCGTCAACAGGGTTGTTGTAACCGAATTTCTCACGAATTCTGTAGGTTGTGATAATAATGAGGTTGTGACAAACTCTATTTCGGTTGAGACAACCTCTTAATTCGGTTACGGCTAATTCGGCTGTCTCAACCGAATTTTTCTGTGGGTGTACACCCCTTTCACTCATTGGAGTTCTGTCATTTCCGAAGAGAGTTAAGCGCAAGTTTAGGCATCCGTGTAGATCAGCGATAGTCAACCTGGTCCCTACCGCCCACTAGTGGGCGATACGGACTTTTTGGTGGGCGGTAGGATTTTCCTAAGTATATTATATATTTTAACTATCTTATTGCTTTTAGTTTTATTTAAAAGACAACGTGCTGTAAATGTAGAAGCTTACAACGCAAATTAATTTTTTTACTATTTACACACACAGACGATGTATTGAGTAGATAGGTTATTTGAAGTTGTTTGTTGTATTTGTACCACAACAAAATGGCAGAGGGACGCCTTTAATGGTAAATCACATACAAACTCTACCTCCATCTAGATTTTTTATTGACACATCCAATATCATAGTTGCCAGATCACCAAAAGCATAAATTTGTTTGCTTTACTTTTTCCATTGCCACTGTGGCAATACTTTTTAGCACAACACTGTTGCAAACGAAATTGACAACTGTTGTCACTCCTCCTGCAACGTTTTGTTGGGATTTCCCCTTTGTTTTGAATGGTCCATTTAGTGTTGCGAATGTGTAACAGTCGGTCATTTCATTTACAGAAGCATTTTAAAAAACATTACAAAATGTCCCAAAAAAATAAATACGCTCGTGGTTATTCACCGGAATATTTGAAGTTTGGTTTCATTGAAAGCATCGTAAATAAACAAAACCCAATGTGTTTAATATGTAATAAAACACTATCAAATGAGGCAATGAAGCCAAGTAGATTGCGAGAACACCTGTCTACAAAACATCCAAATGATAAGAACAAGCCGATGGAATATTTTCAAGAATTGCATAAAAAATTGCTAGATCGGCCAACAATCGTTGCATCATTTAAAAAACAAAGTGCAGCGAATGAAGATAGTTTACTAGCCTCTTATCGCATATCGCAATTAATTGCAAAAAGTGGTAAAAGTTATAATATTGGAGAAACATTAATAATACCGTCGATAAAAGAATTCATCACCACTGTCAGGCATCAAAATTTACCTCAAGCTTTAAAAACAATGCCATTAAGCGATACAACAGTGAAGCGAAGAATTGAAGATATGGCAGTACACGTGGAAAATAAACTGATTAGTATTCTCCAACAATGTCAATTTTCCATGCAATTGGATGAGTCTACCATTGCAGACAATAACGCTCTATTGATGTCCTATGTACGTTATTTTGATGAAAACAACACGTTACAAGAAGAAATGCTATTCGCAATAGACCTTACTACAGATACAACTGGATTATCCATATTTACTACTGTGAAATCATATCTTACCAAAAGTAATATTCCTATGCATAATATTGTTGCTTGCGCTACCGATGGAGCACCAGCAATGGTAGGTCGCTATCGTGGATTTGTTGATTTTTTGAAGGCTGAAGTACCAAATGTTTTATGTATCCATTGTGTAGTGCACAGACAACATCTTGTTGCAAAAAATTTAGGTGAAAGTCTCCATTCGTCATTAAATATAGTAGTTCGAGCTATAAATAAAATTAAATCTAATGCCAAAAATAATAGAATGTTTCGGCTGCTATGTCAAAATAATAATGAAGGATATATAAGACTTCTTTTGCACACAGAAGTACGATGGCTGTCAAAAGGTGCGTGTTTAAATCGTTTTGTTGCATTATATAGCACTATTATACAATTTTTTGAAAGGAGCTCTGAAACCACTCTCTGCCAACAATTAGCAGTTGTTAAAAAGGATGCCTTTTATTTGGCAGATATTTTCAAAAGATTTAATGACGTTAATTTACAACTCCAAGGCACAAATAAAACTCTAATAAGCTGCCAAAGTATTGTGTCATTATTTATTGACAAACTGGAACTTTTCCGTCATAATCTGTTAAATGGAGAGCTTTGTCAGTTTCCTGAATTATCATCTATAAAAGATGAAGTAACTCCAAAGGATATTGATAAGTTTTGCAGCCACCTTAGTGAACTTAAGTCTGACATGAAAAAACTATTTGAAGACATTTTGAACTTAAAGGTGTACCAATGGATGAAAAATCCATTTACAGCTAATGCTAAGGAAGCTGATACAAAGTATCAAGAAGAACTATTAGAAATAAAATATGATGAAGATTGTAAACAGAGTTTCGAAAATGGCGGATATGAATTGTTGTCGCAACATAAAAAAATACCTCTTTTATATCCAAATATGTGGAAAGAGGTATTCAAATTATTAATACCTTTTCCTACCTCATATTTAGTCGAATCAGGATTTAGTGCTGTTAACCACATCATGAACAAAGAAAGAAACCGCCTTAATATTTCTGCAAGAGGAGACCTTCGCTTGTTTTTGACGAAAATAGAACCAGATATTAAATATTTAATTTCGCAGCATCAGCCTCAGGGATCCCATTAAATACTCAATATTTCACTATACTTAATTAAAATTACTTAATAAAATGTAAAAACCTAATAAATAGAAGCAGTTTATCAATAAACAACACTGTGGATTAGGTGGGCGGTAAGAATATTTTTCTATCACTCGAGGTGAAAAAGTGGGCGGTAAGTAAAAAAAGGTTGACTACCCCTGGTGTAGATGGACTATAAAGAGACTGAGCGTGGGGCAATCCCAAGAAGTCCCTATATTTGAGGTCCCTCAGTTTAGACGCAGGAGACTATTGCTGCTGGCATTTAAGACAATCCTAGAGTTTCGACAAACAACTTTTCTCTTCAAATGTGTATCGCCAGACAGCCACTACTGACAATTCTGCATAAGGATTTAAATGTATATCCTTATAAAATTCAAATAACCACACGCAAAGAAAAAACTCGTTCCTCCCAAACGAAATCTCAGATAACTTAAGTTCGTTTGGAAACTGTAGTTGGGGGAAACGAACTTCTGTTAAGCCATACATGTCATTTCGTTTGGCAGAACCGAAAACTGTTTGCAGCAAACGAGTTTTAAAAATATATGCTGAAACAACGTTTGCGAGAAATGAAAGACGGTTCCGCCAACTGCTGTATCGATTTCAGCAACCGAGTTCTAGTTACTCAAACAAAAACGTTTGCGAGAACTGAAAAACGTTTGCAGTAAACGAGTTATGAAAAATTAACGAGTTAACTCTGATAAGAATGAGAAATTTACATTCTTCGTATTCTGTGCTCTCATTAGAAAAATGTCTAATTTCAGTTAGGTTTTTTGCGTTTTTTAAATTTGCGGCAAATGTAATTTTGTATGCGTTTGATGCAACGAGAATTCGTTTGCAACAACGTGATACACATGTGCCATATACGAGTTTATTTGAATTCTCGTTTGCAACAACATGAGACACACAAGAACGGAGAACTACAAGAACGGTTGCGATTAATAAATTAATACAAATCAATCAAAGTATTGTTGCGGCAACCGAGCAATAAACGTTTTTTCCTTTGTGTGCAGCAAACTGAATACACAGCCGACTTACCGATTCACGGGTTGAGGGGTAATAGTCCAGCAGTCATGGGGGTAATGTCTTCTTGCATAGTCAGGCGGTCATCAATTCCCGGGAATCAGAATTTCTGTATTCAAAATCTGCCCAGAACTGCAACAAAATAACTTAACGAGATGGCCCAGCAGTATTATATTCACCTTATGTGCTGGCGGATGAGCTGGACTGGTTCCGCAGACATAACGCAGGAATTGGGGCGTCTTGGCATACTCCTAGCAACATCTAAGCGTATCCTGGCAGAACGCTTCTATCCGATGATGCCGGAGATATGGATGATGTGCAAAAATTGTGTTCGCTCAAGAGAAAACGAGCCCATAGTGAATAGCAGGATATCCATGAAGCTTCTGTTTTTAACCAGGCCCCAATATAACAATGCTTGTTTCAGTTTTGACGGGACACTATCTGATTGGTAGATACGCGAGGAGATTAAATGTCAGGGCATATGACTTCTGTAGAAGCTGTAACTATGAGGAAGAGAAGGAATCCACTGAACATCTTCTTTGTACGTGTCCAGCACTAGCCGCAGAAGGATGTTTTTTATGAGAACCTAACTATTTAGAGACCAGGGAGAATTGTCTCAGATAGACATAGACAAGATCTTGGGCTTCTTGGAGCAAACTAAATAGTTCTCCGGTGGGGATAATGATTATTCTCATAAACCCGTGGTATCACAATTGGCTAATAAGTCTACACGCTGAAAAACAAACGACCCCAGCTCTATATTGCAGGGGCTATCTGTGACCCTGTATAAGGAAACCCACCTAGTGTGTCAAAACAAGTTTTTGAGTAAAACGCAATTAAAGTTCCCCCTCTGTATTGAATTTTCATAGTTTACTGTTTTATACAATTGCATTTTTACATTACTTTCCTATGTTTTTGAAGCTTGCGAGCGGTTTCATATGAAAAATTTAAGGATTTTTACATACAAATCCAAAAAAAGTGAATTCATGAAATTTGACACACTACGTGAGTTTTCTTAAGCGGGGTAACTTGTATATTAGCGTGCCCGTTAGTTGTATGGAGATTTTTTTTTTGATTTCTTATTCAGTTCAGTTTTATGTAAAAAAAATACAATAAACATTTCATAGCGATAAGTTGTGTTTTAGGGGGTGCGTCCGTACCTCAAAGTTAGCCTTCAAACCCATTTATTCAAATGTAATTGGTTTGTATATGAGTATCTTTTTAAAACAACATTTTACAAGAATATGATGTAAGGAAATATTTTAGCTCTTCTAGTCAACAATATTAGCCTCAAAGAAAGTTTTTTGCTAAAATTAATATTTTATAAAATAATGAAGTATATATAATTTTTGGTATTTTGTTGGCTGTTTTCTTCATTATTTTCTATAATATTAATTTTAGCAAAAAACTTTCTTTAAAACTAATGTTGTTGACTAGAAGAGCTAAAATATTGCAATACATCATATTCCAGTAAATTATTTTTTTAAAAAGATACTCATATACAAACAAATTACATTTGAATAAATGGACTTTCAGGCCAACTTTGAGTCGCGGATGCGCCCCCTAAAACACAACTTATCGCTATGAAATTTTTTGTATTTTTTTTTACATAAAACTGAACCGATTTGGGGAAGAGAATATAAGCAATCAAAAAAAAAAATTCTCCATACAACTAACGGCCACGCTAATGCATATATTTACAAGCATTGTTGTCATAAATTGAAGATATGCTGCTTTTTTGCTTCTTTATTGTCTGTCACGCTTCTTTTTTCAACAGTTTTCAACACAACAAGCCATATTTGAGATACAAAGAGATATACTGTAACCTATTAATCATTGTGTCTGCAACACGTAATATTTAATAGCAATTACAATGTGTTAGGACAGAAGTATTCTATATCTACAAACTACAAACTACAAATCTACAAACACATTATATTTTCATTCAAACAAAAAAAAGGCAGATTTTCGGCTTGTATATTTTATTTCGGTGGCGCAATGGTTAGCGTCTCTTGTACATGAGATCCTGGGTTCGATCCCTGTTCTGACCACATTAAATTGCTTTCGGTGGCGGTCACCTCGCATAATAATGACGACACTATCGAGTACTTAGCCATGAAAAAGCTTCCAAAAGTAGTGTTCGGAACCGGTGTAAAACTGTAGGTCCAAATCAGTGAGTATAAAACTAGAAATCCCACAGCTCGCTGGTTGTGAGAAACTCTCCCCAATTCCTTCATGGGATGTCATGGGAAACCATTTATTTATTATCTGACGGGATACAACCAGTCCACGTAACATTAGGCAATCTTTGGATCACATGTGTTATTGTCTAGCTGTGAACCATCTTTATCTTTTGGAAAAGCTATTTCAGAATTTGATAAAAGTGCTCGCGGAACTATCGGAAGACAATGTCAAACTCGACGCAATAAAATAAATATATATGTAGTAGTATGTATGTGTAGTGTAGTTGAACTTTACATACGTGGGAAAGACACAACAGTCTTCATGTGGCGGATTGCCAATACATACAAACGTATGGTTAATTTGAGAATCCCAATTATAGTTATGGTTAACTAGAATTGCAAGTATACTATTTTTGGGTGGAATACTATCAAACATGCATTAGTATTACAATATTTTGCGTCAAACATAGGTATAATAATAATAATGTAATAGGAACAATATTGACCACATACATATTATAGTTACATGTAAATATATTCAAAAGTGTACACGCTGAAAATGTTGTATTTTTTTATTGTTTGGATGCAAATATAACGTGTTTGTAGCTTGTCGCAAATATAGCATACTTGTGTCCAAACACATTGTGTTTGCTATTCAATACAACATGTTTGGGACAGAATGATTAATAGGTTTTATATACTATGTATTTGTGACCCAAATGTGGATTTCTTTGTTGAAAACTGCTGAAAACAAAAACATGACAGACAATAAAGAAACAAAATACAGCAGATCTTCATTTCACGAAACTTATGCTTGCAAACATGTGCATGGTTCCTGCAATATGTTGCTGAGGCCGTTATTTTGCAGTGTATTGAGCGTGTACTTTGAAAGAAGGACCTTTGGCCATTTTAACTATATGGCAAAAAAATTACATTTCTGACTTTGCACACTTGCCGAGTGGTCAGATTTAAGGCGATTTAAAATGTATACATCCAACATTTTTTATTAAAAAAAAAACATAAAATCCAAGGCCTTTGTCTTAACAGATATCATAAGTGGCCATAAGATCAGTCAACTAAAAATTATAAGCTCAAAATCCAAAAATGATTGGTAGATATTCAAGTTTTTGTTATAATAAAATGTGGTTTAAACTAATTTTTAAACCCAGGCGAACAGATGAAGTTCAAAGTTAATTTTGAAATATAAAACTATAATATTTGTACTGCTCGTTTAGAACTTTTTTTTAACTGTCATTCGCGCAACTAAGTGGTGGCGTCAAAGACATGTGTCATTAACAGCAGCACACAGGAAAGGGGGGAGGGGCAATCAAGTGCTAAATCTGCTTTGAACGCCATAAAGTTACCACAATCATAGATAGCAACAGTATTAAAATATGTATGTATTTACTACTTTGGCCTTTGGAATATAATGGTTTAATCAAATTAATAAACTAATAAGCTAACTCGTTTTATAACTCATATGTGGGTTTTGAAATCATTTCATTTTTAATAAAACAATATTTACCCCGTATTCCATAAACAAGCAGTTGCAGTCATTTAGATGGAGTCAAATAAGCGTTTCCAATGCGTCATTAAAATGCCTTATACGCTTGCGAGTACTTTGTGGTTAGGTAGTGTGCGATTGCTATTGAACTTTAAAGCCATTCACTTGGAAATGTATCTCAGTGTGTCTTTAAACAAATAAATAGATTTATTTGATATTCCCCCCCCCCCCCTACTCTTTAAACAAATAAATGTATTTACTTTAGTTTGAAATTAAATATGTGTTCAATGATTGTTATAATTAATAATTGAAGTCACCGTTTTTAATTGATTTCAATTGATTTAACAACAATTAACAATTGCTTTTAGGTTAAGAAGTTATTCAATGTATTTGTTTTGTTTAAATACTTTGGTCAATTTCGTTAATTGTTTTTGAAAAAGATACAATACGAGTGCCTTTTAATTTGTGGCTGCAACAAATTGCAAAAAATACGAATGAGGTTTAAAAGGAAAATACAAAATGAAAACCTCAACTATTTGAAGCATGAATCTTCCTAAATTGTTGGCTTAATAAAATAACGTATTTCAGCAATTCCGCTAGACGTTTTTTTTCTTTAGCTTCGGAATAGCTACAAAGTATCAAACTAACTGATAATTATGAAATTGACCGCATTTTTAAGGGGTCTCTCATACATTCAATAAACGTTTAGACAGGGTATATTAAAGTATAAATTAAATATATATGTGTCAATTTATAATTATTGACTTTAAATTGTAATAGACCGTTAATTTTTGATTAATATGTGGAAACTGCAACTAAAAACTATTGTGCCAGAAAATATGTACAGATAAAATCGCTTCTGGTCAAACTTGACATATTATCTTTATCATTAGACATTATAAACATTTCCGTGTCTAATAACACTGTGCAACACCAATTTTGGGGGTGGACGATTCCTGCGCCAAATGATCGCACTAGTTGAGTATAGTCAAACCCCAAAAATTTAGACCGACCACTGTGTGTATTCTACCACTTTATTGTGGAATTGATTTTACTAGAGGATTTCGCAAATGAGAATCGTTCATTTTGAATTTACATATGTCCTTTTAGTCCAAAATACACAATTTCAAATTTAAATTTAAAGATTTCAAGATTTAAATATTTAACAAAGGTCTAAAAGGACATATGCAAATTCAAGGTAAACGATTCTCGTCTGCGAAATCCTCTAGTATAATCTATTCTTCAATAAATTGGTAGAACATTTGGATATAAAAAAATAGATAAATGGTTTCCCATTACATCCCATGAAGGGACAGGGGAGAGCTTCTCACAATCACTGAGCTGTGCGCTTTCCACCTTTCAATCGCTGATTGGGACCTAAAGTTTTACTCCGACTCCGAACGGTATTTTGAGAAGCTTTTTCATGGCTATATACTCGTTAGTGCCGCCATCACTAAGCGAGGTGACCGCGGCCGATAGAAATTTTAAGGTGGTGAGAGTAGGGTTCGAACCCGGGATCTCATGTACAAGAGCCGCGCACACTAACCATTGCACCACCCACGGCCATTTGGATATTTTTGCCGGTTATTTTGCTGCAGTTTTCTTGACCTTGTTTCAAAAAAGGACAAAAAGGACGTCTGGAAATAAAGATAGAGAATTTTTTTTTCTATGATGACCCATAATCAAATTTAATGAGGAATAAATTCGTGGAACATTCTGGATCCATAGCTGTCCATTTTAGTGTACATTTTTATTACTATTTGCACAAAGAACGAAAAGGACCCTTTAAACTTTGAAACAGAGCATTTGAATTGCTACTTAAGTCTTTCGTTGCATACACAAGCTGAAAATCTGTAATTTTTTCTTGTTTGGATGCAAATATAACGTGCGTTTGGAGCTTATAGCGTTGTTGTCCCCAAACACATTGTGTTTGCTATTCCATATTACATGTTAGAGGCACAAAAATTAATATGTTATAATATATGTGTTTGTCATTCAAATACAGTTTTGTTCGTGCTACAAATACAGCTGTTTTTGCTGCACAATTTACCTCGTTTTTGCTCTGTCCGCAGCAAAATAATAAAGAGGGACAAAGAGAGATTGTTCGCAGCCTAAGTTAATATTATTGCAAGTGTATTCTGATGTGGCCGTCGGTGGTGCAATGGTTAGTGTGTGGGCCTCTTGTACATGACATCCTGGGTTCGATCCCTGCTCTGGCCAACTTAAATTTCTTTCGGCGTCTGTCACCCCGCATAGTGACGGTGACACTATCGAGTATTTAGCCATGAAAAAGCTTCTCACAATACCATTCGGAATCGGTGTAGAAACTGTAGGTCCCAATAAGTGAGTATTATACTAGAAAGCGCGCAGCTCACTGGTTATGAGAAGCTCTACCCAATTCCATCATGTAATGGATGTAATGGGATTCTGTATGTAAATTCTGATCACTACCAAGATTATGATTAAGTAGAGCGCAAATCGCATGAAACCAGAAGCAGAGAAGGCTGGGCGTCGGAAAGCTACAATTACCAGAGGCAACCACAGCAACTTTTGACACAGATCCCACCCCCTTCCGATGACGATCCTGAAGCGCAGTGGAAACGCATTTCGGTTTTGCTTTTGAAAAATCGCTTCGCAACAAACCATGTTACGATGAAGAGTGTCGCATAACAAATGATGAAAAGAACAGTGCACGTATGGTAATAAATAAATAAATGGTTTCCCATTACACCCCATGAAGGGACCGGGAGAACTTCTCACAATCACTGAGCTGTGCGCTTTCCAGTTTTCACTCACTGATTGGGACCTACAGTTTTACACCGATTCCGAACGGTATTTTCAGAAGCTTTTTCATGGCCAAATACTCGATAGTGTCGCCGTCATTATGCGAGGTGATCGCCGCCGAAAGAAATTTGAAGGTGGTCAGAGCAGGGTTCTAACCCAGGATCTCATGTACAAGAGCCGCGCACACTCACCATTGCACCACCGACGGCCACGTATGGTAATGCTTCAATTAATTGTAACCCGAGCTGCGACTGAGCGGTATAGGGAAGAAAAAAAGGAGATAAACCGTCTCTTTCAGCATAAGAAACGATAGTGGAGAAAACCCGATAGTGAGATAATTGAGACAATCAGAAGGAAGAACGAAGCCCGAAAATTATACCAAAAAGTCAAAAACAGAACCATTGAGCACGTTTCCGGGCTCCCTTCTATAAGGACAGGGATGTAAATCTAAGAGCAGAGCATCTTGGGAATATGGAGAGGTCATTACTACGCGCTACTGGTACCTGAGATATCCAATGACGATGAGACTATCGTTCACAATTTGGACGACGACGTCGATTGCCCCCTCCTAACCAAGACGATGTCAGAACAGCTATTGCCCGGCTTAAGAACAACAAAGCCGCAGGAGTTGCTGGATCACCGGCGAAGCTGTTTAAGGCTGGTGGCGATGAGCTGATGAGGTGCATGCATCAGCTCATTAGCAAAATTTGGTTCGACGAATTCATGCCCGGTGATTGGAGTCTCAGTGTACTATGTCCCATATTTAAAAAATGTGACCCGAGTCTCTGTACCAACTACCGTGAAATAAGCCTTTTATCCATAGCATATAAGGTTCTATCAAGTATAACGTGCGAAAGACTAAAACCAATTATCGCAGGCCTGATTAGACCATACCAGTGTAACGTTAGGCCTGGAAAATCGACAACTGCCTAGATTTTCACGCTACGCCAAATCCTGGAGAAGACCCACGGGTGAGAAATCGACATCTATGAGCTATTTGTCGATTATAAAGCGGCCTTCGATAGCCCGATACGGGAGAAACTCTACGAAGTAATATTTGAGCTTGGTATTCCTGCAAAACTCATACGCCTTTGCACGATGACCTTGATGAACACCAAATCCCCAGTGAAAGTTGGTAAGGATCTTACCGAACCTTTCGAAACCAAGCGAGGTCTCAGACAAGGCGACAACCTATCGTGCGATCTTTTTAACATCTTAATAGAGATTATTCTGAGAAAATCTGCTGTCAAAATGAATAAAACCATCAGCAGCAACAGTCACATGCTGCTCGCGTATGCAAATGATAAAGATAATGGAGCGCGCAATGAGAGAAGTTAGTGTTTTCAATAGTTGATAAGGAGTCAGGAAAAATGGGTTTGACAGTCAATGATCACAAGCCAAAAATAATGGTTTCAATGGGCAGGGTCTCTATGCGATTGGAACAAAGCATGAACGTTGATAACCGTTATAATTTCGAGAGGTAATGTACGAATTTATATACCTCGGATCTGCCGTGAACGGAAACAACAACGTCAGCCTTGAGATCAAGCGGAGAATTGTGCTAGCGAATAGATGTTGCAATCCTAGTGTTGCAATCTGGCAACTGACAGCTCTATCGTAAAGTTGGACATTTTTGAGGTTATGCGTACTCAGAATGTTTTGAGATACGAGCGCTATTTGTGTTGTTTACAGTAACTTAAAAGATTCATCTCGGCCCAAAAATGGAATTAAATCGTGAACATTTTCGTGAGATTATTTTTACAACTTTCGACGTTGATTAACTCAGCAACAGTGCATGGATGAACTTAATTCAATTTTTGGCGATGAAGCTCCATCAAGGCCCAGTGTTTATCGATGGTATGGTGAATTCAATCGTGGTCGTAGTTCACTCCAAGACGAATTTCGTGAAGGTCGTCCAAAACCAGCTGTTGTTCCGAAAACCATTGATGCTGTGCGCGAACTGATTTTGCAAGATCGTCATGTACCCTATCGTGAGATTGAGACAACCTTAGGTATTAGTGGGACCAGCATACATTCAATATTGCATAAACATTTGACTGCCAAAAAAAATTTGTTCGCCTTGGGTCCCACAGAATTTGTCAATCGCTCAAAAAAAGGCTCGTGTCGATTGGTCGAAAGAAATGCTCCAAAAATACGTTCGCGGTGCTTCGAAACACGTCTATGACATCGTGACAGGTGATGAATCCTGAATTTATGCGTATGAGCCGGAAAGTAAACAGCAGTCAACTGTATGGGTGTTTCAAGATGAGCCAAATCCGACAACAGTTGTTCGCGCCCGAAGCACTTCCAAGCAAATGGTCGCCTGCTTTTTTCAGAAAAACCAGACATGTCGCAACCGTACCACTAGAACAACGCAGAACAGTGAATTTTGAGTGGTACACAACCATTTGTTTGCCAGTTGTCTTCCAAGACTTCAGGAAAACCAACCGCCGAAGACGGATCACTCTTCACCACGACAATGCGAGCTCTCACACATCGGCTGAAACAACTGCATTTTTGAGCACCCAAAACATCGATTTGATGGGTCATCCGCCGTATAGTCCTGACTTGGCACCGAATGACTTCGTTTTGTTCCCGTACGTAAAAAACAAACTGAGAGGTCAACGTTTTTCGACAGCTGAAGAAGCGGTTGCTGCATTTAGAATGCATGTTTTGGAAATACTTCAATCAGAGTGGCAAAAGTGTTTCGACAATTGGTTCAAACGCATGCAAAAGTGTATAAATCTTCATGGGGAATATTTCGAAAAACAACAAAGTGATTTTCGATGATTAATATTTGTTTTTGTTCTCTAATCCCGAAACATAAAATTCAACCCTCGTATTTTGGGCTAAGCAATCACTTTAGAGATAAAGCCCTCTCTCGAGTAACAAAAGTCAAACTATACCAGACTCTCATACAACCTGTCTTGCTTTATGGCGCACAATACTTGGTCTTATCACAATCAGACGAAACATCTCTAGGAGTCTTCGAAAAAAAATACTCCGGATAATTTATGGCTCTATAGTGCACATCGGCGAGTATCGGCGTCACATGAACCATAAGCTGTATGAGGTAAATTCCGACATTGACATAGTTAAGCGGATCAGGATAGCACGATTAAGCTGGCTAGGCCATGTCAGTGGAATGAATGAAGACGAAGCAGCACGAAGGGTGTTCGAAATCGAACTCAATGGAAGACGAAAAATTTGAAGACGAAGACTCCGCTGGATGATTCTGGTTGACGAATCCCTGTGTACACTTGGTACCACCCCCCGGTTGGTGGAGACGAAAGATCGAACTTTTTGCCGAAATATGTTATCTTCGTTTTGTAAGGTAATGTGTTAAACTGTAGGTCGCAATCAGTGAATATAAAATTAGAAAGCATACAGCTCGCTGGTTGTGAGAATCTCTCCCCAATCTCTTAGTGGGGTGGAAAATGGGAAACCATTTTTTTTATTAAAATTGCAAATATATTATTTATGGGAGGAAATCCCGAAAAAATTACGGTTTGGTGCGGTTTATGGGCGGGCGACGTCATTGGGCCGTACTTCTTCCGTGATGTTCAAGACCGGCACATTACTGTGAATGCGAATCGCTACCGTTCAATGATAACCGAATATTTTTGGCCCCAATTGGATAATATGGACTTGGAGGACATGTGGTTACAACAGGACGATGCCACAAGCCACACAGCGAATGCCACAATCAATTTATTTGAAACCAAGTTTGGTGAACGTGTTATCTCACGAAATGGCCCAGTCGATTGGCCGCCTCGGTCGTGCGATTTGACGCCGTTATATTATTTCCTGTGGGGCTACGTCAAGTCTATGGTCTATGCCAGCAAGCCAGCGACGATTGATGAACTTCGTACGAATATCGAATGTGAAATTGCAGCAGTATCGGCCGATTTATGCTTGAAAATCGTCAAAAATTGGGTTCAGCGTCTGGACTTCTGCAAGCGTGCCCGTGGTGGCCATGCAAAAGAAATCGAGTTCCATACATAATGGCATCGAACGTACTTTCACAGGAATAAAGAATTTCATTGGTATCTAAAACCGGTTTTGTTTTATTTAAAAAAAAACTTTTGTAGCGCTCTTATTGAAACACCCGTTATAATTATGAGTAAACATTTTCAAAAAATCTATATGTCAGCGTGCAGGGATACATGAAATAAAAACTGTAATTTATTCTATATCAATAAATAATACAACATTATTTCAAATCAATTAGTTTAAGATTTGGTTAATACAAAAAAATTTAAATATATTTAACCTCAAGCTTCCAGAGTCATTCATTTTTCCTTAAAGTTACCGGACTGGAAAATAATCAAGTAAGTTTCTCTGGTTTTGTTATTTTTTTTATTTATTTTTTTTTGTTTCTCGATAATTAAAATTGTCCCACATAAGCCACTTTAAATGCATCCATGAATTGAAAATTAGTTTCGATTATAGTCATAGCCCCATAATTAGACAATACAAAGTAACACAAATGACGGGCATTATAACAAAGCGGAAACTCTTAAATTCAATTTTTCTTCACTGTGGACTGAAAGAAGAAGAACAACAACAACAAAAATAGTTAAAAAGAAACCGCCTTCGATATTCTGATTATATCCCCACATGTTTTATACCAACACTGTAATTAATTTTCAATCAGAATCCAGAAGATTTTCTTCCAAACCCAATAACTGGGAATGAATAAAATACATTTCATATGGACGATGCTTTACGCTTTCCACTAAAGCAATCGACCCCAAACAACCCAATAACCAGGCAACAAGTGTTTATCATTTTTCGGTCACAGGTTGTACTAATATGACGGATCGACCCCCCCTATACTCGTATTCGAATGAATATGATTATCTTAGACACACACAAATTCCTTTCCTCTGTCCTAATCAATAGAAGATGAATGCTGGAAAAGAAACCCATTATTGGGTATTTTCCACATATTTTCGTAAGATGGGGTATTGAAAGACAATGAAGAGGAAACCCAAAAAAACAGAAAGAAAAAAACTAATTGGAAACTCGAACTTCTAACATAGATATCGAGATTGTCTATGATGGCATGGCCTCAGTGGCGGCATGGATCCAAATCTAATAAGAATTTAATACTTGGGCGAAGAGAAAAAGAAAATCGAAATAATAACAACAACAACACAAAAAGAATATGCAACTACAACAACAACAAAAGCTATTGTTTTGTTAAGAAGAACCGAACAATAAACGTTGAAATGACGATAGCGATGGAACAAACACAAGAAATGCGATAGAAGTAAGGAAACTTACCATTATTTGATGGAGCTGGAGTAGTAGTGATGATCATGGTGTTGGTGCTTGCTGTTGTAGTTGTTGCCATTGTAGATGTTGATAAAACATCCAAAGAGCTGCTAGACGTTGATGGGGATGTTGCTGCTGCTGTTGTAGTTGTTGATGATGATGCTGAATTTGTTAAAGAAGACGTCGTCGGTGTTGCTGTTTCAAATGGAGTCATTGAACTGACATTATTCATTTGAGTTGTTGTTTCTATCGCTTTAAACTCAACATCCATCGCAACCAGCCTATTGATGTTATTGCCAGAGTCAGAGCTGGCGCTGGCGTTGGTGGTGGTGGTGGTGGTGGTGGTGGTGTTGATATTGATGTTACTAATATCGCCAAAGCTGGAGCTGGTGCTCGCATTGATGCTGGTGCTGTCGTTGTTATTTTGCAATGTTGGCATCATCATCGTTGTTGCAGTAACATCAACAATTGTTGCTGTTACTGATCCATCAGTAATGGCAGCAACATCATTTGTTGCCATTGACGGTGTTGTTGTTGCCGTTGCCGTAAAATTCGCATTTGCATCATCGCCGCTGCCGTTGGCTGGTGCCGCTTGAGTTTGAATGCCACCGCACAAAACTAAGACACAAATTAATGCAGCCATAAACCATGATGTTGTTGAGGATGAGAATGACGACAAAGACGAAGACGAAGATAAAGTCGAAAACGCAGACGTCGTTGCAAATGAAGATTTTCTACGTTTACTTGTTAACATTTTCGTGAATTTTGTATCAAGTTTTATTTATTGTTGTGTTTTCCTACAATTCGTTGATTTAGGTTTTCGAAAACTCTTTTACTTTTAGGGTTTTCGTGTTTTTGTTTTTTAATTTTTTTATTTTGTTAATCGAGCAGGTATTATACAATTTTATTAAATTATTTTGTTTATTTTTTTCTTCTTCTTTTGATTCGTTTGGTAACAAGGAAGTTACACACACTTCTTCCTTTTAATTTCTTAATTATTTCTCTTATTATTTTTTGGTTGTTTGTTTCGAATCAAATATGAATTTCGAAATAACTGATTTGAAATTATGCCCGAATGTGATTAATTTTCGTCACGTTAAGTGTTGCTCAATTCGGTTCACATGTAATTTATTTTATGAGCGACCACATGATGCTAAGAAAAAAACAAATTATTTTATTAAAATGTTGTAATGACCAGTTTCATTTCTTTTCATTTTGCAAAACTATTTCGATTAAAAATTATTTGTTATAGGAAAACAGATCTGCAACCGAATTACGATTCAAAAACATAAACTTTTAAAAATCAATAAAATAAATAGAAAATCGGGAGAAATTTTAGATATAAATCATACATCGGGCAAATTAAGTAGATGACAATTATAATTTGTTGTTTAATTGGAAATTCCTGTCCAAATGCAAATTCAAAAAACTTTCAATACCATTGGCAATTGTATTTATTTTCAAAACATTTCCTTCATATCTGGCAATTTTGGTTTTCAAATATTTAATACAGTACAAGTTTATGAATTTGAAAGTACTATGACGCAATACCTATCGAATCCACAAACCTCTACATATAAAATACTTTAAAATCAAAATTGCCAGCAGTCAAATAAATTCAAAACAACTAGAAGCATTCCCAGATTTCATTACAATTGGCCTCCGATTCCACAGCCTGCATTTGCATTCCCTGAGCAAATGCAAATTCAAAATTCTGTAATTGTCATTGCGAACAATGGTAATTCTTTTGCATTTGCATTAGATAAAGTAATGCAAATTAAAATCCAATGCAAATTAAAAAATCCCATGTATGATATAAATCTATATTTCTATATAAATCAATATCCTAAAATAGTGATTACTTATAAAATTCCCCAATTACACTTTATTGAAAACTTTGAACTAGACTCAGTGCACATGTATGGGAGAGTGGAGAAAACATAATCAGACATTAATTTTAATCATTTTGTAGGCCATAGGACATTTTTCAAAACTGAAGAAGTCTTAGGTTTCCAGAATAATATAGAGTTTTGCTTCCCTGAAAATTTCATAAAAAACGCATAGCCTTGTTTGAAAGCTCAGCGATGTTAGGGTGATTCAGTTAGAGGTACTTTTTGTCTTAGTTAAATTTAATCAAAAAATTTCAATAAATTTCTATAAAAATTTAACTACGATGAAATTATTGGATTACATTTAAGTATGACTCTTTATATGATACCTATTTGTTTGCAGACAACATTTTCTTTTCCATGTCATCAATTAGAATCTTTCTACTGACGTAGTCATGATAAAATACAAAGTCTTTGTAGCCAACACGAACCCTTTCGTCGGAAATATGTAATAAATAACAACCCTGCTTTTACGAAACCCATCTGGCAATATTCTACCCCCAGCTGATTGAAGGTTATCATCCCGCAGTACCTTTCGATTAGAATGCCTCCCGCAAGGGGAGTTCTATGCCACAGCTGATCAACCTTAGAGTTGACGAAACATGCAGAATAAAGAAAGAAAGAGAAATAGCGATAGACGACTGGAAATGTGTAGGGTTGATCAATGCGTTTTCACACATTTGCCTTTCTTCATTGAACCAAAAGTACAAAACTCATCAACCATGGCAAAATAAGTAAGGTAGAAGCAGTAGGAATTGAAGGCATATTGCTTTTATTTCAGGAGCCGACCTTGTCAAATTCAGTCGACCGAAATTGTCAAGATGTATTTATTTCAGTTTATATCAGGAGGGACTGTTGTAATTTTCTGCAACAACTACAAGGACAAGAAAAAATTGCGTCTGCTATTTTAACGCTACCACCTGTACTAGATGCATCTTGAAATTAGTATAAACAACATTTGACAAAGTCGGACCACACCGACAAGAAAAAATTTAAATCAGCTGTTCAAACGCTTCCACCTGTACTTGATACATCTTGTCATCAACTAAGAGTATTTTTGTGACAATTAAATCGAGGAAAAATGGATAGCAAGGAAATAAAATAAAATGTAATGACGTGTTAGAGTAAAAAAATGATAGAGATTGCAACTAAAAGAGAAATTTATTAAAATAAAGATTTTTCTTATTCTGCATGGGTTGCCAAGTCTATATAACTCTTGCTCCAACTTTTCCACTGACTTTTCTTGGTGTTCGGTCCAAGAAAAACAGCTGTTGCAGACTCTAAGTAATATAGCGCCCCTCGTATTCAGTTCTTATAAAGTTTTTTCGTCTATCTCTAAGCGGAATTTTTTGTTGCAGAGAGTTGCCACCTATCTCTGATTCACCTTGAGAATATTTCGTAAATAATTCCACTTCGTATCCATTTTAATTTTAAAGATTGTGGTGTTATTTTTGATGTTGAAAATAAGCAAAATAAAAACAATTTCGGTCTCAAATAATTACACAGTCCAACAAATGTTTTAACCCTGAGAGCACAGTATATTTTTGAAAATTTTTTAGTTGCGCTGAATCCGAACTTGACCTCTTCATCACAACAGGTTTATGAATAAAATGTTCCAAATTTCATTAATAGCGAAAATACCCTAAAATGAATACGATTTCTTCAAAGACGAGTAAGATATTTGAAGGTTTAACCAGCATTTTAAAGCCAACAGGTAGAACTTTCAGACGACATAACAAATTTTTCGAATAAAGCTTAATTCGCGACTTTAAAACGTCCCAAATATAGTGAAAACCCAGGTTTTTTTTAAAGTTTAGATTACGATCTCTCAAACACCTGACGCGATGGAGAAATTCTGAGGTCAGATTCGGTTTCAGCGCACCTCAAATTTTTGCAAAAGTATACTTTAATTTTTAAAAATTTTGTTGATCTATTTTATCAAACAATTGTTGTCGTACGAAATAACTTTGGTATACCAACCCTGTAAATGATCATAAGTGCGTTTTTTAACCCCGCTAAAGTTAGTTACAGCTTAATTTGTACCGAGCAGCTAACCGATATTAAGCATCATTTCAATTTCCCACTTAAGCCCGATATTCAGTTTTATGAAATTTTCGTTGCCATAAAATGAACGTGTATAAAAAATAACGAAAGCTTCATGAACCGAAAATTTCGCTCCCTTTCCATTTGCTTAGTACTCAGCTCTTAGCGAAAATTGCGTAAGCAAAATCAATTACAGGGTTGTTACGCTAAACTTATTCTGTACGAAAACAATTGTTTGATAATTATTTGGGTCCGGAATTTTGACATTTCGATTATGTTTGTAAACAAAAATAATACCACATGCGTTAAAAATAAAATGCAGTTCAAAGATGATTTATTAATGAAATAATTGCAAGGTAAATCAGAGATATGTGGTAACTTTATGTAACAAAAATTTCGGTTTAGAGATAAGTGACAAAAATTTTTACGAAAATTTCGCCAGAACTGATTGCGGGGCTTAAAGTTCCGAATTGAGCAATGACAATGTTGCCACATGTTCAATTTCATGAAATGGCCACAACAAGTTGTCTTAGGTAAATTTTGTTGTCATTTCTTGTGAATGAAAGTGTTATCAAGAAGGAGAAACTCAAAGACAACAGGAGACACTCAATAATCAGAAAATCATTCAAATATACTCACTAAATGCGGTTTAAATTAATAAAGAACAATCGGTTATGACACCCTTTTTTATGACAATTTGATTGTGACAACCCCCAACTGCGGCCGTAACAACCACTAATTCGATAATGATGACCTCTAATGCAGTTATGACACCCTCTAATTCGCTTGTGGTAATCCCTAATTCGGTTGCGACAACTCTAGTTTGGTTGCAACAACATCTAATTCTGTCGTGATGATCTCTAGTGTGTTTGTAAGAGCCTCTGTGGATGCAGAAATGAAGAGGTCGTATCCGAGTCGATTAACAGACTACTGTACGCCGACAGTGGAATTGCAAATGGGCCCGAAAGTCATAGTACTTCACAGAAGCGACTGGGCAAATAGAATACCCTTTACAATTTCTGCGAGTTTCATTAAACTAGATGAACATGGTATTTGGGACTGACCGAGGAGGTGGAAAGTTTCTGATAGCCACTCATGTGGGAATCGCCAGAAATGATTCCTTTATACGGCAGTCCAAGCAGCTCACTGCTTGGTTATGCCGTCACTGATGCATCGTAGGCTTTTTATATGATCTTTTCACTGATGCGCTTCGAAATATCAGACAAATGTTTTTCTCCTTCGATGGCGGATGAACCAGCACTACTGGCCAACGGTGGATCAAAAGTAAAGAAACAAAAATCCAGTTTCGATTCACTGCATTTTGGTCAGCGTCTGATCCATAATGGGCGGCTGAACCATAATCATCCTGCCAGTATTTAAAATGAAACCACGGTGGACCGGACTTGCCTTCCGCCACCGTTATATTGGCAATGATAATACAAGATGAAAATGATAGACATAAAACCCCCTATTTGTTGACGACCCCTGCAAAAATTATAAGAACCATGATTTACGGATATGAACTTGGAATGTAAGAACACTATAAAGATTCGGTACCACTATCCATCTGCCAGATGTCCTCGATAATTTTAAGTCTGACATTACTGCTATCCAGGAGATGCGATGTACAGGTCAGTGCTGTACAAAGATCCATCTGGCAGATGTCCTCGAGAATTTTAAGACTGACATTACGGATATCCAGGAGATGCGATATACAGGTCAGGGCTGTACAAGGATTAAGAACTGTGCCATATACTACAGCTGCCATAGGGAAAAATCTGAAATTTTTTTCGGCTTTGTAGTCGGCAAAAGACTGCGACATGTAGTCTGTAGGTTAAATCCTGTGTGTGAACGTATAGTCACCATCCGCATAAAAGCGAAATACTTCCCGGATGGAAGAAAAAGGCGATGACACCAAGGACATGTTTTTTGAGCGCCTAGAGGAAATATGCAACAGCTACTCTGACCATGACATTAAGATTATTCTAGGTGATTTTAATCCTAAAGCCATCAATTCCGACAAGGCAATGAGTCTGTTAGTTTTGCTGCGGCGAAAAACATGGTTGTCAGTAGTATGAAATTCCAATACAAGAACATCCATAAGGCTACTTGGATATCCCCTGATCAACAGAAGAAGAACGAAATTCATCGCCTGGTAATTGATGGAAGGCACTCTAATAGAGTAATGGACGTACGTCTGATTCGAGGGGCTAATATCGATTCGGATCACAATCTGGTTGCAGCAAAGATTCGCACATGGATAAGCAGAGCGAAAGTCATACGAAACCAGATACATAGAAATCTGGACATCGGACAGCTGCAAATACCAGAAACATCCACGGTGTATGTAGAGAAGCTCACTCAGGTACTGGCGCAGAACGCACTCCCGCCTGATGATAATGAAGTTCAGTGGAAGTACATGTCCCACTCTATGAAAACTGATGCAGAGACCGTAATTGGTTACGAAAAAACCATTTAACGTATGGCAATGCTTCAGTCAGTTGCAACGTGAGTCGCAACAGAGAGGTATAAGGAGAACAGGAGAGAGAAAACTCATATGTTTTAGAAGAAAAAACGGTTGTGGAGAAAGCGCTAGGGTGAGAAAATTAAATCTTATAGAAGGAAGAATGAGGCCCGGAAATTTTACCGAGAGGTACAAAGCCAAACCAATGGAAATGGATCAGGGCCCCCCTTTTGTAGAGATAAGGACGGGAATCTTATGACAGATGTACAGAGTATGTTGGAAGCATGGAGAGATAGATTACTCCTCCGCTTAACTTCTCCGTTTTACTTGAGGTTGTTGAACAAATATAGATCGATGGCGTCGACTGCCTCCTCCTAGTCAAAGACAAGTTAGACCTGCAAATTCCCGGCTTAAGAACAACAAAGCCATTTGTGCTGATGAACTTCCTGGTTTCTCTTTCACGCTGGCCACTATGCATTGGAAAGGTGCTTGCACCAGATTATATGCTAAATCTGGCTAGACGAATGCATGCCCGACGATTGGAGTCTTAGCATACTGTGTCCTGTTAACAAACAAGATGACCCGAGTGTATGTACAAACTATCGTGGAATAAGAGTTTTATACACCGCATACAAGGTCCCCTCGAGCGTAATGTGTGAAAGACTAAAGCCGTTTGCTGCAGACGTGATCGGACCTTATCAGTGTCCTCTCTTTGTAGATTATAAGGCTGTCTTCAATAGCGCGGTGTGGCCATCGGTGGTGCAATGGTAAATGTGCGCAACTCTTGTACTTAAGATCCCTGCTCTGACCACCATAAATTGTCTTTCGACGGCGGTCACCTCGCATAGAAACGGCGACACTATTGAGTATGTAGCCATGAAAAAGCTTCTCAAAATACCGTTCAGAATCGGTGTAAAACTGTAGGTCCCAATCAATGAGTATAGAACTAGAAAGCGCAAAGCTCATTGGTTGTGAGAAGCTCTCCCCGATTCCTTCATGTGATGTAATGGGAAAGCATTTTTTTTTTATTTCGATAGCCCGATATGGGGAAAACTGTACCAAACTATGTTGGAGCTTGGTATACTGAACTGATACTTCTTTGTAGAATGACACTGACCGACACGAAAGCCTCAGCAAAGAGTGGTATAATTTAGTATAAAGCCAGGCCTCTGGCAGAGCGACACCCTATCATGCGATCTCTTCAACATATTAATTGAGATCATCGTGAGAAATGATGCTAACACGAATAAAACCATCAGCAGCAAAAGTCACATGCTTCTCGCGTATGCTGATGATTTAGACATCATTGGGTGAAATCTGCAAGAAGTTACTGCTGTATTTTCGAGAATTGAGAAGGAATCAGTAAGCAGAACATCCACCCGATTGGATGAAAGAGTGAATGATGATAATCGTTATAATTTCGAGGTAGTGGATGAATTTATTGACGTCGGATTTGCAGTGAACAGAATAAGTATCGTCTGCCTAGAAATCAGACATACAATTGTGCTTGCAAACAGGAGAGATAAGACCCTATCGGGCGCAAAAAGGAACATCCAACTATATCAGACTCTCATACAACCTGTCTTGATTTATGGCTCAGAATCCTGAGTCATATCGCTGATGTAACATTACTGAGAGTCTTCGAGAGAAAAATGATCGGAAAAATATATGGTCCTGTAATACAAGACGGCGAGTAGCTGTATAATCTGCATCGCGACATCGACGTTGTTATGTTTTTTAAAATAACGCGTTTATCCTGGCTAGGACCTGTCAGTACAGTGAATAAGAATGAACTAGTGCGAAAGATATACGAAGGACATCGAAAAATATGACGACCAAGATTTCGCTGGAGAGACCAGGTGGAATATTGCCTGCGAGAGCTTGGTATTATCAACTGAAGGAGAAAAGCTGAAAATCGAGCTGGTTGGAGAAACATGTTATCCTCAGTTTGTAAGTCCCTTGACCCCTCTGGGTTGTTTGTGGCCGCCTAAGTAAGTAAATAAGTATGAACTAAAAGAGGTATCCGTCGTCGAAAGATATGTAAGGTGGTCAGAGCAGGGAGCTACCGTCATTGATACCGCTATGCCACAAACCGCACCTCGTTGTGGATACATGGGCTTCTTTTCGACGAAGATTTTCCGGGTCCAAGCTGTGGAAAAGATCTTCAGCCTATTCAGCGAAGCGGAATCGCATCGAATGGTCACGATGCTACAGTTCATGGACTAATTTTAAACCGAGGTCTTCATGTAAAATTCGCACCAAACAAGTGCGAGAAATGTTCAATTGCTGCGAACGGTGGCGGCAATAATTTCCACTGAACGCACCAAACGAGTACATATACGAGTTCTTTTGTCCAATAAGGACCCGGGTTGATGAACTCGCTTCATAAATTCATCCACAAACTGCGTTGATGTCACTCTATTAATATCAAATATATTTCGTATATTTCAAACAGTTTGAGTTAAAGACTCAGAAGTTTGAAAATAAGGTTTTAATATTTTCCAATTTTATTCAAACCTATATTTCTAACCTTTAACTAATAAGCTGTCACTTCATAAATGTCAAATTGGTCATCTGTTTCGAAACAACGAAGGATTCAAATTTCCAATTTTATATGGCCCACCCTTTACTTATATATTAGGATGTTGGAAACATCAGATCATGTATACCCCGTTTCAATATTAGTGTAGGGTGTACAAAGCCTCACTCTCTGTTGTTTGCCTTAGTTGATTTCTTCAAGTAATCATAAAGTTATGACAAAATTATTTTGCGCTAAATACCAATCTTTCAGATGGTTTTTAATCACAAATATTTTACATATTATTTTGTGGTATTTTTCTTTTCATTTGAATTGTGGTGACTCAGTCTAGTTCTGGTTTGTTTTTGATATATATTTTGGTGGAATTTGGTTTTCAATTTCAGCATATGCAAATTTAACTTCTGTTGTTTTCATTTTTTTTTATCTGTCGTCTTTCTTTTAATTCATGCAAAACAAGTTTGTTTCTTAAGTCTTTCGTTTTCACTTATTTAATTTTATTTTTTTGCCCTCCAACTTAAGAGTGAAACTGATTTTTTTTGTTCAAAAAAAGTAATTAACAATTATTTAATAACATTAAAATGTAAATTTTATATTTTAATATTCAGTGATGGGGATTCTTAAAAGTCACAAGAATAACCGGTTTTCTCTGGATGTAAAACAGAAAAGAACTATACGAACAAACACTTTTCTTGCTGTATTTCTAAGGAATTAGCAATTTTTTGGGTTTTTCGTTCCACTTGAACAATTTTGTATGAAGTTTTGTCGTAAAAACATAACAGCTGCAAAAATTTATTGATTTTTTGTTTTTGTATTAAAATGACCACCAAAAAGCTTTGTATCTTAACGAGTGATCGATCGCTTATTAAGTAATCACTTTGAAATGCGAGTATAATGAAACGTAATGAAAGTAAGAGACTATTTTTTATGTTGTGGCGATGCCAAATGCAATTTTATAAATTACACACACAATATTTTTTAATATCTTTATTTCATTTTATTGTTTTAATATCATTTGATAATTTTTGAAGTTTCTTTTATTCTTCTTGTAGTTTAAGGCGTTACACTTTAGTAACTGTTGCACTGTTTTTCAAACGTTACCACTTTAATTTTGTTACCGTTCAACACCCGTTACCATTCAAGCGCTATAACCAACTAATGTAGCTACGAGTTAGACAAGTTTGTTACCACAGACCAAACGCACAGCACTGAGATTTCTCTATTGTTGAATATATTAACCAGGCGAGACACAAAACTCACCACGTTCCTTTAACAATGCCTCAACAAGTTTACCACTTACTCATTCACTCATTCGCATTGGATGATTGACTTAAAACCTTCTTGTTTTGGTGGTTAAACTGGCCACGTTTCAAGTTGGCTACCATGGTCGAAGAGAGAACGAGCGAGAGCATTTGTGTGATCGTTCACCGTAAAGATATGCATTTCATTTACTTAGCAACGCAATCCACCATACGTTCAATAGAGTGGCTTGATTTAGATTTTTTGTTTGGATACATTCATAACTAACTAACTAACGTAGAGGACTTGTTATGGGAATATAATAAATAGTACAGAAACTGCAAGTGGGTGAATCGTCTTATGACCTGCTTCTCGATATCGAACGAAAGCCTTTCACTCGAATTTGACAGAAACTGGATGGCTGTAAATCAAATTGTTCGGTTCTACTGATTTTATACAATAGAAATAAAGGAATTTTACATTTTTATACAATTTAAAATTTGGTCGTCGTTGGTGCAATGGTAGTATGCGCGGCTCATGTGCATGAGGAGGTGGGTTCGATCCCTATTCTGACCACCTTAAATTCCTTTAAACGGCGCACTGTGGGTTAGATTGCAAAAAAAGTGGGCATAATGTCAGAACTTCTAAACTATTAGTCGAATCGCTTAATAATGTACCAGAGATGTGTAAAGGAGGACACAGGCATTTAGGATATTGCGCTTGGAGATACCCTGTTGTTATGCAGAGTTTGATACAGGGTGTCAAAGTGGAGCACTTTCGTGCTGTTAATGTTTTGAAGACCTTTAACTTCTATAATTTTGAGTGGATTTTTAAGATAATTTGCTTCAAGAAACCTTCTAAGAGAGGTAAATAAAAAATACGGTTAACTACGTGATTTATCTCTTACCATTCAAAAGATATTTCCAGTCAAAAATAAAAAATTTTTATTTTTGTCCCAATTTTTTTAGTTTTTTATTTATAGTTAACCTATTTTTAAACAAATCTTAATTATGAGAACACTATTGTATAAAAAACACATCAGAAAAACATAAGTTGTAATAGTTTTTGAATTATCTCAATTCGTTTGGAAATGACAGGTTCTCAAAGTTAAAATTTTTTTTTTTGCCTCAAAAAAATTCCAAAATTTTGCTAAAAAGGTTCCATTAAACTTTTACTGTTATTTTTAAATTTTATTAAAAAAGGCGTAAGCTCGAAACTTTTCAACGTCGATTTCACGTCCACTCGAAATCGTCTGCAAAATGATATGGAAACGGTGGATTAGGTCTTCGGAAATACCAGTTTACAAGGATGAGGTTTCAGTGTTTTCAAAGAAACGTCGAGCGGTATTTCCATCATTCCTGCTGCCGAACCTTTGTTTCGGACTAAAATTCCTAGTTGCTGTTTCAAAACTTTTTGAATGCTGGCTTTCATTGTTGGTTTTCCGGCTTATCTTCTTCTTTAAACTCTTACCACTTTTTCGTATTGTTTTTGGTCTCCCAAATGAATACAACATTCAAAACATCGAATCCAGACGTAAAGAGTTGACAGTCCGTACTGTAGATAATTGTTGGTTACCGGTCTTTTCAAAACTTCGTCAATATTATTAAATAGCTTGGACGTTACCTGGCAGAGATTTTGGTGTTGCTGATAGTATTGCATACTTTACCATCCATCATACTAACTTACTTATCCGGTCTCGAACAACCCCGAGGGGTCAGGGACCTTACAAAGCGAAGATAACATATTTCGCCAACCAGTTCAATCTTTTGCCTTATCTCTCCAGTTGGCAATACCAAGTGTACGCAGGGATTCGACAACCTGATCCTTCCAGCAGAGTCTTGGTCTTCCTATGTTTCGTCTTCCTTCGACTCGGTTTCGAAAACCCTTCATGTCGGTTTGACCTAGCCAGCGCAATCGTATTATTTTGATCCGCTTAACTATGCTAATGTCAGGATAATGCTCATACAGATCATGGTTCATGCGTTGCCGCTACTCGCCGTTGCGCACTATTGTCTGTTTACGATAAGACCCAGGATTCTGCGCCATAAAACATGACAGGTTATATGAGAGTCTGGTATAGCTTAACTTTTGTTACTCGAGAGATGGCTTTATTTCTAACGTGATGCTTAGCCCAAAATTACATCTATTTGCAAGCACAATTCTCTGCCTGATCTCAAGACTGACGTAGTTGTTTTTGTTTGCGGCAGATCCGAGGTATATAAATTCGTCCACTACCTCGAAAGTATAACGGTTATCAATGTTCACGCTTTGGTCTCATCGCGTGGAGGCACTGCTCATTGAAACCATTAATTTTGTCTTGTCCTCATTAACTATCAGAGCCACTTTTGCTGACTCCTTCTCAATTCTCGGCAATACCGCAGTAACTTCTGTCATTGTGCCCCCAATGATATCTTTATCATCAGCATACGCGAGCAGCATGTGACTTTTGCTGCTGATGGTTTTATTCATGTTGACTGTAGCTTTTGTCATATCGATCTCCATTAAGATGTTTAAGAGATCACACGATAGGGTGTCATCTTGTCAGATCCCTCACTTAGTTTCGAAAGGTTCAGGCTCAGACATTGCTTCGTAGAGTTTCCCCCGTATCGGGATATCGAAGGCCGCCTTATAATCGACAATGATAGGTGTCGATTTGTTTTTCGTGAGTCTTCTCCAGGATTTGACGTAGCGTGAAAATCTGGAAAATCTGGTCACACGGTCCAATCAGGTCAGCGATAATTGGTTTTAGCATTTCGTACTTGATAGAACCTTATATGCTATGCATAAAAGGCTTATTCCACGGTCACCTATTTTAACTATGGGGTATAGTACACTTATACACCAATCGCCGGGCATGCATTCATCTAACCAAATTTTGCTAATGAGTTGATGCATGCACCTTATCAGCTCATCACCGCCAGCCTTATGCATCTCCGCCGGCAATCCATCGGCTCCTGCGGCTTTGTTGTTGTTAAGTCGGGTAATAGCTGTTCTGACCTCGTCTTGGTTAGGAAGGGGGCAATCGACGTCGTCGTCCAAGTTGTAATCGATTGTCCCATCGTCATTGGATATCTCAGATACCAGTACCGCAGAGAAGTGATCTCTCTATTTTCCGAACATGCTCTGCACCTCTTCGATGAGAGTTCCGTCCTTGCCTTAACAGAAAGGGGGCCCTGAACCATGTCCATTATTTCTGTTGTTGACTTTTTGGTAGAATTTTCGGGCTTCGTTCTTCCTCCTGTATGTCTCAATTTTTTCACTCTCGTGCTTTCTCCACTGCTTACGCCTGAAGAGACGGTTTACTCCTTTCGTTTTTTCCTATACCGCTCAGCCGCAGCTAGCGTTGCAATTTGCTGAAGCATTGCCATACGCACAGCGTTGTTTTCATCAGTTGCAATGCGACACTCTTCATCGTACCATCGTTTATTGCGAAGCTGTTTTTCAACCCCAAGTACGGTTGTTGCGGCAGTTTTTATGGAGTCGGAAATGGGTTTCCACTGCATTTCAGGATCGTTATCGGGAGGGGGTGGATTCTGTGCCAAAAGTTGAGAGAGTTTCCTTGAGTAGGCTGTGGCTACCTCTGGTAATTGTAGCTATCCGATGTCCAGATTTCTCTGCGTCGCTCTACTTAATATTGTTCGAACCTCTGCTGCTACCAGGTAGTGGTCAGAATCGATGTTAGCTCCTCTGATCACTCGTACGTCCATTACACTGCATGAGTGTATTCCATCAATGACCACGTGATCGTTCAGGGGATACCCAAGTAGCCTTGTGGATGTCTTTGTGTTGGAATCTTGTACCACTAATGACCATGTTTTTTGCCGCGGCAGTGGCAATATGTGGCCGTCGGCGATGTAATGGTTATTTTGAGCGGCTCTTGTACATGAGATCTTGGGTTCGATCCCTGCTTAGACCACCTTACATTTCTTTCGACGTGATGGCGACACTATCGAGTACTTAGCCATGAAGAAGCTTCTCAAAATACCGTTCGGAACCGGTGTAAAACTGTAGGTCCCAATCAGTGAGTGTAAAAACTAGAAAGCGCACATCTCACTGATTGTGAGAAGCTCTCCTCAATCCCTTCATGGAATGTTATGTGACACCATTTTTTTTTAATGCCAATATTTTCCGCGGAGCACGCTGAACGAGCACGTACGCGAGTTATTTTGTTCACTATGGTCCCTTATTGATGAAATCGTTTCGCACATTGATCCCCACACATTGCGTTTATGGCACTCTATCGCATTTATTTCGTAGATTTCTTATAGTTTGAGGTCAAGACTCAGAACTTTAGGAGAAAGATTTTAATATATTCCAATTTTCTTCAAATGTAAGGCGACCCTTTTCATAAATATCTAACATTTATCTAATAATTCGTCACTCCATAAATATAAAATTGGACATCTGCTTTGAAATGCCGTGGGGTTCAAATTCAAAATTTTACATGGCCCATCCTTTATATACACTGGGTGTATATATTAAGTATAGAGAGTCTCTTCCTAGTTCATCATAATCTACAACACGGAAACCGCTGACAATTCTAAAATACAGAATGAATACTGTTTCGGGTTAGGTTAGGTGTTGGTGGCGGTCGATGAATGGCACACTTAAAGATTGTACTCGATTGTATGTGAATGGCTTATGAGATTAAGCTCTAGCCCCACCGGTCAACTATGTACTTTGCTCAAGATCCCATCGACGCCTTTCTGAGATTATTCTCCCAGGAACCTGAAACTGCAGTAAGCATTGATATCTTGGGTCTGGCTAGAGATAAAAAAGGTTCATAGATCTATTTATTTAATTCTTTATTCAGTCTTTAGAATACAATTCTTTACAGACCAGAAAATATCTTATCAAATAATTCTTATATCTAGTTGTAAATTAAATCTAACATATTACTAAATTTGCCAATAGGCATTGCAAAATCCAAATCATATTTCATATTGATTAAATTAAATTCCTTTAAAGCTCTTGTGATGGGTTCAAACATAGCATAATTTGTTCCAATCCAATCTGTTCCAACATGTTACAACTCCAATCTGTTTACGGCTATAATAATCTCTTCTGCTCTATCATATAGAGATGTTCTTGCAGATAATGGTTATAATTCGCCAGGAGCATGCCAACACATTCAAATCCACGTTTCCCGTTTATAAATCTTTAGGGGCATCTGCCCAAAAGCAAAACGCTATCGGTTTTTGATATGTTAACATTTATAGGCACTGGTAGGGCAATCTATCAAAGTGAACACATGCAAACAACACACAGCGTTAGCATCACATACGTGGTTGTTGTACAACAATAGTCTCTGGCTGAAAATAAGTGAGATGGTATTGATGTAGCGGCAGGAGGTCGTCGTCGCCAAAGAGTATTAAATAGTATAGTATAGTATAGGAATAGTATAGGAACGAAATGTATGACTCAATAGCACCGGCGACATCTGGCGAATGATTCAAAACGTATTCCTCTCTTTTTGTCATAATTTTGATGTGAAACATTGATGCCTTTTTTGAAACGTTTATGCTTTTTGTATTGTTTTATGTAATAACATTGTCGACATAAAATATTCTATAAAGAGAATAAGACTCGTTTATGCTCTTTTTCTCAGAATTTCTAAATGAGAGCGGAAAAAGAGCGCAATAAGTTCTCTATACAATTCAATACTTTTTGTCGTCGCTCTGTTTTTGACAAAACCATAAACAATTATTTCAGTGAGCTAAATATTGCTTTATTTATTTTAACAATATTACATTTAATGTTAAAGCAGATGTAAGAAAAATGAAAGTGCAATAGCAAAAGAGCCTTCAGCACAAAAACTACACTTTTTTTATTTTCCAATGTAACATTTACTAATGTGTTCATAGAAATCGAACAGGTACCGTGTAACAAAAAGGTGTTGACACATCGCCCGTGAGTTCAAACACTGATTGATTTTTTTAGAAGTAGCAGAGACTCGGTGTTCAAATTAAACATCGCGGATCTGCGGACACCATCTACCTCTTCCAGTCGTCCGGGTTTTCAAGAAATATACAATCATGCATGCTATTTAGTTCAATTTCTTTAATTTTAGGTCACTATATCTGGCCGTCGGTGGTGCAATGGTTAGTGTGCGCGGCTGTTGTACATAAGAACGTGGGTTCGACGACGGTCACCTCGATTAGTGATGGCTTCTCAAAATACCGTTCGGAAACGGTGTAAAACTGTAGGTCCCAATCAGTGAGTGTAAAACCAGAAAGGCACATCTCACTGATTGCGAGAAGCTCTCCCCAATCCCTTCATGGGATGTTATGGGACACCATTTTTTTATATCTTTCAAAACTGACTGAACATTTCACCGGTTTTTTTCTTTTTGCCGACCGGAACCTATCACCTTTTTTCTTTAATTTAAGGATGACATTTTGATGTGATATTTCGAAAACCAATTAAACTTCATGCTCTACTGTCACAGGTTTACAACTAATCTTACTGTTTTCCAAAATACAACTCATAAAGACATCCTTAATGTGTTAGAAATCAAATTTCTCTTTAAATTTATTGACTCAATTTATTTATGACTCATTTTATCACATGGTTGAAGGGTATACCCAGTAAGGCATTGAGAAAATTCCACAAAGAGTCACCCTAACATTCGGTGCTCAGTATAAAAATCACGCAATAGTTCAATATTCACAGACATGACTAAAGGCAATATCAACGAATTTAACAGGTTTAAAGCGAACTCATATGTAACAGCCAGAAACGAAACGGCGGAATTGCTTTAAACCATCAACGAGAGTAAGAGGTGAATAAGACGAACATACAAAACAGCTGAGCAAATCGGCATGCAAACAAACAAGAGACTAACCGGGTTTTATATTTCAAACTACAAGACACCTCTCGCTCACGCTGTCACTCTCTGACACACACACTCTCCCTTGACATACCCAAAGTGTAAAGTCTAAGAAGGCGTTAGAATTTCAAATGTAAAGATGTGGTTTTCATTTCGAACTGCCATCAATTTTGTTTAAAAAGTTCATTAACTGTCTAATTGTTTGGTTACGAGAGCGTTTGATTTTCTGTTTTTCGTAACCATACGTAATCGTTTAATTACTGACATTACTAGCATCGAATACCAACGATGTGCATGTGTGTGGATGTACGAGTATGTAGCATGTTAGCCAGTGTAAAAGTTTTGCATGGCTCCTCAGACTTTGTTTTGAGCTGGAATGATTGACAATCACTTTATCAATGGTCCGCGGCCAGACGGACCATAAACACACAATACCAAACAGACACACACACAATACGGATACGCGGGGTGTACGAGTATGGCAGTTAAAGCGTTTTCTTTGTTTTCGTTTGGTCGTGATCACCCCGGTTGTACTTTTTTCCCAACTTTGGTTTTGGTCTGAAACCAGTTACATATGAAAGTAAAAGTGATATAATGTGTAAATAATAAATGAATTTTTCGTTGAATATACATATGTACATATGTACAATGTACATTCATACATATATACATTAAACAATTATTGAAAACAAATCAAACAAACAAAAACTTAACACAAAACTGTTAAATGTGCAAGCGGTGTTTTTTCCATTAATGAAAAGCTATTAACCATTTTATTTTTACGCCACCTATCAATAATGTTTCGCAACCAAACAAATAACATTTATTTTGAGTCTTTTTAAATTGAGAATTTTGTAACAGCCTCATGTTCAATGATGTCATAATTTGATCCTGACCACTTAAAATATCTGCCCGAACCAACCACAAGATGTTTATCTTTGAAATTCTTTGAATTGTTTATGACTTAATGCTTTAAAGGTATTTTGAAAAGATTTTAAAAAACAAAGATCAGTTTCATTCAATTCATTCTTGTGTGCTGTGAGCTATAAACAAAAGACTTAAGCGACAAACCTTTTTCTTGCAGTCATTGCAAACGTTTGTTTTCAAAGTCTTTTAATTTGCTACTGTCGGTTCTTATTATGTGGTTGTCATGTTCTCAATTCCGTTTCAAGAGTTTCATGTCGGTTAAAATATTTTATTAAGTTCTAAGGAAATGATGACATAATGCATCACTCATTATTCTTTTCTATAATTTTCTATGGCTGTTTAACTTTTGTTCATTCACTGCCAACTTAATATTAAACTGAAATCAAAATTTATTACACGTATGTATGTTAGGGTGCACTGCAAAATGTAATTTCTCAAATGATGAGTATTGCAGACATGATTAGGGAAATGTTAAAATCGTTTTTTGTTTCAAAAACATCTATGCACTGGCTTTAAATGAAAGCCTGCATTGGAAAGGAATTTTGGGAATCTTGATGGTTATGGCAAAGTATTGTTGTCGATGTTATCGCACAAATAGGCATTGAAATAGGTGTTGTTTATCCCAATAATGATAGTCGATTATCCCAATAATGTGTGATGATAGACCTAAATACTTATGGTGCAGGGAGCTGATGATATGCCTTGGTGGGCATTGAAATAGCTATATTCCCAAACATCCCCCTAATAATTAATTTTACATCATTTGTTCCATAACATATTCTACGATATTAAATTGTACTTTTCATAGAAAAGTACTTTTAATTACATAAAAGAAATAACAGATTCTGGTAGACGGGGGTAAAAACATACGTGTGAATTTTTGTTAGGGGGTGGATGAAATGTTCCCCCGTTTGCACATTCTTATGATGAATCGTCATAGGAAACCAAGTTATCCTCACATTTTAGGTATAGGATGTGTTCAGCAATTTTATGTATAAATTTTCGAGACACATTTTTGTGGAATACTTTAACCCTCTACCGCCTCAATATATGGGTCTCTTTTGTTCTTTTGTGAAAAGGATAAAAAAACACCCTATTGAAGAACGCTGAAGAGTGAACGGGGAGAGTATACATTCTCTTATAACTGACATATGCCGGACATTGTGTGATAACGACAAAGAATTACCAAGAGCTAAAAAGAATATGTAATAAATAAATTCTAATAATATAAACTAAAACTTTTTCCTGACGAGGTTGACTTTAATCTTCACAACCATTCCAAGTCTCCAAGTCTATAAATAAAGCAACAGTATTTAAACGTGGTTTTTTCGTGGTACAAATTATAAAGAAGATGGTGAGAGCTTCTCACGATCAGTCAGCTGTGCCCTTTCAATTTCTAACACTCAATGGTTGAGATGAATATTTTACACCGTTTCCGAAGAGGCATTTTTAGGACCTTTTTTAAACCACGAATGACGCTAATAATATCACTGTACCAGATTTAGTTAAAATATTCGAACCGTGACGACTCGAAAACCTATGTCTAAAGATCGCCATAATAATAAAACCAGTTTAAAGATCGTCATAATTGATTTATCACTCCTACCTCGCATCGTTGACAAAGAAATAATATTAAGCCAAGTCGGGCACTCCACGCTAACAAATGTTTATGCCAGTGTTGTCGCTAAAAATGACAATCAATTGACATCTTACTTACTTACTTAGATGGCCGCAAACAACCCAGCGGTGTCACGGGCCATACAAAATGAGGATAACATGTTCCTCCAACCGGTCCGAACTTCAGCTTTTCTCCTTCATTTTATAGTACCAAGTCCTCGCAGGCAATATTCCACCTGGTATTTCCAGCGAAGTCATACTCGTTCCATTCTTCGATGTCGTTCGAGGACCACTTCGAATACCTTTCGCACTGGTTCATTCTAATCCATCCTACTGACAGGGACTAGTCAGCGTAAAAGCTCTATTTTGATTGGCATAACTACGTCGATGTCCGGATACAGATTATACAACTCGTGGTTGATCCGTCGTCGATACTTACCGTTTTCTATAATAGGGCCATATAATTTCCGAGCATTTTTCTCTCGAAGACTGCCAGTGATGATTCATCAGCTTGCGACAAGACCCAGAATTCTGCCCCATAAAGCAAGACAGGTTGTACGCTTGTCTGATACAGGTGGATATTCGTTTCTCGAGATAGAGTCTTATCTCTGAAGTATCTGCTTAGCCAGAAATAACACCTGTTTGTAAGTACAATACTTTAGAGATTTCTAGGCTGACGTTTTTGCTTCTGTTTACTGCAGATCCGAGGTAAATGAATTAGTCCACCACCTCGAAATTAGAACGGTTACCTACATTCACCCTTTCATACAATATGCTTGTCAAAATCATTAATTTTGTCTTGTCCTCGTTTACTGCTAGCTGATTCCCTTTCAACTTTCGAAGATACTGCAGTAGCTTCGATGATGTAATATCGATGTCACATCGTGATTCAGAGTCGGTTTGCATCAGCCAAAATAACTTTTGATCTAGGAAACACTTTTGAGTTCTGTAAAACCCCATATTATAGATTAAGAATAATTATTTTGAATTAGGAAAAATAAAATTTGTAATTCGGTATTGTTTAGAAATTAACCCAAAGTTGACTACTATTCTCATTTTCCGATTTCAAAGAGAACATACATTTTTATACTTCATTTTTTGACATATTGTGACGTAATTGAAATTTCTTGGCCCCATATTCGTGTAAAAACGAGCAGGCACCTCATTACTGCCCAGAAGTATGTCCCGGACATTAACTTTATCGGAACCCCCCTTTAGCTAGCTAGAGTGAGAAGGAGAAACAAATGAGCAACCTGATTTATTATGCGATCACTGATGGGTCTCAGGTTAAATAGGTGATTCTGTTACTGACGCTCTTCGAACTAGCTGACATATCCTTTAGTAACTTGAAGGTGAATGAGCCAACACTACTGGCCAACGACGGATCAAAAGTAAAGGAAAAAAAATCCAGTTTCGACACCTTGCATTCTGTCCAGCGTCTGATCCATAATGGTCGACCGAGCATAATCATCCTGGCAGTAGGTAAAATGCAAAACCACGGTGGACTGGGCTTGCCTTCCGCCACCATTATATTGGTAATGAAAATACAAAATGAGAATGAGAAACATAAAACCGCCCTATTCGTTGACGACCCCCACAAACGAACCACGATTTCCGGATCTGAACTTAAATCCGCTGCCACTATTCAACTAGCAGATGTCCTCGATAGTTATAAGGCTGACATTACTGCCATCCAGGAGATGCAATGGACAGGTCAAGGTTGTCCAAGAAAGCAGAACTGTCACATATACTCAGCTGTCATTTGAAGTATCATGAATTTGGTTGCGGATTTGTATTTGGCGAAAGACTGTTACATTTGGTATCAAGGTTCAACCCCCCTGTAATATGTGTAGATACCCGACAGAAGAAAAGGACGATGACACCAAGGGCACATTCTATGTGTGTATAGAGGGAATATACGACCGCTGCGCTGTCCATTAAATCAAGTTTTTTTGGGAGACTTGATTGCTAAAGTCGGCAGGGAAAATGTCTTTGAACCAACCATCGGTAAATGCAGTCTACACGCCATCACTTCCCATAACGGAATGAGGCTGTTAGATTTTGTCGTGGCGAAAAATATGGATGTCATTAGTACGAGATTCCAACATAAGGCTACTTGGATATCCCTTAATCAAGAGACGAAGAACCAGATTGATCAACTGGTAGTTGATGGAAGGCACTGTACTAGTGTAATGGACGTACGTGTAATTCGGGGAGCTAATGTCGATTCCGATAAATACATGGTTGCATCAAAGGATCGCAGAAGGTTAAGCGGAGTGAAAGTCGTACGAAACCAGACATCTAGAAAGCTGAACATCGGAAAGCTCCAATTACCAGAGATAGCCACGGCCTGTGCAGAGAAACTCACTCAGATACTGGCGTAGAGCACACCCCCGCCTCTGGATCCTGCAGTGTAGGAAAAACCACATTTTCCACTTTATGAAAACTGCTGTACAGACCGTACTTGGTTATGAAAATCCGCTTAAAGACAAACCATGGTACGATGAAGAGCGTCTCATGGCAAGTGATGAAAAGAACGCTGCATGTATGTTAATATTAATGGCCGAAATCAGCGAGAAGTTACTGCAGTTTTTTTTTTGGAGAATTAAGGAGGAGTCAGCAAAACTGGGTGTGACCATCGGTGGTGCAATGGTTAGTGTGCGCGCCTCTTGTACATGAGATCCTGGGTTCGAACCCTGCTCCGACCACCTTCAAATTTCTTTCGGCGGCGGTCACCTCGCATGGTGACGGCGACACTATCGAGTATATAGCCATGAAAAAGCTTCTCAAATACCGTTCGGGATCGGTGTAAAACTGTAGGTCCCAATCAGTGAGGGAAAACTGAAAGCGCACAGCTCAGTGATTGTGAGAAGCTCTCCCCAGTCCCTTCATGGGATGTAATGGGAAACCATTTATTTTTTTTTTTTCAGCAAAAGTTTTTCAGACAATTGTGCTTACTAACAGCTGTTATATCGGGCTGAGCAAGCACTTCAGAGATAGTAAGACCCTTCCTCGAAGGTCTAAGGCGCCTCTTGTACATGAGATTCTGGGTTCGATCCCTACTCTGACCACCTTCAATTTCTTTCGGAGGCGGTCACCTCGCAGAGTGACGGCGACACTACGAGTATCGAGTATTTAGTCATGAAAAAGCTTTTCAAAATACCGTTCGGAACCGGTGTAAAACTCTAGGTTCGAATTAGTAAGTATACAACTAGAAAGCGCACAGCTCGATAGTTGTGAAAAGCTCTGGGGTTCTAGGGATCTATCGTGAGTATCAGCAATTTGTACGCCTAATATTTATATGGGTGGTACTAAAATGGGCATGGAAGCTGTTCATTTGTCATTGACAAAAATATTGTGCAGTACCAAATTTTATTAAGATCGGTTGTGGTTTACAGGAGATATCGAGTCGGCCAACCTGAAAGCCGCTCGACTTTTGTATGTGAAGTACGAAAATGGGCGTGGCACAGTATACCTTTTTTTAATTTCACAGTAGCGTTTAGAGACCATTGCCTAGTACCGAATTTCATCAAGATCGTTTGTGATTTATGAGAGTTAATAGGTGTGGCAAAACGACTCATTTTCCATAGAAGAGTGGCATTTGACAAAATACCAAATTTCATAAAGTTTTTCGTCAAGTTTTTCTAGTTTAGTAGGCATTTACAGATTATTAGCCAATGTGTAAGTTGCAGCTAATCACATATACCAAAGCAAAGATTTACAAACAATATGCTTTTGTACTAAATCTCGCAATTGGTATGGAAGAAGGGGCGTATTAAAAACGCCCATTATCAATCCCATACTAGTTTGAAAAACTAATATTTTCTTATAAAATGTCATTGTGATAGCAAGACAGACAGACGGGATTGACTCAATCGTTTAACCAAGTCCTAAAATGAATTTCGTCCAAAGATGCTAATGGTATAATATGTCTCTTATTATGTGTTACATTTTGGCTGAGAGTATACAAATCTTGTGACAATATTGTCTCTGACTGGTTCGATGCTGACACTAACGCTGAGTGCAGGGTGTTTCAGATTTTGAATTTGCGATAGGAGTGTTTTCTTGTGTTTTAAAAGTTCCAATTGTTCTTTTTTCTCTGTAACAATCAATCTATGCCACGAACGATACCACAACAAGATATTTTCATGATTGTGGGTTTATTTGTGTAAACGAGACAATGCAAGAATTTCATATCTATGCACTGTGGATGCCAAACAAAATTCTTGGTTATTTAATGAACTTTGTAATCCAATCCCACAATTTGCGTTTAACAAAATAACCAAAATATTTTAGCCCCATGAATCGGAGTATAAATTGTAATGACACAAAGTTTTCCATTTACATCAAGTGTGAGTTTTATATTTGTTTTCCTTTTCTCCCCATATTTTTCACATCTTTAAGTTGTAACTTTCTTCTCCGCACACGGGGGATAGTAAAACACAAATTGTTGATAAAAGTGAAATTTAGTACATATGAACAAAAACTTCCTCTTAGCTCGACTTGGATACTACAACTTCATTTGTTCGTTCATTGTAGCAAATATGGCAGGGAGTATTTGCCATTTTGTCTACAACTTACATACTAAGATTTTGTTTGAAGACTTTTTTCATGTTTGCCATCAACATTTTTTAACACTCTAAGACAAAATGTTAACTAGACTAAATGTCAATGACAGCAAAGAATGCAAATAAGCCACATAAAAAAAAAGAGGAGATACTTATGAGTGTTAAATAATTTTATATACTAAGTGATTATTTTGATTACTTTGTAATCAAAATGAATAAATTTTTTATAACGCATAATAATAAAATTAGAAGATAGATTCTACTTTGTTTTTCTTTATTTTGTGCTGCTTTCGCTACCTACCCTACTAACATGATCTAAGCAAAACTGGTTTGTGTCTTAAGTCTTTTGTTTTGGAGTTGTGTGCTTGTCGTTGCATTGCTATCGTAAAATCATCAATTTTATTAGAATTTCGCTTGCAATTAACACAAATTCACACATATGTACACAATTTTGACAAACAACAAACAAGTTATGAACAAATTCTAACCGGCTAACAGCAAACATATCAACACACACACACACCGACTGCTGCAACAAGCTTGCAATTAAGTATATTATATTGTATATTGTCTATAAATGTGCTGTAGCCCCACCATTCTTGTGGTGGAAAAAAGTGGTCTACCTTCAAATCTAGTTGACATTCTTGTTGTTTTGTCTTGCCCAAAACACCTATAGATACCAACTTATGTACATATTCGCTTAATAAAACAATATTGTAAATAAAATAGAAACAGCAGAGAAAATCTCAGTAGTTTTTTGAATTTTGTTTTTTTTTCTGTGTTTTTATATGTAATGGCCAACCTCCATTCGTCTGTGTGTTTTAAAGTTTTTTATAGCCTAAAAATTGCCAACAGGAATTTGTAATTGTCGTTTTTTTTTGTCTTTTTGCGTCTATTCTCTATTTTTTATTTTTGTTTTGGATGTTGGCTTAAACGTGTTTGTAGTTATTTTGCTGTAGGCCTACTTTTGAAAACGTTTAAGGAATTTTTATAATTTTTGACAGCTGTTTAAATAAATTTTCAAGAAATTCGTTGTAACGTAGTCAACTGAAAAATTGCGATTTTCCCTCGACATTTTTGAGAAATGAGTAATGAGATGGATGTATTTATAAGAGATTTGGAAATTTTGAATAGTAATGATAAGGGAATTGTGTATCCTTTCCACACTGTGTTATTCCAAATACCTTAATAAAAAGTGATTCATTTGGACTATTTTTTGGAACGAAGTTCCTTATCGTAAGTTGCGGGTTGGGGGCTAAACATAGATAAATAGAAAACCATAGATGGTGAAATATACGTGGTGAATTTTAAAGTAAAGGGAATTTTTCTAAATGGCGCGGGAGTGGTGGATATGGGGAAATTTCCCATGGAAACAAAAACTATTGAAAAACTATATTCATAGATAAATAACAAACCATAGATGGTGAAAGATAAGAGGTGGATTTGAAAGTAAAGGGAAATTTTCTGGATGGCGCCGGAATGGTGGATATGCACAAATTTCCCCGAAAACAGAAACTATTGAATAAATTGTACAACCATGCTTTTTGTATTGTCAACAAATATCAAAACCTATATGCTTTTCTATTATTTGTATTCTATTTTCAAATTTGAACAACAGAATTGAAATAAAAATTATTTTTGAGTGCTTTTTCGTCTCATCCGAGTGAAAATTGGTCGCACGGAAACAGCATGTGCCCTCTGATGAAAATGGTGATTAAGCAAATGATTCATCTCTGGTTTTTATTTATCTATGGGCTAAATGAAAAAAAATAAAACAAATCTTTTTTAACACTACTATGCTACAACCCAGTATTATCAACTATATTGGGTACTTCTTGCTTCTGGTTTCGTCAACTTATATGCGGTATAGGGCTATTCCCCCAGCCTGACAATTAGAGTCTCAGTGTATTACGTCCTGTATTCAAAAAGGGTGATCCGTGTGTCTGTTCAAACTATCTATAAGATCTTGTCGAGCGTGTTATGTGAAGTACTAAAGCCAATTGTTGAAAAGCTGATTGGACCTTATCAGTGTGGTTTTAGACCAGGCAAGTCCACGACTGAATACATATTCACCCTACGCCAAATCCTGGAAAAGACTCACGAAAAGCAAATCGATACATAGCATCTTTTTGTCGATTACAAAGCTGCTTTCGATAGCCCTATACGGGGACAACTGTACGAAGCTATATCTGAACTTGGGATTCCGTCAAAACTGATCCGCCTCTGTAGAATGACGCAGTGAAAGTGGGGAAAGACCTCACTGAACCATTCTGTACCAAGCGAGGACTGAGACTAGGCGACACATTTTCGTGCAATCCCTTCAAAGTTGGTTTTATGAAATTTGGGGTGGATCTTCCCCTAGTAGACTAGGCATTAGCGTAGAATGGACTTTTAAAATTTCGCATTGGGGGGCGAATGGAAAGGGTGTGACACTAAATTAGAGTAATATGAAACATGTTAAAACAAATAATCCTATAACCATGAAATTTGGTTTGGATGTTACCATTACAGTTCAATCTTTAGCCATAAATGCGTTTTCGGTATTTGAGTTGAGGGGTAGTAGAAAAGGGTTCGTGGCGTTAAATATATTTAAACGACGTTCTGATCAGACACGAGAACATAGACTTGGAAATTGTGTGAAAGTTCGGCAAAATTTTACCACCTTGGGGATACGCGCTGGAAAAAACAAGCATGGCATTGTTCTTTTGAATTGTTCACAGAATACAATACAAGTGGTCAGAAAGGGGGAAATTTCCACTAAGGTCAAAAAATCAAAAACGGGCCCTTTTTCGTACTCAAATGAAATGAAATCCTTTTATGATTTCATTCGTGCCATTACTTTTCACAAGCCTGTTTTTCTATATTCCAATACCCACAAAATTTATCGAAATTTTTTTCTTTCAAAGGAAATAATCTCTCTTTTCTTTGCTGGTATTGGTTTCCGTCTACGTTGCTCGTACTGTGTGCTTTATATTTATATTCCATCTCAGGCAGGGGGGTTCAAATTCCCTCTGTACCTTATGTCGAATTTGGCGCACAGCCATTGTATGTGAAAAGTAATGGCACCCATGAAATCGTAAGACGATTTCCTTAAATTTGAGTACCAACACTTACGTGTAAATTCAGGGGCCTTCGGGCAGTTTCCCCCTTTCGGACAACGTGTTCCCGACTCAGGAGCTCAAGTTAAACAAAACTGCATATTCAGTTTTTTTCCAGCGCGTCTCCCCAAGGTCGTAAAATTCAGCCGAAGGCTCCTCGTATGGAGTAGACATCACCTATAAAGGATTTTTTAGAAATTCTATAGAGGGCGACCATAGATAAATAACAAACCATAAATGGTGAAAGATAAGTGGAGGATTTGAGAGTAAAGGGAAATTTTGTAGATGGTGCCGGAGTGGTGGATATGGGCAAATTCACCTGGAAATAAAATCTGTTGGCAAAAATATATAACCTTGCTTTCTTGCATTTTGTATTGTCAACAAATATTATTTATATTCTATTATTTATATTCTATTTTCAAATTTAAACAACAGAATCGAAATAAAAATTATGTTTGAGTGCTTTTTCGTCGCATCCGAGTGGAAAATGGTCGTACGGAAACAGCACGTGCCCTCTGGTGAAAATGGTGATTAAGCAAATGAGTCATCTATGGTTTTTATTTATCTATGGGGCGACCGAAATGGGCCTGGAAGAATCATGAAAATTGGGGTGGGGGTACAGATTCTATACAAGATTTGTACTTTAATTCAATATTGGGGTGGCGGAAATTGGCGAGTGTCATTGAGCAGAATTTATCGACGTTTTGACTAGACACAAGAAGCTAGACCAAAAACGATTTAGAATTAGACGACCAGAAGATGTGCGCAATTTGGCAACACTGGTAAAAGAGAACCAAAAAGTGATAGAAATTCACTCAAAATTGGGGAAATTTTGGAGTGTCATTAAGTATAATTTATCGACGTTTTGACTAGACACAAGAAGCTAGACCAAAGACGGTTTAAAATTAGACGACCAGAGGATGTGCGGAATTTGGCAACCCTGGTAAAAGGGAACCAAAAAGTGCTAGACATTGAGTCAAACGCATTTCTCTCTCGCGTCACATCTTGATTATTTCATACTTTTTGCACAGTTTAAGTAATTTTACTTCAACGTGGTTGGAATTTGAATAGTTAAGTACAATAACACTATCAAAAAGCTGCTCGTGTATTGAAATATTCATTGAAGAGAGTAGGAGAGAGAGCAGAGAATAACTAGGGTTTCACTAGATTTGTTTGTTGGCATTTGAGTGAAGAGAAATTTTGACTGTCTACTTGTACATCGTTTTTGGCTAGACTGCAGAAATTTGAAACCGGGATAATTTCTTATCTAGGTGGGTTTCTTCCATACTCGAACAGTGGGCGGTAAATATGGGACATGGCAGTAGACTTTCACATTTTCAATACCGCTGCATTTGTGGCAATATTGCGGATTTTTGAGAATTTTCTATTGATGTGACCTTAGTTGAACGAACTGAATTCACGATTTTTTTTCCACAAATATGCGCTGTTCTTGTTAAAATTTTGGTTATGTTGACATTCACTATATTATATGTTTTCTTTATTTTCAATGATTTTTAGAAACAAAGAAATTTTGTTGCCTTTGAAATGCTCAAGTGATGACTGATGGTGTCGCTTACCAATTTTTGATTATCAATTCATCTTTAATAAGTGTAAACAATAATGTGGTTTTAACTACTTGGTAACACCGTTTTAAAGGTGTTTTAACAAATATTCTCATGTGTTGGATTTTAGCTCTGCGTGTTATCGCTGCTATACGCAGAGCTTTTTTAACCGTCCACCATAAGATTACTACGAATTTGCCAGCTAACACCATTTGAATACCAATGAAAGATTAGACACAGCTGAACTCAACACTTCTTCAGTTCTTCAGTTCTTTGTTCTAGTTTTTGTGTTTCTTCATTCATCACATTTTATTTCTCACATCACAATTATGACATTAAGATTTGTGCCTGTACTAAGTTTAGTTTCTTAAACATTTAGCAAAGTTCATGGGTGACTTGGAAATCCGTTACATTTACTTATATCCGGTTTAAAACGTCAGTCCATCAGTATCTCAATCACTCACCACCACCACCTTCCCACACCATTCATTTCGCTTCTTTCACATGAAATCTTTTGAAAAGTTCACGAAACTTAACATGGTTACTGTGTCAAGTTCATTCGTGTGTCTATCGCATAATATCGCCAAATATCATTTTGAATGATATGCACAATATTGTATGTATTATAGGTATAAGTATCTATATGTAGTCCGATTAGTGTTTTACAATAAACGACAATCGAAACGCCTTTCACGTAATTATTCACCAAATAACAACCAGCACAAACTTGACGAAACAAAAATAATTTAAATCCATTCTGTTTGAAAATAATCCGACTATTTTGAAGAAAACAAATCAAACATTTTGATTTATAGATGGAACACAAACAAAATAGTACGAATACATTGGGGAACAAATTAGACTTTGACGTTGCGTTACTACTTTTCACTGTATGCAAACACAATTCAAAAATGCCAAAAATACATAAATCTTTAATACACACAAAAAGAAACACACACCCAGGCACAGAAAGCTTAAAATGCTCAAAGAGACACATACAGCGCTGCATTCAAGGCCACTACTGCAAAAGCGTAAGCTGTATGTCTTTTTCGTTAAGCGTAATGATGAGTCTCGTTTTTGTTTTCTCAATACAACAACAGCTATGAATAATAAACATTTATACACGCTGAAAAATATTCTCTGTTTTTTATTGCTTGGATACAAATATAACGTTTTTGTAGAATGTCGCAAATATAGTATAGTTGTGTCCAAACACATTGTGTTTGCTATTGAATATTACATACTTGAGACACAATGATTAATAGGTTATAATATATGCTTTTGTGATCCAAATTTATTTGTTGAAAACTGCTGAAAACAAAAACGTGACACACAACAAAGAAACAAAAACACAGCATATCTTCAATTCATGAAAACAATCCATCCAAACATATACATGTTTCCTGCAATATGTTGCTGGGGACGTTTTTTTTTCAGCGTGTACTATATGAAGAGTTTAAATAAACAACCACTTTTCTCTATACAGCCAGTGATTGCCTTTGGCAATGTGTGTGCGTGTTGTTTGCCAAAAGTAAGGACATTCACACATGCATGCTGGCTGGCGTGCAATATGAACAGTATCTTTAGCAGCACAGAAAATCGTTACTTTTATGATTGACAGTTAAAATTTGAATGGTTCTTGTTAGGATTGACGTCACATTGCATAAGAGAAGACCGTATATGCATGTCAGAGTGACTAATTAGGTGTTATTCGACGATGGTGTGTACGGGCTCATTCCATTGTTGTCTACAAAGGAAATTCTGTACATTTAAGATCTTGAAAATGTTGTTGATGAGAAGATCGTACATGCATCTCAGAATGACTAATTGGATATAGTTCCATGGTGATGTGTACGAGCTCATTCTATTGCTGTCTTCTGTGCATTCAAGATCTTGAAAATTTGGTTGAACAGAACACACACTAATATCGCTTAACGTACCCAAATTGAGTCATCAGTAGCACTCGAAGCTGGAAGGACTACACGCACAAAATAAATTATTTGGAAAGAGATTGCAGAAGCCGTATATTCGTTTGTTGCCACCGAATTGCAGTTGCCACAACTGAATTGAAGTTGGCACGACTGTATTTAGTCTCCACACCCAGAGAACTAATTGTTAGGAAAGAAGTTGTAGCAACCGTAAATTCGGCTGCTACCATCGAATTGAGGTTCCCACAACCGAATTGAGGTTGTTATAACCGAATTTAGTCCCCACAACCGAAATTCGGTTGCAGTAACCTCGTTTCATAACCGCATGCGGTTGTGACAACTGAATCTTCAATTATTTCCGTTCAGTAAACTAAATTTTCTAAAATTTCGGTTGGAACAACCGAATTTGAAATTAATTCGGATACAACAACCCAAATTGGTACCAAATTCAGTTGGACTAACCGAATGTGGCTTCAATTCGGTTGGAGTAACCGAATTTGACATCAATTCGGTTGTAACTATGGAATTTGGTATCAATTCGGTCATAATAACCGAACCTAGCATTAAATCGGTAGCAACGACCGAATTTGGCGTCAATTCGGTTGCTGTAACCGGATTTCTCATGAATTCTGTAGGTACAACCGAATTCATTCTCAATTCGGTTACCACAACATAATTCTATGTATTTAAAATCTGACGTTTAAAATTTTATAATCAAATATTATTATTTTAAAAAGGTAAGTAAAATATATTTTGTATTAAACCGTCTTATTTTGCAGATGTTGTTTAAGCAGATATCAACAGCAGATATATATGCGGTAGTTTGGATACAAAACGGCTTTGGACCTAGAGCAACCGATACAACACTTCAGAATTAGTGCGGTGTCCCATGATGACCGGGACTTCAATAAAGGTTGGAAGAGGCATGTAAATTAAATGTATTATTCTACTTATATAGATTACCCCATATATATGACTTTATTTTCTCGCTTTTTAATTCATTTATAAAAATACAAGAAAATAAATCATCACTTAATAATAAAAAAAACTTTAATAATTCATTTATGACAGTATCTAAATTCGGTTGTAACACCCTCTAATTCGGTTGCGACAACCTCTAATTTGGCTGTGACAACATCTAATGAGGTTGTGCCAACCTCTCATTCGCCTGTGACAACCTCTAATGAGGTTGAGTCAACCTCTAATGAGGTTGTGCCAACCTCTCATTCGGCTGTGACAACCTCTAATGAGGTTGTGTCAACCTCCAATTAGGTTGTGTCAACCTCTAATGATGTTGTGTCAACGTCTAATGAAGTTGTGTCAACCTCTGATGAGGTTGTGTCAACCTCTGATGAGGTTGTGTCAACATCTGATAAGGTTGTGCCAACCTCTAATTCGGTTGTGACAACCTCTTAATTCGGTTACGGCTAATTCGGCTGTCTCAACCGAATTTTTCTGTGAGTGTACAAAGGAAATTCTGAACATTCAAGATCTTGAGAATTTGGTTGAACAGAACTCACACTAATATCGTTTAACTTACCCAAATTGAGTCATCAGTAGTACTCGAAGCTGGAAGCTGGGAAGATTACACCCGCAAAAGTGATTGTTTGGAAAGAGATAATAGCAACCGCAAATTAATTTGCTGCCACCGAATTGGAGTTTCCACAATCGAATTGAAGTTGGCACGACTGCATTTAGTCCCCACAATTGAGATTTGTTTTTTGTAGCAACCTACTGCCGCAGGTTAGACCGACACTGCTGTATGGGGTTATCGCCTTATGGACGGCTCTACGGAAATCCGTCCACTTCACGTTACTGGACAAAGTTCAGCGAATGACTGGTATATGTGGCAGATGTGGATTGAGAACAACACAGGCTGACGCACTAAATGTTTCCCCATATAGGGCTTTCCCATATAGGGATTTCGAAAGCAGCTTTGTAATCGACAAAAAGGTGGTATGTATCGATTTGTGTGGGTCTTTTCCAGGATTTGGCGTAGCATGAATATTTGGTCAGTCGTGGACTTGCCTGGTCTAAAACCACACTGATAAAGTCCAATCAGATTTTCAACAATTGGCGTTAGTCTTCCATATACCACGGCCGACAAAACCTTATACTCGAGGGATAAAAGACTTAATACAATACATAATACACTGAGACTCCAATCATCAGGCATAGATTCCCCCAGCCATATACTGCATATAAGTCGATGCATGTGGGCTAGCAGTCCTTCGCCACCTGCCTTAGAAAGTTCAGCAGGTAGCCCATTCACACCAGCGGCTTTATTATTCTTAAGTCGATAGATTGCCGTTTCAGTCTCGCCCTGGTTGGAGGGTACAATCTACGCTGTCTTTCACAATCATTGCCTCCTGATCTTCAGTGGAAGAATCTGACTGGAGTATTACTGAAAAGTGGTCTCTGCACATTTTAAGCACACACTGTTTATCAGTACCCAGATTCCCATTCACGTTCTTGCAGGAGGACAGCCCATTATTCGATCTTCTTACCCTCTGGAAAAATTTTTGGGATTCATTGTTCATCCTGCACATTTCAGTCTTTTCTCTCCTCTCTGCTTCCACTGCCATTTTCCCCCCTAAATAATTGGTTTTCTTGCCTTGTCAGCCTCTTGCATCGCTCATGTAATAAATCACTCGTCTTAATTTGAATCATTATAGAAACATTAATAGTGGCAAATCTCAATTGCCATCTGGTCACTGCTTTATATACTCCGGCATTGATACGCAACGAATACATGGAGTCGGCCTTCTTCATTCGCCTAATTCATCTAATATCGTCCAAGGCTATATCTGACTGCGTCCTCATTTCTAGATTTAATTCAAAATTCCGGAATATTTCTGTGTTATATGCTTCCACTGAGTCTGATGAGGAGTTCTATAGCCAAAGGGATTTTGGTGCAAGCTCTTTGTCAATTGATGGCATTAAAATATTTCTAGGAGATTTCAATGTCAAAGTGGACAACGACTACAACAACCTACAGGAAGTGATGGGAAGACATGGTCTTGGAACTGTGAGGAATGACAATGGTGACAGTCTCATAGATTTCTATCCTCGCCATCAATTGTTTATTGGCGGAACGAAATTCTCCCATGAAATATGCACAAGTATACATGGGAATAGCCTGATGGTCAAACCTTCATTCAATGAATCCACAATTTCATGAAAAACTTTGTATTTGGCAGATGTGATTACCTTCAACCGAAACATTTTTTAATAATCTGTAAATGTACTGGAATTAACTGGAGGAAATGGGCGAGGTTGCCACGTCCGTTCTGGTACCTCCCATATAAAAGCTTGGTGGCCAAATTAGGTATTAGGCTTCATGTCATCAAACGCCAGTCACCGATTAAGACAATGGTGATTTTGACACGTCCATTTTGGTACCTCCCATATCTCCCATGTTCGGCCGGCAGGTTGTTCAACAAAATAACTCCCGAAAATCTTCACCGATTACAATGATATTTTGTCAGTGACTATTAGTTGTCCAAACTTAGGTTGAAATTGAAAATGGACGTATTGGCCACACCCTTTCTGGTACCTCCCATAAAAATCGACGCAAAATCACGTTTGTTCTAAATCTTTTTTCTGCACTGAAAGAAAATCTTTATGTCAAATCTATGACAAATGATAAACTTAATGAAAAGGTTCTTCAGTTTGAAGACTGCGTTTCTTCACGTTTTTCTGCTTCATTGAATTGATAATATTTTTAAAATCAATCTTCATCATTGGAATGTAGACATAATTAGTGGGATCAAATCCAAATATGGACGTAGTATTGGAGAAATAAAGAGAAAAAGAAAAAACCTAGAAGTAAATTTAAAATAAATACATAATTTGTTTTTTGTTTTTGTGCCCGTCAGTGGTGCAATGGTAGTGTGCGCGGCTCTTGTGCATGAGGACGTTGGTTCGATCCCTACTCTGACTACCTTAAATTTCTTTCGACGGCGGTCACCTCGTTTAGTGACGGCGACACTATCGAGGAACCGGTGTAAAACTGTAGGTCCCAATCAGTGAGCGTAAAACTAGAACGCGCACAGCTCACTGGTTGTGAGATGTAACGAGAAACCATTTATTTGTTTTTTACATAATAGAAAATATTCCAATGGACAGAAAACAATATCCACGCTATGAACACTTTTTATGTGGTCTTCTCCCCTGTTCATGTGATTATTTTCCAATGGAAAATCGTCCAGAGAGTTTGGCTACACATTAAAAACCAATTTACATCAAAATAATGACCAATGACAAATTTACATCAAATTGATGATAACCTTACATCTAATTGACGCAAACGGTACAGCAAACTGGTGAACAATTTACATCAAAATGGTGAAAAATATTCTTCAACTTGTTGATAAACTTAAATCATCTTGATGTAACGTTGTCGTTGAATCAACAGAAACTATTGATGAAATATGGATGAAAGATTGGCGAAATGTTCTTCATCAATTTAATGAAATAAGGAAAGTTTTCATCAAATTGATGAAGGAATTCATAACTTTTATGAAGCTTTTTCTTTCAGTGTAGTAGATATGATTAGCTTCAACTCAAACATTGGTTATTAATCTGTAAATATGTACTTAACTGGAGAAGATTGGTGAGGTGGCCAAGCCCAGTGTGGTACCTCCCATACAAAAACTTGGTGGTCATCCGGGTTGTCGCGTGAAACACTTCCGATCTTAATGAAATTAAGGTAGGACAATTGGCTGGTAGTCACGATAAATTCCCAAAATCACGTAAGATCCCAATTAAGTTGGATGTTGAATAATATTTAGGGGTGAATATATGTGTTTTTTTAATAGAACTCGGTCGCAATGGATGCCTTAGGATGACTCAGGGTTGTGTTTAGTTAAACAAGATATGGTCTTGTTCTAGTTAGACAGTAGATAGAAAATTATTGTGAATCAACTCTTGATTAACGAATGACTTAACCTAATAATCATTCTAGTTAGACACTCATTGTGCGGCCCATCCATGCAATGTTTAACTTTTCCTAATGAATACGGGGGATAATTTTGAGAATATCAGAATTTTTGACACATTTTGCATTCAATTGGGTAGTTCGATTCTGAATAATGCTAAAATATATTACAAAAATCGGAAAATTTGATTAAAAAATGTTGAAAAGAATATTCCACATACATAATTTGAAACCTCTAATATTATTGTAGTTGGGGCGTCAAAAACTTATACTGGGTATTGGCTGACTTATTTGTTACACAGTGTATTTGAGGGCAAATTCGAAAGAAAGGATTTGTGGATCTAATAAATGGCATAGGTTCCAAAAACCATAAATAATTGGCCGAGCGTATACGATTTGTGTAAATAGGGTTTACTTATGAGCGAGTACTGATAAAACGATCAATTTTGAAACAACCACCGACCGTATGACACAAATGAACACACACAACTGTCAAGAATTCCCATTCAGGTTAGTTACTATTCAAGTTTTAACGGTTGAAATAACGATTGTGCATTAATGCTTCCGGATTATTTTTAGGATTTGTAATTTTATTGAGCAAATGCCACCTTCATTTCTAAGCAAATGCATACAAATTATTAAAGTCCAATTGAAATTTCAAAACAATAAAATAAAATACAAACGCGTTTAATTTATCTCACTTGACTTGATGATGATGAGTCAGAGCCGTTGCCATTTACTCGTAGTTTATTATCAATGAAATTAGTATTCATTATTATTAACATTTAGACGAGAAATATTTTTAGCAAATATTTATATATATGGTGAATTCCACGAAAAATATCCAGCTCAAACAAAACGGAAATACCAAGAAAGCGTAAATAATTCTCAGATAGTGCACTGTAGTGGCAACTTTAAGTCAATCATTGCTTCTTATTTGAAACAACAACTTCCAGGCACTGACAGTCAATGAAAGACTGCAGAACAATAAATTTATGAATATTGGTAATTATGTTGTTACTTGGTAATTATGTTGTTAATATTGTTAATTACGAATCGTGTGTGGTAAGCGGGATGCACCGAGTTGTTCGTTATATTCGTTTGAGACGAAAAAGCGCGGGCGGAAATGCGTATTAAAAAAATATACACGCAGGGAAAAGATTAGTTGGAAATCAATTCAGGCATTGGAAATTCCATGATAAAGTGTATATTTTGATTAGAATTCATAATTATCATACATCAGAATTATTTGTCTATTTGTTACTCAAGGTAACCCCTCCCCATTTTTTATCGAAAATGTGAAAAATGTAGAAAAAATTTGTATATCTCGGAAACGGAGCATCCAATCCCAAAAATACCTAATTCTGGTTTTTAAGAGTTTTTCATATTGCGGTCCAAATCGTATGGTAGAATTTTTTGAAAAAATCGCCAAAAAGAAAATCGCTTGAATAAGAAAATGGCTATAACTCGAAAAAATAATACATTTTTTTACCTAAGGATGTCTTGAATATTTTGAAAATAATCACTAATATTTAAATTTCTGGAATCAAAAATTACTAAAACACCCTTGTGTCAATATCTCGGAAACAGAGCGTCCAATCGAAAAAATAACTAATTTCTACGAGTTTCAAAGGGGTTTTCATAAAGTGGTATGGAAGACACTTTTTTAGAAATATCGTCAAAATAAAAAAATCGCTAAAACAAAAATTACTATAAATCGGAAAGGTGTGTCCAATCGCAAAAATAATAACTGGGTTACCTCCGTAGGAGGTTTAAACCCATGGATGACTTTGATATGGCATCACTTTTTTTTTTTTCCTTTACAAAAAAATCGCTAACACATATGTGGCAAGGATAGTGCAATCTATCAAAGTGAACACATGCAAACAACACACAGCGTTAGCATCACATACGTGGTTGTTGTACGACAAGAGTCACTGCCTGAAAATAAGTATGATGGTATTGATGTAACGGCAGCTAACAAACAAGCAGGTGGTCGTCGCACTCATTTCCGCTCTTATCTAGAGAGTCTGAGTAAAAGAGCATAAACAAGTCTTTTTCTCTTTATAGAATATTTCAATATAAATGCACCGTTTCGACAATGTTATTACATAAAACAATACCAAAAGCATAAGTGTTTCAACACGCATCAATATCTCACATCGAAATTATGAATGCACCAAGTTATGACAAAAAAAAGAGTAAGACGTTTTGAATCATTGGCCAGATGTCGCCAGTGCTTTTGAGTCATACAATTCGTTCCATGAGTTCTCTATACTATTAAATGTTCTTTGGCGACTACGACTCGCTTGTTTGTTCGCTGCCGCTACATCGATACCATAATACTTATTTTAACTCAGAGACTATTGTCGTACAACAACCACGTATGTGATGCTAACGTTGTGTGTTGTTTGCATGTGTTCACTTTGATAGTTTGCCGTACCCGTGCCTATAGATGTTAACACATCAAAAAAAGTGATGCCGTAATAAAGACATCCATTGGAAACAGTCTCCAACGGAGGTAAAAAATTTTTGTTTTTTGTTATTGGATGCACCGTTTCCGAGTTATTACCATTTTTTTTATTTTAACAATTTTCTTATTTTGGCGGCTTAAAAAAAATTCCATACGAATTGGATCACTTTATGGAAACCCTTTAGAAATCCTCAAAAATTATTTATTTTTTCGATTCAACGTTCCGTTTGCGAGATACAGAATTTTTTTCTAATTTTTCCACATTCTCGATCAAATAATGGGGATGGGTTACCCAGAGTAACCCATTACCCACGAAATACGAAGCCTGGTTACGAATAATAATAATTTTGTTTACATTTAAATATAAAATTCACAATTTTAATATAAAATATTTTTTTTACTTTTTTTTTTTATAAAATTCATAATGGGTTAAAGCATCAACAAATTGTTGTGACAGCCATATTCAAATAATTAGTTGAGCATACCAATACATTATTTGGTACAACCGAATTGGTTTTTATAATTTTCGTTGATCTAACTAATAAAATATTCACTACTACAGGATAATTTGACTGCTAAAACTAAAACTCGATTGATAGATCATATTTTATTGAAAGATCATATTTATTTTATTCTGAAAATTGAATTACAAATCAATTGATATGCACAATATTTGGTGATATGGAAAACAATTATTGGTATACACAGCTGAATACCCAGCGGCGGAAGTCATGACCTGGAAGGCCAGAAATTAAGACCAAACAGGCCTTCTTTAAAATACGGAAGGATTTCCGTACACATTACCTCCTCCTTTCTTTTTAACATTGCGTGAGATGAGCCTTAGAAGACATGCAAACAGGAAGGTCTTAGAAGGAATTTACTATAATTTGTGTTAAACAAAATGTGTTAAACAAAAATAAAATTAAAATAATTTATTTCATCAGAAAATAATTATCCACTTCTACACTTGCACTTGGTATGTATGTATCTGTCTTAGAAAGTTTTACCACGCCCAACTTAATATTAAATAAACAATATAATTTTAAAATTTGTATGAAATTTTCCAATTAAATTACGGTTAAAAAGAATCGTAAAAGAAATTCCTCAGAATTGTAAAAATCTTCTTCTTGGTTATATCTGATGAAAAATGCATTCATTCCACATGCCTTATTTTAGGAAGGCATTACAAATGAACCATTCCGCATGCCTTATTTGTGGAAGGCCTTACGACTTCCGCCGCTGGGTAATGTGATAGTCCAAGGAACCGCCAAATGTATAGTAGTAAATATAGTTGTGAGTTCTATGTGTTCACGCAGCTCACTCGTAGGCCCCTTCAATTTTTGTTTTAGTTTTTGCTCCTGCTCTCGATTCGAACAAATTTAAGTCTGTTTTAACATCTCATGTCTATCGATTAGAGGCGTGTTTCTACTCTTCATTTTACAGCTCGAGCGAGTAGCGAGTGTGCGTTTGCGCTGACTGAAAATTCCAAAATTGTAAGTTGGACATTTCACGTGGAAGCCATCATATGTTGGTAATTGTTCATATATGAAGTGACATTAAGAATTTACCTAAAATTAATGATTTTTTTTAAGGGATTTCCACAATGACACCTGAAATACGTAATTGTACTATTTGTGCAGTAAACAAGTGGATGAACTTGAATTTATTTTTAGAATCGTTTGAAGTTGTGCCAAACTTACAGTAATGACTATTTAATGTCATTTATCTGAGAATCGCGTTGCGTACATTCTTCAGAAATTGTACTAAAATATATAAGGTTAATAACTGATTTAGTCATTGAATTTTAACCAGACATTGCAAAAAAACCCCAGCTTATATTTTGTATTTGTCATTACATAAACTAGTAATGTTTGTGTGTAAATACTTGTCATTACCACTTCCTATTACTACACGTCAAGACTGGCTAACTTTTGGCATTTTAGTATTGATTTACAGCTCACCACTTACATACATATCGACATAGTATTTGCTAATCGAAACTTGTTACAAATGTGTACATATATTTATAGTTATAGGCGTGTGGTTTAATGTGTGAGTACCCTAGCGGCAATGCCAAAAACTTTGAAGTTGAGTGTTATGGAAAAGTCCATGGCCACCAGCACTTAATCCGTTCAATCCCATCTACATGTTAACACACTAAAACAATTGATCTAAAATAAATGCAGACATCTTCTTGGGATGCATTGTGTGTAAATTATAAACAAACCGGAACATTTATGTATGTACGTAGACGAATACAGTGTCTCCAAAAAGTATGCACTACTTTTCCAGTAAAAAATACTTTTCCAGTAAAAAATATCCAATAACTATTTTTGAGAGAGTAAGGTAGATTTTACTCACCCAGTAGAAAATATTACAAAAATTACACACGACGTCCAGTAAAAACTTGCCAGTTATAAGAACTTTTGTATGTAAACAGGTAATTTAAAATGCAAACATTGGAAGAATCAACCAACGTAGTTCAAACAAAATATTTCAAGTCCCCAAAACTGTCTTCTTTTTTAACAGAAATAGTTAAAGGTTAATTAGGGGGCATTAAAATCCCACCTTTTCCCTTAAAAAATAAAATTCCAAAGATTAATTTGTTATTTTATATTTTTTCTAGTTTCTAATTTTATTTATTTCCTCAAAACATATGTTCGAACTTATACAATTTTACTACCAAAAATGTATCCATATAAAACATATAAGATCTCTATCATCAAGCTGTCAAACTGATCACTGCCTTGCTCTGTCTATGTTCGAACCATAGACCAATACATACATAGATACTTTTATTCTCTCATCTGACGTTTCATTTCACACTCTTCGTGGTAGGTTCGTGGAAATGAGAGCAATTAAATTTAAAATTAACTTACACCAGGTGGAATTACAAAATATGTTCACTTAACTTTTTCATCTCGTTTTGGTGTAGAACTGAAAATTTCAAATGTATTTTGCACTTTTTTGTTGACTTTTATCGTTGGTTTACATTTGTATTGTAGTTAACACAACGAGTTTGCCACAAAAACACGAAATTCGGTTGTTGTTCCATTGTTGAACGTTGTTCACTATTGCCTCTATCTGGTATTATTGAACCCATGTTTTTCAAAATCCAATGTTTACTTTCCATCGTACCTATGACGTTAAATTTATTGAGCGAATAAAATTATCTATGTATGTATTGGTCTATGGTTCGAACTTGCAAATTCTTACTGACAAAAACATTTCTCCAGAAAAAAAATTTTCAATTTTCTATCATCGAACTGTCAAACTAATTACTGTATTGCTACTCGGCTTTTGGTGAACACAGACAACATCCAGTCAAAATTTGTACAAATTGTTACATATTATCAGTATGCAGACCATACATGGGTTTTATTAATTTGCATTGAGTTTTTATTTGCATTACTTAATATAATGCAAATGCAAATGAATTACCATTGTTCGCAATGGCAATTAAACAATTTTGAATTTGCATTTGCTCAGGCAATGCAATTGCAGGTTGTGGAATCGGATGCCAATTTTAATGAAATATGAGAATGCTTTTAATTGTTGGAACGAAGTTCCCTATCGCACGTTGCAGGATGGGGGCTAAATGGAAAAAAATTAAACTAATTTTTTTTATCACTATTGTGCTACATCCTAGTATTATCAACTATGTTAGGTACTTTTGTTTTGGTTTGTGTCGAGACTAACATATGGTGGACATTTTCGTGTTTAATGGGAAGTTTTCTAGGTGGAGCCTGTAACCCATCTCTATCTATCTATACCATAGATAAATAAAAACCCATAGGTGGTGAAAGATATGTGGTAGATTTGAAAGTAAAGGGAAATTTTGTAGATGGCGCCGGAGTGGTGGATATGGGGAATTTCCCTGGAAACAAAAACTATTGAAAAAACTATATAATCATGCTTTCTTGCATATTGTATTGTCAACAAATATCAAAAGCGATATGCTTTTCTATTATTTATATTCTATTTTCAAATTTAAACAACGGAATCGAAATAAAAATGATTTCTGAGTGCTTTTTCGTCGTATCAGAGTGAAAAATCGTCGTACGGAAAAAGCCTTTACCCTCTGGTGAAAATTGCGATAAAGCAAATGAATCATTTATAGTTTTTGTTTATCTATGTCCATACATTAGGGCGAGTTAATTTTGTTTTTTGATGAAGCGTATAGCAAAAACGTAATCTATAGGAGATTTTGAGAAATTTTTCTCAAGAGACCATAGCTCTAAGTCGGATTTGGAGCCCCCCAAAATTTCAAAATAGATAATTTTCCATATATACATAGAATAATTTAATTAAATTCGTCATAAAATCGGATAGAATTATAGTAGATTTCTCAATGTGGGCTTGTTTGAAAGGTATTTTTATCACCTTTCAGAATCTGTATTGATACCAATATTTTTTTTATTTTTAGTAGAGATATTAGGAATTTTTGTCGATACTACATTAACGTATTCTACAGGTATCAATACAGATTCTGAAAGGTGATAAAAATACCTTTTGGGGGGCTCAAAATCCGACTTAGAGCTGTGGTCTCTTGAGAGAAATTTCTCAGAATCACCTATAGATTACGTTTTTGCTATACGCTTCATCAAAAAAACGTTCAATACAATTTGACCCGCCCTACTATACATACTTATAAAATCATAGATAAATTTCTAGAATTTTTCTAGATGGCGCCGGAGTGGTGGATATGGGGAAATTTCCCTGGAAACAAAAACTATTGAAAAACTATATAACCACGCGTTTTTGCCTTTTTGTATTGTGAACAAACATCAACAGCGATATGGTTTTCAATTATTTATATTTTATTTTCAAATTTAAACAAACAAATCGAAATAAAAATTATGTTTGAGTGCTTTTTCGTCGCATCCGTGTGAAAAATGGTCATTCGGAAACAGCATGTGCCCTCTGGTGAAAATGGTGATTAAGCAAATGAATCATCTATGGTTTTTATTTATCTATGTTAGACCGATCTTTTTGAAATTTTCACAGATAGGGTACTTGATTTTTTTGGTATATGAAATGGCTGTGGCCCCGCCCATTGGACCCTATTTTTGAAAACCCAATATCTGGAGGACTCTTTCACCAATCGCCTTGAAAATTTGTGTGTATGCATTTGGCAGAAAATCGTGATCCAACAAAAAATGGGCGGGATCGGATGAGTGGGCGTGGCAAACAACTTGAAACTTTGTGCATATGTATCTCATGAACTATCAGAGGTATGAATATGATATTTGGTATATAGGTTGTTTGTGCAGTTCGAATTACAGCCAGGATGTAAGTGAGCGGTGCCACGCTCCCTTTTAAAAAATCTCTCTGACAGTTTTTCTAGTAGACCGATTGTTATGAAAATTTCACAATGAGGTACTGATGACCTGCTGATAGTCCTTGATTACACCATACAACTTGAAATTTAAAATGGCTATATATCATGAACTATACGAGCTCTGAAGATGGGATGTGGTATATAAGATATTTGTACAGTTCGAATTACAGCCAGGATGTAAGTGAGCGGTGCCACGCTCCCTTTTCAAAAATCGCTCTGACGGCTTTTCTTATAGACCGATTGTTATTACCGATTGTATTTGCCATGAGGTACTGATTACCTGCTGACAGTCGTTAGGTATATTTGGAAGTGATTGGATAAAGGGGCGTGGCACCGCCCATACAACTTGAAATTTAAAATGGATGTATCTCATGAACTATCAGAGGTAAAAGGATGGATTTGGTATATATGTTGTTGGCACAGTTTGAATTACAGCCAGGTTGGCAGTGGGCGGTGCCACGCCTCCTTTCCAAAAATCGCTCTGACGTCTTTTCTAATGCACCGATTATTATGAAAATTTAACAATGTTGTACTGATGACCTGCTGATAGTTCTTAGCTATACTTGGTAGTGATTGGATAAAGGGGCGTGGCACCGCCCATACAACTTGAAATTTAAAATGGCTATATCTCCTGAACTATCATAGGCATGAAGATGAGATTTGGTATATGTGTTGTTGGTATAGTATTAATTAAAGCCACGATGGAAATCGGATGTGCCACGCCCCTTTTTAAAGAACCGTTATAACTGCCATAATAATAGTTTGATTGTCCTGAAAATTTCACAGTATGTTACAGTTGCCCCAGAGATATGAACATGCTATTTGGAAGCAAGTTGACAAAAAGGACCGAAGCTTCGCCCACACACTTCAATATTTGACTATTACATATACACTGTATCAAACAATTGTCCGTACACCAAGCACTTTACTGCAAACATAATGAAACAAAAAATATTATTCAGGCTTTGGCATTACAAAAACTTTGAAGGCAAAACGAAGTTTGCCGGGTCCAGTATAATTCTCAAGTTAGTTAGGAGCTGTTGTATTTTTGAGGACTTATCGGCCAACATTTGTATGGGAGTTAAAAAGAAATGGGCGTAGCAAAGCAGTAAATTGTTATTACACAGTGGTTTTTGGCAAAACATTGTCCAGAACCAAATTTCATTAAGATCGGGTTTGGTTTACGTTAGATATCGCTTTAATAAACCACACAGTCGCCCATTTTTTTTTTTTTGTATGGGATGTACACAAATGGGTGGGATAAATTTAGTTATTTTTAATTACAAAGTATCTGTAGACAAAATATTGCGCAGTACAAAATTTCATTAAAATCGGTTGCGATTTACGGGAGATATATTGTCGAACCGGACTGCCGCCCAACTTTTCTATGGGAGATGAAAAATGTGCGTGTCAAAATTGTCAATTTTTAGTTACAAGTTAGCTTTAGACGAAACCTTGCCTAATACCAAAATATCAGTTGTGGTTCACGGGAGATAGCGCATCAACCAATACGAAAACAGCCCATTTTTGGTATGGGAGGTGCTGGGAGTGGTAAATTCACCAATTTTTCACTGCAAAGTGGCGTTTGACTAAATATGTTCGATTACCAAATTTCATAAAGCTTTGTTTGATTGTTATCGGAGTTACTTATCTTATCAGATGTCTGTAATGCCTGTAATTTGGCTCAAAAGATAATCGGCGTGGATAACGATTTTTGTCAGCAGAAGATTTGTTCAAAACTCATGTTTTGAGATGTTTCAAGGGGAATGGGAAAAATGCTATGACAAGTAGTTCGGACACATGCAAAAGTGCGTAGAGTGTAAACGAAAACATTAGTAATTTTCAATTACAAATTACAATTTGTTCCATTATTACCCTCGCAATAAAGGTGTTTCAAAAGAAGTCATCCGATGTTGATTGGCTCTCATTTTTTTTTTCTAAATGAAAAACTTCGATTCTGTTTTTTGATTATGTTTATTTGAACCTTTAGAATTTTATTGGTTAAGTTGAGAAGATGATATCGGTTAAATGGGCGCCGTCACAATTGATTACCATACGGGCTCGTTTTATGGCATTTTTCATCACTTCGGCGAGAACTTCGAGCGACAGATTCTCGCACTCGTGTCGAATGTTGACCTTAAGGGCTTCCAGGGTCTCGGGCTTGTTCACGTAAACACGGGACTTCAAAAAACCCCACAAAAAAAGTCTGGAACGGTTAAATCGGGCGATCTTGCGGACCAGTGCAAATCGCCAAAACGAGAGATGAAGCGACCCGGCAACGCCGTCTTCAGAATATCGGTTGTAGCTCGCGCAGTGTGTGCCGTTGCTCCGTCCTGTTGGAACCACATGTCCTCCAGTCCTAAGTCGTCGAATTGCGGCAGAAAAAACTCGGTTAACATGGCCCTATAGCGCGCACCGTCCACTGTTGTCGTTTGACCAGCGGCGTTCTCGAAAAAAAATGGCCCGATGACTTCTCCAGCGTGAACAGCGCACCATGCAGTCACTTTGAGGGGGTGTAATGGCTTCTCGTGCATCACTCGTGGATTTTCAGTGCCACAGAAGAGATAGTTTTGCTTGTTCACGTACCCGCTGAGGTGGAAATGAGTCTCATCGCTCATTATGATTTTGGTGGAAAATTGTCCACTTCGTCCACGAGATTGTGGATAGCTTGGGCGTAGGTCACACGCGTTTGGCGGTCTGCAGGCAGCAGCTGACGCACGGACTGGACTTTGTATGGGAACATGCGCAGGTCTTTGACCAAAATTCGCCATAGGGACGGCGGGCTTATGGCTAATTGCGAGGCACGGCGTCTGGTCGATGTTTCCGCCGACAGCTTTACATCCTCGCCAACAGCGGCGATATTATCGGCAGAAGAGGGCGCTCCGGGACCGGCCACTCCTGGCAACGTCTCATGTGGTCCATATTCTTTAAGGCTAGTGACCAAACGGCGCAGTGTTTGCGCAGTCGGTGTCGGACGGCGGGGAATCGGCGACGGTAGTCGCGCTGCGCCAACACCACAGACGAATTGTTTCGCAAAAAAATATACACGATTATTCGGCGTTCTTGAGGAGTGTATCGCTCCATGGCTTGTTTACTTGTATTCTACATCTGTCTAGTTCACAAATGTCAGAACAGATTTGACATTGGCGGCCATTTGCAAAAATAAGAGCATCTTCCAATAGGGTGGTCACTTTTGAAACACCCTGTATAAGTAACTATTTATCATTGGCACAGAGATTTCAATATATTTTTGATTTTTTGTTAATGACATATTTTCTCATCTTCACAGTCAATGTACGTAAATGTTTGCTTAAGATTTCCACATTGAACTATGAAATTTCCATTCACAACCACAATTATAAAAACATTAGCGCAATTAACACTTTTTTCCCAATGAATACCGATAAGACCCGGTTCAAGTCTATTTCAAATCGTTCGATTTTGTTGGTCGATTTGTGTAACGTCTTCGCAAGTATTTTTGTAATCGCTACCGATATTGTTTAGTTGTTTTAACTTATGAAATTTAACAAATCCCATGTGTTTGTTTTTATTTTGTTGGATTTTTGTTAAATATTATTTACAGTTTTCTTTTAACAATTTGTCGAAGTTTTAATTACATGTCATACATATGCACACATACATATGTATGTGTATCTATCTCACTATCTATGTGTGCAAATGCGATTGGCAGTGTAACTGCGTTTTGTGTGTGTGCATTTGTAAGCAGCCACTTCCAACTTTCAATTTTATTATGTTTTTGTGTGTTTTTCTTTTTGCGCCATCTGTGTGTATCAAGTAGTTTGTTGACATTTGTCTTTCTTTACATACGTTAACACATTCCTAGATACAAACGCATATCACATGCCCCTCTGTCTGTGTTGGTGTTGAAAGATGAGATATTACGGAAAAGTGATATGTTTATTAAACGTTTTTGTTGTTGTGTGTGGCTGTAAAAACGAAAGTTTAGGAAGTGGAAATGATATACTACTACTCTCTATACGTACGGAGATGCTGTGTAGATATGATTATACTACATACAGATGTGTTAACATGAATGTGAATGTACGTACACACATCTACACACCACTTCTTAACATGTGGCTATTACATTATAAAGATCACCTACACGATTTGTGTACATTTCAACAGACAACAACAAAAAATATCGAATCGTAGTCATTGTGTTGATGATTGTACTTAAATTGTGATTGAAAGAAGAGTAATTTTTTTAAACAAAAATGTAAGCACATTTTAATCTTAACATTTTATAGTGCAAATCAGAGTAAGGAGAGTCATTCATTTTCGATTCGTTCGAAAAATTTAAATGGGCAAGGGATTTTAATTTTAATTCTTTGAAAATGTAAATCATTTAAAGTTCCAAGTGTTATTTTTAACTCGGGAGAGGAATTTTTATTTTCAAAGGTTTTAAAATATTGCTCGCTCCCGAGTCAAATTTCATTATATTTTTTAATTATTAAATGTATAGGAAAAATTTACATATGGGGGAAAAAATAGAAAAGCGGGCAACAAATTGAGAAAATCTGATGATACGGGAAAATTGTTTGAAAGGATGTGATGGTGTTTAAAATGGGAAGGGTGTGAAGGTGTTTAAAAATGCGACAAAACTCGTATCGAATGATTATGAACGAAAAATGCAGTCTTCAAAATGCAGTAGAAAAGTGGACGAAAGGGTAAATGTTGAAGATGCGAGAAACATCCTTTGAAAAGGTTAGGAATGAGGCAAAAATTGTGTTTGTGAATAAAAAGGGGACAAAATGGGTAAAACTACAAAATGCGAGCAAAGTCGTTTGGAAAGGTTAGGAATGTGGAAAAAATTGTGACCAAATCGTTTGGAAAATTGTGAATGAAAAATGTATATAATGAGTGATATGTTATTGCCTATGTCGTATAGAACATATTTTTCATAAACAAAATTTCTTTGCCGACCCATTTCAGATAATAAAAAGCACGTTAACCGTCACTTAAAATACGTTTGTTGTACGCGATAAAAAATACTTAGTTTTAACAGATTTTGTTCAATTTATTTATTTACTCAGCTAAAAACAGCTGGAAAAATATAATTTTACAAATCTTCAGTTACAAACTAAATATAAAACTAAAGTATATTAATTAAATTAAAACAGTAATCAGGAACAAAATTAAAAAACAAATAGTAATAAATTCATGCAGGAGATAATAGATTGAACATGGACGATATTAACAGAATTATTATATAAGTACATAAAGACTACTATGAAGGTAAGAATGATATGAATGGAATAGGAATGCAAAAAAAACAGTAACAAATAAAGTTGCAACAGATGCAACAGGATAGAAAGAGTAGGAACTGATGAAGTATGTGGAGCAGGAACAAATGAAGTAAAAACATGGCACAGGAACAGATAAAGCAGGAACAGATGGAGCTGGAACAGTTGACACGGGAACAGATTAAGCAGGTACAGATGAAGAGGGACAGATGAAGCAGGAACTGATGAAGCAGGAATAGATGAAGGTGGAATAGATAGAGTAAGAACATATGATACAGGAGAAACAGATGATTTAGATGGAGCAAGAACAGATGAAGCAAGAACAGATGATACAGGAACAGATAAAGCTGGAACAGATGGAGCAGGAACATATGTAGCAGTACAGATGAAGTAGGAGCTGATGAAGCAGGAACAGATGAAGCGAGAACAGACGACACCGAAACAGATTAAGCAGGAACAGATGAATAAGGACAGATGTAGCAGGATAAACAGACGCGTCAAGATCAGAATGAAGCAGGAACAGATGAAACAGGACATATGTAGCAGAAAATTTAGTTCGGAACCAAAATACGTTCACATGATTTCTCGAATGAAATCTTAAATCTGGCAATTCTAAGCATTAACAGTCATTAAAAAAAAAATAATCGCTCGTTTAATTACTTCAATCGAATCCGATAGAGAGAATAGGTGGTGGAACTCATTAAAAGTATTGCAAAGAGTAAAACCTGGATTAAAGGATTCGTAGTTATGTTTGAACGCGAGTAGAAAAAATTTAACATATTGTCTAGAAGCTCTAAGAAGAACATTAAAGTTCAGTGAAGAGACCAAATATGCTGAATTAATTTCTCCATTGATTAGTTTAACCATAAAACATACAGACAACATTGCCCTATGACGCTCTAAAGTAGGTAAATCAATGAGTTGTAATCTATGAATATAGGGAGGTAGGTTCGAAGATGAACTCCAACCAAGATTGCGTAAAGCAAAAAGTAACAACTGCTTCTGAACAGATTCGATTCTATCAATATAGCACCTATAATGTGGAAGCCAAACTATTGAACCGTACTCAAGAATCGGCCTTACAAGGCTAGTATACAGTCGCTTTGACAAATACGGATCATCAAATTCCCTGGACCAACGTTTTATAAATCCTAACAAACAAGATGCCCTACCTGTGCAAGTATGAATATGTGACGAAAAAGTAAGTTTACTATCAAGAGAAAGTAAGTTTACTGTCAAGTCGCAAAACTAATAAAATTGCGTATTAAAAATTGTGACATTAAAAACAAATACAGGTGTATTACTAAAAATTTTCCAAATTACGAACAATATGCTCGATGTTAGATCCAAAGCATCCATAACCCCATGCAATTTTTGCCCCGTATTTTGAGGTTTTTTGCCCCTTCTAACCCACACGTTGAAAAATATCGGCCCCATCAACATATTACAGGAATCATGTACATGTTTGCAAGCACTGTTTTCATGAATTGAAGATCTATTGCTTTTTTGTTTCTTTGTTGTCTGTCTCGTATTTGTTTTTAGCGGTTTCTAACAAGAAACCTACAGTTGGGTATCAAACACATACATTATAACCTATAAGTCATTGTTTCTCAAACATGTTATATTGAATAGCAAACGCAAAGAATTTGGTCACAAGTACAGTATATTCGCGACAAGCTACAAACACGTTATATTTGCACACAAACAAGAAAAGCAGACCGATTTTTCAACAAGTGCAATAGTGCAATGGTTAGTGTACGCGCCTCTTGTACATGAGCAGCTCCCTGCTCTGACCTCCTTAAATTTCTTTCTGCGACGATCACCTCGCACAGTGCCGGCGACACTATCGAGTATTTAGCCAAGAAAAAGCTTCTCAGAACACCGTTCGGAATCGGTGTAAAAACTGTAGGTCCCAATCAGTGAATATAAAACTATAAAGCGCACAGCTCACTGGTTGTGAGAAGCTCTCCCCAATTCCCTCATGGAATGTAATGGGAAACCATTTATTTTTTTTTTATTTATAAACCATTCCAACCCGAATTTCTATCTTTTGAAGTTTAACCATTTTCGTACCTTTTACAATCATCCATTTTATCCACTAACACTATTATTAACACATTCCCAAACTTTCCAAACGATTTTTCTCGGATTTTGAAATTTTACGCGTTTTTTACCTTTTTATCATTTTTAAACCCTATGCCACCCTATGTCACATCACGTCACCCTCGTTAATTGGTTATATTTTATGACCATGTGGTTCGATTATTTTCTATTATTTTCCTAAATACAGAATGTAAGTAACTACATATTTATTAAAAGAAAATAAGACAATCAAACAAACTGGTCCTAAAATATAAGTAATTATCGAGAGTGACGTGATGTGACAAAAGGTTGACCTTTCTGTGGAAATGCCCATATTCTATTTTTAACACGTTCCAAACGATTTTCCCGCATTTTTACATTTAACCCATTTTGACCTATTTTACAAACATATAATATTTATGAAGAAGACTCTCGCATATTCATATTTTGCTCTTTCTACGTTCAAACACAATTTTTAACAAATTCAAATCATGTCGTGCAATTTATTTTATTTTTTTTTTTTGCTTTTTTAAGTTCTACCTAATTTGACTCTTTTTGAAGTTCAACCATTTTTTAGATACTACACTATTTTGAATAAATTCCCAATTATTATAAAATAAATTTGTCTACATATACTATTTACTTAATATAGGTGCATTTCCCATTGTTCCTTCCGATTTTTTAGCATGTTTATAATTCTGCCCTTTCTGATAGAAGTCTTTAGTTTCTACATCTTCCACAACATTTCAATCGATTTTTGTCGTAGTTGCCTCTTATGTACATACGTATATCTAAATTCTCTTATGTACATATGTATATCTAAATTCAAAAAAATTCCACTCGCGAATCGAAAAATTCGGCTCCTCTTCACTATAAAGCTCTCACTCCCAGTAAAATAAAAAAACAATAAAAATTAAACTACGAATCGAATTTTTAATTTTTATATTTCATTCGCTCGGGAGCGATTCATAGAAACAAAAATTTTAAAAATTAAATTCGCTCGAGATTTTAATTTTTTTAAACTCAGAGTGAGAGCTTTATATTGAGGGGGAGCTGAATTTTTCGGCTTGCGAGCTGAATTTTTACTTCCTCTGGTGCAAATACAATAAATGTACAATAAAACTAAATGTAAAAAATAACCTTAGAGGAAGTTCTAGCAATAATAAGTGGCAAATGCAAAAGGTTTCATCTAAAGGCCTGTACTAAGTTCAAAATTTCGGGCGAAATTTTAACAAATTCCATACAAAGCAAAAATGACTACAAAATTTGAAAAAAAAAAAATATTTCCCCATGTGTAGTACTAAGTGGTTGAGACAAAACATTTTCATGTTTCTAAGAAAAATTTACTGACCAATTAAATATTAGGAAGAAGTGATCAGTGTGTGTCAAATCTCATTAAATTTTCCAAAAAAAAAAAACATTTGAAAAAACAAGTGGTCCAGGCAACCAAAGTTATATTCGGCCATAGACGACTAATTGATATCCTACATGTCTTGATTTGAATTTTCGTTAAACAATTATATTACATGGTTTCTACGACCTCGGGAACATGCTAGTCTTAATCAGTAATCTATATGGGCATTTCCAGAGAAAGTGCTACCCTATGTCACATCACGTCACCCTCGTTAATTGGTTATATTTTATGACCATGTGGTTCGATTATTTTCTATTTTTTTCGTAAATACAGAATGTAAGTAACTACATATTTATTAAAAGAAAATAAGACAATCAAACAAACTGGTCCTAAAATATAAGTAATTATCGAGAGTGACGTGATGTGACAATAGGTTGACCTTTCTGTGGAAATGCCCATATGCGTAAATTTGGTATCGCTAGTTTGACGTCTATTGGTAGATGGGATAACCAATGACGAGACAATCGATCAAAATTTGGACGACGGTGTCGATTACCCCCTCCTAACCAAGACGAGGTCAGAAAAGCTATTGCTCGGCTTAAGAACAACAAAGCCGCAGGAGCCGATGGATTACCGCCGGAGCTGTTTAAGGCTGGCGGCGATGAGCTGATAAGGTGCATGCATCAGCTCATTAGAAAAATTTGGTTAGATGAATGCATGCCCGGCGATTGGAGTCTCAGTGTCCCATATTTAAAACAGGTGACCCGAGTCTCTGTACCAACTACCGTGGAATAAGCCTTTTATCCAGAGCATATAAGGTTCTATCAAGTATAATGTTGGTTGGACGATACCCGTGCGGCTTTAGTCCTGGAAAATCGACAACTAGTAAGATTTTCACGCTACACCAAATCCTGGAGAAGACTCACGAAAATCAAATTGGCACTTATCAAAATTTATATCAAAATTTCACCACCGACAAAAGCTTCTGCACTGAGTTCAAAAAGTTGTTTTGGTTTGGTTCAAATTCTTGAGATATAGGCCTTTAAAGCTTGAGTATATAATCGTTCGTATCTCCGGGATTTATAATCCGATCTGATTGAAATGGATATCATTAAAAAGGTCTTTCTAAGCTCTATAAATCAGTGTATAAACATATTTATTTTTATTAGCCCATAGTGGAGCTAATTAAAAAATCGTTTTTTAACCTCACTTTTCTGCTAACAATTTATTTTTTTTTCAAAAAAATGTCCATTATACTTATTTTGTGGCAGGTTCCGAGAGTACACAAGACCTTAGCATTTTTTAAAGGTTCAACAATATCCCTTGAAAGACCGGAGATATTTACGTTAAAGGTTTTGTAATACTTTTCGCGCATTTTCAATCTTTCTAACACAAAAACAAGTTCTTTCTTCTTTCTGCTCCACTTCCACAGGAAAAAGTAACAAAAGTCCTTCATTTAATTATGCCCTCTTGTCGTTTTGGTACAAAATATATTTTTAATTTTCCCGTATACAGTTTTATTTTTTACTTGCAGAATTTATAAAGTGTTTTGTATCAACTTTCCGGCAAATAAAACAGCTGTCACGCACAGTTACCTCCTCTTTGGCAGGTAACAGTTTTTGTTACTTGTGTCATCAAAAAAAATATGAAGCCTGTGTTAGATAACACGGGCGCATAGGTCAGACGTAGAATACGTTAGTCATTTTGCAATTAAAATATGTATATGAATTAAATAAAATATATTTGTGGTTGCCATGCATGTTAAATTACGATTTATCTTTAATTTTTATGTTAAAGATTTAGGATAGTTTTTAACAAAATTTGGGTACACTTTATATCAATTCGATGCACTCTTGAAAACAAGTGGAAATACTGCATGTGGCAACACTGGTTCTGTAATGTTCACATAAAACATGCATTGTCATTATACTTCTTCTCTTTCTCACACTGGTTCTGTGATGAACACACAGATAATCGTACTGCTCTTACACATGATGTTATAATACATAAAATACAAAGCATATGAAAATTAATACGAAATTTGAAGGAGTTAAATTTTGATTTACTTATAGAATCAAAAAAATTATATGTAGCAATATAATTATTTAAATACAAATCAAAAGAAGACATATTAAATATGTTACGACCATACTTGAGTTTTCTTCAATGCATGCATAAAGTATTAAAAACTTATAATGAAAGTGACAAACATTTTCTCAAAATTTTGTGCTCCAGATCAACACCCCTACCTTACCGTATAACGTATTCTACGTTAAAATGTGTCAGAATACCGATTTGTGACAATTGTCACATTACTGTCAAATAGTAACCGTGGTGACTTTAGTAACCCTGCCAGAATGGGGCTGTTAGAGTGAAACCTGCAAGTCAACAGGCGACGAGGAAAGCTAAAACAAACATGGCGACGAACTATTGGAGAAGGCATGAAACGAATGGGATAAAATTTCAACCGGATAAAATCAATCGCACGGGGCAGAAGAGTGTGCAAGAGAGAGAGAGAGAACTTCCCAATGGGCGTGAATGGAATTAAGAAGAAGACTTTCTAAAATAAAAAGAAATAAATGGTTTCCCGTTACATCCCACGAGGGAATTAGAGAGAGCTTCTCACAACCAGTGAGCTGTGCGCGTTCTAGTTTTACACTCACTGATTGGGACCTACAGTTTTACACCGGTTCCGAACGGTATTTTGAGAAGCTTTTTCTTGGCTAATTACTCGATAGTGTCGCTGTCACTAAGCGAGGTGACCGCGGTCGAAAGAAATTTAAGGTGGTCAGAGTAGGGATCGAACCCACGTCCTCATGCACAAAAGCCGCGCACACTACCATTGCACCACCGAAGGCCACAATGCAAATGCAAAATTTCAATTCAGAAATTTCGTTTGCTCAAACAACGCAATTGCATGGTTGTGAAATCGGATGCAAATTGTAATAAAATATCAGACTTTTTTTAATTTATTGCTTTTGATTGGAGTTGCCTCCCATTCCTGTTCAATCCCATAAACCTGTACAAATAGAATACTTTAAAACTAAAATTGCCAGCAATCAAATGATTTTGATATACATAAGTACAATTGCCAATAGGTATTGAAGTGGTAATTCAAATTAAACTACACATTGTACTTGCCATATAATTAATTTATCCCATGTATGGTTATCATACGAGTAATTGATGATTCAAGAAACTAATGCATTTGCTATAAATAACCGATCGTTTTCGCTGTTGAGACGAGTACACATTATCGACTTAGTACTAAAATTATTTTTATTAAACATTGTTCTCAAAAATTGTGAAGAATTTTATTGAAATATCTCATCTTAATGCGTTAATAATTTAATAATTATCATAATCGTATTTTAAAAAAAATAACCTTGTTTCATTAGCAATGTATTAAACAACGCTTCAAAGATAAACCATAAAAATAGGTATTTTGTAACAATATGAATCGCTACTCCTACAACCTGCAAAACATTTGTGCACTATTTTGTTCAAAATTTAAAAATGATGCTGTTTTCAAGGTTTGAATGAATATGTTTTAGTATGAACATTAGCGTGTTCGTTAGTTTTGGGAAGTTGAGATTTTTGAAACAACACCCCCTAATTCTGTTTCTATGGCCACAAAATGACCACCTGTCAAGTTTAATAAAAATTAGAGCAAAAATAAAACAGCAAAAAACTATAATCGTTCTATCTATATATGATACAACAATCTAACCAATTTTGTTTTAGAGGACGTTTTATGCCAAAAGTTTATCACATAAAGGAATTAAAGTATATACGTGCAAAATTTGCTTCCGATCATCATAATCCTTCTATCGTATTTTCATTGCAAGTAGGTAGTTCTTGGTTGGTTGGTTGTAAAGGCTGCCAGACAGCACGCCGTCTAGCACACTTAGCCTAAAGAAGCAAACTGTGATATCTGCAGTTTCCTCTAAAGCAACTATTGACTAGTCATCTAGCCAATTTGCCCTTTCAATGAATTTAAATATAAGACCTACAGGAATATCCTGTAGGGCTACGTTGCTAACTAAATGTGTTGCGAATATCCTACTTCTCAGTCCTGCCAGAGCAGGGCAAGCCAAGAGAAGGTGTTTCGTCGTTTCCTCGTCCTCTTCCATGCAGCGTCTACAGAGAGTGGAGTTTCTATGTGCCAATCTTAGGGCGTGATTTCCTACAAGACAATGTCCCGTAATTGTTCCTATCATTGTGGATAACCTGCCTCTCAGCAGGTTAAGTAGTTGCCTAGTCCTCTTCCTGTCCACTTGTGGCCAGAGTAACCTGGCTTGTTTGCAAGTTGAAGTATGTTTCCACTTGTCCTTGACGAAATTATCTGCAAACGGCAGGTAGACATTGGCATACTAACACCTTCAAGAACCTGTGCCGTAGTACCCTGTCCATCCGCTACGCAATTGGCTGGAATGTCGCTGTGTCCCGGTACCCAGATGAGCCTGATGTTAAAATACTCTGTCATCACCCTAAGTGATGAGTGGCATTCTTTCACCGTCTGGGACGTAGCAAACATGACTTCCAGGGATTTTATGGCAGCCAGGCTGTCTGTGTAGATACATATTCTCCGGAGGGTTGTGACAATGCTTTTAAGTAGTTCAGCATCCTCCAGTATGGCGGTAATTTACACTACAGAGATCAGACAGCTTGAAGGAGATATTTAAATTTAGGTCCGCTGAATGGACCCCATAGCATATTTGCTCGTCCAACTTTGATCCATCCGTGAAAAATCTGATACTACTGGTGTCCCCATCCAGTGACTTTTCCCAGGTATTCCTGTTCGGAATAGAAGTCCTTAGATTTGTCGCTGGTAGAAGATAGGGGATACAGTAGTACGTTTTTACGGGAATAGAGTTGATCCGATGTAGTAATTCAGCGTGTCCGGAATGCCCCGATATCATAACGCCACAATCTCTGATTCTCACCAGGGATGTAGCGGCTGACGATTCGGCCATTATATCAGGAGTACAGATGTTCGGGATAGCACTAAGTGCAGTACCTGACGTCGTGCCTGTTGCCCCACTAACGCTAATCAGTGCTGATATTTGACTTTTCATCAAGGAATTCAAAATATATTTATTTTGGAGGGACCTCCACCAAACTACGATGCCATAGAGAAGTAGTGGTCTGACGAAAGAATTCCATAGAAATCCAGGACCATAGACATAGACAATTAAAAACCTTAGATGATTCATTTGCTTAATCACCATTTTCACCAGAGGTTTCCGTTCGAGCATTTTTCAACCGGATGCAACGAAAAGCACTCAAACATCATTTTTATTTCTGTTCTGTTGTTTCAATTTGAAAATAGAATATAAATAATAGAAAAGCATATCGTTTTTGATATTTGTTGACAATACAAAAGGTAAAAAAGCATGGTTATGTAGTATTTTCAATAGTTTTTGTTTCCAGGGAAATTTGCCCATGCGCCATCTAGAAAATTTCCTTTTACTTTCAAATCCATCACTTATCTGTCACCATCTATAGTTTTTACTTATCTATGCCCATATCCATCACTCCCGCGCCATCTAGAAAATTTCCCTTTTCTTTCAAATCCACCACTTATCTTTCACCATCTATGGCTTTTTATTTATCTATGGAATATCTTTCACCATCTATGATTATTTATTTATCTATTCCATACAAAAATAAAAACCCATAGATGGTGAAAGATAAGTGGTGGATTTGAAGGTAAAGGTCAATGTTCTAGATGGCGCCGGAGTGGTGGATATGTTCAAATTTCCCTGGAAACAAAATCTATTGGCAAAACTATATAACCATGCTTTTCTGCCTTTCGCATTGTCAACAAATATGAAAAGCGATATGCTTTTCTATTATTTATATTTTATTTTAGAATTTAAGCAACAGAATCGAAATAAAAATTATGATAGAGTGCTTTTTCGTCGCATCCGATTGAAAAATGGTCGCACGGAAACAGCATGTGCCCTCTGGTGAAAATGGTGATTAAGCAAATGAATCATCTATGGTTTTTATTTATCTATGACATCTATGGTATTTCTATCATAGATAAAGGAAATAATACATATAGCGCGATCATTGTCATATTTGTTCACTAGCTGCTGTCCTGTACTACTGCCAGTTTAGAGTATCTGAGGACTTTCAACAAGGAACAAGGAGCTGAACCAGAGGAAGAACCAATTTATTAGTAAATAGGCGGTGGTGACATGGCTTTCCAATTCGATGGCCATCAGATATTCTACTTTGAGTAACGTGTTGTATTCTTGTTTCGAAGTCATATTTTTGTTGACAATTTTTTTTCTTTTGATATGAAATTTTAGAATTTTAATGCCATATTTCTTTACTTTTTTTGGGAACATAAAAAAATCCCATTTATTGCTTTCAGCGACATCTATAAAATTACCTATTACACTAAAATTTTCCCAAGACTTGTGCTTTATCTCTTAGTTTACTTTATCTATGATTTGTATCATCTTTGTCTATGCAAACAATGTAACAACCCAGTTTTTTCTAGCATGTTATATAGTCATAAGCGAAGTCTTTAACCATTCTATTATATTATATATATTGGGGGCCTAAAAGTATACTAATATTTATACAGTATTAGTAGTAGTAGTGATCATGTCATCACTATTTAATTAAGTCATAAAGCGATTACATTTTAGGCGCCTTATTCATAAACGTGAGAGATCTGAGAGACGTTTTTTGTATGAAAAGGTAAAAAAGCATGGTTATGTAGTATTTTCAATAGTTTTTGTTTCCAGGGAAATTTGCCCATGCGCCATCTAGAAAATTTCCTTTTACTTTCAAATCCATCACTTATCTGTCACCATCTATAGTTTTTACTTATCTATGATATTTCCCTTTTCTTTCAAATCCACCACTTATCTTTCACCATCTATGGCTTTTTATTTATCTATGGAATATCTTTCACCATCTATGATTATTTATTTATCTATTCCATACAAAAATAAAAACCCATAGATGGTGAAAGATAAGTGGTGGATTTGAAGGTAAAGGTCAATGTTCTAGATGGCGCCGGAGTGGTGGATATGTTCAAATTTCCCTGAAAACAAAATCTATTGGCAAAACTATATAACCATGCTTTTCTGCCTTTCGCATTGTCAACAAATATGAAAAGCGATATGCTTTTCTATTATTTATATTTTATTTTAGAATTTAAGCAACAGAATCGAAATAAAAATTATGATAGAGTGCTTTTTCGTCGCATCCGATTGAAAAATGGTCGCACGGAAACAGCATGTGCCCTCTGGTGAAAATGGTGATTAAGCAAATGAATCATCTATGGTTTTTATTTATCTATGACATCTATGGTATTTCTATCATAGATAAAGGAAATAATACATATAGCGCGATCATTGTCATATTTGTTCACTAGCTGCTGTCCTGTACTACTGCCAGTTTAGAGTATCTGAGGACTTTCAACAAGGAACAAGGAGCTGAACCAGAGGAAGAACCAATTTATTAGTAAATAGGCGGTGGTGACATGGCTTTCCAATTCGATGGCCATCAGATATTCTACTTTGAGTAACGTGTTGTATTCTTGTTTCGAAGTCATATTTTTGTTGACAATTTTTTTTCTTTTGATATGAAATTTTAGAATTTTAATGCCATATTTCTTTACTTTTTTTGGGAACATAAAAAAATCCCATTTATTGCTTTCAGCGACATCTATAAAATTACCTATTACACTAAAATTTTCCCAAGACTTGTGCTTTATCTCTTAGTTTACTTTATCTATGATTTGTATCATCTTTGTCTATGCAAACAATGTAACAACCCAGTTTTTTCTAGCATGTTATATAGTCATAAGCGAAGTCTTTAACCATTCTATTATATTATATATATTGGGGGCCTAAAAGTATACTAATATTTATACATTGTTAGTAGTAGTAGTGATCATGTCATCACTATTTAATTAAGTCATAAAGCGATTACATTTTAGGCGCCTTATTCATAAACGTGAGAGATTTGAGAGACGTTTTTTGTATGATAAATCATCTTTCAAACGTTTTGTTTCTTTTTATGAATAAAGCCAGGTATTTATGAAATTTTCGTTGCCATAAGAAGTATGTGTATAAAAAGTAACGAAAATTTCATGATCCGAAAATTTCGATCTCTTTGCATTTCTTTGGTAGTCAGCTCTTCGTAGGCAAAATCAATTACAGGGTTGTTACGCCGAAGTTATTTCGTACGAAGCCAATTGTTTGGGACCGGAATTTTGACATTTCGATAATTTCAACATTGAGAAGTAAAAACACATGTGTTTAAAATAAAATGGAGTGCCTAGAGGAATTATTTCCAAAGTAAATCAAAGATAGGTGGTAACTGTCCACAGCAACATTATCCATTTAGATATAAATGAGAAAATTTCCTACGAAAATTTCGCAAGATCTGAATACGGGGTTAAGGCCGTAAGAGTATTTAAAACCTCTGTTGACATTTAAATCTTAATCCAATTTAAGTTTGGAGCACTTTTTCGTAACAATATACATATATTTCAGCATTTTATCATATAATACGTAGTTTTGTTACTTAGAACTTTTTATCTTATCTTCACTTTCGCACCACTCAAGCGTTGCGCGGACTGGCAGGCGTTTCGTAATTTAATTAAATCACATAATGATGTTTAACGCGTTTTGCAGTGATTATTTATTTCGTTGAATTTTTTACGATTTTCATTCCACGCCAGGTGTAATAAACGCATGTTTTCATTTCATTTTCTTTAAACACGTCTGGCGTTTGTCTATTGGTGCTAGTTTACTTGTAGTTTAGTTTTCTGTTAAGCAAGACTTTTTTGTTTCCAGTATTTTGAATGTCTTTTCCTCTATTCGTGTGGTGGTGGCTGGTAATGGCGTGGATTCCGTGAAAAAGACTTCCTTGATATTTCAAGGTAACGAAATACTTGGATTGGTGGTTAAGACGCGTTTTTAGTATGACCACAAAAAAGAAACACAAATAAAAAAGGAAATATCGTAGTATTAAAGAAACAGTTCAAAACCAGACATGTAAAAGTTGATTTGCGTAAATACGTAAAATATCGGAAACATATTTTGAATTTAATATCTCTAAAAACACGTACTCTATGTTTGATTTGTTTTCCTTCTATTGACCGCGAAAAGACACGTCGGTTTTTTGTGTGTGACATGTTTATCCTTTTGAACCGTTTCAACCGTTTGTCTTGCTTGAATATAAACAAAAGCCAACAACGACACAAAACGATTTGAACATGTTGACATTCGTTGCTAAACTGACAGAGTCATCAGTTTAGAATGTGAATATCCTTCCACAGATTGTCTGTTAAGTTTGTTGTGTTGTGTTGTGTTGTGTTGTATTGTGTTGGTCGTTTAGTTGGTTGATATAAGAAAAGGAAGAGAATCATCACAATTTCCTTTTCATGTAAATGAAAATGAAAATTCAGTTAAAACAAAACAACAACAACTATCACTATCACTACACTAACGAACAACACATATGATTGCAAAAAAAATCACACACACAAAACAATGACCGAGAAAGAGAGAGTACGTACATACATACGGGCATAAAAACATTTCAATTTAGTATCTGTATATTCTATATAGAAATATGGTAAAGTGGCAAATAATTGTTGGCATTTTTTTCTTCTAAAATACCACTGAGTGACCTAAGAAACTAGTTATATTCATGGATATTCCTTGCAAATGTGTGCCACCACAGCAGTCATTATGAATTTAGTTGAAGTAGACTTAAGTAAACCCTACTAAAAGATTTTGGTTTGGTAGATTTGATATCGTACCTTACACAGCGATGAAATGTCGAATACAGTTTGTGGTGTATATTGCAACTTAATTGCCTAATGATAACTACGCCTGAAAGTATGCCGTCATTGCAAGTTGAAAAACTACCTCATTCCAGCTCACCACGAATGTTTGATGAATTCGCTTCACTATAGATTAATCCGCTTAACACTGAAAGGGCATTCTTATTTATTTATCATTGGCATAGATAAATAAAAACTATAGATGATTAATTTGCTTAATCACCATTTTCCCCAGAGGGCACATGCTGTTTCCGTGGGACCATTTTTCACTCGGATGCGACGAAAAAGCACACAAAAATAATTTTTATTTCGGTTCTGTGGTTTAAATTTGAAAATAGAATATAAATAATTGAAAAGCATATCGCTTTTGATATTTATTGACAATACAAAATGCCAGACAGCATGCTTATATAGTTTTTTCAATAGTTTTTGTTTCCAGGGAAATTTGCCCATATATACCACCCCGGCGCCATCTAGAAAATTTCTGTTTACTATGTCATTTTTTATTTATCTATGTCATTGGGCATATATAATAGAAAACCCTAGATGGTGAAATGTAAGTGGTGGATTTTAAAGTCAAGGGAAATTTGCAGATAGCGCATAAATGGTGGAAATGGGCAAATTTCCCTAAAAATAAAAACTATTGAAACAAAAACTATAATTATAAGTGAAACCATAGATAAATAAAAAATCATAGATGGTATAGCGAAATTTTCTAGATGGCGCCAGAGTGGTGAATATGGTCGAATTTCCCTGGAAACAAAATATATTGGTTAAACTTTATAACCGTGCTTTTCTGCCTTTCGTATTGTCAACAACTATCGACAGCGATATGCTTTTCTATTAATTATATTCTATTTTAAAACTTAAACAACAGAATCGAAATAAAAATTATTTTTGAGTGTTTTTTCGTCGCATCCGAGTAAAAAATGGTTGTACGGAAACAGAATGTGCCCTCTGGTGAAAATGGTGATTAAGCAAATGAATCATCTATGGTTTTTCTATCATCTTTGGTGAAACTACGAATTAAGTAATAACGATGAGGTTTGGTGAACTTAAATTGAACAACTAAAAAAGGAATAGAGAAAATGTTATCAACCAACAGCTGGAAATAAGGTAGAGCTACAGAAGCTGCTGATAGAAGAATTTAAACCCCGAAACATTAACATTGAAGCGACTGGTATTGTGGATATTTTTACAATGTTTGCTGACATGATGGAAAAGCTTGCTGAACCAAACGAAAATTCTAGAATTATAGATAAGGGGATGAAAATTCTAGAAATATGAACAAGAAATTAAGCAAGAATTCTAGAATTTCTCAGGGAACATCAGACACCCCAAATGCGAAACTGCAAAACATTACAAAAGTTGTGATCCAAGTAAACGGGCAATTCGAAAAGATTGAACAGAAGTTCGAAGAAGTTGAGTACTAAATGGCCATTCAAGACATTTGATTTTTTCAAGATATGCACTGAAACGAATTTGCAACAACCAAGTGCTTCGGAGTACTGTAAACAAAGCCTTCGTGTATGTGTATGTACACAAAAATACAATACGATGTGAAGGGAAGCCGTAGTATTGTATTTTTGTGCTCTACAGCTACACACACATACACATGATTCTTTTCAGAACACTGAAGTATTTGGTAGCCGCAACTTCGCTACAGTAAAGGTATTGAAAAAATCAAATGACCATTCAAGACGTCTTGTGCAGATGTCTACTGGAGAGTGGCTCCCGAGTTCATGTTCACATCAGCGAGTATCCATGGCACAGCTGATCGACTGTGGAGAAGGAAATTGACAGAAAACAGACATGGTACAATAATAGGTCTGCCTGTTTACTGCAATATTGTACAATATTGTACAAAATGTTACAAAATGTTGTCTGTTTACTGCAAAACTTTTGCAACGAGAGAGCCAAAGAGAGAATTTTTTGACAGTTGGATGATAGAGAACTTGCAAAATGTTACTGGAGGAATTTCTTCTATCAAGATTTTGCAAGTTCGATCAGCTGTTTTTTATTTACATTTTGATTGCAATATTTTTGTGTGAAAAAGAAGAATAAAGTTTAAATTTAACAATGGCAGAGGTAAGTGTTTAAAATTGTGTAAGCATAAATTTTTTTTACTCTCTGCAAAAAGTTGCTGGATAAATCTTGCTGGAAAAGTAACCAGACAAAGCTAATGTTACATGGTAAAATCGTTTGAACAGTTGATTTAAATTTTTCCATAGCATTATTAGCTTCAGTTGTAAAACTGATATTTTTGTTTTTGTACTTTATTGTATTCTTGTGTTGTTGGTATACATCTGTGTAGAGTTTGACAACTGAAGCGAATGAAACAAAAACAAAATGTCTGTTGTTGCTGGCTACAACTACAACAACGCGTAATACTATTACCATGTAGATATTATTGTACCATGGGAAATAGAGTGGATAGGCGAGAGAGCGACAAGCAAACCAGGGCAACCCATGCAGCAAACTAAATTTGAATATATATGATAGATACTAATGACAGAAAAATTATGTTTTAAGTTGTTTGCATCAAACGAAAATACGCAGTCCCATTTATTACTGAGAGAGCATCTCACAGCCAGTGAGCTGTGCGCTTTCGAGTTTTTCTACTCACTGATTGGGACCTACAGTTTTACACCAGTTCCGAACGGTATATTGAGAAGCTTTTTCATGGCTAAATACCCGATAATGTCGCCGTCACAAAGCGAGGTAACCGCCGTCGAAAGAAATTTAAGGTGGTCAGAGCAGTTATCGAACTCTACGATCTCCTGTACAATAGCCGCGCACACTACCATTGTACCACCAACGGTCACAAATTATAAAAGTAAATTATTCCAACACAAGATAAGGCTCTTTCCTCCAGGTTCTTCTTTCCTTGAGCATTCTCGAAGAGTTGCAGCGCTCTTTGAAGTTAGTTTAATGTAGGCACAACCCACAGTTGCACCTTCTCTGAGTATAGAATTGATAATTTCTTCCTACAATTTCATCTGTCGATACATTTTTCTTAGAAGCTCTCAAATGTTGCGTGATCCACGTTGCTGATACTTCATGCGAACAACTTAGTACTCCACTGACAGAAATAGTTCGTCGATATTTCACAAGCTATTTTTTGTAGATAGTTCCATTGGCTGTTAATTCTTTTCTTCAACGAATGGTCCTTAATCCAGAATTCTGAAACCGTGGATGAATATTAAATGAAGAATGAAAATATGCTTATAAGCCTCAAGTTTTTTTTTTTAATTTTCACACTGTAAATGGTTATATATTTTTACGAATTTACTAATTATGCGTCTTAAGCTGTGTTTTCCCGTATTTTCCGTTAATAAAACAATGTTATTTTTAAATTATAAAAAGTACAACAGTTTTCGTTATTTTACTCAGCAATTACAACAAGTCATTACAAGTAATTGCCGGCGAACTATACCTTTATCCGTTTAATCTGAGATTAACCCAATTTTTCCGCGCATCAGTTATTTATACATGTTCAATACCTTCGGACAACGTCAGTTCTAAAATTCCGGATCATTCTCGCAGCTGAACTTATTGAAAGCCGTTTCCAGAATCATCACAGCTGAACTTATTGAAAGCCGTTTCCAGAATCATCACGTAGTACTAACATCCCTCTCTAGATTTTTCTGGAAAAATCTAAAGGGAATGAATTCGTACTGAATCGAATTCATCAAACATGGTTTGGAGAGCTGGTATGTTGTAACAGCGGCATACTTTTAGGAGTAGTTCATCAAGTTGTCATACACACCACCAACTTTGTCAACATATGTTGGAATTTTTATATTCATATTAAGCATAGATAAATAAAAACCATAGATGATTCATTTGCTTAATCACCATTTTCACCAGAGGGCAAAAGCTGTTTCCGTGCGACCATTTTTCACTCGGACGCGACGAAAAAGCACTCAAACATCATTTTTATTTCGATTCTTTTATGTAAATTTGAAAATAGAATATAAATAATAGAAAAGAATATCACTTTTGATTTTTGTTCACAATACAAAAGGCAAAAAACATGGTTATATAGTTATTTCAATAGGTTTTCCTTCCAGGGAAATTTGCCCACATCCACCACTCCGGCGCCATCTAGAAAATTTCCCTTTACTTTCAAACCCACCACTTATATTTCACCATTTATGGTTTTTTATTTATCTATGGTTTGAATGTATTTGATAGATACTAATGACAGCTAAATTATGTTTTAAGTTGTTTCCAGCGAACGAAAATACGCAGCCCCATTTATTTCTGTAATGGTTTTCCCACTACATCCCATGAAGGAATTGGGGTGAGCATCTCACAACCAGTGAGTTGTGCGCTTTCTAGTTTTTCTACTCACTGATTGGGACCTACAGTTTATCACCGGTTCCGAACGGTATTTTCAGATGATTTTTCATGGCTAAATACCCGATAGTGTCGCAGTCACATAGCGAGGTAACCGCCGTCGAAAGAAATTTAAGGTGGTCAGAGCAGGGATCGAACCCACGATCTCATGTACAGTAGGCGCACACACTACCATTGTATCACCGACAGTCACATATTATAAAAGTAAATTGTTCTAACACAAGAGCAGACGGCTTTTTCCCCCAGGTTCTTCTTTCCTGGTGCATTCTAGAAAAGATGCAACGCTTTGAGGTCTCTGAGTGTAGAATTGATAATTTCTTCCTACAATTTCATCGATTGATACATTTTTCTTAGAAACACTCAAATTCTGCGTGATCCACGTTGCTGATACTTCACGCGAACAACTATTCGTTACATTTATAACTTATTGAAAGCCGTTTCCAGAATCATCACGTAGTACTGACATCTCTCTAGATTTTTCTGGAAAAATTTAAAGGGAATTAATCGGCACTGAATCGAATTCATCAAACATGGTTTGGAGAGCTGGTATGTTGTAACAGCGGCATACTTTTAGGAGTAGTTCATCAAGTTGTCATACACACCACAAACTTTGTCAACATATTTTGGAATTTTGATATTCATATTAAAAAAGCGTTTTTCGTAACAATAAGTGTGTGTTTTTACACCGCTAAATTTAATTATAGATTAATTAGTACGTGGCAGCTAAACGATATTAAGTGTCATTTCAATTTCCCACTTAAATTCCGACTTGATCAATGACAATGTTGCCACATGTTCAACTTCAAACAAAAATGGCAGCAATAGGTTATCTTTGATAATTTTTGTTATCATTTCTTGTGACTATATACAATAACACTATCAAAAGCTGCTCGCGTATTGAAATATTCAATGAACAGAGTAAGAGAGAGAGCTGTGAATGGTTAAGGCTTCACTCGTTTTGTTTGTTGGCATTTGAGTGAAGAGAAATTTTGACTGTCTACTTTAGTAAATCGTTTTTGCATTACAGCAAATGTTGCCACATGTCGTAGTATTAAGTGTGGATCGATTTTTAAGACATAAACGGCAATATCATAATGGAATAAAAAAAAAACAGCCCTACGATTTTATGTAGGAGCGAGCAATGCCGGTCATAAGTTTGTACATGGATATAGCTTTTTTCCTGTCAGTTGTATTCATTAAATGCTCAAATTAGGAGAAAAATAGTCAAATTAAATAAATTGTAAGTAATTAAAAATTATTTTTATTTCTGGCCTTATCTCCATTGTACAGTTTTTCAAGTATCCCTATGCTGTCACCTAAAATACCTGTAGAACAGAGTGTTATTTAAACTTGTAATATATTAATTAATTTGTTTTTTATTTCAATATAAAGTATAATACGACAAGAGCATTATAATGTTAATCGACAAACGTTAATGCAGTCAAATATGAATTTATCACTTTTTAAATATGTATTGAATTTCTCAATGATTAAATCCTTTTGATATACTTATATACCTCCAACGTGTCTTGCGTCCTTGATGTTGCTTAGCGGTCGAAGTACATAAACTTACTCATGCTTTGTTACTGTGTCAAAGGCGTAACTTTTGGTATCTATTGTATCTTTGCCTTTGTATATCTTAAAGGAATTCAAGTATGTTTCTTACTCTTTAAGCAGTTTATAACCCAGATATGATTCCATATACTGTACATTGCACTTGTGTACACATGCATACACATATGAGCTTCAGCATGGATACTCGTATTTAGCTACAGCTAACAGACAAATGTGTACATATATTTGTATGAATGTGACAGTCATAATCAACACAAAACATCCGAAACATTTTTATATCAGCCAGGGACGTAGAGTATGAAAACTTAAGTTCAAATTTACCCCTCAATCCAAGGAAAGTAACCGATTAGACTAACATCATTCTAAGTTGACGACAGCGAGCGCATTGTGGACGTTAAGGTTAAATCTCACACATAAGACGAGCTGCTGAAATTCAAGCAACACTGATACATTAATTGTAGATCAGTGAAAGCCACAATACTTGATTTATTTCACCACAAGGAAAATTAATTTGTGGCCTAAATGGCGCTTATCTAATTCTAAGACCAGTTTGAAGATGTCCGGCAATACTAGACTGGATAAATATTTTTATAACTCGTAAAGGGATTTGAAAATGCAATATAAATAATCGAAAAGCATATCGCTTTTGATATTTGTTGACAATACAAAAAGCAAAAAAACATGGTTAAATAGTTTTTTCAATAGTTTTTGTTTCCAAGGAAATATACGCATATCCACCACTCAAGCGCCATCTAGAAAATTAAAAATCCATCCACCACCACTCTTCCATCCACCACTTATCTTTCACCATCTATGGTTTTTTATTTATCTATGACATAGATACATAAAAACCATATATGATTCATTTGATTAATCACCATTTTCACCAGAGGGCACATGCTGTTTCCGTACGACCATTTTACACTCGGATGCGACGAAAAAGCACTCAAACATCATTTTTGTTTTGAGTGTTTAAATTTGAAAATAGATTATAAATAATAGAAAACCATATTGCTTTTGATATTTGTTGGCAATACAAAAGCCAAAAAAGCATGGTTATATAGTTTGTCAATAGTTTTTGTTTCCAGGGAAATTTTCCCATATCCACCACTCCGGCGCCATCTAGAAAATTTTACTTTTCTTTCATATCACCACTTATCTTTCACCATCTACGGTTTTCTATTTATCTATGCCATAGAATGATGATCACCGGATAATATTATTCACAGACGTTGGATATTCTCCGGATTTAACCCCCAGTGGCCACATTATATTTCCAAACATGAATAAATGGCTCGCTGGTAAGAGATTTTGGGTGGAATGAAGAGATAATGACTGAAACAAACGCCTATTTTGAGGAGCTGGAACAAACCTATAATTTGGAAGGAGTACAAACATTGGAAAAACGATGGACTAATAGTATCGGGCTAGAAGGAGACTATGTTGAGAAATAAATCGCTTTTTCCGAAAAAAAATATCACGGAACTATCAATATTCCTTGCAGTTTTTCTATCGTTCATTCCTCCATCCATTTATTCTGTATGATTCTCCATCTTCATAATCAATCATCTGCGTCATCGAGACCTACAGTACCATGGTAAAAGAATACATGTAAACTCAATGGAATAGCTGATTTTATTTTTTCTTTTCGTTAGTTGTCTCTTTCTATCAAATTCAAATGACTTGCTTTAGTAGTTTTTTATTTGCAATTATAGTTGGTATACATATGTGTTGAACTTGGCATGAGCAGAGTTCAAACGAAATAAAATGTATGTTGTTGTTGCCCTACAATTACAACAAAACCCCAACTGCACTTCCCAATGTGCACAAACACGGATGCAGATTCTTTTCAAACCCGTAAAAGCATAAAACATCGAATCAGTGTAATTGGGATTTGGCGGATCCGATTCGAACCCGTTACGAGTCCGTAAAGTCATATAAAAACGAAATGCGAGTTTTCGAACCCATTTCAAATCAGGGAATTTTCGATTTGATGGATCCGTTCCGAACCCGTCACGAGTCCGTAAAAGCATAAAAAGGCGAAGTGCGAGTTACATATCCTTTGAAAATTAAATGTCCTTTAAAATAGAAATATGCTTCGGATGAAACCGTGAGTAAGCAGTTTTACTATACAGGGTGTTTCTTTTAAACTGAGACGATCAAATATCTCGAAAAATAGCCACTCTACGGAAAAAATGTCCATAATCAGAATTTAATCATACCGCGGGGGAATACTTTAGTGCAAAAGAATAGTCCCCCACCCCTGGCTTTGTAGGTGGGGCGGGGGTAACTTTTAAACTAAGATAGGAAGCCATATTTTTTATTGCAGATACGGATTCTACGACTAAAAGTACGTATGATTTGAATGAAATATTTTGTTCGGTTCATGATAGATGGCGTTGTAATCGACGAAATTCAATTTTTTCAATTTCTCCTTCTTAGAAAACACGCATTCGATTGTGGAATACGCTTGAAATGAAAAACATCACGTAATCATTGAAAATTCGTCATCAAAACAATTTATTAATGTAAATGGTAGGTGAATACAATAATTTTAGCTTAAAATAAGTGTTCAAAATGATGGCCTGCGACTTCAATGCACTTATTAATCCGCATTTCAAATGATTGTACACAACTGAGAAGTGTGTCTGGTTGAATTTCAGCACACGCATTTCTGATTCGCTCAATCATGTTCTCACGTGTTGTTCACACTTCTCAGTTGTGTACAATCATACGTACTTTTAGTCGAAGAATCCGTATCTGCAATAAAAAATATGGCTTCCTATCTTAGTTTAAAAGTTACCCCCGCCCCACCTACAAAGCCGGGGGTGGGGGACTATTTTTTTTGCACTAATGTATTTCCCCCGCGGTATGATTAAATTTTGATTATGGACATTTTTTCCGTAGAGTGGCTATTTTTCGAGATATTTGATCGTCTCAGTTTAAAAGAAACACCCTGTATATGGAGGGCTCAAAACTGAACCGAACCCAGTCATGAAATATAAAAAATGCCAAAACTAGTGCGAAATTCTCCACCAAGGTCAACTCTATTTACTTCTGTACCGCACAATGTCAAAAAAAAGTTTCGTCCCTAGGGTAACGCTAATAAACCCAAGTCAATGCCTGTCATTGATGGCAGTACATTTACTTTACCTCAAAATATCTTCGAATTGTCTTTTTATGACTTGGTTCGCTTCAGCTGTGAGCCCTTCATATGAACACCACTATCCCATATATAGTTTCGTGCATGGGACAAAAATTGTGCAGCCCGGCGTACAGAAGGAAAAGGTTGAAGAATTCAAGCTTGGAAAATACTCATATGTTTGACATAGAGGATTGATGACAAATATAGTTGTTTGTGGAAGAATCTAGATGGCGCTATATTTCCTAAAAGTAGTCGACCAATGTCAAACTTTCGACTCTCAGATTGAATTGAAACCACTAATACTAAATATCGAATTATTGTGAAGTGTTTTTATGTACGGAAAATAGTATTGTCTATTCGAACACAGAAGTGCATTATTTTTGATAACTGTATCTCTATTTTATAGTGATAAAACATTGTGTTAAGCTGGAAAAAACAAAATTATCACCTCATTCATAGAAATAACTTATATGAGTAATAAAACCAGAACCCTAATTATTATATACTCACACTTGACACCAATTGTATTCCAACCCTATTGCTACGTCCCTGTTGTACTTCCTTGCACATTCTTTATACAAACACATATGGTTGAACTGGTTGACTTTCATATAGCTGAGTATATGTGTGTGTGTTTGTTTGTGTGCATGAGCGCCTTTTGCATCCTTTCTGTTTTTTCAACGGTTTTCGCATTTGTGAAGTGTCATAATTGAGAATTTCACTTGAAGGCATTAGATGTAGTATTTTATGGATTTTTCTACGTTCTATTCGTATTCCATCATGAAGGTCATAAGAAAAGGTGAATGTTAAATGTTGACTTAATTTGTGTCAGTGGTAGTAAAAAGAAAAACTAGGGCTAATTTATGCTAAATGTTAACATGCGAATCAGAGAAACACCCTACACAATTTGGAGGTGGCATATTAAATATTGAAAAAGAAAAAAGTTTGCTGTTGGTAGCAAACAATGTTTGCTTACTTACTAATCCCGTCTCGAACAACCCCGGGGGGTCAGGGACCTTACAAAATGAAGACAAAATATTTCCCTAATCAGTTCGATATTTTGTCTTATCTCTCCAATTGTCAATACCAAGTGTACGCAGGGATTCGTCAACCTGATACCTCTTGCGATCTTGGTCGTCCTATTTTTGGTCTTCCTTCGAGCTCGGCCTCGAAACCCCTTCCTGCTGGTTCTTAACTACGCCAATGTCGGGATATAGCTCATGGTTCATGCGTCGCCGATTCTCACCATTGTGCACTATAGGGTCATAAATTTTCCGGAGTATTTTTCTCTGGAAGACTCCTGCAGATGTTTCGTCTGCTTGCGATAAGACCCAGGATTCCGTGTCATAAAGCAAGACAGGTGTATGAGAGTCTGGTATAACTGGACTTTTGTTACTCGAGAGAGGACTTTATCTCCAAACTTTCTGGATCTAGAGGAAAATTGTGCTTGCGAATAGATGTTATTTTGGGCTAAGCAAGCACAATTCTCCGCTTGATCTCAAGGCTAACGTTATCGACCTCGTCCACGGCAGATCCGAGATATATAAATTGGTCCACCACCTCGAAAATATAACGGTTATCAACGTTCACGCTTTGGTCTAATCGCATGGAGGTCCTGCTCGTTGAGACCATTAATCTTGTCCTCGCCTCATTTACCCACTTTTGCCGACCACTCCTCAATTCTCGAAAACACCGTAGTAACTTCTCTAATTATGCGCCCAGTGATATCTATATCATCAGCATACGGGAGCAGCAAGTGACTTTTGAGCTGATGGTTTTATTCATTTTGACTGCAAAATGGCTTAATGCAACGTAAAATTGACTGTGCACATATTTGTAGGCGCCAGTTGACATATTACTACGTCAGCGCCATCTTCTGCCTAATAGTATAAATTTATAAAGAAGTTGCGAAATGTGAAATTGATGTTCCTATATGATGGTTGGATGTAGACGGTGCTAGCATAAGATGGTGAATTAATAGATTATTATTAGTGGCAAACTGAATTAAAGCCTTCTTCGCGATGGCACGAAATTAACAATATCGGATTGAAATTGTCGGACGAAATTGAAATCGTTCAGAATGGTATTTGAGTAAAAGGTATTTACATGCGTTTTTATTCGATTTAGTTTTAACTTTTTTGTATTTCATGATTGCATTATACCAGGTGTTGGCAGGAGGATTTGTATGCATTAGTATCATACAATTCTGTCAGTCAGTAATTGTTTCTACTTTTTGATGTGTTAACATCTATAGGCGCGGATACGGCCTAAATTCACAAAGTGAATAAATCCAAACACAATTTGTACGACTGCGATCACACAGATTGTCCGACAGCGATCACACATTGTTTGCCGTTAAACTCCTCCGAAACGAGTCGACTAACATCTATTTTTCATACCCCTATAAGGGAAGGGTGACCCACCCCTATATAGAACATAGATTTGTCCGACTGCGAAACACAGACTGTCAAACTGCGAAAAAACACACACACTGATGTAGCGGCAACGAATAGTTGTATTGTGTGGGTGCGAAGCACTCTCAGAGGAAAGAGAATAATGACGTGGTTATACGTATGTATATAAAAGTTACCGCTTCCATTTCAGTCCCAAGCAGGCATAAACATGGCTTTCGATGAAACAGCTGGTCGACCACCTAGCTGCGAATTTGATACAGGATAGCATTTGAAGGAAAATTAATTGAATTGAAATAACTGACTTTAAATTTGTTTTTGTTGGTACTAATGACTTTTAATATAACTTTATATGCAATAAAACAGCAAAAATTGTTTGTATTACGTCCAAATTCTGGTAGTAAACAACTGGTATCGATACTATCGTTAGCCCAGTGACTTTCGTCGAGAATTTGGTGGATCTGAAACACACATACACACTCTTTATATCTTACTCTATGGGCATACAGTTACCAGTCTGAAAAAAATCAGAGCAGCTGTGTTGGATATCGTTATTGTCAGGTCAAAGATAAGAAGAAGAGTATAAACATTAACAAGAATAACTAAACACCAAGCATCAGAGAAAGACGGTTATATGTATTTTCGGTTGAAACAGGCATAAAAATATGAAGTTCGTTACGAGTGCGAGATGGATCCGAAAGAGTAGAAAAAACTATTCGCGTTTTCGAGAGGAATGCGAATTCAAATCGAATCCGCAAACATTTATAAAAGCGGATCCGTCTCGAATTAATTTTATTTCCAAAAACGAATCCGAAACGGATTCTTGTATGAAGTTCATTAAAAGTTCGAGGGGGGTCCGAAAAAGTACAAAAAACGATTCGCGTTTTCGGGAGGAATTTCATACGAAAACGAATTCGTTATGAGTCCGTAACGGATGTCCGTTTCGGATAAAATGTCGGCAGAAACGGATCCGTCTCGAATGCGTAACGGAGTCATATGGCACATTGGGTATGTATTTGCGGCGATTTTGTTATTTACATTTATATTTTGATTAAAATAACATGTTGTATCCGACCCAGTACAATTGTTTCGTTTCTGAAGAGTAAGTCGTATAGTAGACATTAGCCATTACAATTTTATTTTATTATTTTAAAGGCAAAAATGCATGAGCCCGGGCCCGGCTCAAAAAACATCCGAAAATCGAGTAAAATATGCAATCAAAAATGTTTTTAACGATCGAACCAATTGGGCAATTGGGGTCGATAAAAGTGTCCCGAAAACGGCTTGAAAAACTCCTCCCGAAAAAATCCAGAAGTCGAGCAAAATATGAGAAATAAACAATATCGGACTTATTCCGCTCTTTGGGTCCAAAAAAGGGGCCCGAAATGATTTTTATATAGTGCTCGAAAAGAAAAAAAAATTAGTGCGTTTTAGTTGGCTTAAAAGCAGAGTTAAAAAACAAAGTTTTTCAAAAAATGTTTTTTTTTAACTGTAAAATAATTTTTTTAAATAAAATTAAACAAATTTATTTTTTTAAAACCCCATCGTGGATTTTTCTGAAGAAATTGAAATATTTTATTTTTCCGACTTTAAAATGTGGGGGGGGGGTAAGATTCCGTTTTACTTGTTTTTAAAGGCGAATTTAGAAAAAAAATTGAAAAAAGATTTTTTTTATAAAATAAATCCCCGGAGGTTTCAAAACAAACATTTGTGGCCGTTTTTCCCGTTTCAAAAATACGTTCTTCCTACGATTTTGGATAATTTGCATAAATGGGGACATGATTTTCCTGAAGAAATTGAAATATTTTATTTTTCCGGTTTACTTGTTTTTAAAGGCGATTTTTTTTCAACAAATTTGTATTTCCTTTATTTTGATGGAGGTTGTAATTGATGGTGCGTATAGCGCGATTTTTTAAAACAAAAATTATTTCCTTCATTTTGATGGAGTTTGTAATTGATGGTGCGTATCGCCATTTTTTTAAAAAATCGAGCAATTTTTTTTTTAAAGATTTGTATTTTGTTAAAAAAAGTTTTATTTCCTTTATTGTGATGGAGTTAAAAAACTGCTGTGTGAATAGCGCCGCAGTCAAAAAAATTTTTTTGTTAAAAAGCGAATCGGGTAAATTTTGCGAATTTTATTTTTTTAATTTCAACAGACCTTGTATAATATCTTAAAATAGGGTTAACTTGGTCCACAGATGCCGCACAGCCGATATATATATACGGCAAAATTCGCGAGGAGAATACCTTTAATTTGAGTACCCACACTTGCTTGTTCGGAGATGTACAAACATAGGTGCACTCGTTTTTTGGACCCTAGGGGCCCCATGGGTCCGATTGTTAAAAAATCTTTGGTTTCTCAAATTGCCATATTTTACTCGATTTTCGTTTCTTTTTTGTTTGGTTTTTGAGCCGGGCCCGGGCTCATGCATTTCAGCCAAATTAAATTGCACTTTTGACTTGTTATTTTTTCATTTCACATTAAATTCAAAAATTCTATGGTAGGTAACCTGTTTAGAAGACCATTAGATTTATCTGATCATAGCTGTTCACAGTGACAAGTTTTCTTCAAATTCGACTAATCATCAAATCTATCTGATAGTCTGAACGCAACTTTACGTAGACTTAGTTAACCTAGTGGTAACTTCATGGTAAAATAAGTAAGGTAAACTCGTTAGAAAAATTTTAAAACATTTGTATAGAAAAATTTTAAAACTTTTCTATAGAAAAATTTGACAATATTTCTATAGAAAAATTTGAGAAGATTTCTATAGAAAAATTTGAAAACATTTCTATAGAACAATTTTAAAACTTTTCTAAAGAAAAATTTTAAAACATTTCTATAGAATAATTTTAAAACAATTCTATAGAAAAATTTTAAATGATTTCTATAAAATTTTACAATTTTTCTATAGAAAAATTTTAAAACATTTCTATAGAAAAATTTTAGAACTTTTCTAAAGAAAAATTTGAGAACATTTCTATAGAAAAATTTCAAAAAATTTCTATAGAATAATTTTAAAACAATTCTATAGAAAAATTTTAAAAGATTTCTATAAAATTTTACAATTTTTCTATAGAAAAATTTTAAAACATTTCTATAGAAAAATTTTAGAACTTTTCTAAAGAAAAATTTTAAAACATTTCTAAAGAAAAATTTTAAAACATTTCTATAGAAAAATTTTAAAACTTTTCTAAAGAAACATTTTAAAACATTTCTAAATTTTAAAACTTCTATAGAAAAATTTGAAAAGTTTTCTAAAGAAAAACACTTAATACTTTTTGCTCCGGGTAGTGGTACAAATCTGAGGTCCGTGTCTCACATTTAATTTTTCTATTTTTTACTCTTTGCTTTTTCGTTTGTATTGCAATTCTCCATGGTTTTCAATCCCCAAATATGTATACTGCTGTATAATGTAAACCATGTTGCCAGTCATCTGTTTTTTCGAACTTATTCGAACAAATTTGTTGCTTGCATTGTGAACGCTTGTTGAAATTGTTGATATCATTGTGAACGAGCCTTAACTTGTTCCGAGAAATTCACCACTTATACATAGCCATCTGTTGGCAAGTAGCATCTTTGCTCTCGCAACGTCTTTATTTCGTTTCTTTATAACAATAAATAGAACACCTATTCCTTTAGCGCGTACTTTTAAACGAAATATTAAAAACTGTTTACAATTGAAGTTCCAGCAGCAAGTGTTATTGCTGTTTAACAATGAATCCTCCACGAGCTCCAGGGCCTTCACGCTTCAACCGTGGCCGCGCACGTGGTGGCTATCGACCATATTTCTATTTCAAACGCAATGGACAAACAATTCCAGCTCATGGCCGTGGTACTGGTGGGCAAACAGGACGTGCCAGAGGAAGAGGTACCGCTATGAATCCTGCAAACTCGTCACAAGCAGCTCCAATAAGAAGTAGTTTTTTAAGACCACAATTTCATGCGGCTCCCGATGATGCACAACAACAAATCCCCTCAATAGCCATTGAGACACCTGCAGCTTGTCCGGGTTGGCGTTTGTATTTTTATAGAGAACCTTATGAGGAAAGTAGTGAAATAAGCAATCGCATTAGGCTGATGGAGTCGCACTTTAATAAAAATGTAGATATTTATGATTTCATGGACATACAAGACAAGGGACACTTTACTGTCAAAGCACTTGCCATACGACAAGATGAGCAATTACTACAGCAGTGGCCCAAATTAATGGACGATTTGTTATACAGTCCTATGAGGACTCTGGCCATAATGTCGATAGCCATCCACTCTCTAACTACAACTGCTGCAGTTGAGGCTTCTTTGAGTCAAGAGGTTTGTAATAAGAATCATTATGTTCCTAAGATCATTAAGCCGCGGAAAATTTATGCTCGACCAGTTGGATTTATGCCAGAGAAACCAATGAGACTTATTGGCAGTTTGGAAGTTGATCAATTGTATTGTGTGCGAGGCGTTGTAACATGTATGGGCTCGGTAGATGCTTATGCATCATGGATCGCTTACAGATGTGCCAGATGCAAACAGGAGCAGGCATTACAACAAAAAGGTATGACAAAAGCCATTATTTATCTTCATGGTATTAATGATTTCAGTGATTAGTGTGCGTGAGTCTTATAGATGGACAAGCTTCTGAAATAAGCGTTTGGGTCCGGTTTAAAACTGTAGATCCAAATCAATGTGTAAAACAAGAAACTGCGCAGCTAACTGATTAAGATTAACTCTCACTGTCCTGGCATGCGATATAATGTGAACTTTTTATTGTTCCTTTTCAATTTCTTCAGGCTTTCAAACCTCCCGTCCTACTTCATGCAAACGTCAGGAATGCCTAGCCAAAGCTGGTTTCATAGAGCTTCGTTCGTCGCCCTTTACACGCATTACACCAAAACAGATGATACGTTTAACAGAAGCACGTCTAGAGGTCCTGAACGATACCGAAACTATGACTAGTAAATCATATCTAAATGTTGAATTACGACATGACCTAGTCGATACAACTCATCTTGGTCAAGAAATCATAGTTACTGGTATACTGAGAAATCGCCCATTGCAAGAGGAATTAGAGTACGAAAAGTATTCCGCATTCGCAGGACAAATGGAGATATTTATGAAAGCCTCTTCCATAGTGGAGTCGAAATTTGTAAATCATCCTTTTACACCCAAAGATATTGAAGGTGTTACCATGATAAATGGCGAACCGGATAGCTTTAAGCTGTTAGTACAATCATTGGCACCCGAAGTGCATGGCTTTGAAATGGCTAAGGCTGGTGCCTTACTCTCAGTCATTGGGGGTTCTGGCTCTCAGATACACGATGAGGAAGAAATCAATGTTTTGTTGGTAGGTGATCCTGGAGTTGGAAAATCGAATATTATCCAAATGTGTTCGAAAGTATCACAAAAAGGTAAAAAATACTAAAATAACAATTATTTTGAGAGTTATTAATTAAAATTGCTATTTGCTTTCAGCTTGTATGGTTCAAGCGAAGCGAGGTGCTTCCACAACTGGCAATAAATTAACCGTCGCTGTAAAAGGTCGGTCAAATTGTATTATAGATTCTGGAGGTTTATTGGCAGCCAAAAATGGTCATTGTTGTGTAGATGACATTGATCGTTTATGCTCTCAACTGGAAGGTCTCATGAATGTCGTACAATCTCAAACTACCAGCATGGCATTCCCTTCATTATTCTCAACCTTTTCTACTCCCACATCTGTCATTGCAACAGCAAATTCCTTACGCGGTCATTATGATCAATCCAAATTGTTGACAGAAAACATACGAATACACCCACAAATGCTTAGTGAATTTCATTTAGTTTTCGTTCTACTAGACAAACCGAACAAAGATATGGATACCTCTTTAACAGAACATATCAGAGCTTTACATGCCGGCCACAAAAAGAACTCCGCCATAGCTGCTAAATATAATCGGAAAATCAAAACTAACGAGTCGATGAATATGTCGATAAATGACAATCACGAAGATGATGAATATGATTTATCAGCAAGATTGAGATTAAGTGCCAATGATGAAACAGATATGGATCTGCTGCCAGTTATATTGATGAAGAAATTTATAGGTACAAATAACTTGTGGACCGTAGGCAAACCGGTATTATTTTTTGTAACTGACCTATAATTCTTTTGCAGCCTATTGCCGGCAACAAGTAAAACCTTTATTGGTTGCTGAAGCCAGTGAGGATTTGAAAAATTTTTACATGGAATTGAGGGAACAATCGGAAAACGCACAATATTCCATATCATCAAGGTGAGTTTCGGTGGTATTTATTTCGTTTTTAATATAAATTAATACAAATCCTTAAAGTAACATTATTAATACTCGTATGTAATTGAAAAAAGAAAAATGATCATCGTAATAATTTCAAAAATGATGAGACTGGTAATTCCAGTAAAATGGCCAAAATGAATGATACCACATAAGAGGCCGACATTGTGAATACTATGAAGGCAAACTGTAAGAAGAAGAGGAAAAAAATAGGTTTCGAGTTATTGCTTAGCTATATCAGGTGCATACCATCATTCCCGTGCCAAAGTATAGGGGTTCTCTTAGGGTTGCAATCACCACTCTAGAGATTAACAGATGTACCATGAAAGCGCCATAAGTCAAACGTCCCAAAATGCGGAAAATTGGAAGACAGCAAAATTTTCGTAGAACCCCTAAAAATGAAAAAGATTAGGAATTGATATAAATTAGTTTTGTAAATTAGGAAGTTGATTTTTGATAAAAACAAATATAGACATAGACTTTTGAATAAGTAATAAAATATTTCCAATACAGCTCAATCAAACTCAACTTAGCGAGAATTGTCTCAACCCTCCTACTTGTGCGAAAGCATCCACAACACATACTTTGCCATAACCATCAATGTTCACAATCCATTGAAGATCAATATCTATTAAAAAATACTTTTTCTATGAAAAACTAAATTTTAATAGAAAATATTAAAACGAAATATGTGAAATTGATTATTATTTATTTTTAATATTTTCTATTAAACTGTACTTTTTCATAGAAAAATTACTTTTTAATAGATATTGATCTTGAACCGAACAATTATTAAAGAACATAAGAACTGAAAGATCGAATAATATAAACGTAAATGGAAATAATTCAAAGACGGTGTACTCTAACGCCAATCTCATGGCAATCGTTTCTGCATAGGAAACACATGTTGTGAACATTGATGGTTATGGCAGAGAATTTGTTGTGGATGTTTTCGCACAAGTAGGATTGTTGAGTCAATTCTCGCTAAGTTCAGTTTTGTTTATCCCTATAATTCGCGATGATATACCTAATAACTACTTGTGGAGAAGGGAGCTGATGATATACCTTGGTGGGCATTGAAATAGCTATATTCCCAACCATCGACCATGATAATTAATTTCATATATTTCTTTTTAATATTTTTCATAGAAAAAGTACTTTTTAATAGACGTACAAACTGAAAGATCGTATAATATAAACTTAAACGGAAATTATTATTAAGTATTATTGGATCTAAAATTATTTCTTAGAAGAATATTTTTCCATTTGCCACGAGCTACACAGATCAGGCGTTTATTTCTGCAATTAGAAAAAATGTAAACAGTTGACACCAGGATTTCAACTCACTTTGGCGGATGATCGTTTCGAAGTTTTTGACTCTTCTCATCAGCGTTGTTAACGTTGTAACTAATTGCAGTTGTCGTCGTGGGGGTTTCTCTCATCTTCCTATCTCTCGTGTGAGTTAATTTGAGTTAATGGTAAAGCAACTCAGACAAGGAAAGATAAATGTACTACCCAACCTCAACAAAAAAATAGTATACTGAACTAGGTGATACAGCTGAAGTCGAAGCCATAATCTCCAAAGTTAGGTTAGGTTGAGGACACGTGACAACAAAAGAGAGTATAAGTATACAACTTATTGTCAATACACCGAGTGTCGGTTGACCCATTGTGATTGCCCATATATATGAAGAGGAGATAGAGAAGAGAGGGGGCGAGCCCCACTGATAGTGACAATTTTGAAAGATAGACAGAAGAACCACTCAATGTTCCCAGTGTATATACACATACACCACCTGATAAGCCCTGATAAATACATACAATACCATCCGAGATGAGGATCCATATGTGCAGGTCAAGGTTTACCATTCCAGATTCCCAGTGGGGTAGAAAGAATCAACAGATAAATCATCAGATGATGGTATCGCCGGCCTGGGTCCATGGCAGACCCCGCGAGAATTCCATCAAATCTTCAATGGCCACATCGCGCAAAGAGGCCAAGCCCTCTGCCTGACACAGCGGCGACGCCTACGCTGCAAGGCTGGCTACTGACATAGAAGGTGGTGGTCAATGCTTTCCACCTCTTCTTCACCACAAGCACGGCAGTAATCAGCTCCGTTCACAATCCAGTTGCGAGTGAAGCCTCCGGCACCACAGTGACCCGTGATTACCCCAGTGAGGAGTCGCAAGTCAGCCTTGTCCAGTCGAAGAAGGCACTTATTTCTGTCCACTGCTGACCATATGGCCTGCCAGGCAGCGTTGATCTCATCCAGCTACCAGCGATCGATCAAGCCATACAAGTAACAGATCGGTGGATTTGCAGAGGCAGTCAATCTCAAATCAGCAGAAGTGCATCCTGCTCCAGCAATACAGTCTGCTTCAACATTTCCTGTGGCATCACTATGTCCCGGAACCCAGCAGAGTCTTAGCTTGCCGTGCACTATACTATTCAAGATCCGCTTGCAATCCCTAACCAATTTGTATTTACACTTGTGTGACCTGATCGCACTCAGGGCTGGCTTACCATCAACGCAGAAAACGAATTCACCCGCTGTGTACAAACATGAGTCTATTATCTCAGTTGCAGCTCTCATAATAGCCACGATTTCCGCTTGGAAGACACTACAATTCGCACCCAAACTCATCGAGAACCCGAGATGACGGTCCTCACTGAAGATCCCCGCTCCTGAGCCCGATTACATTTTTGAGCCATCTGTAAAGCCAGTCCCTCTAAATCTCTCGGTCCAGACGTCATATCGATGTTAATGCTAAAACAAACTCGGACCAGTAGGTCCGGTACCACGCGCATACTCTAACCCTTTCGGTATGCCAATTGGTCATACCGCACATGTAGAAAACTGCTCTAGTTATACCGTACCTAAAACCTGCAAACTGGGAAGAATCATTCCGCCCCATTTCCTTCTTATCACCTGTAGCAAAGGTTTTGGAATCCCCACTCTTGCCAACCATGCAAGAGCATTTTCAGCTCGCCGAAGACCAACATGGCTTCAGGCAAGCGCATATCACTTCGACGGCTTTAAACAAGATAACTACCCACATCACTACTGATCTTAATCTGAGCAGACCCGCTGAACGTATATAACCGCACAATCTCTCTAGCATTCAACACGGTCCATCACTCGATCCAGCTGCAGAACATCTTGAACACTCCCCCCCCCCAACCTTACCAAGTGTTGGCTTGCTAACTATCTCAATGGAAGACAAGCATTTGTACAGCTCAGAGGCCAGAAATCCCGATATCGCAAGATAAAAATAGGTGTGCCACAAGGAGGAATACTGCCACCCATACTCTTCAACATTTATCGTGCGAAACTTCCTGCACCCCCTCATGGAGTTCGTATTCTGTCGTACGCCGATGATTGCACGAACATCTCCTAGGGAGTAAACCTAGATGGCACCTCGGAGTTCAAAACACGGGGAATACATTTGGAAAACAGTCTACAAACGAAACAAGTTCCCTAAAGCCCTTGAAGCGATAACATGGGGCAACTGTAGTGACTTAAAAAGCTATAAGCCGCTCGGTCTTCAACTATGCTGCCCCAGTATAAACCTCATTCCTAAGTGACATCCAATGGAAAGGTCTGCAAAGGATCCAAAATAGTGCACTTCGAATTGCGACCGGATGCACACAAATGACGAAGTTCACCCGCATAATGTGTTGTTGTCTGCCCAGTCACCCCAACCGATCCTGCCTGACTTAACTTCTTACCAAAGAGTTGGAGTCAGGTAAGAGTGGTCTTCATTCCCAAGGCGGGGAGACGGAGTCATGAGAGCGCAAAGGATTTCATACCGATCAGCCTCATCGTTTCTTCTGAAAACGCTTGAAAGGCTAATCGACGCACACATCCGCTAGAAGATGGATGGATAGCCCAAAATATCACGCAGCCAACATGCATATCTAAAAGGCGGCTCAACCGACAGCTCTGCACGAAGTCGTCAGAACTATTGAGAGGTCCTTGGAACACAAATAATATACCCTCGCGACCTTCTTGGATATAGAGGGTGCATTCAATAACGTGAGCTCAGCGGCTATAGAAGAATCACTTGATGATCTAGGCGTGGAAATATTCCTCAAGAGTTGGATAGTGACAATGCTACAGAGCAGAATTATCAACGCCTCTGTGGGAAACAGCGAGTCATCAAAGCGAGTGAATAGGGGAACTCCCCAGGGTGGAGTCATCTCTCCCCTACTTTGGTTACTCGTGATCAACAAAATACTACTGAAACTAGACAATATGAGGATCAAAACCGTGGCGTATGCAGATGACGTGGTAATAATGGTGTCTGGTTTGTTCCCGTCCGTGTTGAGCGAAATAATAAATGGGACCTTGAAATCACTTAACGATTGGGCCACTGGGAGTGGTATTGGAGTGAATCCAGGGAAAACTGAGGTCATGCTTTTTACGACAAAGACCAAGACACCAGAGTTTAACCCTCTTCGGCTAAGTGGAATAGAGATTGCACTGGCAACTCACGCCAAGTACTTGGGCGGCATTCTAGACCCTAAATTTTCCTGGAAGCGTAACGTAGAGCACCGCGCACAGAAGGCAACCGTTGCGTACTACGCTTGTCGGAAAATGTTTGGAAGCCGGTGGGGTCTCCGACCGAAAAGGGTGCTATGGATGTACACTAGCATAATCAGACCAATTCTCTCCTATGGAGCAATGGTATGGTGGCCTGTCGCAGGGAAGACGTCCACTATGAAACTGTTGTATATAATACAGAGATTAGCTTGCATCGGCATAATAGTGGTAATGAGGGCGTGTCCAGCTGAAGCCCTTAATACAATTCTTCATATTATACTAATCGACCTTCACATCACAGCTGGTGCGGCCTGGAGTGCCACCCGACTAAACGCTTTTGGACTCTGGAAGGGCAACGCATATGGACATGCGAGTATACCCAATCCCAAGATAACTATATAACCACCGATTACTGTAAACCCTCATTGACGTTCGATAGGGATAAAGGGGAACCACTTACAGGTTTTGATACCAAAGTATTTACGGACGGATCCAAAATGGAATGTGGAACCGGCTCGGGTGTCTTCTCCGAAGAGGCAGGCCTCAATTTATCATTCAAACTCCCAGACAAGTGCAGCGTTTTCCAAGGGGAGGTACTGGCCATCAAAGAAGCTTGCGCCGCACTTATACTACTGCGAAAAACAGAGCGCATTGGAATATTTGTAGATAGCCAAGCGGCTCTCCTATCACTTAAATCATACAACACTGCATCTAAACTCGTTAGTGAATGTAGGAAAAAACTTGTCGAGCTAGGCAGGCTGTCCAATGTGGTTCTTACTTGGATACCAGTCCACAAGGGTCTCCTAGGGAACGAAAAGGCAGACGAACTAGCTAGGGCAGGATCCTCTTCCACCGAACTCCACATGGTGTCAGTCGCAACGCCTATAGGGTTGGTCAAAAGTGGTATTTTCCTGCATTACCTTGAACGAGCGAAGACCAGATGGGATAGGACGGAAACGTGCCGCATATCCAGAAACACACGGCCAGAATATAACATCCACCGGACTAACTTCCTGATTAACCATAAACGGGGAGACATATCTAGGCTAACTGGCGTGCTGACCGGGTACTGGCCAATCGGTAAGCACGCAAGACGGTTGAAGCTGCCATATAATGACCGCTGCCGTGACTGCGATGACGCAGAAGAGGAGGAGACCAACCAACCAACCATGCTAGCAACATGGTCCTTACCGAACACCCACCCGCGATTTAGAATAATGAGAGTCTTCCGAGGCACACCAGACCTATTCTGGCCCTGCTTAGATTTGGTTCGAGTTCCATTTCAAATTCACAGAATGGGATCTTGGCACAAACACCAAATGGAACCCGCTGTTACACGGTTGGCTCAAAGTTAGGGGAAAGAACGGGTCTAGAAATTTTCATTGAAAATCCAGCAACCAAAATCGGGCGATTATCTACACGGATAGCCAAATGGCAATATTTGGAAATTGTCAAATCTAGAACGTTCCTTGACTGCAAGAAGGTAATTAACGATTAACAACATCAACTGGGTGCCGGGACATAGTGGAATAGTCGGCAAAGAACTTTGGAGTTTTCTGACAACAAAAGCCTGGAAACGGGGTGACGAAGGCGGAGTTGGGTCAATGGACGGAATCGGCCTACAGAGGCGCAGTATGAGTAGGATTACGAGCCCATGCAGGACGATGGAGCATTTGCTGTGCCAATGCTCGGTTTTCGCTCAAGTTAGATCGGGGTATCTCTCGGACAGTAGAATTCCGAACATGAACAATCTTGTGGGAATGGACTAGAATATCTTTAGGAGTTTCGTGAAAGGGTGAACATTGATAACCGTTATAGTATGAATTCATTTAACTTGGCTCGGCCGTAAACAACACCAATAACTTCAGGTTAGAAATCAATTGGAGAATTGTGGTTGGTGTTATTTCGGGCTAATTAAACACCCTACAGATAAGAACATCTCTCGATAAATAAAGATCCAACTCTATAAAACTCTCATATAACCTGTCTTGCTTTATGACGCAGGGTCTTCGGACGCTGATGAAATTACACTGGGAGTATTGGAGAGAAAAATGCTCTGAAATATATATGGTTGTATAATAGAGAGATGCGAGTATCGACGACGTACATATGAACCACGAGCTGTATAAACTATATACCGACATCGACGTTAGTAGTTATGCGAATCAAAATATCGCGTTTACGCTGGCAAGGCCCAGCAGAATAAACCACTGCGAAAGGTATTCGCAGCTTATCGAAAAATATGACTACCAATACTTCGCTGGAATGATCAGATGGAGGAATGATTGCGAGAGCTTGGTGTTGGTTGGTTGAAAAGGCTGCAAGACAGCACGCTGTCTAGCACACTTAGGGTAAAGAAGCCCATTGTGATACCTACAGATTCCTCTATAGCAACTATTGACTAGTCGTCTAGCCAATTTGCCCTTTCAATAAATTTGTCTATAAGACCTACAGGAATATCATATAGGGCTACGGTGCTAACTAAATGTGTTCCGAATATCCTACTTCTCAGTCCTGCCAGAGCAGGGCAATCCAAGAGAAGGTGTTTCGTCGTTTCCTCGTCCTCTTCCATGCAGTATCTACAGAGAGTAGAGTTTCTATGTCCCAATCTTAGGACGTGTCTTCCTACAAGACAATGTCCCGTAAGTGTTCCTATCATTGTGGATAAACTGCCTCTCGGCAAGTTAAGTAGTTGCCTAGTCCTTTTCCTATCCACCTGTTTCCAGAGGACCCTGGCTTGTTTGCAAGTTGAAGTAAGTCTCCACTTGTCCTTGAACATATTATCGGCCCACTGCCTGATCTGCAAACGGTAGGTAGAGATTGGCATACTAACACTTTCTTTTGCCGGAACCTGTGCCGTAGTGCCCTGTCCAGCTAACGCATCCGCTACGCAATTGCCTGGAATGTCGCTGTGTCCTGGTACCCAGATGAGCCTGATGTCAAAATACTCTGCCATCACCCTAAGTGATGAGTGGCATTCTTTCACCGTCAGGGACGTAGCAAACATGGCTTCTAAATAAATAAAATAAATGGTTTCCCATTACATCCCATGAAGGGACTGGGGAGAACTTCTCACAATCACTGAGCTGTGCGCTTTCCAGTTTTCACTCACTGATTGGGACCTACAGTTTTACACCGATTCCGAACGGTAATTTGAAAAGCTTTTTCATGGCTAGATACTCGATAGAGTCGCCGTCACTATGCGAGGTGACCGCCGCCGATAGAAAATTTGAAGGTGGTCAGAGCCGGGTTCGAACCCAGGATCTCATGTACAAGAGCCGCGCACACTAACCATTGCAACACCGACGGCCAAACATGGCTTCTAGGGATTTTAAAGCAGCCTGGCTGTCTGTGTAGATACATATTCTCCGGAGGGTTGTGACACTACTTTTCAGTAGTTCAGCAACCTCCAGTATGGCGGTAATTTCCGCCTGAAATACACTACAGTGATCAGGCAGCTTGAAGGAGATATTTACATTTAGGTCCGGTGAATGGACCCCATAGCCACTTGCTCGTCCAACTTTGATCCATCCGTGAAAGATCTGATACTGCTGGTATCCCCTCCAGTGACTTTTCCCAGGTATTCCTGCTCGGAATAGAAGTCCTTAGATTTGTCGCTGGTAGAAGATAGGGAATATAGTAGTACGTTTTCACGGGAATAGAGTTGATCCGGTGTAGTAATTCAGCGTGTCCGGAATGCCCCGATATCAAAACGCCACAATCTCTGATTCTCACCAGGGATGCAGCGACTGCCGATTCGGCCATGATATCAGGAGTACAGATGTTCAGGATAGCACTAAGTGCAGTACCTGACGTCGTGCCCATTGCCCCACTAACGCTAATCAGTGCTGATCTTTGAATTTTCATCAAGGAATTCAGAATATACTTCTTTTGGAGGGACCTCCACCAAACTACGATGCCATAGAGAAGTATTGGTCTGACTATTGCCGCATAAATCCACATGGTGATCTTGGGAGACAGTCCCCAGTGCTTTCCTATCGCCCCTTTACTAACTGGAAGAACAAAGCTAAAAATTGATCCGGTTGGAGAAACATGTTTTCCTCATTTGGTAACGCCCTTTTGACCCCTCTGGGTTGTTTGAGGCCACCTAAGCAACTAAGTATTACCAAGTTCATTTTGAATGATCTTGGGAATATCAAGCTTTTCTGCTGTTGCAAAATGCTTGACGACGTGTTAATAAAATAAATTAAAATACTGGGTTATTAATCAGAAAAATATGTAGAAATCAATTGTACAATTGTGCCTGTACGGAAATGCATCGGTTGAGGAAGATGTTTGTTTGTTGCGCATTTTGCTTGCAATTACCAACTCAAGATACGTGCAAAGTTTTCAGATGTTGCAATTACGAACGTGCTGCGCATCAGATGCAGAGCAGTGATGCATTTCCGAACAGGCCCTCCATGATGTCTTAAGATAAGGGATTAATAAATTACCAACTTATCGTATAACTTACATCCACATTTTGCTGACATTCCAATGATAAATATTCCGAAACCTAAAGCCCAGATATTACGATGCACCGCAGCATATATACTGCCCCACAGGAGCATTTCTTCTTCGTTATATTGCTGAAAGAAAAAGTGTCCGGAAAACAGCCATAAAATACCAACAGGTATTAATGTATAAAAGAAGATGTGAAATGATCTGTTCTGTTTAATTCTTAATTGTTTTGTCGACACATGGTCGTAGAGGAGAGCAGACAAAACACCAAAGAAATAACAACCAAAATTCATGTGGAATGGTACGTATGACTCATTAAATTGACGATCTTCAATAAAAGAGTCTCGTTGTATTCTGAAAATGATGAGAATAATGAGAAACCTGATATTTTGCAAGAGAATTAGAAATACTTACTGAGGACTTGGTATAAGTAAAGCATGGAATTTGTTTATGTAGGTCACAACACCCGGAACTGCCACAAATACGGCCACTGTCACGCCAAGGATCCAGTTTCGTACTTTTGCCCATCTGTTTAAGAAAGACAAATTTAAATCATAATTTCTTTATTAGAACAACTAGTATACTAACTTACCTGTGAGCCATCATCAACACGACTAAACTAAGCAGAAAGGATTGTGTATCCGAGGCCAAGTACCAACCTTGCAACATACACTGTACAATAAATATAAGAATATTAATATATTTATGAGAATTTTTCGATATCACGAAAACCTCTAACCCTTTCGTTTGTATTGATATAATTGTTGAGATAGAAAAGATTTATCCACCAATTTTTACGGCAAGACAGTTGTTCTCTTTCGAAGATATGACGCCACAAGGGACCGCCAGCGCTCTCAAAGTAAATTCCACTCCACATGATGACAAAAGCGTAAGGTATTGTCAATCTGAAACAAAATGAGCTAACTTTTTAAAGATTCTCTTTTGTGGTGGATAGGTTATTTGAAATCTCACCTAATGTATCGGAAGGCATTGAATTTTATAAAGAATACAAAATACTCCCATATTGACAACTCCTTGTTTTCTTTGGTCACTACCAACCAATTGAGGCTCAATAAAAATCCACCTATGACAAAGAAAGTCACCGTAATCAAGGATCCAGCAATTAGTACGGTACCGGCCAAGGTGTGTAAAAGTCTTTCCGGGTCCTGAGGATTACTTATAGCACTTTCGTACATCACCCAATTCGTATGAGCAAATATTACCAAGAACATAGCGAAAACTTTGAAACAATCCAGAAATCGTAGGTCTCTTCCCATTCTGCCATTAGGTTCTTGATTCAAACGATACCAGTTGCGGGCCATTGAGAATGAAACACAGACTTTGATACCTTAAACGAAAGAAGAGATAGTATTCGTATGTGCAATTGTTCTTATATAATGGAAATTTGTATTCTACAGTTTAAATTTTCGGAGGCTAGTATGAGTATTTAGGGTAACAAACCAATCGTAGATGAAAAAAAATAGTGACGAGAATTTAAGTAATTTTTTCATAACATGTGATTTTTGCACTTTAAAAATCTGAATTGAGTGAAACATAGCGAACCTGCATAATTTTGATACGCTGAATCTAATGGCATTTCCCGTTTTTCTCTACCACGTCAAAATTTCGAGATATTTGACCCCAAAGTTTGCTGGGATGTCAACAACTGTAATATTTTTGAGACTGAATTAGAGGCAGAACGCTTCAAAATTGAAGTTTGACTTCTGAGTAAGAAATGTAGAGGACCTTAAGAAGAATACCAACTTCAAGTTTGTACCCCCTCTCCTCCCCCTTACCCCTAATAATAATGTTTTTGTCGAGTATACTTGTGTCCAAACACATTGTGTTTACTATTCAATATTACATATTGGAGTTACAATGAGTAGTAGGTTATACTACTTATATACGTGTTTGTGACCCAAATATGGTTTTGTTTGTCGAGTTATTACGGGTAAGGGGGGAGGAGAGGGGGTACAAACTTGAAGTTGGTATTCTTCTTAAGGTCCTCTACATTTCTTACTCAGAAGTCAAACTTCAATTTTGAAGCGTTCTGCCTCTAATTTAGTCTCAAAAATATTACAGTTGTTGACATCCCAGCAAACTTTGGGGTCAAATATCTCGAAATTTTGACGTGGTAGAGAAAAACGGGAAATGCAATTAGATTCAGCGTATCAAAATTATGCAGGTTCGCTATGTTTCACTCAATTCAGATTTTTGGTCATACACAGTGTAATCAAAGACATAGGTGTCCCAAAATGCCCGCAATATTGAATTGTAACAACGCAATATTGTGCATTGTTCTCGGGCTATATGGCATATGGTGGCACAGTCTTGTTGACGCCAAGTGCCGCCCACATTTATACTCGTATCCGAATATTTACGAATATCCGAATTTTTCAAGAAGAATAACTCGTTGATGACTCCAGCCCAAAATCTACAGTGGCACGTTGTTGGCGCATTTGTTTCTCAACAATCACTCGTGTATTTTTTGAACCCCAACTACTATAACTTTGACGATAAAAATGAGCCCTCTTCTTTCGACGGCGGTCAGCTCGTTTAGTGACGGCGACACTATCAAGTATTTTTCCATGAAAAAGCTTCTAAAAATACCGTTCGATACTCGTGTAAACCCTTAGGTCCCAATCGGTGGTCAAACTAGAAAGCGCAAAGCTCACTAGTTGTAAGAAGCTCTCTCCAATGCCTTCATGGGATGTAATGGGAAAATTTTTTATTTATTTTTTGTATCTTGGTTTGCTTCTACTTGCTTATCGCTCATTCTCCCATCCACTCTGTTCTTTATCAAATTACTACTACCATTTCAAGCAGCTGTAGCATGGACACTCCATGCAAGGTCCAGCCACGTGACTGTTTCTGAACCAATTCAATTTGCCGTAGGAAACTGTAAAACTTTTGCCGGATGTCACTAAGGTAGTTGAAATTTCATTAGACTTAGGTCGAACTCGTTCACTAGTTATCGAACTCGTTCAATGAAGTTTCCCGGACATAGAAATCACGAATATAATCGCCATTCCGAACATGTGGATTATGCTTGGGAAGATCATGTCTGGACACAATAACAACTCAAAATTTCATAGTTGCACATGACAGAACTAGCATCAAACATAATTTAAAGCCATTAGTTGCAATCGAACATAATCTAAACCTCATTAATATAAATTCGTCGCCGTCGATGGTGTAATGTTTAGTGTGGGCGGCTCTTGTACATGAGAACGTGGGTTCGATCCCTGCTCTGACCACCTTACATTTCTTTTGACGACGGTCACCTAGCTCAGTGATAGCGATACTATCCGTTCGGAACCGGTGTAAAACTGTAGGTCTCAATCAGTGAGTGGAAAACTAGAAAGTGCACAGCTCACTAGTTGGTTGTTTTTAAATATGAATCCCACATAATTTAAACGTGTGTTTTCCTATCGCTTATTTCTCCATCCACTTTCTCCTCTTCTTCTTCTTAAACGATCAGTTACGGCATAGAGTAAATCTTACTAGAGAGAATATTTGACTCGTCTTACGTTTCCTTTCACACTCTTCGTATTGCGGTCGGTGTGATAGAGAGATGTTTGACGAAAAGTGACATACACCAGGTAGAATTACAATAACTTCTGACTTTCGTTTTGGTTTTGGTGAAAAACTGTGAAATTTAAATGTGTTTTACACTTTTTTACTGATTGTTATTGTTAGCATACATTTGTGTTGTATTCAACACAATAATTTTAACTCACAAAACGAAATACCGTTGTTGTTATTTTGTTGGTTGTTTTGAACCATTGCCTCTATCTGGTATTATTGAAGTAATTCTTTTCAACATCCAACATTCATGCCACATCAGGCCAAATGTCATACATTTGCTGAGAGAAATGTTAAGTCTAGTATAGTAATTTGTCTATGACTTGTGGCGTCGATACTTCCTGATGATAGCGTTTGAAAATAAACCGTATCGGTCCACGATTTGATACAGCTCCCATATAAATTATACCAGCCAAGCTTGGTGCTACCAAGAGATTATAAGTATAACCCCTTTAAATATTGCTTTTGAAAATGGGCTATATTGGCCCAGGGTTTGATATAACGTGATGCTGTAGACTTTTAATATTAACCGGTTATGCACAACAGGGTGGTGAAAATATTATATAGTCGGATCTGGCGGAATACAACATTGGGACCACCTTGGCCGCACGCTGAAAAATCTGTATTTTTCTGTTGTTTGGATGCAAATATAACGTGTTTGTAGGTTGTCGCAACTATAGTATACTTGTGTCCAAACACATTGTGTTTACTATTCAATATTACATATTGGAGTTATGGTTTTGTTTGTTCAAAAACTGCTGAAAACAGAAACGTGACAGACTACAAAGAAATAAAAAAGCAGCAGATCTTAAATACATGACAACAATGCTTGCAATCATATACATCATTCCTGCAATATGTTGCTGGGGCCGTTTTTTTTTTTTTCAGCGTGCGCATCCACCATTGGCCCTGTCCACTGGTTTTTCTTCTAAATCATTTTCTTACTACATAGTTTGTGAGTGCTGTGTTTTTTTTCACCTCGTGTCAAAGATACTCACCTATATGTCCTGGTGGTGATTTGTAATGATCGCGATCCGTTAGTAGCTTATCATTGCGCTTATGTTTCAGGTAGAGATCGAAGAGACTGCTGCTAACAACCAGCAATGTTAATACGCATAGGACACAATAAAACGCAAAATTCCAAGGATCTGTTGGAAAATATAATGTTCTAAATGAAACTCTTTGTTTGAGTTGCCAAATCGTGTTTCAAAATACTTACCCTGATCAATTGTTCCCTTGCTATGATCACAATATTCTATAACACTTTCGGCCGACAGTCCATATTTCTGCAAACGCTGGTTTACACATTGATTCATAAGGCGGTTGAAACGCTTGCGATTGGACTCTTCGGATTTGAATAAATTCAAGTATGTGTTAACCTGCCAAAGACAAACAAACGCAACATAAATTCAGATGCAATGAATAATATTAAAATGTAGTAAATTACTTAAAACCATTTGCGGACGTCTGGATACATGACCTTGAATCAATTTAAAACTCATCGAGATCTTGAAATGTAACGCTCATTTAACACAAAACAATAAATATTGCTGTGAAAATGTAAACAAACTCTATGACAAGACATATCCCCAATCACACGCACACACACCTCAAAATGCATTATCATCATTACCTATTGCAAAGACCAGTAGTGCCTTGTTGCGATGGTCTACATGAGTTCATTAAAACATGGAACACCCGTAAAGATCAAAAGCGTTAATGAAGTGTCTATGAGTGTATGTGTGCGATAGTATATGTGCGAGCCCCGGGATGAGCCAGTGCATTTCTTAATTCCAACTCATCGGTGTGCCGTAGTTGATTACCAATTTCAAATTATTCTAGTTCCAATGTTTGCCTTTCATTTGCATATAAGAAATTTAAAAAATAAAATCAAAGAGTCAAGTTAATGCTGTCACTTACAATACATAAAATATGAATGAATTAACTAAATATTTTTGAAATAATTTTGTAATAATTAATTGATGCGTTTCTAAATAAAGATTCGAAAATATTATTTTCAAAATAAGTTGAGTGACCACACGAGGTAATTCCCTTTCATATACATAAAATAAATAAATAGTTTCCCATTACATCCCATGAAGGGACAGGGGAGAGCTTCTCACAATCATTGAGGTGTGCGCTTTCCAGTTTTCACTCACTGATTGGGACCTACAGTTTTACACCGATTCCGAACGGTATTTTGAGAAGCTTTTTCATGGCTAAATACTCGATAGTGTCGCCGTAACTATGCGAGGTGACCGCCGCCGGAAGAAATTTTAAGGTGGTCTGAGCAGGGATCGAACCCAGGATCTCATGTACAAGAGGCACGCACACTACCATTGCACCACAGACGGCCACAATACATATATATACATTTAAAGGAAAAGTCTGAATTTGTCTTTTTATTCCACATTGTAATAGTAGTGTAAAATTGCATTACACTGTTCCATACATTTACTCCTCCAATGTCAATGTCTTCATAGTTTTTTTGCTTCCGAATCACCTGGATTGAAATAAGGGGTTGAGCTTTGTAAAACAAAATTAAAAAGGCACAGCCGTGATTCATTCCTTCCCGTTCTGTTAATATAATAGTGGTATTCATGTAAACTCACAAGAGCCTCGAAAACTTGCACACCAAACTTCAAAGCAAAAAAAAAAAAAAATGTTCTCATACAAACGTTTGTTTTGACGTTTGCTATACAAACATTTTTGTTTTGTTTGTTTTGACGTTTTCTGTGCAAGTTTTCGAGGTTGTTGAGTTTTCGTCTTTACATGAATACCACTATTAAATTTCCACTTTCCCTGCAAACAATTCAAAACTGCATTCGCTACAATATTTGAAAAAATTCCAACTATCTAAAAAGTAAACACTTAAGATCGAAATACAACAAAACTTGTAGTAGCTACCAGAGATTGAGATTCCCATTTTGAGTATTGTTATAGTATAAATGGTCAAACAGGTGCAAGTGAGAAATGTTAACCACTTCAAACCACACACCATACACCCATACACAACACATTTATATCAAGTGTTACTTGATTACCCAGCAAACCAAATATGTAGAATTTAGCTGATGTCAAACAATTCTGTGCAATGTCGGAAGTCTTTCGACATATTCTACAGACTTCGTTTCGAATTCTCAACGAAATTTCGGGAAAGAAACTTCAGCAAGATTTCTTTGAGATTTCCGAACCAAATCTTTCATATTTTTCAATTTCTTACTAAAGAAATGACTGCATGAATTATCTAAGGTTTCTGGCAGAGGGATTTGTGTTTCAGATTTTTTTTGTTCGTTCTTTGTTTACTAAACCAAAATCATGGGTCGTAACGAAATTCTTCAAATTTTTTGAGAATGGGGAATTTGATAAATACGAAATATTTGTTTACAACAGTAGTATTAGTGAATTTGCATTATTGACACGAAGCTCATCAATGTCATCATGTATAATATAGCTTGAAGTTGGTAACCCTGTTTTCAGTGCCAATAATGTAAAGGGTCCGCCATCTAACGTTTTTTTTTTTCAACTAGTGCTTATTTCGTGAATGGTAACACTTAGCTCATGTCTGATTTGACAGATAATTAGTTTTATCCTTCCGCTGAACGAATATGGTTGTGTATACGCTTGAACAACGCTGGGAAATATGGGAAAAATAGGCCTGCGATCGACTTACAGAAGATGCCGATTTTGCCAAAAAAAAATCATTTTTCAGATGAAGCTCATTTTGATCATGGCGGGTATGTAAACAAGCAAAATTGTCGCATTTGGGGCACAGAAAACCCGCACGCATACATTGAAAAGCCGATGCACCCAAAACGAGTCACTGTTTGGTGCGGATTTTGGTCCAGAGGCATAAGTGGGTCATTTTCCTTCGAAAATGAGCAAGGAGTGGCCGTTACAGTCAATGGCGATCGTTATCGGGCAATGTTGAACGAATTTTTGTTCACAAAAATTGAAGAGGAGGAACATTTGGTTTCAACAGGACGGCGCTACGTGCCACACAGCCGAAGCTACACTCGATGTTTTGCGCCCTGTTTTTGAAGATCGCATTATCAGCCACAGAGCTGATGTCGTTTGGCCACCTCGGAGCTGCGATTTGACACCGTTGGCCTATTATTTGTGGGGTGCCCTCAAAGATAAGTGTTACGCCGACAAGCCAGAGGCAATTGACGCTTTAAAGGACAATATTCGTGAAGCCATTGGTTAAATACAGCTGCACACAATCGATAATGTGCTTAAAAAATTGGACCGATCGTGTAGGCTACTGCATGGCCAGCCGAGGCAGCCATTTGAATGAAATTATTTCCCATTATTAACCGGAAGGATTGTACTTTCAAATAAAAAAAGAAATTTGAGAAAATATTCAGTAGATTTTTTTATAGCATTTTCAAAAAAAAAAAAGTTATTTGGCGGACCCGTTATTAAGCTGATACCAGAGAATAACTTATAATAGATTTGTTATCCGTCTCATCTGACGGTTTACTTTACGCTTCTTCCATGAGGAAACGAACTTCTGCAGCTGTTTTACTGTTTAATTATAACAAGTTGTGCAAACATCGAACAAATCTACCACTTTTAATTTTGTACATTAATTATGTTCATATACCCAATGTGCACAAAAGGGATGAGGATCCGTTTCGAATCCGTTACGAGTTTGTAAAAACATATAAAAGCGAATCAGTGAATTGAGTCCGTAAAACTAAAAAGCGAATCAATGAAAATGCGATTTGGCGAATTCGTTTCGAACCCGATACGATTCCGTAAAAACATGGAAAAGTGAATCAGTGAAATTGCTATTGGCGGATCTGTCTAGAACCCGTACGAGTCCGTAAATACGAGGGTTGCTTTTATCATTTATCATTGGAAATGTTTTTATTGTTTTTCAAAATATTCTTTGTGAGGATCAATAGACTTTTGCATGCCCTCGAACCAATTTTTCCACTCCGATTGAGACACTTCTGAAACGCGGTTTTTGAACGCTTCAAAACCTGTTGCGGGCGCCGAAAAACGTTGACCTAGCAGTAAAAAGAAGTCATTGGGTGCCAAATCAGGGCTGTACGGCGAGTGACCCATAAATTCGACATGTGGATTACACCAAATAGCTCATTGTTTCAGCTGAAGTGTGAGAGCTCGCATTGTTCTGAAGCAAAATTATCTTCTCTTGTTGTTTTTCCTTATTTCTTCGAACACAGTTGGCAAACAGATTGTGGTATACCACTCAGAATTGAGCGTCCTACGTTCCACTAAAGGTACTGTGGCTACATGTCCGGTTATACCGGAAAAAACATGATCATTTGCTTCGGTGTACTTCTTCCACGAACAACTTTTGTCGGATTTAGCTCGTCTTGAAAGACCCATATGGTCGATTGCTATTTTGTTTCGGGCTCATGTGCATAGTTTATCAGTTCACGCACAGCATCGATGGTTTCCGGCAAAACGACCAAAGTTGGACGACCTTCACGAAATTAATCCTGGAGCGAACGGCGTCCGAAACTGTACTCTTGGTACCAGCGATTTACACCCATATTCTGTGTATGTGGTAACAATCAAATTGTAACCACAAAATTGTTACAAAGTTGTCACCGTTGTTTGTATCTGGTATTGTGGTAACACAGTGACAACGAAAAATTCACCTCGTAACCTTACAATAACAGGTTGTCAAAAGCAGAGACAAAAAACAAAAACATATGGTTTTCTGAACAAAATGAACGCGGTAAAAAAAGGAAAAGGAAGTATTTATTTAATATATTTATGTTTTATTGAATTAAAATTAATACATTATTATTTAGAGAATTTGAGCGCACCGCAAAGGCACAGCTGGAATGCTATATTGCCTTCCTCAAGGAACATCCAGAGATGCTAAGCGGAAAGAATACTGCACGTCGGCGCCATATAGAAGACGATGTTTACTTTAGCGCCAACTCTCTGATCTATAAAAAAATTTTACCACCGACAAAAGCTTCTGCGCTGAGTTCAAAAAGTTGTTTTTCCCCCCGCGGTCGGCCCAAATTCTTGAGATATAGGCCTTTAAAGCTTGAGTATATAATCGTTCGTATCTCCGGGATTTATAATCCGATGCGTATCATTACAAAGGTCTTTCTAAGCTCTATAAATCAATGTATAAACATATTTACTTTTATCAGCCCATAGGGGAGCTAACTAAAAAAACGTTTTTTAACCTCACTTTTCTACTAACAATTTAATTTTTTTTTTCAAAAAAATGCCCAATTATACTTAGTTTTTGGCAGGTTCCGATAATACGCAAGACCTTGGCTTTTTTTTGAAGGTATATCACTCAACAATATCCCTTGAAAGACCGGAGATATTTACGTTAAAAGTTTTGTAATACTTTTCGCGCATTTTCAATCTTTCTAACACAAAAGCATGTTCTTTCTTCTTTCTGCTCCATTTCCATAAGACAAAGTAACAAAAGTCCTTCCTTCATTTAATTATGCCCTCTTGTCGTTTTGGTACAAAATATATTATTAATTTTTCCCGTATAGAGTTTTATTGTTTACATGCAGAATTTATAAAATTATTTTGTATCAACTTTCTGGCAAATAAAACAGCTGTCACGCACTGTTACCTCCTCTTTGGCAGGTAACAGTTTTTATTACTTTTGTCACCAAAAAAATGAGTCAGAATACCGATTTGTGACAATTGTCACATTGCTGTCAAATAGTAACCGTGGTGACTTTTGTAACCCTGCCAGAATCGGGCTGTTACAGAGGTTTTTGATGGTGCTTCATCACCAAAAGTCACCAAGTCCGCAAATCGTAAAAAATTATCGCACTAAATTTTACACGGGTTAATTTCATTTTCTGACCGAGATGAATTTTTCAACACACTGTAAATACAAATCCAATCTATCCAATGGTACCAATTCAGGCACAGTGAATAGGCATCTGATGATGAATTTGTGACGGAGTTCGAAACTAGTCAATCCAGTGAGTGTGCTTTCCTAAATTATCTATTATCTATGCTTTCCTATATCTATCAACGAAAAGTCAAGCATTTTTCACTTAGAAAATGTATCAGACCTTGAAATCTTGTAGTACGAACTTCTCGTACATTAAAATTCAAATCTAACGGAATTAAGGTCATTGGGAAAAATTTAAACATAATTGACACTAGCTCGGTTATTCGAAAAAATTTCTCACACAGAAATGCAACTGTGTGATAAACTAACCTCAAAACAACTGCAACCCTGCGATAATGTCATTGTTGGAATAATTAACTTTAGGTTGAGTTGGTACTGAGGGATTTTCGATCGATACCAATTCACATATGTAAATTTCATATAAAATTGACATATATACGATTGGTGATCTATCCAATGGTTCCAATTCGGGGACAGTGATGTAGGCATCTGATGATGAACTTGTCATGGAGTTCCAAACTAGTCATGCCAGTGAGTGTGCATTCCTGAACTTTTTATTTTATTCCAACGAAAACCAAGCATTTTTCACTTAGAAAATGTATCATACCTTGAAAGCTTGCATTACGAACTTCTCGTACATTAAAATTCAAATAGTTTTTAAGACGTATCGTACAAATATCTGGATGATATCTGGGATAAAATCGTTTGAAATTCTGTAAATGCTAGTCTCGACATTATAATTTATAATTTGTACATTACATACTAATTTATATTTACCACGTTTTTTATTACTTGATAAACAAAATGTATTAATTTACTGAATTCCCCCAAAATTTCGTTGAGAATTTGAAATGAACTCTGCATAATATGTAGAAAGACTTCAGACACAATGTACAGAATTGTCTGACATCAGATAAAGTCTGGTGATTTGGTTTGCTGGGATATTGTCGGTGATACAAGCACATATAGACGCCACACACAAGTATGAATAAGTACTTAAGTTGCTTTAATTTTGAGTGCGTATTGTCATTCACTGATGGCTGCAATCGTCGTGTTTGTGCCTTAAGTCTTTTGTATACATATTTATAACGTCATTTTGTCATGAGACCCTAAACCTTCTGATGAAACGGGGCAACACTTATTCTGCGGCATGGGGATTGTTAGTCAATTTTGGTACATATGTTGATGAAGATCTAAACCTATAATTTATATTACTTGAATTGACTCTGGTTCTCGCGATAAACCACTATTTTAAAACCGAAGGAGGTTTCATGAAATTTTAGCATAACTCAAGAACAATCTGTCCGATTTGGTTAAATAGAAAATCCGATAATCCGCCGCTAAATTACGTCCAAGTTACCATCACACTGTTTTTTTAATTAGCTCAACAGTTTTGGAATTTTTCCAACCACAATTTCGATCCCCTGTTTCTTTCCCACCACGGAACCAGTCACGTGCCTGTTTCTGAACCAATTCAAATGTAAAACTTTCGCTGGATGTCACCGAGGTAGTTGAAATTCCATTAGACTTGAGTCGAACTCGTTCACTAACCAGCAACGAAAACGCCGAGGCATTCTCAAAATATGTCTGCAAATATTCTTTCTAATGCAGTTTGTTGACATTAGTTGATTGGCAACAAGTTTTCAATTTCTCACAGAATTTAAAAAGAAGAAACGTAGACCTTTCAAACGATATATACATATGTCATTTAAGAAAACTTGAGAACTCTGTGTGTATTTGTCCAGCAAACATATATTTTTTCAATTTTTTTTTAATTTTTCAACTTTGGCGCTGTTTTTCGTAACTTTATTCTATGGACTTATGGGGAATAAACAAGTGTGGGTACTCCAATGATAGGTATTATCCTCAAGAATTCAATTATTTTTGCGGGGTCTGTGAGCCTTGATAACTCCATTTTAGCATGTAATATAAAAATAGAAATAGAAATCGAAAAATGGAATAGAAAAATGGTTTTAAAAAAAATGTATACATGTATCAAAAAAATTGCATTATTACATAAAAAAAACTATTCCGAAGCAGCAGCGCCGGTGTTGAAAACTTCCCACTTCTTTATTTTTGTTGTTGTTGGGATGCAAGTATAACATGTTTGTAGCATAACGTATATTTGATGCAAATATACTATATTTGTGTCCAAACACATTGTGTTTGCTATTCAGTATTACATGTCTGATGTATGTTTTTGTTACCCAAATGGGTTTTGTTTGTTGAAAACTGCTGAAAACAAAAACATAACAGACAACAAAGAAACAAAAAAGCAGCTGATCTTCAATACCTGAAAACAATTCAAACAAAAATGTACATGTTTCCTGCAAAATATGTTGCTTATCCGTTTTTTTTTTGGCGTGCACGAGAAGCTTTGTAACATAACATACTGTTATGTTATGTTACCGAAGGCCGGCCTAGCTTGCAACTATACAATATGCCAAATTAGGGTTATCTGGCCACACAGATGTCCCATGACAAAAGTAAAGTCACCGTTGAATTTATCTATGTGTCTCTAAGTGAACCTGATTTTTGGACCCTGTGGGTCCCATGGGTCCGTGCTGCATTTTTTATTTTCCGTGTGCTTATATTTTTCCCTAATTTCCGGCAATTTTGCCAAAAATTGTCTGAGCTGACTTAAAAAAACATATATTTTCTGGGGGTTGAAAAACTATTTGTTTTTAGTTTTCAAATTGAATTATAAAAAACCATTTTTTTCCCGTAAAAATGTAAATTTTTTTGTATTAAATTGTGCGGAGAGATTTCAACGACAATTTCTTTTTAGCAAAGATCAACAAATTGTACATTAACGGCCTTATTCATAAAAAGTTGTCATGGGTTTGTTAAAGGTTTAAGAAGGTAAAGCCCAAAAATTGTATTGATAATCCAAAAATTCCTCTGTTGAGAGTTCTCTAACGTCGCCATTTTTGTTGAACGTTTCACCCTTCTTTAAGGCTATTTTATCCGCATACAAATACACAAAAGAAATAATTTTTTTACATTTCACGCGTGCCGTACTTAAATATTTATGCGATATAAACAATTGGAATTATTTTGTGTATATTTGCAGCGATTGTAGTATCACAATCCTGCTAATCAATCAAATAGTTTCGTTCCAATTTTTAAATTTTTGAACCAAAATGAACTTTTGTTTACATAGTGATGTATACAAAATCAAAACATTGAAACTACAACCTATTATCCGGTTTTATATTCGCCTACCCAAAACTGAAATCCAATTCAATATGATTTTTTTACACTTCTTCCAAATTTATGAATATTGAAAGTACGAATTGATCTTTTTATTGAATAGTTCTTTCTATTAATGTTTAAAATTTTTGCAAAAATTCATTGACGCATTTAAATAAAAAAAAAATTAATTTGGTGTATCGGTTATTGTTCATCTTGTTTTTACATCACAAGCACTGTGAGAATACATAAAACAGGGTTGTCATTCAATTATCTGTTCCCTAGTTAAAATTATCATTAGGTCTGTCTGCGCACACATATTTTGCATCAAAAAAATCTTGCAAAATGTTGTCTGCGTACTCCAAATCTCTTGCAGCGAGAGAGCGAAAAAGAGAATTTTTTGACAGTTGGAAGTTAGAGAACTTGCAAAATGTTGCTGGAGAAATTTCTTCTTGCAAGATTTTGCAACTAGTTTGAACAGCTGTTTTTGTTTACTGTTTGAATGAAATAATTTTTGTGAAATGAAAATAAAAATTGAAATTTAACAATGGCAGAGGTAAGTAGTTAGAATTGTGTTGATTTCTAACGTTTATAATAAATTATAATAAACAAAACATTTTACTTCATGCTAGAAACGTGCAAATATACAATGCGACCGTGCGACACATATGCTAAAATTCTTTTGCTTTGTTATTTCAATTGTTTACACACCGATCAGCTGTTTTCTTGCAAGATTTCACTGGATGCTGTCTGCGTACTTTTTGATATATTTTCAACCGAGAGAGTAAAATTGTTCTTACTCTCCCAAAAAAAGTTACTGAGTATTTGCTACTGGAAAAGTACGCAGACAGACCTATTATGAATACGGTTCGAATAAAACCTTCGCCAAATCGTAAAGCTTTCAACATCTGATGAATGCTTTAGAGCTACATTAATGTTTTTTTATGAATAAGGCAGTAACAATTTGGAGTCACATTACACAAAACTTGCTCTTACCTTAGTGTTATTCGTTAAAATTCCCCTGAATAGCGCATCAGTTTCCGTAGCCGGCAATGCCTGGATTTGAGCTTCGCACTTTTCAACGCAAATCCCATAATACAAATGACGATGGTTGAAGTGATGCTTGTAATATTGTGAAATCTCCTCGATTGCCTGCCAAGCTTCAGAATCCGACTGGGCAATGACATCAGCGCGTACAAAGCAATACATAGAAAAACTGTTGAACTCTTGCAGGCAACGATCATAGTCATCGAAGTTATACAAAGGAGGCATACGATAATACTGGGTCACTAAAAAAACAAGGGAGATATTAAAACAAGAACAGGAAAATTCAATCAGGTAACTTAATGACACAAATGATACAACATCCACACATTTGTACCAATCAATAGGAAACAATCACCATAAACCAGGAACTTAATGACACATACGTGTTACTAGATTAAAGGCATATCCTTGTAAAGTTCAAAGCTCTGGGCACGTTAATGTATTTTGTATTGTAGTTCTTGGTAAAATGCATTTAAAGGTTTCTTTTTCCTCTTTGTGGTTTCATTTGGGCAAAAGTGAAAGGAAACTTGTTTCGTACTGTTGTTTGTTCTTATTGTATTTGGATGATGATGGTAATCATATGTACCCTTACTGGGTAAAAGATCCTGCAGTGGAATTCTTTGTCTAGAATCGTTTACAATGGAAAATTTTTATTGTTATTTTAATTCAGTACAAAAACAAGTTTCTCATCTAACTTACTCGTTAATGAAAATTATCCATGAACTTGATACTAATGATTGTTTCATATTTTATAATAAGATCAGATAACACAATAATTATAATTGTATACGTTAAATGGTGTCGTATTTTAATATTTAAATGATACTTAATTGAGCTTTTAACAGTTTAAAAAATCATAAACCAGACTTGGGCCCTTTTGAATACACAGAAAAAAATTATTTGTCGATTCATTTAAAAAAATCGAAAATTCAAATAAAATATTAATTAAAAATCCTCTATATCATTTAATTTCACAGTCTACAGTCAATTTATAATAAACATTTGTTACCTATTTACACCACTACAAATATACAAGTTTTGACCCAAACTAACCAATATATAAAAGTCATAATAATTTGACATTTTCCATTGAAACTGAATGTAATGTAAAAGTTTTATCTGTTGTATACCAATTTTGTATTGTTTAAAAAATATAAATAAAATAAATGGTTTCCCATGAAGGAATCGGGGAGAGCTTCTCACAACCAGTAGCTGTGCGCTTTCTAGTTTTATACTCACTGATTGGGACCTACAGTTCCGAAGTATTTTTGAGAAAATAAAATAAAATATAAATAGCATTAATAATATATATGTATAACAAAATCAATGAGTGTTCGAACTCACGGGCGATATGTTAACACCTTTTTGTTACACGGTACCTGTGCGATTTCTATGAATACATTAGGAAATGTTACATTGGAAAATAAAAAACGAATAGTTTTTGTGCTGAAGACTCTTCCTCTTTTCTTACATCTGCTTTAACATTAGATGTAATATTGTTAAAATAACTAAAGCAATATTAAGCTCACTGAAATAATTGTTTTTGTTTTGTCATAAACAGACCGACGGCAAAAAGTATTGAATAGTACAGAGAACTTGTTCAACTCTTTTCCGCTCTCATGTAGAGAGTTTGAGTAAAAGAGCATAAACGAGTCTTATTCTCTTTGTAGAATATTTAAATATAAATGCACCATTTCGGCAATGTTATTACATAAAACAATACAAAAAGCATAAATGTTTCAAAAGGCATTAATGTTTCACATCAACATTATGAATGGAACAAGTTATGACAAAAAGAGAGTAATACGTTTTGAATCATTCGCCAGATGTCGCCAGTGCTTTTTAGTCATACAATTCGTCTCATGAGTTCTCTATACTATTCAATACTCTTTGGCGACGACGACCTGCTTGTTTGTTCGCTGCCGCTACACCAATACCATCATATGTACTTATATTCAACAACCACGTATTTGATGCTAACGCTGTGTTTTTTGCATGTGTTCATATTGATACATTACCTTACCCGTACCACATCAATAATATATGTGACCTGGTCTACGAAAAGGGAGCTTACGTGCGAAAACTAGTTTTCTGTGAAAAAGCTGTTAAAAGTAAGCAACTCGTTTCGTCAGTTTCTCATTATCTCGTTAATTGTTCTCCGCGCCGGACGTCCAGTAAGTGTTGTTGTTGGTCTAGTAAGTTTTGTTGTTGGTCGGAATATTATTATAGTTCATCGTGTAAGTTGCTAGTGTGGAACATTTAAAAAAGTAACACTGAAGAAGTGACGTTTACTGTTTCTGTTGATTATCGTCTTCGCATTTCGCATGAAATGAAACGTCAGTGTTGATGAGGAGTTCAGTGCCGTATATGGACAATATTTCCATGAAAAGGATGATGAAAACGATGATGAAAACTATGAAGAGAGCGATGATGATGAAGACGAAGTATGTGTATCTTTATAGCTTATAATTCAATGTATTTTATTCATTACCAATAAATTATATTTTGTCGTATTTTTACCCTTCTTTCTCTACATTTTTAGTACACTTCTAAGCAAGTTAGGATTTTCTGCTTTTCACCACGGGAAAAAGCATCTCATCTTCCATCCGAATCAACCAAAAAGTGAAAATTGATTTTTTGACACCTAAGCCCCCTTTCCGTAGACCAGGTCACATATAAATAGTAAAGTATGTAAAGTAATGTGTTGAAACAATTCTCGCTCATTTGAGAATTGCTTATCCCTATAATATGTGATGATAGACCTAAATACTTGTGGAGAAGGGAGCTGATGAGATGCCTTGGTGGGCATCGAAATAGCTATATTCCTAACCATCCGCCGAAATAATCAATTTGACTTCCTCTTGAGATAACTACTTTCTATTAAAAATTATATTTAATAGAAAATATGATCTTAAACCGAATTATGAATAGAAAACGTAAATATTTAAAGATCAATAAAATAAAACTAGAATCGGAAAAACATAAATCTTAAACCATCCCGGGAATTTTTGCCGAAGAGACCAATAACTTTAGATGATCAAATCTACCGCTCCCAAAAACGCAATATAGATTACAGTTTCATACCCCAAAAAACCCTAACCTGGCTGTATTAAATCATTTTCTTGGGCCACTGATATTGAATTAGAAGCCAGATTAGCGCGGCGAATAAATCTAAAAGTGATGCGATCTGTTCATAATTTTGAGGTCGCTGAATCCAATTCGTTGCTTCTAGACAACTGCACACGTCGTCTTAAATGGCAATTCAAGATAGTTGCTTCTTTTCAAGACATTCTTCAGGATATCTAAAGCGAACCACATAATTGTCATTCATGAACATCAGCTATCGTTGATGTTTATTGTTGGTTTACCGCCCTTCTTGATGCCAAATAAGAATGCAATCGAAGTTGTTCGCATAACTATCATGTTCATGTCAGATAAAAAATTATCGACCAAGCTCATGCTCGTGAATGACAAGTCTGTGGGTTCGCTTTAAACGATGAGTGCACAATCATATTAAATCGCTGACGACATATCAGTGACAGTCCATGGTAATCGTCAAGGAAATTTTTCATGTAAGTGATCAACAAGTCGTACACGACCGTGGGCGATATAATGTGAATCTGATCAATGACGACCATCTCGGCGAATTTATAGCAATGACATCGTAGACGAAAATCCTGGCGACAATGTAGTGTATGTAATCATCAGCGAATATGTGAGCGAAATTTTTGGTTCTAGCACACGAATGGCTCGGACTATATTAGCTTTAAGGGCGTGGATCTTTTCTGGATTCTTCACATAGCATCGGTCTTTAACGGCACCCCACAAGAAAAAGATTAAAGGGTTCAAATTGCAGCTCCGGGGCTGCCAATTGACAACGTCTTGGCGTCTTGATAACACGATTACCGAACTTAGTGCGTAAAATACCGATTGTTTGATGATCGGTGTTACATGGTGCGCCATCCTATTGAAACCGAAGATTACACAGAGCAACACGAAAAAATATAACCATATACGGACACCACTACGTGATAAAAGTAAAAAAAAAGACCCGTATCTCCCAGTTTTGCCCAGTCATGCACTTTTTTTATGGGCCCCCAAAGATGTCATTGGGGGTGTCATTTTTGCAAAAAAAAAAATTAACATTTTGTCAGGCTCATATCTTGCAAACCGTTTGGAATTTTGATTTACTCTTCATCTTCAAGGTCATAATCGCAAAGTACTTTAAAAAATTCTATTTGTTTACCTTTTTTCCCCTGTTCAGGTCCGTTCAAAATGCAAGTAAACAATCAACTACAGAAATGTACCTAAGATCTCAGTAAACAACTTTCTAGAACATATGAACTTCCTAGGAATGATTATTAACACCGTTTACTTCAACATTGAGATATTATGACAAGAGCTACAACTTTCCCTCAGAGAGTAAATCAAAATTCCGAACGAATTGCAAGATATGAGCCTTGCAATTGCAATTGCCTAATTTGTCTAATTTCCGTTTGTTTCGACATGTCTGTTCCAACTCGGACCGATTTCTGTTTATTCTTGTTTTGGTTGTTCCCGTTAAAGTATCGTTACGCCATGTCGGTACGAACTCCGACCGATTTCTGAACGCTATACCGCACCTAAATTTTCTTTTCTTTTTTAAATTCTTGTTTTGGTTATTCCCGTTTTGAATTGTTACACAATGTCTGTACCAACTCGGACAGATTTCTGAACGCTGTGTCGAAGAAATGAATTTTAACTGTTCGTTTTTTTTTTCTTGATTTGCAATCATTTTTTTGTCTGTTGATTATGTTGCCTTCGTTACAGGCACGTACGCAATTATTTCCTTAAGAGCTGATTTTTGAATGTAGTGCTATTTTTCAACCTAAATATCAAGTTTCAAGTTACAATAATCGAATTTTATTTAATTTTTTATTCAATAAATATTTTATTGAAATAATTAAAAAAAAACCAAATAGCACAATAAAACTGGCGTTGGCGTAATAATTAATGTCAGGCGTCGACAGAAACATCCGAAATTATTTAGACATCAGTGCAGACGTCGGTCAGAAATCAGTACGACGTCTCGTACGTATCATCAGTTTTCCCTCAGACGAAAAAGATTAGAAGTTTCCAAAATGGAGTTGGTGTAATAATTAGCGTCAGAAGTCGGTCAGGAATTACATCCGAAGTCGGTCAGAAATCGGAACGACGCGTCAACAGAAACATCCGAAATTATTTAGACGTCGGTCAGAAATCAGTACAACGCTTCAAATTCCCGTTCAGAATTTCCAATGATTTCTATTCTGAAATCGGTTAAACATCGGTAAGACGTGTCGTACGTATCATCAGTTTTCCCTCAGACGAAAAAGATTAGAAGTGTCCAAAATGGCGTTGGCGTAATAATTAGCGTCAGAATTCGGTCTGAAATTACATCTGAAGTCGGTCAGAAATCGGAACGACGCGTCAAGAGAAACATCCGAAATTATTTAGACGTCACTGCAGACGTCGGTCAGAAATCGGTACGACACTTCGAATTTCGGTAAATACGAACTCTGGTATGTAGTCATTCAACGCAATGGATTTGATTATAATTATATAAAGGGAATTCCTACAAATAGTTATACATTAGTGTGTGCTCTTTTGAAAAATATTTAAAGTTCTACAGAACAATCATGACGTTGCGTATTAAAATTATAAAGTACACGCTAAACCAACGTGGCTGCGGTGCGGAAATCATGTCGCATCCAAATTGCTGTTACAATAACAAAATACGTTGTGATTTGGGTAGGGCACCAGTGCCGCACGGCGTCCGCATTGGGTTACGGCGTGCTTTATTTGAAAATATTGTAATTTCTTCAGAGCAAACATGACATTATTTATTCAAATTAGAATTTCACAAGTGGGTTTTACGTTAATTGAGATAACAAGTATTTGATGGAATTACTTGCATGATCTACTGCAATTGTGTTGATATCAATAATGATATTTACTTGTTAAGACAATCGCATAATAATCATATTTATCTGAAAATATAATTCAGATCCCAGTCGTTTAACGTCGCAAGTCATGTGGTCATGAGTAATTTTGGGAATTTGTAATCATCTAGAACCACTTGTAAACCTCTCGAATTGTACAGGGCCAGCTAAAGATTTGAAGAAGATATTTATCTATGGAAATGCTTCATTTTGTGGGCATATTTACAATGAATGGCTTAACGTTGAACCTTAAATCAACTGACTCTAAATAAATGAGATATAGTGTTTTTGTTTGTCTAAGGTCTTGCTACGTATGCGAAACTGTTTAAATACTCGAATACTAATTAATTGCCAATTTTCATGTTATCTAACTATTCGATTCGTTTATTTATTCAGATTGCATTGATGTGTACAGAATCTGTATTTCATGCTAGATAAAGTCTAATAACTTTGACGTGAACTGGAGTAAGTTGACCTAAAGACACTTTGGGGACATTTGTTGATATACAAGGTGTTTCAAAAGAAGTCATCCGATGTTGTTTGGCTCTCATTTTTTTTTCTAAATGAAAGACTTCGATTCTGTTTTTTGATTATGTTAATTTCAACCTTTAGAATTTTATTGGTTAAGTTGAGAAGATGATATCGGTTAAATGGATGCCGTCACAATGGGCTCGTTTTATGGCATTTTTCATTACTTCGGCGAAAACTTCGGGCGACAGATTCTCGCACTCGTGTCGAATGTTGACCTCGGTCTCGGGCTTGTTCACGTAAACACGGAACTTCAAAAAACCCCCACAAAAAAAGTTTGGAACGGTTAAATCGGGCGATCTTGCGGGCCAGTGCAAATCGCCAAAACGAGAGATGACGCGACCCGGGAACGCCGCTTTTAGAATATCGGTTGTGGCTCGCGCAGTGTGTGCCGTTGCTCCATCCTGTTAGAACCACATGTCCGCCAGTCCTAATTCGTCGAATTCGCGCAGAAAATACTCGGTTAACATCGCCGTCGTTGTGCCTGAGGACGTGGGTTCGATCTTAAATTTCTTTCGATGGCGGTCACCTCGCTTAGTGATGGCGATACTATCGAGTATTTTGCCATGAAAAAGCTTCTCAAAATACCGTTCGGAACCGGTTTTAAACTGTAGGTCCCAATCAGTGAGTGTAAAACTAGAACGCGCACAGCTCACAGGGTGTGAGCAGCTCTCCCTAATCCCCTCGTGGGATGTAACGGGATGTAGCTTCGAAAATAACGAATTCTTCGCATCATTTCTAAACAACAAACTGAAAACACTTAACAAAAACGAAGAAGAATGAAGATACATATGGATATCGCTCATTTGCGACAAGACCCTCATGGCTCAAAATTTATCTTTTTGAACTGAGTTCTACAAAAGTTTCTCCTTGTCGAGTTCTATTAGATAAATTAATTCGCATATCAAATTTATTTTTAAATTCGGCCTCAGAATATTTTTAAATTAACATTTTGCATAAAATCTTATACAACTTGATACTTTCGATGTCGTTTTTTATCGAAACTATCTTTTTGAGTTATGACGGTCTTGTCACAAATGAACGATATGTATATGTATGTATTAAATGTCCTGCAACCTTATTAAAATGCACATACAAGATTTTACTCGCAAGTCTTTTTAATATTTATAATTTGTGTTGAAAATTTCTGATCACAAAAATGTAAAAAGTGATAAAAATTTTAATAATTGTTAGAAATAACATGTTTTATAGCTAAGACTTTGTTATCCATGTATGTGTAAAAAATGAATCAATTATATTACCAAGTTATTTAAAATACATTTTTGAAATTGTCCACATTATAGTGTGTTAGGGTAGTGAAAGGTGTAAAGCCTATAGATTATTTTATTCTCTTTACTTTGACTCAACTCGTAAAAGTAAAAAAAAAATTAAAAACAAATAGTCACACTTCACGCCATGATTTTGTTTTTTTCTTTTAATTTTGTTCCTAGTGTTTATTTGTTACATGATTCGGATATAAAAATATTAAGAGTTTACAACAATGTGGTGGTGGTACATTGTTGATATAAATGATGTGTGCAGTTTCGAAGCAAAATCATTAAAAGTTTACACCCCTACTTCGTATAAAATTCCCCCTATCATGAATATTCTGTTCACCAGAAAAATGAACTGAAAAAAATCCAATTGAAAATGGGGAAAAATTACACATGAATTGATAACACTGTGACACAAAATTTGATTTTTTTTTTCAAAATTATGGGGTTCTGTCAACGGATTCTGGTAGAAAGGTCTAAAAAAAAATATACGTGTATCGGCGTTTTGCCAGATCTGATCAGATTTTTTTAGGGCGGGTCAAAGTTTCCGCCCCTCGGAACTTTCCTGCAACATATCGGCATGCAAAATTGTGTGTTCCTTACTTCTGACATACAAAATATGTTCAGAAGTTTTATAGAAAAGATTCAGATAAACATTTTTGTGGAACAAATTAACCCTCTAACTGTCACGTATAACCGTAGCAATTACACTGTGCGACACCAAAAAAAATGATGGGGTTCTGCCAACGGATTCTGGTAGAAAGGTCTAAAAAAAATATATATATTTGTTATATATATATTATATATTTCACATATATGTGTTTCGCGTTTTGCCAGATTGATCAGAATTTTTTTTTAGGGCGGGTCAAAGTTTCAGCCCCTCGCAACTTTCCTGCAACATATCGGCATGCAAAATTTTGTGTTCCTTACTTCTGAGGTACAAACTATATTCAGAAGTTTTAAAGGAAAGATACAGATAAACATTACGTCACGTATCTATAACCATAATACGTAATTTGTACGTACGTATAACCATAATTTTAACTTTTTTTTTTGAAAACTCGCAAAAAACTGCTCCAAAATGACGGGGGGCGTGGTCAAAATGTTCTACAAAAATGATCGCCATAAAATTTCACTATACGTGTCCGAACACTCCAAAACGCAAATCTTAGCCCAAGTGGTAGCTAATAAGCAAACACTAACTGCCTTCTAAGGGTTAATAATGAATTTTGTAATTTTGCTGTTTCCATTAAAAATAGTCCACATAATATAATTAATTTTGTCATATTTCAGCTTTTATCTAGCACTTTGGCTAAGATTTGTGTTTTGGAGTGTTCGGACACATATAGTGAAATTTTATGGCGATCATTTTTGTAGAACATTTTGACCACGCCCCCCGTCATTTTAGAGCAGTTTTTTGCGAGTTTTCAAAAAAAAAAGTAAAAATTATGGTTATACGTACGTACAAATTACGTATTATGGTTATAGATTCGTGACGTAATGTTTATCTGAATCTTTCCTATAAAACTTCTGAACATAGTTTGTACCTCAGAAGTAAGGAACACAAAATTTTGCATGCCGATATGTTGCAGGAAAGTTCCGAGGGGCTGAAACTTTGACCCGCCCTAAAAAAAAATTCTGATCAGATCTGGCAAAACGCCGATACACGTATATTTTTTTTAGACCTTTCTACCAGAATCCGTTGGCAGAACCCCATAATTTTTTTTGGTGTCGCACAGTGTAATTAGTACGGTAAATACATACATTTTCTGGTTGAAAATGGCTTTTGTCGTAGACGTCGGTGGTGCAATGGTAGTGCGAGCGGCTCTTGTATATGAGAACGTGACCACAGTACATATTTTTCGACGGTTGTCACCTTGCTTAGTGACGCCGACACTATCTAGTATTTAGCCATGAAAAATATTCTCATAATACCGTTTGGAACCGGTGCAAAACTGTAGGTTCCAATTAGTGAGTGTACAACCAGAAAGCCCGCTGCTCACTGGTTGTGAGAATTTCTTCCCAATCCCTTCATGGAATGTAATGGGAAACGATTTTTTTTTCACTGGCTTTTGTGCGAAATTGTATTTTACTTTTCACTTTGAATTGGTTTACCTTTTTCACGGGCCAACAAAATATTCCTCGGGGTAATTTTTTCGCGACGAGAATTTATGTCTTTATCGAAAATGAGCACTCACGCGAAACTTTTTTCCATTTTTTAATTTCACTTACATATTTTTACTATACTTTGTTTTTTTTCTGAACAAACAATAGATGACATTCGGAAATGCGTCGGCTGATGTAGATGCTTGTTTGTTTTGCATTTTATTTGCAAGTACCAACTCAAAACACCTCCAAAGTTGTCACACGCTGAAAAATCTGTCCTTTTTTGTTGTTTGGGTGCAAACATAACGTGTTTGTAGCTTGTCGCAAATATACTGCACTTGTGCTCAAACACATTGTGTTTGCTATTCAATATAACATGTTTGAGTCACAATGATTAATAGGCCATAGTTTATGTTTTTGATACCCAAATGTGTATATTTTGTTGAAACCCGCTAACAAGGAGACAACAAGGCAGCAAATCTTCAATTCATGAAAATAATACTTGCAAACATGTACATGTTTCCAGCAATATGTTTCTGGGGCCATTATTTTTCAGCATGCAGACATTGCATTTACGAATGTGCTGCGCATTGATGCATTTCCAAACAGGACCAATAAATATCCATTACATCACTTTCTTGTGCGCTCTCTATTATTGCACTCACTTATTCCGAACGTTTTTTTAAATAGCCTTTTCATGACGAATTACTGAATAATGTCGCTAAACGAGATGATCGTCGTCGAAAAAATGTAAGATGACCGGAGCAGGGATCGCACCCACACTTTCTAGTATTAACCACACTCGCACTAACCATTGCACGACCGATGGCATTGCAAGGGCGCTTTGAAAGGCCCGTCACTTGTTGAACTTCCCTCGTAGTTAATTAAAAATCAGCACTGCTCCTGTCATCTACCATTTGTTAATAGACAACTGTAAATTTTTAAGCAAGATGCGTCATTTAGTTTGTATTTGACATTCATTGAAAGCTGGAAATTTCCTGAATAACGACGACAACCAAGGAAAGTCTTGGTAAATACTATGGGGACTCTGCACCATCACTACCAATAGTTGAACAGTGTTTGTACCAGCTCAAGTGACGCCAAACTTCCAGGTCGCCCAAAATCGTCGATAAAATCGATACTGGACGATCGGAGAATGAAAGTGCTTGAGGTGGCTGAGGGTATAGGCTTCTCAACTGGGCGCAAATATTTTGACATGAAAAAATTATCCGAGCGATGGGTGCCGCGATTAGTGACACTCTGCCATAATCGCAACAGTGTGACAATCTATCAAACTGAATACATGCAAACAACACACAGCATTAGCATCAAATACGTGGTTGTTGTACAACAATAGTCTCCACCTGAAAATAAGTATGATGGTATTGATGTAGCGGCAGCTAACAAACAAGCAGGTCGTCGTCGGCAAAGAGTATTGAATAGTATAGAGAACTCATGGAACGAATTGTATGACTCAAAAGCACTGGCGACATCTGGCGAATGATTCAAAACGTATTACTCTCTTTTTGTCATAAGTTGGTCCATTCATAATGTTGATGTGAAACATTGATGCCATTTGAAATATTTATGCTTTTTGTAATGCTTTATCTAATAACATTGTGGAAATGGTGCATTTATATTGAAATATTATATAAAGAGAATAAGACTCATTTACGCTCTTTTACTCAGACTCTCTACATGAGAGCGGAAAAAGAGTGCCATAAGTTATCTATACTATTGATTACTTCATGTCGTCGCTCTGTTTATGATCACAAAACAAAAACAATTATTTCAGTGAGCTAAATATTTATTTTGTTTATTTTAACAATATTACATCTAATGTTAAAGCAGATGTATGAAAAAAGAAAGTGCAAAAGTAAAAGAGCCTTCAGCACAAAAACTATTCTGTTTTATTTTCCAATGTAACATTTACTACACAGAAAAAAAGACGACTGTAAAATTTTATTAAAAAAAGTTGTTACGTGAAGAATCTCGGCATTTTTCATTGATATACTGGCAAATTACTCAAATATTGAAATGAAAATGGATAAATAGTATCAACAAAAAACTTCATAAGAAATACCCCAATATTCAACGAAGTAAATAACTTCAGTTAGAAATAAGTTTGTACAGGCAGTCGGTGGCGTAACGGGCTAGACGCTGCCCGAAACGACGCTGTGTCACAAACATCGAAACGATCTTCCAGTGGATGTGAGTTCGAATGATACCGCGGCTGTTTATATTTTTTTTTTAAATTAACAAAATTTCTAAAAATACTTCGGATCGAAGACAAAACGAAAACTGAGATACAATTTAGATACCAAATTCTTCATCGCCTAAAAACTAAAATATTTTTGATAAATAGCGTACAAATATTGACGTAGATGGGTGAAATGTTGCATCGATTCAAATATGGTAGCTGATATGTGATTTTTTTATCACAGGATTTTCCATTTATATTTTAATTGAATTTTTTCATTGAATTGAAAAATTATTTTTTTCTGTGTAATGTGTTCATAGAAATCTAACAGGTACCGTGTAACAAAAAGGTGTTAACACATCGCCGTGAGTTCAAACACTCATTGATTTTTTATATGGATGCATTCAGTGTCATTCAAATCGATTAGCTTGAAATGGGTAAATCGATCAACAGCGAATATTATTCACAGCTGTTGGACAGATTCGACTCAGGGGGTTTCGATGACACAGCTGATCGACTTCTTAGCTCCAAATTTGATACAGGATAAATTTTCAAAGATTATGAGCGATAGGCGAATTTAAAAAAAAAACTGACATTAAAATAGATTTTATTGTCACTTATGAACTTTAAAAGAATTTTATATGCAATAAATTAGTTTCGATTTGAAGAACACAACTATTTTCTCTAATTTTTATTTGTATTAAGTCCAATTTCTGGCAGAAAACAACTGGCATAATAAAACCGTATCAAAACTTTCGTTAGCCCAGTGACTTTCGACGGAAATTTGTTTGAACTGAAACAGTCATGGATTGATTGTCTTTAGTATTTATCTATAGATTCGACACTGATTTGATGCATTTGGCAAAGAAAAAAGTGTTCTTCCACAATGACAACGCACAGGCCCACATGTGTTCAGGCGCCATGAAAAAAATCCATAAGTGGGAATAGGAACTACACATGATCTGCCATATTCTCCGGACTATTTTTTATTTCCAAACCTGAAGAAATGGCTCAGCGGTAAGAGATTTGGGTCGAATGGTGATTTAATCACTGAAACTATTTTGAGCACCTTGAGAAATCCAATAATTTTGAAAGAATAAAAAAGTTGAAAAAAAACGAAGGACTAAATGTATCGAAGTAAAAGGAAAAAAATAATTACGAAAAAAATATTTTCTATTCAAGAAGAAGTGTCAACCCAATGCCTAGGGGAGAATATTTTCAAAGGATAATGTATTTAAAAAAATTATAAATATTTTCTATTACGACATCGCATTTATTTATACACGGAAGATGGCTTATTGCTTTGAAAATGCATTATTCGGGAATATTAAATTTTTCCCCAATTATTGGGAGTAATATTTTCAATCACAATACTTACTATTCATTTCAAATGCTTTAACTTGTAGAGCCACGATTGTTATTGTGGCATAAAGCCATAATATTTGTTTGCTAAACATTATTTCTTAACACTTGGTTTTATTAAATATTTTCTTATTTTTTAAAATTTTTTTATTTTTAAATATTTTTTTGTTTAAATATTTGATTATTTTTAAAACTTTCCGCCAAATCTCTGTCTACACTTGTTAACACCACTTGCTTTTCACAAAATCAATTCTTCAATATTGAAGAAATTTATATTTGTTTGGATTTTCTTTTAAATATTAACGGTATTTACGCTATTATTATTATTATTATTATTATTATTATTATTATTATATTTTGCCTCTTATGCCGAACCGTACCCGTCGAAAGCTACTAATCGAATGAACATGAACAGAACCTATTGGAGGGCATTACACCAATGACATCCCAAAATCTATACACTCACACCAATGCGCGATGCAGCTATATGAAAGTCCTCCTATAGTTCATCATTATGGTTAACACAACACTCAGTTCAGTCTCAAGTGCTTGATAACCAACTCGAACCTTGCGGTCGTTTGGTGCAAAATATATTGCAGTAGTATGTGTGTGTGTGAGTAGGTAGATCTTTCTTTGAACTCAAACGATTCAATAAAGCTACGAATGTGTTGTTAATGAGATTGTTGATCAAACAATTAAAATAATGATTTAACGTTTTTAAAGATTTTAAAATGTGAATGAAACTTTTTTTTTCACGATAGATAATAGACTTATTGCATCCCCCATCCGGTTAAATTTAATTAAACGAGCATATAACATTTATGTAAGTAACATTATGGGTTAACATTCTGGACAAAAGATGCTACACAACATGTTGGAAGCCTCCCAGTGTTGCCATGAGTTGTAAAAAAATGTGCGAAAAATAAAAAGTGCATTTTGCAAGAATAAAGTGCGACAAATACCGGTATGTGATGGAAATGGATCGAGTCAAAATTGAATACGATTTGATTACACTGTAAGTAGGTGAAAATGACACACCAAAACGCCGAGACACGTCAACCTAATTTTGGATCGCAGAATCCAGTGAATCCCCGTTTTGAATAGTTAGATCGTAATCACGAGATATTTCGGTTTTAAATTTGTAGTAGATTTAATGCGATTTTTGATTTTAGTTGAATGAAAAAACTTTAAAAACTTGTTTAAAATCAATTTGTTTATTATTTATTTGTCAAAATTTATATCTAGAAATAATGGACGTCAATTTTCAAGCGGACATGGAACTATATTTGCTCTTATTTTGATGATTTTATAAATTTTTTTTTTGGATTTATTCAATTTTTACTCTTTGTTTGCAAACGACCAGCAGAAATCAGCAAGCATTGAGTCTATTCTTTTTCCAGCGAAACGGTCTTCGAATGCCATTATAGTTTTATGAAAACTTTCGCCACTTTCGTCTGATTCTGTGGACAATTGTCGTTCGTAAATTTAACTTTTTTTTTTGAAAACTCGCAAAAAACTGCTCCAAAATGACGGGGGGCGTGGTCAAAATGTTCTACAAAAATGATCGCCATAAAATTTCACTATACGTGTCCGAACACTCCAAAACGCAAATCTTAGCCCAAGTGGTAGCTAATAAGCAAACACTAACTGCCTTCTAAGGGTTAATAATGAATTTTGTAATTTTGCTGTTTCCATTAAAAATAGTCCACATAATATAATTAATTTTGTCATATTTCAGCTTTTATCTAGCACTTTGGCTAAGATTTGTGTTTTGGAGTGTTCGGACACATATAGTGAAATTTTATGGCGATCATTTTTGTAGAACATTTTGACCACGCCCCCCGTCATTTTAGAGCAGTTTTTTGCGAGTTTTCAAAAAAAAAAGTAAAAATTATGGTTATACGTACGTACAAATTACGTATTATGGTTATAGATACGTGACGTAATGTTTATCTGAATCTTTCCTATAAAACTTCTGAACATAGTTTGTACCTCAGAAGTAAGGAACACAAAATTTTGCATGCCGATATCTTGCAGGAAAGTTCCGAGGGGCTGAAACTTTGACCCGCCCTAAAAAAAAATTCTGATCAGATCTGGCAAAACGCCGATACACGTATATTTTTTTTAGACCTTTCTACCAGAATCCGTTGGCAGAACCCCATAATTTTTTTTGGTGTCGCACAGTGTAATTAGTACACAGTGTAATTAGTACATTTTCTGGTTGAAAATGGCTTTTGTCGTAGACGTCGGTGGTGCAATGGTAGTGCGAGCGGCTCTTGTATATGAGAACGTGACCACAGTACATATTTTTCGACGGTTGTCACCTTGCTTAGTGACGCCGACACTATCTAGTATTTAGCCATGAAAAATCTTCTCATAATACCGTTTGGAACCGGTTGCAAAACTGTAGGTTCCAATTAGTGAGTGTACAACCAGAAAGCCCGCTGCTCACTGGTTGTGAGAATTTCTTCCCAATCCCTTCATGGAATGTAATGGGAAACAATTTTTTTTTTCACTGGCTTTTGTGCGAAATTGTATTTTACTTTTCACTTTGAATTGGTTTACGTTTTTCTCGGGCCAACAAAATATTCCTCGGGGAAATTTTTTCGCGACGAGAATTTATGTCTTTATCGAAAATGACCATTCAAGTTGTTTATACTATTGATTACTTCATGTCGTCGCTCTGTTTATGATCACAAAACAAAAGCAATTATTGCAGTGAGCTAAATATTTATTTTGTTTATTTTAACAATATTACATCTAATGTTAAAGCAGATGTATGAAAAAAGAAAGTGCAAAAGCAAAAGAGCCTTCAGCACAAAAACTATTGTTTTATTTTCCAATGTAACATTTACTACACAGAAAAAAAGACGACTGTAAAATTTTATTAAAAAAAGTTGTTACGTGAAGAATCTCGGCATTTTTCATTGATATACTGGCAAATTACTCAAATATTGAAATGAAAATCGATAAATAGTACCAACAAAAAACTTCATAAGAAATACCCCAATATTCAACGAAGTAAATAACTTCAGTTAGAAATAAGTTTGTACAGGCAGTCGGTGGCGTAACGGGCTAGACGCTGCCCGAAACGACGCTGTGTCACAAACATCGAAACAATCTTCCAGTGGATGTGAGTTCGAATGATACCGCGGCTGTTTATTTTTTTTTTTTAAATTAACAAAATTTCTAAAAATACTTCGGATCGAAGACAAAACGAAAACTGAGATACAATTTAGATACCAAATTCTTCATCGCCTAAAAACTAAAATATTTTTGATAAATAGCGTACAAATATTGACGTAGATGGGTGAAATGTTGCATCGATTCAAATATGGTAGCTGATATGTGATTTTTTTATCACAGGATTTTCCATTTATATTTTAATTGAATTTTTTCATTGAATTGAAAAATTATTTTTTTCTGTGTAATGTGTTCATAGAAATCTAACAGGTACCGTGTAACAAAAAGGTGTTAACACATCGCCGTGAGTTCAAACACTCATTGATTTTTTATATGGATGCATTCAGTGTCATTCAAATCGATTAGCTTGAAATGGGTAAATCGATCAACAGCGAATATTATTCACAGCTGTTGGACAGATTCGACTCAGGGGGTTTCGATGACACAGCTGATCGACTTCTTAGCTCCAAATTTGATACAGGATAGATTTTCAAAGATTATGAGCGATAGGCGAATTTAAAAAAAAAACTGACATTAAAATAGATTTTATTGTCACTTATGAACTTTAAAAGAATTTTATATGCAATAAATTAGTTTCGATTTGAAGAACACAACTATTTTCTCTAATTTTTATTTGTATTAAGTCCAATTTCTGGCAGAAAACAACTGGCATAATAAAACCGTATCAAAACTTTCGTTAGCCCAGTGACTTTCGACGGAAATTTGTTTGAACTGAAACAGTCATGGATTGATTGTCTTTAGTATTTATCTATAGATTCGACACTGATTTGATGCATTTGGCAAAGAAAAAAGTGTTCTTCCACAATGACAACGCACAGGCCCACATGTGTTCAGGCGCCATGAAAAAAATCCATAAGTGGGAATAGGAACTACACATGATCTGCCATATTCTCCGGACTATTTTTTATTTCCAAACCTGAAGAAATGGCTCAGCGGTAAGAGATTTGGGTCGAATGGTGATTTAATCACTGAAACTATTTTGAGCACCTTGAGAAATCCAATAATTTTGAAAGAATAAAAAAGTTGAAAAAAAACGAAGGACTAAATGTATCGAAGTAAAAGGAAAAAAATAATTACGAAAAAAATATTTTCTATTCAAGAAGAAGTGTCAACCCAATGCCTAGGGGAGAATATTTTCAAAGGATAATGTATTTAAAAAAATTATAAATATTTTCTATTACGACATCGCATTTATTTATACACGGAAGATGGCTTATTGCTTTGAAAATGCATTATTCGGGAATATTAAATTTTTCCCCAATTATTGGGAGTAATATTTTCAATCACAATACTTACTATTCATTTCAAATGCTTTAACTTGTAGAGCCACGATTGTTATTGTGGCATAAAGCCATAATATTTGTTTGCTAAACATTATTTCTTAACACTTGGTTTTATTAAATATTTTCTTATTTTTTAAAATTTTTTTATTTTTAAATATTTTTTTGTTTAAATATTTGATTATTTTTAAAACTTTCCGCCAAATCTCTGTCTACACTTGTTAACACCACTTGCTTTTCACAAAATCAATTCTTCAATATTGAAGAAATTTATATTTGTTTGGATTTTCTTTTAAATATTAACGGTATTTACGCTATTATTATTATTATTATTATTATATTTTGCCTCTTATGCCGAACCGTACCCGTCGAAAGCTACTAATCGAATGAACATGAACAGAACCTATTGGAGGGCATTACACCAATGACATCCCAAAATCTATACACTCACACCAATGCGCGATGCAGCTATATGAAAGTCCTCCTATAGTTCATCATTATGGTTAACACAACACTCAGTTCAGTCTCAAGTGCTTGATAACCAACTCGAACCTTGCGGTCGTTTGGTGCAAAATATATTGCAGTAGTATGTGTGTGTGTGGGTAGGTAGATCCAAGGCTGATCTACTTCAGGTTATAGCAAGCGCACAGCTGATTCATGTTCTGAACAGCTGATGCCAAGGCGAATTGAGCTCGAATTGTCAAACTTATTAGTTTTGTTTACATTCTTATTGGCAAAGTGAAGTTAATTTATAAACTTGTGTTTTTTGAAAGTTTCCCCTTAAAAATGAAAAAAAAAGTATTTAAAGATGGTAAAATGTGCTATTTGCAATAAAAAGTTTGAAAGCGGTACGGGACCGATGTTTCATGCTCCACGCGACGACAACAAACGCTTGTTGTGGGGCAGTCATTGCCGGATGTGTTTGTGCTGTTTCACAACAGAAACAGCACAAGCAAATGAAAAATATGTATGTATATACGTATACGCATGCAATACAAATGTCATATTTTGACATTACCACAAAAGGCGAATTCAAGGCGAATTGCTATTTTTGACAGAACCAGCGCAAAAAGTAAGGCGAATTCTAGTGCTTCCACCTTGTATAAATTCGCCTTGGGTAGATCTTTCTTTGAACTCAAACGATTCAATAAAGCTACGAATGTGTCGTTAATGAGATTGTTGATCAAACAATTAAAATAATGATTTAACGTTTTTAAAGATTTTAAAATTTGAATGAAACTTTTTTTTTCACGATAGATAATAGACTTATTGCATCCCCCATCCGGTTAAATTTAATTAAACGAGCATATAACATTTATGTAAGTAACATTATGGGTTAACATTCTGCACAAAAGATGCTACACAACATGTTGGAAGCCTCCCAGTGTTGCCATAAGTTGTAAAAAAAAGTGCGAAAAATAAAAAGTGCATTTTGCAAGAATAAAGTGCGACAAATACCGGTATGTGATGGAAATGGATCGAGTCAAAATTGAATACGATTTGATTACACTGTAAGTAGGTGAAAATGACACACCAAAACGCCGAGACACGTCAACCTAATTTTGGATCGTAGAATCCAGTGAATCCCCGTTTTGAATAGTTAGATCGTAATCACGAGATATTTCGGTTTTAAATTTGTAGTAGATTTAAGGCGATTTTTGATTTTATTTGAATGAAAAAACTTTAAAAACTTGTTTAAAATCAATTTGTTTATTATTTATTTGTCAAAATTTATATCTAGAAATAATGGACGTCAATTTTCAAGCGGACATGGAACTATATTTGCTCTTATTTTGATGATTTTATAAATTTTTTTTTTGGATTTATTCAATTTTTACTCTTTGTTTGCAAACGACCAGCAGAAATCAGTAAGCATTGAGTCTATTCTTTTTCCAGCGAAACGGTCTTCGAATGCCATTATAGTGTGATGAAAACTTTCGCCACTTACGTCTGCTTCTGTGGACAATTGTCGTTCGTAAAAATCGAAATGTGCATGTAACATGTGGATTTTCAACGACATATTAACGCCAAGTTTGTCGAAAGACTTCATCATGTTGTCAATATAATCACGGTACTGTGGTGAGCGATTTTTGCAAAGAACGTTTTCAATTACCGCTCGAATTGAGTACCATGCGTTTAGTTCAGTTTAATCCAACATTTCAGAAAAACTCGTATCCCTTAAAAGTTTCCGTATATCTGGACCGTTAACTACACCTGATAAAAAAAAAAAATTGATATAAAACATATATCGCAGTCACACACTTTTAGTTACACAAAATTGCCCTATTTTAATTTTTCAATTGATAATTTTGGAAAAGCGTTGTTTTTCTTTACAACTCCCAGCTTGATATGAAGATCCGGAAGCATTACTTTCTGAAGGGGGATCAATGGTGGACGAATTACATTAAATTCGCCAACAACTGGCGAATCGCGTTTTGGCCAATCTCGTTTTTCGTACTGGTTGCATTTTGCACGGCTGTCCCATTTACAAAAAATACACGTGTACTTTGTATAGCCAGTTTGCATTCCAGCTAATATTGCAACAACCTTACTGGTTTAACGCTGCTGTTTTCAAATAGCAAGACTACTTTTAAGCTTCTGGTTGAAGAGTCTATGAAAAGACGCCATAAAGATGGATTATAGTTGCAGATTCCCATTTCATTCATTAAACCGGGAATATCTTGACAATATGCATTAGCTGCGTCCTCGGAAAGCATGAAATAAGGCATATATGGTTCCTGCCGGTATTTGTAAGATGTAACTTTCACACCTGGTGCCAGCACGTTGACGCTTCTTAGTTCCGAAGCCAAAGTCATTGCATTATTTTGAGATAGCTTCAGATTTCGAACGATTCTATCTAAATGTTCCGGCGAAAATAATGATGGTTATTGTATAACTGGCTGAAGGTAATCAGAATCAGCATGATGTAATGATGTTGCTGAAGTTTGTGATTGTACTTCATAGGACGCAGTATCATATTGGTATGTCGATGGATGTACTGGGACGGGTAATTCATCACTGTGTGGAACTGGTACGTCAGCATTTGGCACACCTTTGTATATAAAACCTGATCGTTCTATAAGAATAAATTACACTATGCGACAGTCAAAATCGGGATGGGATGAAACCAACGGGAAATGTTATATCGGTCAAAAACAAGTTATACGTGGCCCGGCGTTAAATTTGTTTGAGCAAAATCGGACTAGTGGTTCTCGAGTTATGTAAAGACCACCAAAGGTGACAATTTCCCCTATATGATAGTTACTAACTTCAAATCGATATAACTCGATTCCTAGACGTGACCCAGCGAAACGCCGGGACACGTATAACTTCTTCTTTACCGATATAACTTTCCCCGGTAGTTTGAACCCTTCCCGATCACTGACCCCTACCATTTGTCTCACAGTGTTATTGTGTATTCCATATATAGTCTATCTACGTGAACTTACTGTTTCGATTGAGACCATTTACATCGTTCTTGCACGCGTAGCAATTTTCTGTATCATGTGTTAACATCTATAGCAGCGGGTAGGGACTAATCTATCAAAGTGAACACTTTGATATATATGTTGTAGCATCTGTCGTCGGTGGTGCAATGGTTAGTGTGCGCGGCTCTTGTACATGAGATCCTGGGTTCGAACCCGGCTCTGACCACCTTCAAAAAAAATTTCTTTCGGCGGCGGTCACCTCGCATAGTGACGGCGACACTATCGAGTATCTAGCCATGAAAAAGCTTCTCAAATTACCGTTCGGAATCGGTGTAAATCTGTAGGTCCCAATCAGTGAGTGAGAACTGGAAAGCGCACAGCTCAGTGATTGTGGGAAGTTCTCCCCAGTCCCTTTATGGGATGTAATGGGAAACCATTTATTTTATCTGTTTGTAATAGGGATGTCAATCCCAAAACCCCGAATCCCAAAATTATTATAATTATTATGGCCCCAAATTGTAAGAGGTAAACTAATTCTGCTTCCAAATAGATATCTATTATTTCAACGGTTACATTTTGTCGAAAAAAAAATATATAAATTGATTTAACAAGAGCTTCTGCAGGTTTTTCCCTCAAATAGAATCAAAAATCACCTTATATCTACTACAAATTTAAAATCGAAATATCTCGTTATTTTGAGCTAACATTTTAAAACGGAGTATACCATTGGATTCTATGACCCAAAAATTAGTTGGGGTGTCTCGTTGTTTTTGTGTGTCATTTCAAAACTTCAAATTTTACTTACAGTGTTATTTGATGAATTTTATAGACATAATTCTAAATATATATAATGTCATAAAAATGGGAATAAATTAATTGATTTCTATTATTTGCAAAAATAAACATCATTATTATGTAAAATCGTATTCGATTTAAATCGATCGATTTCCATCACATACCGGATTAAATATTCATATCTCCTAAATTGTCTACGAGGGCAGTTTAACAACTCCGTGACTTTTTGAATAAAATAAATTTTTACGCCAATAAACGTTTTACTTCTCAACACAGTCTCCTTTTACCTTGATACATTTAGTCCATAGTGTTTCCTATTTTGTTTAATTCTTCCATATAAATAGGTTTTCTCAAGGTCCTCAAAATAAGCGCTTGTTAAAGTGATGAACTCTTCAATCGACCCAAATCTCTTACCGCCGAGCCATTTCTTCAGATTTGGAAATAGAAAGTAGTCACTGGGGGCTAAATCCGGAGAATATAGCGGATGAGGTAGAATTTCGTAGCCCAATCTATGGATTTTTGCCAAGACGACTTTTCCTTTTTTTGCGCCGGTGCCTTGTGATGGTGGAAGAGCAATTTTTCTTCGCCAAATGCGGTCCCTCTTGGTTTAAATTAATCTCCAATTTGTCCAACATCGATCCGATGATCATTTTACCCATTTCAATGTAATTGCTGTGTATGACACCTCATGCATCACAAAAAACTGTTGCCATGGCCTTGTCGGCCGACAGAACCACATTGGTCTTCATTGGTAGACGTTCAACCGGAGAAGTCCACTGCTTTGATTGTTCCTCGGTCTTTGGTGTCAGGGGGTCCGTTGAAACAGTTATTCGACCTCCTAGCCGCAAATTTGATACAGGATAGAATGTGAAGGAGAATGAGAATGAGCGATAGCGAAATAGAGAAAACGGACTTTAAATTTGATTTTGGAACGAAGTTCCTTATAGCACGTTCCGGGATGGGGGCTAAATGAAGAAAAATTCAACCACTTTTTTTTAACACTATTATGCTACAACCCAGTATTATCAACTATATTGGGTACTTTTGCTTTGGTTTGTGTCTAGACTAAGATATGTTGGGAAATTTCTTGTTTTACGGGAAGTTTTATAGGTAGAGCCTGTAACCAATATTTAGAATATATAGTAGTTTTGAACCCAATAAAAAGTAAATTTAGAAAAGCCAAAGTAAGAAGTTTATAAAAAGACAACTTTTTTTAAATAAGTGCCTTTTCTTAAAAACAGTACATTTTCTCAAAAAAATAGTACCTTACCTTAAAGAAGTAAAAAAAAAATAAATGGTTTCCCATTACATCCCTTGAAGGGACTGGGGAGAACTTCTCACAATCACTGAGCTGTGCGCTTTCCAGTTTTCACTCACTGATTGGGACCTACAGTTTTACACCGATTCCGAACGGTAATTTGAAAAGCTTTTTCATGGCTAGATACTCGATAGTGTCGCCGTCACTATGCGAGGTGACCGCCGCCGAAAGAAAATTTGAAGGTGGTCAGAGCCGGGTTCGAACCCAGGATCTCATGTACAAGAGCCGCGCACACTAACCATTGCACCACCGACGGCCTTAAAGAAGTACCTTTGCTTAAAGAAGTAAATTTTTATACAAATAGTACCTTTTCTTAAAAAGGTAAGTTTTTTTTTTAAAAAGTACATTTTCTTAAAAAAGTACATTTTCTTACAACAAATTCCCATTTCTTAAAAACAAAATTTTCTTCGAAAAAAATACATTCTCTTAAAAAACTACCTTTTCATACCTATTCATATTCTTAAACAAAGTACCTTTTCTTAAAATATACCTGATCTTAAAGAAGTACCTTTGCTTAAAAAACGTACATATTCTTACAAAAAGTACCTTATCGTAAAAAACTACATTTTCTTTAAAGAGTATCTTTTTTGTGAAACAAAATAACTTTTCTTGAGATAAGTACTTACCTTAAAAATTTACCTATTCTTGAAAAAAGGACCATTTCTTAAAAAAACCTTTTCCCAAAAAAAAAAATAAATTTTTTTACAAAAATTCCTTTTCCAAAACCTCTTCTTAAAAATACACTCTGACGTTTCCCTTCACACTCTTCGTGGTGCGATCGGTGTGATAGGAGCTGGTCCGCTTACACTAGATGGAGTTACACGAACTGTTGACTTAAGTTTGTCATGTCGTTTTGGTTGAGAAACGTGAGATTTAAACGTATTTTGGATTTTTTTTCTTATCTTTTATTGTTAGTATACATTTTTGTTGTATCTAACACAATAATTATAACACCCAAAACGAAATGCCGTGGGTGTTTTTTTTTTGTTGGTTGGTTTGAACCATTGCATCTATCTGGTATTATTAAAGAAATTCTTTCCAACATCCAACGTTCATATCACACCAGGCCAAATGTAATAAATTGGCTGGGCAAAAGATTTTGTCTATATCGTATTACTCTATGGTTTTGATTTTAACTAACACAACAATTTTCTTTTATTTTTATTTGTATTACGTCCAAATTCTGACATTAATGACATTAATTTGATGGAACTGAAACACTCATTCACACTCTTTATATATTACTCTATGTCTGGAGTGATGTAATGTCTCCATGTTTTGTCCACGGTTACAAAATGGCGCAAAAACTACTTCGGATTGCGGTTGAACATCTCCAAACACTTCTTTGAAGTGGTCACACGGTTGCGCTTATATTCGAGTGTGAGTAATCGCGGCACCCATCGCCCGAATACCGTTCTCATGTCAAAAAAAAAAAAAATGGTGTCCCTTACCATCCCATGAAGGGATTGGGGAGAGCTTCTCACAATCAGTGAGATGTGCGCTTTCTAAGTTTACACTCACTGATTGGGACCTACAGTTTTACACCGATTCCGAACGGTATTTTGAGAAGCTTTTTTCATGGCTAAGTACTCCCATAGTGTCGCCATCACTAAGCGAGGTGACCGTCGTAGAAAGAAATGTAAGGTGTTCTGAGCAGGGATCGAACCCACGTTCTCATGTACAATAGCCGCGCACACTAGCCATTGCGCCACCGACGGAAAATATTCATGTAAAATATGATACAATCGTTCACGTAAGATGCCTACACCCTCAGCCAACTCACACACTTTCGTTCTCCGATCGTTTAACGTCATTCCATGGATTTTATCGACGATTTCTGGCGTGACGACCATTTTGGGGGGACCTGAACTTTCGGTGACACTTGGGCTGGTACGACCACAACGGAAATTAGTAAACCACTTTTCAACCATTCAAATAGATGGTGTATAGTGCCCATAGTATTTATCAAGCATTTCCATGGTTTCGGTGATGGTTAATCTTTGATTATAAAATTAGTATTGAATTAAAAAAAATCAGAAAACAATTTTAAACTTGTCCTGTTTTCTCTTCATTTTAGTGAACCTATGCCTTCTTATTAGACTTGGGTCGAACTCGTTCACTAGTTCTCGATCTCGTTCATTTAGGGTGACCGGACATACAAATAAATAGTTCCCCGTTACAGTCCATGAAGGTCCTGGGGAGATATTTTATATCTAGAAAGCACACATTTTTACACCGGTTCCGCACGTTATTTTGAGAAGCTTTTTATGGCTTAATAGTCGATAGCGTCGCCGCCACTAAGCGAGGTGACCGCCGTCTAGAGAACTGTACAAGACCCCCGCACACGACTATTGCACCACCGACGGACACGCCTGCAAATACCATTATTCTCTTAAACTCCATACAGGGTGAGAGAAATTCCGTTTTTTGTGTCTCCTGAAAAAGTTTAAAAAGTCAATATGAGCTCTTTTCGAATTTAATGATTCAATTGCAGTCTCAGAATTGACTATGTTAACCGCAGTTACGATAGCGATCCTACAAGTTGAAATTTGAGATCAGCTCGCCAGCCAGGAACCGACAGGTTAAACTTTGGCTTCCGGCCGGCTCGCTAACTGGCTTGAAAACCATGCGTTCAATTGGGGAAATAACCTAATCTAATAAATTATGAAAATAGTCTTGTATTAGTCAACACTTTTTAAAATACTAGTTTTTTACCCATATATTGTTTATGAACCAATTTTTGTCTTTGTCTTAAACTATGACACACCACTTTAGTGAGTTACAAAGATCGTAATTTTGATATGATACGTGTTTATCATATTAATGCACAGAGCAGCTTAAGAAATAAAATAGATGAATTTCGTTTTACATTTGATGAATCTGATGTAGATGTTATATGTGTCACTGGGACGTGGTTCAATAAAAATCTGTTTTAGATGCAATTGTCTGTTTAGATGGGGGTTAAAATGTTCCGTTGCGATAGGGAAGCCCGTGGCGGTGGTATTGCTCTATATACATATGTAAGTTAAGAAGGAATTGTGTAGTAAAATTATTTGTAAATCAGATAAAGAGGATACACTTGAGCACTTGTTTGCGGAAGTTCTGTCGCGTAGAAATAAATGTCAGTAGGTTGTGGATATTCACCTAATCGCAGGATAAATACAAATAATTTTCAAAGTTGAATAAACAATGTTACCATAAATTATGAGTATTGTAATTCCTTGTGGAAATCTGATGTGCGGTGTATTGGACTGTATCCGACAAATACTACGGAACCAACACGTGTTTCATCCACGATAAATTCTCTACTTGATATCTTTTTTGTCACTGACCACACAGAATGTAATAAGTCTGATTTATTTGCAGTTAAACCATTGTTTGATCACAAACAGAAAATTGAACAATATATTTTTGTTGAGTCAAAAAAATATTTTTTCAAAACACTGGGCATAAGAACCAAGTTATATTTCGGGTCCAGCAATAAAAAACACAATCATTTGTCATTGGAAATGGGTTTATTGGTTTTCAAAATACCGCTGAAACCAATTTTCGAAGCTCTTTTTGAACGCTGCTTCGGGCGTCGAAAAACGTTGACCACGCAGTAAAAAGAAGTCAAATCAGGGCAGTACGGCGGATGGCCCATAAATTCGATATGTTGAGTGCTCAAATTGCCCATTGTTTCAGCTGATGTGTGAGAGCTCGCATTGTCCTGATGCAAAATTATCCGTCTTCTCTTGTTGTTTTTCCTTATTTCTTGTAACACTGTTGGCAAACAGATGGTGGTATACCACTCAGAATTGACCGCCCTACGTTCCACTGAAGGTACTGTGGCCACATGAACGGTTATACCAAAAACACGGGGATTTTGTTTTGTTTCGGCCTTATATGCATAGATCCATGATTCGTCACCTGTGATGATGTGTTATACACTGCATTTGAGTTACCGCGGTTGTATTTTTTCAACATTTCTTTGTTCCAATAGACACGAGCCTTTTTTTGACCATTCGTCAAATTATGTGGGATCCAACGAGAACAAATCTTTTTCACGGCCAAATGAACATGCAATAGACACGAGCCTTGTTATACTAAACTCCTTCGCTAGCTTGTTGTAGGCAGCATCTTTTTTGGTGTGGTCATGATACTTGCTGGATTTAACTTGCCATACATACATATGTAAGGTTCATATTATCGGTGCAAAATCAATCAAGAATTTAATTGGGAACGCGAATTTGTTAATTAAAATCGAGTTTGATAGTTTTTTCATTGACAACTAGAGAAAAACTAATGATAGCCCGACTTTTTCGTAGTGTAAGGGCAAGTACAAAAGCCGAACAAACTTGTTGCCCGCCATGCAGGTCTGCCAGTCGAAAATTGACTTATGCAAAACTTTATTTGCTGCGTCGTTTTATTAAAATCTATGTTTCTGAATATGTTTCAAACCCCAATTTTCGAACGATAAATGTTAACCGGTATCTGTATTAATCAGTGAGTGTAAAACTAGAAAGCGCACAGCTCACTGGTTGTGAGAAGCTCTCCCAGATCTCTTCATGGGATGTAATGGGAAACCATTTTTTTTTATCTGCACAGGCTTTGTCAGGATGTATATGTGAAATAAATTTTTTTTTGTAAGATCTAATGATTGCCCAATAGTCTGGCATTGCCTAATTTTATAGTAACATCGCAATTACACAAACCCAGATTAGCTCGTTTCGATCATGGTACAATAATATCTTCATGGTAATAGCAGCGCGCGTTGTTGTTGTTGTAGGCAGCAACAACAGGCATTTTGTTTTTGTTCTATTCGCTTCAGCTGTCAATCTCTACACAGATACATGCCAACAACACAAGAATGCAAAAGAGTACAACAACAAAATACATGTTAGTGTGACAGCCAAAGCGAAGAACCTCATGAAAAAAATTAAAACAGCTGTTCTTACGACTTTACCATGAACATATTATTGTACCATGGTTTCGATAATTACCCCAAAATACTGTCGCCATTAGACCGCAGTTTGTCGCGACCAAGTTAGCGATAACCTTGTTCTCTAATTTTTGACATTTAAACTGCAATTACACCTAACAAGATTATCGCTTTTTGGAATTTTAAATGTCAAAGTTCATAAGGAAAAAATGTCGATAATCTCGAAAATACGATAATCTTGTAGGTGTAAATGCCACCATGCTGCCATAAAATTTGAGATTAAATTTACATTTCCGATGGCAACTCCATTGTTACACAAACTCTGCGCCGAAACAAAATCATCGAAGACGGCGGCACAACAGACAAATTAAGTTGGCGGCTATTGGTTTTGCCGGTTTTGTTAAAATTTAGAATGTTTTCATACTAACTGAAACGTTAAAATTTGAACAATGGGTCAAATCGGGTCAGTCGGTAAAATCGGCTCAAATTTTAATCCAATAAGAGCCAATTATATCAGCGACTGCATGAGCTTCCAAAAATTTTTGGTGGCGGCGACGCGTTGGAAAATTTTCGAACGGCTTCTGTTTTACAAACAGTTGATTTTTGGTGTATGTGTTGATTATGGTTGCATTTTTTTAATAACTAACAGTGTTGTATCATAATGTATACCAGTTTAAAATGAGGTTAAAAATTAAACTTCAGTTTCTACAGATTAAAATTGCATGAATAATCTTCTGAGTTATTGTGGGTTAACGGAGTTAACCTTCGAAATGCGCTAATCTTGTTCGGAGTAAATGCCGTATTGTACGTATATTATACACTCATTAAATTTTAATCTGTGAAAACTGAAGATTATTTTTTAACCCCATTTTTATATGTGATACAATTTAATGCAACACTGTAAAATAACAAAAAATGCAACGCAGTTTGGACGGAAAGAAGCGATAGATTAATTCGCAGTTAAAGCTAATACGCGGTTAAAGCAAAAACATACTGGGAATTCAGAATCCCGAAGTTAGCATCACTATTCTGTATTTTACATGAAAACTGTATCACATTTTTGCTTGTGAGAATCTACAAAACAAGGCAAATAAAAACCCAGCTTAGTGGTGTGTTATCTCTTACCGTTACAAAGATATTTGGAACCACTTTTTATATATGCTAGATATTCTTATATGGGGGTATTATTATTTACGGTGGGAAAAGTGTTAACACATGGATGAGCCATATTAGGACCATAGGTATCCTTGGAACATATTACTAACTTACTTACTTATCCGGTCTCGGACAACCCCGGGAGGTCAGGGACCTTACAAAACGAAGATAACATATTTCGCCAACCAGTTCGATCTTTTGCTTTATCTCTCCAGCGGAGTCTTGGTCTTCCTATTTTTCGTCTTCCTTCGAGTTCGGTTGGAAAATATTAGTGTTAGAAATTTTTAAGATATCTGAACCATATCCGTATTTCTGTCTGCCTGACTGGCTAGCTTGTCAACATAACTGCCGTGAATATTTACCGATCACATTACAATTTAGACAGTTATTAGTTTAGCAAAAACTTTCTTTAGAATTGAAAATGACCACGGCCCTTCTAGTACCTCCGATACAAATCGACAGATTTAATATAAAACATTGTTTCTTTGAAATACTTTTTACTGAGATATGTGATTAACCTCAACTCAGATGTTGGTAAATATTCTGTAAAATATTAGTTAACTATAGAAAATGGGCGATTTTTCTAGCCGATTTTGCCAAACCAATTTTGAGTGGCCGGCTGATTGGTCGACACGATAACTCACGTAACACCCAATCGATCTGAATGAAATTTATTATTAGCCAACATATCGAGCTCTGTACACGAAATGATCGTCAATTTCAAACCTGAATATACCGGAAACTATTATGATTTCAACTTTTAATTTCAGTCCGACAATGAGTCATGAGATTTGCACTCTTTTACATCAAAAAGTTAATTTCGTAATACAAATTTGTCACATACGATCATTTCACGCAGTAGGGTTTCTATCGTCACACAACACCCTGCATTGGAAAATTTGTATTATTTGTCATCTTCTGTCCTCAAATTGCTTATTCATGATGAGAGAATTGTAAGGTAGTTCTAAGTATTACCTGATGGACAACTCGTCGTCGCTTTCATGACTAACCGATGCAGCAGACACTTTTGAAAAATTGAGTTAATGATGCCATTTGACTTCGCTACTCATTCTAAATATTGTGTACAAATTTTTGCAGCTGTTGTAGCAGAAATCAAAAACGATGTACAAGTAGACAGTCAAAATTTCTCTTCACTCAAATGCCAAAAAACAAAACGAGTGAAACCCAAGTACTTCTCTACTCTCTCTCTTACTCTCTTTATTGAATATTTCAATACACGAGCAGCTTTTTGATAGTGTTATTGTATATAACTATACAAATTCCAACCATGTTGAAGTAAAATTACATAAACTATACAAAAAGTATGAAATGATCAAGATATGACGCGAGAAATAAATGCGTTTGAGTGAAATCCTCGTACTTTTTGGTTCTCTTTTACCAGGGTTGCCAAGTTGCGCACATCTTCTGGTCGTCTAATTATCATAAAGCAACTATGGTATAGAGAGGAAAATTTACTCATGGAGTGGAATGCCAACAAAGAAAACGAGTGAAGAGCGTCGTTTGTCTGCTCTCTCTCTCTTACTCTCTTCGTAGAATATTTCAATACACGAGCAGTTTTCTGATGATGTTATTGTATCTAACTATAGAAATTCCAACCATAGTTAAATAAAATTACATAAAGTATGTAAAAAGTATGAAATAATCAAGTTATGACGCGTGAAAGAAATGCGATTGAGTGAATCGCGTCGACTTTTTTGGTTCTCTTCTACTAGGGTTGCCAAATTGCGGTGGTTTCTTCTTCCCTACATGTACATCCTTTTTGCAGAAATTGCTACAAAATTTTCGACATATCTGACAAAATACTAAAAATAAGACGGTTGCCATTCACATTCTGGCCAGGTGCAGTTTGGCAACACCATTGGAAAGTGTTTCCATTTTCAAAGAGTATGGAATTTTAAATAGAGAAGAAAATTTTCTAATGGAGTGGAACGCCAACAAAGAAACAAAAGAGAGAGAAATGCGTTTGACTGAATCGCGTCGAGTTCACCGAGTAATATTATTAAGAGTGTGCACTAGTTGCTTTTTATACTAACGAGTTCCGAGACCTACGAGGAAAACATATAGAGAATGAGAGTAATCTTTAATTTTAACATTTTGCCTTTTAAATTGGGATCTACTTTAACCGATTTAATTGACAAAATTTACTCCCAGTTGATGAGTTTTGTACTTTTGGCTTGACACGCAGCTGCAAACGTATGAAAATCGCACAACGCAACCCAGTCACCTATCACCGTTTCTTCTTTGAAACCATCTTCTCTATTTGTTCTCCACGTCGTTACTTTATCAGCTGTTTCATCGGTACCCCTTGGATATATCGAGATTTTCATGAGTTTAGTACACTTCTTTATTTATGACTGCAGTTTAACATTTAAAAATCAATTTTTCAAATAGGTTCATGGCTTTCTGTTGTCAGCTTTAATTTTGTTATCAACTTCTAATTTACCCAAGTCTTACGAACGGAAATATGGGCATTTTCACAGAAAGTGCCACCCTATTTCATATTACGTCATCCTCGTTAATTGCTTATATTTTAGGAGTTGTTGGTAGTTTGATTGTTTTCTATTCTTTTACTAAAAACATAGAAAAGTGAATCGGTGAAATTGCAATTTCGCGGATCTGTCCGTAAACACATAAAAATCGAATCAGTGAAATTCTGATTTGGCGGATCCGTTTCGAGTTCGTAAAAACATAAAAAGAGAATCAGTGAAATATTTAATGTCGTAGGTGCATATCTGAGTTGATAAAACACAAAAACGTAAAAAAATACTAAAGCGATTTAAAATTAGGTGACGACTTTTTTTATTTGCAAACATTTATATATAATTAAGTGAAAAACTTCCGTGGATTAGAGGCAGAAAATATACTCCATTACCTATTTTAATTTTAATCCGCAAACATGTATAAAAGTGGATCCGTCTCGAATTCAAGTTATTTTAATCAGGGTTTTTAATGTCCTTTTCCCAAGAAAATTAAAAAATAAGGTACTAAGAAAATTTGTAGTGAAGTAAATGGGCTGGCAGTGGACATTTAAATTGTCAAAAAGAAATTGTAACTCTAAAATTGTCCTTGGACGCTAGAGAGTAGATAAACCTAGAAAGAACTGATATTTGCATAACAAACGGGTTTTTCAATAAGAGTGCTACAAAAGTTTTTTTAAATAAAACAAAACCGGTTTTAGATACCAATGAAATTCTTTATTGCTGTGAAAGTACGTTCGATGCCATTATGTGTGGAACTCGATTTCTTTTGCATAGCCACCACGGGCGCGCTTGCAGAAGTCCAGACGCGACGCTAAATCGGCCGATACTGCTGCAATTTCACGTTCGAGATTCGTACGAAGTTCATCAATCGTCGCTGGCTTGTTGGCATAGACCATAGACTTGACGTAGCCCCACAGGAAATAATCTAACGGCGTCAAATCGCACGACCGAGGCGGCCAATCGACTGGGCCATTTCGTGAGATAACACGTTCACCAAACTTGGTTTCCAATAAATTGATTGTGGTATTCGCTGTGTGGCTTGTGGCGCCGTCTGTTGGAACCACATGTCCTCCAAGTCCATATTATCCAATTGGGGCCAAAAATATTCGGTTATCATTGAACGGTAGCGATTCGCATTCACAGTAATGTGCCGGTCTTGATCATCACGGGAGAAGTACGGCCCAATGACGCCGCCGGCCCATAAACCGCACCAAACCGTAATTTTTTCGGGATGCAATGATGACTCATGGATTACGTGTGGATTGCTGTCTGACCAATAACGCATATTTTGCTTATTGACGAAGCCATTCAGCCAGAAATGAGCCTCATCGCTGAAGATGATTTCCGATGAAAATCCGAATCGTAGCGCTCTTAAAGTTGAGGCCACTGACTCCAAATTTCGGTAGTAAATTTTAATAGTTTCGACTCGTCGTTGGCTCGTATATCTTTCCATGATGAAATGGCAAACCTTACTGAAGAGAAATGTCAAAAGAGCGGGAAAAAATATGGCGTCGTTTGCTGTCCTTATCGATTTACTTTTGTAGCGTCTCTGTTGAAAAACCCTATTATGGGCAATAAATGAATTTAAAGCTAAAAAAAAATTCATTTTATTTAAAAAAACAAACTCAAAACGGAATCGAATATGAAGTCCGATGCGAAAAAGTAGAAAAAATCGGTCCGCTTTTTGGAGATTCGTTATGTTTCTGTAAAGCATGTCCGTTTCGGACAAAATGTACGAAGTAATGGGTCCGTGTCGTTATCGTAACGGATTCATACGACACACTGGGTTTCACTTCCACTAACAGACGAATGTCAGCACAGGAATGTTAGTTGCAAATCAAAAAAATCTTTCTAGAAATATTTAAAAAAATAAAGCCCCGTATTCAGTTCTTGCGACATTTTGCCTTTTATCTCTAAACGGGAATTTTTGGTGCAGAGAGTTACCACCTATCATTGATTTACCTTGCAAAAATTGCATTAATAATTCCTCTTTGGGCTCGTTTTTATTATTTTACTTTACTTCTGGCCCCAAACTCTTATTGAACAATAGTTTTCGTAAGAAATAACTTTGACGTAACAACCCTGTAATTCGCAAAGAGCTGAGTACCAAGTAAATAACAAAAAATGATTAAAAAAAAAAAGTCCAAAAATGTGCTATTTTTTTGGTTCACTTGAATAAAGGCTCGTTATTTTTTTTATTATTTTTAAAGTAAGCGTTAATTGTTTGTAGGGAGCATTTGTTTATTACAATTTATTACATCTTAATCATTTTGCGTGTCAAAATGGCAAAACAAAAAATTTTAAATCTATCGGAAAAAACTAAAATCGATGTTTACCCTTCTGAAGGATATTCTAACCACGCAATAGCTAAACAAAATTGGGCGGAGCCCAACAGTTGTCGACAATTACATCAAGGACCCCGAGGGGTGTGGAAAAAATTTTAAAGGAAGGGTTGCATTGTCTTTATCTACGTGTGAGAAAAGAAAAATCATCAGAATTGCTTCGAATTCTGCTTTATCCTTGTCAAAAATAAGAGCTTAAGCGAGCAAGTCATCAGTACGCAGAATAATTCAGAGCTGTGAGTATCTGAAATATATGAAATTACAAAAAAGGCTCCTCGTAAGGAAAAGCGGCTTCAATTCGCAAGAGACTACTTGGTATGGGATGTGCAGCCAAGAGGTCATGTAAATGACTGGAGAACCGTTGTATTTGATGAGAAGAAGTTTAATTTGGATGAGAAGAAGTTTAATTTGGATCGGCCTGATAGCTACAACTATTATTTCCATAATCTGCGCAAAGAAAAACGTTTTTTGAACCGACATCACAGCCGAGAGGGCGGCGTTATGGTGAGGGGTGCTATTACGTACTATGGCACCATTGACCTTGATTGCAAAGCGCAAAAATGACTGGTGCAAGCTATAAAACGTTATTGAAATCGGCTTTTCCGAAGTTCAGTGAACTATCTGGTCCCATATCGTGGATTTTGCAACAGGATAATGCCCCTATACACAACGCCAGAGTAGTAAAGGAGTTCATTGCAAGCCAAAATTTTAATATTCTTGACTGGCCACCCTATTCGCCAGATCTAAACATTATCGAAAATGTCTGGGGTTGGTTATCTCGTAAGGTCTATGAAGGAGGTAGACAATTTGATGACAAGCTAATTCAGACCATTAAGGATACTTGGAATCAAATTTTGTTGGATTACATACTTTATCTTTATCTCTCAATGAAAACCCGTATATTTGAAGTTATTAAAAACAAAGGGGGTTGTACCCATTACTAGTAGTTCTTAAACAAAGTAAAATAAATTTAAAAAAAAAAAACAAGAAACTGATTAAAATTAATTAAAGTTCCTTTATTCAAGTGAACCAAAAAAATAGCACACTTTTGGAGTTTTTTTAAAAATTGCTCAAAAAAAGTTCTTTAGTTAAGAAACCACTATTGTCATGATATCTCAAGGTGTCTAGCTTCCATTTCCATTTTAAAATTCTGCAATCGGTTACAAATTGCAAGAGATACAGGCTGCTGAATATGGAATTGTTAGTGCCTTTAAATAAGTGAACCCGAGTGTATAAAGAATTTATAGTCAAAAACTATGTTTTTTAAGGGTTGGTTTTTTATATTTTTCGACTTTGTCACCAGTGAAATTCACTACGTCTGTTATCCTCGAATTTCAGTCATAAACGTCATACACAATACCAAAATTGTAATAGATCTACGGCAGTCAAATTTGGACTTCGGTAATGCCGTATTTAAAAAACACGACAAACATTTCGGCATGACTACGACATGCATAATAAGGGTGAATATATAACACTTAGTATAAAGAATTATGTTTAAATAAAGGACTATATATATATAAAGAACCCTTAATAACCATAAAACCACTGACTAATATGCCCACATTTCCACATCTATTTTAAGCCACTTAGCTGGATTGATACGCTTGTGCCAAGCACGTGCTCGCATCGATTTCTCCTGTGAAGTTACAAAAGTTCATGTCCGTGATGTCATCTGTATCGTCAAACACAGTAATGAGGATATGGCTTTGGGCGATTATATTGATATAAATCCAGCAACCGCTTCAACCAGCCAACGACTTGGTGGAGGCAGTCAAGGAAATGTACGTAAATTTATACAAATGTTACAGATGCGATCGAGTGCTTTATCCAGACGTATTTTTGAATTTGATGAATTGAAAGATATGGCTCGAAGAGTGGGTATCTCATGTGGTGTCACTAATATAATTGACGTTGTGAACTTGCAGGGTATGTTATTGAAAAAAGGTCCAAATATGTATGAAGTTATGTTGGATTGAAATATGTTTCAGTTATTTAATATTTGGTTGAGTATTTATAAGTTAATATATAACTTAAAATGAGTAAAGATGTATATAATTTGTTGAAATGCGTCTAAATTTTGTTATATCTGTCATTAACATATAAGAATTTTATTAACTCGGTGATGAATAAGATGTAAATAGAAACTTGGAGTGAATTTTTAAACTGACGCGATTACTGCGGGTTTCATCATTAGAATATGATAATCGGCCTTGTTCTGTATACAGAATCCAGACAAACATAAAACGTTTCAACAATTAAGGTCATATTATCAATGAATCATATAAACTTATTACAATATTTGGAATATTCTGTAAAACAATTCAGAAAAAAATATCAGTTTTGTATTAAAATGCAAATGCCTAAAATAAAAAATAAATAAATGGTTTCCCATTACATCCCATGAAGGGACCGAGGAGAACTTCGGCCGTCGGTGGTGCAATGGTTAGTGTGAGCGGCTCTTGGACATGAGATCCTGGGTTCGAACCCTGCTCTGACCACCTTCAAATTTCTTTCGGCGGCGGTCGCCTCGCATAGTGACGGCGACACTATCGAGTATATAGCCATGAAAAAGCTTCTCAAAATACCGTTCGGAATCGGTGTAAAACTGTAGGTCCCAATCAGTGAGTGAAAACTGGAAAGCGCACAGCTCGTTGATTGTGAGAAGTTCTCCCCGCTCCAAGAATGCAAATGCCTTGTGATTTTAAAAACAAACAATTCCGAACAAAAATATTTCATGTTTTAAGAACATTCAAATTGTAGATTTTTTATTCTGAAAGAAAATTCTGGTTCAAAATGATTGTGTATACAGAACAGGGCCGAATGTGTAACAATTGCAAGAAATATATATGTTTAGAATTGAACAATTCTATTAGAATTTCTGAAACCCCACTTGTTTCTAGGGGTTTATATACATATATCAGAAATAACAATACAGAACACTTACGAGGGGGCTAACAAATGTTCGTTTAATAGAGTAGAAAAAACTAAACAAAATATGATTTAATTTTATATCTTTATTCTTCATCGCTTTGTATTTTTTCAACGGAATCGCCATTTATTTGGATACATTTTCGAAGTCGATAAATCCACCTTGAAACACAGTCTTCAAAATCTTTAAAATGTGCACCTTCTGGCCTCCATACCATGATTTATTGTTTGGTTTCAGGATCGTACTTGTAAAACCATGCTTCATCACCTGTTACAATTTTCTGAAAAGTGGAAGACTTTCCCTTTTTGAATTTGCCAAGAAAATATTGAGCAAAACGCACACGTGCCTCTTTTTGATCTTCAGTTAAAATTCTAGGAACCCATCGTGCAGATTTTTTTCGTGAATCCAAGATTGTTTTTTAAAATTCGCGATACAGCCATGGCATTCAAGCCCAGTTCTTCAGCAATTATTTCCTGGGTCAATCTTGGATCTTCGTCAATTTTAGACTTCACCAGCGCTGCACTTACATCGCCAGTCGCAGATTTTGGACGGCCTTCTCGAGGTTCGTCCTCCACAGAAAAATGTCCGGTGTGTAATCTCCGGAACCACTTTGAAATAGTCACAAGGGATGGCGCATACACTCCAAACGCTGTTTGGCATTCACTAAATATTTCCACAGGCTTGAGCTTACGCCGAAATCCAAAATGAATAGCAAACCGAATTTCTTGCTGCGTTGGCACAGGGATATCCACTGGCACTGCTTCACTAATTTTACGTTTTCTTGTCTCCATTTTGACCGATCTTTCTGAAAATTAGATTGATATATCGTAAGATTATAACAAACAGTATGTAATTTTTGATTTATTAAAAACTTATAATATGACAGCAACTAAGCGAACTTTTGTTAGCCCCCCCCCCCCCCCCGTATTTGACCAATTTAAAAAATAAACAAAAACCTTAAAAATATAAATATAAAACTTAACTTTTATGAAGTTTATACAAAGTTTGATACAAAATACTAATGGAATCTTTTGTTTTGCTGCCCATTGTTAATAAATCTCACGATATTCCGAAACTATGAGCTCAATGACAACTAATTTGTTGTAAAATAAAATAAGATGTATACAAGAAGTCCTTGGTAATATGATGTTATATGTTATAGTCCAGTAGTTTTTATTTATTACCATTCCTTTCCTTTGTAAAACAAAAACACATCCACACAACAAAAACATCCAGTTCGAATACATTCTTTATTTCTTTCTTAGTTTTTACTTGTTGTATTTTTTTAAAAGTTACCTAAAACTTACATTTTAATATCAATTAGGGTATACTTTTCAATATTTTATCATAAAGAACTACAATGTCTGTTTTCGTTACTTTCATTTGTAACTCTTTTGTTTTTGTTTTAGCATAAACCTTGTTTTTTAATATATTACTCGAGGCTTTATTAAATTAGTAACTATGGTATTTAAATACATGTTCATTTAATGTTTTGTTGTTTTTGTTCTTTTGTGGCTATATAAAAACGGTTGTCACTTGAGAACTGTTTTTGGGAGAAAAACTATTTACATTTCCCATTAATTTGAGATTTAATTTTCTTAAAATTCGTGCAAATTTACATACAATAATAATAATAATGTTATGCTAAATTATAATAATATCGTTTAAATATGAATTTTATATTCAATCATTTGGCTTTATGTTTTGTTTTTTATATTAAATATGTTGTTGTAAACTTAAGTAGAAAGTCAGAGACGAAAAACATACGCAATAAAGCAGATATTTCCATATATAACATATGTATGCATTTTCGTATCCTTGTGAAAAATTCGATTTAAATAAATTTTTACTAAAAAAAAAGGCAAGTGTGTTACATTATTTCTCCTAAACTATGCATAACTAAGCAAATAAATATATAAAACATGTTTGTATGTTATGTCTCATAGAATAACACATACGTAGAAGGTTTTATTCGCTCAATAAATTAAACGTCATAGGTACGATGGAAATTACACAGTGGAGGGTGGAAAATATGGGTTCAATAATACCAGATGGTGGCAATAGTATACAGCGATCCACAAAGGAACTACACCCGAATTTCGTGTTTTTGTGGCAAACTAGTTGTGTTAAATACAATACAAATGAATACCAACGTTAAAAGTCAACAAAAAAGTGCAAAATACATTTAAATTTTTCAGTTCTACACCAAAACGACAGGAAATAGTTAAGTGAACATATTTTGTAACTCCACCTGGTGTATGTAAATTTTAAATTTAATTTGCTCTCATTTCCACAGACCTACCGAGAGAGTGTGAAATGAAACGTCAGATGAGAGAATAAGTTCTTCTATAGTATGTGTTATTCTATGGTTATGTCTGTAAGGTAATCAGTCATTGAACAAACAAATAGATAATAAAATAAGGAAAATGTAATATATTTAGTTTAAGGAATATTTGTCCTAAATTTCGATACATTTAAAAACAACAAAGTGGATGAGTTGATAAATACTAATAAGTTCACTACTATCGAGGATACAATTTTGCATTTGAGGCCACTTCTCTCTATAAGTAATGTATGTATGTTCGATGAATTTTCTGTCAGTCCAGTGGAAGGTATAACATGTATACCACAGTTTAATATGTCATGTATAATATAGACCAACAAATTGTATACTTTTCTAAAGATTTGAGGTGTGCTGAATTCAAATCTGATTTCAGAATTTCTCCATCAAATCTGGTTGTCGAGATATGCAGAATTGTATACTTTTATAAAGATTTGAGGTGCGCTGAATTCAAATCTGATTTTCGAATTTCTCCATAAAATCTTATTGTCAAGATATACAGCCTGTTCGGAAATGCATCAGCTGATGCAGAAGCTTGTTTGTTGCGCATTTTATTTCCAAATACCAACTCAAAACCCCTGCAAAGTTTTCAGATGTTGCAGTACTAATGCATTTCCCAACAAGCCCATATTAACGTAAAGTTCGGGGCATTATATTACGCGTTTTGAGCTTGTTATTCCATATGAATGGTCCTACCTGCTGCCTTCGAAATTCAGGTTAAACCTTTCCAATACCTTTTTTATTTTTTGAGAAATCATTCATTGTCATGGTATTTCGTTATTAATGCAGAAAGTTCAATTTTTCCCTACATTTTATCATTATTTTCGAAAAACCAATGTCATGAAGAAATTCTGAAATCAAACGGATTTAACGCATCTCAAACCTTTAGAAAAATAACGCCAAGTCTTGGGGTCTTGACTTTTTTTTTTAAATTTATCGTCCTGTTTAATCTTTAATAATTAGTTACCTACTGAATATTCACCCTTATTCCGGTTGTCATCGTCGTCATAAAATAACGACGGTTGCAAATTGGAATTCGCGAAGACGCTATCGATAACTATCGACACATATTTGGTATTTTGTAAGTGGAATCGACGTCGATGTTGAATTGAAACGACACTATTTCTGTTCACACAATTTTTGGTAATAAAATAAAAAAAAAATAAATGGTTTTCCATTAGATCCCATGAAGGAATTGGGGAGAGCTTCTCACAACTAGTGGTCTGTGCGCTTTATAGTTTTATACTCACTGATTGGGACCTCTAGTTTTATACCTATTCGGAACGGTATTTTGAGAAGCCGTCACTATGCGAGGTGACCGCCGCCACCAACATGGTGCGCACGTTTTTGGTAATGACTTGAAGAAAATTTGGAGGTAATCTTTTTTAAATTCTTTATATTAACTTCATCTGTCTGTATGTATGCACGCATACCAAAAAAACTTTGGATTGATTTTTACCCTTTTTCCCGTAATTCAATCGAGCTGAAACTTCGCAGGCAAACTAATGGCGACGACAAAAATGAACTATCAAAATATGGGCGGGATTGGACACAGTGGCGTGGTACCTCCCATATAAATCACAAATTAAAAATCCATTATTTCTGCTCGTGTTAACGGTATTTGAACAAAATTGGGTATGTTGGTTAGGTGTACATATTCTAAAATCTGCTACAAATATGGGTGGGATTGGACAAAGGGCCGTGGTCATATATAAAAAGTTTATAGTCAAAAACTATGTTTTTTACGGGTTGGTTTTTCTTAATCAAAAAAATAAATAAAAATACGGAGAATTCTAGATTAACACAATTAAAATTTATAGTCCCAACTTTTGAAGGGGGACAGAAACCCCTAAAGGGAGCGTTCATAAGAGTACCAGAGCAGGAGCAGTTTTATCCGTATGGCGATTTGGGCGTTTGCTGAATATGGAATTACAATTGTCTGACGGAGAATGCAATGAAAAGATGATTTATATTTACGTTTTAGTAATAATAGCTTTGTTCGTTTACTTTCCCAGTAAAAATGTGAAATAATCTACATCTGAGAGAGATAGAAGATTTTTCTCTCTTTATGAAAATTCGCACAAAAATTACGCGAACGACTTCCAATAAAAATTTGCAACGAAACAGCTGATGTATGTAGTTTTATCCTCTGCTACATACATTTTGGTTCGTAGTCACATTACATAGTATATACTGCCACAGTTGCCCAATTAGGACGTCACCGGTTCACCAGAATTTGCTGAATGCCACTGCACATTATTGTTTGCAGTTTCTTTCTAAAAATCCGATGATATATTGAATAAACTTATTTGTACTTCTTTCTGCCATTGTTAATTTATTTTGCACTTTTATATGTTTACATAAAACAGCTGATTTTAAACATCTGTTCTATCTTGCAAATTTTTGTTCTCCAACCATAATTTTGCAAGATTTCTACATAGAATTGGCAACATTTTCGCTCTCTGGCTCTCATTTACTGGACTTTTGGAGTAAACGATCACGATTCAGTAAAAATGTGCAGAAATTTTCGAGTTATCAAACAGAACTAATTTAACCTTATACAAACAGAATAAAAAAGAATACTGAGTATTTGAATGTTTCAGGGACATTTTCTCAACGTCCGGGTAAGTGCCTGCTTACTAATCGGTACTTTAATTTATCGGAACTATATACTGCCTATCAAGGTTTCTCATTTTCTGATACTCCGGTTAATTTAACAGGACGTTGGATGTTTTACGCTGGCAACTGTGATGAAATGTAGGACTATAGTTGTGAGCACTGTAAGATATCAGCTGTTTACTTTATTATTATTATATTTTTTTTTTGTTGCAGTGTAATTTCTGCAAATTTTGTCGGAAAACTATTAAAAAGACGCCGTGGGAAGAACTTCTCGTTTTCCGAGGAACATTTACTGTTGACCTGGTGGAAGAACGCAACTCAATTTTAGAAAATAAAAATTCCGATGCCATGACGTGGAAACAAAAAACTGAAACGTAGGAAAAAATTGTCAAATACATTTGCAAGTCAATGCGGTATACTCTAGTAGCATTTACTTGAGGCTGAGTTTCCTCATAATCTACTTTCATCGAATGAATTTCTAAAACTTTGCCGTTCATTTTTAATATTCATTTATTTTGTAGCTTCAAAAACCAAATACTTGTGTCAAAACATCATGAAAACAAAACAACTGTTCTCAACAGTTGTCAGCTGTTTGCATTTATCGTTCTAACCGGTGTTATGCCTTGTTTCCACTACAGAATTATTCGTAATTCGTTATCTCATTCGTAATTCAATCTCCAATTACAAACCGAATTACGTAGTTCACCATACACAATTTTGACAGCGAATTACCTTGTTTGTTGGTAATTCAGTTTAAATTACCTTATGAATTACGAACAAAACATTGCCTTCTCCAATTTTTATCGAAAGTTTATCGAAACAGCTGTGAAAAACAAACAAAAGCAAAGAGAAAAAGTATATTATTTAAAAAAAAAATTGTGATGTCCAGAAGACTATTGGCCACTGCTTTCATTCTCAAAATTATTGAAACAAAACAATTATAGTGAAAATAGGGTAATTCGGAATAGTAATTCAAAAAGCGAATTAAGTAATTGGCGCTGTAGTAGGAACATGGCATTTGACCTCCTGTTGGTGTTATCGGTCGGATACATTTTAACTGTACATTTAGAAAATGAAATTCTGCTAACCGGCACTTTATCGTTACGGTAAAAGATAGCCGGACATTGGGAAAGTGGCCCTTACTGTTATTTCAATGACGTCGGCTATAGAAAACTCCAACGCCCCTATCAAAATATTTTTTTTTTTTGTAACTGCCGCTTTCTCAGTAGCTGCCACTGTCAACAATAGAGTCCTGGACACTGTCACTACTCCGAGTCCAATTTAGCTGCTGGTACAATATACAATGCAGGCCGTCTGCAGGACTCCTATATATCAATGGCGAACGATCAAACTCTGTGTTAATTTTTTAGGTATTGCCAAGAAGATCCTTGGAGGAAACATTTGCGAGAATAAACCTTGGATAAGTATAGAATCCCGGACAGACATTCGGAATCGTGAACGCCTGCACAATGCTCGTATACGATTCAAGACACCAACATTGAAAAGACAATTAAGAGTAGACTATCGGCAATCGCCACGTAGAGTGGGGTACATGGTCCGTTCCGATTACAATAACTATCTGAACAAAAAAAGCTGAGCGGCAACATCAGGAGTACTGCATCTTTAAAAGCGAATGATGGCACGGAGATAACATCGTCAGATCAACAAGTAGAGAGATGGTGAATACTTTACAACACAGTCTAGACGACGACCGAATTATGAAAATCAGAAATATTCCAACGGAACCACTGTTACGAACAGAAATTGAGGCGGCACTGGGAAAAATTAAGGATCACAAATCTTCTGGTCTTGATAACATTCCATCAGGGCTGTTGATGGATCACAAATTTTCTGGTCCTGATAACATTCCAGCGAACTGTTGAAATATGGTGCATAAACGTTAGCAGATGTCATTACCCCGGTTATTAGAACTGCATGGATAAACAACGAAATCCGTACGGAGTGGTTATCACTATCCTGAAAAGGGATGAGCTAGCATTGTGCAAGAATTACATTGCTCAGTGCAATGGAAAGGAAAGCCAACCTTGATCCACATCTGCGGAAGTTAGACAAGGATACATCTTTTCCCCACATTTTTTCTTCTACTTATAGACAAGGTAATGCAGGCAACCAATTTAAAAGAACCGTTGGGCAATCAGTGGACTTTGTATGAACTCTTACATGACATCGACTACTCAGATGACATATGTAAGTAAGTATGTTTTGTGGTCAATCCAGTTGATGATTGCATCAAGATGGTTCGTTAATTTAAGTCCAGGAATCACTTAACTAGTTAGGATGCAAGATTGCCAAAAGGATTGTGGCTCCTCAACGGATATAAATGATGGGATAAATACGCACAGTGTTGCATTCCTAAAACTGGCGTAATAATAACTCACACAAAACGAAATAGCGAATATTCATTTGCAGTGTGAAGTCTGAAGACTAAATGGCGAATATTCAATAGCAGTGTGAAGTCTGTACTGTTGAACTACTTGGAGCTTGACGAAGATGACAATAAAGTAGGTGCAATCGTTTTTCAATAGTTGGACCTATTCTGAAATGCATCAGTAGCTGTAGAAGTGTGTTTGTTACGAAGAGACCCGTTGTCTGCGGCAAATGTTGCGTACTTACTGCCCTAATGCCATTTTTAATGAAATCATCAGGGAAAGATGTCCTTTCCAACGCATGTACTGATTTGCAAACCGGTTGAGTGGTTCTCGAGTTATAAAATGCTAGAACATAGGACAACTTATTTTTATATATAATACATTCGCCGCTATGGTACTTTTTCAATTCAGAAATGTATGCCTTTCCATTTTACTCTCAAATTTGCCGAACAAAATATACTGCTCTTGGGCTTCCATAGAGGGCTCATGTTTATTCACCATTTCAATGCGTCCATTCTGGTAGCATAAGCGTGACAAAGACTTCATGAGCTTTGTCCATAACTTTTTCGCTGGCTCATAAAATTAAACAAAGATTACCACATTTTTTTGGATTTACCACATTCGGATTGCATACTTGTTTCGCTTCAGGAGTGCCGTTAAAACGACAGTTAGCGTGACGGATTACCGAAGCTCATGCTCATGACGGACAAATGTGTGGTTGGCAATAGGGCGTTTGGAGCCAATAATTTTCAAATCCAACCCAATATTATTGTAAAATTTAACTAAAGGGTTTTTCAACTGGGACGCTACAAAAGTAAATCGATAGGGACAGCAAACGACGCCATATTTTTTCCGCTCTTTTGACATTTCCCTTCAGTAAGGTTTGCCATTTCATCATGGAAAGATATACGAGCCAACGACGAGTCGAAACTATTAAAATTTACTACCGAAATTTGGAGTCAGTGGCCTCAACTTTAAGAGCGCTACGATTCGGATTTTCATCGGAAAATCATCTTCAGCGATGAGGCTCATTTCTAGCTGAATGGCTTCATCAATAAGCAAAATATGCGTTATTGGTCAGACAGCAATCCACACGTAATCCATGAGTCATCATTGCATCCCGAAAAAATTACGGTTTGGTGCGGTTTATGGGCCGGCGGCGTCATTGGGCCGTACTTCTGCCGTGATGATCAAGACCGGCACATTACTGTGAATGCGAATCGCTACCGTTCAATGATAACCGAATATTTTTGGCCCCAATTGGATATTATGGACTTGGAGGACATGTGGTTCAAACAAGACGGCGCCACAAGCCACACAACGAATGCCACAATCAATTTATTGGAAACCAAGTTTGGTGAACGTGTTATCTCACGAAATGGCCCAGTCGATTGGCCGCCTCGGTCGTGCGATTTGACGCCGTTAGATTATTTCCTGTGGGCTACGTCAAGTCTATGGTCTATGCCAACAAGCCAGCGACGATTGATGAACTTCGTACGAATATCGAACGTGAAATTGCAGCAGTATCGGCCGATTTATGCTTGAAAACCGTCGAAAAATGAGTTCAGCGTCTGGACTTCTGCAAGCGTGCCCGTGGTGGCCCTGCAAAAGAAATAATGGCATCGAACGTACTTTCACAGGAATAAAGAATTTCATGGGTATCTAAAACCGGGTTTGTTTTATTTAAAAAAACTTTTGTAGCGCTCTTATTGAAAAACCCGTTACTATTCAGGAAATTCAAAAATGTTCTACGAATTAAATAAAATGCTTGAAGTACAAACGAAAAATGATTTTCTTCCTGCTGGCATTCATAAAGAAAAACAAGTTTCCCATTAAATCCCATGAAGGGATTGGGGAGAGTCTCTCACTCACTACAGATTTACCTTCAGTTTTTTTTTCGAACAGCTTTTCAATATGAATGTTACATTTGTTTACGTTTTTGACAAGTTATTGATAAACAGTCAACGTCGTCTCAAGGCAGTTGGAAAATATCAAATTAGTGTCGATGTGATGTCGACGTTGAAACGAATTGATGTGGATATAAAAAGGACGAGGACAACCATAATATAGCCGATTATCATAATCATCCACTTAATATTATGCGTTTCCGTAACGATGTCTGTGATATTAGTACATTTGTTCTTAAATAGATCACGATACGTTTAATAATTAATTTTCCAATAATTTTTTGATTAATTATTAATAAAATTTAGTTATCCTAGCGGGAGTATTCTTCATTTCATTTTCACTAAAAGTGAGTTGTTAAATTTGTGATTTTTCAAATATCAATACAATTTCACCTAAGCGAAAACAAAATGCGGAATACCACCTTCTTAAATCTTGCTTCCATTTCTGTGCCATATTGTGATGCTGTCTTTTCATTTATAAAATAGGTTTGTAATACACGCATGTGATGTATTATATTTAAATAATGCCTGAGAAAAAATAATTTTTGTATTTTAAAAATGTGTTCTAAAAAGGTGATCATCCCTTCATTGATTGGTGGATAGGAAGCTTAACTACGCTACTGCAAACTGAAAAACAAAATACTGGCCAAACAATACATGATTTTGAGCAGATAAATTATAACTTGAGTGTTAGACTTTTGCAACAAAAAAAGAAAACCACCAAGAACTCGTACAGTGACTCGCAAAAATATTCGTTCCGAGGTATACATCGAGTATAAATCAACTTTAAGGCTATTTAAAATTCCATAAACCAAGTTTTAATGCCGCACACTCCAAACTATAACTATAGAGAACTATGCAAAACCAAAAAACTACAAAAACTATGTCCCGTTATTGAGAAAACGCACACAAAAAAGATTTCGACACATATTTCGTGTCACAAAAGTATTCGTCGCAGGAAACAAAAGTCCCTTTACATAAAGTTTTCGTCTCTTTTTTTTTTTTAAATTATGATTTGTTGTTGTTATTGTATGGTTAATTTGACACATTACAACTTCACTTAGCGTGGACTGCTTTTTAGTTTGGTCTTTAATTTTGATGTATGCGTATCAGAATCCCCAAAGGAAAGGAATTAAGTGTTGCTGAGAAAAAAATAATCCTCTACCTGCACAATGAAGGAAGAATAACAAAATATATTTGCTACATGCCCCACAACAATTCGAAGCGTCATAAATCGTCTTAAAGAACGAGACAAAAGAAAAATCACATTTTTCTGCACCCAAAATCAATATCGTACTGCAAACAACACTAGATACAAAAGTGTCTGATGAAACCGTCCGTAGGGTGCTCAGGGCAAAGTATTTACATGGCCGCGTTGCAAGGAAAAAACCGTATCTTTCTCCTATTAATGTATCCAAAGGTTAGACTTCGCACAGACATATAAAGCACATCAACTTCACTTCTGGTAACGTGTTATATTTACTGACAAGAGTTAATTTATATTTTTGGTTCAGACGGTCGACAAATGGTATGGCGGAAGCCTGGAGAAGCCTTCCAAATCAATAATGTAAAAGCAACGATCAAGCATGGTGAATCATCTTGTATGGTTTGGGGTTGTGTCGGCCCGAGGAGTTAGAACCTTAGTGTTCGTTGACGGAATAATGGATGCTAAAGTATATTTAAATATTTTAAAAGAAAACTTATACACGACCGCTGCCAAAATGGGATTCCGAGGTAGAGAGTTCATATTCCAACAAGACAACGACCCCAAAAACACGGCCTGGGATGTAAAAATGTGGCTGCTCTACAACACTTTACTTTTATTGACTATATTACAACCTCATGAGGTCAGACGTCTTACACATATTAATTAAACAAACAAATTAAACAAATTTCAACATATTCTTCCAACTGGCTCTATCCTTCACCTTTTCTCGCCGGTTGGTAACACCAAGGATACGGAGGGATTCTTCTGCCTGGTCTTTCCAGCAGAGTCTTGGTCGTCCTCTTTTCCTGTTTCCATCGGGTACGTTATCAAAAATCTTTCGCGCTGGCTCATCTTCATCCTTTCTGATAACATGGCCTAGCCAACGCAATTGGCACACTTTGATTCGTCTAGCTATGTCCACGTCAGAATAGAGATTATATAGCTCTGCGTTCCAGCGACGTCGGTACTCGCCGTTTTCCCTAACAGGACCATATATTTTACAGAGAATTCCTCTCTCGAAAACTCCCAGGTGTTTTTCATCCGCTTGCGATATGACCCAAGTTTCGGAGCCATATGTCAAGACAGATAAAATGAGAGTCTGATATAGCTGGACTTTTGTCCGTCGAGAGAGGGCTTTGTTCCTAAACTGCTTGCTGAGCCCAAAATAACATCTATTTGCAAGCACAATTCTCCTATCTATCTCCAGGCTGACGTTGTTGTCCTTGTTCACGGCGGATCCAAGGTAGACAAATTCATCTACCACTTCAAAATTAAATCGGTTGTCAACGTTCAAGTGCGGACCAAGTCGAGAGGTTTCTCTAGTCGTTGACACCATCAATTTTGTCTTGCCCTCATTAACAGCAAGACCCACCTTCGCTGATTCCTTTTCGATTCTTGAAAATACTGCAGTAACCTCTCGCAAATTTACAACACTGAGTATCTCAAAACACCTCCGCAAAGTCCAGATACCAACCCCATTGAAAATTTATGGTCACAATTGGAAATTAGAATCCGACAACACCATATTACGTCCAAGACAACCCTTAAGGGAGTATTGGGAGAATCGATGCCAAGCCGTCTGGGGGCCATTTGTACAAACAAAGGATACTATACCAAGTACTAAATGTCGTAACTATATAGTAACATTTTTGTAATATGTAGAGCGACGAATACTTTTGTGACCTTAATTATTTTTGTTTTTCTATTAAATTCATATAATTAATGTATTGAAGCCAATTTTTTTAGGTTGTTTGTTTACTATATACTTTCATACAATGTATTCCTTAATGTATCTTCAGTAAAATATTTATTAAAAATTATCATCTGCATCCAACAAAGTCATTTAATTTTAAAAAGTAGTAGAACGAATACTTTTGTGAGTCAGTGTATATCATCAGAAGCAGTTACAAGATCACCTTTTTCTTAAAACATCGTTATTTCCTATTTGTATTTTTTTGTTATAGAAAAGGTACATACATATACTTGCTACATTTAGATAACGTGTAAATATATAATTTGTTTTGTCTTGTCTTAAATAAATATCTCTTGAATATGTGTTACTAAGGAAATTAAGGAGAGGACGTGATGGCATATATTGCACTTTATCTTATATCTAAGTTGTGGAAATGTAGTGCTGGACCATAAGTGCACAACTAAAAGCGAGATTTGGGATTAAACATAATGTATTGTTGTCTGATTGTAGTACATGGAATGGGTGAAAGAACGAGCACAAACATCGTCCGAAGCTGTGATAACAAATGGCAACATTACATTTCCTTCTACAAACTATCCTTATTTACTGATAAACGATAACTTCTTCAACTTAATTACTTTGTTTCACTAAATCCTTTAAAATAATGTGTACTATAGTCCTTTGCATCGAACAGAACAAAAAGAGGTATGTATGTATGTTTGTATGTTGCATTTATGTTGTATGTAATATAAAGTTTGTCATTTTCTTCAGTTATCCTGAAATACTGCTGTAAATGAAAGCTGCTATTGCTAAATCAAAAGTTTGCTTGGAATGATTGAAAGATAAAAGGGTTCAAAAGGTTGGACAGCAGCTAGATTAGATTATGGAGCCGAAGTCCCAATAGGAATTTTGTTTGTTTAGACAGAAACTCAGTCATTTGATTGATTGGTGTTTAAAATTAAAATTAAAGCAAAAAAATTACAAAATCAGTCAAATCGTAAAATAAACTAAAAAAATTGGTTATTTGAGATTCCTGGAACGAATAAATAAATTAAAATATCAACTAATTGTTCGCAAAGCGTTTCAAACTCTAAGTTTTGAATGTGACATTAAAAGTTAGTAGTTCCATGGGTTGTATGGAGATATCATTGAATGTCCTTAAAAGTTTACGCTGATGTGATGGTGTCATGCCAGTTAAACTAGTCGTTTCCAATGAACTTAAATGCAATTTGTTGAAGTTGACATTACCTAAACCGTTGTGTTTGAAAGGGCACAGCGTAGCTAATAGATCAACTTGCTGCGAATTGTGTATGGAACAATCGAAACCTTGTCTTTGCAGAACCATTAAAGCCGAAGAGGAGGGGAACAATTGAAGCTGTTCTTCGGATAGAGTACGGAAATTAAGCAAATGTACATCACATGGCCATGCACCATGATCGAGTAATAAAGCTTTAGTTTTCAATTGTGGAGCATTATCGAAATTCTCCACGAAATAAATGGACGCAGGATATCGCAGACCATTCGCTAAATAGTTTGTTAATAAGCTGGGAACTTGATACTTATTACGTTTTGAGCTGCTGGGCATATCTTCAATGATAACCCAAAACTTGTGACGAGTTAGACGGCTGTCAACTATGCCCTCGCCCATTCCACGATAGTCATCGTACAGTGTGCGGCGATCGAGCATTACTTCCAGTTGACCGGGTTCATAGCTGGCAGCGCCTTGGGCATGAGTAGTTAGTAGAGAGAAACGTACCTTCTCATCTTGCATGAATGCTGCCGTGGTGATAGGGAAATAGTTACCCTCAATACCAATAGATGGTACCTTAACACGCCTGCAATCAAATTTATTTATAATATTTTGAGTAAAGACATGAATTTTGACTTCCTTACCTGTGAAATTGGAAACCATTTTGATCTGTGTAAAACTCGGGTAATTCTGGTATAGTGTCACCTTCCTTCAATGTATCCTTATTAACCGGAGCTATATTATCAATATCCGTAACAAAGCGCATAAATAATTCAGTTTCTCTATTCTTTGGCGGTGGCTCAAAGTCAATGTCATTTTCTATGTAAATAGCAGCATCCAAATGTGTTTTGCTATTAAATATTCTGACCGTATGTGCTAGGAAGGGGCCATATATTACAGTTACATCGCTTGCAATGGGACCCGAAGTAATTATGATGCGTTTATCTTCGTACTGTTCAAGAACGTCTTTTTCTGCTTCGCTCTGTTCGGGGTCAGTCTTAAATAAGTATGCCCCCGAATGGAATTGAGCACTGCGATAGGCCGCAAACTTAATAGCACATTGCATAGGATTTAGAAGCTGTTGATTCAATCCCTTGCGGGTTATGGTCCTTAAGAAACCATTCTTCTCATCGAAAAGTAAACGCATAAAGTTATTTTCCAATTGGACATCACCTAAAATTCCAATAAAACTAAAAGTTTAGCAATATTATTTTAAACTTGATTGCGGAAATCTTACCCGGTGGTTTAGTTTTCACAACAAACTCTTCTTTAATCACTGGTCCTTCAGTGGTGGTTGCTCCTTCGGGTTGATCCGTACACTCATCACAGTAAATCGTAGACATTAAACGCTTTGCATTTACTTCATCCACTGCCACCTGGTATGTGGTCAATGAAAGGGGTTCCAGTTCAGCTATGAACATAACTTCGTATTGTCTTTTCGAAATGCGAATACGGCCTAGTGAGGAAGTAGGCATCATATTCATGCTTACTTCATAGGGATCACTGATATTCCATACCGGATTAATTTGAACGTTTCTCATCTCTTCGCCAGCATCATTGAGGATCTTTACATGTGGTGCGGTGGTCCTTATAGTCAGAGCTTCAATACGTTTCTGAGTCAAAGGATTAAACACTACAAAGTTGGCTGACTTTCCATCGGCCGAGGATGAAGTGAATTCTATGGAGAAGTCACTGTTAGGAGATGCGGCTGCCAGTGGTATAGGAGTTTTCCTCGGCAGTTTACTAAAGTTATCCCTCTCCAACTCACTAAGTAGGAAGTTATGTTTCTCGGTACCATTTTGAATCAACAGCTCAATGGCCGATTGTTGCATGCGTACCACATCCTGAATACTTTCAAATAGACGCATGCCATAGTCGCGCATCACAGCTGCTTTGGATGTTCCTGTAATTGCATCGTGATGTTGGAATAGACCCAAATTTCTACGAGCATGAATCATTTTTTCGTAGTTCTTTTCAAATATCTTTATAGCGTTCTCGTGGCGCTTCTGACGTGCCGTATTGTAGGCGAGAGTAAAGAGAATTTCAGCCACACGCAAATTCTGCTCTAAATCTGCACTAAGGATTTTATACGAAGGTCGGGTGGTAAAATAGCCTGACCAATAGGCCGGCCTACCCTCTGAAAATATGTCGGAGTACACAAAGAAGTCGCCTTTGAAGGTGGGAAATTCACTGGTTCTCTTTTTGATTTCATTGAAATAGTCTTTGGGTGTGCCGAATGAGATATCGACATTATACAACCTTTTGTTGGCCATGATATGATCTATGAGCTTTTTGTAGTTGGTGTACTGCTGATCAACCTCTCGTTCCTTGTTGTAGCGGAAATCATCACCAACTGGTATGAGAGCCACATTGTGGGGGAATAGCGAAGCCGTTCGAGAATATTGTTCCAGTAGCAATTGGGCTTTCTCTTCAATATTGTCTTCTGTTATAAATTGAGCCTTAATAGAGTATTCGGTATATTCTCCAGGAATTTTACGGAAATCAAAATTCAGACATATAAACGGATGCGGGCCGCAAGAACCTTTAATTGAATATATATCAAATGGCATATTGTGAGTTAGCAGACTTCCTTTTTGGTGCACCGATTCCTCCCCCTGCGTTTGCCAATATGGCGTCCACATAAAATCACCCCTTTGTTGTCTAGCAAACCATTGTTTCCAAGCGTAATGAATACGTTGTATAATGGCACCCTCAAAATTACTGCCTGACAGCAGGTATGGCACTGTACTGCCATGGCCAAAAGGATCAATTGACCACCCGACTTTTGGTGTAACATTAAGATTATTTTTCAGCCATTGATGGCCTTCTATTAACTGGTCCAACATGGCATACAGGTGGACATTGGCTTCATCTGTCATGACCCAACCACCAGTGGTTATTTCAAATCTTCCGGAGTTGATGAGCCTTTTTAAAGCACGTTGTTTCGTGGGATGCGCTTGATCCCACCACAGTTGTAGGAAACTTATTTCCGACCATATAAATGTCATATCAGTGTATTCTTGCATTTTGGTAACCATTAGATTGAGTATTTGCCTCGAATCACTTTGGAAGTAGTTCAAGAATGTTTTCAACCAACCGGGATCATTATGGGAATGAGGCACAACAATAACCTGTAATAGAATTCAAGAAATTTGTAAGTATTCTTGTAAAATTTGTTGTATTTTTTATTTTTTTGTTAAACTCACCTTTAAAGGAGGTCGTTGCTTATCCTTTTTCTGTGTTTCAAAACGTTCCTCGAATCCACGGTCCCAATACTCTTTGGTTCTTACCCATTCAGGCTATAGGGGAGATAAAAGAAAGAAAACAACAAAACGCGAATAATAATTCAAAGCAAATCGTACAAAACGATGATGTTGTTCAGTTTCTTTGTCTTACCTGAAAATCAAATTTTGCATATTCCTCTTGGGCTGTAATGTTGGTATCACTCTCATCTAAATTATAACATTTATCGCCCCATTGAGGATTATTGGCATACATGCTAGTGCCAGGGGCTGCAAAAGAACTACTGATGTCCCCCTCAATTGGCCTCAATGATGGCCCACCACCACCGTTGGCTGCTGCAGCAGCTTTGGCTATCGATTTGTGCTGCCTGAGTGCTGCTGAAACATACTCATCTTCGTTGTTGTTGCTGTTAATGCTGTGTCTCGCTTTAGCTCCATGGTTTTTATGCTGCATGTTGCCTCCATTTCCGGACAACATCAATGGGGTTTGCTGCTGTTGTTGTTGTCCTGCTGCACTACTTGTTAGCAGGCTGGCATTCGGCTCCTTGGGCTGTATCGACGGTTGGCCCATAGAAATGTAGTAGAGACATAGTAAAATTGTTATAAATGCCGATAACAGGCCAATACAACGTGCTGAGCCACGTCTGAAAATCTTAAATGTCATGCTGAGATCTTTCCACACCCCGACGACTATCGACGCAGTGTTGAGTTTCGGACGGAGGGAGGATGATTTTGTCAAGTTTCAATTTCCACTAGAGATTAAAAAAAAATTCTTTGTTTTCTGTTGTTTTTTAATTTTGTCTGGCTTTGAGATTCGTCGTTAAATATTTGATTTCGTTGTTTTTGTTGCTGTGTTATTTTTGGATAGAATTCTTCTTATTGTTGATGTTATTCTAAAGCCCCTGTTTGTGACGAAACGAACGTCGAGAGTAGGGAGGAGGAGGAGGACTCTGTGTCAATCTTAAAACTAATTTAACAGCTTGTCAGCCATGTCCACTATGTGATCCATACAGCAGAATTGCTGTATATGGTTTGGTATTGATTCAGTTGCTACTTGTCGTGTTTTGTTTTCGTTTTTTTTCTTTTGTTGCTGTGGTTGTGGTCCAGCTACCGTCGCATCTTTAGAAGTTCCAGTAGTAGTGTACAAGCTGTTAAAGGGAGAGAGAGAGAGAGAGAGAAAAAAAACAGAAAAGGATACATGAGAAATAATTGAAATATAATTTGACATTTTTTAATGTTTTTCACTTTGTCTCATATGGTCGTTCCCATGAAGTACAGATTCGGACTAAGAGCAAGAACCTTACTCAAACAAGAGCACTAATTTCAAATCTTGTCAACAATCCTACATTGAATGTACTCAAATGTCCAGTAGTATAGAACCAATTAAATAAATGTGATACATTTGTATAGGTGCTGTATTTGGTGTTTGAATATACTGAAAACATTTGAATTCAACTCCTTCTTACCCAGTAGGAAACGGTCGAATAGTTCATGAACCAGAGAAATTTGACAATACAATTATGAAAACTAGGCCAATAGCTGTAAAGGAAATAGTCTATACACATAATTTAAAAAAAATTAAAAATATAACCAGTACACAAATTACAGTCGGTTGAACCGACTTAAACATACCCTTAGACCCTTAGACATCCATTGCGTCCAAGTTCTGTTAAAAAAACGTCTATATTCATCCTACGTTGAAAGAATGGTGGTGGAAAATGTGTCCATACTCAATAGCAGAGTGGCTTTGCGCTAAATATAATCTAATTCCCAACCTTTTTAGGATCCTAAGTGGTTTTGGGGATTTCTCGTGACTACCAGGCAATTTCCGCCCAATATTTATATGGGAGGTAGAAAAATTTGCATGGCAAAGTTGTTAAATTTATAGATTTTGCCCAAATATTGATCAGTACAAAATTATATTAAGATCGGTTGTGGTTTGCTGGAGATACCGAGTCGGCCAACCGGAAATACGCCCAACGTTTGTGTGGAAAATACGAAACTAGGCGTGGCAAAGTAGTCCATTATTAATTACACAGTAGCTTTTAGGAAAATATTCCCTTGTACCGAATTTCATTAAGATCGGTTGTGGTTTACGAGAGTTATCGTGTCGACCAACCGGTCATCCGCCCAGCTTTTATATGGGAGGTACCAGAATGGGTGTGGCTAACCCCCTCATTTTCCATCGGAGATTGGCATTTTACTAAATATTTAAATATTGTCTAGTACAAAATTTCATAGATTGGTTTGGTTTTGCGGGACTTCTCGTGCCGAACAACCAGACGGCCAATCAACTTTTGTATGGGGGTACCAAAATGGGCTTGGCAAAATCACCCCTGTCTTAGTCGGTGATTTGTGTTTGATGACGTGAAGCCATATAGCTAATTCCATTAAGTTCGGAAGTGTTTCACGAAATTTATCGGATTGGCAACCGGGATGACCACCAAGCTTTTGTATGGGAGGTACCAGAATGGGCGTGGCAATCAAAAACAGATATTTTTTAATTTTTTTCGTTATTTTTCAACTTCGGCGATAATTTCACATATTATTTTATAAAGAAACCATAAAACAATACTCTTGAATTAATTCGTTATAAAATAATGTGTGAAATCATCGCCGAAGTTGAAAAATAACGAAAAAAATTAAAAAATATCTGTTTGCTGGACAAATATACAAATAGACTTCTCGTATTTTCTTAAATAACGTATATATCGTTTGAAAGGCCTAAGTTTCTTCTTTTTAAATCCGGTGAGAAAGTGAAAATCGGTTGATAATCAACTAACTTACAGGCTTATAAGTGCGCAAAACTACGCAGAACCGGGGTTTTAACCGGTTTTCAAGATTTTGGGGTGTTGGGTAAATTTCACAAGCAGATTCTTGTTCCAGTCGACAATACCTACAAGAAAAATACTATCACTTCCCAGGTATTTCTACTTTAGTATTTTTTGTATCACTGTGTTATACGTAGTCACTACTTGAAAAATCGAAACTAAAACAGCAAAACTCGAGCAGACTTTTCCAAACCTTATGTATCTATTGATGCCATGGAGATCCCATTATAAAATTTGGCTATGATGTGGAGAAAAAGATGGACTCTATTTTTGGTGGGGGAAATTAAAAATTAAAGATACGTTATGCCAGGATATTCAAGGATAAAGGATACTTTGGAGTATTCAATATTATTGAACCACAAGTCAGTGAACATGACTGTTGTTTGTACTATTATTAAAGCGGGTTTTGCGAGCTTTAAAATGATATCCAACATTTTGAAATCCGTTAACGAATTCCAAAGTTATGCAATTTTTAAGGTAGGTCCTTTTTTCAGAAAGTGCCATACAATACCTACTTCAACGGACCATAAAACAAAAACTACTTTGAATTTTGACTCAATTCTGGTGTCATAGAATTCGTATGGACGAGGAGAAACCTCTGTCCAAATAGTGGTCGGGTCCTGGACTGTGTCGAAATATTTTGGAATTACCCTCAACCCAATTTTTCAGTACATTTTCGATTGTTTGGGTCTCTATCTCGTGAACAACAGCGTCGATTTGTTTCGTCGAAGTTTCGACTTATTATGCGGCCTCCGAGCACAGAGAGCAAAAGATCGAGTGTAACGTTGGCTGTGTGACACGTTGTGCCGTCCATTTGAAACCATACGTCATCCGTGTTACCCTCTTCAAATTTTGGGAACAAAAAATCGCTGAGCAAGTCACGGTAACGGTCGCCATTGACGGCGATGGCGGATCATTGCTCACTTTCGACGAAAAATTGGCCTATGATGCCGTCACCGAGTTTAAAATGAGCTTCATCGGAAAAGATTATATTTCGGTAAAAGTGTCCATCTTCAGCCAAGCGATCTTCAGCCCATTCAGCGAAGCTAAAACGTATTGGATGGTGACGAGGCTTCAGTTCTTGGGACTATTTGGATTTTATAAGCCTTCTGACCTAGGTCTTCATACAAAATTCCCCACAAAGAGGTGCGAGATTTGTTGAAGTGCAGCGAACGGTGGCGAGTTGATGCTGATGGCTGTTCGAACACACTTTCAGCTACAGAGGCAAAATTTTCCACTGAACTTACTGGACGAGCACGTATACAAGCTCTTTAGTCCAATAACGACCCTGATTGACGAAGTCGCTTTACAAATTGATCCATAAACTGCGTTGATGGCACTCTATTTCAATTTATTATAGTTTGAGTTGAAGACTCAGAACTTTGGAAGAAAGTTTTTAATATTTCCCAATTTTATTCTAACGCTAAGCAACCCATTTTGAAAATTGCTGACCTTTAACTAATAATCAGACACTTCATAAATATCAAATTGGTCGTCTGCTTCGAAATAATGGCAGGATCAAATTCCAAATTTTACATGGCCCACCATTTAGTACGTTTTGAACTGATGGACAACTAAAGGGTATTCCAATAAAAGTGCACGATTTAATTTAAAAATAAAACGCAAATTTTTGACCCAGTGGTGATATTTTTATTGCATTGTAAAGTAGAAATTTTCCGATTAAGTATGGAATAAAATATCCAGCATATAGCCCCGTGGCCCTGAACACAGACACTTGATCTTTTTATGAAATTTTCGATGCCTTTTTGACAATGATGTGGCTGTATCTCACCGGGACGCATTGGATCTCTGGCTTGGGCTCAGGAATTGTTGTTTGTGGTTTATTCGCAAAGATCAGACATTTCACAAAACCCAAAATAAAGCAATCGAACGGCGTTAAACTGCACTGTCTTGGTGGTCAATGGCATCGGAATTTCTGGATATGATTTGGTCCGTTAATCGTTGCTGTAATAAATCGATTGTTTCATGAGCGATGTGGCAGGTGGTGCCATACTGCTGAAACCACATGCCGTTCCAGATCCATACCGTCCAATTGAGGCCACAAGAACTGCGTTATCATGTTCGTGTAACGAATGCCATTCACAGTCATTTCATTTCCGGCCTAATTTTCAAAGTAGTAATGCCCATTCCCCACCAGACAGTTGCTCGCAGTGGATGCATTTGTTTGTCATGGATCACATGCGGATCTTCTGAGCCTCAAATTCGACAGTTTTGTTTGTTGACGAACCCATTCATATGAATATGAGCCTTAGCGGTGAAGATGATTTGTTTCGAATAATCGACATTCACATTTTGAAAAACCGGCCGGTACGTCGAAGCACAGGAGAGTTACTGTCCGTAATCGACCTAGTTCCTTAAAATTGGTTGATCCCTCTTCAAATTGTTGACACATTAGATGCACGAAAACTCCTCGAAGTTTGCCAGCAGTCTCAGAGTAACTGTCCCCTTTTTTGTAATGTCATTAAACCTCATTATAATAACCCCCTTTTTTTTGTGTGTAACGTTCAATTTTTAATAATCGGAATAATTGTAGACGACATCTGTCAAATTTTAGAGCTGCCACTTGCACGGGGAAAAAATGGCACAATATTTATTGGGCCACCTTTTCGTACAAGAGCGGAAGAAAGGGGATACTTTCTCCCAAAACTAGGATATCGCAAAGTTCACAGGTGTTTCGATGAAGGAGCTTTAAGTCTCTGGACACGACATGTTATCACCAGCTGAATTTTAGGATGTGACCAATATATTGATCGACTGGCATATCTCTATACCAGATGTGTTTGTAGACTTCAGATACATGCCTAAAAGGTGACGGGACACAAGAGGGGACAGAGCTCCTATAGGCCTGTCATTGTTCCTACTGAACATTTTGGAACGGCTGGTAGATGAACAGTTGCGGGTGGGTATTGATATAGGATTGTTATCTGGTGCGCAGCATGGGAACTGCAAGATCAGATCTACAGATACAGCACTGCATTAACTGGTAGTATATATAGAGAAATCGTTGGCTGCTAAGGAGTATAGGGTGGTTAGCCTTTCTTGACATTGAGGATGGGATCAACAAGCCAGACCCAATTTGTGCACCTCGACCTTTGCCAGGTGTCTTAACAAAGACAAATCTTAAGGAGACGTAATTTCTCCACTTCTATAGAACCTTGGGCTAAATGGTGATGGTGAAAATGGACTAGGTGTAAACCCGGTCAAGACCGAATTTGTCCTTTTTACTGGAAGATAAAAATTACCTACTTTGGAACCTATCACGTTGAATGGGTCAGAAAAAAGGCCTGCAGTGTGTGCTATATACCAAATAATAGCATGCAGAGTTTCAGACCCAACACAGTGGAAAGGGCGAAAACCCCGACGATGCCCTACACATCTGTTATGCTGCAACTGGGAACTTCCTGCGAGTATTGTTCACTGGATCTACACAACGGTGGTGCGACCCCTAATACTGAATACAACCCAGCGGCGGACGTCGCAAGGCCTTCCACATAAAAGGTTTTTCAACCGAGACGCTACAAAAGTAAAGCGATAGGGACAGCAAACGACGCCATATTTTCCCCCGCTCTTTTGACATTGCTCTTCAGTAAAGTTTGCGATTTCATCATGGAAAGATATACGAGCCAACAACGAGTCGAAATTATTAAAATTTACTACCGAAATTTGGAGTCAGTGGCCTCAACTTTAAGAGCGCTACGATTCGGATTTTCATCGGAAAATCATCTTCAGCGATGAGGCTCATTTCTGGCTGAATGGCTTCGTCAATAAGCAAAATATGCATTATTGGTCAGACAGCAATCCACACGTAATCCATGAGTCATCATTGCATCCCGAAAAAATTACGGTTTGGTGCGGTTTATGGGCCGGTGGCGTCATTGGGCCGTACTTCTTCCGTGATGATCAAGACCGGCACATTACTGTGAATGCGAATCGCTACCGTTCAATGATAACCGAATATTTTTGGCTCCAATTGGATAATATGGACTTGGAGGACATGTGGTTCCAACAGGACGGCGCCACAAGCCACACAGCGAATGCCACAATCAATTTATTGGAAACCAAGTTTGGTGAACGTGTTATCTCCCGAAATGGCCCAGTCGATTGGCCGCCTCGGTCGTGCGATTTGACGCCGTTAGATTATTTCCTGAGGGGCTACGTCAAGTCTATGGTCTATCGGCCGATTTATGCTTGAAAACCGTCGAAAATTGGGTTCAGCGTCTGGACTTCTGCAAGCGTGCCCGTGGTGGCCATGCAAAAGAAATCGAGTTCCATACATAATGGCATCGAACGTACTTTCACAGGAATAAAGAATTTCATTGTAGCGCTCTTATTGAAAAACCCGTTATAAGGCATGTGGAATGGTTCTTTTGTAATGCCTTCCTAAAATAAGGGCTGCGGAATGCATGCATTTTTCATCAGATATAACCAAGAATGAGATTTTTACAATTTTGAGAAATTTCATTTCCGATTCTTTTTAACCGTAATTTAATTGCTAAATTTTATACAAATTTTAAAATTAAGTTTTTTATTTAATATTTTTCAGGGTATTTTTAAATTTTTCAATTTGAAGATATATACATACATACTTATAAATAAATATGTAAAAGTGGATAATGATTTTGTGATAAAATACATTATATTATTTTTATTTTTGTTTAACAAAAATAAATTAAATTAAATGCCTTCTTAGGCCTTCCTCTTTGCATGCCTTCTAAGCCCTTCTTTAGGCAATGGGCAAGGAAGGTCTTGCCTCCCAATCTCACGCAATGTTAAAAAGGAAGGGGGAGGTAATGTGTAGGGAAGGCCTTCCGTATTTTAAAGAAGGCCTGTTTGGTCATGATTTCAGGCCTTCCAGGTCATGACTTCCGCCGCTGGGAATGTTACATTTGTTGTCGGTGCACTTTATAGGCAGGAAGATTATTTCTACGCCTGTCATCAGGTTGAGGCAACTCTAGTAATGGGGCATTGTCGGAGTCGGTCATGGAACAGTGCTGGAAGGTACTCTCAACAATCCTGTATCTGCCGACTACTCGAAAGTGACGCCACTATTTAACCGCAAATACCACACTCTCATAACGGAAAACTATTCCTGGAACAAACGAGCTCCTGCTATAGAGGGATATGTAAGTTTTTACACGGATACACCGATCATGAATGATCAGGTAGACTACCTAATCATTTTAGGGTGTATTAGACAGACCTTTTTGGCGAGTAGGGAACTGACCGGCTGGCTGAGGGATTATAGTCCAGCCGTCATTGAGTTCAACATCCTCAATGACAGTCAGACGATTATCTGGTACTGGGATATTCCGGGAACTGCAGACCGAATGAGCTAGCGAAACTTGGGACTACCTAACAGTTTCGAGTTTGATGTGGGCATGCGTTTCTAGCTACTTATAAGCATATCCTGCAACAACGCTCTTATGTGATGATGCACGAGGGGTGTACGAGTAGCACAGATTGTGTACACGCAGGACAAATCTGACAGATAGTGTATATGAGATCTATGAACCATTTGTATCTAGCCACGCCCAAGGTATCAATGATTGTTTCAATTTTGACGGGGCAGTCCGAATGGTAGATTTGCGACCAGACTAAAGGTCAGAGCAGATGACTTCTGTAGAAGCTGTAGCGATCAGGAAAATTCCACTGAACATATTATCTGCGCGTATCGAGCACTAGCAGGCAGGGTCAATTGTTTCCTCCTCGTAAGACCTACATTCATTTGCATCGGTTCGTTAAATTATATGTAGTTGTCCGGAGTGTCCGGCCATTGAGCAGCTCAGTTCGAGTCTATCATAGACCTTTACTGTCTCTTTTTGAGTGTTCTTTTTGCGCGCCGCCGCCTGATTAGGTTGAAAACGGCGCGGCATATAACTTTTTGTTTAATCTTTCATATAATCGATCAAATAATGCCATTGTCCTGATTTACAACACACGTTGCAACCACAACAAGCAATAAACTACAAAGTCAATCACAAAACTGTGTTCCATCATGACATTGTCATACTTAACCTACCTATTGCATAGTACTGACCTTTCCTGGAAGCGCTGGTCTTGCCGTCGCCGCCAGGTTAGCCGACTAAGTCGCCGATGCCGGTTATCGGCGTAAACCTCTAGATTACGTATCCAGCCTCATCACCATTCTGGTCTTGTTCTTTCCGGTCGACCCACAGGATCTTTGCCATTATGCTCCCGTCGGAAGGATTCCATGATCGCGTTTGGGTTATTATTGCCCACTGACGAAGCTATTTATATTATTACTTAAAAGTCCCTCATGTTTTCCATATTCCCGTTGGTAGGAATCCATCCTAGCCAACTTTTCTGCCCTTTCGTTTCCCAAGATGCAACGGTGCTCCGGAGTCCTTATTACCCCAAAGCTAAAATGCGGTATATTGCCACGCCCTACTGGTCGACGTGATAGCTCATGTAAAACACAACCGATTTTAATGAAGATTGGTACTTGGCAATATTTTGTAGTACCCATGTCAAAAGGAACTTGGGCAACCAATGGATGACTTAGGGTGAGAGCAAGATGTATCTATTACAGGCGGAAGCGTTAGAACATATGATGGTCCGACCTTGTCAAATGTTGTTTATACCAATTTCCAAGATGTATCTAATACAGGTGGAACCGTTAAAACAGCAGATTCAATTTTTTCTTGTCCATGTAAAGGGTCCGCCATCTAACGTTTTTTTTTCAACTGGTACTGATTTCGTGAATGGTAACACTTAGCTCATGTCTGATTTGACAGATAATTAGTTTTCTCCTTCCGCTGAACGAATATGGTTGTGTATACGCTTGCACAACGCTGGGAAATATTGCGACATTACTTTGAAAATCATGGTAATGTTGCAGAATGTGTGCGAAAATTGCGTACGGATTTTGGAAGAAGAGAAGCACCGTCAGCTCCGTATGTTCGTTATCTTGTGAAAAAAGTGAAAGAAACTGGCATCCTCATCGATAAACCAAAGCGTGAAAAGCCAAAAATAGTGCGTACACCCGAGAATATTGCTGCTGTGGCAGAAAGTGTGCGTGAAGCGCCATCAACATCAATTCACCGTCGTTCTCAACAATTGAACATTTCGGAGACATCATTGAGACGAATTTTGCATAAAGACCTTGGTATGACGCCATACAATGTCCAATTGGTTCAGGAGTTGAAGCCAACTAACCATCCAATGCGTTTTCGCTTCGCTAAGTGGGCCTGCGATCGACTTACAGAAGATGCCGATTTTGCAAAAAAAAAATCATCTTTTCAGACGAAGCTCATTTTGATCTTAGCGGGTATGTAAACAAGCAAAATTGTCGCATTTGGGGTACAGAAAACCCGCACGCATGCATTGAAATGCCGATGCACCCAAAACGGATTTTGGTCCAGAGGCATAATTGGGCCATTTTTCTTCGAAAATGAGCAAGGAGTGGCCGTTACAGTCAATGGCGATCGTTATAGGGCCATGTTGAACGAATTTTTGTTCACAAAAATTGAAGAGGAGGATATTGGCAACATTTGGTTTCAACAGGACGGCGCTACGTGCCACACAGCCGAAGCTACACTCGATGTTTTGCGCCCTGTTTTTGAAGATCGCATTATCAGCCGCAGAGCTGATGTCGTTTGGCCACCTCGGAGCTGCGATTTGACACCGTTGGACTATTATTTGTAGGGTGCTCTCAAAGATAAGTGTTACGCCGACAAGCCAGAGGCAATTGACGCTTTAAAGGACAATATTCGTGAAGCCATTGGTGAAATACAGCTGTGCTTAAAAATTTGACCGATCGTGTAGGCAACTGCATGGCCAGCAGAGGCAGCCATTTGAATGAAATTATTTTCCATTATTAACCGGAAGGATTGTACTTTCAAATAAAAAAAGAAATTTGAGAAAATATTCAGTAGTTTTTTTTTATAGCATTTTGCCGAAAATTACAACAATTCCTTCGGCTAGAACCTGAAATCAATGCATCTTGGCAATATCGATCAGCTGAATTTGACAAGGTCGGCTCTTGAAATAAAACAAAATGCCTGCAATTCCCACTGCTTCTACCTTACTTATTATGCCATGGGTGAGGGTATGTTTAAGTCACCTGGTTCATCTGACTGAAATTGTTTTCTACATTCAGGCGTTGATAGCAAAATGTGAAAGAATTAAAATCTAAATTTTGAGTTTCAACATTTCTTTGAAATTAGTTGTACTTCAATGTGTTTTATGAAATACTTACATTTAATAACTGTCGACGAACAATTTACAAAACGGTGTAGACAGACTTACATCTAAGGTTTACTATTTAAACATGAACCACCTTTAAGTCAAAACACTGTCAGTCAAAAGTCAACTGGAGCGCTAACATTTATTTCAACTAATGTTAGTGCCTCATCTGGCTTTGATTTGCGCCCATGCGTTTCATGGAAACTCTTAACCATTTGCACTGAATAAAGCTTTCTCCTTAATCACCCTTAGAATATCGGTGAAAATAACTGTCACGACTAACAAATGAAAACAGATCAAAAAAAAAATTCGTGATCAGTTTAGCTCAAAACAAGAGATTTCTGCTGTCACTCTTAATAGGTTGTAACAAAAATGTTTTGAACTAAACCCGGTTTAACGGGTTTACAACCTTCAGGTATAGGTAGGTATATATGTATATAGCCATAGATTTTCATTTAGTAATAAATTTTCATTTGCATTCGTTAACAACGGAGCAAAGAAGACAATTTATCAAAATAATAATTCCAAAATTGGTTAAATAATCAGAATTTATTCTACAACCTGGTTTATATCTATTAAATTAAAAGTCTTGAAGAGAATGATAAATTTAAATTCTTGAAACCCCAAACTTTCTGTTGTATATTTGACAGAGATGGGGTTTGCACTAATTTCATATACGAGGGTTGCTATTTATATTTCGGATCCTGGCAATACTAGTGTTGGCACATGCAAACTGGACCTCCTATTGGAAAGTTTGAATTTTTTAGCATAAACATACATAGAACGTTGTCACTTACGAGCACTATTTATTGTACTTACAGTGTGTTGGCAAATTCATCTCGGTCAAAAAATTGAATTAACCCGTGAAAATTTTCGTGCAATGGTTTTTTACGATTTTCGGCGTGGATTATCGAGACAAGAGTGTCTCAATCAACTTGTTACGACTTTTGGTGATGAAGCACCATTAAAAACCACTGTAAATCGCTGGTACCAAGAGTTCAGTCTCGGACGCCGTTTGCTCCAGGAAGAATTTTGTGACGTTAGTCCAACTTTGGTAGTTTTGCCGGAAACCATCGATGCTGTGGGTGAACTGATAAATCAAGACCGACATATGACATACCGTGAGATTGAGGCATCATTTGGCATTAGTATCACTAGCATCAATAAGATATTGCATGGTCATTTGGCCTTGAAAAAGATTTGTTCTCGTCACATCCCACACATAATTTGACGAATGCTCAAAAACAGGCGTGTGTCGATTGAAGCAAAGAATGGTTGATAAAATACAACCGCGATAACTCAAATGCAGTGTTTAACATTATCACAGGTGACGAATCATGGATATATGCATATGAGCCCGAAACAAAACAGCAATCGACCGTATGGGTCTTTCCAGACGAACTAAATCCAACAAAAGTTGTTCGTGGAAGAAGCACATCGAAGCAAATGATCAATTCTTAGTGGTATACCACCATCTGTTTGCCAACAGTGTTCGCAGAAATAAGGAAAAACAACAAGAGAAGACGGATCATTTTGCATCAGGTCAATGCGAGCTCTCACAACAATGGACTATTTCAGCACTCAACATGTCGAATTGGTGGGTCATCCGCCGTACAGCCCTGACTTGACACTCAATGACTTCTTTTTACTGCGTGGTCAACGTTTTTCGACGCCCGAAGCAGCTATAGAAGCGTTCAAAAATCATGTTTCGGATATGTCTCAATAAGAGTTGAAAAAGTGTCAATTTTTGCAGATTTCTAAGTGGGTTTGATAAAGTGGTCCAATTCGTATGGAAGAACTTTTTCAAAATATTACAATAATAAAAACTCTAAAATAAAAATATGGCGTCCAAAGCTAAAAATAAAATTGACCTACACTTGAGGCTTAACCAACCAATGGCTGTATTTAATATGGTATACTTTTTTAAATCTCCAAAACTGCACCTTTCTCAAATAAAGTATCGCTAACACGTTCGTATATCTACGTCTCGGAAATGGAGCGTCCAATGGAAAAAATAAGTCATTCATGCGATTTTCTAAGGGGCTTTGATGGAAGAATTTTTCCAAAAAAAAAAAAACGCCAAAATAAAATCGCTAAAATAAAAATACAGCTAAAGACAGAAACGTTGCATCTAATCGCAAACAACAAAAAAACTGGCCCGCCACTGGAGGCTTTATTAACCTATAGATAGATGTTTGTTTAATATGACTTTTTTTTTTTGAAATCTCTAAAACTAAACCTTTCTGAAATAATAAAATCGCTGAAACGAAACTATGGCTGTAACTCGGAAACGATGGGTCCAAAGCTAAAAACAAAATTGACCTCCACTGGAGTCTTAGCCAATGGCTGTATTTAATATGCTATACTTTTTTTAAATCTCCAAAACTAAACCTTTATGAAATAAAAAAAAATCGCTAAATCGTCCATATGTCTATATCTCGGAAATGCAGCGTCCAATGGAAAAAAATAAGTCATTCTTGCGATTTTCAAAGGCGGTTTGATGGAAGAATTGGAAATTTTGCGATGTTCCAAGGGTTTTCCATAAAGTATAAGTAGTCACATTCATATGCAAGACATTTTTTCAGAAAATCGCCAAAATAATAAAATCGCTAGAACAAAACTATGGCTGTAGTACTCAAAACCGGTGCGTCCAAAGCTAAAAAAAATTGACCTCCACTGGAGGCTTAACCAATGGTTGTATTTAGTATGGCATATTTTTTTTTAAATCTCCAAAACTAAATATTTCTGAAATAAAAAATGGCAAAGTCGTTCATATCTCGGAAATGGAAAAAATACGTCATTCTTGCGATTTTCAAAGGCGGTTTGATGGAATATTTGGAAATTTTGATATTTTCTAATGGTTTTCCATTAAGTGGTCATATTCATAGGGAAGAAAATCGCCAAAGTAATAAAATCGCTAAATCAAAAGTATGACTGTATCCCGGTGGCCCTAATGCTAAAAATAATATTGACCTTCAGTGGAGGCTTGGCCAATGGTTGTATTTAATATGGTATACTTTTTTAAATCTCCAAAACTAAACCGTTCTGAAATAAAAAAATCGCTAAAACGCCGCGTCCAAGTGAAAAAAAAATTTTTTTTGCGTGTTTCTAAGGTTTTTCCATAATGTAGATACACACAAAGAAATAATTCATACACACAAAGAAATAATAATCTCAGATAACTGAAGTTCGTTTGGGGACTGTAGTTGGGGGAAACGAACTTCTTTTAATCCATACATGTCATTTCGTTTGGAAGAACCGAAAAATGTTTGCTCAAACGAGTTATGAAAAATATATGCTGGAAAAAACCTTTGCGAAAAACGAAAAACGGTTCCGCCAACTGTTGTTTCGGTTACAGCAACCGAGTTGTAGCTGCTCCCAACTAAAAAACCGTTTGCGAGAACTGAAAAACGTTTGCAGTAGACGAGTTATGAAAAATTAGAGCTTGAAAAACGTTTGCGAGAAACGAAAAACGGTTCCACCAACTGTTCTTTCGGTTACAGCAACCGAGTTGTAATTAAAACTTTTATTTAAACCATAAGCTCTTTTTTGTTTCAATTTCCAACTTTTATGATTTTGGAATTTTTGTCTATTTTTTCACTGTCTACTTACTTACACGTCTGTCTCGCCTTGCATTCAAATAACAACTAAAAGGCGCAGCAAACTACAACGCGTCAATTGTCCATCCAAGATATATTGACAAGGTAGAAGAAGCATTAGTGTGTGATCACATTTATGTTTTGCGTGAGTGTGTATGCCAAACGATAAGGATAAGACTGTGTATACAGTCGACAGAATGTGAGTAAGTTACGTTCTTCGTAATCTGTGCTCTCATTAGAAAAATGGCTAATTTCAAATATCGCAAACGTTTTTTACATTTGCGTCAACTGTAATTTTGTACGCGTTTGATGCAAACGAGAACTCGTTTGCAACAACATGATACACATTTGCGATAAATGAGTTTATTTAGGAGAACTACATAAACGGTTCCGATTAATAAATAAATAAAAATCAATCAAAGTATTGTTACGGCAACCGAGCAATAAACGGTTTGTTTCTTTTGCGTCTGCCTTCTCGACGATGTTCCAACTTCATAGTCGATCAGCTGTGGTATTTATACCCCCTGAATGTCTCTACCTGCAAATACTTATATAGTATTTGTTTTCAAGGATATAAAAAGAAATGGTTTCCCATTACACACCATGAAGGGATAGATCAGAGTTCCTCACAAGCAGTGAGCTGTGCGCATTCTAGTTTTACACGACCTACAGCTTTACACTGGTTTCGAATGGTATTTTGAGAAACCTTTCATGACTAAATACTCGATATTCGTCACTAGGCGATGTGAAAAAGCAGCCATACAAAAATCAATGAGTGTTCGACTCACGGGCGATGTGTTAACACCTTTTTGTTACACGGTACCTGTTCGATTTCTATGAACACATTAGTAAATGTTACATTGAAAAATAAAAAAACGAATAGTTTTTGTGCTGAAGGCTCTTTTGCTATTGGACTTTCTTTTTCTTACATCTGCTTTAACATTAGATGTAATATTGTTAAAATAAATAAAGCAGTATTTACCTCACTGAAATAATTGTTTTTGTTTTGTCATAAACAGAGCGACGGCAAAAAGTATTGAATAGTATAGAGAACTTATTGCACTCTTTTTCCATTCTCATGTAGAGTCTGAGAAACGAGTCTTATTCTCTTTATAGAATATTTCAATATAACTGCACCATTTCGTCAATGATATTACATAAAACAATACAAAAAGCATAAATGTTTCAAAATGCATTAATGTTTCACATCAAAATAACATGCGTGTTTTGGTTACACCGCTTGCTTATATAATCGCTAGTTTTGTATGAAGCACTTAGCGACACGAATCATTTTCGCTAAGTTTATAATTTTTCTTTTTTGATATCTTTCACCATATTCAACCCTTTGCCATATTTTTGAATAATATGACTTTTGGCTAAATATCCGTTTTCTTTGCAACTTAGCAGGCGATAATCGCTTGCTTGTAACCAAAACACGACTAATGATTGCACCAAGTTATGACAAAAAGAGAGTAATACGTTTTGAATCATTCGCCAGATGTGACCAGTGCTTTTGAGTCATACAAATCGTTCCATGAGTACTCTATACTATTCAATACTCTTTGGCGACGACGACCTGCTTATTTGTTCGCAGCCGCTACATCAATACCAACATACTTATTTTCAGGCAGTGACTATTGTTGTACAACAACCAGGAACGCTGTGTGTTGTTTGCATATGTGTTCACTTTGATAGATTGCCCTACCCGCGCCTATAGATGTTAACACATTAAAAAATGTAAGGTGGTTAGAACAGAGATCTAACCCACGTTTTCTTGTATAGGAGACGTTCACACTACCATTGCACCACCATACAGTAATTATATACATAGAGTAAACACTTCTCTCAGTAAATTTATGAGCTTAGGCTTGTTTGCATGTGGACGTTACATGTTGTAAGGTAATACTTTAATATTGCTTAAAACTAACAAAAATCGGTCATAAAAATTCAAATTCAAATAAACATAACTGACACTAGTAGCACGGTCTTCAAAAAAATGCTATACCACGGAAAAATACAACTCTGTAATATAGATTAAAACTCACCTCAAAGCACTTCCACAATGCGAGAGAGAACGCATGAGGAAAAGAATTACATGGTGGAATTATTTCTGTTCTTGTTGTTGGAATTATAGGCCTGTCTGTTCTTGTTGTTGGAATTATAGGCCATTCGGTGATGTTGATACTTAGGGATACTAATACGCACATGTGAATTGCAGAATTGAGTTTGTACATATACAATTGACGATCATCCGATGGTATCAATTCAGGCACTGTAGTTAGGCATCTAATGATGAACTTGTCACGGAGTTCGAAACTAGTCATGCCAGTGAGTGTGTGTTGAACTGAATTGTCTATTATTTCCAACAAAACCCAACCATTTTTCAATTAGAAAAATGTTCATGACTTGTAAGCTTGTAGTATGAATTTATCATACATTAACCAAAAACTAACAAAAATCGGTCATAAAAATTCAAATTCAAATAAACGTCAAAAGTTCTTACAACTCCACATGGTGTGAGTCAATTTACGTCGAAAATCTCTCTATCGCACCGACCTCACCACGAAGAGTATGAAATGAAACTTCAGATGAGATAGATGGCAGCTCTTACTCTATGATGACCACAAGAATACAACTTTGTGTATCATGAACATATAATGTTTAATGTAAATTATCATGTATCCTCTGGCAAATGCAATATGTTTTATAATATATAGAACCCATGGGACTTGTTAAAGTCATGACAGTTTGATGGTCATGTCCAAAATGACTTAAAAATTTAAATTTTGTATAGAATTTTAAATTTAATTTGTGTAAAACAAAACAGAACTCAACTATTTATCGCTAAACTGTATTTTAAGTTTGAATTCTGTCGCAGTAATGAATTTCAAATATAAATTCCCTAATGAATACAAAATATCAATAGAAATATGAATTTTAGTTATGATTATTATGATTTTCATGCATTTTAAATAAACCAAAAACCGGTTGTGTACAAAGTTCGGTTTCGTGTGAACACTCTAGATACGACACAGTAAACTTTATCGTATGTGTCATACATTACACTCTGTGACATTTGTGCGCCAGCATTAATGCATTAAACGATTTTGATCGCTACGGCTCTTCCAACCCTAATGACCGGAAAGATGGTAACCAATAATTGCATAAAATAATAGATAGACATTATCTATCTACACCGAAAACAAACACCATTAACATGAATATCTTGTGAACAATTAAAAATTGTTGGTTGGCAAGAGGGGAAGGGAATGAAAGTCATGTCGATTTAACATACTAGATGCAAACTACAAGTGATTTATACAATTTCAATTAGGAAGCGGCGCACACACATGGATGACATGGCTAAATTAAGTTGAATGTTGTGGAGCAAGAGGAGGAACTTGTCGTTTAAATATTTGTTATAAACCTTTAAATTGCACGCAATCGATTTTTTAAAAGCTCTTGGTACGGTCACCATGAATGGGAATTTCCACCTCTTTTTATGGTTAATGTAACAATTTATGAGCGCAATTATTGGCCATTGCCGACGTTAAATGTGATGGCTTCTTTACTTGGTATGAAAATATTTCGTGTTTTATATTGTTTTTTTTTTGTTTTCTTGTTATTTGGTCACCTGTTTAAATTAATGTTCTCGTATTTGCTGTCGTAATTTTCGAAACAATAGTTGAGCATTCTTGTGCCTGTTCACACGCACTTGTTGTCCATTGACCATAGCAATGCATTATTTATAGTCCCAATCCTTTTCGGAATATGCAAAATGTAAATTCCAGGATTTACTTAAATCGTGTTCATGTTACATATCAACTTATACATTATGTATTACTATGTTTTTTGGTTTGTGATAAAAGTGTTGGGCTGGTGGTGTCAGCTTAGCCCAGCATCATTGTTTAACGAACAAGAAGTTATTCGAAATGGAAATACGATATTGGTAAAGTTTGGGAATGCATGGGAAAATAACAAACATTTAGAAAAAGCTCTTAAGATAATTGTGTACTTTCGGAACGTTTCGATGCAAAAGTTTAATTTTCAACCTCAACGCCTTTGCGACTACAAACATGTGTAGGATTAAGTAGTTCATGATGAACTACTTATACACGCTGATAAAAACCAAACTCTGTAACATAATCTCCCAAATACATTCTGCAGGAATCATGTATATGTTTGAAACACACTTCAAATATTCATATACTTGCCCAGCCCAACTCACTTACGTTAAAATTTGTCTTTTTGTTGGTGTTTGGATGCAAATATAAAGTGTGTTTGGAGCTTGTCGCAAATATAATATACTTGTGTCCAAACATATTGTGTTTGCTTTTCAATATTACATGTTTGAGACACAATGATTAATATGTTAGAATATGTGTGTTTGCGACCCACATATATTTATGTTTGTGATACAAATCAGCTGTGTTTGTTGCACTGCCTATGCTCTCTCAAGAGCAAGAGAATAAACGAGGGACAACGAGAGAGTCTATGTTCTGTATATTTGCATTATTCTCTGTCAGTGAGTCATAAATATTCCTGAATGCGCGTGCAAATTGCAGATGAAGTCAGTGTTTCTTATTTTTTTTTGAAGTATTGCGTTTTAGTTTCCTGTATTCAGTCGTCAATGATACATCGGACAGAGGATATCAAAAGAGCTTGATCAGTGAAAAAAGAATAAACGAAGGCTCGGACGTTTAAATGCTTAGTGATGTTACTTTGGTTTTTGTGTATGTGTTTCGTATATATGCATGTGTGCTACCAAAGTGAGAAACGATTTTGAGGAAAGAAACTGGAAACATTTGTGAAATAAACGCTTGGCTTGCATGAACTAGATTTGTATATAAATATATTCTTTGTGTACCAACGCGTAGTGGTAACCAACGCATAGCTGAAACCTTCCGAAAACAAAAACGTGAGAGACAACAAAGGAGAAGCCAAAGAGCAGCAGATTCTCATTTCATGAAAAAAACAAATAATGCATTTAACGCACCTAAATGTAAAACAGACTGCTTTAAATCTTTTAATTTTTTTGTATTAATTATTAATAAATTTGGATTTATATTGATAAAATTAATTATAATAAATAATACATACATATACATATATTGAAATCAAAGAATAATTCGTTCTTAAATATTATTATGTTTGGGGGGAAATACGCATCTGTTTCCACGTAAAAGCATACATGTTTGCCAGTAAACATGATGCTGTTTACATTTAAACACAAGTGAGTTTGGGACTTGCAAACATATTAATTTTTGAAGTGTGTTCCAAACATAGACATAGTTCCTGCAGAATATGTTTGGGAGAATATGTTAGAAAGGCCGTTATTTTTCAACTTGCATGTATAGGATTGGGTAGTTCATAAACTACTTATACAAATAAATAAATGGTCCACCATTACATCACCTGAAGGAATCGCGGAGAGCTTTTCACAACCAGTGAGCTGTGCGCTTTCTAGTTTTATACTCACTGATTGGGACCTACAGTTTTACACCGGTTCCGAACGGTATTTTTGAGAAGCATTTTCATGGCTAAATACTCGATAGTGTCGCCGTCACTATGCGAGGTGAACGCCGTCGAAAGAAAGGTGGTCAGAGCAGGGATCGAACCCAGGATCTCCTGTACAAGAGGCGCGCACACTAACCATTGCACCACCGACCGCCACTCTACTTCAATGTACGGAGTGATTTAATTGTAATGCAGATCTTTGACATTTGTGATATGATAATGTGTTGTCTATTTTTTTCTCAGGCAATTGGTACTATAGACTTTGGCAAACGATACTCAGTTAAACAATGCGTAACAATTATTCAAACGTTTTGTGAAAATGATCGTTCTGCAAGAAGTGCATTTCGCTCATTGCGTGATTATTTACCTTTCTTACAGCACCGTTCGGCGGATTTTAAAAAATACCAATTTTTACACCAATTTTTACACTAAATGCAATTACCAATTGGAGGTCATTTACTAATTGGATGCTTGAATAAAAAGCAGTAGATGCCGTTTTTCAAAACAAAAATCTTCAAAGAAATTCATCCATAAATGCCACAGACTACAAAACATGATGAAATAAAAAAAAATCATTTCGACACATTTTGTTGCGTTTTACTTATAAAATAAAATCAGCTGTGTTATTGATTCACCCTATACAGGGTGGTCTAAATACAAGTATCTTTTCAAAAAATGGGCATATGATGCCGCTATATCAAAAACCGCAACAAACAGTCACTCGTTGTGGATGCATCGACTTCTCCTCGACGAAGTGTGGATTTTTCGAGTCCTAAATGCAACAATTTTATTTGTTAACGTAACTCCCGAGGTGAAATTGGGCTTCATTGGAAAATATACTTTTTCAGTAAAAATTCTCATCTGCAGTTAAGCGGTTTTCAGCCCATTCATCAAAGCGAAAACACATCGTATATACACGTGGCTTCAGTTCTTGGACTGAGTGTATAACCACAATCAGGACGTGAACTTTGCCGTTCTCGATAAACACAATCACTTGGCGCCAAAATTTTTCAAAATTGTTTAATTTGAAAATTTTTGTCACTAAGTGACACACACTCCAATCTCAGCAATTATTCTTAACTTATTATTTTCTACAGGCCGGAAGAACAAACACTGCATCGACTATTCTTTTTTATCCTATAATATATGTATGTATATAAATTTACAATTCCTGTTCACATTTCTTTCACAAATTTGAAATAATTGTCAGAAAAATATAAAAACGTTTTTCAACACATAACCCAGCGGCGGAATTTGCGAGGCCTTCCACGAATAAGGCATGCGGAATCCTTTGATTTTGTAAGGCTTCCACAGGCCTTTTAAAAGAATGCCAGAAGACGCTGATGGTCATGAAAACCTGCCTTTCCACATGTTCGCAAATCGTCGTTGCAAAATCATAAAATCCGATAGCCCAGTAGATAAAGCGTCCGGCTGTTAGTTATAAGGTCGTGTGTTTGATTACTGTGGCTGCAGAATTTAAAAAAATTAATTTATAAGAATTACAATTGGTTAAAGTATAAATCTCAAACATGCAACTAATTTGCATATATATATTTTTTATTTTTACTTAAGTTCTTCTAAAACTACTCTATTTGCAGGCCTTCATAAGGTCTTCTAGTAGAGAGGAATGACAGGCCTTGCCTACCAATATCACGCAATGTTAAAAAGAAAGGAGGAGGTAATGTGTAGGAAAGGCCAGCTGTATTCTATAGAATGCCTTCTGGGTCATGATTTCAGACCTTCCAGCTCCTGATTTCTGCCGCTGGGAAGTAGTATTTTTATACCCTCACCCATAGGGATGGAGGTATATATCATTTAATACGTAAAAAAATGTAACACATAGAAGGAGCCATATTAGACCCATAGTATCTTTGGACGAAATTCGTTTTAGGACATTTATTTTAAGACGTTTGAGCCATGTCCGTCTGTCTGTCTGGTCAACACGATAACTGCCGTAAATCTTTACATATCACCATGAAATGTTGTCAGTGACTATTATTTGCCAATATTGAGTTTGGGATTGAAAATGGGCGTTGTGACCACGCCCCTTCTGGTACCTGCAATACAAATCGACACATTTAGCACAAAATTATATTTCTTTCAAACCTTTCTTCTGGTAGATGTGATTAGCTTCAACTCTCCCACCGGTTAATAATCTGTAAATGCCCAGTGAACTGGAGGAAATGGGCGAGATTGGCACGCCCATTCTGGTACGTCCCATACAAAACAGGGTGAAACAAACGCGTGAAACACTTCCGACCTTAATGAAATTAGGTATAAGGCTTCACATTATCAAACGCCGATCACCGAGTAAAACAAGTGTGATTTTGCCACGCCCATTGTGGTACCTCCAATACCAAAGTTGTTTGGCCGTTTGGCTGTTCGGCACGAGAAGTCCCGCAAAACCGAATCAATCTTTGTGAAAGTTTGTACTAGTCAATATTTACTCAAATAAAACTCTCCTATAGAAAATGAGCTGTTTTGCCACGCCCATTCTGGTACTTCCCATATATAAAAGTTGAGCGACACGATATAATAATATTCGGTACTAGGCAATATTTTGCTAAAAGCTACGGTGTAATTAATAACTGACTATTGTGCCACGCCCAGTTTCGTACCTCCCATACAAAACTTGGGTGTATTTGTAGTTTGCCGACTCGATATCTCCAACAAATCATAACCGATATTAATAAAAATTGGTACTGATCAAAATTTTGGCAACAACTTGCCATGCCCATTTTTGGACCTCGCATATAAATATTCGGAGGGAAACTAACTAAATTGGGTATTCAATAATATTTAGCGCAATGCCAATCTGCTATTGAATATGGTCAGTTTTGAGTATGGGCGTTTTTTATTTAACAGAACTCCCACGCAATGGATGACTTAGGGTGAGGGTATGATTAAGTCGGTTCACCCAACTGATACTTATGTACTGGTTTGTATTAAGCTGGCAACAATCTGCCTTCTTGACGCCAGGGAAATAGAAAGAATTCTAATTTTTGTAGTCTACGCCAGATGCGACGTCAAACGCCAGCACTTGCTCTTCTTCCATAAGAATACGTGTAAGAATTTTCAACGCCTACGTTATCGATCCGATTGTGTTCGTACACAAAAGCGACCAATTTCTAACCTTTCACTAATAATCTGACTCTTCATAAATGTCACATTGGCAATCTGCTTCGAAATAAAATTCCAAATTTTACATGGCCCATCCCTTATAAAGTGTTTACCAAATTTAGGTTCAGGATCATATAGGTTTTGAGCTGCCTCCTGTTTTAATATTGGAATCGTATTCACACCTCATTCCAAAAATAATATATGACGCAAACTGTACAAACACAGCTTAAAATTAAGGCAATTAATGCCAGAGAGGAATATTCCACATTTTTTTCAGAAACTGTTTGACTTGGGTCAAGGGACTTATGGCCAGTTTTTCAGTCAGTGGTGATCTTCGTTTCTTAATTAAATTGTGGTTAAACATCGATTTGTGTTTTTTAGTCATTGTTTAACTATGATTTAACCACCCAATGTTGGTTGGTTAACTTATAGTCAGAACCATATTATTTTGACAATCAAATTACTGACTGTCAAAGTGAGAAATGCTAGATTGTATAAAAAAAATTACAGCAGACAGTTGTCCGAGGCCTTCGGCCACGGACTGTCCCTGCAGGCTGTGTCAGAGACACGGCCATTAAGTTTAACGTAGAATACGCCATCCGATAAGACAGAAAACATATATAACAATAAATTCATTTGCTTATATTATTTATCATTTATTGTTATATATGTTTTCTGTCTTATCGGATGGCGTATTCTACGTTAAACTTAATGGCCGTGTCTCTGACACAGCCTGCAGGGACAGTCCGTGGCCGAAGGCCTCGGACAACTGTCTGCTGTAATTTTTATATTTACCAACGGCATTTGATTCAAGTCCGTTTAAAAAAAAAAAATTATGTTCAATTTTTTTAAACTTAATTTAATTTATGTATTTTAATTATGTATTTAATTATGTATTGGCCGTCGGTGGTGCAATGGTTAGTGTGCGCGGCTCTTGTACATGAGATCCTGGGTTCGAACCCGGCTCTGACCACCTTCAAATTTTCTTTCGGCGGCGGTCACCTCGCATAGTGACGGCGACACTATCGAGTATCTAGCCATGAAAAAGCTTCTCAAATTACCGTTCGGAATCGGTGTAAAACTGTAGGTCCCAATCAGTGAGTGAAAACTGGAAAGCGCACAGCTCAGTGATTGTGAGAAGTTCTCCCCAGTCCCTTCATGGGATGTAATGGGAAACCATTTATTTATTTATTTATTTATTTTAATTAATATTTTTATTGAAATAAGTTCTGCGAATGTTGAGAGGGCCGCCCTAATATTAAAAAAGGTTTACCTTATCGAGTCTTCGCATTAGCATTCGAGCGTTGTGTGAAAGCTTTACGCTTTACAATTCAAAATTAATGTTACAACAGCTTTATTGAAGCTTTCGCAAAAAAGCTTTATTACGTTAGCTTACTGTTTGTTTCACTTTTTACTGGATACATGTTGCCAAGCAACATTAGCTTGCTGTTCGTCTCACTTTTTACTAGATACATGTTCCTAAGCAATGTTGAGCAACCAAAAACACTCAACCAAACACCACACATATGTTTGAGTGTATGTGTTGAAACAATTTTCTTTTGAGAAATTAAAATACTAGAAATATATCAACCAATATGAAATGTATAACAAACGAAAGATAACATCTTCATTTACCTACAAAACAAATTTTAAAAAAATTCATCTAGCCGTTTCCTCAAATTCTATGAAATAAAGATTACAACAATAAAAACCTGACATGACTCCTCATACCGTAAGGTAAGACGTATTCTACGTCAATATATGTTTCAGATTTTCATATTTGTACACATACGTTAAGTCTAGATCATTAAATTGTTGCGCCTAAATTGGTTTTTTACACATTTTTGCTAAAATTACTTCGATTTTATGCATCTATTTCTTCTTTTACATACATAATTCCATTTTGTTTGTTCCCTTTTGTTGTTTTGGTATTTATGCCAAAACACACGTTTTTTCCAATAAGAATACAAGGGTTGCCATATTAGTTGACAATATGGCGACTTACATTAACCCTCTAACCGGCGAGCCTGCCTTTAGACGGGGTATATAAATACGTTAATATGCAGCTCTATTTCTGTTTTTTCTGTTCTAACGGGAAATATCAGCAGAGAAACAAACAATTCTCTTGTTGAGAACAATAGCAGCAAGCATTTCTGATTTGATTGCAAACTGTTGAGTGCTAAAGTCATTTTTTTCACAAAGTGTGTAAATTAATTATTTGTGTATCAAGTGGAATTTTGAAAAAAGTATAAAATCCTATTAATTCATAATTTGCGAGTAAAAAAATTATTTTCATACAGGTAAATATATATTCTATCGTGTTCTATGTTTTTAATATGAAGGTTTTACCAAAACTTAGCTTTTAGCCGGTGAAAATTGGACACCGTCTAAAGGCGGACCTGCCGGTTACAAGGAACTTTTGCATACACATTGCTCTAGTTCCTAGTGTTTTTTCGTTTCATTTTTCTGTAACCATTGTTCGGTTTTAAACATTGTAGGAACGAATTAACCATTTGAAAATGTTTTCACAGAGAAAAAGTTCTAATTTTTCAAAATTAAGTGATGAGGAAATTGAAGCACTCATGGCTGAATCAGTGGATGGCGCAGATTCAGAAGACGATTTCGACTTTGACAACGAAAATGATTTGGAGAACCCAGACTTTCAACTACCAAACGTAGACTTTGCCACATTAGAAGAAGAGTGGGATAATGTAGACAACAATGATTTTCTTTCTGATATCATCAATATCTCTCAAAACTCAGAAAAACTTCTGCCAGAAGTGAACAACAACGTGGAGCATTATGAAGAGTCTTTACCATCAAAAACTGGGAAAACAAAAACAAAGAGAGCAAGATCTCCTCTACCAGAAGTTGAAGCTGGAGAAGTGCAGTAGTGTCCAATGCGGGGGGGTTTAGAGGAAATGTAAAAGATATTTCTTCCCAAAACCCAGAGTTCAAAAACATTTTATGGAAAAAAAATCCTTGAACTTGAAAAAAACGATGTAGTTTTTCAAGGAGACAAGGAATTGCCGCAACAATTCAAAGAATTAACCACACCATTCCGTTGCTTTACTTATTTTTTCAACGATGACTTGCTCAATGAAATTGTGTTTCAGGGCAATCTATATGCAAAACAGCAAGATGTTTACACAAATTTTATTCTAACGACGTGTGATTTAAAAAAATATATCGGAATTTTGATTTATATGTCTGTGTACCGGTATCCCAATGTTGAGAGTTACCGGTCCAAACATTCCTTCGAGCCAGTTAGAAACGCAATGACTTCGAAACAGTTTTTTTTAATCAGAAAATATCTGCACTTTAATGATACCACGAAAATGAAAAAACCACAGGAAGCAGGATATGATGAGCTGCAAAAAATTCGTCCAATTGTTGACAGACTCAATATGCAATTTGATGCTGTGCCAAAAACACCTCGGATATGCATTGATGAACAAATGTGTTCAACAAAAATGTTGACAAAATTTCGGCAATATATGCCCGCAAGGCCCCACAAATATGGCATGAAACTATTTGTCCTTTGTGACTCGCATGACTTTTCGTACAAATTTGAAGTATACAAAGGAGCTGGCGATAATGAAGTATTACCCAACACCCCTGAATTAGGAGCAACAGTCAATGTGGTCATAAGACTGTCAAACACAATCCCAGATTTCAAAAATCATATCCTGTACTTCGTTAATTTTAATACCTCTGATATTTTGGACCGAAGTGGTAAAAAAGTATGCAAACTACAGGGATGTAAGTCCGAAACACAAATGTATTGTACTAAATGTAAATTAAATCTATGCTTATCAAACAATAAAAAATGTTTCCAAGTTTATCACACAAAACAATAAAAAAACTGAATAAAATTTCAAGTAAAATCATTCCTTAATTAAAATGTTTTATTACGTTACCAGGCAGGTCCGCCTTTTGGCGGTCAACATATTTTCTCACCTGGAAGGTAAGGTTTAAATTTTTTTCATCTTTTAACAATACCGTATGTTTTATTTATCCAAAAACAATCAATAAATAATTTTTTTTAATCGAAAAAAAATTGGCCGGTTAGAGGGTTAACTCACCACTGAAAACCAAAATGCAAAGTTAACCTCTAATTAACTTAGAATTAAGATTAAGTAATCCGATAGTTAACTACCCACTTAAAAACTGACCATTAGAGTAGCTAATGCGATGTTAAAGGGACGACAGCACAAAGAAATTATGGACCTGAAAATGACAGATAAAAAATAACAAATAAAAAAAATCCAACTGAATAATTTGTTCAAGAAGGGGATAGATTTAACCACCTCCTCACTTCATCACGTCTCGCATGGCTACCCCAATTAGGCGTTAGTAAAACACACAGTTCGTGATTAGATCACAAATCATAAAGTGCAGTTAAATGAATTTAAATCCCCCTAACTTGACGATATACATGTATAGCGATCCACAATAATAATGATCCCCACCACTTCTATTGTTACAGAGATGAATATGAACTTGTGGTCCTTCGATGGCACTACACATCACATGTAACACAGAGCCACACACCCAATGCAATATGAGTTATGGGAGAGGGGGGAGGTGGCATGTATGGAATCACAGCATAATTAATGTTGTCACTCTACACGAGCGCTCAGCACTCGTCCATAATGGTATATGAGTTTTTTTTAGAAGTGTCTCCGCTGTTGTTGTTGCTACCCTTTTTTGTGCACATTTTTGTTAAAGAGATGAAAACAAAAACGACAATTTAAGCACCTGTGTTGTTGTTCCACACTGTTGGGTTGTCATCGTTGTTGTTTACTCGTTAACATCACGGTTAGTTACGAATATAATTTATTGTACGCTGCTGCTGTTCTCTCCTTTACTGCTCTGTTCTATACTCTTATAAACCCACCACCCACTCAATCACTATTCATCACAACATTCATCATCATTTACAATAACTACCACAACAAATACGTAGCAAAGTGTTTCACAGCCCCATCGCGAGCAAATCTCAACGGCCCCACTTGCTCTTATCAAAACAACTAATGCTATTATAACATGTTATATTTTATAAATGACCATATACAGTGAATGGTCATAATAATATTATCAACAACAACGTTTAATTGTTTGCTTTTGAAGTTTTCAATTCAGTAAAGATATGGAAATGAAAGTGTAATTTTTTAAAATTTACGAAACATACGAGCCAATTGATCTAACTCCAAATTTTAAAAATATACATAGTTGCTACAACTCAACTTCTATGCCTCCTTAGAAATTGTTAGTAGCCCTAGCACGGCCTAATGAACCGCCCATCTTAAATTGCAATCATTAGAGAAACGTCGACAAATTCAAAGTACAAAATTCCCCCCATCGATAAAGACATTTGGGTTTAACCCTTTGACGACCATACATTTTCGGCCGGAGTGATTTAATTTTTTTTGATTATTTTCGTGATCTATCCTATCCGTAATCCATAATAGATACGCCGCAAAATATGGGTCTTAAAATACTGCTCCATCAAGTACCATATGTTAATAGACTACTGTCAAATTTTGAGCAAGTTCTGTCAATTACTTTGCGTTTAACAGTTGTTCAAAACATACAACCTCGTGCATTTTTTTAAAAATGGGAAAAAGGGAATTTCGAGTGCTCATTACACATTACTTTTTCGAAAAAAAAAAACCGTCAATCAAACCAAGAAAAAGCTTGATAAATACTATGGGGACTCTGCACCATCGATTTCACTGGTAAAAAAGTGGTTTACTGACTTTCGTTGTGGTCGCACAAGTACAAATGACGCTGAACGTTCTGTATGGCCAATTGAAGTCAATACACCCGAAAATGTCGAAAAAAAAATCCACGATATGGTGTTCGATCCGATCGAAGAGTAAAAGTGCATGAGATTGTTGATGCCACAGGCATTTCATATGGCAGTGCGGTTTCGATTTTAAATGATCAGTTGGGTATCAGAAAGTTGTCTGCAAGATGGGTGCTGCGTTTACTCTCAATTGACCTTAAACGCACGGGTGCACACGTATGTAGTCTCAATGGCAAAATTCCATGAATTGGGCTAGGAATTGGTATCTCATCCGCCATATTCTCCGGCTTTAGCCCTCAGTAACTATTTCCTATTACCAAACCTAAAGAAATGGATCGGTGGAAAGAGATTTAACTCCAACGATGAGATTATTGATCAAACAAATGCCTATTTTATGGACCTCGAAAAATTCTATTTTTTGGAAGGGATACATAAATTGAAGAAACGTTGGACTAAGTGTATTGAGCTAAAAGGAGATTAAGTTGAAAAATAATTTTTTTTTGCAAAAAAAACTGTGTTTCATTCAAAAAGTCACGGACTTATTGATCCGCCCTTGTATTTAGCATCAGTTAGTGTCTTGGGACACCGTTTTGCATACCACAACACTCCGGACAGTCTAATGTAGTGTCTATATCCAACCTGTTAATCGGATATACCTCATTAGATCCCCTAGATCTATCTCGTGTATCTCAGCAAGGTTGTGTAGGAAGAGACGACCTATAGTCTTCAGGCGTCTATCTCTAGAGCCGGACCACTGCAGAGGAGATGTTCCACCGTCTCCTCCTCTTCTGCGTCTTCGCAGGCACGGCAGTGACATTATATGGAAGATTCAGCCATCTTGCGTGATTACCGATTCGCCAGTGCCCAGTCAGCACCGCAAGTAGCCTTGATATGTTCCCGCGATTTTGGCTAATCAGGGAGTAGGTCCGGTGAATGTTATATTCTGGCCATGTGTTTCTGGATATGCGGCACGTTTCCGTTCTATCCCATCCGGCCTTAGTTCGTTCAAGGTAATGCAGGAAAATACCTCTTTTGACCGACCATATATTCGTTGAGCTTGACACCATATGAAGTTCGGTGGAAGAGGATCCTGCCCTGGCTAGTTCGTCTGCTGAACAATTATAAGTGTCAAAAACCCTAGTGCAAATATACCTGTCTGTGGTCGTCAAAGTGTTAAACGACGGTTTATGATTTGAACATGGAATGTAAAAATTTTCCCTGAATAATCGAGACTCGAGCAAGTTATGGATTCCGAGAATGTACACATCCATCCTACATCTGGGCGAAGTAAGTTGCCTTCTTAACAATGTGGTCACTGTTTCATATACTCGGAATCTGACACCCAATGCAGAAACGGAGTCGGCCTTCTTCTTCAACCCAAGTTGAAAATGCTCTATTGTACAAGGCTATATTTGATCAATTAGAAAGCACATAGGATTTCTGTGTTACAAGCGTATGCACCCACGGAGCCTGATGAAGACAGTACTAAAGACTATCTCTGGAGTCAAATTTTGCCCACATAAAATATAACCGAACAAGCCGTAAGCAAATTTAGAGGTTGCCACAACCACATTAGATGCCATCTCATCGGAACTAGAAGTTGCCACAACCACAATAAAGGTTGTCACAGCCATAATATAGGTTGTCATAACCACATTAGAGGTTGTCACAACTACATTAGAGGTTGTCACAACCACAATAAACGTTGGCACAACCTATTAAAGGTTGCTTCAACCGAATATCAGTTGTTGGAACTAACTTCAGTCATAACAACCTTAATTCGTTTGTGGCAACGGCAATTCGGTGGCAAGAAACGAATCTCCGTCCAGCGGCTATCAACGATATTAGAGGCAAAATTTTGGAAATACAATACAAACCGTTTGGAGCACTCATCGGCATGTATAATGTTTGATCAAACTCCACGAGCTAATTTGGTACAGATCGATAAAAAAAAAATACTTGGACAGGCCTTGTTCGAAAGCTGAAGAAAACTACAAAGGAGGTCCTAAGGTGAGAAAAGATGTGCGAATAAACCTTGGATTAGTACAAAATACAGTACAGAATCGTGGACCGAAATTCGAAATCGTGAATTCTTGCAGAAAATCGTCGATAAAATCCATGAAATGGTATTGGACGATGGGAGAATGAAAGTGCGTGAGGTGTCTAAAGATGCAGGCATCTCAATTGGGCTTGCGCACATCACCTAGTTTCTAGTCGTCGGTGGTGCAATGGTTAGAGTGCGAGGTTCTTGTACATGAGGACGTGGGTTTGATCTCTGGTCAGACCATCTTACACATTTCTTTCGACGACGGTCACCTCGCTTAGTGATGGCGACACTATCGAGTACTTAGCCATGAAAAAGCGTCTCAAAATACCGTTCCAAACCGCTGTAAAACTGTAGGTCCCAATCAGTGAGTTTAAAAACTAGAAAACGTACATCAGAAGCTCTCCTTAATCCCTTCATGAGATGTTATGGGAGACCATTTTTTTAAATCACTTACTTTGATGGCCTCAAACAACCCCGAGGGATCAATGTCCTTACAATATGAGGATAACATATTTCTCCTACCGGCTCGAAGTTTAGCTTTTCATCTCTAGTTGGTAGCACCAAGCTCTAGGAGGCAATCTTGCACCTGGTCTTTCCAGCGAAGTGTTCGAAGCCCTATTTCCCGAAGTCCTTCGAGTACGTGTTCAAATACCTTTCGTACTGATTCATTCTGATCGATTCTACTGATATGGCCTTGTCAGCGTAACATAGTTAAATTTGGCACATCACATTTTTTATATTTTTTTATATATATTATTTGAACATGAACAAGCTATCTACGCGATGGGTGCCGCGAATACCCACACTCGACATTAAGCACAACTGCCATTCGAAGGAGATCTTGCGCCATGGACGAAACATAGATCCATAACAACACACCCGAGTCCACAGGGAAGTTAAAGCAGTGGACTTCTCCGGGTGAACATGTACCAAAGAAGGCCAATGTAGGTATGTTGACCAACAAGGTCTAGGCAATAGGTTGTTGGGAGGCATGCGGTGTCATTCACATCGATTGACTTGAAAAGGGTTAAACAATCACCGGCGAATATATTTCACATTTTCTGTCTACTAACAAACATGAGGAAATGGCTCGGCGATAAGAGGTTTGGGTCGAATGAATATGTCATCAAACATACGCATATTGCGAGAACCTCGAGAAAACCTAACGGACGGAATAAGAAAGTTGAAAAAACAATATATCTAGCAAAAAGGCGATTGACTTACGTTGACAAATTAATTCTTTTCTTGTCGGAAAAATTTTATTTAGTCAAAAAGTCACGGATTTGTCAAAACTGCACTTGTTTCAAGCTTCAATTGTATTTAAAAACGTCGTTTTTACTACATCAACAATCAGAACACAATTGCAACCATGTAACATATAACTTATAATTTTGTTTCGTTTCACTTATAAATTCCACAAAGTGATAATAGTTAATTTTCCACCACTGTAAACATTTATGAGTTGCAAAAGTATTGTAATAACAGCAGCTGCGGTCTAGTTATTCACATTATAATGGGAGATCAGAATTTCTTCGTTTCGCTTTCATGCACACGTGCTAGGTTAGAGGCGGCGAATAGACATCGAGTAATTGATCTTTTGTTAGATGGGATGAATAATTGTAAAAAAGATCTTATGAGTATCGAAGAAACATGATCCTATTTTTGTGAACACAACAAATTATTTATGATTAGTGAGATCAATGAAAGTAAAAGTGGTCAGATTTAACTGATCATGTGGTTTATACGAAGTGAGAAACTTTTGATGTCTATATTGATCGACTATACATTGTATATTTAGTTCTCGTAAATCCCATCCAAGCCACTCCGGGTAATAACAGTTTATCCAATATTTTTAATTTTAAAGTTTCTACCCCGTATTTTACATTAACCGAGATTGAGGCTTCAATGTTTAGAAGAGTGAATAATTGGGAATTTCCAGCGACCTGATGTTAAGAAATATATATCCCAGGATTTGTCGTTGATTATTGAAAACAACAACTCCGAATACGTTACCTGTTAATGCAGCACTTTTGTGTTTAAAACTTTTTTAAACAAAAAAAAAATTCTATGTTACAGCAAAACGTGTATCAGGTGATTTACATGCCTTTTACCAGGCCTGCGAGTCGGAAGGCCCAACCTGTAAATGCAGTCCTCATTAGAGATTACCATATGGCGCCAAAGGTAGGGATACTTCCACTTAACCTTCCTCTTGTCAGGCCTGCTAGCTGGCTTTTAGAGAAACACCCTCAAAAAAGGCCTTCCCAAGGACTGCTACCTGGAAGGGTTGCTAAGAGGACTGCTAAGGATGGTTTGCTAGGAAGCCTGCAAAATTACATTTTTAGACGGGCTTCAAGAAAAGTAAAAAATATACGCATATTACTCCCATATTTATAGAGGTTAGACATTTTTATGCATCCTAGCTAAATTAGGAATAAAATATTTTAACATTTCAACGTTCTTTTAAATCTGCAGCCTCAAGAATCGAACACATGACGACCTCAGCACTTATAGTCCAGTCCGACGTGTTAGCTACTCCGCTACCGCATGTTATAATTTTGCTGCGACGAATTGCGAGCATGTGAAAAGACAGATTTTCATGAACAACAGCATCCCTCTTGTCTTACCTTAACCGGTCTGCCCATAGACTTGCTTAAAGAAGAGAAATGTGCATGCTTATGAGTATCCAATCTGCCTTCCATTAGTAGGCCTTCCGGTAGGTCTGCTTAAAGAAGGACAGTGTGCATGCTTATGGGATCTTTTGAAATGTACATAGAAGGCCATCTGACAGGTCTGCTTTCAGAAAGGAAACAAACGTGCCTATTGGAACTTTTTGTATTCTTATATCTCATTCCCAGTGGAATTTTTTTGACGCAAATGACGCTGAACGTTCTGGACGCCCAATTGAGGTCAATACACCCGAAAATGTCGAAAAAATCCACGCTATGGTGTTGGCCGATCGATGAGTAAAAGCGCGTGAGATTGTTGATGCCAGAAGCATTTCATATGGCAGTGTGGTTTCGATTTTAAATGATCAGTTGGGTTTAAGAAAATTGTTTGCCAGATGGGTGCTGCGTTTGCTCTCAATTGACCATAAACGCACGGGTGCACACGTATGTAGTCTCAATGGCAAAATTCCATGAATTGGGCAACGAATTGGTACCTCATCCGCCATATTCTCCGGCTGTAGCCCGCAGTGACTATTTCCAAACTTACAGAAATGACTCGGTGGAAAGAGATTTAGCTCCAACGATGAAATTATTGATCAAGCAAATGCCTATTTTATGGACCTCGAAAAATCCTATTTTTTGGTAGGGATACAAGAATTGAACAAACCCTGGACCAAGTGTATTGAGCTAAAAGGAGATTACGTTGAAAAATATTTTTTTTTGTGCAACAAAAAACCGTGTTTCATTCCAAAAGTCACGGACTTATTGAGCCGCCCTCGTAATTTCCTTGAAATGTTATCGAACTCAAGCACCATCACTGAGAGTCCGTATATAGGCTGCGTCAAGACAAACAAATCCTTAACATTAGGATGGGCGTGTTTGTTTTTATTGAAAGAAGACAGACAGTGTAATCCCAGTAAACAATTCTCTGCACAACTTTCTGATTCTGATTCCGTTGTCGGTCAGAAAACGTATAAAAAATCGTATGGGCCATCTGGGATATTCGGAAGAGTGTGTAGACTTGTCAGACAGATGTCTGTAAAAATTCTGAAGTATTTCTCGACGTGTCTGAAGGAACTCGGCATACAATTGTTCGACTTTTCCGACCGTCTTCAGACACTCTGTCCGATTTGTCATACCAATTTCGGGGAGATATCTGAACAAACATCTGAGCATGGCCTGACTTTTCCAGATAATAAAATTCTATATTTTTGTAGTTTTTAATTTGAATTTTTTAATAAATCAATCAAAAATAAAAATTTTTAAAAAAAATATTAAACGGTAATAAAAAATAACTTAACCGCCTGTTTCTCTATCTCGAACGAAACCTTTCGTTCGTGTTCTAGGCGAAAGAAAGTTGATTTGGGTTCCACAATCCTGTTTCAAGCCGAACGAAAACATAAAATTTTACAAAACTTTTCAGTACAAATTTTGCTTTCTCTATTTCGAATGTGCTGTCAGTTGGGAACAAACATAGAGTCAGGCAAACGAACCATGCGATATAGAGAAACCGAATTTGAATCGAATGCGAGGGACTGAATTTCGTTCGCTTAGCTTTTCGTTCGAGATAGAGAAACAGGCTGTAAAAATTAATTCATGTCATATATTGTTAATACTATTTCGCGACCTACGGAGTTTCAACCAAGTGATAAATCCATTTTAACTGAGAGGTGATGGAAGAAAACAAATAGATTGCAGCCAAAACAAAAAAAAAAACAACAATTCAATTCCCCGAAAATGTACAGTATGCTAATTTTTGGGGAATTTGCGCATGGTATCCGAATGAAATCAAAACCAAATACCCTTCAGACAAAGTGCAGAAACGTCGGACGAATCTCGTATTGATAAAAAATTAAAAAGTCCCATCAGAGAATGTGCAGACATGTCGCATAATTCTCGAATGCAACTTCAGACAATATGCAGAAAATGTGCAGAAAAATAGTTTAAATGACTGTAGGAATTTCGGACATTTTAGCTGATTGGTGAAATTTAAGAAATTTTCCAGACATCCGACACGTCGGTAACAATTGCCCAGTGAACAATTTCTTCTGAATCCGGTCAGAATTTTGTCAAAAAGTCGGAAAAAATTCCCGATCCTAATGCCGATTTCGGTCACAACTCTTACCGAAAGTTGTATGAGTGGTTGACAAAAAATTTGAACATATTGTCTGAGGAAATTCGGTATGATTTGCCAAATTTTTGGTCGGAATTCTGTCAGAATGTTGAAGGGAAATTCGGAAGGAAATCTAAAAATTTTTTAGAAATTTACGATAAACGTTTTTATTTACGCAAAAAGTAAGTTAACCAACCATAAGACTTAATGGCAAGCGAAATATTTTTAAGGTAAAATAAATATTTTTACGCCAAACGATTTAGATTTTATTTCACAAGCGATATATTTCTGAGGAAAATTAAATGTTTTTGCGGCAAACGATTTAGACTTTATTTCTTTGCGTGTAAAACGAAGCGCCAATCTAAAATTGCCGTTCATGCGAACTTTCTACAAATGTCGACGATTATTTCCCAACACCGAGTAAACAACAATGGTTTTTACAATTGATACGTGTTTACTACGAGTATACGTGAGTATGAATGACTTGCAACATTGTACCGTTAATAATGCACACAATATTAAAAATGCATAAAAACTCTGGTGATAATTGTAAATCGTCAATGAATACAAAAATATCATTAACAAATATACACACGTAGCTACAACTATACTAACACGTACACGAAAAGAACAAGTGTTTTTCTTTGTACAGTCACACCAAAAAGTAAGTATCAATTTGTTGTATTAATGTTGAATTTTCTTGTTGATATTTTGGGAGTAGGTACATCTTTACTTAATGGTTTTTTAATACTAATACATCTCAACGGTGTTTGATTTAGATGGATATTACAAATATAGTTCTGGATTAGCTCTGGCATGGAGCAGAAATGCTATACGTCCCAAATATATTCTGCAGGATCCATGTATATGTTTGGAACACACTTCAAACACATTTATATGTTTGCAAGTCCCAGCCACAGGTGTATTTAAATGCAAACATTAGCATGTTTACTGACAAGTATGTATGTTTTTACGTGGAAACATATGCGTGCTTCATCCCACACATCCATATACTTACGTGGAAGCATTCGCGTGTTTCCCCCAAACCTCCATATACTGGAAACATATGCGTATTTTCTCCCAAACATAATAATATTTAGAAACGAATTATTAATAAAAACCATAGATGATTCATTAGCTTAATCACCATTTTCACAAGAGGGCACATACTGTTTCCGGACGCCCATTTTTCACTCGGATGCGACGAAAAAGCATTCAAACTTAATTTTTCTTTCGATTCTGTTGTTTAAATTGGAAAATAGAATATAAATAATAGAAAATCATATCGCTTTTCATATTTGTTCATAATACAAAAGGCAAAAAAGGATGGTTATATAGTTTTTTCAATAGTTTTTGTTTCCAGGGGAATTTGCCCATATCCACTACTCCGGCGCCATCTAGAAAATGTCCCTTTACTTTTAGATCCACCACTTATCTTTCACCATCTATTGTTTTTTATTTATCTATGTAATAAATTTTTAATACAAAAATTAAAATATTTAAAATTACCCTTTATACATTTGCATTACTTTTTTTTATGAAATGAGAATCTGCTGCTCGTTTTCTTCTCCTTCCTTTGTTGTCTCTCACGTTTTTGTTTTCAGAAGGTTTCAACTATGCCTTGGTTATCACTATGCGTTGGTATGCAAACAATATTCTTATATACAACTCTAGTTCGCAAGACAAGGGTGTATTAATTACTTGTGTTTTTTTATTATATTTCACAAATGGTCCGCCATTCCCATTTTTTCAGTAGAGGCTCGGTAAGAAAAATGGATTCACGTTGTTGCCCTTTCCAGTTTCTTTCCTCAAAATCGTTTCTGACTTAGGTATCACACATAAATATATATTCGAAACTCATACACGAAAACCAAAGCAACATTACAAACCATTTAACCGTCCGAGCGATTTTTTATTATTTTTTCACTGATCAAGCGCTTTTGATATCCTCTGTCCGATGAACCATGAACGACTGAAACTAAAACGCAATACATCAGCCAAAATAAGAAACACTGAAATCATATGCAATTTGCACGCACATTCAGGAATATTTATGAATCACTCACTGAGAGAATAATGCAAAAATACAGATACACACTTACAAGTTAAACACACTCGTTGCCCCTCTTTTATTCTCTTGCTCTCGAAAGAGCATAAACAGTGCTGTATTTATATCACAAACACAAATATATTTGGGTCGCAAACACATATGTTACAACATATTAATCATTGTGTCTCAAACATGTAATATTGAATAGCAAACACATCGCGTTTGGGCACAAGTATATTATAATATAATATGTATACTATAATAAACACATGATATATTTGCATCCAAACAACAAAAAACTACAGATTTTTCAGCGTGTACGAATCGATTAGTTTTTCATGGGTTTTCTGAAGGCCTTCCTTGCTCATTGCCTTTAAGTTATTTTTGTTAAACAAAAATAAAATTAAAATAATTTATTTTATCACAAAATCATTATCCACTTCTACATGTTTATTTATAAGTATGTATGTATCTATCTTAGAAAGTTTTACCACGCCCAACTTCAAATTGAAAATTTTAAAAATACCCTGAAAATATTAAATAAACAATATAATTTTAAAATTTGTATAAAATTTCCCAATTAAATTACGGTTACAACGAATCGGACAGAAATTTCTCAATATTGTAAAAATCTTCTCTTGGTTATATCTGATGAAAAAATGCATGCATTCCGCAGGCCTTATTTTATGAAGGCATTACAAAAGAACCATTCCGCATGCCTTGTTTGTGGAAGGCCTTGCGACTTCCGCCGCTGGGTAGTTGAAACTTTTTCTCTCTACAGTCAGGTCTCAAGCTGCTCTTCTTACTCTAAATATCTGTATGTAGTGCTCAATCTCATATAAAATCTAGTCGTGTCTCCAGACGCTGGTCTGGTTTCGACGATCTTTATGCAGTTTTATGTCTCATACGCCGCAGTCCTACCTTTTTGGTATGTATGAAGAAACTGAAAACCTTGTTTCAACCTCAGATTTGGAATCCTCTTTCATATATAAGTATATTGCGCGGACGTTGTCAAGTACTTCCACCAGGTGCTTGTTACAATCTCGTTGACATTTCGCGTAATTTCGCTGTGTGAAATTAAAGTCAGAATAGTAGAATTTTGAGGGTTGTGTTATTGGACCTGATTTAAATTTGTTCATGTCATTGTGGTCCCCACTTTCAAATTGAAAAGTATTTTGTTTATGTAAATTTTTGTATACTGTTATTGTTAGTATTCGTTTGTGTTGAAGTTGACAGCATCGGGCCTCCAAACAAAAAGAAAATGCCTGTTGATGTTGCCTACAACACCATACTTGTTGTCAATACACCTTGAAAGGTATATTTTTTGGGATCAAACATTGTCATTATTGCTTTAGCTCCATCTAGAAAATACCCCCAGTGAACAAGAAATTTTCCAACACACGTTTGCTTCCTTTGGCTGTGGGTATAATTTCTTAAAACTTTCTTCCTTTAATAATCAAATTAAATTCAGGAAAAAGATCGGGAATTAAATAAATATTAAAAATTTTCTAGAACATGGGAAAAAGTGCTAAAATTTCAAAATCCGTAAACTTTGACCTCTTTCATTGGGAAGTTTTTTTTGTCACCAAATTCACCGAGAATACTTCTTATTTATTTTTTTAACATTTTCATAAACTACGGTCATGTATATGTAGTATTACACTGTGTGATAAAAGGCCAAAAACAAAAGACCCGTGTCTCCCAGTTTTGACCAAATTCATGGACTTTTCTTTTTATGGGCACCAAAGATTTGGGGCCTCGGTGTCATTCTTGCAAAAAAGTGATCATTTTGTCAGGCTCATATCTTGTAAACCGTTCGGAATTTTGATTTACTCTCTGAGGGAAAATTGTAGCTCTTGTCATAAAGAACACCATCAAGTTCTGAATTAGAGTCAGATTCGGACGACGATTTGGATCAGCAACTTAAGAGAGTGTCACCATTTTTAATTTAAATGCAAGCGTTTTATTTGAGAGATCCCTAGAAAATTAATTAACTAATTCATTTTAATTACGCTCTTTATTGAAAGTATCTAGACCATTGTTGTTGAAGTGCTAAGTAGGCGGACCATTGTACAACCCCAACATGAAGAATAATATACTTATTGAGGCTAAGAGAAAAATTATTTTCTAGTTTTTATAAATAAAACACTGTAACTTAATTTTTTTTTAATTATTTTTTTATTCTTAATTTTTTAGTTAATAAATTTTTAATGTTTTAATTATTTTTTTCACATTCATGTATTGTCTTCCAAATCTGACAAGTGTGCAAAATTTTAGTTCGATTGGTCAACTGCAACTGTGTTAAAAATGAGTTACTAGATTTGAACAATACGGACTGATTTGAACAATACAGACTGACAGACAACAAAGCAAGTTAAATAAAAGACTGTAATAATAATAAATGATATTAAAAAATTTCAGGAAATTTTTCACTTTTGCGGCTACCTAAACGCTACATAAGCGCTACCTAAACGGTGTTAAGAATCATTCCTAGGAACTTCATATGTTCCAGAAAGTTGTTTATTGAGATCTTAGGTAAATTTTTGTAGTTGATTGTTTCCGTGAATTTTGAACGGTTTGCTACCTATGGACCTTAAAAGGGGGAAAAAGGTAAAAAAAAGAATTTTTTAAAGTTTTTTGCGATTTTGACCTAGAAGATTAAGTTTTTTTGATTTTATATGTTGTTAATTTTTATTCTGTATGACAAGAGCTACAACTTTCCTTCAGAGAGTAAATAAATAAAATTCCGAACGGTTTCCAAGATATGAGCCTGACAAAATATCTCTTTGTTGCAAAAATGACACCATAAAAAAAGTGCATGACTTTGGGCAAAACTTGAAGACACGGGTCTTTTGTTTTTGTCTGTTATAACGTAGTGGTGTCCGTATATGGTTATATTTTTTCGTGTTGCACTGTGTTACAAAAGTCATTTCTCAAATGTGTATGTACAATTTACACTGTGTGCACCTACTTTTTATACTATCTGTACATTAGTATCCGCTGTCATTCATTCACTTTAAATGCGTTCATTCATCGTTCCAATATGAAGAATAATGGCGAAACACAACAGTTTAAACTTTTTCTCATTAGCATTAAATGTTTACACCTATACAACTTACAATACTACAACATTAGACCGACTCACGAAAATAAGTTCGTGTTGTGCCGACTGGAAATGTGATAATTCAGCCAATAGTTTTTGGCTCTATTTTCTTACAGGATTTTAAAAATATTGAGACGCTCTGTAATGGTTATACCTTTTTTTCATTGTTTTTATGACCAAAAATATATTATTTTTACGAATTTGTGTAAGAGAATTTCATACTATAAGCAAACTTGTATAAAGACACTTCCCAGGCATGGCTCCTTTCGAACGCCGTGACAGATTCCTCAACAGATGCCCAACTACAGCGACTGAATTGATAACATCGACAGGTCATCTATGGTATATGCAGGCTGAAAAATCGGTCTTTTTTTTGATGTTTGGATGCAAATATAAAGTGTGTTTGGAGCTTGTCGCAAATATAATATACTTGTGTCCAAACATATTGTGTTTGCTATTCAATATTACATGTTTCAGACACAATGATTAATGTTTTAGTATATATGTGTTTGCGACCCACATATATTTATGTTTGTGATACAAATACAGCTGTGGTTGTTCCACTGTCTATGCTCTGTCGAGAGCAATATAATAAAACAGGGACTACGAGAGAGTCTATCTTGTAAGTGTGTATCTGTATTTTTGCATGATTCTCTCAGTGAGTGATTCATAAATATTCCTGAATTTGCGTGTAAATTGCAGATGAAGTGTTTCCTATTTTACCTGATGTATTGCGTTTTAGTTACATGTATTCAGCCGTACATGGATCATCGGACAGAGGATATCAAAAGCGCTTGATCAGTGAAAAAATAATAAACGAAGCCTCGGACGGTTAAATGGTTTGTGATGTTACTTTGGCTTTTGTGTCTGTGTTTCGTATATATTTATTTATGTGTGCTACCAAAGTAAGAAACGATTTTGAGAAAAGGAAGTGGAAAGGGCAACAACGTGAAGTCCTTTGTCTGTCCGAACCTTTACTGAGGAAATCGGAACAGCGGACCATTTGTGAAATAAGTGCAATAAAAAAACACAAATAATTGAACCACGCTTGGCTTGCAGGAACTTGATTTGTATATAAGTATATTGGTCGTGTACCAACGCATAGTGATAACCAACGCATAGTGATAACCAACGCATAGTTGAAACCTTCTGAAGACAAAAACGTGAGAGACAACAAAGAAAGAAGTAACAACAGAGCAGGAGATTCAAAACAAAACAAATAATGCATTCAATGCAAGCAAATGTAGAAATCATTTAAATCTTTTAATATTTTTTATTAATTATTTATATAAGTAAGTGGTGATATATATTGATAAAATTAATTATAATAAATAAAGAAAGAAAGAATAATTCGTTTCTAAATATTATTATGTTTGGGAGGAAGTTAAGTATATGTAGGTTTGGGAGAACACGCGAATGCCTCCACGTAAGTATATGGATATTTGGGATGAAGAACGCATATGTTTCCACGTAAAAGCATACATGTTTGTCAGTAAACATGATACCGTTGGCATTTAAATACAAGTAAGTTTGAGACTTGCAAACATAAGAATGTTTGAAGTGTGTTCCAAACATATACATGGTTTCTGCAGAATATGTTTGGGAAAATATGTTAGAGACCCCGTTATTTTTCAGCGTGTGTAATCAGTAGATCAACAGTCGTGTATTACAAACTTCAAATGAAATTTACATATGCAAAGTCCGAAAATCCCTAAATACAAACAGTGAACGTCAATATTATTGCAGCGTTTAAGATCAGAAGGCTTTGTCCCATCATGTTACCTTTTTCTCTCTCCTACCTGGCAATGCTATAAAGCCTTTTGGGGTGAGTTTTTATAACATCGCATTGTTGCATTTTTATGAGTAAAGTTTTTTTAAGGGCCGGGGTAATGCCAAAGTACAATTTTAACATAGAATTTTAACATAGAAATTGTAAGTAAGGTTAGAATATTTAATTAAACCATTTGTGTTAAGTGTTATTATTGTGTCTTATAGAATAAATAAAAAATTCCCCTGAAGAAGGAACCAAAAAAGTTCCGAAACGTTGGGAAAAAATCGTAAACTCTTGTTTACTTTAAAAAACTGAGACCAAAAGAGCCGTTTAAAACATAACGAACTAAATTATTGAAAACTTGGTCTAAATAAAATCAACACTAACAATTTTTGTAGTTATGGTTTATTTGACCTATTTTATATTAATGTTGCAGGTTAATGTATGAGAAATTCATAAAATAGCGAAAAAATTAAATGGGGAAAAGAATAAAAGAGGGAAAAGTAAAGTACAATTGGTGGCACATTTGAAAAGATGGTCACTGGCATAAAACGTTATATTCGAAACGATCGGCCGCCAATGCGAGTTCAAGGCCTACATTCGACTGTTTCAAATTATTCACCAATTGGAGAAACTGTTAGCTGTTAACTGTTAGAAACTGTTAATCTGTTAATTCATAAAACATTTAAAATATTCTAATAAAAAGAATTCAGATCGAATCACAGACATAAATACGTAGAGGAAACCAAGAACTGCAATTAGGAACACTTTTGAACAAGATAGATGTTCACTGGTCTAGAACACTAAGTTGCTGATGAGAAGATAAACAAATTTCGAAACGATTGTGTGCTAATGTGTGTTCAAGTCCCAATTCCGACTATGTCTAATTTTTTCATTAATTGGATAGAAAAATACCTGTTAAGAGTTCATAATAAAATAAAAATCTTCTAAAAAAAATGGCATGAATCTAATGTGCATACATCATTCATTTATGGCAGATTCAATTTACAAACTAGTTGGTTGATGCATCAATTAAGCATTATCACCCCAACTTTGAAGCATATTCATCGCAACAATGAAACATTTTCGTAACAATGGCGAAACCTTTACATTTACAATATTTTTGTTTCGACGTTGTATCTGTAAGTTAGCTCGTTTGCTATGAAATTCCTCTTGGAGGCGACAAACAAATTCCATGGTGTAAGCCTTTCCTTTCAATGTGGCACTTGTCACCTAACTACAAGATAATTCACTCCAGGGTACATATTTTTCTTTTTACAAAAGTTAAGTCAACCTAATGTACATGCGATTGGCTGCTATAAACACGTTTCTGCTTTTGCACATTCTCATTACGGACAAAAACTGAGTCTTTAATGGGTCTTCGGTAATATTGGAAGCAAAAAGTGTTCTAAAGGCTAAAGAAAAATTAGCATTTCATTTTAGGCCAAGTACGTTGTACGATTTTCTATTGCTTTTGTTTTTATTTTTAAATCACAGCAATAATAACTGTCGGTCATGAGAAAGAACAACAATAATGACCTTAACTTGGAAGACCACTAAAAAAAACTTCTTACACTTTCTATGTTTACCTTTTATGTATTACAGGGGTGGTAGCGGTGGTCGCGGTTCTGTTGTCGTATGGTGGGTATGCGCTGTTTTGTTATGGTTCATAAACGCTTTTGTTAGAATCTGCCTCCGGTCTTTTATAAGATGTCTAAATGGTCTAAGGACCACCACTGTTGTTTAATGATACGACTAATTACTTTGACTTTGATGCAAATGATGCCAACGTGTTGTCGTTTATCTGTCAGTCAGTCATTATTGACAGCCAATGGAATTTTTTAAATTGTTTACACCGCAATGCAAGATAGTTAGAGCGGGAAATTAGTGCCATGAGATCTCATTTTCTATAATTGATGTGACGGTCAATTACACTAAGCAACAAATATTCTAAACATGAAAATCTATATATAAATCGTTTGAATGGATTGAGATTTGAGACTTTGCAAAAATGTACACTAGAGGTGGCAACCTCTAACGTCGATTGTGATAATTTCTGAAGTCAGTTCTGAGAACCTCTAAAGTCGATCGTGATAATTTCTAAAGTCGGCTGTGACAACCTCTAAATTCGGTTGCAAAAATCTCTAAAGTCGGTTGTGACAATCTAAACAACCGTTTGTGACAACATCTAAATTCCGATGCGAAAACCTCTAAAGACGCATCTAAATTCGGTTGCATCTAAATTCGGCTGCGACAATCTCCTAAAGGCAGTTGCGTTAAAATCTATAGTCGGTTCTGACAACATATAAAGTAGATTGCGATAACAATCTCTAAACTCGGTTGAGACAACCCCTAAACTCGGTTTTGACAACCTCTAAACTCGTTGTTGACAATCCCTAAACTCGGTTGTGACAACCTCTAAACTCGGTTGTGACAACCTCTAAACGCGGTTGTGAGAACCTCTAAACGCGGTTTTGAGAACCTCTACAGTCGGTTGTGAAAACCTTAAAAGTCGATTGCGAAAACATATAAATTCGGTTGTCTCAACCGACTTTTTATGTGGGTGTATAAGAAATTCGGTGTCCTGAGGCAGAATTATGTACGACGATAATCGTTCAAACGTTATCGTCATGGCCTGTATTTAATATGCGACACGAGTATATGTACCAAATACCGTGTTGTTAACCTTGTATCCATTGCATACAAGCTGTAAATTCGGTTGCTATAACCTCTAAATTCGGTTGTGACAATCTAAAAAGCCGGTTGGGCAGCGTCTAAATTCGGTTGCGATAACCTCCTAAAGGCAGTTGCGTTAAATTCTAAAGTCGGTTGTGACAGCCTCTAAAGTAGCTTGCGAAAACCTAAACTCGGTTGTGACAACCTCTAAACGCGGTTGTGACAACCTCTAAACGCGATTGTGACAACCTCTAATCTCGATTGTGATAACCCCTAAACGCGATTGTGATAACCTCTAAACGCGATTGTCACAACCCCTAAACGCGATTGTGACAACCGCTAAACTCGTTGTTGACAACCTCTAAACTCGTTTGTGACAACCTCTAAACTCGTTTGTGACAACCTCTAAACTCGGTTGTGACAACCTTTAAAGTCGGTTGTGAAAACCTCAAAGTCGATTGCGAAAACATCTAATTTCGGTTACCGCCAATTCGGTTATCTCAAGCGACTTTTTATGTGGGTGTATAACAAATTCGGTGTCCTGAGACCGAATTATGCACGACGGTAATCGTCCAAACATTATGGTTATGGCGATAATGTTGGCTCATAATGAATTCGATATCGTTTCATACACAATTAGCAGCCTGTATTTAAAAACTGCCAACGGGGTATATGTACCTAATACCGTGGTATTAACCTTGTATCCATTGCTTACAAGCTTTAAATGCGGTTGCGAAAACCTCTCAATTCGGTTGTGACAATCTAAAAAGCCGGTTGTGCTACAGCTAAATTCGGTTACGACAACCTCCTAAAGGTAGTTGCGTTAAATTCTAACGTCGGTTGTGACTACCTCTAAACTTGGTTGTGACAACCTCTAAACTCGTCTGTGACAACCTCTAAAATCGGTTGTGAAAACCTCTAACCTCGCTATGGCAACCTCTAAACTCGGTTGTGACAACCTCTAATCTCGGTTGTGGCAAGCTCTAAACTCGGTTATGACAACCTCTAAACTCGGTTATTACAACCTCTAAACTCTGTTATGACAACCTATAAACTCGGTTATGAAAAACTAAACTCGGCGACAACCTCTAAAGTCTGATGTGACAACCTCTAAACGCGGTTGTGATAACCTCTAAACACGATTGTGAGAACCTCTAAAATCGGTTGTGACAACTTCTAAACTCGATTGTGACAAACTAGAATTGCGGTTGTGATATTCGCCAAACGCGATCGTGACAACCTCTAAACTCGGTTGTGACAACTTCTAAACGCGATTATGATAACCTCTAAACGCGATTGTGACAACCTCTAAACTCGGGTGTGACAACCTCTAAACGCGATTGTGACAACCTCTAATCTCGGTTGTGGCAACCTCTAATCTCGGTTGTGACAACGTCTAAACTCAGTGTGTTGTGGTTGTGAAACCTCTAAAGTCATGTTATGAAACCTCTAAAGTCGGTTGCTACAACTACGGTCCATTCGGCTATTTCAACCGAATTTTCCTGTGGGTGCACGCAGAGAAAAAACTACGTTTATTGCTCGGTTGCCGCAACAATACTTTGATTGATTTGTATTAATTTATTAATCGCAACCGTTCATGTAGTTCTCCTAAATAAACTGATATAGCGCAAATGTGTATCATGTTGTTGCAAACGAGTTCTCGTTTGAATCAAACGCATTACATTAACATTTAAATTTGCCGCAAATTTAAAAAACATTTGTGATAACTGAACTTACGTCATTTTTCTAATGAGAGCATAGATTACGAACAACGTAAATTTCTCTCATTCTCTCGACTGTATACACAGTCTTATCCAATCGTTTGACATACACACTCACACATACACATAAAAGTCATCACACAGTCTAGTGCTTCTACCTTGTCAATATATCTTGGATGGACAATTGACGCGTTGTAGCTTGTTGCGCTTTTAGTTGTTATTTGAATGCGAAATAACAATGTGACAGTGAAAAAATAGACAAAAATTCCAACTTTTTTTTTTAAAACAAAACTTTATGGGTAAAACCAAAATCGTAAAAGTTGGAAATTTAAACAAAACAGAGCTTATGGAAGCCATAAATAAAAGTTTTAATTACAACTCGGTTGCTGTAACCGAGAGAACAGTTGGTGGAACCGTTTTTCGTTTCTCGCAAACGTTTTTTCAGCTCTAATTCTTTATAACTCGTTTACTGCAAACGTTTTTCAGTTCTCGCAAATTTTTTTTTTTGTTGGGAGCAACTGCAACTCAACAGTTGGCGGAACCGTTTTTCGTTTCTCGCAAACGTTTTTTTTTTTCAGCTTATATTTTTCATAACTCATTTGCTGCAAACATTTTTGGGTTCTCCCAGACGAAATGACATGTATGGATTCACAGAAGTCAGCTTTTCTCAACTACAGTCCCTAAACGAACTTCAGTTATCTGAGATTTCGTTTGGGAAGAACGAGTTATTTCTTTGCGTGTGTAGAACAAGTACCAACTATCGTCAGCTGAAATGCAAAACAAAGTAACTACAATTTCCATTTTTTTTACAGAAGAATTGAAAAACATTATAAAATGGCGAAGAATACAGTTTTGGCACCTATATTTCCGACTTTTGTTCAAGGTAATACCTTTCTTAAAGTAACAACCGAAAGTATGGATGCCAAAACTACATTCCTTACCATTTTTTAAGCTTTCTTTTTCTGCTCCTGTACACAAATGATAATTGTAGTTACGTTGTTTTGCATTTCAGCTAACGCTATGGTGGAATAAGCTTTTTGTGCACAGCATACAAGGTCCTCTCGAACGTAACGTGCGAAATACTAAAGCCATTTGCTGCAGACCTAATCGGATCTTGTCAGTGTAGCTTTAGACCACGACAATCAACGAATGGCCAGATATGCACCGGTCGGCACCAGACAATGACAGAATTTCCATTAAGAGAACCGTTGAAGTATTAGTGGCCAAACATGTACAAGTGTGAAGAGTATACGATCAAACCAGACATCATACGCAACGTATTCGTCTGCCTTAGCCCGATACGGGAAAAACGGTACCGTCTATTCTTGCGTTGGAATTATGGACTTCCCTGCAGTTTCAAAAGTAGCTAGTGGATCTATGTAGTCAGTTATTTCGTTAGCGGAAAGCCTGACTAGCTACTTGAGTGGATACAGGTAATGCTAGAGTTCGCCTTTTGATTATTATAAATATGAAAACAAGGCAAACAACAATGCACTGAACCGTTATCCCGTTATGATTTGTTGGTTGTTTGGTTTTTTTTTGTTGGCGTCAGTTGCTATTAAACGTCCGTATAAGTATCATTGGGACAGTGTACGTGGGTCAGAAGTATAAAAAAGTGCATTTTAATATTTAGAACGGTAAAATGACAAGCAAAAGACAAATGAAACGCTTAATAAGGAAAGAAATGGAACAAATTGAGCAAAACTTTGAAAATGTAGAAAAATAATGTGGTGATATTCATAACATTAATTCATTATGGTCCGGCGAATTCATCAAGCGGATTGTACTAGTCAAGTAGTTAGTACATTGTACTAGTCAAGTAGTTAGATATTTCGTTAATTCCATGTAACTAGCGATCTGCGTGACTACCGTCAATGACATCCCCATGTTAAATTCGTCAGTATAAAGCATTGCTGGTAGTCTGGCGGGTAGTTAATGGTAATTATTGGTAGTTAGGGAAACAACTAAAAATTCGTTAGCTACGCCGACTGCAGGGTTTTTAGTGTGTATTGATACTTAGGCATCTTCTTCGATCGATACTAATTCGCTTATGTAAATAATAAATCATAGTTGTGTTTTACGTTTTCACGTGTTTTTATTTTAAAATTAAAAAGTACATTTTTACTGAGACAACCTTTATTAGTGTGGGATGTGATATTTTAAAGAGACATTTGGACATTAAGCAGTTTTTTTTCAAATCTGCCTAGAGATTGGAAACATTTTCAAATAATCAATTCAAATTGTTTATGTTTACACTAACTTATTAGTACATAACGTCTTAAGCTAATTCCGAGCACTTATGTTGCAGCTGTTTTGAAGATCATTACCCAAGTAATTTGCCAGTTCTTACAATAATTATTTTACACTCAGTCTCTTCTAGTCAAAATACGAGCTTAGAAATAAATAATTTATTCAGCAAATTTGAACTGATACCCACAAATGTGTCGTGCGCAAAACAACAAAAAACACATTTGCACATCACTCAAGTCTGTTTTAAATGCAACAATTTCAAATTAAAATTGAAGGTTACATTTATTTCAATGTTTGCGATTTGGATAAACTATTCCAATCACAATGAATTCTCCATTACGTCTTGATGCTGATAAGGAATTTGTAGAAAGTTTGTAAACTGCAACAAACAGCAATTACAATTTATTAGCAATGTAATTCTTCTCATTAAATTTTATGCGATTTTTATGTTTCCATATGGAGGATTCGTGCAATTTCAATATTAACTATTCCAGATAACATAACTAACTAACCGGCAGCAACAACAATAGAAATGCACAACACGAAAGATATTAAAACTTAAAAAATAAACAACAACGAACGGCAACGACAACAGCAACAATGAATGCACGATTTTCGATTAAACTCTTTTTTTCACCCAGATCCGGTACAGAGACCAAATGCGAACCTTTTGGCAGCGCAAACTTGTGTTCAATACGTAAACAACGCTCTTTGTGCATTCCCGTCTGCCACTAGCCAGAAAACTCTGTCGCCCTTTTGTGCCACACAACCAAGCCGAACAACAGAACAGCCAACTTAGCCAGCCAAGTCACACATTTGTTTGCATGCAGAAAATTATTAGTTTTATGTTACCAAAAACTTATGACATGTTACAGCAAACAAAGAAAAAGTAAAAAGAAAATATTTAAAAAAAATTTATTAAAAAAAAATTGCATTGCTGTTACCTATAATTCATAGTTGTTGTCGATATTCACAGACAAGGCAAAATGTTTTCACAGAACTGTGTCAGGGCGATGTAACAAGCAACATAACAAATTGCAAGTTGTACCGGAAAATTTAGAAATCTGAATAAAAGTTGAATCAATTTGAACTGGGCACTTATGTATGTATGTATATGATGTTGAGCATAAAGGCCAGCACTAACATCAACCTTTCGCCCACGAAATATCAGCAACATGTATCGAGCAACATTTTGATGTTTAAAAAAAATATATATTACTCCCAATTCCTCAAACTCAAAAGAACGATTTAATTTGCTATCAGAACGATAAAGCGACGAAACTGAATGCGTTCGAATTTGTCGTTCTGATGATTGTTTTCTTGGTGATTTGGAATGTAAGAGCTCTACAGGGTGATTCAGGAAGTTCCGGCAAATTTCTCCAGCGTATTCCTTGGCTCATTTCATGAAGAAAACTCCACTAGGACCATGTCCGAAAATGCAAGGGTGCGAAAGGGTTCAACATTTTCGGATTGGCGGTCGGAGGGTAAAGTTGCTAACTTCAGAGCCAGTGGTCGAATTTTGGGCTTGTTGGAAAGGTCTTTAAGAGGCCTTTCAGAAAAGTAGAAAAAGTCAAATCGGCGAGATACAGCTTTCGGAAAAAATGGAAAAAAAATTCACATAACCTCAATTTGCTCAGCCAGATGGCAGGTAACTTGTTTTTTTTTCTGTTGAAAGATAGCCATTCTTCTGCCGAAAATTTCAGGTAAATAAAATCTTAAACGTGTTAATTTACAAAAACAAATAAATGTGTGCTGTTATTTCGCTTCCAAAAACAAAAACGAACATTTTGCATTTCAGTAAAATGGTCATAACTTTGGAACGGTCTGTGGGCATCGTTTAGGTCATTTTGGAAAGGTAAGAGGTATGGCTATTTTTCAAAAAACATAAGTTACCTGCCATCTGGCTGAGCAAATTGAGGTTATGTGAATTTTTTTTTCCATTTTTTTCCGAAAGCTCTGTATCTCGGCGATTGATTCTGAAAGGCCTCTTAAAGACCTTTCCAACAAGCCCAAAAACAACTACCCTCCGACCGCCAATCCGACAATTTTGAACCCGCTGCCATTTCGCACCCTTGCATTTTCGGACATGGTCCTAGTAGACTTTTCTTCATGAAATGAGCCAAGGAATACACTGGAGAAATTTGTCCGGAACTTCCTGAATCACCCTGTATACCTCTGTCAAATATTTATATGTGCAAAATAAATTTTTTTTCTTAACACAGCACCATAAAAATGCGCGTATTGCTTTAGCAGAAAAGTACAAGTATTGGGAGGACGAATCTGAAACCGTTATATTTGGTGATCAGAAAAAGTTTAATTTGGACGTACCTGATTGTCACCATAAATATTGGAGAGATTTACGACATCCTCGGCAAACGTGCTAACGGTGGTGGATATCTTATGATAGGGGCTGCATTTGGAGCACGAGGGATGTCAGAAATATGCTTTGTCCCAATTAAAATGAATACGGAAGCATACGTTGATCTGTTGGACAGAAACTTAGTTGACTTTGCTGGCGAATTATATGGAGATAACTTGACTTTACAACAAGACAACGCTCCGATCCACATTGCTCGGCGCACAAGGGATTTTTCAAGTCCCGAAATATTCCATTACTGGAGTGGCCAGCCATAAGTCCCGACCTCAACCCAATTGAAGACCTCTGGGGGATACTTTCCGACAATGTATTTTCAAAGTCGAAGCAGTGTATACGACGCTTAAAGAACTAAAACTAGCAATATTGGCGGAATGGGAGAAAATTGACATGTCCACTTTAAGCAACTTAGTGAGTTCTATGCCACGCATATTTTAATTGGATAAGAATAAGAATTGAATTTAAGTTTCATTTTTGCATATACTGGGTGGTTAAATGTTAAGGGCCGATGTTGAATGTGAACCACACCTAAACGTCAAGTTTTTTTCCGCATTTCATTTGCCACTTCTCAACGCGTTAAAGTTATTCAGGCTTATTATGGAAATGGGCGTTCAAATCAAAATGCATATCGTGCACAGTGATGAGGCACATTTTCACCTCAGTGGATTCGTCAATAAGCAGAATTGCCGCATTTGGGCGAATGATAATTCAAGAGTGATTGTCGAAAAACCAATGCATCCACAAAGAGTGACTGTTTGGTGAGGTTTATGGGCTGGCGGCATCATCTGGCCGTTTTTTTCCAAAATGAGGCCGGTCAGGCAGTTACTGTGAATGGTGTTCGTTATCGTGAGATGATAACGAAGTTTTTATGGCCCGAATTGGAAGATATGGATGTGGACGATATGTGGTTTCAACAGGACGCAAGGGGCAAGGCAAGGGGCAACACAGCTAACGAAACAATGGCTCTTTTGCGCGACAAATTCAATGGCCGTGTTATCTCACGTGGTGGTGATGTCAATTGGCCGCCAAGATCATGTGATTTGACACCGTTGGACTTCTTCCTTTGGGGTTATTTGAAAGAAAAGGTGTACGTCGATAAGCCAGCAACAATTCAAGAGCTAAAGGATGAGATAATTCGGCACATTAACGGCATAGAAACTCAATTATGCCTCAGCGTCATCGAAAATTTGGACCAATCAGGCCTGCGATAGTTGGTTTTAGTCTTTCGCACATTATACTTGATAGAACCTATAAGCCTTCATAGCGGAGTGTTTATGCTAAATTCTGCGCAAAGAAGTGCGAGAAATGTTCACACTTTCAGCTACAGCAGCAAGATTTTCCACTGAACTCAATGGCCGAGGATGTACTCGAGTTCTGTTGTCCAATAAGTACCCGGATTGACGAACTCACTTTACAAATTCATCCACAAACTGGGTTGATGGCAATCTAATTCTATCGAATTTATTTCGTAGATTTCTTCACGCTGAAAAATATCGGCCCCAGCAACATATTCTCGCAAACATATTCTGCAGGAATGGATCACACTTCAAACATTAATATGTGTGCAAGTCCCAAACTCACTTGTGTTGAAATATAAACAGCATGATGTTTACTGGCAAACATGTATGCTTTTACGTGGAAACATATGCGTGTTTCCCGCCAAACATAATAATATTCAAGAACGAATTATTCTTTGATTTCATTTATATGTATGTAGTATTTATTATAATTAATTTTATCAATATAAATCCACATTTATAAATAATTAATACAAAGAATTAAAAGATTACATTTAGGTGCATTGAATGCATTTTTTGTCTTTTTTCATGAACTGAGAATCTGCTGCTCTCTGGCTTCTCCTTTGTTGTTTCTCACGTGTTTGTTTTCGGAAGGTTTCAGCTATGCGTTGGTTATCACTATGCTTTGGTATACAAATAATATACATCTTTATATACAGATCAAGTACGTGCAAGTCAAGCGTTTATTTCACAAATTTTTTATTTCACAAATGTAAGTAAAGGCTCGGACAGACAAAGGGCTTTACGTTGTTGCCCTTTCCACTTTCTTTCCTCAAAATCGTTTCTCACATAAATGCAAAAGTTAATTTTTTTTCGCTCCCCGCGACTTTTCTAAAACCTTGGGCTTAAAAAATAATATCTGCATCCCAATTTTTCAAATCTTGTTTAAACCGACCAGTCCCAATTGACCTAAAGGCTAAAAACCGGCCTTAAAAACACTTTATTGCCTTTTTGGCCTTTAACTCCTAAACAAACGATTTTGAGGTTTGTTCACATAAGTTATTTTGACCAAAATAAATAAGCGGACATTTCTTCAATACAAGCTTTTAACATGTATCTAACCGTTAATAGCGTTTTCAACTATGAAAAGCAAAATTTTCCAAATTTTTGGGGCTCTTTTTTTTTAAATTTTGTCTTATTTCAAAAAATTTGATGTTATTATAAACATTATTTAATTTCCTATTTAGCAAGCTACATCCTATACGATTACCGCCCTTGAACAGCAAAAGAAAAATTTTTAAAGAAAAAAAGAGCCCCAAAAATTTGGAAAATTTTGCTTTTCATAGTTGAAAACGCCATTAACGGTTAGATAGTATATGTTAAAAGCTTGTATTGAAGAAATGTCCGCTTTTTTATTTTGGTCAAAATAACTTATGTGAATAAACCTCGTAAAATCGTTTGTTTAGGAGTTAAAGGCCAAAAAGGAAGTGAAGTGTTTTTAAGGCCGGTTTTTAGCGTTTAGGTCAATTGGGACTGGTCGGTTTAAATAAGATTTGAAAAATTGGGATGCAGATATTATTTTTTAAGCCCAAGGTTTTAGAAAAGTCGCGGGGAGCAAAGAAAGCAATATACTTTTCTTTTTCATATATTTTGTGGGGACTCTAACATACATATATACGAAACACATACACAAACACCACAGTACCATCACAAACCATTTAAGCGTCCGAGTCTTCGTTTATTCTTTTTTCACTTTTGATATCCTCTGTCCGATGAACCATTGAGGACTAAATACATGAAACTAAAACGCATACATCAGCCAAAACAAGAAACACTGTCTTCATCTGCAATTTGCACGCACATTCAGGAATATTTATCTCACTGACTGAGAGAATAATGCAAAAATACAGATACACACTTCGAAGATAGATTAGAAAAACATCTGTATTTGTATCACAAACATAAATATATGTGGGTCGCAAACAGAGACGCTACAAAAGTAAATCGATTGGGACAGCAAACGACGCCATATTTTTTCCCGCTCTTTTGACATTTCTCTTCAGTAAGGTTTGCCATTTCATCATGGAAAGATATACGAGCCAACAACGAGGCGAAATTATTAAAATTTACTACCGAAATTTGGAGTCAGTGGCCTCAACTTTAAGAGCGCTACGTTCAATTTATGGTCGGCTCATTTCTGGCTGAATGTCTTCGACAATAAGCAAAATATGCATTATTGGTCAGACAGCAATCCACACGTAATCCATGAGTCATCATTGCGTCCCGAAAAAATTACGGTTTGATGCGGTTTATGGGCCGGCGGCGTCATTGGGTCGTACTTCCTCCGTGATGATCAAGACCGGCACATTACTGTGAATACGAATCGCTACCGTTCAATCATAACCGATTATTTTTGGCCCCAATTGCATAATATGGACTTGGAGGACATGTGGTTCCAACAGGACGGCGCCACAAGCCACACAGCGAATGCCACAATCAATTTATTGGAAACCAAGTTTGGTGAACGTGTTATCTCACGAAATGGCCCAGTCGATTGGCCGCCTCGGTCGTGCGATTTGACGCCGTTAGATTATTTCCTGTGGGGCTACGTCGAGTCTATGGTCTATGCCAACAAGCTAGCGACGATTGATGAACTTCGTACGAATATCGAACGTGAAATTGCAGCAGTATCGGCCGATTTATGCTTGAAAACCGTCGAAAATTGGGTTCTGCGGCTGGACTTCTGCAAGCGTGCACGTGGTGGCCATGCAAAAGAAATCGAGTCCCATATATAATGGCATCGAACGTAGTTTCACAGGAATAAAGAATTTCATTGGTATCTAAAATCGGTTTTGTTTTATTTAAAAAAACTTTTGTAGCGCTCTTATTGAAAAACCCGATATATTCTAACATATTAACCATTGTGTCTCAAACATGTAATATTGAATAGCAAACAGAATATGTTTGGTCACAAGAATATTATATTTGCGACAAGCTCCACATACACTTTATATTTGCATCCAAACAATAAAAAAGACAGATTTTTAAGCGTGTTACAGTTTGAGTTGAAGACTCAGAACTTTGAAAGAAAGTTTTTCATATTTTCCAATTTTCTTCAAGCTTAAAGCGATCCTTTTCGTAAATTTCTAACCTTTAACTAATAATCTGTGACTTCATAAATTGCAAACGCTTCGAATAACGGGGGGGGGGGGGGTGGTTCAAATTTCAAATTTAACATGTCCCACCCTTTATGTATTAAACACAATGGAAATCGTCAGCGAGTAAGGAAATTGTCCATCTACACAGAAGAGTCCCGAAAGGAAAATGTTCGATTTCGACATCTTTTTGACAAAGGCCGAATGCAGGACGATTATCGATTTTTTGCCGAAGTTAATTAATCGGTCGAGCTCTAGCAATTACATAAATAACACATTTTTCAATTTCTGCATGTGTTCAACAATATGACCTACAATAACCAGCTGTTTAAAGGAATAAACTAGCATTTATTTTCTTCCTTTGGTTCGTTTTTTTTTTATTTATTTGAATTTCCCCCATTCCTCTCAAACACTTTGGTTTCAACCCAAAGTTTCCAATGCAAACAAATTTCTAACTACTGTACTCGTACTGAGTAAATGTAAAATTATTAATAACTTTTATTGACATTCAAATTTATGACAAAGTGATTGACTTTCAATATAGAAAACGAACTTTTCTAATTAAATTCCATTATGTGCAGATACTTAGAAAGCAAACAACATAGTTAGTATTCTTGTTTGATGAACAATACGAGTACAAAATTGCATAGATTGCACTGTAATATTTCATAAAAAATAATAACACAAACTAAATAAAAACGTCTGTGTAATTGGATATCTATATTATCTACAACTATGAATTATGTATTCATCTATTTATTACAAACGTCATAAAAGTAAAGCTGCTATGACAGCTACGATATAACGATATAAAGTAGTACTATAGTAGAATATGGTAGCGTGGTGGGTAAAGTTTACAATACGATATAAATAAACAGACAAGCAGTAAACCACCTTTCGACTGAGTACAATGAATTCCCACGGTATTCACGTCTGTGGCATTCTGCACGTGAATGTGTTGTAGTAAGTAATACGTGTAATAGTATTAATATTTATTAGATTAATATATTTCGCAATATTTTTTAAACGTCTAAAGGCAAGGAGACATCAAGACAGGACACGCAACGAAAAAAAAAACGATGGGAGGTCGTTTGCAGTAAAAATATTTCATTCAAGAGGTACACTTAAGGTAACAATTGATAACAAAAACGTCAATCGTAAAATTAATTTGTATTGTTGTAAAACAAAACTTTTTGGGGTAAACAAAATTGTCATAGTTTACTTTTACGGTGAACATAGCCAATGTTTGTGTACACTCAAAAGTAACCTCTCTCTCTCTCTCGGAATTATACTCTCTTCTTTCAACAAAAAAGAACAAGCAAATCCTAATTTGAATGAATCGTTCGTCTTCGCACAATGCCCACGATAGTTCGATCACGCTGAAAAATCTGTAGTTTTTTTGTTGTTAGGATGCAAATATAACATGTGTGTGGAGCTTGTGGCAAATATAATATAACGGGTTTTTCAACAGAGACGCTAAAAAAATTAAATCGATAGGGACAGCAAACGACGCCATATTTTTTCCCGCTCTTTTGACATTTCTCTTCAGTAAGGTTTGCCATTTCATCATGGAAAGATATACGAGCCAACAACGAGTCGAAAATATTAAAATTTACTACCGAATTTTGGAGTCAGTGGTCTTAACTTTAAGAGCGCTACGTCCAATTTATGGTCGTCATAATCGTCCTACCAGATCAACAATTGAGCGTCTAGTGGAAAAATTTGAATCAACAGGCACAGTACAAAATGTTCCCGTGCCAGTGAGACAAAGAAGTGCCCGTAGTGTCGGGAATATTGCTGCCGCTGAGGCTTCAGTTCAAGAAAGCCCAAATGTGTCTCTCGCACGTCGTTCTCAAGCGTTGGGCATCTCTGTGACGTCGTTGTGGCGAATTTTGCGTAAAGATCTTGGCCTACATCCTTACAAGATCAAATTGACGCAAGAACTGAAGCCGCTTGACCACCATAAGCGTCGTATGTTCGTGAATTGGGCTGAGCAACAACTTGAAAATGATTCGGATTTTCATCGGAAAATCATCTTCAGCGATGAGGCTCATTTCTGGCTGAATGGCTTCGTCAATAAGCAATATATGCGTTATTGGTCAGACAGCAGTCCACACGTAATCCATGAGTCATCATTGCATCCCGAAAAAAATACGGTTTGGTGCGGTTTATGGGCCGGCGGGGTCATTGGGCCGTACTTCTTCCGTGATGATCAAGGCCGGCACATTACTGTGAATGCGAATCGCTACCGTTCAATTATAACCCAATATTTTTGGCCCCAATTGTATAATATGGACTTGGAGGACATGTGGTTCCAACAGGACGGCGCCACTAGCCACACAGCGAATGCCACAATCAATTTATTGGAAACCAAGTTTTGTGAACGTGTTATCTCACGAAATGGCCCAGTCGATTGGCCGCCGCGGTCGCGCGATTTGACGCCGTTAGATTATTTTCTGTGGGGCTACGTCAAGTCTATGGTCTATGCCAACAAGCCAGCGACGATTGATGAACTTCTAACGAATATCGAACGTGAAATTGCAGCAGTATCGGCCGATTTATGCTTGAAAACCGTCGAAAATTGGGTTCAGCGTCTGGACTTCTGCAAGCGTGCCCGTAGTGGCCATGCACAAGATATCGAGTTCCAGGAATAAAGAATTTCATTGGTATGTAAAATCGGTTTTGTTTTATTTAAAAAAAACTTTTGTAGCGCTCTTATTGAAAAACCCGTTACTTGTTCCCAAACGCATTGTGTTTGCTATTCAATATTACATGTTTGAGACCCAATGCTTAATATGTTATAACATATGTGTTTGCGACCCAAATATATCTGTGTTTGTGATATAAATACAGCCGAGTTTATTTCACTGTAGATGCTCTCTCGAGAGCGAGAAAATAGAAGAGGGGCAACGAGTGTGTATATCTTGTAAGTGTGTTTCTGTATTTTTGCATTACTCTCTCACTGAGTGATTCATAAATATTCCTGAATGAGCGTGCAAATTGCAGATGAAGTCTGTGTTTCTTATTTTGGCTGATGTATTGCGTTTTAATTTCATGTATTCAGTCGTCAATGGTTCATCGGACAGAGGATATCAAAAGCGCTTGACCAGTGTATAAAGAATAAACAAACGTTCGGACGGTTAAATGATTTGTGATGTCACTTTGGTTTTTGTGGATGTGATTTTGAGGAAAGAAACTGGAGAGGGCAACAACGTGAATCCCTTTTCTGCCCGAGCCTCTACTAAAGAAATCGGAATGGCGGACCATTTGTGAAAAATATTAAAAAAACACAAGTAATTAATACACGCTTGTCGTGCATGAACTAGAGTTGTATATAAGTATATTGTTCGTGTACCAACGCATTGTGATAACCACGGCATAGTTGAAATCTTCTGAAGACAAAAACGTGAGAGACAACAAAGAAAGGAGAAGCAAAAGAGCAGCAGATTCTCATTTCATAAAAAAGTATTGAATTTAGCAAGTAAATGTAAAAAGAGTAATTTTAAATATTTTAATTTTTTGTATTAATTATTTATTTTAATTATAATAAATAAAGAAAGAAAGAATTATCCGTTTCTAGATATTATTATGTTTGGGAGAAAATACGCATATGTTTCCACGTAAGTATATGGAGGTTTGGGGGAAACACGCGAATGCTTCCACGTAAGTATATGGATGTTTGGGATGAAGCACGTATATGTTTCCACGTAAAAGCATACATATTTGTCAGTAAACATGCTAATGTTTGCATTTAAATACACCAGAGTTTGGGACTTGCAAACATATAAATGTTTGAAGTGTGTTCCAAACATATACATGGTTCCTGCAGAATATGTTTGGGAGAATATGTTACAGAGGCCGTTTTTCAGCGTGTGGATACCCACCAAAAAATAGTACTTACTCAGAAGCATATTCGTAAGGGAGAGTTGAGCTGGTAATTGCTTACTAACCTGTTGAAATAAGGTATGATTTTTGTATGAACTGTTCCACTTGGCAGCTCTAGTTAAAAGGGCGTATTTAGTCTAATGGGCTTATTTAGTAGCAGCTTGGATATTGTGAAATCATGTTGAAATCAGGATAATTAAAAGCCCTTTCTGTGCATTTGCGAAGCTGTGAAATCATGTGTTATGGTAATTGCTTCATGTTGAGAATTTACTATATTATGCTCCGATTTCAATAAATTTATATTTTGTGCAATTTATTATTTATTTCAATTTCTTAAATTTTTAAATACTTTGTGTTTACAAATGAACACACTTTTGAAACTGATTTTCTGAACAAAAGATCGGCACATTCACCTTCTACGAAATCTAAATATCAACTAAATTTAACTTTGTATTCTGATTGCTTCAACCAAACTGTCGTGGGAGATCGGTTGTTGACATATTAGTAAGCGAACGACGGAAAAATATATTCATTGGCTTACGATATCGCATACAAGGAAGCGACATAGTAAGCAATAAACATTATTTTACTTTCGTTTGAATTTTGCTATAGATTAAAACATTACCTAAATAATTGTGCCTTACTTTATTGAATTTTTATAAATTTTTGTATAAATTAGCGTGTACTGAAAATCGCTTTTTATAGAATTTCAAATGTGGGGGATCTCAAACGACGAGTATTAAAGAGGTGATTATGGGAACGTCAAACTTTTCGATTCGATTCGTAGTACATTTTTGAAAAAAAAAATTTTTTTTGGACAATATAGGGCTCAAACGACGTGTCATGATGAACATATATAGAAAAAATATTTTCAAAATGTTGACAGAATTTTTTTCTCACGACGTAATTTATTTTGTTTTCCCCATTTTGGTGTATTTTACATCAATATTCCATCAACTATATAAAATAAATATATTTTTTGTAGGTGAGTTTGTGAAACAGAAAAATAGGCTATTTTATAGAATATTTATGTAAAATACAGCAAAAAGGGGGAAGACAAAATATGCATGATAAAGATTTCAAAATGACGTCGTGACAAAAAATGCTCTGTCCAAATTTTGAAAATATTTTTTTCTATAAATGTTCATCATGATACGTCGGTTGAGCCCAATATAGTCCAAAAAAAAAAGTGCTAGGAATCGAAACTTAAACGGCCGGTAGGGGACTAAAGTACCCTCGTATAAAAAAAAGTTGGACGTTTCCGTAATCACCTCTTCATTACCCGTCGTTGGAGACGCCTCTCAAAAAAAAAGTGTTTAGTACACCCTATTATACATTCCAAGTAAGCGCTTCAGTATGCAAATAAAAATGTTGCTCATGCTTCCCAAACACTTAAAATGTTTTGCTTGGCAGGATCGCGGACTTGCGATTATAATGCATGGGTTCAAGTGTAAGTCTAAAACAAATTTAACGTAAACCCCTACTTATTTTATAAGAGTCCACTTCAATCCGAAATAAATCCCATTGAGCGTAGTTGATTTTTTCCAAAACAATATCAAAAATTTAATCATGGCGCAAAACCAATCATAAAATCGAAACACACAAAAAAAATAAAAATAAATTTAAACTAAAATAAAAAGAATAAAAGAAAATTAAATAATTCAAAGAAACAATTTACAAAAAATATATAGACTCCGGGTATTTGAACCAGGGTCACTTGGTCACTCCCTTTTACGTATAGTCGGGAGTGTCACCGAAATGACTTGTTCTAAGCAAATATTCGTTTGCTACAAACAAATTCCTCGAGCGAAGTTTAGTTGTGAAATATTTCGTTAGTGTAAATTTTCGTTAGTAAAGTTTCGTTTAGTTGCATAAATTTTCGTTACCGAAATTTGTCTTGGCGCATAGTATTAGATTTTGAAACTGCAATAACTTTTGTCTAACTTTTCCGGCCTCTGACATCTAATGAGGTTACGGCAACCTCTAATGAGGTTGTGGCAACCTCTAATAATGTTGTGGTAACCTCTAATAATGTTGTGGTAACCTCTAATGAGGTTGTGACAAGCTCTAAATTCGGTTACGGCTAATTCGGCTGCCCCAACCGAATTTTTCTGCGAGTGTAGGTAATACATAGTGTAATACTGTAAAAATATCGTTATTCAATACGTTCTCTTACCTTCAAATACTATCTTATGGTTCTCCCAAATGTTAACGTTTCGATGATCGATCCTAGAATGAGATAATAAAACAAATGAAATATGAAATAATAGACTATATTAATTATTGAAGATATTTAGTAATAATAATAGTATTAATTTTAATAGATTTTACTAATTAAAAAAACATTAGCTTTTAATAAAAGAAGTACCTCCTGTAAAAATTACCTTTTCGGGAAAATATAATACATATTCTTACAAAAAGGACATAAAAATATACTTTTTAAAAAAAAAAATTCTTAAAATGTTCTTTATCATGTTACAAAAAGTATCTTTTAAATTATCGTATTTTTCAACGGGCGCCTTAGGCGTGTTGGAACTAACTAGTACATAATACATAGCGAAAGGAACTTCGCCCCAACCGGGTGTCCCCCCTGACAACTCATGTAACTTATTATTACAATTGATATCTTTCAAATCTTGTTTTTCAAATTATGGTTTTGAAAACTGACTTTTAAATTTTAATCGGTGCTTATTAAATTTTAATAGATGTCCTTTAAATTTCAATTGATGTTACAAATTTCAATTGATGTTCTTCGCATTTCAATTGAAATTCGAAGAACTTTTCTTCAAATTTTAATTGATGTTCTTTAACTTTTTCATTCTAGTGGAGTTTCTAATGGAATGTTTGAATTTCAATTAATTTATTTTAAATTTCAAATAGCCATTTACATTTTAAATGGATTTTTAAATTTCAATTGATCTTCTTTTTCCAACTATTGAATCAGTTACTAGCAGTTAACTAACGGGTTTTCAATAAGAGCGCTACAAACTTTTTTTTAAATAAAACAAAACCGGTTTTAGATACCAATGGAATTTTTTAGTCCTGTGAAAGTACGTTCGATGCCATTATGTATGGAACTCGATTTCTTTTGCATGGCCACCACGGGCAAGCTTGCAGAAGTCCAGACGCTGAACCCAATTTTCGACGGTTTTCAAGCATAAATCAGCCGATACTGCTGCAATTTCACGTTCGATATTCGTACGAACTTCATCAATCGTCGCTGGCTTGTTGGCATAGACCATAGACTTGACGTAGCCCCACAGGAAATAATCTAACGGCGTCAAATCGCACGACCGAGGCGGCCAATCGTCTGGGCCATTTCGTGAGATAACACGTTCACCAAACTTGGTTTCCAATAAATTGATTGTGGCATTCGCTGTGTGGCTTGTGGCTTGGGGCCAAAAATATTGGGTTATAATTGAACGGTAGCGATTCGCATTCACAGTAATGTGCCGGCCTTGATCATTACGGAAGAAGTACGGCCCAATGACGCCGCCGGCCCATAAACCGCACCAAACCAATGCATTGTGCTGGCGACGGAAATTTATGTAGAGGAGGGTGGAAAGAGCGAGTAGTGCTTATTTACATTTGCCTTGGATCGCTGTATGTCACAATTGGCGGGAAATACACTTGCGGGAAGTTTATTACACATACGGACCGTACGACTGAAGAACGAATTTTCTCTGTAGTGTGTTGTGCGATCGACTGGCCAATAGATAGTAAACGGATCATCCGCAAAAGAGTAGATTTGGTTCACAGTCCTTATTGACGAAGCCATTCAGCCAGAAATGAGCCTCATCGCTGAAGATGATTTTCCGATGAAAATCCGAATCATTTTCAAGTTGTTGCTCAGCCCAATTCACGAACATACGACGCTTATGGTGGTCAAGCGGCTTCAGTTCTTGCGTCAATTTGATCTTGTTAGGATGTAGGCCAAGATCTTTTCGCAAAATTCGCCACAACGACGTCACTGACATGCCCAACTCTTGAGAACGACGTGTGAGAGACACATTTGGGCTTTCTTGAACTGAAGCCTCAGCGGCAGCAATATTCGCGACACTACGGGCACTTCTTTGTCTCACTGGCACGGGAACATTTTGTACTGTGCCTTTGGATTCAAATTTTTCCACTAGACGCTCAATTGTTGATCTGGTAGGACGATTATGACGACAATAAATTGGACGTAGCGCTCTTAAAGTTGAGGCCACTGACTCCAAATTTCGGTAGCAAATTTTAATAATTTCGACTCGTTGTTGGCTCGTATATCTTTCCATGATGAAATGGCAAACCTTACTGAAGAGAAATGTCAAAAGAGCGGGAAAAAATATGGCGTCGTTTGCTGTCTCTATCGATTTACTTTTGCAGCGTCTCTGTTGAAACCCCCTTTATTTATATTCTTTAAAACATCCTCAGCCAATGTGTCAATATTCAATTTAAATTTATTTATCAATAACTGTACCCAAATAGGAGTAGTATATCTGGTAGATAACTTGAAAATGATGGCCATCACTTTAAATACGATATAAATTGCATGTCTGGAAATTTTTCGAAATAACGAATAATTTTTGTAGTAAATTGCAATAATTTTACATGCAAACAATATATACAACAATCGACCGCTAAAAAACAGTAGATATTGCGTGAGATTATACAAATAACAATTCCAAACACGCAATCGCCTGTGAAGTGCAAATAGAGAGAGAAAAATGTTAACCGTAGTGTTGCACACGCTGAAAAAATACCTCCCAAACATATTTGTGCTGGTATTACTTAGAAGTTTTGCAAAAGCTTGCAAACATATTAATGATTGCAAAATAATCATATTATGAACATGATTATAATGTCAACATATTATTTGACTACAACCCAGCACAATTGGTTAACTTACTAGTTATGTTGCACCGCCATATTTGTTAATGCATGTCGCAAAATTTTCTGTAATTTTCATATTTAAAAAAAAACAAGAAAAAAATTGACCGAGCAACATATTGCAGAAACCATTGTTTTCATGAATTGAAGATCTGCTATTTTTGTTTCTTTGTTGTCTGCCACGTTTTTGTTATCAGCAGTTTTCAACAAACAAAGCCACATTTGAACCACAAAAAAATATACTATAACCTATTGATTATTGTGTCTCCAACATGTAATATTGAATAGCAAACACAATTAGTTGGGACACAAGTATACTATATTTGCGACAAGCTACAAAACGTTATATTTGTGTCTCAAACATGTTATATTGAGTAGCAAACACAATGTGTTTGGGCACAAATATAATGTATTTGCGACAATCTACAAACACGTTCTATTTGCATCCAAACAACAACAAAAAGACAGATTTTTCAGCGTCCCAAACTCACATGTGTTTAAACGTAAACAGCCTTATATTGACTGGTAAACATATATGCTTTTACGTGGAAACATATGCGTATTTCCCCCAAAACATAAAAATATGTACGAACGAATTACGAATTGATTTCAATATATACATAAGTATGTATTATTTGTCACAAATAATTTCATCAATAAAAATCCACATTTATTAATAATTAATACAGCATATTAAAAGATTTAAAACCGCCTTTTTTACATTTAGGTGCATTAAATGCATTATTTGTTATTTTTTCATGAAATGAGAATCTGCAGCTCTTTTGCTTCTCCTTTTTTGTCTCTCACGTTTTTGTTTTCGGAAGATTTCAGCTATGCGTTGGTTATCACTACGCGTTGGTCCACACAGAATATATTTTTATACAAATCTACACCACTTCCAATTGAAATTTGAAAAAAATCAATTGAAATTTAAAAATTCTATTTGAATTTTGAAATACATCAATTGAAATTTGAAAAACATTAATTGAAATTTAAAATACATCAACTGAAATTTGAAACAGATCAATTGAAATTTAAAAGACATCAATTGAAATTAAAAAAACACCAATTGAAATTTAAAAATCTAATACATAAAATCGGGTAATATTTTTAAATTTCAAGTGACGAATTTTAATTTTCAATCGATGTCTTTCTAATTTCAATTGATGTCTGTCAAATTTCAATTGATGTGTTTCAAACGTCAATTGATGTATTTCAAATTTCAATGGATGTGTTTTAAATTGCAATGGATCAATTGATGTTTCTTAAATTACAATCGATGTATTTCAAATTTCAAAAAGAATATTTAAATTTCAATTGATGTATTTTTTTTAATTTTCAAATATAATTTTCAAATTTCAATTGACAGTTTTCAAAATTAAATTGATATTTTTCAAATTTCAATTGGAAATGGTGTAGTTCATGCATGCCAAGCGTTTATGTCACAAATGGTCTGTCGTTCCGATTTTCTCAGTAAAGGCTCGGACAGACAAAGGGCTTCACGTTGTTGTCCTTTCCAGTTTCTTTCCTCAAAATTGTTTCTCACTTTGGTACACATGCACAAAAACCAAAGTAACATCACAAACCATTTAAGCGTCCGAGCCTTCGATTATTCTTTTTTCACTGATCAAGCGCTTTTGATATCCTCTGTCCGATGAGTCATTGACGACTGAATACATAAAATTAAAACGGAATACATCAGCTAAAATAAGAAACACAGACTTCATCTGCAATTTGCACGCAAATTCAGGAATATTTATGACTCACTGACTGAGAGAATAATGTAAAAATACAGATCCACACTTACAAGATAGACTCTCTCGTTGTGCCTCTTTTATTATCTTGCTCTCGAGAGACCACAGACAGTGCAACAAACACAGCTGTATTTGTATCACAAACATAAATATATGTGGGTCGCATACACATATATTATAACGTATTAATGATTGTGTCTCAAATATGTAATATTGAATAGGAAACACAATGTGTTTGGACACAAGTATATTATATTTGCGACAAGCTACAATCACACTTTATATTTGCATCCAAACAACAAACAAATACCGATTTTTTAGCGTGTAGCAGTTTTCTATTATTTTTCAATATTTTAAGGTTTTATTAAAACTCTTAAATATTTCGTATAGTATATTGTAATATTATGTGTAAATTGGAATTTAAACTTATGGCGATTTCGTTTCTGAAAAAAAATTCAAAATTGTTTCTGCCCGTTGCCCTAAAAGTGACTTTTTGTGTACCTTTGTGAAAAAAGTGCAACCCTACTTCAAGATTTTGTGTTCGCTTCTGAGATTGTTGCACTCAAAAAGTGCAAAAATGGTGAATTTTCTGCCATCTCAGCGAGACCCGGGGGAGAATATTGACCGATAAAACGGCTGACATTCTGCCTTTTTCTATTTTTTCTTTGTCCTTGCTAAGTTAATTTTTCTACGTTTTGTGTGGGCCGCTAATCTAATTTAAGCAGCTTCAGTTAAAATCGCTTACCTTCTCAAACAAAGTGGTCGAGCGTTTAGTTAAACGGAATGTACAAAAAATACCAATTGTATAGGGTGTTTGTGGACCAGTTTGTATGAAGAGTTGGTTTAAATGACTTAATAACGCTTAGGTCTCCGTATACATCGAATATTTCGAATATTTTAGATAAGCGAGGTAAATAAAATATTCTAAAAAAGCAAACGAAGGAATGCAGTTGTGAGAAAATTTAAAATTTTTATTTTCTTTTCTCACCCCCAAAAAAGGCACAACTTTGAAGGGGCGATGTCAAAATTTTTGAAATGTCGCCACATAAAAGGACAACATTATCTTTTAGACACGAAATCACCATTAAATTTTGTATGAAAAATGTATGCTAGTTCATTAAATTATTAGTCATTTAACAACTTGAAAGTATTCCCATATTTAATTATGGAAAATTTCTTATTTTAATATAAATATCGAAATATTTGAGCTGAACAACGAAATATTTGAATAATGTTAACTATTCGTTTAGCTTTTGGTAAACGGATTTACCAAAACGCATTTGTTAATTTGTCCAAGCGACACGTAAAACAAAATTCTTTATGTGTGTGTGTTCTATGTACATAGTCTGCGTACAAAGTCATAACATTTAGACACGAAATTGTATTGAAATATGAATGTATACACTTGCATATACATATAAGTATTATTATTTTTAGTGTTGAAATTTTGTAATTATTTGATATCATTTTGGTATTGATCGATATGGTAACAGAAAAAGTGTGCGTACTAAGTAGAGGGGAATGGGACTCCATTTCATTTCAATACGGGCAAATTCAGATTACGATGCGTGAAATTATTCGATGGAGCAGAGGCGGAGTGAGATAAGTCCTAGTGGGGCAGATTACATTTGAAATGTGGTGGGCGGGGGTGAAACGTACCGCGAAATTATCATGACGGTGGGAGGAACACCGGACGGATCATGAAACGGCGGCTTGGTGCTGCTGAGTCTTCTTCTGAGTCAATAGCCGCCGCCGATTTCATCGGCTTTTAGCGACTTGAAATACGGCCAGCCAAACGACAAAGCCGCCAATAATCTGTTCTACGGTTAGAATACAATTTGTTACTATTTCGCACAACCATGTGGAAAGTAACAAATGAGATACTTCCGGAAAGATTTTAGTTAATTATATGGAAAGAAATGCGCAAAAAATTGCAGAATTACTTTAATACGAAACGGAAAAATTAAAAAAAAAAAATGGTTTCCCGTTACTTCCGATGGAGGGATTAGGGATAGCTTCTCAAGCCAATGAGCTGTGCGCGTTCTAATTTTACACTCACTTCCGTTTTACACCGGTTCCGAACGGTATTTTGAGAAGCTTTTTCATGGCTAAATACCCGATAGTGTCGCCGCCACTAAACGAGGTGACCGCCGTCGAAAGGAATTGAAGGTGGTCAGAGCAGGGATCATATCCACGTTCTCTCTCTCAAAATGATATTTTAGATGCGGTAATTGTTGCGTCTGATTCAGATTCAAATGTCGAAGCTGATGAAGAGTAAAATGACATGTAGAATAAATAAATAAATGGTTTCCCGTTACATCGCATGTAGGGATTACGGAGAGTTTCTCACAACCAATGAGCTGTGCGCGTCCATGTTCTACACTCATTGATTGGGACCTACACTTTTACACCAGTTCCGAACGGTATTTTTGTGAAGCTTTTTCATGGCTAAATACTCGATAGTGTCGCCGTCACTAAACAAGGTGACCGCCATCGAAAGAAATTTAAGGTGGTCCACGTTCCCATGCACAAGAGGACCTAAAAATACACTTAAAAAAATATACATTCTACAAAAAAAAAAGTTCCTAAAAAAAGTTTATCATTTTACAAAAAGTACCATTTCTTAAAGATACATTTAAATTATCGTATTTTCCAACAGGCGCCTTAGGCGTGTTGGAACTAACTAGTACATAATATACAGCGAAAGGAACTTCGTTCCAACCGGGAGTACCCTGACACCTCATGTAACTTTTTATTATAATTGATATTTTTCAAATATTGTTTTTAAAATTATGGTTTTCAAAACTGACTTTCACATTTTAATCGGTGCTTATTAAATTTTAATAGCTGTCCTTTAAATTTCAATTGATGTTTCAAATTTCAATTGACGTTCTTCGAACTTAAATTGGCGTTCTTCGAATTTCAATTGATAATTGACTTGATGTTCTTTAAATTTTTAATTCTAATGAAATTTTTGAATTTCAATTAATTTATTTTAGATTTCAATCGAAAGAAATTTAAGGTGGTCAGGGCAGGGATCAAATCCACGTTCTCATGTACAAGAGTCGCGCACACAACCATTGCACCACCGACGGCCACACAGCAAAATTAGGAATGCAGGACTATTGTAACCACCAGTGGATCACTGAACGTCATCACAAACAAACCAGTGTTAAATAAATTTAAGTATAAGTTTTTGCTTGAAAGAGAAGACAGCAAAAACATTATTATACGCTAAACAAGTTTTACGTAGTAGATGGTGTCACACGCTGAAAAAAGACGGCCCCAGCAATATATTGCAGGAAACATGTATATGTTTGCAAGCATTGTTTCCATGAATTGAAGATCTGCTGCTTTGTTGTTATCTGTCACGTTTTTGTTTTCAACAAACGCCATATTTGGATCACAAAAACATATATTATAACCCAGGGACGTACGCAGGGAGTGGGTCCGGGGGCTCGGGCACTCACTTATTTGTTTAGTAGGTGATTTTTGAATTTAGTGCTATTTTTCAACCTAAACACCAAGCTGGGCCTCCCCCGAAATAAAATCCTGCGTACGTTACTGTTATAACCTATTAATCATTGTGTCTCAAACATATAATATTGAATAGCAAGCACAATGTGTTTGGATACAAGTATACTATATTTGCGTATAACTACAAATACGTTATATTTGCATCCAAACAACAAATACCGATTTTTCAGCGTGTAGTCAAATTCGTCAGTTTGTTATGAAGCTGCAAATCTTTAATTGCACAGAGGCAAGCATATAACTTAGGATACTAATTGGAGAGGTCGGCACCCGGACTATATTATCAAAGTGATATTTTTCAATGTGTTTTAATAGATTCTTTGTTGTGAAAGCTTTGTAGTAGTAATCGTATTATTATCCCGTTATATTCCCCGACGAATTGTTCTTATATGAAACGTTTTTGGAAAAAAAAATATTGCTTTGGCCACAAAGAGTTCTATAAGAAAGCTTTTACAACAAAGATTTCTGTAAGCAATCTTTCCAACAAAGATTTGTATACGAAAACTTTGGTACCAAACATTTCTATAAGAAAACTTTGGCAACAAAGATTTGTATAAGAAAGCTTTAACAATAAAGAAACCTTTGACAACAAAGTTTAAAAAAAATGCTGACAACAAATTATTTTAAACGAAAGTTTCCTAAAGGTACAATAGTTTTTTATAAACTTGCACGAGCACTGGTACCTTGCGCAACAAATTAGATGAATGCGCGCCGAATATTCAGCCGCCTCCGCTTAAATTCTGAAAACGCCGCCGACTATCCTAACATGGTCCAGCCGCCGCCGCCGGTAATTTGAGGTCGGCTTTGTACCCTGCTGCGTAGGTGATTCTACCGATGGTTTGAAACATCGTGGGATGTGCTGTGTTTTGTTTTTATGCATATGGGAAATGGTGCTTGCGGGAATGACCCTACACAGAAAAAAATAAATACTCAAATCAAACACGAAAATTGCGCCACTTAATTACTTTTATAGGGCGTTTACATGCACTCGATCTTGCAGATCGACTCGATAACACTAGGTCACAAATAACAAAATTTTCTCTGTGATTTGTTTCTAGCATACTTTTTCTCATTGATTTTGACCTACTAAACACGAAAATGAGTTTTAAAAATTTGTCTGTTGATTGGTTTTCGAGATACAAATTTTTGAACTTTTTTTTTTAAATTTTTGGAGGTACACTTACAATTTTGAGCATATCTTTCGTCTTCTTTGACGTATTTGATCCTACTACTACTCAAATTAAAGCAAATTGAGCCGTCTACAACTCATTCTCAGAAAATTTTCAAATCGGGTGAGTAGTTTTGATGTTGGCGGCTTAAAAAGGTTAAAAAACTGCGTTTTTTTAGTAAAAATGTGGCAGAAAAATTCAAATAAAAATTCATATAAAATATAAAACGCGATGCTAACAGCGATTTTGGTTTTTTTACGTATAGCTGGCATTTTTCCAAAGAAAATAAGCACTTACTTAACAAAATCTGACAACAAATGGCGGACTTATAATTTTTTTGGTAAAACACCGAAATTCCGCTATTTCACGATATTTTGATTTTCATTATTTGCACAGCTAACCTACTAGGAGGGATCGAAAAAGCAAGTTTTTTATAATCCTTTTGGAATAGAACGGAACAGTTGATCCTATACATAAGTTACTTCTGTTCAAAATTTCACCACCCTGGGTTAATGTCTTCTGTTCTGGCAAGGGACGTGAAATTTCAAAAATTTAGTGAAATCAGCAATTTTTTTTTTTGGAAATTTTTTTCAAATGTCACAGCACTTAGCAGTTTTGATAAAATTTTTAAATTAATATTAATAACACAAATATTTCATAATTGTAAAAAACCTATTTACAATACCGTAGGGACGTTTCGCCGATGTTTTTAAGAAAATGGTATAATGAAAATGCAGAACATAGAAACACAGGTGCATTTTACGATACGAATTTTGGCAAACCCACTTTACATGTACAAAATTGTTTGGAAAAAACGTTTACGTAATTTTTATGATTCTCAGAATTAAAAAAAATAAGTAATACACAAATAGTTATTTAATTTTTATGATTGTGGTTGCAGAGTAATATACGCTTCTGAATGTGCGTGGACGCTCTTCGTGTTCCTTTATGACTGCTACTCCGTTCACAGTCAATTAAAGGGAATTACACTTTTTTATTGATGTGTGTTTTCCCGATGGCTACCTGTATCGGATTTTTTTACAGAAATTCCCCCCACATTTGTGAGTGGTCATTATTTGGAAACTTTTCCACAATTTGAAACGCACACTTGCTGAATCAGGTATATAGCCAGGTATAGTATTTATAGGTGTTCATTTATCGTTTTTTGTCATTCAACAAGTGTCTACGAACGCGAGTAGTACGAGTAAAAAGTGAAACAAATTGAATTTAAGTGCATATAATACCTACCCAACAAGTAAGACAATGAGTAAAAGACTACGTGTGTTCGAGTGTTTGAACAATTCTGCAATGTTTGTGGCGAGTTTATAAAGAATAATCACGCACACACGTTTACTCCAGCAGTGCAATTGCACTATTTGAATTATTTTGGTATTTCACCAAATATCACAGAATCATGGACACCCAAGTCGCTATGTGATCTTTGCTATATAATCCTAACCAACTGGGCAGCTGGCGGAAGGTAAGAATATTTATTTAAACACATTAAGCAAAGCAAATATAGTAATTTATTTTAATTTTAGGCGCCATATGAAATTCGATACACCAATGATGTGGAAAAAGCCGCTATGCCATTCCACAGACTGTTATTTTTGCCTCACCACAAACAGTGGGGTAGGGAGATTTTTAAAATGGAACTACACTCAAGTGGGATCGTTTGCACTTCCAGTACCACATTCGAATGATGTACCATATCCAGTGTGCCCTGGTGCATCTCTTCAAAAAGCAGAATCGTCAGATCAAGAGTCCGAGTCAAGTGCAAGCGAATTTGGGGCGTGCAGAAAGCGAAAATTACTGTCACAGGCCGAACTAAACGATTGAGTGCGCGATTTTGGTCTCACTAAGGAGAAATCCGAACTTTTTGCGTCTCGGATGGTACAGTGTGGATTTGCGGATTCAGAAGTGAAAGTAACAGCGTACAGGAAGCGTCACCAGCAGTATGCAAAATTTTATACAAAGAAAGATCAAATATGTTTTTGCAGCGATATTTCCGGCTTGTTCCAAGAGCTTCACCAAATTCACAACCCCAATGAATGGAGGTTGTTTATTGACAGCAACAAAGAGAGCTTGAAGGCAGTTCTCTTACATAATGGGAATGAAAAGCCATCTCTTCCTATTGCTCATGCGGTTCATTCAAAGGAGAACTATGAAACTATGAACATTTTGCTGAAATGCATAGAGTATAGCAAATATAATTGGAAAATATGCGCCGACCTCAAAGTTGTGGCCATTCTGTGGACTCCAAGGAGGCTATACGCGACATTGCTGTTTTCTGTGCCTTTGGAATAGCCGCGCTGATGATCAGCATTATATTCAAAAAAATGGCAGGAACGAACGAAACCTGTAGTTGGAGAAGCGAATGTTCAGCGCAAACCACTAATAGAGAGCCGTGAAAATATAATACTTCCGCCGCTGCACATAAAATTGGGTTTGATAAAAAATTTTGCCAAAAAATTGGACAAAGAAGGTGAAGCTTTTGCCTATTTACGGTCAATTTTCCCTTACCTTTCGCTGGCAAAAATTAAAGAAGGAGTCTTCGCAGGACCCGATATAAAAAAAATGTTGAAAGATGAAACATTCCCGAAGCTGTTATCACCCATCGAAGCCGCAGCATGGAATTCCTTCAGGCTTGTTGTGGAAAACTTTTTAGGAAACAACGAAAGCCATAATTATAAGGACATAGTTGAGGATCTGGTAAAGAACTATGAAGCAATGGGTAGGTTTTTTTTGAAACAAATGTTAATTTAAATAGCGTTTTAATTCTCGTTTTTTTTTAATTTTTGGGTAGGAGTGCACATGTCACTTAAAATACACTTTCTGCATTCTCATTTGGATTTTTCCCTGAGAATTTAGGAGACGTGAGCGACGAACACGGCGAGCGCTTTCATCAGGAATTGAAGGCTATGGAACGACGCTATCAGGGCATCTATGACACGGCTATGATGGGTGACTACATTTGGACCCTAATACGTGAGACCAATTGCAGCGAATACAAAAAACAAAGAAGAAGGTAGCTGTTTTTCCACATGGCATAAAATGTACAGTTATATCTTTGTTTCTACTCATTTTTTATGGGCGTTGATTTGGTTAATTTCGTTAGTTTAGCTAACCTGGCACATCCATTTCTAATTGTGCCATACATTGAGTATGTAGTGCTCTAAATAAATTAAAAAATAATATACTAAGACTAATTTGTTTACTTTAAATTAAGTTCAAATGTATTTATTCGTTTGCGTTGGGTAGGTAAGCTGTGCAAATAATGAAAATAAAAATATCGTGAAATAGCGGAATTTCGGTGTTTTACCAAAAAAAATTATAAGTCCGCCATTTGTTGTCAGATTTTGTTAAGTAAGTGCTTATTTTCTTTGGAAAAATGCCAGCTATACGTAGAAAAACTAAAATCGCTGTTAGCATCGCGTTTTATATTTTATATGAATTTTTATATGAATTTTTCTGCCACATTTTTACTAAAAAAACGCAGTTTTTTAACCTTTTTAAGCCGTCAACATCAAAACTACTCACCCGATTTGAAAATTTTCTAAGAATGAGTTGTAGACGGCTCAATTTGCTTTAATTTGAGTAGTAGTAGGATCGAATACGTCAAAGAAGACGAAAGATATGCTCAAAATTGTAAGTGTACCTCCAAAAATTTAACAAAAAAAGTTCAAAAATTTGTATCTCGAAAACCAATCAACAGAAAAATTTTTAAAACTCATTTTCGTGTTTAGTAGGTCAAAATCAATGAGAAAAAGTATGCTAGAAACAAATCACAAAACCACTGTTGGCTAGTGTAATCAACAAATCACTCTATTACCATGTGATTTCCCATACATTTTTGTACCCAAGATCGAGTAAATTTACCTCAATAATGTTCATTCATGTCACAATTCATTTCAACCGCAGAGTTGTATACGCACTTGCTGTATGAGCCTGTGTGAAATGGGAATGTAGAGGAAACGTACTTCACTGAACATGTACATTAATGACAACACATACAAAATGATTGATATAAGGGGTAGTGTTATATGATCAGCTGATTGTACTTTCTTTCTTTATTTTCTAACTACCAAAAAAAAATAATTCAAGAAATTCTAAATAAATGCCACATAAAAATATCTATAATTAAATAAAAAGTTATTTCTACACATAAAGAAATAGAAAAAGTTACTGACTGTCAGAATAGTATGATACTAATCCATACAAATCCTCCTGCCATCACTTGGTATAATTCAAAATACAAAAATGTCAAAACTAAATCGGGTAAAAATGCATGTAAACACCTCTTTGACGTAAAATGATAATCACGACATTATCATGATAAAATACTTCATGAAAACGCGCAATTATATTTGAATTGTAGCTAATGAAGAAATTTGTTAACTCAAGTACACAAATTGTAGGTCAGTAATTGAATATATTTCAATTAAATTTGCAATCAGCTTGAGTAAAAAGTTAATCATTATAATATTTTCGATTAAGTGTGTACTTGTGTAGAGTACAAATTTAATCAAAATTTTAATTATTTTATCAATTATACTATACGTAATCTACTTGAGTACGAAATTAATAAATTAATATTTTATATATATTTTCACTTAAATGCATAATCAGCAGCATGATTACGATGATTATTACAGTTCAAGAAGTGCACCACTATTGCGATGCCCACATACATCTTATAAAGAACCTTCTCCACAAGTAATGGGGTTTTCAATAAGAGCGCTACAAAAGTTTTTGTAAATAAAACAAAACCGGTTTTAGATACCAATGAAATTCTTTATTCCTGTGAAAGTACGTTCGATGCTATTATTTATGGAACTCGATTTCTTGTGCATGGCCACTACGGGCACGCTTGCAGAAGTCCAGACGCTGAACCCAATTTTCGACGGTTTTCAAGCATAAATCGGCCGATACTGCTGCAATTTCACGTTCGATATTCGTACGTAAGTTCATCAATCGTCGCTGGCTTGTTGGCATAGACCATAGACTTGACGTAGCCCCACAGGAAATAATCTAACGGCGTCAAATCGCACGACCGAGGCGGCCAATCGACGGCCATTTCGTGAGATAACTCGTTCACCAAACTTGGTTTCCAATAAATTGATTGTGGCATTCGCTGTGTGGATTGTGGCGCCGTCCTGTTGGAACCACATGTCCTCCAAGTCCATATTATCCAATTGGGGACAAAAATATTCGGTTATCATTGAACTGTGGCGATTCGCATTCACAGTAATGTGCCGGTCTTGATCATCACGGCAGAAGTACGGCCCAATGACGCCGCCGGCCCATAAACCGCACCAAACCGTAATTTTTCCGGGATGCAATGATGACTCATGGATTACGTGTGGATTGATGTCTGACCAATAATGTATATTTTGCTTATTGACGAAGCCATTCAGCCAGAAATGAGCCTCATCGCTGAAAATAGCGCTCTTAAAGTAGCGCCCTTAAAGTTGAAGCCACTGACTCCAAATTTCGGTAGTAAATTTTAATAATTTCGACTCGTTGTTGGCTCGTATATCTTCCCATGATGAAATGGCAAACGTTACTGACGAGAAATGTCGAAAGAGCGGGGAAAAATATGGCATCGTTTGCTGTCTCTGTCGATTTACTTTTGTAGCGTCTCTGTTGAAAACCCCTTTAATTGGGTATATCGTCACACCTTATAGAGATAAATAAAACTCAACTTAATGAGAATTGTTTCAACACATAGTAGAGCATTAGAATTTTCAAAACACTAAACACAAATTTTCAAAAAACCAACTAAATTTCATTGAAAGTCTATTTTTTGTAATTTCAAGTAGACAAAGAATTGGCCCAAGTGAAATAGAAATTGGTTCCAATTATATGTGTTTCCTCATTTCAGTCAATTGATCAGACAATAACTCGAGTAATTGACTCAATTAAAAAGTAATTGAATCGGATTTGTGTGTTTAAAAAAAACCTTAATTGATATTTTTTGGGCAATATCTATTTCTGTGCAGAGGAGCAGACAACTGTCGCTTATTTTTTTGCAGATGGGTAGACAACTGTCGCTGGGCACGAAATTACCATTTATCGACACGGGTCTAGGGAAAGTTATGGGGATATTGTCGGGTTATTGAATCGGGGCGTGCTACTTTTTGGGGTCGTGCTAATATTCGGGGCATAATTTAATGCTTTGAATATGATAGTACAGTGGAGGTTAAGATTAGACCGGGCAATCCAAATAGCTATTGAATATAATTTTTTTTATTTTTATATTTTTTAAATGAATACATTTCAACGTTCATTTTTACTTTCTAATAACTAATGGCCTGTTTCACAGTTGAATATTCTCCATTTAAATGTACTTTAAATGCCCGATGCTTGTCATTGAAATGTCATTTAATATGACAATTTTCTGTGAGCTTTTAAATTGAGCTTTTAAATGACGAGTGTGAAACTCGCCCAAGTGGACTAAAGATTTATCTCAAATAAAAATTGTTTATACATTTCAATTGTTATACTGTTTATACAGCTTTGTAGAACTAAAATATCAGTGTATAATTTTCACTGCGACGCACTGTAACTTTGTCATAATCAGATTTTTCTCAAAGAGAGTTGAGGTACAAATATGTACGCAGACTTTTTCTGGCAAGTGTATATAAAGAAACCGATAAATAAAAGCAACTACTTTAGATAAGATAGATTAGATAAGATATGGGCCGTACACGAACATATAGTTTATTGGAGAACTCAATTATTATTAAATATGCACAAACATTCTAATTTTTCCGGGGAAACGTAAGTGTAATAATTATAAGTATTACTTACAGTGGTGTGCGATGAAATAGAGTCACACAATCGTCAAAACTTTTATTCTATGCAAATCAGTGGTCCAAGATGTTTCATGTCAAGAAATTCTGAACCTGATTGACCGGTCCTCTGCTGAATATAATGCCGTCATTTTTAATAAATTTTGTACACTACTGTTCTCCAGGTCAGTGTCAGTATTTTAAAGGCTATGTAATGACGTGTGCTATAAAATAGAGTCAATTACAAAAAAATATTTTTTTTTTTGAAATGGTTAATGGTAGTTTGGATTTGAATTTGAAAACAAAGTTTAGCTTCTAAATATGATTAATGTTCATTAGTAGCATTAATAAATTGTCATTGTTGACGTTCCAAAATGGGCCGATGTAAATATTGCAATCATGAGCGCCAAGAAAGAATAAAAGAGACGATAAAAGAATTCAGAAACTACATACAAATTACTGACATAATTGGATGCTCAAAGAAAATGTTGGAGACCGGAATAAAATATAACCCCAATCCAGGAAACAGACGGTAAAACCCTGAAAATTACAGAACATTTGGAACCAAAAATATTGCGCCACGTAGAGTTCGACTTTTGTTACCTCTTCCGCCCTTAAAAGGCAATACGATCGGGATGTTGACACCTCTACATTAAGAAAAATGCTAACTAAAAACTATTTAAAGGCAAAAAGCGTCCGAGAAGTTCCATTTCTATCCAAACGGAACGTTCAAAAAGTGTTGCATTTTGCCAAAGAGCATGTGAAATAGTCCGTACGCAAATGGCGAAATATTTTGAGGACAGCTGAAACTAAAGTGAGATTGGGTAATTATGATAAGAGTAATCTTCCTGTACGAAGACCTTCCAACACCGAATTCAGGCCCCAGAACACAATCCAAACAGTTAAACGTGGTAGCGGAAACATAATGGTACGGGGTTGTTTCTCTTACATTGGGACAGAACCTTAATTCCAAATTGAACAGACAATGGACGCTGCATATCACAGTGCAACACGAAAAAAAATAACCATATACGGACACCACTACGTGATAAAAGACTAAAAAAAAAGACCCGTGTTTCCCAATTTTTCCCAAAGTCATGCACTTTTTTTTTATGGGCCGCCAAAGATTTGGGGCCTCGGTATCATTTTCGTAAAAATGTGATCATTTTCTCAGGCTCATATCTTGCAAACCGTTCAGAATTTCGATTTACTCTCTGAGGCAAAGTTGTAGCTCTTGTCATAAGAACAAAAATTGCGAACATATAAAATCAAAAGAATCATCTCTAGGAAGTTTATATGTTCTAGAAATTCGTTTATTGAGATCTTAGGTAAATTTTTGTAGTTGATTGTTTCCTTGAATTTTGAACGGTTTGCTACCTATGGACCTGAACACGGGAAAAAAGGTAAAAAAAAATCGAATTTTTTTAAGTTTTTTGCGATTTTGATCTGGAAGGTGAAGTTGTTTTGATTTTATATGTTCGCAATTTTTGTTCTTTATGACAAGAGCTACAACCTCAGAGAGTAAATCGAAATTCTGAACGGTTTGCAAGATATGAGCCTGAGAAAATGATCACATTTTTACGAAAATGATACCGAGGCCCCAAATCTTTGGCGGCCCATAAAAAAAAAGTGCATGACTTTGGGAAAAATTGGGAAACACGGGTCTTTTTTTTTTAGTCTTTTATCACGTAGTGGTGTCCGTATATGGTTATTTTGCCATGACTTAAAAAATTACACACAGTGTATTATACCATTGTATTAAAAAAAATCTTCATGATGAATTGTGCTAAATGGGAAATGCCGCTTCGATGGGTGTTTGTTGAAACATACATTTTATATGACACAGCTATTTATTCTAGTTCAGATGATGAATCGCGATGACTCTATTATAATTCACAGGCAAAACGGGGCATTTTGAAATATTTTAGAAATATTAATGATCTAAAATGTTTTATCTAGTTCTTAATTGAACAATTAAAAATTAAAGTTATAAACAAAGTTTAATTTTTCTACATTTGTTTTTGTTTTGAAAATGTTGATTAGTGTTGACTCTATTTCATCGCACAACACTGTATATGTTATGCTAGCCATATTCCAAACATTTATTTATAGTAGTTTGTAAACATTTTATAATTTAGTGTAAAAATATTCAAAAATTAATATTTTTCCGCGTGTATACAACTCAAAGCTTCCCACAATTCCAATGCAAAGTGCCTGGAAGAAGACATGGACGTTACATAAATAGTTTTAAAACTGGCAACTGCACAAAACTAAGTACAACAATTATGAATGGTGGAGTTTTGCTACTTTTAGCAACAATTTAAATGTCATGAATGATGTATGAAAAAGAGAGAAGAAGAAGAAGAACAACAATTCGCAATTCATAAAAATGAACAAAAATTTGTAATGAAATTTCTCTACGACCACTGAACGGGTATGAGATATGCATACATTTTACAACAAAATTTCATTTAAACGCTTCATTTGCCAAAATCTCATTAGCAGCAGCAAGAAATGAGGAGGAACAACCATCAAAACCAACAAAATCCCGCTAACCGAAACTTACTGCAAAACTCCAACGAAAGTTTTTTTTGTATTTTGATCGAATGAAACCAGAAAGCACAGCTCATTTGCAATTCCAAGTGCGTGATGATGCAAGAAGTACTAGAGACCAGCACACTCAACTTCTTCCGAATATGAGGTCGAAGGCCTCTCGCCTACCACCGTCACCGTCACCGTCTCTTCCAGCTGTGAAAGTTGATAGCTCCAGCATTAAGGGAGTAGCTTTGGAATCGGTCTATTAACTGTGTATTTGTTTTGTCGGATGGGGTTTTGCACAGCTGTTGGTTAATATTTATCCACAGCTTTGAACTTCTTCCTCTGCTGCTGTTGACAGTTACTATACTAAAAGACAAAAACTCCAAAATATGGTGGATGACAGATGTTGGTTTTTCCATTCTTGCACAGACTTTTTACACAGTAAATGTAGTTATCCAAAGTGAAAGGAAAAGAAAATAGTTTTTCCTTTTCTTTATGGCAAGGAAAAACTACTAGACAATAATGTAAACGGAAGTTTAGAAATTTATAAATGACATATTTTCTTTGATGCGTTTTCCTTCCGCCTGTATACAATTTGGCGACATTGCCTGTTTTCATTTAGCATTTTATTCCGTTTTCATAACAGCGGTGGCAGAAAAATAGCAAATCTTAATTTTGTTTTACCCTATTTCTTTACGTGACTTTCTTTATTTTAGAATGAGGTTAATTGTATCGCTTCTCCAAGAAGTCTTGAATCATTTAACTATCGCCCAGTAAGGATTCGGACGCATTGCATGTTCCCCCATTTCATCACATTAGCCCAAGCAAATAATGCCGACGTATTTTTTCCGAGTTATGGCACCGGATGCAATCATAAAAGAAAGCGACTCTTTCTATTTTATTTGAGTAGCATTTTAAATTTGAAAACATGTAAAACTGAATTACAAGTACACGCTGAAAAATCTATATTTTGTTGTTGTTTGGATGCAAATATAAAGTGTGTTTGGACCTTGTGGCAAATATAATATACTTGTGTCCAAACATATTGTGTTTGCTATTCAATATTACATGACTGAGACACAATGATTAATATGTTAGAATATATGTGTTTGCGACCCACATATACTTATGTTTGTGATAAAAATACAGCTGTGTTTATTGCACTGCCTATGCTCTCTCGAGAGCAAGAGAATAATAGAGCGACAACGAGAGAGTCTATCTTGCAAGTGTGTATCTGTATTTTTGCATTATTCTCTCAGTCAGTGAGTCATAAATATTCCTGAATATGCGTGTAATGCAGATGAAGTGTTTCTTATTTTGGCTGATGTATTGCGTTTCAATTTCATGTATTCAGTCGTCAATGGTTCATCGGACAGAGGATACCAAAAGCGCTTGATCAGGGAAAAAAGAATAAACGAATTCTCGGACTCTTAAATGGTTTGTGATGTTACTTTGGTTTTTGTGTATGTGTTTCATATATATGTTTGTGTGCTATCAAAGTGAGAAACGATTTTGAAGAACAACGTGAAGCCCTTTGTCTGTAAGAGTCTTTACTGAGATAATCGGAACGACGTACCATTTGTGAAATAAACGCTTGGCTTGCATGAACTAGATTTGTAGATAAATATATTATTTGTGTACGAACGCGTAGTGATAACCAACGTATAGCTGAAACCTTCCGAAAACTGAAACGTGAGAGACAACAAAGGAGAAGCAAACGAGCAGCAGATTCTCATTTCATGAAAAAAAAACAAATAATGCATTTAATGCTCCTAAATGTAAAAAAGGCTGTTTTAAATGTTTTAATTAATAGTATTAATCATTAATAATTGTGGATTTATATTGATAAAATTAATTATAATAAATAATACATACATATGTATATATTGAAATCAAAGAATAATTCGCTCTTAAATAAAGGGGTTTTCAACAGAGACGCTACAAAAGTAAAACAAACGTACAACAAACGACGCCATATTTTTTCCCGCTCTTTTGACATTTCTCTTCAGTAAGGTTTGCCATTTCATCATGGAAAGATATACGAGCCAACAACGAGTCGAAATTATTAAAATTTACTACTGAAATTTGGAGTCAGAGGCTTCAACTTTAAGAGCGCTACGTCCAATTTATGGTCGTCATAATCATGAGCCTCATTTCTGGCTGAATGGCTTCGTCAATAAGCAAAATATGCGTTATTGGTCAGACAGCAATCCACATGTAATCCATGAGTCATCATTGCATCCCGAAAAAATTACGGTTTGGTGCGGTTTATGGGCCGGCGGCGTCATTGGGCCGTACTTCTGCCGTGATGATCAAGACCGGCACATTACTGTGAATGCGAATCGCTACCGTTCAATGATAACCGAATATTTTTGGCCCCAATTGGATAATATGGACTTGGAGGACATGTGGTTCCAACAGGACGGCGCCACAAGCCACACAGCGAATGCCACAATCAATTTATTGGAAACCAAGTTTGGTGAACGTGTTATCTCACGAAATAGCCCAGTCGATTGGCCGCCTCGGTCGTGCGATTTGACGCCGTTAGATTATTTCCTGTGGGTCTATGGCAACAAGCCAGCGACGATTGATGAACTTCGTACGAATATCGAACGTGAAATTGCAGCAGTATCGGCCGATTTATGCTTGAAAACCGTCGAAAATTGGGTTCAGCGTCTGGACTTCTGCAAGCGTGCCCGTGGTGGCCATGCAAACGAAATCGAGTTCCCTACATAATGGCATCGAAGGTACTTTCACAGGAATAAAGAATTTCATTGGTATCTCAAACCGGTTTTGTTTTATTTAAAAAAGACTTTTGTAGCGCTCTTATTGAAAACCCCGTTATTATTGTTTGGGGGGAAATACGCATATATTTCCAGGTAAAAGCATACATGTTTGCCAGTAAACATGATACTGTTTACATTTAAACACAAGTGAGTTTTGGACTTGCAAACATATTAATGTTTAAAGTGTGTTCCAAACATATACATGCTTCCTGCAGAATATGTTTGGAAGAATATGTTAGAGGCCGTTATTTTTCAGCGTGTAGAAATAAGATTTTTCGTAAGATTTAAGATTTCGTTACAAACTACCATACATATGTTTGGAATATAGTTTATATTACATTGTAGTATTAATTACACTGTGCAAGTTTTTTATCACATTTTTTACACAAACGTTGGTTTTTACGGGGTTTGATGGTATAAAACTTTTACCTGCACGCTGAAACAAATTGGTCCAAGCAAAATATTGCAGGAACCAATGTATATGTTTGCAAGCATTAGTTTCATGAATTGAAGATCTGCTGTTTTTTGTTTCTTTGTTGTCTGTCACATTTTTGTTCTAGCAGATTTGAACAAACAAAGCCACATTTGGTTCACAAAAATATATATTATAACCTATTAATCCTTTTGTCTCCAACATGTAATATTGATTAGAAAACATATTGTGTTTGGACACAAGTATACTATATTTGCGAAAAGCTACAGGCGCGGTACATTTGCCACCAAACAAGAATTAAGACAGATTTTCAGCATGTGGTTGGTTTTTCGGGAAAAGTTCTAGAGGAATATATATATGTATGTCATCTCAACTACAAGTTACTAAAAATACTTAGTTTGTATGCAACTTTATGTTTCCGTGACTTGAACTGAAATTAATGCTATTAATTAATTAATTAATTGCAGAATATCGAGAACCATTTTATCTAGAACCATTAGACTTATATTATAAAAGGGTGGACTGCATGAATGCATTGCACGAAAAATGTCCCACGTCTCAAACAAAAATATTGCAATCTGCAAAGGAGCACCTACAAAAACCGATTAATTTTTGGAAAAAAAAAATACTCCGGAGCGACAAATCAAAGTTTAATTTGTTTGGTTCGGATGGAAAAGCTTACGTAAGACGGCCACTAAACAATCGTTGGATCCTAGATACACCATAAATACCATCAAACACGGAGGATTAAAATTTAGTTGGTATGGCGTTGGTCCTATACACAGCATAGATGATCGAATAAACCAAAACCGACATGCCACAAAATCAGTCCTTTTTTCTTGTTTTGTTGCTTGTGTTGCTTGCTATTGAAGCTTGTCGGAAATTAATATACTATTCCATATTACATGTTTGAGACACAATGATTAATATGTTATAATATATGTATTTGTGATCCAAATAAAGCTATATTTGTGATCCAAATACAGCTATGTTGGTACATTATTTTGTATATATTTTTTGTCGCTATGATCTGCCTAGAGCAAAATAATAAAACAGGGACAAAGAGAGATCGTTAATGTTATTGCAATGGTATAACTGTATTTTTTCATCATTCTTTCAGCCAGTGACTCATAAATATTCTTGAATGCATGTGTAAATGAATTGAGTGGTTCTTATGTTAGCAGCTCTGTTGCGTTTTAGTCTCATGCATTCAGTGGTCAATTGCTCGTTTGGAACGTTTGGGAGGAAACACCCGAATGCTTCAACGTAAGACTATGGATGTTAGATGAAACGCATACAAATATGCATCTTTGCAAGTAAACATGCTAATGTTGGCATTTTAATATAAGTGAGTTTAGGACTTGCAATTATATGAATATTTTGTGTGTATTCCAAAACTAAACATGGTTCCTGCAGAACGTGCTTGAGAGAATACATGTTTTTTTCCTGTGTGAATATAAAAATATTCTGGAAAATGCAACTGAGCCATTTTCGATAGAAAATATATCAGTTACATATATTTTCCAGCAGGACAACGATCCGAAGCATACTTCCCGATTTGTGAAGCAATGGTTTATGGATACGTATACCAATGACTCTGCGATATAGATTAAAAACTCACCTCAAAGCACTGCAACAATGGGAGAACGCATGAGGAAAAGAAGAACATGGTGGCAAAAAGCTGTCTGTTCTTGTTGTTGGAATTATAGGCCTTTCAGTGATGTTGATACTTAGGGATCTTCGATCGATACTAATTCGCACATATGAATTGTAGAATTCAGGCACAGTAGTTAGGCATCTGATGATGAACTTGTCACGGAGTTCGAAACTAGTCATTCCAGTGAGTGTGTGTTGAACTGAATTGTCTATTATTTCCAACAAAAAACCAACCATTTTTCTATTCGAAAAATGTACGACTTGTAAGCTTGTAGTATGAATTTCTCATACATTAACCAAAAACTAACGAAATCGGTAATAAAAATTCAATTCAGATTTTTTCTGGTCTCCACAAAGTTCGGGCTTAAATTCAATTGAAAATGAATGGGCAGATTTCGAACGACATTTAAAAACAAAGATCCCAAGAAATAGTGACGAACATTTTCGAAATATTAAGCTAGTTTGGAGAATCGATACCATCCTCGTGATGTTGGACTTTGGTAGAAAGTTTACCACAGAGATTGGCCGATGTCATAAAAAATCAATGAGTTTTCGAACTCACGGGCTAACACCTCTATGTTACACGGTACTTATTCGAACACATTAGTAAATGTTACAATGAAAAATAAAAAAAACGAATAGTTTTTGTGCTGAAGGCTCTTTTGCTATTGCACTTTCTTTTTTATTACGTCTGCTTTAACATTGGATGTAATATTGTTAAGATAAATAAACCAATATTTAGCATACTGAAATAGTTGTTTTTGTTTTGCCATAAACAGAGCGACAACTAAAAGTATTGAATAGTATAGAGAACTTATTGCACTCTTTTTCCGCTCTCATGTAGAGAGGCTGAGTAAAAGAGCATGAACGAGTCTTATTCTCTTTATAGAATATTTCAATATAAATACACCATTTCTACAATGTTATTACATAAAACAATACAAAAAGCATAAATGTTTCAAAAGGCTTCAATGTTTCACTTCAAAATTAGGAATTGACTAAGTTATGACAAAAAGAGAGTAATACGTTTTGAATCATTTGCCAGATGTCGCCAGTGCTTTTGAGTCATACAATTCATTCCATGAGTTCTCTATACTATTCAATACTTTTTGTCGATGACAACCTGCTTGTTTGTTCGCTGCCGCTACATCAATACCATCATACTTATTTTCAGGCTGTATGCTGTATGTTGTTTGCATGTGTTCACTTTGATAGATTGCCCTACCCGTGCCTATAGATGTTAACACATCAAAAATAAGGGCTACCCTACAAAGTATTAAGCGTGTTGTATTATTATACTATATTTGTCTGTAAAATTGGGAATCGAATATCGTTTCTAATTGCATGACCATCGACTTTTAAAGATCTATTATAAAATGTAATTTCCACTTTCCAGGAATATAGCTAGTTATCGAAAGATTGCGAGAAAGTATAACAACAAGTGAGTCTTACAATATTGGATATTTGAATTGTTAATTTTCATTTTATGGAAGTAATTCTGTTATCCAATACAAATTTGAAGTGGCGTTTCTTATTGTATGACCACCACTGTATGTCTATAAATCAACAAAAAAAAAAAACCAGGACTTGTCATTTCTTTCAGCACGTACCGCATTTCAAACTCCCGATTTTTTTTCCACAATACATAATTAGGGAACTAAGGTAGGGGAACAAATGCCATTTCCTTCGCTAAGCTCAGAATATACGAGGGCGGATCAATAAGCCCGTGACTTTTTGAATGAAAAACAGTTTTTCTTTTGCAAAAAAAAATATTTTTCAACATAATCTCTTTTTAGCTCAATACACTTATTAGACCAACGGTTCTCCAACTTTTGTATCCCTTCCAAAAAAATAGGAATTTTCGAGATCCATAAAATCATCAATAATTTCATCGTTGGAGCTAAATCTCTTTTCACCGAGCCATTTCTTTAGGTTTGGAAATAGGAAATAGTCACTGGGGGCTAAATCCGGAGAATATGGTGGATGAGGTACCAATTCGTAGCTCAATTAAACAACTCCAAAGAATCCTTTGAAATTGTCACACGATTACGTTTATGGAAAATTGAGAGCAAACGCGGCACCCATCTTGGAGACAGCTTTCTTAAACCCTACTGACCATTTAAAATCGAAACCACACTGCCGTATGAAATGCCTATGGCATCAACAATCTCACGCACTTTTACTCTTCGATCGGCCAACACCATATCGTGGATTTTTTCGACATTTTTGGGCGTATTGACCTCAATTGGCCGTCCATAACGTTCAGCGTCATTTGTACTTGTGTGACCACAACTAAAGTCAGCAACCCAATTTTTTACCATTTAAATCGATGGTGCAGAGTCCCCATAGTATTTATCAAGCTTTTCTTTGGTTTGATTGACGGGTTTTTTCCCAAAAAATAATGTTTAAGAGCACTCAAAATTCACATTTTTCCTGAGGTTGTATGATTTGAACAGCTGTTAAATGCAAAGCAAAGGACAGAGCTTGCTCAAAATTTGACAGTAGTCTATTAACAGGTGGTACTCGATGGGAGCAGTGTTGCATTTCATATAACTACGAGGTAAGTTCGAAAAGTCATGGACTTATTGATCCGCCCTCGTATGAACGAGTATGTGCACATTTGTATTCCTATATCTTTGTCTATCACTGTCTATAGATTTTTCTCGCTTTTCGCTGGATATTATTTTCTAGGCAAACTTTTCCTTTTTCCTGTTTATTACACACACACACATACTTATATTCATTTTATGTCAATTATGTTTTTGTGTTAATATTGTAAAAAAAAACTGTTCCGTGTTCCTCTTTGTTTCGTACGTGTTCGTCGTCCGTTGGTTCGTTCGTGCCACATTTACAAAAGTTTCTGCAAATTAAATGTTTATTCACATTAAATGCTTCAATAGAGCAAAAAAATACAGTTTCCATTTTTTAAATTATTTTAAACTGTTGTTTTTTTTTTTGCCTGTGTTTGGGAGTTTTAACTACTTTATAAATAGTATAAGCGAAATGTACGTATAATTAAGTACATAATGTATGCAGTGAATTGCATTACCACATGTAGTTATTTTTATGCGATATTTATGCTTTTTTTAACATTTGTTTTACTTACACACTGGCCAACAAAAGTATACGTCAACACAATGTGGAGTTGCGAATGAAAAGCTCAGGTTCTCAAAATATCAACTTTATATTCATAAATTCAATATATACTCGTACATACACTGATGTGCTGCTGAAGATTAAACGTTAATTTTTATATGAATTTATAAATTTTTAGGATTGCACCTCATGTCAATAAATTCCGCAACACCGCAAATTACACGTAGTACATACCTCGACATGAATATAATAAAGTATGCACCCTTATGTAGATTTAATCAAAGAGTAGCACTTACTTAACAGGTTTCATGCTATGGCCATTTCCCAGAGAGCCTCTAATCAAAATTGAACACACCTCCGAAAAATTGCTTCGTACTTTACTTTTAACCCGCAGCGCACCGCAGACAATTTTAGATATAAATCTAAGGAAAAAAGAAGCGATGAAGTGGTGCGAACTGAATGCAATGGAAAACCAGCACATTCCATAAATTAAGTATGTATATCGTTGAGAGACATGGAAATTCAGCTTCAAGGATCATCATCAGCGGCAGCAGCAGCAGCAGCTTTGGTATCAGCAGAGTATACAACATTACTTATGCTTCATAATTCATAACTTGTTTAAAAAAAAACACAAATCCTTGCCAGTGGAACAATACAATTTACACCCAATGAAAGGGGTTAGATGCAATTTAATTACACTGGTAGCAATACAGTTTTATGTAGATCTAAAATATAGTACACATTAAAAAAAAAAAGTTGCCCCAAACATATTTTTGCTGTATAACAACATATACGTTTGGCGGAACGCTACAATTGCTAAATAAAAACAAAAATATTTGCCAGGGTTAGATGCAATTTAATTACACTGCTAGCAATTCTGTGTTATGTAGATCTAGAATATAGTACACGCTGGAAAAAAAATATCGTTCCCAAACATATTTTTGCTGTATAACAACATATACGTTTGGCGGAACCGTACAAACATATTTATAATTCCAAATTGTTTAAAAAACACCAATTCTTTCCTTTGGAACAATACAATTTACACTCAAGGAAAGGGTTTAGTTTAGTTTTACACTGGTAGCAATACCGTTTGTATATATCTAGTATATAGTGCACATTGTAAAAAAAACATAGACCTGTCCCAGTCATATTTTTACTGGTATAATACATACGTTTGGCGGAACGCTACAAACATATTTATAATCGCAAATTTTTAAAAAAAACAGAAAGTTGGGAAACAATTTTCTTTATTTTTCAACATAATCTCATTTTAGCTTGAAACACTCTTTCCAGCGATATTCAATAGCTTCGATACCCTGTTTACAATAAGAACTGGCAAACTCCTTAAAATAACCATCAACCGCAGACTCCACCTCTTCATTATTGGCAAATCTTTTAGCAACGAGCCATTTTTTCAAGTTTGGAAATAGACAATAGTCCGAGGGAGCTAAATCTGGTGAATAAGGTGCGTGATGAAGCAATTCAAACTTTAATTCATTAATTTTGGTCATCGCAATAGTGGAAGTGTCAACTGGAGCATTTTCTTGATGAAACAACACATTCTTTTTCGCCAAAAGCGGCATTTTTTCACAATTTAATCACTTATACGCTGCAATAAATTAGCATATTGTGAGGGACGTAGCGCCGTCCTGTTGAAACAATACGTCGTCCATGTCATCCTCTTCAACTTTTGGGAACAACAAATCTGTGAAAATGAGTTTCATCGGAAAAGATTAGTTTCCCGTCAAAATGCTCATCTTCACCCCATTCAGAGAAGCGAAACCGCTTCTTATGGTTACGAGGCATAAGTTCTTGGACTAATTTGACTATATAAGCCTTCATACCGGGATCTTTATCCAAAATTCTGAGCAAAGAAGTGCGAGAAATGTTCAATTGCTGCGAACTGTGGCGAGCTGAAGTTGATGGCTGTTTTAGCACACTTTCAGCTACAGCAACAATATTAACCACTGAACGCACGGGACGAACACGTCCACGAGTTCTTTTGTCCAATAAGGACACGGATTGACGAACTGACACACAGCGTGGAAGAACATTTTTAATATTTCCAAAAATTTTCTTCATGCGTAGTAAAGCGACCCATTTCGTAAATTTCTAACCTTTAATTAATAATCTGGCACTTCATAAATATTAAACTGGCATCTGCTTTGAAATAGCAGGAGGTTCAAATTTCAAATTTTACATGGCCCACCAGTATGCCGTGGTGGTGGTGTAATGTTTATTGTGCGCGCCTCTTGTACATGAGATCCTGGGTTCGATCCCTGCTCTGACCACCTTAAATTTCTTTCGGCGGCGGTCACCTCCACTGTGACGGCGACACTATCGATTCTTTAGCCATGAAAAAGCTTCTCAAAAATACTGTTCAGAACCGGTGTAATACTGTAGGTCCGAATCAGTGAGTATAAAAGTAAAAAGCGCACAGCTCGCTGTTTGTCAGACGATCTCGCCAATTCCTTCATGGGATATAATAGGTATGTATGCATGATCGAAATTTCAAAATGCTGCCCGTGAAAAAAAAAATACTCTATCAAAATTTTGAAAATATATTTTTCTCTTTACGCTCGTCGTGACAAAATCTCAAAAGTTTAAAACATCCAACTATTGAAAGGAGCAGATTTCGATGAATAGATTAGAAAAATAATTATAAATTAGAATTAAAATATTAGATGTTTATTGTCGTAATCCTAAGGACATGATTAAGAAATTATCGTTACGATTTAAGATATTGAAATGAAATTACATCGATATGTTTTTGCATATTTTGCAATAAAAGCATATTTTTCAATAAGTGTGGAAAAAATGTATTAAATATACAATTTTGTCAGCAAAATCAAAAAACATTCATGCAACTACCTACAATTGATAATGGGTGAAGTTATTGCTGTTTGATCTACGAAATCTTAAAATCTCAAAAGTTTAAAACTTCCAACTATTGAAAGGAACAGATTTCGATACATAGTAATAGACAAAATAATTTATAAACTTAATAACTAGACTGCGAAATTCCATAGAAATTCACGTTTTGTGTTCCCCTAAGAGATGTTTTATAAATAATCTGTACACGCTGAAAATCTGTCTTTTGTTGTTGTTTGGATGCAAATATAAAGTGCGTTAGGAGCTTGTCGCAAATATAATATACTTGTGTCCAAACATATTGTGTTTGCTATTCAATATTATATGTTTGAGACACAATAATTAATATGTTAGAATATATGTGTCTGCGACCCACATATATTTATGTTTGTGATACAAATACAGTTGTGCTTGTTGCACTATCTATGCTCTTTCGAGAGCAAGAGAATAAAAGAGGGGCAACGAGAGAGTCTCCCTTGTAAGTGTGTTTCTGTATTTCTGCATTATATTCGCAGTCACTGAGTCATAAATATTCCTGAGTGTGCGTGAAAATTGCAGATGAAGTCAGTGTTCTTGTTTTGGTTGATGTATTGCGTTTTAATTTCATGTATTCAGTCGTCAATGCTTCATCGGACAGAGGATATCAAAAGCGCATGATCAGTGAAAAAAGAATAAACGAAGGCTCGGACGCTTAAATGGTTTGTGATGTTACTTTGGTTTTTGTGTATGTGTTTCGTATATATGTGTGCTACCAAAGTGAGGAACGATTTTGAGGAAAGAAACTCGAAAGGGCAACAACGTGAAGCCCTTTGTCTATCCGAGCCTTTACCGAGAAAATCGGAACGGCGGCCCATTGGTGAAATAAACGCTTGGCTTGCATGAACTAGATTTGTATATAAATATATTTTTTGTGTACCAACGCACAGTGATAACCAACGCATAGCTGAAACCTTCCCAAAAGAAAAACGTGAGAGACAACAAAGAAAGGGGGAAACACATGTTTCCACGTAAAACCATGCATGTTTGCCAGTAAACATGGTGCTGTTTACATTTAAACAAAAGGGAGTTTGGGACTTGCAAACATATTAATGTTTGAAGTGTATTTCAATCATATACATGGTTCCTGCAGAATATATTTGGGAGAATATGTTAGAGAGGCCGTAATTTTTCAGCATGTACGAAAAAAGACATTTATAATAAAAAGGCATGAACATGTTTTTGCATATTTATGCATATTTTGTAATAAAATCAAATTTTTCATGAAATGTGAAAAAAATTTTGAATATACAATTTCAATTATCTACAATTGATAATGGGTGAAGTTATTGCTGTTTATCTACGAAGTCGGAAAATCTCAAAATTTTAATATTTCTAACTATTGAAAGGAACTGATTTCGATGCTAGTAATAGAAAAATAGTTTATATACTTAATAGTAATATTGCGGAACTTCATGCATATGCATGTTTTGTCGTAATCCTGAGTACATATTTTACAAACTATCTTTACGAATCAAGACATTTACAATAAAACGTCATCGATATGTTTTTGCATATTTACGCATATTTGGCAATAATAGCATACTTTGCATTAAATAAGAAAAAACAATCTATTGAATATTCAATCTGTTAGCAAAATCAAAAACATTCATACAATTATCTACAATTGATAATGGGTGAAGTTATTGCTGCTTAGGCTCCGAAATCCTAAAATCTCAAAAGTTTAAAACTTCCCACAGACAAAATAATTTATAAACTCAAAAATTAGAATGGGAAATTACCCGCATATGCTTGTTTTCGTCGTAACCGTAAGCACATGTTTACTAATTAAATTTACGAATTAAGATATTTTCAATGGAATGACTTCGATCAGTTTTTGGATATTTATGCATATTTAGCAATGAAAGCATATTTTGCATAAAATATAAAAAAAAAATCCAGTGAATACACAGTTCTGTTAGCAGAATCAAAAACATTCATGCAATTATCTACCATTGATAATGGGTGAAGTTATTGCTGCTTAGGCTCCGAAATCCTAAAATCTCAAAAGTTTAAAACTTCCCACTTTTGAAAGAATCAGATTTCGATGCATATGTAGTAATAGACAAAATAATTTATAAACTCAAAAATTAGAATGGGAAATTACCCGCATATGCTTGTTTTCGTCGTAACCGTAAGCACATGTTTACTAATTAAATTTACGAATTAAGATATTTTCAATGGAATGACTTCGATCAGTTTTTGGATATTTATGCATATTTAGCAATGAAAGCATATTTTGCATAAAATATAAAAAAAAATCCAGTGAATACACAGTTCTGTTAGCAAAATCAAAAACATTCATGCAATTATCTACCATTGATAATGGGTGAAGTTATTGCTATTTTGTCTACGAAATCATAAAATTTCTAAAGCTTAACACTTCCAGCTTGGAAAGGAACAGATTTCGATGCATAGTAATAGAAAAATAATTTATAAACTTAATTATTAGACTGTGAAAGGCGATGAAAATACATTTTGTTTGTTGTAATCCTAAGGACATGTTTCATTAATTATGCATATTTTGCAATAAAAGCATATTTTTCATTAAGTATGAAAAAAATCTATAGAATATACAAATCTGTTAGCAAAATCAAAAACAATCATGCAATTATCTACAATTGATAATGGGTGAAGTTATTGCTATTTAATCTACGAAATCATAAAATTTCTAAAGCTTAAAACTTCCAGCTTGGAAAGGAACAGATTTCGATATCGGTCTCTTAAATTTACACCATGCACACCGCTTTAGACTTTGTCTTAGCCATGTCATGGCCACAACTAGAATAATAGCACTGTGAGACAAAATTAGATTTTTTTCAAAATGATGGGGTGCTGTGAACGGATTCCGGTAGAAAGGTCTAACAAAAAATATACGTGTACCAGCGGTTTGCCAGATCTGATCAGATTTTTTGTCGGGGTGGTCAAAGTTTCCGCCCCTCGGAACTTTCCTGCAAAATATCGGCATGCAAAATTGTGTGTTCCTTACTTCTGAGGTACAAACTATGTTCAGAAGTTTTATAGAAAAGATTCAGATAAACATTTTTGTGGAACAAATTAACCCTCTAACTGCCACGTATAACCATAATTTTTCCTTTTTTTTTGACCTCTCTACCAGAATCCGTGGACAGAACCCCGTTTTTTTTTTTGGTGTCGCAGAGTGTAATTAGGACATGTTGATGGGCGACCTTAAATTGATTAATAAATTACAAAATAGAAAGAGCTTGATCGTGACAAGCTCTCAGCCCAACTACCCAAGAGATCACTGCATGTATTTTTAAATGAGTTTAAAAATTAATCATTCCTAATGACGTTTTTCCAACTGGAGCATAGCCTGGGTATTGAACGTGTAAGGTTTTACCCAGCGTTTACATGAGACAAGACAATTGAGAATGTGTATTAGTTGCCAAATAGACAAATGCTTGTATAATGTAGACGCCCAGAGAATTATAAAGACAATACACTTCTATCGTACACAACGCAGTCAGTCAAAGAAGAGAAAAATGTTTGCGTAACGTAGGCGTTCAGAGATTTGGTTTCATGAGAATTTAAAACTTCAATATCATTATATGCGTGTAAATAAATTCATATTTAAAATAGCAAAGACACAAACCAATTTACTTAGCAGGGCTCTGTTATATAACTAACAGAGCTCTGTTAAGCACTTTATTTTAAAGATAAATCAGAAATTTATTGATTTTTTAAATTAAAAAGTCGATGCAGAAATTTAAAATACAGTAATTAATTCAAAAAACACACTCCACGCAAAATATTTTTGCTGTACAAACTAATATATACACAACCAAATCCCAAATATTGGTATTTTAAATTTGTCACACATGGAGGGACTTTTAAGTAAAAATATGGTCATATGAAGAATTCTCCACGAACCAAACATATGCCAGTCGATAGTCCTTAAGGAGTGTCTTCGAAATATAAAATCTAGAATCTCCCAAGGGCCTTAAAAAATTCAAAATTTGAAATTTTCTGCGTGAGGTCCCAGTGCACGATTTGGGCCCTCTATGTGTAAACGAAGAATTCTCCAAGAACCAACTATGTGTAGATGGGTAGTGCTTGGCACATAGTTTCAGAAATTGCACAGGGACCTCACACCGAAAATTTCAAATTCTGAATTTCTGAAGGGATCTTTGGGAAATTATAGATTTGGCATTTCGAAGACACTCCTTAAGGACTATTGACTGGCATATGTTTAGTTCGTGGAGAATTTTTCTTTTGGCCACTGTGGGCGAAAAACTGTGTTCGTATATGAAATACAAAATTAAGAATTTTCAGTTCTGAAGGTCTTCTGAAATATGTGGGAGGCATATTCTGAAAGGATATGCCAAGCACTTCCCAACTGCACATATTTGGTTCTTGGACAATTCTTCGTTTGAACACAGGGGGCCCAAATATTGCACAGGGACCTCACAAAGAAAATTACAAATTCTGGATTTCTGAAGGTCCTTGGGAAATTCTAGAGTTTATATTTCGAAGACACTCCTTAAGTACTATCGACTGGCATATGTTTGGTTCGTGGAGAATTCATGTGTGTGTAGATAAATTCGAATTTAACTAGTAGACACAAACCAATTACGTTAGCAGAGCTCTGTAATTACATTCACAGAACTAGGTAACATAGCTAAATTTTGGAAAGGTTGTGGAAATTACCGATTTTCTTGCGATCAGGCAAATATACATATGTATATAACCCAAAAGTTATACATTTTATAGCAAGGACTTATTAAAGTATATATCAGACTTATTAAAGGATATATACATTTTATGGCAAGGACTTATTAAAGGATATATCGGGACATCAAACAAAGTTATTCTTTGCCAGGGTGAAAAATATGAGGTTTTCTAACATCGAAAATCTTGGAAAGATTTTGGGGCCATTGCGCCCAATTGGGAAGATTTTAGTGGTTGGGACTAGTATCAAATTGAAGCTGTTGACATCTATTTTCATTATTTAATACTACCATTCCCGAAAGAATCTCCAGAATATGAAATTCGACGAAGAGTTTATAAAATTGAGAAGGTTTTCTGCTTTTAGCTTTAATTTTATACTAGTCCCAATCACTAAACTTTTTCCTGGTGACCACCATGTCCACATCTTGTCCGTCCGAAACAACAATTTTGTAAACTCTTCGTCGAATTTGATATTCTGGCGGTTTTTTCGGGAATGAGGGTATTAAATAATTAAAATAGATGGAAATAGCTTTAATTCAATACAGTCCCAATCACTAAACTTTTTCCTGGTGGGCACCACGGACTCATCTTGTCCGTCCGAAACAAAAATTTTACAAATTATTCCTCGAATTTCATATTCTGGAGGTTTTTTCGGAAATGAGGGTATTAAATAATGATAATAGATGTCAATAGCTTTAATTCGATACTAGTCCCAATCACTAAACTTTTTCCTGATGACCACCAGGGATGCATATTGGTCGTCGGAAACAAAAATTTTATAAACTCTTCGTCGAAATTGATATTCTGGAAGGTTTTTCGGGAATGAGGGTATTAAATAATGATAATAGATGTCAATAGCTTCAATTTGATACTAGTCCCAATCACGAAAAATTTTCCTGATGACCACCAAGGACGCATCTTCGTCGCCCGAAACAACAATTTTGTAAACTCTTCGTCGAATTAGATATTCTGGAGATTTTTTCGGGAATGAGGGTGTTAATTAATGAAAATAGATTTCAATAACTTTAATTTGATACTAGTCCCAGTCACCAAACTTTTTCCTGGTGGCCACCATGGACGCATCTTGTCCGTCCGAAACAAAAATTTCATAAATTCTTCGCCAAATTTGATATTTTTTCGGGTATGAGGGTATTAAATAATGAAAATAGATGGAAATAGCTTTAATTCGATACTAGTCCCAATCACTAAACTTTTTTTCTGGTGGCCACCATGAAACATAAGTTACCTGCCATCTGGCTGAGCAAATTGAGGTTATGTGATTTTTTTTTCTTCCATTTTTTTTCCCGAAAGCTCTGCATCTCGGCGATTTAATTTTTTTTCGAAAGGCCTCTTAAAGACCTTTCCAACAAGCCCAAAAATCCAACCACTGGCTCAGAAGTTAGCAACTTTAGCCTACTACCGTCCGACCGCCAATCCGAAAATTTTGAACCCGCTGCCATTTCGCACCCTTGCTTTTTCGGACATGGTCCTAGTGGACTTTTCTTCATGAAATGAGTCAAGGAATACGCTGGAGAAATTTGTCCGGAACTTCCTGAATCACCCTGTATATGTCGATAGCTTCAATTTGATACTAGTCACAATAACTAAACTCTTCCCAATTATGCGCAATGGCCCCAAAATCATTCCAAGATAGTCTATGTAAGAATACCTCATATTTTTCACCCTGGCAAAGAATAACTTTGTTTGAAGTCCCCATATATCCTTTAATAAGTCCTTGCTATAAAATGTATAACTTTTAACTTTTTTCTATAACCTTTCCAAAATTTAGCTGTTACATAGTTCTGTTAATGTAATTACACAACGCTGCTATCGTAATTGGTTTGTGTCTCTGCTATTGGTTTGGTATTGGTTTGTTCGAATTTATCTTCACAGACATGCGAAACAACACATGCTAACTTTTGACAAACAGCTGTCTATTAACTAACAACAATCAATTCTATCAGAGTTGCATTTGATGAAACAGGTATGTTCATATTACAGTAAGAAAGTACATACGAAGCTGCTGTGAATCAGCCCTTGACTAACGAGTGACTAACCCTGAAAACATTATAATTATTCAATGAGTGTACGGCTCTGTACGAGTGTCACGGAGCGTTAATAATCATTGATTAACTTATCGTTATGAATACGGGGAATAATATTTAGTATAAAACTAAACACATTCTATGCTAAAGTTAAGACAAATTATCATAGATATGACAAGTTAATGTGTATCATTTCACTCTGATCTATCTATTATGTATATGCACATTCGAAACCATTTTATTGTAGGAATTATGTCCCATCACCGTCTATCTCCATCCACAACCAACTCGTAAACAACACTTTATCCCACAATAACAACGAGAGCAAGAAAATAATGAATAAATCGCTTTGTTTCCCAGTGTCCATAGCTAAGTCCAGCATGTTTTTTGTTCTGTCCTCCGACCAGAATAAGAAGAACCAGGCAGTCATTTACAATTTTGTATCGTATTCCGGTAACCGGACAAACAAACCATAAAAGAATTTGGAAAAGAATGCAAGCAAGAAACAGATGAAAACAAAATGACGCAACAACAGCAATGACTCTGCACAAGTTAACAAGCGTGATGAACAACGCTTCGAGGAGCAGTAGAGCAAACAACACAAAGCTAGCAGAGTGGACTGGGCAATAGTCGGCCAGGCCAGAAACGATATTCAGTCACTCACATATTGCCCAATACTGAGATTTATTTTTATTGGAACAAAGACATAGGAATCCAGTTTCCTCATCCATCTGTGCTGTGTTCGATTACAAGACTAAAGCCGAACATAAAGGAATCCCAAACAATTACAAAGTGTTTTCGTTCTTGTTCTTCAGCAGCAAATCGTTTTGTATCGTTGGTTTGGAGGTTTTTGTTATAAGATGACAATGAAGAATTCTGGTGATATCATGGGATATTCATATTCAAATTTGTTCCGAAACGCCTCTAATTTCAATAGACATTCATGATTACAATGTTTTGTTTATGCATTTGATTAAATTTGATTAATAAGTTTAAAGATTATTCCGTTATTTTGAATTCTTGTCATATTTCAATGATTCTGAAAAATTTCAAATGATTCTGTAAAATGGTAAAAAGAGGGCAAATTATTGGGCAAAAAGTCTTGTTTGAAAACTAGCAGGAATGCTTTAGGTGGATGATGCGACATAATTCCTTTTTCGGTGCCTGGATAAAAAAAGCATAACCCCCGTATTCATAACGAAGAGTTAGTTACTGAATGTTCAATGATCTCCGTAGTCTTAACGAGAAGTTAGTCACTGGATATTCACTCCGTACAAGGAGTGACGAACTAGAATGGTTTTAAGGCTTAGTCACTCGTTAGTCAATAGTTGATTTATAAAATTTCCCTATCTACTGTCTAATTCCAACACAAAGACAATTTAGAATTAGACGACCAGAAGATGTGCGCAATTTGGCAACCCTGGTAAAAGAGAACCAAAAAGTGCTAGAAATTCACTCAAACGCATTTCTCTCTCGCGTCATATCTTGATTATTTCATACTTTTTGCAAAGTTTATGTAATTTTACTTCAACATGGTTGGAATTTGCTGCTCGTGTATTGAAATATTCAATGAAGAGAGTAAGAGAGAGAGTAGAGAATGACTAGGGTTTCACTCGTTTTGTTTGTTGGCATTTGAGTGAAGAGAAATTTTGACTATCTATTGTTCAACATGAACATGTCTGTTTTTTTTTGTCAAATGCAACGCTGATAATAATAATTATTGTTAGTAATAATTATTGTTAGCAATGTTGCAACCCTTGTAGAAGAGAACAACAAAACAAGTGAAGCGCCTCGTTTCTCTGCACTCTCTCTTACTTTCTTTGTTGAATATTTCAATACACAGGCAGTGTTCTGATTATGCTACAGTATCTAACAATAGAAATTCCAACCATGTTTAAATAAAATTACATAACGTATGTAAAAAGTATGAAATAATCAAGTTATGACGCGAGAGAGAAATGCGGTTGCAGTTTTCAACAAACAAAGCCAGATTTGGGTCACAAATACATGTGACCTGCTCCACGAAAAGGGACCTCACTTTTTTTTACTTTTTGAGTGATTCTTATAGGAAAAAAAACGCTCTTTCAAATGCCGCAAACCGCAAGTTCCTATGTCTTTTAGTATTTTTACAAATCACCTGGAAAGATGAACATAATTAATGAAAAAATTCAAAAATGTGATATAAACAGATAATATATATAATATTTTAAATTTAAAAAAAGTTCAATATCAAAGGTACAAAATTACAAAAATTTCAAAATTTTACTCATAACCATGCATAACCACGCATAACCATGCGCAAAACACGAAAAAACGAAGCGCTTTTTTTAAACGCGCTTTTCTCAATAACTTCTTTTCGGCGCAGAGGTCCCTTTTCGTGGAGCAAGTCACATATATTATAACCTGTTAATCATTGTATCACAAACATGTTATATTGAATAGCAAAAACAATGTGTTTGGATACAAGTATACTATATTTGCGACAAGCTACAAACACGTTATATTTGCATCCAAACAACAACAAAAAAATAAAAATTTTTCAGTGTGCATCAGTCAGCATAAAACTGGAAAACCAACAACTCATTGAGAGACGGTCTCACCAGTCCCTCCATGGCATGTAATAGGAAAATATTTTTGTTTTATTTATTTATCTGCTAAGCACCGCAGCAAATTTGAATTTCGGGCCATGCGTGTGGTAGTGTTGTCATTGAATTAAAAACAGACTGCGTGACAGCTGTCAGTTTAAGGTTATTAAAAATGAAACTCTACATTATGGGCAAACAGTAACGCGTCTCCATGATTGAGAAAGAATTTAAAAATACATAATGAAGGGTTTTCAAGCAAAATTATCTTCATCGATGAGGCTCATTTTCATCTTGATGGCTTCATTAATCGTCAAAATTGTCGCATTTGGAGATCACAAAACACACGAGTGTTTGCTGGCTGGAGCGTCCTTCGAACCATTTTTATATGAAAATGAGTATGGTCGGACAGTTACAATTAATGGTGCTCTGTGCGGACATTCTAATCTAGTTTTGTTGTTCCGACATGTGGAACCACATGTCATACATCCTTGAGAAGCAATTCTATTACAATTCAGTTCAAGCCTGACCAAGAACATTATTGAAAATAAAACTTGCAACAGGAGAGAGGACCGTCGTGATGTGGGTGGTGTAGTGAATTACTTGCACGAGTCTTGTACATGAGACATTGCATTCAATCCCTGATCTGACCATCTTTAATTTCTTGCGACGAAGAGGTCATTTCACTTGGTACCTGCGGGAATAGCAAGTAATAAGCGATGAAAAAGCTGGTCAATCCATAACCATACGGATTCAGTGTAAAACTGTGTACAGCTCAGTTATTGTGAGGAGCTTCCTTATCCCTTCGTGGATTTAATGGATAACTAAATAAGAGATGAGAAATCATCTAAAGGGGTTTCCAATAAAGTCAGGTAGATTTTGACAGTTCATGCCGGTTATATTGTTTTATGTTTTGACGTTGCGCACAATACAAAAATAACTTCAGCGACGAGACACATTTTTGGATGATGGGTTACCTTATGGTTCATACTTCTTCAAAAACGATGTTGGCATTGGTATCAGCGTCAAAGGATAGCGCTACTGATCCATAAAGACTAATTTATTATGGTCAAAATTTGAAGATATGGATGTCAACAACATGTGGTTCCAACAGGACGGCGCTACGTGCGAAACAGTTGATGCCACAATGGGCATTCTTCACGCGCGATTCGAAGGCATAAACTGGCCACAGATCTCGTACGATTTGACCCCGTTAGACTCTTTCCTGTGGGGTTTTCTTAAGTCGCAGTCAACGTAGCCCTTGCCATCGCTCAAATTAAGCCTGATCATAGAGAGAGTGGCCAGTCATAGAGAGAGTCATGCAAACTCTCGGACGCGCCACCCAAAGAACCCGCGGCGGCCATTTGAACGATGCCGTATTCCACACATAATGCCATTGTTAAACATAAAACAAAATATAAAGCACAACAAACTGTTGTTTTGTGTGGATATAATGACAGCTCTTTGTAACTGCGCAAAGTCTGAAACGGTGACGATTCAGACGATTCCATAGTGGAATGTCAATCAATACTGAACAATAATACCATGACAGTTTCACCTGTCACAAAATGCCAACTGCAAAAAAATACTCCTAAATGAATTACCCGATAACATAACTTCGCAAAGCTGACAAAGGGCCGACAACACAATGAGTCTCGATAATTAATAATCGATAATTAATAATTACATTACGTTTCGCGTAAAGCCCCGTATTTAGTTGTTATGATATTTCATTCCCATAAGAAGTATGTGTATAGAAAATAACGAAAATTTCACGAATGAAAAATTTCCGTTTAGAGACAAATGACAAAAATTTCTTACGAAAATATATCAAGAACTGACTACGGGGATTAACTCTTGCCAACTTTGTAGGTTCTGAGATGAATATTTATAAATCGCAAATAAAATGATAAAAGCATGAACTGATATATACATGTTCTTTAACCTAAAACGTTTCCTTATCTCCAATGGAAAATGCCTCTCAATTATAGTGTCCAAAAAACAGGCACTGTTTAAAAACCGGTTTACGGTTTGTTCGAAAAATCAATTTTTATAATATATATAATACGAAAAGTCGGATAAGTCATCGCTTTTATAAAATATAATACTTTTATTAAAATCTTATTACTAATAAATACAAATATAGGTTTTTAAATTTGAAAAAAAGATTTAAATCTTATTCAAATTATAAAATCATTTTGATATTTAAACAAGTTTGTGTGAAAGTTCTATTTAGAACTTAATCAAGCCATAAAATCATATTCAAAAATAGTCACCGTTACTTAATTCAAAAATGTATTTAAAATTTGAAAATCAAATATTTTTTTAGTTCATTTTAAAAATGTTTAAGGATATTTAATACAAATCGAGTAAAAACCGAATAATCGGCAGCAAATAACGGGTTTTTCGGTTTCGGTTTTTGACACTAATCTCAATTTGACCATTTCTTGTTTATACTAAAGATTTTTTGTTTTAAAGATCACAATCAAATCAATATGAAAGAATAAAATTAATGATTCTCAAATTCTCAGTGAAATAGTTTTGATTTGTACTGCACACCAGAGAGTGGAGCCAACCTAATATTATCGGCGGAGGCAACTGAACCAATTATTGGCCGGGATCGGCTCGTAGTTTTTACATTGCTGGTTAGTGTACGATATCGAGGCCCCCCGATCACAAATAAGACGGACAAGTTAAGTAACGGGTCCGCCAAATAACTTTTTTTTTTGAAAATGCTATAAAAAAAAACTACTGAATATTTTCTCAAATTTCTTTTTTTATTTGAAAGTACAATCCTTCCGGTTAATAATGGAAAATAATTTCATTCAAATGGCTGCCTCGGCTGGCCATGCGGTAGCCTACACGATCGGTCCAATTTTTAAGCACATTATCGATTGTGTGCAGCTGTATTTCACCAATGGCTTCACGACTATTGTCCTTTAAAGCGTCAATTGTCTCTGGCTTGTCGGCGTAACACTTATCTTTGAGGGCACCCCACAAATAATAGTCCAACGCTGTCAAATCGCAGCTCCGAGGTGGCCAAACGACATCAGCTCTGCGGCTGATAATGCGATCTTCAGAAACAGGGCGCAAAACATCGAGTGTAGCTTCGGCTGTGTGGCACGTAGTGCCGTCCTGTCGAAACCAAATGTTGCCAATATCCTCCTCTTTAATTTTTGTGAACAAAAATTCGTCCCGATAACGATCGCCATTGACTGTAACGGCCACTCCTTGCTCATTTTCGAAGAAAAATGGCCCAATTATGCCTCTGGACCAAAATCCGCACCAAACAGTGACTCGTTTTGGGTGCATCGGCTTTTCAATGCATGCGTGCGGGTTTTCTGTACCCCAAATGCGACAATTTTGCTTGTTTACATACCCGCCAAGATCAAAATGAGCTTCATCTGAAAAGATGATTTTTTTGGCAAAATCGGCATCTTCTGTAAGTCGATCGCAGGCCCATATTTCCCAGCGTTGTTTAAGCGTATACCCAACCATATTCGTTCAGCGGAAGGATAAAACTAATTATCTGTCAAATCAGACAGGAGCTAAGTGTTACCATTCACGAAATAAGCACTAGTTGAAAGAAAAACGTTAGATGGCGGACCCTTTACAACTTTTTATTAATTTTCAATAACAAAGATATCGAGGGTCGAAATTTAGAAAAACTATGTTTATTATAATATCGGATATCTGAGGAAACGAAAAAGCTATGCAGAAACCCGGCCACGCTGAAAGGTTTAATAAACAAAAAAACTGCAGAAACCTCTAAGCCCTACAGTTTTACACCGGTCCCGAACCGTATTTTGAGAAGCTTTATCATGGCTAAATACTCGATAGTGTCGCCGTCACTAAGCGAGTTGATCGCCGTCGAAAGAAATTTAAGGTGGTCAGAGCAGGGATCGAACCCAGGTTCTCATACACAAGAGCCGTGCACACTACCTTTGGACCACCGACGGCCGCATATTTAATTGTCATTCAAATTATAAAACGAGTTTGAAATTAAAAAAAAATCTTATTCAACCAATAAAATTATATTTGAGAATAAATAGTGTTCCTGAATTCAAAAATTTCATTAATCTTTAAAACATCTTTGTTTCATTTGTATATGTAAAAGTAAGTTTTTTAAAAACCCGGCATAAAGTCAATTGCAAAAAACGCGGATAACCGGAATCGACGGTTTTTCGGTTACGGTTATGAGAACTCTACTGGCAACGCAAAAATCATTTACTCCTAACCTGGCGTTTACACGGGACAGTTTTGCTCCGACAGTGGAAATACATCCACACATTTTTACTACCACACTTACACTTCTCTCACTTGCCTCGCCCATAGAGTAAATATGGGTAGAGAAAATCTTTCACTGACCAAATTTCTGACATTTGTCCTCGTGTGATGTATACGTTTGATGTTGAAAAGAATTGCTTTACTAATACCAGATAGAGGCAATGGCTCAAAACAACGAACAAAATAACAACAACTGCATTTCGTTTTGTGTGTTAAAATTAATGTGTTAAATACAACACAAATGTATGCTAACAATAACAGTCAATAAAAAAGTTTAAAACACATTTAAATTTCACAGTTTTTCACCAAAATGGCATGAAAAATTAAAGCAAGAAGTAATTGTAATTCCACCTGGTGTATATCACTTTTCGTCAAACATCTCTCTATCACACCGACCGCATCACGAAGAGTGTGAAAGGAAACGTCAGATGAGAGAATAAGTTTATCTAGGTATGTATTAGTCTATGGCCTCGCCACTGTCTCTGATTTTTCAATGACAGTAACTTCGGCAAGAGATTTGACATAAGCGGCCAGATCATGGTTGAACTAGTAAAGGTTGGCGCAATAGAATAACAGATTTTGCTTTCTTATGACTCCCTCCATCTGTTAAATTCAGTGTATTTTGTTGTTGTACTTTTTTGTTTACTGTGTTTGTTCATATGGATCTGTGTTGAATTTGACGATTAGAGTCATGAAACAAAAACTAAATGCCTGTTGTTGTTTCACACGATTAAAACCAATCCTACTGCGTCAACCTCTACTAGTTCCGCCAACGGCCATATCGGTTACGTTTCGTAGTAATTTGAGAAAAAAGCAAAACATCGCAAACGACTTTACAAATTGGGAAATATATTTGTATTTGAAAATTTTGCTAATTTTTATTGAAATATTGTATTGAAATATATATGTCTAATTTTGCAGAGTACATCAGTTCCATTGTAATTTGGAAAAGTAAGACAAAACACAATGGCAAAAGAGAGAAGAAGCAAAAAATGAGATCACGACATTTTACGAAACGACACTGTCGACGCTTGCTTAAAACTGTACTGTCTTTGTAACTGGCTGGACGCGTTCGTCACACAAACAATTTTTCTCCTTGTGACAACTAATATATATTCTCAACTATCTTGTCTCAAACTGTCCCGTGTAAACGCACCGTAAGATCTGATGTGCTTAAAGCGAACCATAGACTTCGGCTTGGTCGATAAAGTTTTATCTGGCTGATGAGTTTTGTGAACATGATAGTGATGCGAACAACTTCGACTACATCGTTATTTGGTATCAAGAAGGGCGATAAACCTTCCATAAACAACAACGATAGCTGATGTTCATGCTCATGAACGACAAGTCTGTGGTTCGTTTAAAGGGTTATTGGGTCAACCAATGACTCATAAAACTTATCGTATTTTAAAATTGCAACGCCAGATATTCCGATAACAAAGCGAATTAGCGGACAACAGTTAGCGATTTTTATCGATAACTTTTATTTAAAATTTTCTGTTGATATGGCGATACTGCACAAAAATATGTTATCTGATTGTGGGGTCACGGATATCGGCGGCTGCTGGACTGGACCCCGTTTGAAATTGGAAATGTTGGCGGCTTCTTGAAAACAAAACCGAACCACTTCAACTCCACTCTGTGCTGCAAACTGCAACAACAACATGTGGTACAAAATGTCATTATCTGCTCAAATTACTTATTCTCTTCCAGAGTTAAGTAACTATCATCATCATCATCGTCAACTTCTGCTGGACGTATGAGTGAAGCATATGTTCATTCCTCTTAACCAAACATGTAAGACAAGCGAAACTCATGTAGCGGAAGTAAATTAGTTGCTCTTGGCTTTGTTTTAAAAAGACGATGATGAAGATGTTAATGACGATGACGATGAAGATGAACATTACATGAAAATTGTTTGCGGTCCGATGACTTATATGAAAAGGCGAAAATTTCTGTTGTTTTCTTTTTCTTCTTTTCTCTTTTACAAAACAAAAGAAGCCAAAATCTGTGCATCGAAATGCGTAGCGAAGAGTAGGGTAGTGAGTAGCACTACATTCTATATATGGCTTTGGATCAAAACTGGATTTGTGTTAACAGATGTGTAATTTATTATTTAAGACCGACGAAGCCATACATACCCACAACAGCAATAACAGCAACAACGATGACAGCAGTAGTAGTAGTAGTACAACTTTAACAACAAAATGAAAATTGAGATTGTCATAATTTTGGCAACATAAAAAAAAACTAATAAATCACTTTGTTTTACGGCAAATCACAACCAGATATTGTGCAATGCTTTGTTAACAGAAACGCTAGCAACAGCAATTTCTTCAGCTTGCCACAAATGACAAGCTGAGAAAAATATTCATATTGTAAGATTTCTACTGTGTCCAGCCATAGAAGACCAATCAGAGGTTTCCAAATACATAGTATACACAGCACATGTCGGCCAACATTGTCGCTAACAAAGGCGCTGGCTGGTACCACATTTCATATACGGGCATTCTATAAAGTACATTGTGGCCAGTGCTAAATCAAATCATGCACTACTCCTCTCTGAAAAAAGTTTCATCAAAAGTGAGCTAACGTATAAATTCATCGACACAAGGTAAATATTCATAGGGGCAACTGCAAAATCGTCGAATGCGCGAAACTTGTCATTGCTTTAATGAATACATACGTTTGGGCGTTGCAGTTCGGACTTTAGCTCACTTTTGATGAACCTATTCGTCGAGGACACTATTAAATACGAAAATAAAAACAAAATAAAACTTATATTTCTCCGTTTCATGAACAAAAAATCAGAAATCTGACTTGGTTGGAATTAATTTTTTTGGTAACGTTTTAAAGGTAATAGCGTACACAGAAAAAAATATTTGTCTGTTAATTTCAATTAAAAATGTAATTGAATTTTTTCAAAAAATTCAATTAAAAATTAATTGTATCAATTAAATTTTTAATCATATTTACAGTTTATTTTTTGAGTTTACAACAGAACTTGGAGTTGGCAAGGCGCAAATCTACGGCGCTAAAAATTTTTTTTTTTTTGAGTGCATTATCGAATTTTTGCTGCGAATCTTTCTAAATTAATATATATATGCATGATATATTGTTAACAAGCCTTAATATAAACAATTTTTGTACAAAACAATTGTTGTGATAAAGTATTTTAAAGAAAATTGCATTTTACAGCGCCGTTGGGAGGCAATATGTGTGGCGGCTGAGTCACCAGCCGTCGTCGTCACTTTTCATATGGCTCTAGTCTTTGATATACAACACTGTTGTTATTTGTAATTCGTTTATTATTGATTGAAAGATTTTATTTTGTGAACTTCAAGAATAATAGTTTTAATTTGTCTTGTTTCGTAATTAAAACTGCGTTTTTTGTAATTGTGTTTAATTGACAAGTGTTTTGGAATAAATTTTATTGGAAATGAGTGCTTGCGTTGAGTGTTTTGTTTGCGATGAAAAATGTGGCTGTCCCCAAACATTTGTTTATGCCCTTGAAAAGACACAATTTGCCGCCTTATGCCACATACAATTGTTGAATTGTTTTCAAAAATTTCACGTAAAAAGAAACTTTACGACTCACCTTCTTACATATTTTGAACGTGTAAAACCAGAGTGTCCTAAATTGGATAAAAGCAATACACTTCTCCATTAAAGCTGTGAATATGCAGAAGAGATGGAATGCTACCATGGAGTGACTGTTGCTGCGGAAGGAGCATATAAATTGAATGTTTCTCCAGAACCACCAGATGTACCTATTTTTTTTTTGTATTTAATAAAAATCGTTTAAAGATTAAATGTTTAATATACAACAATAGTTTAAGAAACCCGGACATTAGTTCCGATTATGAATCCAAATTCTATAAAATTTAATTTTTTGTAGATATAAGTACATGTCTATCTGCGAAATAGAACATTTTATTTTTTTTTATTGTCGTCGCAGGGGGTGGGGGTTTCATGCTGAAAAAAGCAATAACGGTTTCAATTGATTCAATTCAAAATTTAATCAAAAATCGCTAAAAAAAATCAATAATTTTTTTAATTAACTTGATTACATACTTAATCAATATTTTTGAAAAAATCAATAAATGTTTTAATCAAATTTACAAATTTTTTAATTGAAGTTTTTTTTTGACAAATTTACAAATACCTTTAATTAATAACAGGTGGCGCAAAAGTAAACTTCCGATGTTTTTTGGCTGTAATTTAAAAAAAAAATGAAAAACTTTGATTCTTCTTGTGGATTATTTTTATTTGGTCTTTTCATTTTTTTTTACATCAAGTCGAGAATATGATGTCATGTACATAAATGGCCGCCGCCATAGTTGATTGTCATTTGAGCACTTTTTATGGCATTTTCCATCACTTTGGCCAAAACTTCCGGCGATAGGTCCTCACATTATTGACAGATATTGTCTTTAAGAGCTGCAAGAGTCTGAGGCTTGTTGACATAAACCCGCGACTTCAAAAAGCCCCACAAAAAGAAGTCTGGAGCGGTCAAATCAGGCGATCTTGCTGGCCAGTGCAAATCGCCAAAACGGGAGATTAGGCGCCCGGGAAATGCATCCTTCAGCATATCGGTTGTGGCACGTGCAGTGTGTGCCGTTGCACCGACCTGTTGGAACCACATGTTTTCCAATCCCAATTCATCAAGTTGCGGCAAAAAGAACTCGTTGATCATTGCTCTGTAGCGCTCACGGCGCTTCCATGACATCCTCGGCTACAGCAGCAATATTCTCTGCAGAACGGCTACTCCGGGGTCTGCCACGCCTGGCAGCATCTCGTGTTGTGCCAGTCTCTTCGAGGCGAGCGGCTAAAGGTCGCAGTGTTTCAAAGTGGCGATTTGTTCTATTTTTGGATAGGTAAGAAGCGGTACAAATTTAGTTTTTTTTTATTTCATTTAAATCTTAAACAAAAATTTTAATTGATTTTTAAAATTGATGTTTTGAAGATGAATATTTGAAAAATTCTCATTTTGTGATGGCAAAAAAATAAAACATCATAAAATTCGGTGAAATATTTTTTCATGATAAATTAGTTTAAACTTTCATCTATTAGAAAAATACAAAATCTTCTCTGCTTTGTTCCGCTTCTTTTATATTTAAGATTTTTAAAAAGTGTTTAAAATTACTTTTTTACTTGTTAGTCAAATATGAATTATTTTGTAAGAGATTATTTTTACTTTAATTAATTTATAAATTAGTTAATAAAAATTTGCAAATATCAAGAGCTTTTGATATCCTCTGTCCGATAAACCATTGACGACTGAAACTGAAACGTAATACATCAGACAAAATATGAATCATTGACTTTTTCACATTCGGAATATTTTTGAATCACCTGACGGAGAGAATACTGCAAAAGTACTGATACACACTTACGAGATAGACTCTCTCGTTGTCCCTCTTTATTTCTCTTGCTCTCAAGAGAGCATAAAGAGTGCAACAAACTCGGCAAACAAACATAGATATATTTGGTACGCAAACACATATGTTATAATATATTAATCATTGTGTCTCAAACATGTAATATTGAATAGCAAACAAAATGTGTTTGGACACAAGTATATTATATTTGCGGCAAGCTCCAAACACACGTTATATTTGCATCCAAACAATGAACAATTTGCGAGATTTTTACAATTTGTATGGGAGGTTACCAGAATTCGTTATCCGATTTCCTTTAAATTAAGCATACAATTTTCTGCCTTGAAAATCTTATACATGTCAAATTCTAGTTAAATAATAATAATAATAATTTCTGTTTTTATGGGCGGTGGGCGTAGGGCGTGGTCAATGTTGATGGAATTCAATTTTTTGATAAGGTGACACATAAATATATCCTCACGCCATTTTCATGAAATTTGTCGCAATAGTTAAATGTTTACAGCCAAAAATAATTTCGGTTTGTATGGGTGAAATGCTATCATTTGATAAGGTGGCGTACAAATATATTCTTCACGCAATTTTCATGAAACTTGTCGCAATAGCTAAATTTTTACATCCAATAATAATTTCGGTTTGTGTGGACGGTGGGCGATGGGCGTGGTCAATTTTGTCGATACTATGAAATTTTATTAATTCTATTATATTAGGGACTCGTGCCAAATTTTATTACCCTAAGACGACTCCTTCTATTTTTGTCCCATCGATGGATTGGGATAAAGCAATGGGCGCCGCCGCAGGGTTTCCCAGGTCCCTACGCCGCCGTCGAAGCAGAAACAATCGGCGTAAATCTCTACTCTCGGGATGTTTGCAATTACAAATTTACTTCACAAAACTGTCATTTCGCTTTTCCATGTTATTCAGGGCTCGTGACACAATTTCACTGCTTCGATTCTTGATGTTTTTACGGAGTTGTATCGAATCCTCCAAAGTCGTAATTTCACTGATTCGCTTTGTTATGTTTTATGGACTCTGTAACGGATCCGCCAAATCGCATCTTCACTGATTTGTTTTTTTGCTTTGACGTACCCGTAACGCATTCGAAACGGTTCCGCCAAATTGCGATTTCACTGATTCTCTTTTTACGTTTTTAGCGAATCATACTGGACTCGAAATGAATTCGAGAAATAGCACTTTTCTGATTCGTTTTTTGATGCTTTTACGGACTCAGGAACAGGAATACCTGGGAAAAGTCACTGGAAGGGGACACCAGTAGTGTCGGATTTTCCAGGAATGGATCAAAGTTGGACGAGCAAGTTGGCTATGGGGTCCATTCACCGGACCTAAATGTAAATATTTCCTTTAAGCTGCCTGATGACTGTAGTGTATTTCAGGCGGAAATTACCGCCATACTGGAGTTTGCTGAACTACTGAAAATTGGTGTCACAACCCTCCGGAGAATATGTATCTACGCAGACTGCCAGGCTGCCATAAAATCCCTGGAAGCCATGTTTGCTACGTTCCTGACGGTGAAAGAATGCCACTCATCACTTAGGGTGATGGCAGAGTATTTTGACATCAGGCTCATCTGGATACCGGGACACAGCGACATTCCAGGCAATTGCGTTGCGGATGCGTTAGCTAGACAGGGTACTATGGCACAGGTTCTTCCGGCAAAAGAAGGTGTTAGTATGCCAATCTCTACCTGCCGTTGCAGACCAGGCAGTGGGCCGATAATATGTTCAAGGACAAGTGGAGACTTACTTCAACTTGCAAACAAGCCAGGGTCCTCTGGCCAAAGGTGGACAGGAAGAGGACTAGGCAACTACTTAACTTGCCGAGAGGCAGGTTATCCACAATGATAGGAACACTTAGGGGACATAATCTTGTAGGAAAACACGCACTAAGATTGGGACATAGAAAGTCAACTCTCTGTAGACGCTGTATGGAAGAGGACGAGGAAAAGACAAAACACCTTCTCTTGGATTGCCCTGCTCTAGCAGAACTGAGAAGTAGGATATTCGGAACACATTTAGTTAGCACCGTAGCCCTACAGGATATTCCTGTAGGTCTTATAGACAAATTCATTGAAAGTGCAAATTGGCTAGACGACTGGTCAATAGTTGCTATAGAGGAAACTGCAGGTATCACAATGGGCTTCTTTAGCCTAAGTGTACTAGACAGTGTGCTGTCTTGCAGCCTTTTCAACCAACCAACGGGTTCGAAACGGATCCGCCAAATTGCGATTTCACTGATTCGCTTTTTTATGTTTTACGGACTCGCAATTCACTGATTCGTTTATTTTTTGATTTGACATACTCGTAACGTGTTCGAAACGGATTCGCCAAATTGCGATTTCACTGATTCACTTTTTTTATGTTTTACGGACTCGTAACGGGTTAGACAACTCACATTTCGCTTTTTTATGATTTTACGAAATCTGACGGAAACGGATCTGCATCCGTTTTGTGCACATTGAGAAGCTAGGATGGACCAAGGTGTAGGTAGGTAAGTAACCTACACCATTGTACAAGGTGGGGTGAAAGGAATCACCCAATGTTCGTTTGCTCTATTTTTTTTTTAAAGAAAAATTTTAAATCTGCTTGTGAAATTTGTTTATTTAATCCATTCGAATTTATTCCATCAAGATGAGAAAATGATATTGTGCAAGTGGCTGCCGCCAGAGTTGATGACCGTACGGACTCATTTTATGGCATTTTCCATCACCCTTGCCAGAACTTCGGGCGACAGGTTCGCGCATTCGCGCAAAAAACATAGTTTTTGACTATAAATTCTTTATAAATGGCACATGATTTTTTATTTTATTGATTATTGATTTGTATGGGAGGTACCACGCACCTTTGCCCACTCCCGCCCATATTTTGATAGTTCATTTTTGTCGTCGCCATTAGTTTGCCTGCGAAGTTTCAACTCGATTGGATCACGGGAAAGGGGAAGTTTTTTCGGCTTACAGACAGGTGAAGATAATATAAAGAATTTAAAAAGAAGTCTGGAACCAGTAAAGTCTGGGTCAGTGCTTCAGAATATTTGTTTGTGGCTCGAGCAGTGTGCGCCGTTGAACCGTCCTGTTGGTAATCATGGCTCTGTAGCGCACGCCGTCCATAGTCCTCGTTTGGCCAGAGACGCTCTCAAAAAATATATGGTCCGATGACTCCTCCGCCGTAAACAGCACACCACGCAGTAAATTTGAGCGGGTGTAATGGTTCCTCGTGGGTGATACACGGATTTTCGGTGACCCAGAAACAATTATTATTCACATACGTAACCGCTAAGATGGAAATGAGCCTCATCGCTCATGATAACTTTCGATGAAAAATCGTCCACATCTTCGTTGAGATTCAGGATGGCTTGAGCGTAGGTTACACGCGTTTCTCGGCCTACAGCTAAGACCTGATGCACTGTCTGCACTTTGTAAGGGAACATCTTCAAATCTTTCACCAAAATTCTGTGTAGGAACCGCTAATGTCCAATTGCGTGGCTCGTCGTCTGGTCGATGTTCCGGGCTCCTCTTCGACATCTTGGGCAACAGCAGCGATATTCTCAGCAGAACGGCTGCTCCGGGACCGGCCAGCCTTGAGAAGATCTCGTGTTGTCTCAGTCTCTTCAAGGCGACTGGCCAAACATCGAAAGTTTTGCCCAGTTGGTGTCGGACGGCCAGAAAAAGTGCGACGAAATTCACGCTGCGCCAACACAATAGACGAGATGTTGCGCAAAAAAAATGGAAATAATTATTCCGCGTTCTTGCGGAGTAAACCGATTCATGGCTTGTCGATTTGTATTTTGCGTTTGTTTAATTCAAAAGTTATAGGTAACAAAAGTAAAGTTATTTGCGAAAGTTATAGGGTAGTTTTTCAATATGGTGATTACTTTTGCCCCACCTTGTACATCATTAATCATTTGATCATTAATATGTCATGTTCATTTTAAGTTGTATGACAAATTATGTGACAACTCGATAAATTGAAATGAAATCGGTACAAAGAACCTCTAAACACACACACACTCATACTGTGCAACATTTCCTAACGATTGTTTTCAATTTGTTTAACCCAACATTTACCTAAAAGCAATAACGTTTCCATTGACCCATTACTAGGTATTGTGACGACTCGCAGCAGCACAAAGAATGTTCCAAGTGAATACAGCACAAACTTTGTTAACCATCAACAAACCATTCCGCCATACAAATAGCCAACCAACCCATCATCCATGCAGCCAACTAAACAGCCAAATCGAATCGCATAACCGAACCTGGACTGATGAAGTGTACCAACTGAACTGCTGAATCGAATTGAACAATTCTTCAACAGATTTGTTAACTTTAAAGTGATTTATGAATGTAATTGACCGCAATACGTAAAAATGCTATTTGCCATACTTTTCTTTCCCTGTAGAGAGATGAGTGTGTGTGTGTGTTTGTTTTTTTGTGTGCTGCCATTCTGTTCCACTCTCCTCTTGCTTTTTCTTGTAGCACTTTTGATGCGTGCATCATTTGCTGCTGTTACTGTAGGTTTCTAGGTTTAGGGTTTAAGTAGTTAAGTAACACAGAGAGGAAGTTGAGATGTTTTGTTTTTTAACCATTAAGACATTATACATTTCCATTTTGTTCTTGTGTTGTTGCTAAGACTCCTCAGTTTTCCATTGGAACTGATGCTTTTAAGCAGCTGTGTAAGTAACTCTGCCCTGGCAGCAGTGAAACAAAAGCATTTTATGTCGTTTCAGTTCTTTCTTTTGCTGTTCTTAATGCTGGGCTAATGATGACGTTTGAGTTTAAAGGGGCATAACAAATTGACTGCACTCCGTTTTGAAAGATGGTTTACTGAATAGCGGTTAGGTGAAATCGAACTAAATAATTATCTCAGCTGGCCGGAACAGAAGGGGCTTTCCACAGAAAAAAATAAAATAATTAATAATTTCTTTAAAAAAAGACAGACCAGTGAGATACGAAAATTTAAGAAATGGCTGCCTATTCTCCAGTAAATGATCCTGCAAAAAATATTTCACTATCTATCTTCTATCTATCATTCTGATAACTACAAGATTCTATAAGAAAACTTTGTATAAGTAGCACTTTATAGGAGTTACCATTTGGAGTCGATGTAGAATTAGATTTACGCTCAGTGCACAGAAAAAAATATTGGCCTGTAAATTTCAATTAAAAATAAAATTGAATAGTTTTCAAAAAATTCAATTAAAAATTAATTGAATCAATTACATTTTTAATCATATTTACAATTAATTTGTTGAGTTTACAACAGAACTTGGAGTTGACAAGGCGCAAATCTACGGCGCTAAAAATGTTTAATTTTTGAGTGCATTATCGAATTTTTGCTGTGAATCTTTTTTGTATGACAAACTGTCTCTCAAACCCCTCATAACTTTTTATGAATAAGATAGTAAATGTTTAATATACAGGGTGGTTCAGGAAGTTCAGGACAAAGGCCTCTTAAAGACCTTTCCAACAAGCCCAAAAACAAACAAAAATCCGACCACTGGCTCAGAAGTTAGCAACTTTACCCTCCGAACGCCAATCCGAAAATTTTGAACCCGCTGCCATTTCGCACCCTTGCATTTTCGGACATGGTCCTAGTGGACTTTTCTTCATGAAATGAGCCAAGGAATACGCTGGAGAAATTTGTCCGGAACTTCCTGAATCACCCTGTATAATAATAGTTTAAGAAAACCGGACATTAGTTCCGATTATGAATCCAAATTCTAAAAAAATTTTATTTTTAAAGATATAACTACATGTGTCTCTGCGAAACCTTTAAAAATAGAACATTTTAGTTTGTTTTTACCGTCGTCGCAGAGGGTGGGGTTTTTATGCTGAAAAACGCAATAATGGTTTTAATTGATTCAATTCAAAATTTAATCAAAAATAGCAAAAAAAAATCAATAATTTTTTTAATTAACTTGATTACATACTTAATCAATATTTTTTGAAAAAAATCAATAACTGTTTTAATCAAATTAACAAATTTTTTACCGTTGTTGCAGAGGGTGGCGTTTTTATGCTGAAAAAAGCTACAATTCAAAATTTAATCAAAAATCGCTTTAAAAAAATCAATAATTTTTTTAATTAACTTGATTACATACTTAATCAATATTTTTTGAAAAAAATCAATAAATGTTTTAATCAAATTAACAAATTTTTTAATTGAAGTTTGTTTTGACAACTTTACAAATACCTTTAATTAATATTATCATTCTCGTGATTACACCAAAATCAATTAAAAAGTTAATCAAATAAACAAATTTTTTAATTGAAATTGATTTCTATTTTTTTTCTGTGTAGGACTTTAATATCAGTAGTGTGAACTTCAACTATAACAAGTTCCTCACAGCTTGATCATGCAATATGAACCCCGTTCAAATTTGATAAATGGATGGATGACGACATTTTATTTTTACTAATTTGTATTATTCCTTAATCATTAATTAGCTCTTATCTGCTAAATTGAGAAATGTTCCTAGACTCTTATTACCAAATGTGCCTCTTAATTAACACATATAAACAGAATCCTTTATGTAAAGGCTGAGTGCCAGCGTCATGCTGCGATGTTTACCAACAAATGCGACTCAGCTTTTTAATTTATTTTGTTTAGGTTTTTTTGTAATACTCGCGCCGGAAATGCAACATTATGCGAACATAAACAGCGTCCAAAAATACTACTGATAGGGACTGATGATGAATCAACAATAATATCTTGTGTTTATTTGGTCTATTTATTGGCACCCTATGCGAACTGAATTAACTTAATGCTATAGAGATACATTTCTGCATACAGTAGCTAACAAAAGTGGGGAAATGTTAAATATAATTTTCGTTTCGATGCTTTGTGCTATCGCATATCGATGTCAAAGAATGATATAGTACATATGTATATGATTATACTTTTAACAAACCCATGTGTAAATATTATCCAAAATATTTCAAATTTTCAATTTTTTTTTTTAATTTTTTCAACTTTGGTGCCTTTATTTTCTAATACTTTATTTGAAACCCAATTATGTTAGCAGAGCTCTGTAATTACATTAACAGAAGTATGGTGGTTGGTTGAAAAGGCTGCAAGCACGCTGTCTAGCACACTTAGGCTAAAGAAGCCCATTCTGATACCTGCAGTTTCCTCTATGAATTTGTCTATACGACTTACAGGAATATCCTGTGGGGCTACGGCGCTAACAAAATGTGTTCCGAATATCCTACTTCTCAGTTCTGGCAGAGCAGGGCAATCCAAGAGAAGGTGTTTCGTCGTTTCCTCGTCCTCTTCCATGCAGCATCTACAGAGAGTGGAGTTTCTATGTCCCAATCTTAGGGCGTGTTTTCCTACAATACATTGTCCCGTAAGTGTTCCATCATTGTGGATAACCTGCCTCTCGGCAAGTTAAGTAGTTGCCTAGTCCTCTTCCTGTCCACCTGTGGACATAGGACCCTGGCTTGTTTGGAAGTTGAAGGAAGTCTCCACTTGTCCTTGAACATATTATCGGCCCACTGCCTGATCTGCAAACGGCATGTAAAGATTGGCATACTAACACCTCCTGTGCCGTAGTGCCCTGTCAATCTAAAGCATCCGCTACGCAATTTCCTGGAATGTCGCTGTGTCCTGGTACCCAGATGAGCCTGATGTCAAAGTACTCTGCCATCACCCTAAGTGACGTAGCAAACATGGCTTCCAGGGCAGCTTGGACGTCTATGTACATACATATTCTCCGGAGGGTTGTGACACTACTTTTCAGTAGTTCAGCAACCTCCAGTATGGCGGTAATTTCCGCCTGAAATACACTACAGTGATCAGGCAGCTTGAAGGAGATATTCAGCCTTATTACGAATGTCGTTCTCGTATTTCGACTACGACAGTTTTGTAAAAGATTAAAGACACAGTTGGCGTGTTATCTTTAATCTTTTACAAAACTGTCGTAGTCGAAATACGACATCGACATTCGTAATAAGGCTGATTTACATTTAGGTCCGGTGAATGGACCCCATAGCCTACTTGCTCGTCCAACTTTGACCCATCTGTGAAAAATCTGATACTACTGGTGTCCCCTTCCAGTGACTTTTCCCAGGTATTCCTGTCCGGAATAGAGGTCCTTAGGTTTAGGTAGTGGATACAGTAGTCCCATTTTTCGGGAATAGAGTTGATCCGGTGTAGTAATTCAGCGTGTCCGGAATGTCCCGATATCAAAAAGCCACAATCTCTGATTCTCACCAGGGATGCAGCGGCTGCCGCTTCTGCCATGATATCAGGAGTACAGATGTTCAGGATAGCACTAAGTGCAGTATCTGACGTCGTGTCCATTGCCCCACTAGCGCTAATCGGTGCTGATCTTTGAATTTTCATCAAGGAATTCAGAATATACTTCTTTTGCAGGGACCTCCACCAAACTACGATGCCATAGAGAAGTATTGGTCTGACTATTACCGTATAAATCCACATGGTGATCTTAGGAGACAGTCCCCAGCAGTAAAGAGCAAGAGCAGTAAAGAGTAAAGAGCAACAGACGCCTTTTTCACCCTCTCCTCCACATTCGCTTTCCAAGACAGTTTGCTGTCGAGAATTATTCCCAGATACTTGACCTTTTCCGTCAACAGTAATTGCATCCCATTAACTGACGGCAGTTCAAATGCGGGTATTTTATATTTCCGAGAGAACAAGATAAGCTCGGTTTTATGGGGGTTAAGTGATAGTCCGTTGTTAGCGGTCCAGTTCGAAATCAGACTAAGTAGGCTGGTTGTACGTATGCTAAGTAAATTGAGGTTTCTACCCGTATAGATGATAGGAATATCATCGGCATAGGCAAAGACCTGGCATTCGGTTCTGTCCAATTCAAAAAGCAGTTCATTGACAGAAGTTAGCCATAATAGTGGAGACAGAACTCCCCCCGCGGTGTCCCCCTGTTAACGTTCCTAGCAATTGTAACTCCACCCTGTTCAGCTTTGACGGATCTATTCATCAGAAGCTTCCCAATTAGACGTGTCACTAAGTATGTTATTGAAGGCTCCCTTGATGTTCAGGAAGGTCCCCAGAGAGAAGACCTTATGCTCAAGAGAGTTTTCTATTATGCTCACTATAGAGTGGAGAGCCGTCTCAGTTGACCTGCCCTTGATATAGGCATGCTGAGAACTCGATAGTAGATTCTGTGGAAGAGTACTTCGAACGTGAATGTCCAGTAACCTTTCAAATGTCTTAAGAACAAAGGATGATAGACTGTTTGGTCAAAAGCCCTTAGGTTTGACATGAGAGCATTTGCCCGCTTTCGGGACGAAAACCACTTTGGTTTGCTTCCAATTGCTAGGAATGACTCCCAGCATAAGGCAGCTCCTGAAGATTGCCTCCAACCAACTACAAGATAGGTATAGTGCCTCCTGTAGTTGTGCGGGAATTATCCCGTCAGGTCCGGCTGATATATAGGGCTTAAAGCATCTAATGGCCCATATCAGATTCTTTCTGCTCACTATTGAGAGAACTTTTTCTATGCTAGGTGAGTTTCCGCCTAACTCTTCAAGCTGATAACCAGCATTCCTGTCATCATTGGGAAAGTGGGTATCCAGGAGAATCCCAGAAACTCTTCAGACGAATACGTCCACGTTCCATCGTCTTTCATTAAGAACCCCGCACACGGTGGGTTTTTAGCGAGCACGCATTTTAAGCGTTCCCTTAATGGATTCACAGAAGTTTCGCCAGAACAGAACTATGTAACGTAGCTAAATTTTGGAAACGTTCTAGAAATTACGGATTTTCTCGCAATCCTTATTAGATGATATATCGGAACTTAGAACTTAGTTATTCTTTGGCAGGGTAAAAATTATTAGATTTTGGGGGTATTGCGTTTAGTGATTAGGACTAGTATCAAATTAAAGTTATTGGCATCTATTTTCATTATTTAAGACCCTCATTCCCAAAAAAAAAAACTCCGGAATATGAAATTCGACGAAGAGTTTACAAAAATTACAGGGTGGCCACCAGAAAAAAGTTGAGTTGTTAAGACTAGAGTTTAATGTTCAGACAACGGGAAACTTTGTTAAAATTTTGTTTGTTTTTAAGAAGAAAACATATCGTAAGTTTTTATAATAAAGTTTTTTGTTAGTTGGAGTGAAATAAAAACAAATAGATATTTTTATGTTTGAGACAAATTTTGTGTCTAATTAGTTAAATTAGCATCAATGATTTTGTTTTCGTGATGGCGTACTGGTATTTAAATTAGCAAAGACACAAAGTAATTTTCTTACCAGAGCTCTGTTAGGGAATTAGCAGGCCTCTGTAACACCATTTTCTTTAAAGACGTGTCAGCAAATTATTGATTTTCTAAAATCAATTTTTCATTTTCAAAACCGATGAACAACTAAAAACTCTCCTAACCCAGCTTTGCCTATATTAATTATATAACTAAGGCCCAATTTTTGATTCGGTATTTAAGTAAATACGCAATTAGTCAATTGTAATTAAATTTGAATTAGACTTTGAATCTGAATTGCGTTTTTCAGTGTTAAATTAAATCAACCATTAATTTAGCGTATAGATATGGCAACATCATGAAATGCCAAATGCAAATATCGACATTTACCATAAAAACATCTGTAAAAACTGCATTAGAGTCCAAACAGAACCAGACACGCTTCAGATGACGATGAAAAAAATCTCTAGCGTCTAAACGAAATGGAAGAGAGAGCGTTTGCCGACATCGGTTGATTTTTTTTCTCTCTGCGTTGATTATATATTTGCGGCTCTTTTCTGAAATTTGTTTGAAAGTTTAGAAAAATAATATTATAGTTGTGTAGGAATTAAATTGTTTTTACTGCATTTAAAAATGTCTTCACTTTTATTGTATTGTGTTTAACAATAAATTATTTTGAACCCTTTTCTTTCATTTTCTTTTGAATTCACATGCACCCTCGTATGTATGTGTTGGTTTCTCTTATGATTTTCATGAACATGTGGCAACTTCATTCTCTCAAAAGAGAGATTTCGTGAGAGCGCCGCCAAGAAATTAGAAAAGATTCTATTCTAGCGACGAGTCGTCAGCCGCAGCGGATTTTCGTGACGATTTTTCCCTGTCATAAGAAACCTATGTAGAAAAAACGTCGTCGTCTGTAGCGTGTTTGATTATGTTTAGACTCTTACCATGAATGTGCAAATGGGTTGGGAGCAGGGCACACTAATCACGGTAGTAGCAGTAAATATGTGTGTAATCATGTGCAAAATCGCACTTGGCTTCTGTCGAACTCAGCTGATAAAAATGTAAACAAAATGTGCATTTTTGAATCAGTTGTGATATAATTGGAAAGAAATATTTGCCAAATTAATGAAGATTGAAATTAATAATTGAAATTGTTTGATGCTGCAGTTGAATTGGTTCTTCCCGGTGTGAAACGCTAACTCGATGAACTCAAGCGAAAAGCTAAGGTAAACAAATTTTTGTGGGGGAGGGTAAAACACATATTTCTAAGCACAAAATGTTATATACACATGTTTCTTTCTGCTTCAAATTAAAATAATTAAAATTTGTATTCGCGTCTGTTGTTTAATTCCGCGTCTGTAAACAACTTATAACCAACAAATGTAAACAAATTTGACATTTCCCAGGTGCGTCAAATGAAAAAAATCAAATCAGCTGTTCTAACGATACAACCTTGTCTTTGAACCATGGTTGGGAGTGTTTGTGTTACGCGTGGGTCATCGTGATATGGTTTTACTCAATAGTTTACACATTTCTGCATCTAATATATCTTTTTCGTCATTCTATTGTTATAAAAAATTGTTTAAATTCTTTCGTACATTAGCTTGAGCAAGGCATTTCAAAACCAATGTATGTTGGTCGTTGAAATTGAAGCTGACAGAGAAAACAAAGTGTCAAAATCATATGGTCGTTTTAGGGTAACTTAAATAGAATTTAAATGCACAAGCTGAAATTGGTTATATTTTTGTTGCTGAAAAACTAAATTCTGTATTTAAATACTATTTAAGGATAAATAGAGGATAATTGTGAAGTGAAAGATTGGGCCTAAATGTATAAAAGATGTTTGTGTACATTTGTTGACATATATCATTTATGGCAACGCCTAAACATTTGACGCTAACTGTACATTTGTTTATGTACTCTATCATCAACAGCAATATTAACCGTATTAGCAACACACTGTATGGAATCAAAGTCACACTATATCATCATCATCTGAACAGCAGCGTTGGGCCGGCAGCTGAAAAGAAAAACAGCGCTGCTAGTGAAAACAAAAAATAACAATTGTTGCCAATTTGTCTGTGAGGCGCAATTCTGTCAAATGAATTGTGTACATCGAGACGTGATGGCACAAATTACATACAAATATTTAATACTATTAACGCGTAACCATTGAGTTTTGTAATATTTTTAATGTAATTGTTCTAGTAAGAAATGAATGCTGTCTACCACAGATATTGTAGACAACAAAATAAAGAAGCATAAAAAATACAAATGATTCAGGACAATATGTAATTTTATGTGTAATAAAATGCATTCAATCATTCCAATATTTGTTATATAGTGTGGCCTTACTTGTCAGAGTATTCAGAGCGTCAGTGATTGTCGGCACTTTCTGTTTTCGTTAAGCAAACCAAGGGATTTTTAGGAAGATTGACGTTTTCCGTAACAAAGGTATTTGCCAATTGCTATATAGTTATACATCGAAAATCTTACGGCACATTCAGTTTTCAATGTGCGTGAAGATAGAGACCATAGTCTAATAATATAAGTCGACGCGTGGCGTGTTGTTGTAATAATAAACGATTTTGACAGAATTTTGTTGTACTATTGTTATGACAATACACTCGATATGTCAAAATCATTTTATATACGAAGAGAGGCAAAGGAAAAACGCCAAAGTAAATAATTACATGCATAGAATTACATGTATTAAAAAAAAGTAATAGGCAGAAAGTTGGAACGCATTTAAGATCCAAATTGGTAAGTATCCATCAGTAAGTCCATACATATGTATGTAGGTAATTTTAGTTACTTCTATATATTTTTAGCCATCAAAAAAACTACAGGCGGTGAAACGACCAGCGTAAGCAAAGAGGGCAAGGAAGATTCAAAACAAATGATGCGACAAGTTTGACACTTCGAGTGTATTACGTAAACAAAGAATGATAAAAAGAAACAACCCGATAACAAAATGCCTGATCAGCTGGGCTTATGCTTCCACTTATATTATTACACTATGATAGAGACCGAATCTAACTAGCAAAGACACAAACCACAACAGTTGGCAGAAGTCTGTTATGGTGTTGACATATAGAAACATGGTGTGTTTAATGAAATATTATTTTCAGCCGATCGGCAAATTATACATAGAAACAAAACTTATAACTTGTAAAGGTCATCCATGGCACTATGGGAAGAAATTGTCTCTTATCCCGCAAGTATTATCGTATTCACTCAGTGGTCCAAAGTAATTTTAGTACAGGCAAATTTAAATCGATCATCTTTGGAAACCAAGGCATTCTCCCGTGTTCTCAAATACTTCGTTGAAAAGCTATTTACAAACACTTCCAGAATCTGTAATCAAAATTTTGAAAAAGAGTTTGGAAGTAAGAAAATATCCTCATTTACTTTCCAACTCCCAAAAATAATTTCGCCCAATGTGCGAGGAGAAGGAATTCTCCCGTGTTCTCCAATACTTCGTTGGAAAGCTATTTACAAACACTTCCAGAATCTGTATTCAAAATTTTGAAAAACAGTTTGTAAGTAAGAAAATATCCTCATGTACTTTCGGACCCCCAAAAATAATTTCGCTCGTTGTGCGAAAACAAGGAATTATCTTGTGATCTCTCATAACTCGTTGGGATGCTATTTACAAACACTTCCAGAATCTCCAATCCAAATGTTGAAAAAGTATTTGGAAGTAAGAAAATATCCTCTCATTAACTTTCGGACCCCCCAAAAATAATTTCGCCCATTGTGCGAAAACAAGGAATTCTCCTGTGTTCTCACATACATACCTCGATGAAAAGCTCTTCGTAAACACTAATTAAAATTTGGAAAGAGTTTGGATAATTTTCGGATATTTAATCATATTTTGGTCAGAAATTTGCGGGAAAAAATCAGTAAAATAGTAAGACTATACACAAAAAAATCTGACCTTTTTCGAACATTTTTTTAGATTTTCTTCCGAATTTCCCATCAGAATTCTACCAAAATTGCGGCACAGCAACCACACATACAACTTTCCCAAAATTCGAAATCGGTATCAGAATCGGCAATTTTTCCGATTTTCTGACAGAATTTTGAATGGGACGGGACTGCTTTCTTGGGAAGTTAAGCTGACTATTAGGAGAGATTCTGCTTGTGGTTGTAAGTTACAGTTTGTTGCTTTTTGTGGTTGCAACGTGTTGTAAATCAGGACAATGTCATTAATTTGCCGATTAATTTACCGCCACGCATATTTGTACATGAGATCCTGGGTTCGACCCCTGCTCAGACCACCCTAAAATTTCTTTCGGCGGCGGTCACCTCGCATAGTGACGGCGACACTATCGAGTATTTAGCCATGAAAAAACTTCTCAAAATACCGTTCGGAATCGGTGTAAAACTGTAGGTCCCAATCAGTGGGTGAAAACTAGAAAGCGCACAGCTCAGTGATTGTGAGACGATCTCCCCTGTCCCTTCATGGGATGTAATGGGAAACCATTTATTTATTTATTTTATCAGGCGGCGGCGCGGCAAAAAAAAATTAAAAAACGGCGGCGACGTAAAGGTCTAGACCACAGCCGTTGTGAATGTACGTAAAATTCTGAAAAAAAAACATAGTTTGCAAATTTTTGATGTTTTGAACTATACAGCAATTTAATGAGTTTGGTCAGAACATCGATCAAACCAATACACCTGCCAGTGCAAAATGTTGTCTGCGTACTCCAAATCTCTTGCAGCGAGAGAGCCAAAAAGAGAATTTTTTGACAGTTGGAAGTTAGAGAACTTGCAAAATGTTGCTGGAGAAATTTCTGCTTGCAACTAGTTTGAACTAGTTTGAACAGCTGTTTTTATTTACTGTTTGAATGATATAATTTTTGTGAAATGAAAATAAAAATTGAAATTAACAATGGCAGAGGTGAGAAGTTAGAATTGTGTTGACTTTTAACGTTTATAATAAATTAAAATAAACAAAACATTTTACTTCATGCTAGAAACGTGCAAATATACAGTGCGACCGTGCGACACATATGCTAAAATTCGTTTGCTTTGATATTTCAACTGTTTACATACCGATCAGCTGTTTTATTGCAAGATTTCACTGGATGCTGTCTGCGTACTTTTTGAGATATTTTCAACCGAGAGAGTAAAATTGTTCTTACTCTCCCAAAAAAAGTTACCGAGTATTTGCTACTGGAAAAGTACGCAGACAGACCTATTACCATAGAGTAAATTTATAGTAGAGCCGCCATTTGTCTCATCTGACGTTTCCTTTCACACTCTTCGTGATGCGGTCGGTGTGATAGAGAGATGTTTGACGAAAAGTGATATACACCAGGTGGAATTACAATTACTTCTTGCTTTAATTTTTCATGTCATTTTGGTGAAAAACTGCGAAATTTAAATGTGTTTTAAACTTTTTTATTGACTGTTATTGTTAGCATACATTTGTGTTGTATTTAACACATTAATTTTAACACACAAAACGAAATGCAGTTGTTGTTATTTTGTTCGTTGTTTTGAACCATTGCCTCTATCTGGTATTAGTAAAGCAATTCTTTTAAACATCAAACGTATACATCACACGAGGACAAATGTCAGAAATTTGGTCAGTGAAAGATTTTCTCTACCCATATTTACTCTATGCCTATTACTGTCAAACATGTTCAGTTTGGTCTATAATTTAGCCATGAATCGACATATCGTACAAACAAACAACGCTTGCAGATTAATTTGCGTGAAAATAAATTCGTATTTAAAATAGCAAAGACACCGACCAATTTACTTAGCAGAGCGCTTTTATAGAACTAACAGAGCTCTGTTACGCACTTTATTTAAAGATAAATCGGCAATTTATTGTTTTTTTTAATTAAATAATCGATGCATAAATTTAAAATACAGTTATTAATAAAAACACGCTCCGAGCGAAATATATTTGCTGCACAAACTAATATATTAACAACCAAATCCCAAATATTGGTATTTAAATATATCACATATAGTGGGACTCTTAAGGCCAAATATGAAGAATTCTCCACGAACCAAACATATGCCACTCGATAGTCCTCAAGGAGCGTCTTCGAAATATAAAATCTAGAATTTCCAAGGACCTTCAGAAATTCTGAATTTGAAATTTTCAGCGTGAGGTCCCAGTGCAAAATTTTGGCCACTGTGGTCAAACTACGAATTCTCCAAGAATCAAATATATGCAGATAGGTAGTGCTTGACACATCCTTTCAGAATATGCCAACCACATATTTCAGAAGACCTTCAGGACGGAAAATTAGTTTATGCGCAGATTTATAGACTTTATAAGACCATTGTAATGACACTCATTTCAACCAGATAGGATAATAAAAGGCCGACTTTTGCCCGATAATACGTTCAAGCTTCGGAAGCCTATATTTTGGTAAATATGGACCAGCGGCTAATTTTTTTTTTGTCTTTTGTAATCAGTGTTTAATGCCCTATCAGGCAAAAAAAAACAAAAATTACATGAGGTGTCAGGCGACACCCGATATATTATGTACTAGTTATTTCCAACACGCCTAAGGCGCCTGTTGCAAAATACTGTAATTTAAATGGATCTTTAAGAAAAGATACTTTTTGTAAAATGATAAACTTTTTTAAGAAATTTTTTATTTATTGAATGTATTTTTTAAAGAAAAAATATATTTTTAGGTGCATTTTGTAAGAATATGTAATATATTTTTCAGAAAGGTCGTTTCTTTAATGAGAGGTACTTCTTTTATTAAAAGCTAATATTTTTTAAGAAAAGCTACTATTTTTAATAAGAAGTGCTTTCTGTAAGAAAAAGTCAAAGAGTGTGCATTTTTTACAAAGAATTACTTTTTTTAAGAACAGTTACTTTTTAAAGAATTGGTACTCTTTTTAGGAAAAGGTTGTTTTTTTTTAGAAAATTTACTTATTTTCGGAAAGGCTGCCTACTTATCTCAAGAAAAGAAAAGGTATTATTTTATTTTTAAGAAAATGTACTTTTAAGAAACTGAATTTTTGTAAGAAAATTTATTTTTTTTTAAGAGGTTTTTTTTTTTGAAGAATTCTTTTTTTTTACGAAAGAACATGTACAATTGTAAGGGTAGGTACTTACATATCTCAAGAAAATTTATTTTGTCTTACAAAAAAGGTTCTCTTTAAAGAAAAGGTAGTTTTTAGGAAACTGCAATTTGTTGTAAGATAATGTACTTTTTTAAGAAAAGGTACTTACATATTTAAAAAAATCATTTTTTTTCACAAAAGGTACTTTTTTTTAAGAAAATTTACTTTTTTAAGCAAAGGTACTTGTTTAAGATAAGGTATTTTTTTAAGAAAACGTACTCTGTTCAAGAATATGAATAGGCATTTTTTTTGAGAAAATTTACTTTTTTAAGACAACGCGCTTTTTAAACTTCTAAACTTTCACTTTGGCGCTTCTAAATTTACTTTTTATTCCGTTCAAAACTACAATATGTAACAAACACGATACACCTAGACAATATCCCATTAAACAAGAAATATCCCCCATATGTTAGTCTAGACACAAACCAAACCGAAAGTACGAGTGTAAGAGTAAGTATGCAGCAAAATGTAATTCCATATAAAGCTACTATTGTGTAGAGAAGAAAATTTACTCATGGAGTGGAATGCCAACAAAGAAATCGATTGAAGCGTGTCGTTTCTCTGCTCGCTCTCTTACTCTCTTCGTGGAATATTTCAATACACGAGCAGTTTTCTGGTGATGTTACTGTATCTAACTATAGGCATTCCAACCATGTTTAAATGGAATTACATAAAGTATGTAAAAAGCATGAAATAATCAAGATATGACGCGGGAAAGAAATGCGTTTGAGTGAATCCCGTCGACTTTTTTCGTTCTCTTCTACTAGGGTTGTATTTCATGGATTTGCCAGTCTTGCACTTCGGCTTTTCTATATTTACTTTTTAGTTGGGTTGAAAACTACAATATGTAATAAAAAGGCTCCACTTAGAAAACTTCCCTTTACACCAAACCAAACTAAAAGTACCCAATATAGTTGATAATAATGGGTTGTAATAAAGTATGTAGTTAAAAAAAAAGTTGTTTAAAATTTTTCCGTTTAGCCCCCATCCAGCAACGTGCGATAAGGAACTTCGTTCCAAAAATAAAGTACATTTGCTCCAAATATTTATCCGTTGTTCGTCTTCTAATAAAAAAAGGGATTGGGGGAGCTTCTCACAACCAGTGAGATGCGTACTTTCTAGTATTATACTCACTGATTGGGACATACAGTTTTACACAGGTTCCGAACGGGATTTTGAGAAGATTTTTCATGGCTAAATACTCGATAGTGTCGCCGTCACTATGCGAGGTGACCGCCACCCAAAAGAAATTTAAGGTGATCAGATCTCATGTACGAGAAATCATGTACCAGAGGCAGCACCGACGGTCTACCAACAGTTTTCCTTACTTGCATATTATGTTTAATAAGATTTTTGGCTTAGGGACAAGTGCATTTTTGCAATATGTATGAGATGACACAATTCTCAAGCTCTTCTGGCCTATTTCTTAAACCACACTTGTGTAAAATTAGTTGCCCGCGGTCTCTAAGCCCCAAATTTTCATCACTTCTGAAAGAGGATGCCATATAGGACACTGAACTGAACAATTGCCAACACTTCATCAGATCACGTTGCCGTACAAACCCTACAATGGGGACCTGTTCAGATTTTGATGAAAATATCCACAAACCAAGATTGACGTTCTACGTTATTCATATGTTCGTGCGGCGACATCTGTTTCATTTTCTCTTCAATCACTTTACAATCGCTTTTGCACGACCCCAACAAAATATAAGGGAAACATCCACAATTTGAAGTAAAAGGACACCAAAGAAAACCTAGCAAACTTACCCTATTACATTTCCATTTGGCTTGAGTGAATACTGTGTGCTTGGATCAATACACCAAACTGAAAGTTGGACGATGAGTGACCCTGGTATGCATGTGATGCAACAACAAAATCATTGGTCCTTTACACCGTTCTCTTTTACAAACAATTTCGTTGTCTCTATGTCATTTTTGTCGTGCGGTTGAATTGATGTTCCTTTTTGTTATCGCTTTTAGTTTAGTTTTCGCTCGATTTAACATTCACCGCTCCCCCGCCAAGGATGGTTGTAATATTCACACAATTCGCTTTGTTGTTGTTGGATCTGTGGTTTATGTCGTCCGTAGTTGTAGACGGTTATTTACTGCTGCCGCTGACGGTGAAGAAAATCAATCACTCATTCATGCAATTTTTTTTTGAATAACACGCATACACACACACTGACGTTTACACATAAGCAATCAAATTAAACAGATTCCCGATATCCTTTGTTTAATGTCCATGGGACGCAACTACACACTTGTAATTTAAAACAACCAACTACTCCTTTTTTATTGAATTTTTTTTAAATTTAGTATTCTTTTTGTTGTAGTTAATGACAATGTACAATTATTATTGCATATTCTTTAAGCTATGTACTATTTCTTGGGCATTTCCATCAAAACATTTAATTGTGCTAGCAAGTACTAATCGTTGTAGCAAAGGAAGGTTTCTTTTCGTCTTCCCATTTGTTTTCTTTTTCGTATTTGTTGTTGGGGTTTCTTCTATACACAACTTCAAGGTCGTTCCGTTTAGATTCTTCGTCGGCTTTAATTGGTTTAAGTATGAATCGTGATTGCCTTGCGTTTTCAGCGATAAATCTTTGTCATTTAATTCATAATTTACTAATTTTTCACTTCACTTTTTGTTGTATGTGATACTGCACTCTCATCAATCGAAACCGTGAAAGAAAACAACACTCACAATTAGGGGTTAAATCGATACGAAGCGAACGAGCGACCTCTCACCGCGAACTCTGAAAATGAAGTGAAAAATTTTATTCAACACCAACTAGCGCAGTGTTGCCATATTAATGTGGGGAGAGATGAAAAAATATTTGGTGAATTTATTTATAGCGCTGCCACCATGATACAAATACAAGGTAGTGGCATTAGCATTGTTGTAATTTCCATACCCAGTTATTGTCAAAATCAGCTCATAAAAATGTACACATTCATGTGCAATTGTGAACACAGATAGATGAAATCATAGAGTAAATATGGGTAGAGAAAATCTTTCACTCACCAAATTTCTGACATTTGTCCTCGTGTGATGTATACGTTTGATGTTGAAAAGAATTGCTTTACTAATACCAGATAGAGGCAATGGTTCAAAACAACGAACAAAATAACAACAACTGCATTTCGTTTTGTGTGTTAAAATTAATGTGTTAAATACAACACAAATGTATGCTAACAATAACAGTCAATAAAAAAGTTTAAAACACATTTAAATTTCACAGTTTTTCACCAAAATGGCATGAAAAATTAAAGCAAGAAGTTATTGTAATTCCACCTGGTGTATATCACTTTTCGTCAAACATCTCTCTATCACACCGACCGCATCACGAAGAGTGTGAAAGGAAACGTCAGATGAGACAAATGGCGGCTCTACTATAAATTTACTCTATGGATGAAATCAAAAGAGAACGCACTCACACAAACAACTTTGATATTTATTGGGTACGATGAAATGTAAACAAAGGAAACCATATGGGCTGACGCTACTACCTTGTATTTGTATCATGGCTGCCACCAAGGCTGATCTAGTAGAGGTTAACGCAGTAGGATTTTTTGTTGTTGTGGGCACCAACAACAGGGATTTTGTTTTTGTTATATGAATCTAAATGTCAAATTCAACACAAATACATATGACCAAATAAAGTAAACAAACAAGTACAAAAACAAAATACACTGAATTTGACAGATAGAGTCATAAGAAAAAAAAATCAGCTGTTCTAATGCGTTAACCTCTACTAGATCAATTGTCAAATTTACTCCCAAATCAAAACATTGTGAGAACGAGAAAATGTATAAACCAAAATTGAAAATTGAAAAAAATTATTTAGTTTTACGGTTTTATATGAGAAATGATGATGATATAGAAAAGGTAATATCATCCCATAATATTAACTTCATGTGTACAAAATAATTTTTTTTTTGGTTTTTACATATTGAACCTGTTTTTTCCCCCTGCTAAACTAATTTCCCAACCACTTTGTATGGGGAACTAAGTGATATTAAGCGATTTTAAGCGGCAGTCCATACAAAGTCGTCCAAAAATTAGTTTAGCAGGGAATAAAAAAACAAGCTTATTTTAGGTCCCGTAGCGAAAATAAAGAATTTTCTTGGGAGGGGATAGAACACACGATTCTAAGCATAAAACATTAAATACTTATACTTGGGGAAAATACTATTTTAGGAGTTATTGGCTTCCAAATTTCGGAAATACGAGTGGTTACTATATATTTGGTCTGTTTTTTTATTCCCTGCTAAACTAAATTTTCGACCACTTTGTATGGGAATCTAAGCGATTTTACGCGGCTCCCCATACAAACTCGTCGCAAAATTAGTTTAGCGGGAAATAAAAACACAAGCTTATTGTTAAGATCCGTGGAAATGTACTTGTCTGGAAGCATTTGTGAATAATACGATACAAACTAAATCAAAAAATTAAACAAAATTGTCGATATCTCGCTTAGTTATCAAAATATGTGCCGCCCGCTGGAATTTTCAAAGGATATCGAAGATATTTTTTACATTCACCGCAAACATATATTGCGCGTATAAAATTAAACCACATTCTTCGATAGGTCAGTTATCGAACAAAGAACATGATTTTAAAAATCGCGCGATTTTTTTTAAAATAATTTTTAGCCACAAAAATAGCCGAAAGCTATATATCACAAAAATACTATGCCGAAGCCAGTGTTGGAACTACCCCAGAGGATAAAACCCAAAGGCCGACCACGCGGAAAGCTTTATAAAACAAAAATACTATGCCGATATTTTTTCGTTAATTTAATGACCACATTTCTAAAAAATTGTGATGTTTTGGAAAAACTTCAAATTTTTATATATATTTTTTTAATAATAAGCTAGTTATCGAAATAAGTTATTTAATTTTACATGTTTATCTTCTGATTTACTATCAGAAAACAATAAGCGTGTTTATTTATTTCCCGCTAAACTAATATTTCGACGAATTTGTATGAGGAGCCGCTTAATATCACTTAGCTCTCCATACAAAGTGGTCGAAGAATTACTTTAGCAGGGAATAAAAAACCTTCCTTGTGCAAAATGTAAAAAATATATTCGATAACTATTAAAAATTTCAACAGCCAATATTTAGATAACTAAGGGAATTATCGAAATTTTTAATTTAAGTTTTTTTTTGTTTATTTGCATCATATACAAAAACGCTGTAGCTAAAGTCCCATTACACGGTTTTTAATACATAGTAACCCCCGTAAATTTTTAAGGTCATAACTCCGAAAATATTATTTTTCTCAAATATGTCTGCGGCAATAAAAGGGCTGTTTTTTATTCCATTAAGCTATCGCCACTTATGGCTTTCCAAAAAACGATCCACACTTAATACTACGAAATGTGGCAACATTTGCGGTAATGAATGGATGAAAAAAAGCGATACGGCAATGCGTTTGCGGTCAATAAATGGTAGCAGCAGATGTTGCTGTAGTTATAGGCAGCAAGAACAGACATTGTAATTTTGTTCATTCAATCTCTACACAAATATATACCAACAATACAATAATATAAAAAAGTATAAACACAAGATATATATAATTTTGGCAAGTGAAACGAAAAATGACATGGACAAATTTAAATTACTTGTTTAAACGACTATACCTGATAGATAATTATAGCGTGATCATTATGTATAACATTTACCGTGCGTTGTTGTGGACAATCTAATTCCAATTTAATTTTCAAACGAATAGAAAAATCGATCCTTCAAATTTGTACATATATATAAATATAGGCAGTTTTCCATTAAATAAAATAATTTAAATCAACTTACCATGTGTACGCCATCTTGTAAATTTATGTTTTTGTGTCGCTCCTTCTTGATAACATTTTCATTCACAAGAAATGATAACAAAATGTATCTAAGATAACTTTTTGTTGTCATTTTTTGAAATTAAACATGTGGCATCATTGGTATTGCTTTATTGCAAGTTTATTGCATTTTCGAGATTATCGGCTTTTTTTCTTATGGAGTTTGACATTTATAATCCCGAAAACGCGACAATCTTGGTAGGTGTAACTGCAGTTTAAGTGGGATATTGAAATGACGTACAAGTTGAGCTATAATTAACTTTTACTTGATCTTGCGAACAAAAAATTTATGAGAAATCACATGATAATAGTGCAATTTGTCGATTATCAAATCGATCTGAAAGATCGAGTGCTTGTAAACGCCCTATAAGAGATGATTATATTCCTGTCGCTTATTCAAATTATTCCGCTGGCAAAATGCCTGTCACACTTTTTCATTTATCGGGTGTTTAATGAGACACAACCAAATCAAAAGACACTTACAGACAATTACACAAATCTTACCATAGAATCTTGGCGAATGTAAATGTATTCGTTGCTAAAAACATTTAGAAAATACTTTTCTACTTGCAATTCATTATAAAAATGAAAAATTCGCACTTCTTTTGAAGAAATGTAGTAAAAATGTCGCTTAGAAATAAATTAAGGGTGTACATACACAGCGACACAGTAGCAATACAAATTCTTAGAGCTTTATGAACGGTGTCTAGTCAGAATTCTGCTGCCTCACCGCACTTCTTGATATTCAAATAAAAAATAGGGAATTTGAAAACATTGTAAATTCAGCCTAGCTGTTGGTAGTGTGTTCTTCACTTATGATATAGGCAATATTGCCACTTTTTCTTGTCTTTATATAAAATCAAACACCAAATAAAAGAGGAGAAATAAAATGTCAAATAGAGTAACTTTCGATAAGTCTTATACTACATTTTCGTCCGAAAATAGAAAATTACAAATAAGAGCAAAATTCCACCAAACAAATTGTTATAACACAAAAACCTATGACAGAGCCGCGATGCTGTTGTTAGACGTACCCCAGAAAAGCAAAATCCCCAAGCTATCTTTAAGAATGCTCGTTGATAATGTGCTAAACGTATTTATTTTTAACATTTTGTATATGTACAATGGTATCATGGTTCCTCGCAAATGAAAATTATCTGTCGTTTTCGGTACTAGCAAGCCAAAAACGATGTACAAGTAGACAGTGAAAATGTATCTTCACTCAAATGCCAAAACAGAACGAGTGCAACCCTAGGCATACTCTGTTCTCTCTCTCTTCCACTTTCATTGAATATTTCAATACACGAGCAGCTTTTTGATAGTATTATTGTATATAACTATACAAATTCCAACCATGTTGAAGTAAAATTACATAAACTATACAAAAAGTATGAAATGATCAAGATATGACTCGAGAGACAAAAGCGTTTGAGTGAATTACTGACACTTTTTGGTTCTCTTTAACCAGGGTTGCTAAATTGCGCACATCTTCTGGTTTCTAATTCTGGATAGTCTTTGAGCAAGCTAGCGATAGTTGCTAACTGTATCAAAAACATGCCTATTGTTGACAGCACAGTCAACATCATGTGCCATCTGTTGGCCAGTAGCTGCATAAGATGATCAAATACATACAAACGACGATGTTGCGAAATGATAAATTCTGATTCAAGATGGCCGATTCATGTAGATGGTGTTAGCGTCAGGTGGTAAATTAACAGTATGTTAACAGCGACAACCTGAAATATGTGTACAGAGATACCCGACAACGAAATCGAAAAACAGGAATTTCATTATAAACGCATGCTGCTAAAATCGGCAGGCCTTCTTTGGGGTTGTTACCTATAATTGCATGTAATTAAGGTTATTCACGAAGGGTGATTAATAGGATATTTGATGAAAAGATTAAAAATAATCTCTGTGCTGCGTGAACACCCTTATATGTTATTTAGTCGCATATTTGATTACTTTTTTCTATCAGCTGTTTTCAATCAGCTTTTCATCCTCTGTCCACTTCTTCGATTCGGTTTCCCGATATCTTTTTCGGCTATCATTCGATACTAAAATGGAATATAAATATAAATAAATGGAATATAAATGGATAAATGATTTGGTTAAGAAATCTATGAAAAAAAAATTGTTTTACTTACCTTCACTCATGTTGATATTTATTTTTTCGCACAAAAAAAGCAACATAAACAACAATGCTACCAATATTTAAATATCAAATTTGAGATGCCAGATGCTAAAAATTCCCGTTTTTAGTGTTGTCAGTTGTGGTATTTTCCAACACTACAAACAATCATATACTCTATTAATCACTTCCCAAAGGCAAGGGTTGCTCGAAGTTGATGAAAATATTTCCATATATTTTGTTGTTGGTGAGTTAATCATTTACGCGGTTACACTGTTAATCAGCCCTTCGTGAATAACCTATTGTTTTTTTTCCAATATTATATAATCAAAAACATGATTTATTTGATATATATGATTTAATTTGAGGGTGAATTGTTTTTTTTTTTCAATATTATATAATCAAAAACATGATTTATTTGATATATATGATTTATTTTGATTTTAAGTAAATTTTTTCCTTGACAAAATGGAAATCATAATTTTCAACATCTTAAAAGACATACACTCCCATATGTTGCAAGAAGAAAATGATGATTTGCAATAGGTAGCCAAGAGTGGATATGATATTATTATACGTTGTTGTGGGCTGTATTAAACGCTTGTTTTCGGCCGTTGATGTGGATATTCATGGGATTTCTAAACTGATGTAAAATCGTATAACATAATTAAAAGATGTACGCGGAGAGTAGAAAAGAAGAAGAGTATTGGGTTAGAGATAATCGCTTGTGTTAGAGATATTTTCTAGGTTTCTCCACTGTGTTTGTCTTGCTTTAAGTAAAAGTCGTTGGATTTTCAAACAACGTTATGATACTTCGGGGTTTATTGGGATTAAATTAATTTTAAGTAGGTTTTAAGTAATGGACTTAGCGTTTCAAGTTTTGGACGTCGAACAACGTTTGCAGATTAAGTGAAGTTTTTCTGCTCCGTGCACTTCGAAAGAAAACTAATTTATTCTTGACTATTCTCAATAGCGAAACTGTTATAATTGGGTTAAAAAAAACTATTCACAATACTGGATAACAGTTCATAATAACATGTTCTAAATAACAAGTTAATAAAATTATATTTTTGTTGTATGCTTATTAGGGGTAGCAAAAATTAAATTAACCAAATAGTGCTAAACAATGAAATTCCGAAATGAAATATAGTACGTTATTGTTAAGTAATATTAAAAAAGTGACCTCACACAGCTAAGCGCAGTTATATGTAACAAAATCAACACAGAATTGACGATGTCAACAGAATATCGTCACCTTATTATAAGTTTGTCGCATATGCCACAGAGTCGGTAACGAGAAAAACGATAAAGAAAGTTTAAGTTAGTTTTTCTCAAATTCTGCGTGATGAACATTTTTTTTAATTTTTTCTATTTATTGTGGCATACATTTTCAACCAAAGTATAAATTTTCGTAACTTTTAATATAATACATAAAAAGTTATTAACATTTTAAAATTTTTTTTGTTTGTTTCGTGCTGCATATCAATTTTTTTTTCAATTTAACTGTTTTTGCCGCATATCCATATGTTTTTCTGTTAAAGTTGAGTTTAGGAGAAACTCTCCGATCGGGTCCAAATTTTTACCATTGATAAAACTTCTTATTGGGATTCCAAAATAATTTTTATTTTTAATCGGTTGGACATATTTCGGGAGTTATTTCGGTTCAATATATGTATGAATATGGACTTCCCTATATCTCTTTCTAATCCAATTTGGACTTTTATGTGCGCCAAACCAATTTTTTTCTTATTACTGTTTTTTTTTATCTACGTTCGTTGTTATGATTATGGTGCAAACCAATAATGAACTCTATTTTTTCACCTTTGTATTAAACATTTGATGTGTAAGCCAAACAGTGGCGTTCGCAGCAAAACAATATTCATTAAATGTTAAAATTGCGGATATAGAGCAAAGTCGATGTTGGATATCTCTGGTATGAAAAGAGATATCGTGAAACGAGTTTCTGAATTAGAAGAAGGACATTTATATTATATGTAATCCATTCCTAACTCATTTTTTCAAAAATGGTCGGTGGGTGAAACCAATAATGAGGTGATGATATGAGTATTTTATGGAATTTCCGCTTGTTCCATAAAGCAACTATGGTATAGAGAAGAACATGTACGCATGGAGTGGAATGCCAACAAAAAAACGAGTGAAGTGCGTCGCTTCTCTGCCCTATATCTTATTCTCTTCGTTGAATATTTCAATACACGAGCAGTTCTCTGATGATGTCATTGTATTTAACTATAGAAATTCCAACCATATTTAAATAAAATTAATTATAGTATGAAATAATCAAGTTATGACGCGGGAAGAAATGCGTTTGAGTGAATCGCGTCGACTTTTTTGGTTTTCTTCTACTAGGGTTGCCAAACTGCGACGTTTTTTTCTTCTCTACTTGTACATGCTTTTTGCTTGTCCCTATAAAGATAATGGAAATACCCTAGATGGCACATTCAATTATTCACCATTTTCACCAGATGACGAACAGGCACCCAAAAATAATTTTTATTTCGATTCTGTTGTCTGAATTTGAAAATAAAATATTGGTAATAGAAACGCATATCGCTTTTGGTAATTTTGGACAATTTAAAAGCAACAAGATGTTTTAGTAAGGTGAATGCTGATTGGTTTTGTTTCATTCCTTTGGCCAACGAAAATAGTCAAATGATATTTAAAAGCATTGTTTAAATTGAAAAATATCAAAATATGCAAAATATGCAATTTGAAGTAATTTTTAGGGTTTTATTTTCATTTTAATTAGCTCATATTAAAACCGAAGCTTGTTATACAGCAGCAACAACATCTGCTGCGCCCACCACTTTATTGAATACATCTTGTTAAGGGGCACTTAGACATATGGATAAGTTGCAGTGACTTTAAGTTGACATCAACTTCGATTACTTTACATCAACTTCGATTTTGCCCTTACACTCTCAAACTAGTTGAGGGAACTTCATTTTCTTGTCAGATTTCGAAATGAAAGGTGGTGAGGGCACTCACCAAAAAATCAAAATGGCTTTGATTTTACATCAACTAGTTTGTACAAACCACCAACTTCACCTTACACCATGGATAAGTTGATGTCAACTTGAAGTCGCTGCAACTTATCCACAGGTCTAAGTGCCCCTTTAAACAGGGACACAAATTGTTTATTTGTTTTGTCGTTTGTTTTTTTACGCGGAAAATTAACAGAAACGTCCTTTGGCTGAACTGATACTTCGTCAATTCTTCCAAAGCCGGAAAAATAAGTGGAACATATTTTTGATTTATTTTTATTTTCATTTCAACGCCACCACTCACTGACTTTTGTCTTGTTTCGTGAGGCGACTGAATGTCAAAGATTTGTTAATGATCTGTCAAAATATCATCACATGAATCCGCACACTGAAATTTATTCACCCAATTTTACCACAGACTAAATGAGTTCGATCCACCCACAGCCTAAGCGAATAAGTCATTTATGGCATTTCTATCATCTTTGCACACTGTTATTTCACCATCTCGGTGGCCGTCGGTGGTGCAATGGTAGTGTGCGCGGCTCTTGTACATGAGATCCTGGGTTCGAACCCGGCTCTGACCACCTTCAAATTTTCTTTCTGCGGCGGTCACCTCGCATAGTGACGGCGACACTATCGAGTATCTAGCCATGAACAAGCTTCTCAAATTACCGTTCGGAATCGGTGTAAAACTGTAGGTCCCAATCAGTGAGTGAAAACTGGAAAGCGCACAGCTCAGTGATTGTGAGAAGTTCTCCCCAGTCCCTTCATGGGATGTAGTGGGAAACCATTTATTTTATTTTATTTCTCCATCTTACGCTAGCACCATCTACATGTAACGGCTGTCTTCCGCCAACAATTTGTCATTTTGCAATATCTTTATTTATATGTCTTTGGAATAACAATAACACATGGCTCCATCTGGCGTTCCAACTATTCACTTTACACAGTACTTAGCTTTTATGTACATCACACCAAGTGTTCACTACTAAGGGGTTCATTCATGTTAAATTCATCGCTTTCCAACCACTCCTTCATTTCGTACAAGAAAAACCAAAAGCCCAACAAAATTCACAAACTTCTGAGCACGATTTTTCAGTCGTGTTCGTGTAATCGTCGTGATAAGTTGTTAAAAATTAAACCATTCATAATAACGTACAACGAGCGCGTCCACAAAAAAAAAAAGATTGTTGGAAAATTTTGTAAGAAAAGTTTTCCACATCAAGAGAGTCGTTAGCGGAGAAGAAAAAAAGAATTAATTACTTGACCTAAAGCACAAGAAATTGTAATTTTTTTTCATTAAATCGAGAAAAGCTGTTTAACCAAGTGACAAAAATAACGGTACATACATGAATTAACGGTGTGTTGGTGTAGATGTGTCTCTATGTGTGTGTGTGTGTGTGTGCGTTAACTGTTAATTGAACAATTTTTCATTCTCTCTTCCTCCCCTTGAAAACCATTTGCATTAATTCTTTTTTTTCTCCAACATAGCATACTTTTCGGATGAATTTGATTCTTGATAAAACTAAAACGATTTGTGATTTCGATTAGTGTTGTCCAAAAAGAGAAGAATCTTTGTTTCTTTCACAGCACAATGGAAAGGAAATTCCTTAGAGTTGAATTTTTTTTGGTTGGATTGAGTTAAGTTGTACATATGTAGTATACCATAAGAAAATTTTCCACATTATATTTTTCAATGTGTGAGATCACCAATTTTTCTGGTGTCTTTTTATTGTTGCTGCTGCTGCTGCGGTTGCCTTCATTTACGTAGGCAGGCTGGCAGGCAGTATCACAGCCGTGATACGACCAAAAGCGACTAAGAACTTCGGTTATTTGAGTTTTTAATTTTTTCCTTGCTTCCTGCGAAATGTCGCTTCCTTTTTGGTTTTGCTTGCCGAAGGTGTTTTGTTGTGTTGTGTGAAGAAAGTACGAAGATGTGAAGTGACTTCATTGGTGTTTCTCCTTAAAGTATGCAATGGTTTGTTCATTTTTTAAAAAACCTTCAAGATATGTGATAATTTTTGTAATTTTTTTCTTGTTTGATTTTTCTGTATTTTTAAGCTTCCCGTAGATGAAAGTAAAATAATTCTTCTTTGTTTTATACCTCAACCCAGCAATATAGTAAATGTGTTAAACGAAATGAAAAGTGTTTTCCAATGTACATAATACTAATAAGAATTAAGCGAGAAAGCAAATTAATTAATGTTGTTGTTAATTGTTGTTTAACTTAAAGCGAAACGAAAACGAAACAAAAAAAAAATAATACAAAGCGAAAAGCGTTTTGCAGACATCGTTACGTTACGACATCGATTTCGATTTCAATTTGAATTGTTATTGTATTGTATTGTGTTTTTCTTTAATTAATTAGTTTTGTTAAGCAATAAAACACTTCCTTATGATCGGCTCATTTTGGAATTTGTGTAGAGCGTGCCCATCAATGCCGGTTGACAAGGTGAGTACCATTTCTTCCTACACTTCACCCTATCATCCCATCCAAAGGCTTTCTACCCAGCACACATGCGATTTTGTTGGTGTTTTAAACAGGCCATTGGGTCATAAAACCGATTGCCAGCTACCTTAGAGTGATTTCATACTGCAGTACTTTTCTGCAACTAAGACAACATAGCCAGCTGACAAATCAACCAACCAAAAAACCAACCAACCAACCAACACTCGACATAATAAACACTAAACATGGTACAAGTTTTTAGTACTACGTACCGACATACTACATACACAAGGTACACAACAATTGCAGTCGTTTTCACCAACCAGACATGTCTTTGTTGCTGTTTGCCGTTCCATCGTCCTTCTCTCTTCATTTCCATCTTTATTCTCCGTCCATGGATATGGACGGCCAGACCTGCAAATACTTATACACATACAAAACAAATGGATTTATTGCTAAGGATAATAAGGTCATTATATAAAGTTGCCAATAAAAAAAATGTTGTACAAACACAAGCGGACGAATTAGTCGATTATACCTCTGCATTGTGGTAGGTTGGATGAGTACACAACACAGCACACTCATCGGTTACAGGGGACTATCAAAATTGTTTTCATTGTACCAAAGTGGGGACCAATTTGTACCTTAAATCAGTTGCATTTAAAATAAAGTCTACAAAGGGGTTACAGTTTTCATGTCAAACAAGTGTGTGTTCGAAAACAGTAGCGATTAGCATTAGGAAGACTGGCTATAAATTGGAGAATGGCTGTATAACATAGGACTCCAGTCAGCCGAAATTCTGGGTCCAAAATGATTTGAGCAATTTTGTGGCCCTGCATTTTAAAACATTTTTATAAATTTAGAAATATTAGGCGTGTTACGAACTAGCGTTTATCGCTTGCTTGGTAGTAACGACAATTTGGTAAGCGGTAATTTGGAGCTATTTATAGAAAGGGTGTCTCAGTAAGAATGCACTTTTTCATTTTAAAATAAAGACACGTATTTTTTGAGATAGTTGTGATTTTTTTATTGGATTGTAAAGAAGACATGTTCCGATTAAGTATGGAATAAAATAACCGTCAAATGCCCCCACGGCTCTTACGACAGGCCATTCATTATTCTTTTCATGAAATTGTCCATGACTTTTTCACAGAGATGTGGCTGTATCTCACCGATGACGCGTTGGATCTCGGATTTAAGCTCATTAATTGTTTTTGGTGTATTCGCATAAACCCGAGATTTCACCAAACCCCAAAGAAAGAAATCGCATGGCGTTAAATGCCACGATCTTGGTGGCCAGTTGACATCAGAATTTCTTGAGATAATTTATTCTGGAAATCGTTGCTGCAATAAATCGATTGATTCATGCGTGGTGTGGCAGGTGGCGCCATCTTGCTGAAACCACGTGTCGTCCAGATCCATGCCGTCAAGTTGAGGCCACAAGAACTCAGTTATCATGTTCCTGTAACGAATGCCGTTTACAGTCACTGTAGTTTCCGTCTCAGAAAAGTAAGGCCCAATCACACTCTCGTTTGCAGCAGCAATGTTTTCAAGAGAGCGACCGGTACCATGACGCACAAGAGTCTTACTGCTCATAACCGACCCAGTTTCTCAAAACTTTGTGACCACTCTTCGAATGGTTAAGAAAATAGGTTCACTTTCTCGACTGAAAAATCTTCGAAGTTTGTTCTCAGCATAACTTTCCAAATTTTTGTAATAAGTTTTTTACAATTATAACGCCTTGTTCTTTCGTAAAGCGCTCCATTTTTAATAATCCGAGTAAACATATGTGACAGCTGCCAAATTTCAGAGTTGCCATTTGCACAAAAAGAAACCGACGCTAAATTTAAAAAGTGCAATCCAACCCTTTATAATGGTCGTGCTCCAACGCATGCCATGTAGGAATTCATGCCAATGTTTGTTTTTTCCTCTTACCTTTTAAATCATAATAGCGACATCTAACATCAGTTTGTTGAACTTTTCATACTTGCAATTTTGCGCTTGCTTAAGACAGCAAATTAAGCGGTAATTTCAATTGGCGCTTAATATCGCTTAGGACTCCATACTAAATAAGTGACAATCTAAGCAGTCAGTGTAACCAATATACACGACTACCTTAATTTAGAAACGACGTAACTAACCATGTTTTTTTCATATTCGTATAGAAAAACATAAAATACATCGTTACTGAAAAAATTAGTGTGATGTGCACGCAAAATTTGTCTCCTCTTTATAATTCAAACTGGATTAAAACATTTTTAAAATTCCTGAAATTATGAAATTTATTAAGGTTTTTCCTCCTCCTGTAAAATTTTTAAAATGTTAGTTACGTCCTTTCTAAATTAAGGTAACGATATGTAGTTTCTGTTTAACAAATTGTTAGGGTCATAGAGTAGTGGCGTATAGACTAGCCAGCTCTCTCAGTAAATTTATGTCATTTTGTGTGTTGCAGATGGGCGGTTAGATGTTAGAAAGTATTGCTTGAATAATACCAGATAGAGGCAATGGATCAAACCAACCAACAATAAAATTATTTTTTTTTGTGTAAATACACCACAAATATGGTGGTAACAATAACATATAACAAAAAAAGTCCAAAATACTTTTAAATTTCACAGTTTTTCATCAAAACGACATGAAAAATGTAAGTCAATAATTTTTTTAATTCCACCTGGTGTAAGTCAATTTACGTCAAATAACTCTCTAACGCACCGACCGCACCACGAATAGTGTGAAAAGAAATGTCAGATGAAAATAATGGCTGCTCTATATGACATTAAAGTATGCTAAAATTTAAAATTAACTAACGGCTATAAATGGAGGTCGACTACTACATTAGGCAAAAGGTTAAGAATGAAATTGAGCAAAGTTTTGCTTACGTTTGACCTCAGGTAACATATTTAAGGCCATGGCTGTCAAATGTAGGCCTTAAGTTATACCTAACATATGTTAATTTTTCAATTAATGAGCTGGCTACACTCTGAAAGCAAAAGCTTCGACGCACGAATGAAATTGACCGCCGCTTCAATGAATATTTTCATCGCATGTGCAGAAATGAATATGGTTACAGAAACTGAGAAAGTGGTGTCACTGTTACGACTACGCCCAGAGGAGGACGTCATCAGTTGGAAGGTCAGAAATCATGACCTAATACCCATTTCATAGTATACGACTGGCTTCCCTACACATTACCTCCTCCTTTCTTTTTATCATAGCGTGAGATTTTTCGTAAAGGGTTTTCATTCCTCTCTACAAGAAGGCCTTACGAAGGCCTGCAAAAAGAGTAGTTTAAAGAAGGACTTAAGCAAAAATAAAAATAAACGCAAATTATTTTCATTATTTCATAGTATACTTTCACCAATTTTAATACTTATAATTTTTTTTTTAAATATGCGGCCTCGGGAATCGAAAACCCATCTTAGTATTTACACGCTGAAAAATCGGCCTTTTGTTGGTGTTTGCATGCAAATATAACGTGCTTGTAGCTTGTCGCAAATGTGCCCAAACACATTGTGTTTGCTATTCAATATAACATGTTTGAGACAATGATTAATAGACTATAATATATGTTTTAGTTTTTTTTAATATATGTTTATATTATATGAATTGGTCTTTGTTTGTTGAAAACTGCTAAAAACAAAAACGAGACAGGCAATAAAGAAACAAAAATGCAGCAGATCTTCAATTCATAAAAACAATGCTTGCGAACATGTGAATGTTTCCAGCAATATGTTGCTGGTGCCGTTATTTATCAGCGTGTATGTATATTTGCTGATACTCGGCTATAGCATGTTGCAACAGCCTTATAAAATCATGCATTATGCAGGCTTTATTTAGTAATGTTCGTGGAAGGTCACGAAAATTCCGACACTGGGCGCTTCCGAACTGTAGTAAATATGTTTCCATATGGAGATGAATATTTTTACAAACTCTTGTATAAAATGTTTCGTTGCAGCAACAAAAAAATAGTCCGATGTACGAATAATTTTATTTGGTTCTATTTGTTTATTATCCTTGTGACAAGGGGGGTTTCTTGCAGCATACGTTTTCCACTTAGATGGTTTCGGAAGATTACGCTTTTAAAGCTTTACATGCTTTACTACAATGCAATGAAAACTTTCGTAACTCAAGTGAAATAGTTCATCACTGCCGCGAATATTTTCATTAACGGCGAGTTAACGGTTGTAATCATGTGTATTGTGTTCATTGTTGCTACGAATATGCTTCATTGTTGCGATGAATATGTTTCGTAGCTGCGATGAATATGTGACATTGCTGCAGTGAATAATATTAATTGGTGCTATGACTTTATTTTACTAAAGTAATTCCTGCAACGGAAATGTGTTCATTGTTGCAAGCGCTTATTACATCTACACGAGTGCAATATCCGTGTTTGAAAATATGCGAACATCAACATCAATCCCTTTTTTGGTAATTTTTATTTTCTTCTCACTATTCTATATACCACTACGTGATAAAAGACCAAAGATGCACTTTTTTTATGGCAGCCAAAGATTTGGGACCTCGGTGTAATTTTTGGTAATTTTGTCATAACATATAACATGTAAACGAAACTATAGATCCCTATCGGTAAGTGAAAAACTAGAAAGCGCACAGCTTACAGATTGTGAGAAGCTTTTCCCAATCCCTTCATGGGATGTAGTGGGAAACGGTTTTTGTTTATTTGAAAATAAAATATTAATAATGAAATTGAATATCGTTTCTGTTAGTTTTTTTTTATAAAACAATTTGGAAAAAGTGTAGTTAAATTATTTTTTTAATAATTTTTACTTTCTACTCCATCTGGAAAATTTCCCTTGACTTTCAAATCCACAACTTATATTTCTCCGTCTAGGGGTTTTCTACACTCACAGAAAAATTCACTTGAGACAACCGAATTAGCCGTAAGCGAATTTAGACTAGAGGTCATCACAGACGAATCAGAGGTTGTCTCAACCGAATTAGAGGTTGACCCAATCTCATTAGAGGTTGACATAAACTCATTAGAGGTTGGCCCAACCTCATTAGAGGTTGACAGAACCTCATTGGAGGTAGTCACAGCCGAATTAGAGGTTGTAACAAACGAATTTGAGGTTGTAACAACCGAATTTGGATAGTGTCACAAATTAAATTCGAAATTGTTTTTATAATTAAGTGCTGATTTATTTCCCTGCATTCTTATATAAAAATTACAAAGCGGAAAATAAAGTAATTTCTATAGAGTAATTTTTAGGGTAACACATATGTTTTACATGCCACTTCCGACCTTTTTTGAAGTCCCGGCCATATTGGGTCACCGTACCAATTCTGACGTGTCGGTTGATTTACCTACACCGTTTTTTATACAGACTACTGCAGCATATCCCAAAGGGTCGACCTTCAGAAACTCAAAACTGTTGATATCTGCTTGGACATTTCCTGCAAAATAAGACAAAAACCATAATTACAATATTTTTACTTACCTTTTTTTATAACCACAAAACAAATCTTGATATAGCCGCGACAGCAACAAATATATTTTTGTTTAGCTTTTTATAATTGTTTTTAGAATAATAATTGTTTTTAGAATATTAAACGTCGGGTTTGAAATACATAGAAATATATTGTGGTAACCAAAAGGAAAGAATTCGGTTGTACCTACTGAATTCAAGTGAAATACGATCGCAATCGATGACAATTGAATTGATGCCAAAGTCGGTTGTTGTAATTGAATTGATGCCACATTCGGTTACTCTAATCGAACTTGGTACTAATTTCGGTTGTTGCATCCGAATTAATTCCAAATTCTATTTTTCCAACCGAAATTTTAGAAAATTTAGTTGACAGAACGAATACAATTGCAGATTCAGTTGTTACAACTGAATCAATTATGAAACGAGGTTGCTTTAATGGGGTTGCTAAACAAGGTTGCTTTAAATTCCCATTGTGGGGACTAAATTCGGTCGTGACAACCTCAATTCGGTTACGGCAACCGTAATTTGATTATTTCATACTTTTCACGTACTTTATGTAATTTTATATAAACATGGTTGGAATTTCTATAGTTAGATACTGTAACATCATCAGAAAACTGATCGTGTATTGAAATAATCAACGAAGAGAGAGAGAGACAGCTGAGCTATGAGGCGCTTCACTCGGTTATTTGTTATTTTCTACGAGGGTTGCCACATTACGGTGGTTCCTTCTTCTCTACTTGTACAATCTTTTTGATTTATGTTTACAGCGATGTGAAAAATATGATTGAAGCGGCGTTCCGGTATACCGAGATTTCCAGTCCACCAAACATGTTTTGCCGTTAAAAAATCCGTAGAGTAATATACTAAGAGTGTGGAGCAGCTGTTTTTCGTTTACCAGAAATCTTTGAAAGTCACCGGAATGTATTGAGTTCTCACAGAGTTCGATTCTTAGATGGCAAAACAAGCCCCAAACTAATTTATCATTGATCAAACGTAATTTAAAATGCATTATCATCAATCAAACGTTCCTAAATATCATTTAAATGTATTTAAAACATGGTTCACTTCCAGTCACTTATTCTTATTATACGGCATTTACACCGAACAAGATTAACGCATTTCGAAGGTTAACTCCGTTAACTCGCGCTAACCCAGAAGATTACTCATACAATTTTAATCTGTAGAAACTGAAGTTAATTTTTAACCTCATTTTAAACTGGTGTACATTTTGGTACAACACTGTTAATTACTAAAAAAAATGCAACCATAATAAAAACATACACAAAAAATCAACTGTTTGAAGATGGAACAAAACGGATGTACAAGTAGACAGTTAAAGTTTCTCTCCACTCAAATGCCAACAAACAAAAACGAGTGAAATCGTAGCCATTCTCTGCTCTCTCTCTTACTCTCTTCATTGAATTGAATAGTTGAACGAGCAGCTTTTCGATAGTGTTATTGTATATAACTATACAAATTCCAACCGCATAGTGACGGCGACACTATCGAGTATCTAGCCATGAAAAAGCTTCTCAAAATACCGTTCGGAATCGGTGTAAAACTGTAGGTCCCAATCAGTGAGTGAAAACTGGAAAGCGCACAGCTCAGTGATTGTGAGAAGTTCTCCCCAGTCCCTTTATGGGATGTAATGGGAAACTATTTATTTATTTATACAAATTCCAACCATGTTGAAGTAAAATTGAAAATACTATGCAAAAAGTATGAAATAATCAAGGTATGACGCGAGAGAGAAATTCGTTTGAGTGAATTTCTCTGCTCTCTCTCTCTTACGCCCTTGGTTGATTATTTCAATTCACGAGCAGTTTTCTGATGATGTTACAGTATCTAACTATAGAAATTCCAACCATGTTTATATAAAATTACATGGAGTATGTAAAAAGTATGAAATAATCAAGTTATGATGCGAGACAGAAATCCATTTGAGTGAATCGCGTCATAGAGTAATACTTAAGAGCCTCTATTACTCTATTCGCTGCCTCTTCACGACGAGGAGGTAGTAGGCCATTTCATCGAGTTCGATTTGCTGATTTATTTTACAAATTTTACATTTTGGTTGGACAGAAAACGGACAGAAATCAAAGGGAATGCGTAAATGCCAACATAAAATATTATTTAGCTGTCATTAGTATCAATAAACACTATTTAAACTTAGTTCCTGTCTTCTTTGGTCTCTCATTCTACACCATTTCCCTTGTACCTTTTCGATCAGCTGTGCCATAGAAACCCCCTGATCGCGTCGACTTTTTGGTTCTCTTCTACGAAAGTTGCCTCATTGCGGTGGTTTCTTCTTCTCTACTCGTACGTCCTTTTTGGATGGAAAACGATCGAAAATTTTCCAACACGTCGCCGCCACCAAAATGTTTTTGCAGCTCACGCCGCTGCCGATATAATTGGCTCTTATTGGTTTAAAATGTGAGTCGATTTGATCGACTGGCATGATTTAACCCACTGATCAAATTCTAAAGGTTCAGTTATTTCAAAAACATCCCAAATTTGTACAAAACAAGCACAACTAGTTTTTTCGATAATTTTGTCTTCGATAATTTTGTCTCAGCGAGGAGTTTGTCTAAGCACGGAGTTTCAACCTGAAATGTCAACTTAATCTCAAACTGGGTGGTGTAAACGGCAAAGATTAGAGAACGAGGTTATTGTAAACTTTATTAACTTTTATTAACTTTATTATTTATTTAACTTTTGAATTAACCCCAACAAATTCAGACTTTTTTACCCATTGCATTCCGCTTGTTGGCCACAACCAGTTGGTCAGAGTAGGTATTCCTGAACATTAGAGTGTTGAAAACTGCGTTTTTTTTTTGAATTTCATTAGTGGGGATCTCAAAAGACGCGTATTGATGAGCTCGTTACGGGAACGTCGAACTTTTTTTATTCGTGGCTACTTATTGTCCCCTACCGACCGTTGAAGTTTCGGTTTCTGGTGTATTCTGGTACAATTTTTTTTGTATTTTTTGTGTTTAATATCGGGCTAAAACGACGTCCAGTATACCCCACTCAACATAGCTTAATAAGTGGGAACATGGTACACATACATAAGTACACGTCTATTCTAAAAGAAAACAAATATCAATCTACTTGGAGAAATGCACAATATTTATTTTCCTAATAATATCCCATATCTCATTATCCCATTATTTTCCTCAATAATATCCAATATCCCATAAAGAAAAATTGGGTTAAATTCGTTTAAAAAGCAGGCCCAAGACAAGCGGCTAAGCTGGCTGATGGTTTAAATTCTCTCCCCCATTATATTTATATTCAAACCTGTTTATATAAAGAATCTTATATCCTGATATAATTTTTTAAACACAAAATCCCATCCCAAATAAGTACAAAAAATAAGCAACTACAAATCGACGCTTTCCATCACCGTTAGTATATAGTATTATTTTTTTTGTGATTATCGCCAAGAATTTCGCATGGGAATACGTATAAGAGCCGGAATTCTAATGTGTATAGACGGAAATTGTGTTCTTTTTGGCTATGTTTCACATGGAAAGAGTCAAAGAAAATTTCTTTCTGCATTGCGCTTTATGCAAAAAGCACAAAGTATGTGTATACATTTATTTACCTAAGTATGCTGTTAATTTAATGATTTTGTCAAACCTTAAAGTATGCATTATTTTTCATACAATAGAAATTTTTTTTTCAATTCAAGTTTTGTGTGGGGTTTAGAACTTTTAACCTCTGTATATGAGTCATACAGAGTAAACCTTGTAAATTTAATAAGGATGTTTGTGTCTTTTAAAAGTGACTCAATGTAAATGGTAGTAAAGAAAGAAGTATTATAGCATACTTTTAGGGTTATTGTCCAGATTAGAGATGTTAAATAGAGAAAGTTAATTCTCTCTCACTCTCTCTCTCTCGGTGGCACTCTTATCAGTTCCGGTCTGTGGATATTAAATAAATATGCATATAATAATATGTATTAAATAAGAATATATAACATACATGGGGCAAATTAATTATTTGCCAATTATAATGTGTAGTTTAATTTGAATTACCTCTCCAAATGCGAATTAAAAAAAATTGAAATGCCATTTGTACTTATTTTCAAAGCATTTCCTTCATATCTGGCATTTTTGGTTTTCAAATATTTTATACAGTACAGGTTTATGAATTTGAAACTACTATGAGGCAATACCTATCGATGCCACAAACCTCTGCATATTAAATACTTAAAAACAGAATAGCCAGCAGTCAAACAAATTCAATTCAAAGTAATTAAAATACAAATTCAAAAAATTTAAATACTATTATTTTCAAAGTATTTCCTTCATATCTGTCATTTTTGGTTTTCAAATATTTTATACAGTGCACGTTTATAAATTGGAAAGTACTACGAGGCAATAACTATCGAAGCCACAAACCTCAGCATATAAAATACTTAAAAATAGAATTGCCAGCAGGCAAACAAATTTAAAGTAATTAAAAGCAATCCCATATTTCATTACAATTGGCATCCGATTCCACATCCTGCATTTGCATAGCCTGAGGAAATGCAAAATCCAAATTTTTTAATTGCTATTGCGAACAATGGTAATTCTTTTGCATTTACATTAGATAAATTAATGCATACTAAAATTCAATGCAAATTAAAAAAACCCATGTATGGTTCACATAGACCCCTGGCTTGAAAAACCCCAGCGAAAAAAGTCTGGAGGAGTCAAATTGGGTGATCTTGCTGGCCACCACAAATCGCAAAAACGAGACAGTAAGCGACCCGCAAACGCACCTTACAAAATATCAATTGTAGCCCGAGCTTTGCGTGCAGTTGCACCGTCCTGTTGGAAGCACATGTCCCCTAGTTTAATCATGGTTCCACACACAAAGGAACCGATGGCTCCTACGACGTAACCAGTGCATCATGTAGTAACATAATACTTGGATTCTAAGTGATCCAGCAGGGAAAATTCTGCTTGTTCACGAATTCGCTCAGATAACAATGCGCATCGTTGCTCATGATAAATTTCGGCCGAATAACGTCCACTGTGACTTTCAGGTTCAGTAGGGCGTGAGCGTAGTTTAGACGCGATTAATGATCTGCAGGCAGTAACTGAAGGACAGCCTACACTTTGTATGGTAACATTTTCAAGTCTTTCACCAAAATGTGCCGCGGTGTTATTTGGGACAGCAGAATGGTGGAGGCCCAAAATGGTGTAAAGGGCGAAAAGAGCGCCGGTAGCACAATAAACCGTTTATATTTCTTTTCTCCGAGGATTCTCCACTGGATCTATACAGCGGTGGTGAGACCGATAATGCTCTATCGGGTTATCGTGTGCTGGCAGGTGCATGAGAATCCCATCTATTGTGAACTACTGACTAGAGTTCAGAGTATGGCGACGATGTGCGTCACGGGTGCTTTGCGCACCCCTCCTACTGATGCACTGATTGTATTGTTATAATTGTTGCCAGTACACATTATAGGCAGGTAGATCGCTTCCATGTCTGCCAACTCTCACAATTGGGTATGGTCGGAATCGGTCATGGATCAATGCTGGAAGATACTCCCAACATTTGGGCATTTGTCGACTACTCGAAAGCGGAACGACTATTCGAACGGAAATACCACACTCTCATATAGGTAAGGGATTTCTGGAACAACGGAGTTCCTGGTAAAGAGGGAAGTGTAACCTTCTACTCGGATGAATGATCAAGTAGGACATGGAGTCTACTCTACGGTAGTACCATTCTCAAAGACTATCTGACCATTGTAGCGTGTATTGGGCGTACATTTTGGCTATTAGAGAAGTGACCGTTTGGCTGAGGGATAGAGTTCTGCAATCATTGGCTTCAATGTCAATTTGGACAGTCAGGTACTAATGAAATCCCTGAAATCAGTATTCCTGACTTCAACATCTGCCAAGAACTGCTGAAAATGTCTTAACAAGATGTCACAGCAAAACGATATCCACCTTATGTGGGTGCCAGGACATAGGGACATTCCGGGGAACTGCAGCTGAGCAGATGAGCTGGCCAGACTAGGAACTACCACACAGGTTCTACAGGAATTAGAGCGTGTTCTCATGTCTAAGCATATCATTCCATATGATGATGCAGGAGAGATGCACGAGGGACACATATTGTGTATACTCAAGACAAATCTGGCCCAGACACGCTGAAAAAACGATACCAGCAAAATATTGCAGGAACCAAGTATACACACTGAAAAATTTTGGCCCCAACAACATATTGCAGGAAACATGTACATGTTTGCAAGCATTATTTTCATGAATTTAAGATCTGCTGCCTTTTTTTGTTGCCTGCCTCGTTCTTTTATAGCGGTTTTCAACAAGCAAAGACACATTTTAGTCTCAAAAACATTCATTATAGCCTATTAATCATTGTTTCTCAAACATGTTATATTGAATAGCAAACACAATGTGTTTGGGCACAAGTATAGCATATTTTCGAAAAGCTACAAACCCGTAATATTTACATCCAAACATTAAAAAAATACAGATTTTTCAGCGTGTATAATTGCAAGCATTGTGCTCATGAATTGAAGATCTGCTACTTTTCTGTTACTTTGTTGTCTGTCGCGTATTTCTATCCAGCGGATTCCAACAAACAAAGCCACATTTGGGTCTCAAAAATATGCACTATAACCTATTACCCATTGAACCTCCATCATGTGATATTGACTAGCAAACACAATGTGTTTACACACAAGTATACTATATTTGCGACAAGCTACAAACACATTATATTTGCATTCAAATAATAACAAATACAGTTTTTCAGCGTGTAGCTGATAGCAGGAGATCCATGAACCTTCTGTTGTAGGCCAGACCCAAGATATCAATTTAAAAGATAAATATTTCAGGTTTGATGGGACACTGTTTGATTTGTGCGGCGAGACTAAAGACCAGAACAAATGACTTCTCTAGAAGCTGTAACGACGAGGAAGAGGAATGATCTGCTGAACATCTTCTTTGCACGTATCCAGCTCTAGCAGGCAGGAGGATGTCTACTATGGAATCCTACCTATTTAGGGACCTCGGTGAATTATATCAGATAGGCGTAGACAAGGGGTTTAAACTTCTTGGAGAAAATTAAATGGTTCACCTGTGGGGTCAACGCTTAATCTCGTTAGGACGTGGTATCACAATGAACTAATACTTTTGAGTGAGTCGTTCATCGGCTTCCTGCAACACCTAATCTAACCTATCCTCGCATAGTGATGGCGACACTATCGACTACTTAGCAATTAAAAAGCTTCTCAAAAAACCGTTCGGAACCTGTGCAAGTGTAAAAAGAGAAAGCGTCCAGCTTACTGATTGCCAGGAAGCTCTTCTCTGTACCTTCATGAGATGTAAAAAATATTTCTTTATTTATTAAAGACAATTTTTTTTAGACCAATAGTGAAAAATAAACTTAATCCAAGCTTTGTTTAGGTGTGACCTCTCATAACACATCTTACTTTATCTTTTTCCAACGTATGCCTAAAGTTATACTTTACATTTTATGAGTTTTAAAAATTTTTATTTTATAAAGAAAAGTAGTTGATTGAAAAAATTTATAATTTTTTCATATTCAGCAATCATACATGGGTTTTTTTTTAATTTGCATTACTTTATCTAATGCAAATGCAAAAGAATTACCATTGTTCGCAATGCAAATGCAGGTGCAAATGCAGGTTGTGGAATCGAATGCCAATTGTAATGAAATATGGGAATGCTTTTAATTGTATTGAATTTGTTTTACTGCTGGCAATTCTGTTTTTAAAGTATTTTATATGAAGAGGTTTATGGCTTCGATAGTTATTGACTCATAGTACTTTCAAATTCATAAACCTATACTGTATAAAATATTTGAAAACCAAAATTGCCAGATATGAAGGAAATGCTTTGAAAATAAGTACAATTGCCAATGGTATTGATATTTTTTTGAATTTGCATTTCGAAAGGTAAAGGTAAAGGTAAGGTACAAATTATAATTGTCATATAATTAATATGCCCCATGTATGTCAGCAATTTTGCTAAATGTTAATGTATAACTGCGTAATAATCACAGTTTTGCAATAAAATCAAAACTGTCAAAAAGAAAAATACCTACCTACATATTCATGTACAAATTTTGCAGTCTACTTTCAGGCGACACGCACAATACACGGCAATCACATGTAAAGTGACATTTACAAACATTCAAACATTTCTTAAGCTAAAACACATTTCTTTACGCAATTTCTACACTTTGTAGAAGTCATAAAGTAGAATGACAATTCATTTTACGTATCGAAAAGAAAAAGCTACGGAGAGAGCAAGCGAGTTGCAAAAGATAACCCTACTTATTCTCTTTATATATGTAGCACAGAAAAAGAACAACAGCAACACGAAACAAGTGACTACAAAGTAAAAGAAGAAGAATACAACGACAACGACGACGACATGAATTGTGGAAAAAATCAATAACATATGATGCGGCTTAGAGTGCTGAGTACTATTCAATTGAGTACAACAACATTGTGTCGAATTACGAAAAAATTAGAAAGGAAATAAAAAAAAGAATAAAAACAACAAAATTTACTTAAACAAAAAACAATACAATAAAAACAACACAGGAAATCACGAGTAAAACGAAGCCTAAAAGAGGACCATGAAGAAATTAATAAGAACCTGCGACAAGTGGTGGTAACACGCCAAAAGAGAGCTCACGGAGAAAGCAACACCCCACTTGGATAAAAGCTGACAAAAAAAGAGATAGCGAGAACAGCTGCTACACGACAAGAGAGCGAGAGAGAGCGGCCAAAAGTTAGTAACACAGATCCCCAGAAGTAGGCGAGGGAAAAATGAACTTTTTCCATGACATCCACTGGAAATATATGACAGCCATGATATGAAATGGTAGAGAGTAAAATTGAATTCCCCTCGAACATATGTAGTATGGTGAGAACATATAAAGACCGCATGTTCTTCCAGCAGTAGCAACAACACTAACACCAATAACGTCGCAGTGTATGAAAAGGAAACGAAAAAGAGTGAACATATTTATCCTAAAGTATGACTGGTGCCGGCTTTTGACTGTTTGCTTTCGAAGGATGACAAGGAGGACAGCAATGCTGTAATAATGAGAAACAGAACATAAAAGAATTGAAATAAAGATAACAACAACAACAACCATGGTGGGGAAAGAGTAAAGTTATTACTATTACATCAGCAGCAAGCAGTGTTGGCAACTTTCATTACTTAACTCCTCTTACTTAAATTCTACCACCCGCCCCAAACCCTTAAAGAAAATAAAAATGGGGTTTGTACTCAGTCAAGGGGAAAAGTTGAAAATAGAATTCAAAATTGCATTTTAATTTTTTCACTACAAATGCCGGCTTGAAAAGCGTTACAGTGTTACACTCACTTACATTTATACTCGTATTCCTATGAATATGTATGAGTGCATATATAAATGCATATGTATGGAGAAACACACTTTGAATTTCGATGCTTTCATTAAAAACTATTGAAGGCATTTCAAGTTGTAATTTTTCCTTTTCCTTTGCAACTGATGACTCATCACAGTGAACTTTTTCCTTTGTGACCGAAGAAAACCGAAAAAAATGGAAAATAATTCTATAGGAGATATGTATCGTATGTATGTATGTATGTAATTCAGGGAGGTTTGAATGACATTTGTACTAAATGTGTGTTATAAAAAGGATTTGAAATTCAGTTATTTTTTCTGAATAGAACAAGATTGTATATTACATTTACCTTAGAGTCATCATTTATTTTTCGCATAATCTAAACAGTTTGGGTAGAAATTTCTATATTTCCGCTTCAGCATCTCATTACTAAAGTTTGGGGTGGAACGTGTTATAATTAAAAAGTCGTTGAAATGAGACTGCCCAATATTTTGGATTTAAAATCGGCTAACTCACCAAAAAAAAATCCTCATTGTTACGACAATAAGTCTTTACTTAATGTCGTAGTATTGCCAGCCGAAAGGGATTTTCAATATCGTGCAAAAATTCTATATAACATCGTGATAAATGAAATAAATCTGTAGATTTTTCCAATCTGCTTAAATCGTTACGATCCAAAGTAAAACGATTGAACAGAATTTCAAATAGTCTACAAACTCCATTACATCCCATGAAGGGACCGGGGATAACTTGTCACAACCACTGAGCTGTGCGCTTTCCAGTTTTCACTTACTGATTGGGACCTACAGTTTTACACCGATTCCGAATGGTATTTTGAGAAGCTTTTTCATGGCTATATACTCGATAGTGTCGCCGTCACTATTGGAGGTGACCGCCGCCGAAAGAAATTTTTTTGAAGGTGGTCAGAGCAGGGTTCGAACCCAGGATCTCATGTACAAGCGCCGCGCACACTAACCATTGCACCACCGACCACAAACTCCTTATAAAATGTTAAAAGCGGAGGAAAAAGCATATACCCTATTGCTTAGGTACATGTTCGTTACTGTGTTTACTAGACACCTGCACAACACGTCATGAATGGCCATTACACCGGGTCATGAAAAAAATATCCCAATGTCGAGTGCAACTATTAAAGATCACCTCGTGACAATTTAAATACAAAAAAAAAAATTTCCTCTCCGAGCCCGTGGAAACAGCCAAAATCGTTTTTTATTGTAGTTTTTTGTTTGTGGATCGATCGTAACGAGTAATCCATTTGTCTTATATGTATGTAGATGTCGCTGACGTGCGGCATCATTTTCTAATGAAGACGTCATTTAATGCAGTTTCTTACCCTAAAATTTAAAAATATTTATGATGTGTTGATAGGCACTGGGGCAATATATCGAAGTGAACACATGCAAACAACACACAGCGTTAGCATTACATGCGTGGTTGTTGTACAACAATAGTCTCTGCCTGAAAATAAGTATGATATTATTGATGTAGCGACAGCGAACAATCAATCAGGTCATTGTCGCCAAAAAGTATTTAATAGTATAGAGAACGCACGGAACGAATTGTATGACTCCAGAACACTGGCGACATCTGGCGAAAGATTCTCTTTTTGTCATAACTTGGTCCATTCATAATTTTGATGTGAACAATTGATGCATTTTTAAACATTTATACTTTTTGTATTGTTTTATGTAATAACATTGTCGAAATGGTGCATTTATATTGAAATATTCTATAAAGAGAATAAGATTCGTTTATGCTCTTTTACTCATTTTATTTATTTTATTTATAATTTATTTTATTATTTTATTATAAATACATAAGGGCGGAAAAAGAGTGCAATAAGTTCTCTATACTATTCAATACTTTTTGTCGTTGCTCTGTTTATGAGAAAACAAAAACAAATATTTCAGTGAGCTAAATATTGTGTTTCATTTTAAAATATTACATCTAAAGAAAAAAGAAAGTGCAATAGCAAGAGATCGTTCAGCACAAAACCTATTCTTTTTTTATTTTCCAATGTATCATTTACTAATGTGTTCATAGAAATCGAACAGGTACAGTGTAACAAAAAGGTGTTAACACATCGTCCGTGAGTTCGAACACTAAGTGCATTTTTTCTAGGATTAAAGCCCCTTAAAAACGAAGAACATTTTGCTTTGAAAGTATACAGTTTTATTCAAAATCAAAAAAGTTACGTATGCCAAGATGTATTCACAGTATTAATACAACTAGTTTTTCATGTCGTTTGCATTATTACCGGAAATTACTGCATACTTTTTAGCGATATCGAACAATTTTTTAAATAAAAATTCTTGCATACTTTTAGCGCTATCGAAATTTTTTTTAAATACAATTTATTACATACTTTTTAGCGCTATCGAAAATTGATTTAAATAGTTGCCTGGGATAATTCATTTTTAATCTAGTTACCATTGGAAGAGATGCCTGTCGTATGAGAAAAAAAAATCACATCAGGTGTCAGTTGATACCCGGTTGGAACGAAGTTCCTTTCGCTATACTATTATTCGCTATTATATTATTATATAAAGGGTTTTTCAACAGAGACGCTCCAAAAGTAAATCGATAGGGACAGCAAACGACGCCATATTTTTTCCCGCTATTTTGACATTTCTCTTTAGTAAGGTTTGCCATTTCATCATGGAAAGATATACGAGCCAACAACGAGTCGAAATTATTAAAATTTACTACCGAAATTTGGAGTCAGTGGCCTCAACTTTAAGAGCGCTACGTCCAATTCATGATCGTCATAATTGTCCTACCAGATCAACAATTGAGCGTCTACTGGAAAAATTTGAATCAACAGGCACAGTACAAAATGTTCCCGTGCCAGTGAGACAAAGAAGTGCCCGTAGTGTCGAGAATATTGCTGCCGCTGAGGCTTCAGTTCAAGAAAGCCCAAATGTGTCTCTCGCACGTCGTTCTCAAGCGTTGGGCATCTCTGTGACGTCGTTGTGGCGAATTTTGCGTAAAGATCTTGGCCTACATCCTTACAAGATCAAATTGACGCAAGAACTGAAGCCGCTTGACCACCATAAGCGTCGTATGTTCGTGAATTGGGCTGAGCAACAACTCGAAAATGATTCGGATTTTCATCGGAAAATCATCTTCAGCGATGAGGCTCATTTCTGGCTGAATGGCTTCGTCAATAAGCAAAATATGCGTTATTGGTCAGACAGCAATCCACACGTAATCCATGAGTCATCATTGAATCCTGAAATAATTACGGTTTGGTGCGGTTTATGGGCCGGCGGCGTCATTGGGCCGTACTTCTTCCGTGATGATCAAGACCGGCACATTACTGTGAATGCGAATCGCTACCGTTCAATGATAACCGAATATTTTTGGCCCCAGTTGGATAACATGGACTTGGAGGACATGTGGTTCCAACAGCACGGCGCCACAAGCCACACAGCGAATGCCACAATCAATTTTTTGGAAACCAAGTTTGGTGAACGTGTTATCTCACGAAATGGCCCAGTCGATTGGCCGCCTCGGTCGTGCGATTTGACGCCTTTATATTATTTCCTGTGGGGCTACGTCAAGTCTATGGTCTATGCCAACAAGTCAGCGACGATTGATGAACTTCGTAAGAATATCGAACGTGAAATTGCGATTTATGCTTGAAAACCGTCGAGAATTGGATTCAGCGTCTGGACTTCTGCTAGCGTGCCCGTGGTGGCCATGCAAAAGAAAATATATTTTTTTGTAAGAAAATTTATTTTTTTTTAAGCAATGGTTTATAAAAAAGGTACTTTGTTTAAGAATATGAACAGGTATTTTATTTGAGAAAATTTACTTTTTTTAAGAAAAGGCATTTATTTAAGAAAATGTGTTTTTTAAACTTCTTTCACTTTGGCTTTTCTAAATTTGGTTTTTATTGGGTTCACAACTACAATTTATACTAAATATTGGTTACAGGCTCCATCTACAAAACTTCCCATTAAACAATAAATTTTCCAACATATGTTAGTCTAGACACAAACCAAAAGTACCCAATATAGTTGATAGTACTGGGTTGTAGCATTTCTATGAAAAAGTACATTTTAATAGAAAATATTGAAAAGAAATATGTATGTGAAATTGATTACTATGGTGGATGGTTGGGAATATTGTTTAATTTTTTTCACTTAGCCCCCATCCCGCAACGTGCGATAAGGAACTTCGTTCCAATAATTTTGTTGGAATTGTCTCGAGGTAATCTTTAATATTTGCCCTCGACTTTGGGAAAATTTTTTTTTCATATCATTGGGCGAAATTTCCGAAAGGTTACTACAGTATTTTCAAGAATCGAATGTTAATGAGGCCAAGACAAAATTTATGGTGTCAACGACTACACAAACCTCCCGACGTCATCCGCACTAGACCGTCGACAACCGATTTAATTTTGAAGCGGTAGATGAGTTTAAACTAGAACGCGAACAGTTCACTGGTTTGTGAGAAGCTCTCCCTAATCCCTTCATGGGATGTAACGGAAAACTATTTTTTTTTATTTAGATGACTTTACCTATCATGGATCCGCCGTGAACAGGGACGATAACTTCAGCCTGGGGATAAGTAGGAGAATTGTGCAGGCAAATGGATGCTATTTTGGACTTAGCCAGCAGTTTGAGGACAAAGCGCTCTCTCGACGGATAAAGGTTCGGCTATATCAGATTCTCATTTTAACTGTCCTGGCACATGGCTCCGAACTTGGGACACACAGCAAGCGGATGAAAAACACAGAGAAAAATTCTCCGTTAAATATATGGTACTGTTAAAGAAAACGGCGAGTATCGACGTCGTTGGAACCAAGGGCTATATAATTTGTATTCTGACGTGGACATTGCTAGGGCGAATCAAATTAGGCCAACTGCGTTGGCTAGGCCATGTTATCAAAATGGATGAAGATGAGCCAGCGCGAAAGTTTTTCGATAACGTACCCGATGGAAGCAGGAAAAAAGGGGACGACCAAGACCGTATCCTTGGTGTTACCAACTGGCGGGAAAAGGCGAAGGATAGAGCCCGTTAGAGAAATATGTTAAAATTTGTTTAATTCATCTGACCTCATGAGGTTGTAAAATTGACAATAAAAGTAAAATTAAGAACAATTCTGAAGCTGATGATTGAATGAATGTAATTTTTGGCTCGTTTTGTTAATTTTCGCTTGTTCCGCTTTCCGCTTGTTGTTTAGTCCAACAAATTTATATTTTTGAATATCGCTTATTTATTATCTAAATGATAATAAGACGATACTTTCACTATATAATTCACATTTCAAATGAAAAGGGATATCTATATTTAATTTTTACCTTACTATTCCCTAAATATTTCGGGAATGATACGCAGGAGATACATAATCATTCCCGTGATTCCCATTCAATACGTGAATCATAAAATATTATCTCTGTAATATCGCCATCGCGATATTTGTTGGGAAATAATAATAAAATGTATATATATTTTTAAAATTAGACGATACCGGGTGTTTATTTGAAAAATTTCGTTTTTATAGAATTGAATGAAAAGTGTTATGAAAAACTAAAATGTTTTTTCCATGTATGATTTTTGATTTTTCCATGTTGCGATTTTTCCATGTAGCGTATCCTTTGCTGCCCGAATACATGTTTCTCTGTCCCATTACGCTGGCATCTTCTTGGTAAAAGTGTTTGTTTAACAAATGCACAACTGACACCATCCAAAGTACCATGGAGTCGCAAGGGAAAACTAAGTAAAGTTGAACTCCAGTTAATATCAGATACAAACATTTTCACATTGAATATTGAATTCGAATTACTCGAAACTGCAAGATACAAAAAAAAAAACAATTTTTAATTGGTTTTACTTTTTTCTTCTTTACTATTCCGAAACTGATGATAATGAAAAGCAGAGTTATAAAAAAAAAAAAATAAGAAAACAAATGGAAAATGCAAATGTTGTGCATGTCTCATGTTACATGTTCAGTAACTGAACAAAACAGCAACAGCAACAGCAACTGCAACAGCAACTAAAAACTGTAACTTTTTATCCACCACTACTGCCACCAACAGCTGCAGCAGCAGTTGACGCAGTACATTCACATGCACCATGTTGTACTCTACTATTAGTTGCAAACACTTACCTGGTAATGTTGCTGCCACTGCCACTGATAGTGCTGCGTCTTTTGTTGTGGCATTTAATGCTGCTGCTGGTGGTGGTGCATGAACTGTAACCATCAAATAAAAGAAAACCACTAAAAATGTAGCAACAAATGAACAGCTTTGAGCACAGAGCCACAGTGTGACGAAACCTAACAAAACCAAAAAAAAAAAAACAGTTAGCACTGACGTTGTACTGCCATTAACTGGACAATTGGTTGTTATCATGACTGTTTCTTTTTTTGCTTGTGGTGCAGTGTTTTATGAATTGCCTTTATTCAGAATGAAAAATTCTTTTTGTTCGCCAAATCATTAGGTCACACGGTGTATCTCTGGTTTTTGTTGTTGCCTGTGTCTGTTTTTCCGGGTGGCTTACGTTTCCTCAAGGGTTGCGTGTGCGATATGTATTTTTTTGGCAATAAAAAATTATTACAGTTGAAAAAATTCAATTTTATATGCAATTTATGCGAATATTAATAATGTGTAGGGCATTGTTCAGGAAAGAGTGGATGTTTTTTTTTTAAATTTTAGTAAAAAACAATATTATTGTTAAATAAGAGTACATGAGATTTTATGCTATTCAACTGAAAACAATTGAGAGCTGTGTAAAATGATATATTGTAATACAAAAAAACGTATTTTATTCGAACACTCAAAAAATATAGTTAACAATTAACATAGCAACAAACAATGCTGGCGACTTATGAGAAGAGATGGACGCGTGAGTAAGGTATGGCTTACGCTCACGCACACTCACGAAAGTATTCGATTATTCACCATTTTTACCAGATGACAAAGGCTCTTTCCGTGCTACCATTTTTCACTCGGATACGACGAAAAAGACTTTAAAAAATATATTTTTTATTTCGGTTCTGTTGTTTAAATTTGAAAATGGAATATAAATAATAGAAAAGCGTATCGCTTTTGATATTTGTTGACAATACAAAATACAAAAAAGAATGGTTATATAGTATTTTTAATGGGTTTTGTTTCCAGGGAAATTTGTCCATATCCACCACTCCGCCGCCATCTAGAAAATTTCCCCCTACTTTCAAATCCACCACTAATCTTTCACCATCTATGGATTTTTTTGGTAGAAAATTGTAAAAATCTGTGAGTTTTAGGTACTTGGAACCATAATTTTCGATCTTAAATATCTCGAAAACATGAACCAAGCTAGAAAAACGGTTAGCAACACTGGAGTCAGCGTATTCGAATTAGGTTTATCTACTGGGTGCTCTGCTTGTTACAAAAAATTTCCCGATTCCAGCACTGTGTTATCATTTGCTTTCTAATAAGAAAAATGATAGGCTAGCATCAATCGTAATTTTTTCATGAATATGGTAACAATATCCACAATAGAGTGTCCATATAACAAAAAGTGATATATCATCCGCTCCTCGCCAATTTTCTAATAGATGGGGCATAAATAATAATATCCGTGCAAAAATTTGTTCCATCGGATGGAAACCGGTCAGTCACCAACCCACCCAAAATTACTTTTATGAGCTATAACTCGTAAACCAGAAAACTGTCACAAAAATACAAAATAAACATTTTTATTACAACTATACAGGCAAACATTTTTCTCCTAGAAATTTTTGAACTTTTCTGGAGTTTTCAGAGGTCGAAGTTCAAATTTGTTGTGACAATTTTTTTCAAATATTTTTTTTTCAAATTTATCGGTTAATCTATTTAATTTTAATTATCGCCAAAATGTAGAGTGTTATATGTAGTTTAAAACAAATACGAGTATTTTCCAGACAGTTCAACAATTACCGAATTTTTAAACCTTTTCATTCTGTGGTGAATTTCTTACAGCCATAAAGTATGCAAACACATTACCCATATTTATTGTTAATACTATAGGGCGTATATAGATACGTATAAACTTTAGTACTTGAAAAACTATCAACAATATACAGTAATATACCAAGAGTATTCAACAGCTGTTTCTTTAGGAGACCGACAACCTTGGAATTCCAATGGAATAGTTTCTCATAGAGTTTTAAGACATTTAAAAGACATTATCATTAATCAAACCTAATTTAGAATGCATTATGATTAATCAGATGTCCATGAATAATACTCAAATATATTTGAAACATGGTTTACTTCCAGTTTCTTATTGCTTATTCTTTTATAACATATTTTTCTTTCAAGTACTCCAACTAAACTGCAATACACCGCATAAACTTTCCGTTGGCATTCAACTTAGATGCAACGCATGGTAGGATTATCTATCAGGTAAACGCATCAATCAGCTGATTTGTAGTTGTTTGATATGGCCGTGGGCAAGTTGTCAAATTTTATTTCGTTTTTTTTATGTCGTTAACAAAATTCAAAGAATTTCAATCAATATGCAATTTGTAGAATAGACTTTGTCTCAAGTAACATTTTGTGTACATAGTGTTTTTCATTATACACCTAATTTTGACAACTTAACCACGGAATTTCTGATGCAACTACCTAATAGATAATTCTACCATGGTGCAACGTATTATAGGAATTGCATTAGTTCCGAATATTTTATTAACAGATCATCGTCATTCGTCGCAACATAAAAGTTGGTATTGTTTCTCATTTTCTTCATAAATTTGTATATAAATAATATTAAGTTGAGCCATAGATAAATAAAAAACCATAGATAGTGAAAGATAAGTGGTGGATTTGAAAGTAAAGGGAGATTTTCTAGATGGCGCCGGAGCGGCGGATATGGGTAAATTTCCTAGGAAACAAAACTGTTGAAAAAACTAGATATCCATGCTTTCTTGCCTTTGGTATTGTGAACAAATATCAAAAGCGATATGCTGTTCTATTATTTATATTCTATTTTCAAATTTAAACAACAGAATCGAAATAAAAATGATGTTTGAGTGCTTTTTCGTCGCATCCGAGTGAAAAATGGTCGTACGGAAACTGCATGTGCCCTCTGGTGAATATGGCGATTAAGCAAATGAATCATCTATGGGTTTTATTTATCTATGGTTGAGCTTGAGGCGCTGGAAACATTTTCAAATCATACATAAAAAGTTCATTGCAAATGCCTTCGAAAGACATTTAGCTTTGAAATCCTTTTTAGATTTAAAAACAATTTCCGTCATTTCACTAGGGAAATATATGTTCTTTTAAGTTCCCCTACCTATAGGGTATTACAACATCTATCTATCAGCATCAATGACATGAAGAATACGCACATTATCCTTATTGCTGCGCAATACTCTGCGAAGTATCTGTTTCATAATATTGGCTTTATGTCCTGACATTTAAAATATTCCATATATAGAACACGGAAATAATTCAATTTTATTAACTACACGTACTCTCGAGAGTGTCGCTTCAACCCTGATTGAGTTCATAAATGTCCAAATGTATGGATATATTGTCTGTCAAAGTACAGTAGAACCTGGATAAACGGAAAAGGTCTGTTATTAATGTCTTATGTTGAATCGAAGAACTTTAGTGCTTAAGATACTATAATGAAAATTGAAATTTTACCTGATTTAAAAAGACTATAAATTTTAAAAGCAGGCTTTTAAATACTCGTATAAGTATAAGATTTTGACTTCCAAATATACATTTTTGAGACTTTGTGGACTTTGTTGGTGCGAAATTTTCGTATTTTCTCATTAAACTTCTTACGGAAAATGTTTGCTTGAAACACTTGGGAGAAAAGAATCTAAACTTTGGCACAAACGAACTTAAAGGTTGTTGCACCCGAATTTAGAGTTTGGCACAAACGGACTGAAGAGGCGTCGGACGGCGTTGGAGTACTCGATGCAATTGACCATTACACGCTCGTCTCTGCAGCGCATTTTCACAGAAAAATTCGGTTGAGGCAGCCGAATTAGCCCTAACCGAATTTAGAGGTCGTCACAACCTCATTAGAGGTTAACATAACCTCATTAGTGGTTGTCACAACCTCATTAGAGGTTGACATAACCTCATTAGAGGTTGACACAACCTCATTAGAGTTTGTCACAACTTCATTAGAGGTTGTCTCAACTTCATCAGACGTTGCCACAACCTCATTAGAGGTTGAACCAACTTCATTAGAGGTTATCATAACCTCATTAGAGGTTAACACAACCTCATTAGTTGTGGCAACCGACTTAAGGGTTAATTCAGATATTGCGACCGAATTGATACCAAATTCAGTAGTTACAACCGAAGTGATTCTAAATTCGGTAGTGACAACCGAATTTATGCCAAAAAAAAAGACCCGTGTCTCCCAGTTTTGCCCAAAGTCATGCACTTTTTTTTTATGGGCCACCAAAGATTTGGGGCCTCGGTGTCATGGCCCCATTTTGTCAGGCTCATATCTTGTTCCGAATTTTGATTTATTCTCTGAGGGGAAGTTGCAGCTCTTGTCATAAAGAATAAAAATTGTTAACATATAAAATCAAAAAAACTTCATCTTCAAGGTTAAAATCCCAAAAAACGTTAAGAATCCGACTTTTTTACCTTTTTCCCCTGTTCAGGTCCATAGGTAGAGAACCGCTCTAGATTCAAGGAAACAAGCAACTACAAAAATCTACATAAGGGTTCAGTAAACAACTTTCTAGAACATATGAACTTCCTCAGAAAGTAAATCAAACTTCCGAACGGTTTGGAAGATATGAGCCTGACAAAATTATCACTTTTTTTGCAAAAATGATACCGAGGCCCCAATTCTTTGGCGGCCCTTAAAATAATGACTTTGGGCAAAACTGGGAGACACGGGTCTTTTTTTTTGTCTTTTATCACGTAGTGGTGTGCGTATATGGTTATATTTCCATAACTTCAAAAATTACACACAGTGTTACGAAACGACAGAATCAATTATGAAGACGCTTCAACCGAATTTCAGTTAGGACGACTAAATTCGGTTGTGGCAACCTTAATTCGGTTGTGGCAACTGAAATTTGGTGGTGACAGACGAATTTACGGTTGCTACAACCCCTTTTCAATCAATTAAATATCTGGGTGTACTAAAAAACATGAATAACGCTGGAAATACTTTTTTTTTTGTTTATGAAAAATATTTTCATAACTCAATTAAAGTTTAATTAGTTCAATGAGTCAGTGGTGCAATGGTTAGTGTGCCAGACTCTTGTAACGAGGGATTTTTTTGCTAGTTGGGATTTCAGTGTTAAGTTTTTGTCAGTTCTACGCGTGACGCTTGACATGTATAAAGTTAAAAATTTTCAGGTTGGCTTGTCATTACATCCTGAATAGACTTGCAAACGAACAAGGCTTGCAAATCATTGAGTTTAATTATCAAAATTCGTGCTTTGCGAAAAATCCATTTTATGGTCTTCAGTGACGAGGCTAATTTTTGGCTCACTGGGTACATCAATAAACAGAATTTCCGAACTTTTTCCGAAGAGCAGCCAGAGGATATTGAACAGCTGCCAATGTACCCTGAAATTTTATAATCTTCAGGGACGAGGCACATTTTTGGCTCACGGTGTACGGCAATAAACAGAATTGCCGAACTTTATCGGAAGAGCAGCCAGAGGATGTTCAACAGCTGTCAATGTACCCTGAAAAATTCACTATTTGGTGACGATGATGGCCGCAAAGTTACGGTTAATGGAGCAAGGTACAGTTCGATGATCACGAATATTTTTTTTCCCCAAAAATGGAAGAATTGGACTTGGTAGACATGTGGTTTCAACAGAATGGTGCCACCTGACACACTGCACGCGATACCATGAACCAATTGAGAGGTGAGTTTGGTGAGCAATTAATCACACGTTGTAGCGCTGTCAATTGGCCGCCTCGTTCGTGCGAATTGACCCCAATACACTAATTTTTGTGGGACACGTGAAGTCTCTTGTCTATAGGGACAAAACAACCACGATTGCTGCCGTGGAAGACAACATTACACGTATCATTGGTGAGATACCGACCGAAATATTGGAAAATGTGGACTTTCAGAATGGACCACGTGAAGCGCAGCCGTGAGCAACATTTGCATGAAATAATCTTTAACAAGTAAATGGCCGACATTGCTTTATTGACCAAAATAATTATTTCATTCACTTGTAGTAGGTTGCTATTTATATTTCTGGTCCAGCAATATAAAAACGAACATTTATCATTGGAAATGGTTTTATTGTTTTTCAAAATATTCTCCGTGGCGATCAGTACACTTTTGTATGCGCTCAAACCAATATTCGAAGCACTTTTTCCACTCCGTTTGAGACATCTCCAAAATAGGGGTTTTAACCCTTCAACAGCTGCTTCGGGCATCTAAACACATTGACCACGCTGGCACATCCCCTGCGCTACCTTTTTAAACTTGCATACCGTGTAGGCGTCTTCCCGGCGCGTTGGAAGGTTTGCTAATATCCAGCCGATTCCTTAAAAAGGTGATGCAAATGACCCTGCAAATTACCGCCCAATTGCAATCTGTTCTGCGCTCTCGAAGGTTATGGAGCGCATGGTTAACCACCATCTTGTGAAATATCTTGAGTCCAATGACCTTCTTAATGATCGGCAGTATAGCTTCCGTAGAATGAGATCTACTGGAGATCGGATGGCGTTCCTTTCGGAACACTGCAGTCGATCCATCCTCCGGCTCTTGATATATCCAAGGCCTTTGACAGAGTATGGCACGATGCACTCTTGTCAAAGCTCGCTGCTTTTGGTGTCGGTGATAACTTCACTCGATTTATATCGAGTTTTCTCAGAGATCGCACTATACGAGTTGTTGTAGATGGGGTTTCATCCGACGAGCATAAATTGATTGCAGGTGTACCACAGGGCTCTGTTCTTTCTCCTTCTCTTTTTCATATTTTCATTGACGATCTCCTGAGTCAGACTGTGAATCCAATATACTCTTTTGCGGATAACATTAATCTCTGTCATTCTTATTCATTCGACCGTAGGCCAAGTCTTCAAGAGATTGAAGTCAAACACCGAACGATGAATGAAACACTCGACCGGGATTTTGTGTCCATTATTGAGTGGGGTCGAATGAATAGAGTAGATTTTAATGCGGGTAAGACCCAGTGTTGTTTGTTGTCGCATCAGCGGATTGTTGACCCAGCTGTGTCGTCATTGTATATGGACGATGTGGATATTGATGAATCAAAGGCTCTTGATGTTCTGGGCATGAAAATACAATGTGATGTCCGTTGGGCAAAACATGTATTTGACGTGTCGAAAGATGCATTCAAGTGTCTAGGCTTTTTAAAGCGGTACAAGAAATACTTCACTTCATCTGATCTTCTTAATATCTACACCACCTACATCAGGCCAAAGATGGAATATAACTCCAATGTATTGGCAGGTGCTCGTAGGACATCTTTTGAGCTTCTCAATTGTGTCCAGAGGAGAGCGACAGTGTTGATAGGGGACAGTAGGGTAACCAACTCTATTGCCTCCCTGGAGCATCGTCGAAATGTGGGTTGCGTGTCGCTGTTCTATCGATACTTCCCGGGTATGTGTTCCTTGGACATCCGTTGATTTATGCCAGATGTGAGGATATTTAGCCGAAGTGCATGGCTTTGCAGGAACTCAAATCCGTTTTTTATCGAGTGGCCGGTTAACCGCACTACACACTATGGAGAAAATTCATTCTTTAGCCGTACAGTCCGTATCTGGAATAATCTTCCGGTTAGTGTATTTCCCACCAATTGTGACAAACAAAGATTCAAGGCAACTGCTAATATACACTGCTCGCTCTTTCGATCCTCTACTTCCTCAAGTTTCCTTCACCAACACAATGCACTGCAATATCTTATTGATGCTTGTCATACTAATGCCCAAGGATGCGTCAATCTGACGGTATGTCGCATGTCTGGCTTGCTTTATCAGTTCACGCACAGCATCGATGGTTTCCGGCAAAACGACCAAAGTTGGACAACCTTCACGAAATTCATTCCGGAGCGAACGGCGTCCGCGACTGAACTCTTGGTACCAGCGATTTACAGTGGTTTTTGATCGTGCTTCATTACAAGAGAACGTGAATGCGATTCTACGACCTATAATTGCTTCAGACGACGGTCACATCTCATAATGACTGGTGGCACTATCGTGTAAGTAGGCTTGACAAGGCATCTCGAAAAAATCGGTTCGTTATCACTGTAAATCCCACTCAGTGAGTGTTAAACCCGAAAGCGCACAGTGAGAAGCTCTCCCCAGTCCCATCATGGGATGTAATGGAAAAATATTTATTTAGTTTATAATGAATTTATTTATGAAATTATTCAATCATAATATTTATAACAACTTTTTCAGAAAATTATAATATTTTCTCCTCAAACTACCTCGTTTACATTAGTGTCACATAGCACGACAGCAAAATGTCGATAATGAAGTGGATATTGTTACAGTGAATTTATTACGTTAGGGTTAATTGTAATCAGACTAGGCTACAAAGTGCATACCGCAGTGATTTGCTTAAAAATATGTAATAATTGCAAACATTTTTATCATATTTTTATACAGACCATTTAATGCAAAATTATAAATTGTTATATAAATTGTGACCGTCGGTGGTGCAATGGGTAGTGTGCGCGCCTCTTGTACAGGAGAAATTTCTTTCGACGACGGTCACCTCGCTTAGTGACGGCGACACTATCGAGTATATAGCCATGAAAAAAGCTTCTCAAAATACCGTTCGGAATCGGTGTAAAACTGTAGGTCCCAATCAGTGAGTGAAAACTGGAAAGCGCACAGCTCAGTGATTGTGAGAAGTTCTCCCCGGTCCCTTCATGGGATGTAATGGGAAACCATTTTTATTTTTTTATATAAATTGTATAATAAACATTAAAATTTCATGAAATCGTAAATTTATTTTATCTAGCTCAAAATTCACTGTAGCCTAGTGTAAATGTATTTTTAATTATGCACAAACAAAAGCTGATACCCAGCACTTTGGAACGACAGTTGTTTAACAAATGTTGCTTAGCTTAGTTTCACCGGTTTGTGGTGAAAAAGAGGCAAGTGACGGCGTTTTGAAAAATGAAAAACGTTATTCTTTTCGTTTGCATGTTTAGCTCAGTACAAAAAAATGGCAAACAGCTGTTGGTGGTGGTGCGCACGAATTGTGCAATGGGGGAGGGTTGTGGAGTGCGAGAGTAACGTTGGTAGGTGGTGCATCACTTGAAATGTTGCATGTTCATTGCTGTTGCATGTATAAATATGATTGGCATACATTGTTTGGCAGAAATGAAATGCTTTCATGTCTTTTCAGTTTTATACGACGGAACATTTTAACTCGCTCGTACGATACGATTTGATGTATTGATTTTATGCCGAAAGTGTCAACCATGTGATTGATACTGACGATGAAGAAGGCGTTAAACAAATAATGTGCTAGATTATACCGAGCAGCATAGGTGAACTATGTTTTCCTTTCTGCAAAACGGGATTAACTTTATAACAATTCCCATGAAATATATGTTTTTGTCATGCTTGGCATAACAAAGCTTATGTATGACTTGAAAGTAAAACCTGTTATATTCAATTTTCTAACATATTCCTAATTTCCTGCTGCTAAATTAGGAAGAAAAATATAAATTTGTAAAATCATCATTAAGAAGAAAGAAGCATTAGTAAATTTGCATTTTTGTTTTGCCCTAGAAAAAAAAAGCTTTCATTCGTGTTCTAGTCGAAAGAAAGTTGATTTGGATTCCAGAATCTTGTCATTTCTTTACAAATTTTTTAATTTTTCAGTACAAATTTTGGTTTCTCTATTTCGAGTGTGGTAACATTTGGGACAACACATAAAGTCAGTCGAAAGAAATTTTAAGTCACGAGTCAAGTCAAGAGTCAAGTTAAGAGTCAAGTCAAGAGAGTCAAGTCAAGGGTTAAGTCAAGAGCCAAGGCAAGAGTCAAGTCAAGGGTCAAGTCAAGGGTCAAGTCAAGAGTCAAGTCAAGAGTCAAGTTAAGAGTCAAGTCCAGAGTCAAGTCAGGAGTCAAGTCAAGAGTCAAGTTTAGAGTCAAGTCCAGAGTCAAGTCAAGAGTCACGTCAAGAGAGTCAAGTCAAGGGTTAAGTCAAGAGTCAAGGCAAGAGTCATGTCAAGGGTCAAGTCAAGAGTCAAGTCAAGAGTCAAGTCAAGAGTCAAGTCAAGAATCAAGTCAAGAGTCAAGTCAGAGTGTCAAGTCAAGTCAAGAGTCAAGTCAAGAGTCAAGTCAAGAGTCAAGTCAAGAGTTAAGTCAAGGGTCAAGTCAAGAGTCAAGTTTAGAGTCAAGTCCAGAGTCAAGTCAACAGTCACGTCAAGAGTCAAGTCAGAGTGTCAAGTCAAGTCAAGAGTCAAGTCTAGAGTCAAGTCAAGAGTCAAGTCAAGACTCAAGTCTAGAGTCAAGTCAAGAGTCAAGTCAAGAGTCTAGTCAAGAGTCAATTCAAGAGTCAAGTCAAGAGTCAAGTCAAAAGTTAAGTCAAGAGTTAAGTCAAGAGTCAAGTCAAGAGTCAAGTCTAGAGTCAAGTCAAGAGTCAAGTCAAGACTCAAGTCAAGAGTCAAGTCAAGAGTCTAGTCAAGAGTCAATTCAAGAGTCAAGTCAAGAGTCAAGTCAAAAGTCAAGTCAAGAGTTAAGTCAAGAGTCAAGTCAAGAGTCAAGTCAAAGTCAAGCCAAGAGTCAAGTTAAGAGTTAAGTCAAGAGTGAAGTCAAGAGTCAAGTCAAGTTAAGAGTCAAGTTAAGAGTCAAGTCAAGAATCAAGTCAAGAGACAAGTCAAGAGTCAAGTTAAGGGTCAAGTCAAGAGTCAAGTCACGAGTCAAGTCAAGAGTCAAGTTAAGAGACAAGTCGAGACTCAACTCAAGAGTCAAGTCAAGAATCAAGTCAAGTCACGAGTCAAGTCAAGAGTCAAGTCAAGAGTCAAATCAAGAGCCTAGTCAAGAGCCAAGTCAAGAGTCAAGTCAAGAGTCAACTGAAGACTCAAGTAAAGGGTCAAGACAAGAGCCAAGTCGAAGGTCAAGTCAAGAGTCAAGTTAAGAGTCAAGTCAAGGGTCAAGTCAAGAGTGAAGTCAACAGTCAAGATAAGAGTAAAGTCAAGAGTCAAGTCTAGAGTCAAGACAAGAGTCAAGGCAAGAGTCAAGTTAAGAGTCAAGCCAAGAGTCAAGTCAAGATTCAAGCCAAGAGTCAAGTCAATAGTCAATCAAGGGTTAAATCAAGAGTCAAGTCAAGTCGAATTTGAGTCGAATGCGAGTGACAGTCTTTCGCTCGCCATAGATAAATAAAAACCATAGATGATTCACTTGCCTAATCAAGAGTCAAGTCGAATTTGAGTCGAATGCGAGTGACAGTCTTTCGCTCGCCATAGATAAATAAAAACCATAGATGATTCACTTGCATAATCACCATTTTCACCAGAGGGCACATGCTGTTTCCGTACGACCATTTTGCACTCGGATGCAAGGAAAAAGCACTCAAACATCATTTTTATTTCGATTCTGTTGTTTAAATTTGAAAATAAAATACAACTAATAGAAAAGAATATCGCTTTAGATATTTGTTCACGATACAAAAGGCAAAAAACATGGTTATATAGTTTTTTTCAACAGTTTTTGGTTCTAGGAGAATTTGCTCATTTTCACCATAGATGCCCCATCTACAAAATTTCCCTTGACTTTCAAATCCACCACTTAATTTTCACCGTCAATGGTTTTTTATTTATCTATGCGTTCGCTTAGCTTTTCGTTCAAGATGGGGGAACAATTTTTACCCCTAGGTTGATACTTCTGTAGTCTTCACCCCATTACACCCATAGCTCTTATTAGAAGGTAAATATTATTATCCATATTTATTTATCTTTATGCAATAACAAAGTCGGGTGCAGTAGCAATAACGGCGTTTATTACCAAACCAGCAAAGGTACTACTTCCAAGGACTTTATGCCTCTAAGTCTTTAATCGTTCCTCATAATGACTTTGGGACGCACAATGGGGGTGATTGGGAAAAAAGTGGCAATAATATCAGAACTTGTAAACTTTTGAATTTTTCGCAATGAACTTAATTCCTTTAGTTTTGAATTTTAATGTACTACAAGCTTTCAAGGCCCGATACATTTTCCTAAGTGAAAAATGCTTGGTTTGTCGTTGGAATTATTGATAATTCAGGAAGGCACACTGACTGACATGACTAGTTTTGAAATCAACAACAAGTTCATCATCAGATGCCTACTCACTGTGCCTGAATTGGTACCATTGGATAGATCAACAATCATATATACTTTATATCAATTTTATATATATCGATCGAAAATCTCTCAGTACCAACTCAACCTGAATGACAATTATTTTGGTCTGATTGTTTTACAATGTACTTAGGTATTTGTAGGGGAGACGTCAGGCTTGTAGAGTATGGTATTTAGAGACACCCTGTTTTAACGTATATTTCCCTACAGGGTGTCAACATAGACCACCTTGGTGATGTTCATACTTTTATGGCTTGTAACTTCTAAACTTGTAACCCGATTTCAAATATTTTTTATTTCTGAGATTCTACTAAGTAACAGAAACAAAACACAACACAAAACACGTGTGTGGTGCCTCTAAACGTTACAAAGATATTTCGAATCAAAATTTTAAAATTTAATTTTTTGTACTGACTTTGTTTGGTTTTTTGGTAATAACTTGGTTATTTTGAGTCAAAACGTAGTTCTAAAAAAAACAGATACATTGGCAAGATCTCAGCAGAATGTAAATTGAAAAATTTTAAATTATTATATACCGTCTGATAACGATAACTTCCCAAAATTAATTTTTTTCGAACCTTGTGTAAACGCCAAGTTAAACCAATCACCACCAACGGTTGATGAGTTCGCTAAACGCCAGGTTAAACCAATCACCACCATCGGTTGATGAATTCGCTAAGGAACTTGGACGAAGAATCGAGAAATAGTCGCGCTCTTGCGAGGTGGTTTAGGGAACGACTGAATAACGTAATGTGGAGAGTTTAATTAATACAAACAGACGACTAACGGTATATTTCGAGTCAATTTCTGTTGAAACGTGGAAAAGTTTACCTTGTCGAGTAATAATCAGTAATAATGACTATTGTCACTACTATAATTCAAAAATAACCGTTATTTGATATCGATAAATTTTGTAACAAAAAACTACGCTCGTTAAGATCTAATAGGTTATACTTTTACTATTTATTTTTTAAAAATTTACGAAAATACAGAGAAATTTGTACAAGTGAATGAAATATTTATTTAGATCAATAAATCTATACCTAACATTTACTTGTTAAAGATTATTGCATGCAAATGTTGCCTACGCTTCACGTGGTCCATTCTGAAAGTCAAATCGTGGCTTATTTTTTCAAATATTTCGGCCGGTATCTCACCAATGACTCATCTAATGTTGCCTTCCAAGGCAACAGTCGTGGTTGGCTTGTCCCTATAGACGAAAGGTTTTACGTGCCCCCACAAGAAATAGTGTAGTGGGGTCAATTCACACGACCAAGGCGGTCAATTGACGGCCCATGAACCGCACCAAACAGTTCATTTAGCAGGGTGTATTGGAAGCTCTTGAACAGCCTCTGGCTACTCTTCGGACCAATTTCGGTAATTGTATTCAGTGACATACCCATTGTGACAAAAAAAGCCTCGACGCTGAAATAAAATGGACGTTACTTTCGAAACACATTTTTCACGTAGCATGAATGTTGATAATAAAATGCAATGATTTCCAAGTGTTGTTCGTTTGTAAGTCTATTCATGATGAAATGGCACGGAAAACTGAACATTTTCGAGTTTGACACATGTCACGAATCAGGCGTGAAAACTGAAACTGAAAAACCAACTGGCAAAGAGATCACCCGTTGTTAATATTCACAGAAAAGTTAAAAAATGTATAGTTGATTATTTATTTTTAGCGGCACAACTAACTAAATTCTTTTTTTACCTCCATTGCAAAATTAAACTGTTGATGTCTTAACATCTATAGGCACGGGTAGGGCAATCTATCAAAGTGAACACATGCAAAAAACACACAGCATTAGCATTACATACGAGGTTTTTGTACAACAATAGTCTCTGCCTGAAAATAAGTATGATGGTATTGATGTTTTGCGAACAAACATGCAGGTCGTCGTCGCCATTGAGTATTGAATAGTATAGAGAACTCATGGAACGAAATGTATGACTCAAATGCACTGGCGACATCTGTCGAATGATTCAAAACGTATCACTCTCTTTTTGTCACTACTTGGTCCCTTCATAATTTTGATGTGAAGCATTGATGCCTTTAGAAACATTTATTTATTTTACATTTACATTTGTTTTATGTAATAACATTGTCGAAATGGTGCATTTATATTGAAGTATTCTATAAAGAGAATAAAACTCGTTAATGCTCCTTTAGTCAGACTCTCTACATGAGAGCGGAAAGAGAGTGCAATAAGTTCTCTATACTATTCAATACCTTTCGCCGTCGCTCTGTTTATGACAAAACAAAATCAATTATTTCAGTGAGATAAATGTTGCTTTATTTATTTTAACAATATTACATCTAATGTGAAAGCAGATGTAAGAAAAAATAAAGTGCAATAGCAAAAGAGCCTTCAGCACAAAAAGTATTCTTTTTATTTTTATTTTCCAATGTAACATTTACTAATGTGTTCATAGAAATCGAACAGGTACCGTGTGACAAAAAGGTGTTACACATCGCCCGTGAGTTCGAACACTCAATGATTTTTTTATGACTTAACTTTTATTACAAGAAGAAACAGATATACGATTGTAGCTTTATTATGGATCTCGAATCAAGATATACTCTTAAATTTTCAATTTTAAATCTTATACCTATTCCATTCGCTTAACAGTTTTGACGCTCACTCTCTGTTTCTTCATTTATAAATTTATTTTGTTAAGTGTTTTTTATTGTTGCTTAGTGGTGGAGGTGAGTTTTTCTCAATATGCTACAAACATCGCTTTATTGTAAGGTCAAACGGTGATGGAGGTCAGAAATGTATGTGGTCGTAGGTGGGATTATGTGGCGACAAAAACGGCGACGTTTTTAATTTGTATCAGACAAGTTTTGCAAATGTAATCAAGTGTAATATTGGTTATTTTTATTGCCTTTAGATCTTTACCGCTGGCAGATTGAAACGTCGTGACACAAAAGCCGCTTAAAAATTGTTTAGAATACAATAAGTTCCATAAGTGGCCCAATGCCAGTGTTAAAGTGATGGACAATATTTTTCTTAGACTATCAGAATGAATCACACATTTACTTAATAAATATTATTGAAAATGAAAAATTAGAATTAAGTTTCCTCAAAAACTAACGTTGTGAAAAACATAGTCTCCCTTGATAGTTACAAATTCTAAAAATTTCTGTAGTGTTTCTAAGCCCTTTTGGGCCTAAAACAAACTAATCTAACTTATGGACATCATTTCAACTTCTACAGAGATGTCCTATCCTTGAACTTAAATGCCTTAGGTTGGTTTTGTTGGAATAACAGATCATTCAGGAAACCACACATATTTTTCAAATCGGTTCGATCTTTTGTCATTACTTCCCTATTGGTGACACAAAGATTTCGCAGGGAATCATCTAGTTGAACTGTCCAGCGGGGTCTTGGTCGTCTTATAATTTGGCTTCCTTCGCCTACATCTTCGAATACCTTTCGTACAGATTCGACCTTATCTATTCTTCAGTGGCCGTCGGTGGTGCAATGGTGGTGTGCGGGGCTCTTGTGCACGGGAACGTGCGTTCGATCCTTGCTCTGACGTTAGCTTAGTGATACCGACACTATCGAGTATTAAGCCATGAAATAGCTTCTCGAAATAACCGTTTGGACGTGGTCTAAAACTGTAGTTTCCAATCAGTGAGTGTAAAACTAGAACGCGCACAGCTCACTGGTTGTAAGAAGCTCTCCCTAATCCCTACATGGGATGTAACGGGAAACCATTTATTTATTTTTTATTCTACTGACATGACCTAGCCAGAGTAATCGCGTAATTATGATACGCTTAACTACGTCGATGTCAGAATATAACTCATTAAGTTCGTGGTTCATAGGACGTCGATACACGCCGTTGTCTATTACACAGTGCAACACGAAAAAATATAACCATATACGGACACCACTACGTGATAAAAGACCAAAAAAAGGAGACTCGTGTCTCCCAGATTTGCCCAAACTCACGCACTTTTTTTATGGGCCCCCAAAGATTTTGGGCCTCGGTGTCATTTTTGCAAAAAAAGGTGATCAGTTTGTTAGGCTCATATCTTGCAAACTGTTCGGAATTTTGATTTCCTCTCTGAGGGAAAGTTGTAGCTCTTGTCATAAACAACAAAAATTGTCAACATTTAAAATCAAAAAAACTTCATCTTCAAGGTCAACATTGCAAAAACTTTAAAAAATTAAATTTTTCTTTACCTTATCTTTGGTACATTTTTGTAGTTGATTGTTTCCTTGAATTTTAAACGGTTTGCTACCTATGGACCTAAACAGGGAAATAGTTCAGTATCAAATAGTTCAGTAAGATATTTAAAAACCGTTTCCCATTACATCCCATGAAGTGATTGGGGGAAGATATTTACCAACCTTCAATTAACTGTTCGTTCGCGTACAGCAACTGACTGGTAATTCCAAACTCAACAAAAACTTTTACGGGAAACGGAATATATTTGCGACAAACTCCTTGTTCTTTTAACGCAAACAATCACTGAATAGTATTTTATTTGGACGCATTTGTACCCTAATTAATCGAAGTTTTTAACTGAGCTCTAAATACAAATTTATTTTAGTACTTAAGCTTTCAATAAACTGTAGTTGAAGGCAGGGCACCATCACTGCAAATCCGTGCGTCTATCCACTGAGTCATCGCATACGTTACGCGAAGACATCGAAAATCTTAAAATTTTTCCTTAATGTTGTTGGAGTTGAATCCAGGCGCTATCCCAACAAGTCGGTGCGTACTTCCACTGAACCCTATCATATGTTGCACGAAGACGAACAAAAGGAGTTTGTTTTGTTTTTCTTGTTGAAAGTAGACGGAATCATTGCAAGAGACAGTGTAGCGTATCAGTGTGTTTCTACCCACTTGGTTTCTTTCAAAGCAGAGAGAAGCAATACATGAGAGTGATCACATCTATGTGTTTATTGTATACATGACACTTTTTCGTTTATATTAAATGGGTTTCTTTATTTGCATTTTTGAGGCAAATGGAAGTTCGTTTACAATAAAAGAAACTACTTTTACGATAAAAGTTTTTTATTTGTGGGAATCGTATCAACGTTTACCGTCAACCATGAGACTAAGTAGCAAAAAAAATATTTTTGAGGTAAAATAAATAATTTTTTGTATCAAAGTAGAATGAGGCGTATTTTTCCTCGATGCAATCATTGTATAAGTTTATTATATTTAGGGTAATATTTTTCATAACTTGTTAGGTTTAAATCTGGTCAGGATTTAATGTCTCGTTAATCTATAAGGTGCCCATTATTTTGAATAGCACAACACAAATACAATATTAAATAAAGGACAGAGAGGAGAGAAGAGGAAGATAAATTAAATTTGTTATCAAAACTTTCAATTAAAAGCGCGATAAAGCCAATAAAAATAAATTGGTTATAACCGTCAACTGTATCCGGTATTGTGATTTCAATTTAAATTTTACAATTTATCAAATAAAACATCGATGGCAGCAAAAAAAGGGACATCAACTTGTACAACACTGTTGTGTGTTGTGCACCTGTGTACATAGTGTACGTATATATAAATACCTGTGTACATGTGATACATACACGATAAATACATGTGTATTAGAGTGTACTGAAAATGTTTTGTTTTATTGGTGTGTTAACATCAATAGGCACGGGTAGGGCAATTTATCAATGTGAGCACAGGCAAACAACACACAGCGTTAGCATCACATACGTGGTTGTTGTACAATACTAGTCTCTGCCTGAAAATAAGTATGATGGTATTGATGTAGCGGCAGCAAACAAACAAGCAGGTCGTCGTCGTCAAAGAGTATTGAATAGTGCAGAGAACTCATGGAACGAATTGTATGATTCAAAACTTATTGCTCTCTATTGGGCGGCCAGTTGATTGGTGGTCACAAAAATTGCCATAACCACTTAGGATCTAAATTAAGTTGCTTGTTAGATAATCTTTTGCGCAATGTCACTTTGCGATTGAATATGGTCGAATTTGCCACGCCCATTATTTTAATGTAAGGGTTAATATAGACGTATTTTAACAGAACTCGGACGCAATGAATGACTAAGGGTGGGGGTATGTTTAAGTCGGTTCACCCGACTGAAATTTATGTACTGGTTTTCCTTTGGTTTTATTTTATACTTAAAATGGAAAAAGAATAATAAATATTTTGAATGTTTAAACTGAATTGTTGAATTTTAAAATATTTTTTGTAAATTTAAAAAAAATTATAGGTTTTTGAAGAGTTTTGCATTTTTTTAATGCGGGAATGCTCTCCTGATCGGATTTTGAAAATGCAGTTGGGGAAAAATGCTGTTTTAACATTTAACATTAAAATTGAGAATACTTTTTACATGCAGATCAGAATTCATCGTTTATACCCCATATTGACGACAAACTGCATTACGCGCTGAAAAATCTGTCTTTTATTGTTGTTTGGATGCAAAGATAACGTCTTTGTAGTTTGTCGCAAATATAGTATACTTGTGCCCAAACACATTGTGTTTGCTATTCAATATTACATGTTGGAGACACAATGATTAATATGTTACGTTTTAGTAGCCCAAATATGGCTTTGTTTAATAAAACGGCTTTAACGGAAATCGTAACAGACAACAAAGAAACCAAAAAGGCAATACTTCTTCAATTCATGAAAACAATGCTTGCACTTAAATATGCGGATTTTCCAAACTTACACGCTGAAAAATCTGTAATTTTTTATTGTTTTGATGCAAATATAACATGTGCTTGGAGCTTGTAGCAAACATAATATACTTGTGCCCAATCGCATTGTGTTTGCTATTCAATATTACATGTTTGAGACACAATGATTAATATGTTATAACATATGTGTTTGCCACCCAAATATATCTGTGTTTGTGATACAACTACAGCAGTGTTTGTTGCACTGTTTATGCTCTCTCGTGAGCAACAGAATAAATGAGGGACATCGAGAGAGTCTATCTTGTAAGTGTGTATCTGTATTTTTGCATTATTATCTCAGTCAGTAATTCATAAATATTCCTGAATGTACGTGATGTATTGCATTTTAATTTCATGTATTCTGTCGTCAATGGTTCGTCGGGCAGAGGATATCAAAAGCGCTTGATCAGTAAAAGAAGAAAAAAACAAACGCTCGCACAGTTCAATGGTTTGTGATGTTGCTTTGGGTTTTGTGTAACGATTTTGAGGAAAGAAACTGAAGAGGGCAACAACGTGAATTCCCTTTTGTGCCCGAGCCTCTACTAAAAAAATCAGAATGGCGGACCATTTGTGAAATATAATAAAAAAAAACCAAATAACACTGTTCGATACCAAAAAAAATTATGGGGTTCTGTCAACGGATTCTGGTAGAAAGGTCTAAAAAAAATATACGTGTATCGGCGTTTTGCCAGATCTGATCAGAATTTTTTTTAGGGCGGGTCAAAGTTTCCGCCCCTCAGAACTTTCCTGCAACATATCGGAATGCAAAATTGTGTGTTCCTTACTTCTGAGGTACAAAATATGTTCAGAAGTTTTATAGAAAATATTCAGATAAACATTTTTGTGGAACAAATTAACCCTCTAACTGTCACGTATATCCATAATTTTTACTTTTTTTGAAAACTCGCAAAAAACTGATACAAAAAGATTCCACAAAAATTATCGCCATAAAATTTCACTATATGTGTCCGAACACTCCAAAACACAAATCATAGCCCAAGTGCTTAATTTGTTAATTTGTTCCACAAAAATGTTTATCTGAATCTTTTCTATAAAACTTCTGAACATATTTTGTACCTCAGAAGTAAGGAACACACAATTTTTCATGCCGATATGTTGCAGCAAAGTTCCGAGGGGTGGAAACTTTGACCCGCCCTAAAAAAAAATTCTGATCAGATCTGGCAAAACGCCGATACACGTATATATTTTTTTAGACCTTTCTACCAGAATCCGTTGACAGAACCCCATCATTTTGAAAAAATCTAATTTTGTCTCACAGTGTAATTAATACACGCTTTTCTTCCATGAACTAAAAAGGGTAATTTTAAATATTTTATTTTTTTATATTAATTATTTATTTTAATTATAAAGAATAAAGAAACAAAGAATAATTCGTTTCTAAATATTATTATGTTTTGGGAGAAAATACGCATATGTTTCCACCTAAGTATATGGAGGTTTGAGGGAAACACGCAAATGCTTCCACGTAAGTAATATATGGATGTTTGAGATGAAGCACGCATCTGTTTCCACGTAAAAGCATATATATTTGTCAGTAAACATTCTGATGTTTGCATTTAAATACACCTGAGTTTGGGACTTGCAAACATATAAATGTTTGAAATGTGTTCCAAACATATATATGGTTTCTTTAGAATATGTTTGGGAGAATATATTATAGAGGCCGTTTTTTTTTCAGCGTGTATACCTGGTCCTGCAGAATGTTACTGGGGCCATTATTTTTTAGCGTGTGCAAATGGAAACGTGATCCGCTGCATGGGGGCCAAAAGTCCCTTTCATTCCGCATCGTTTGGGACCTTCCCACTCATTTCAAACTTCACTGATTTTCAATTGCAGTACAACCTATTGTGTATCTAAGGAAGACACACACCCCCCCACACACACCCACACATCAATGTTGTTTGTACATTTTATGTAAACATTCATAAATCAACGTTGTGTTGAATGTTTTTTCAATTAATTTTCAATTTTCTGTTAAACAAATTTAAAACACCCGTTTTACATACCGCACACAGACAGCACTTATTTGAACATGTACATATGTGTATGTAAGAATCATGTGGCATATAAAGTACAACAAACTGTGAGCCCCGATCCACAACACTGACAACAACAACGGCCCACTCTCACACAGCCACACTCACACACAAGGACACAGTAATTAAATTGCAATTCCTCCATCTAAAAGCGATCCATCCTCCCTCTAAATCCATCCTAGTCATGCATAAACATTTGTGGCAACAAATACGAGAGATGCAAAAAGCCAAAATTTGTCATCCATCTCCTCCTCGTAGTCGTCAGCTGCAGCCCCATCATCTCTACATAGTAGATACGAGTATTGCAATGTGAGGAGGAAAGAAGAAGTTTATGCAGCAAGTTATATATTTGATTAAATGCAACATGTTACCAAGTCACACAAGAGTATTTCGTTGTATTCATCAGTTTATATATTTTTTTTTCTATCACCGGATTATGGAATTTGTGTATCTGCCGTTAGCCAGGGAGGAAGGATACACACTACACACATCTACAGATGATTTGCTGTAGCAAATTTGTTGCTATTGCTGGCAATTTTCAATATATGTAACAACAAGTCCTTTTTTTTACCATTCCGTTGCTCATCCTTCTCTGGCATAATGTAATTATTATAATTTCCTTTTCGTAAGGCTTACTCATCACTTAGTGCTGATTTTTTTGGGTCTCTTCTTCATTTCCCCAAAAAAAAAATGGTATAAGAAGGAAACAAAATGGTTTCACAGAGGGCACAGACCCCTTATGATTCTACTGCAATATGATTTAAGGTACATTGCCATAATGTATCTTTGGCTGGAATGTTGATGCCACACCTAAGTGACACTAATACAAATTTACACTTCACTTAAGCGCCGGTGAATTTAGACAATTTTGTCATTCTAAAGTGAAGGATAATTTATCAGGGCATGTTGGTGCCAAAGATCTTCATGTTGAACATAATTATTGTTAATGTATTTTTATGAATGTAAATGATGTTAAACGATTATGAGAGATATTAACATGACCATTTATGTAGTTACAACATCACGGAGAGGAAACCAGAACTGTCCCAAACATATGTTTGACGGCATTATATAGTATATGTTATATATATGCGAAATTGCGCAAACATTTTTATAATTGTGAAGTCCGAACATATTATGTTTGAGGCGAACTAAAATATAGACGTTCATTTATAATTCGAATTGTAATACGGCGGATCAATAAGTCCCTGACTTTTTTGGAAAAGACACAGTTTTTTTTTGAAAAAAAAATTTAGTTTTCAACATAATATCCTTTCAGCTCAATACATTTAGTCCAACGTTTCTCCAATTTTTGTATCCCTTCCAAAAAAATAGGATTTTTCGAGGTCCATAAAATTGCCATTTGTTTGATTAATAATTTCATCGTTGGAGCTAAATCTCTTTCCACCGAGCCATTTCTTTAGGTTTGGAAATAGGAAATAGTCACTGGGGACTAACTCCGGAGAATATGGCGGATGAGGTACTAATTCGTAGCCCAATTCATGGAATTTTGCCCTTGAGACTCCACACATGTGCACCCGTGCATTATCGTGATGAAAAATAACTTTTTTCTTGGCCATATGGGGTTGTTTTTTGACGTAGAATACGTCTTACCTTACGGTATGAGGAGTCATGTCAGGTTTTTATTGTTGTAATCTTTATTTCATTGAATTTGAGGAAACGGCTAGATGAATTTTTTTAAAATTTTTTTTGTAGGTAAATGAAGATGTTATCTTTCGTTTGATATACATTTCATATTGGTTGATATATTTCTAGTATTTTAATTTCTCAAATGAAAATTGTTTAAACACATACACTCAAACATATGTGTGGTGTTTGGTTGAGTGTTTTTGGTTGCTCAACATTGCTTAGGAACATGTATCTAGTAAAAAGTGAAACGAACAGCAAGCTAATGTTGCTTGGCAACATGTATCTAGTAAAAAGTGAAACAAACAGTAAGCTAACGTAATAAAGCTTTTTTGCGAAAGCTTCAATAAAGCTGTTGTAACATTAATTTTGAATTGTAAAGCGTAAAGCTTTCACACAACGCTCGAATGCTAATGCGAAGACTCGATAAGGTAAACCTTTTTTAATATTAGGGCGGCCCTCTCAACATTCGCAGAACTTATTTCAATAAAAATATTAATTAAAATACATAAATTAAATTAAGTTTAAAAAAATTTAACATAATATTTTTTTTTAAACGGACTTGAATCAAATGCCGTTGGTAAATATAAAAATTACAGCATACAGTTGTCCGAGGCCTTCGGCCACGGACTGTTCCTGCAGGCTGTGTCAGAGACACGGCCATTAAGTTTAACGTAGAATACGCCATTCGATAAGACAGAAAACATATATAACAATAAATGATAAATAATATAAGCAAATGAATTTATTGTTATATATGTTTTCTGTCTTATCGGATGGCGTATTCTACGTTAAACTTAATGGCCGTGTCTCTGACACAGCCTGCAGGGACAGTCCGTGGCCGAAGGCCTCGGACAACTGTCTGCTGTAATTTTTTTTAATCCTCGTTAAATCGGTCCCATATGTTGGCATAATATTCGCTGTTTATTGTTTTTCCCATTTGAAGCTAATCGATGTGGATTATCCCGCGTGCAACCGAAAAAACTATTGACATCACCTTCTAGGCCAACAAACTTACTTCTTCTGAGCCGGTTCATCCGGAGAAACCCATAGTTTAGATTGCTGCTTGGTTTCCGGAGTGTTGTAATGGATCCATGTATCATCCTCAGTTTACAAAACGTCGAAAAAACTCCTTCGAATAGCGGTTAAACAACTCCAAACTATTCTTTGAAGTTGTCACACGATTACGCGTATGGTCAATTGAGAGCAAACGCGGCACCCATCTTGCATAGAGCTTTCTTAAACCCAACTGATCATTTAAAATCGAAACCACACTGCCATGTGAAATGCTTCTGGCATCAACAATCTCACGCGCTTTTACTCATCGATCGGCCTCAATTGGCGTCAGCGTCATTTATACAGGTGCGACCACAACGAAAGTCAGTAAACCACATTGATACCATTGAACTCGATGGCGCAAAGTCTCAATAATATTTATCAAGCTTTTCCTTGGTTTGATTGACGGTTTTTTTCGCAAAAAATATGTTTAATGAGGACTTGAAATTCAAATATTTCCAGAGGTTGTATGTTTTGAACAGCTGTTAAACGCCAAGTAAATGACGGAACTTGCTCAAAATTTGACAGTAGTCAATTAACAGGTGGTGGTTAATGGAAGTCGCCGTCTTTAAGCGAGGTGAACGCCGTCGAAAGAAATTTAAGGTGCTTTAAAACTTTAGTTTATTGTTTTTATTTGGAACAAAGTTTCTTATCGCACGTTGCGGGATGGGGGCTAATTGAAAAAATATTAAACAACTTTTTTTTTAACACTATAATTCTACAACCCAGTATTATCAACAATATTGGTTACTTTTGCTTTGGTTTGTGTCTAGACTAACATACCAGGGCGGATCAGTAAGTCCATGACTTTCCGAACTTCCCTCGTAGTTATATGAAATGCAAAACTGCTCCCATCAAGTACTACTTGTTAGTAGACTTCTGTCAAATTTTGAGTCATTTACTTTGCGTTTAACAGTTGTTCAAAACATATAACCTCGTGCTTATTAAACATAATTTTTTGCGAAAAAAAAACCGTCATTCAAACCAAGGAAAAGCTTGACAAACACTAGGGGGACTCTGCACCATCGATGCAATGGACTGCACCGAAAATGCAATGGACTGCAAGTTAAGGTCAATACACCCGAAAATGTTGAAAAAATCCACGATATGCTATTGGCCGATCGAAGAGAAAAAGTGCGTGAGATTGTTGAAGCCGTAGGCATTTTATATCGCATTGTGGTTTTAAATGATTTTAAATGATCATTTGGGTTTAAGAAAGCTGTCTGCAAGACGGGTGCCGCGTTTACTCTCAATTGACCTTAAACGTAATCGTGTGACAACTTCAAATGATTGTTTGGAGTTGTTTAATTGGGCTACGAATTGGTACTTTATCCGCCATATTATCCGGATTTAGCTCCCAGTGAGTATTTCCTATTTCCAAACATAAAGAAATGGCTCGGTGGAAAGAGATTTAAAAAAATTGGAGAAACTTTGGACCACGTGTATTGAGCTAAAAGGAGATTATGTTGAAAAATAATTTTTTTTCCCAACAAATAACTGTGTTTCATTCAAAAAGTTACGGACTTATTGATCCGCCCTCGTATGTTGGGAAATTTCTTGTTTAATGGGAGGTTTTCTAGGTGGAGCCTGTAACCAATATTTAGTATATATTGTAGTTTTGAACCCAAAAAAAGTAAATTTAGAAAAGCCAAGGTGAAAGAAGTTTGAAACAGAACACTTTCATAAATAAGTGCCTTTTCTTAAAAAATGTAAATTTAAAAAAAAACAATAACTATTCATATTCTTAAACAACTTAAAAAAAAAATTACAGCAGACAGTTGTCCGAGGCCTTCGGCCACGGACTGTTCCTGCAGGCTGTGTCAGAGACACGGCCATTAAGTTTAACGTAGAATACGCCATCCGATAAGACAGAAGACATATATAACAATAAATTCATTTGCTTATATTATTTATCATTTATTGTTATATATGTTTTCTGTCTTATCGGATGGCGTATTCTACGTTAAACTTAATGGCCGTGTCGCTGACACAGCCTGCAGGGACAGTCCGTGGCCGAAGGCCTCGGACAACTGTCTGCTGTAATTTTTATATTTATTATGTTAAATTTTTTTAAACTTAATTTAATTTATGTATTTTAATTAATATTTTTATTGAAATAAGTTCTGCGAATGTTGAGAGGGCCGCCCTAATATTAAAAAAGGTTTACCTTATCGAGTCTTCGCATTAGCATTCGAGCGTTGTGTGAAAGCTTTACGCTTTACAATTCAAAATTAATGTTACAACAGCTTTATTGAAGCTTTCGCAAAAAAGCTATATTACGTTAGCTTACTGTTTGTTTCACTTTTTACTAGATACATGTTGCCAAGCAACATTAGCTTGCTGTTCGTTTCACTTTTTACTAGATACATGTTCCTAAGCAATGTTGAGCAACCAAAAACACTCAACCAAACACCACACATATGTTTGAGTGTATGTGTTTAAACAATTTTCATTTGAGAAATTAAAATACTAGAAATATATCAACCAATATGAAATGTATATCAAACGAAAGATAACATCTTCATTTACCTACAAAAAAAATTTAAAAAAAATTCATCTAGCCGTTTCCTCAAATTCAATGAAATAAAGATTACAACAATAAAAACCTGACATGACTCCTCATACCGTAAGGTAAGACGTATTCTACGTCAAAATACCTTACCTTAAAGAAGTACCATTGCTTAAAAAGAGTACATTTTCTTGCAAAAAGTACCTTTCTTACAAAAGTATTATATTTAAAATAAGAACCTTTTCTTAAGAATCTACATTTTCTTTAAAGAGTACATTTTTTGTAAAACAAAATAACTTTTCTTGAGATATGTAAGTACCTACTCTTAAAAATGTACATATTCTTGAAAACGGGACCAATTGTAAAAAAACTCCATTTCTTAAAAAACCTTTTCTTCAAAAACAAAAAAAATATCTTCTCTTTAAAAAATACCTTATCTTTAAGAAGTACTTTTTCATAAAAAAAGTTAAGTTTCTTACAAAATGTATCTTTTCTTAAAAAATTTCGTTTTTAAAATAAGTACCTTTCCTTGAAAAAGTGAATTTTCTTAATTTTTAGATTTTAAGATGGTAGTCTGTAAGGATAAAATTGTATCCATAGACGAAATAAATAAATAAATAAATAAAATTACCTTTTCTTAAAAAACTATATTTTCTTTAAACAGTACCTTTTTTGTGAAACAAAATAACTTTTCTTGAGATAAGTAACCACTCTTAAAAATTTAACTATTCTTGAAAAAAGGACCAAATACCTGATCTTAAAAAACAGACATTTTCTTACAAAAAATCCTTTTCTTAAAAGTACATTTTCTTAAAAATTAAATAAAACCTTTTCTTTTCTTTTCTTGAGATAAGTAGCCTTTCTGAAAATAAATTAATTTTCTTTAAAAAATACCTTTGTCCTAAAAAGAGTAACACTACTTTAAAAAGTACCTGTTCTTAAAAAAGTATTTCTTTGTAAAAAAAATGCATACTCTTATGGTTTTTTTACAGAAAGAACTTCTTCTTAAAAATAGTAGTTTTTCTTAAAAAAACATAAGCTCTTAATAAAAGAAATACCTTTCTTTAAAAAGCATTTATAGTAAATATTCTTACAAAAAGAACCTAAAAATAAAATTAGTTTTTTTTTAAAAAAAATACAATCTATAAAAAAAAATTTCTTAAAAAAAAGTATCTTTTCTTAAAGATCCATTTAAATTAACGTATTTTTCAACACGCGCCTTAGGCGTGTTGGAACCAACTGGTACATAATATATAGCGAAATTAACTTCGCTCCAACCCCTGACACCTCATAAATATAATTTTATACATTTTTGTTTATATTTCAATTGACTGTAAAGTTTTAAATCAAATTCTTCAAACTTTAATAGGTTTGTTTTTTATTTTAAGTGGGCAAAACATATATAATTTTGAAGACAGTGTAGCAACCTCGCCGATGGTCTAACTTTTCCAAAAACAGTAGAAAAGTCAATACGAAATGTGAGAATTGCTTGCGTTTTGTTCTATATCCTCCATTGTGCACTGCTTCAATTTGCTCGCGCCCAGATTATTTGAAATCGCGGAAAAATGCACATCCACACATGCCATTATATAGTTCATTACTTTGAGAAGAAGATACAAAACAAAAATAACTATTCCATCGCGACTACATAGTTTTGGGCGTTTCTTGTTGTTTGGATACAAATATAACGTATTTGCAACAAATATACTATACTTGTGCCCAAAAAAATTGTGTTTGCCGTTCAATATTACATGTTGGATACACAATAATTAATAGGTTATAATATTTGATTGTGGGACCCAAATGTAGCTTTGTTTGTTTGCTGAAAACATTGCTGAAATCAAAAATACTGCTTGGAAACATATACATGGTTCCTGCAATATGTTCGTGGGGCCGTTTTTTTCAGGGTATAGTTAGAAATATATATTATTAAATTATTACATTTTTTGAATTTGAATTTTGTTGACCGATTTTGTTAGTTTTTGGTTAATGTATGAGAAATTCATACTACAAGCTTACAAGTCATGAACATTTTTCGAATTGAAAAATGGTTGGTTTTTGTTGGAAATAATACACAATTTAGTTCAACACACACTCACTGACATGATTAGTTTCGAACTCCGTGACAAGTTCATTATCAGATGCGTAACTACTGCGCCTTGGCGAAATGGTGTAAACATTTTTATAATTGCAAATTCGAAACATATTATGTTTCAGACGAATTAAAATATAAACACATGTTTGCTTCGAATTATATATTAATTTATTAAGTTACACCAACTTTAGTTTATGAATTAGGAAAATTATCAGTTTTATTAAACAACCCCATTTATTCTCTCGGAACTCACACAATAGAATTTGTAACGTAGAACACGACGAAGACACAATCATACTGTTATCCATAGAGTAAACATACCTAGAGGGATAACTCTCTCAGAAAATTTATAACATTTGATGTAGTTGCATATGAACGTTCGATCTTGAAACGGCTTGCTTTAATAATACCAGATAGAGGCATTAGTTCGAAACAGCCAACAAGAAAACACTAGCGGCATTTCGTGTTTCTGTATTAAAATTGTTGTGTTAAATACAATATAAATGTACACGCTGAAAAATAATGGCCGCAGCAACATATTGCAGGAAAGATGTTCATGTTTGCAAGCATTGTCTTCATGAATTGCGGATCCGCTGTCTAGTTGTCTATTTGTTAAATGGCTCGTTTTTGTTTTTAGCGGTTTTCAACAAAAAGCCATATTTGGGTCTCAAGAACATAAATTATGGCCTATTAATCATTGTGTCTCAAACATGTTATATTGCATAACAAACACAATATGTTTGAGCACAAGTATAGTATATTTGCCACAAGCTACAAACACTTATTATATGCATCCAAACAACAACAAAAGCCAGATTCTTCAGCGTGTATACAAACAGTAAAGGATAACAAAAAAAAACACAAAAATACGTTTAAATTTTACAGTTCTCCATAAAAGAACAAGAACAAATAATATTTGGATACTTCAAATTGCTCAACAACAACATAAATGACAAATTTAAGTCAAGAGTTGTTGTAACTTCACCTGGTGGAAGTTAATATGCGTCGAACATGGCTCTATGGCATCTTCCTTTCGACGAAGAATGTGAAATGAAACATCACATGCGACACATGGTCCCGTTAGTCTAATTTACTCTATGGTATTGCTTGTCTTTTGGATAACAACAAGAATCAAATGTGTAAAGGGTGTCTCAGTACGAATGCACTTTGTCATTTTAAAATAAAAACAAGTACTGTTTGAGATAGTTGTGATTTTTTATTGAATGGTAAAGAAGACATATTCCGATTAAGTACGGAATATAATATCCGTCTAATGGCCCCCACGGTTCTGATGGCAGACCATTACTCTTTTAATGAAATTTTCCATGACTCTTTCATAGAGATGTGGCTGTATTTCACCGATGACGCGTTGGATCTCGGATTTGAGCTCAGGAATTGTTTCTGGCTTATTCGCATAAATCCGATATTCCACAAAATTCCAAAGAAAGAAATCGCACGGCGTTAAACCGCATGATCTTGGTGGACAGGTGACATCAGATTTTCTCGAAATAGTTACTGCAATAAATCGATTGTTTCATGCGCGGTGCGGCAGATGGCGCCAGCTGGCTGAAACCACATGTAGTCCAGATCCATGCCGTCCAGTTGAGGCCACAAGAACTCCGTTATCATGTTCCTGTAACGAATGCCGTTCACAGTTACTGCAATTTCGGCCTCATCTTCAAAAAAGTAAGGCCCAATCACGCCGCCTGACCAAAATCCGCACCAGACCGTAGGTCGTTGTGGGTGCATTCGTTTCTCATGGATTGCATTCCATTCAGATGGAAATGCACTTCATCGGAGAAGATGGTTTGTTTTGAAAAATTGTCATTGACTTCACTTTGCTTCAGTACCCATTCCTATTGAACGAATTGCCGGCGCTTTCCATGGTATGCAGGTTTAAGCTCCTGAGGAAGCTGAATTTTGTATGCATGAGGGTCAAATGAAGGTCCTTTGTCAAAATTTGCTGCGTAGTGCTTCGTGAAATTTGAAGTTGTTGAGAGCGATGTCGAATTGATGTTTTCGGTTTTTCTGCGACACTCTCGTTTACAGCAGCAATGTTTTCAAGAGGCCGTCCAGTACGTTGACGCACAGGAGTCTTACTATCCATAACCGTTCGTGGAGTTTCTTCACATTTTTTGACCACTTTTCGAAGGTTGACTCATTAGGTGCACTTTCTCGACTGATAATTCTTCGAAGTTTGCGAGCATCCTCAACATAGCTTTCCAAATTTTTGTAATAAGTTTTCACAATTGCAACGCGTTGTTCTTTCATAAAAGGTTTAATTTTTAACAATCGGAATAACATATGTGACAGCTGCCAAATTTCAGAGTTGCCACTTGCAGAAAACAAAATTATACTATGAAAATTACATGAGGTTCCTTTCGCTATATATTATGTTCAAACACGAAAAGATACTTTTTTGTAAAATGATAAACTATTTTTAAGAATTTTTTTTATAGAATGTATTTTTGTTTAAAAAGTATATTTTTAGGTCCTTTTTGCAAGAGTATGTACTATATTTCCGGAAAAGGTAATTTTTTAAGGAGAAGTACTTCTTTTTGTAGAAGCTAATGTTTTTTTTTAAGAAAAGGTACTATTTAATAAAATTTACTTTCTGTAGGAAAAAGCCATAAGAGTAGGAATTTTTTAACAAGGAAGTACTTTTTTTAAGAACAGGTCCTTTTTAAAGAAGTGGTACTCTTTTTAGGAAAAGGTTATTTTTTAAGAAAATTTACTTACTGTCGGAAGGGCCACTTATCTCAAGAAAATAATATAAAAGTTATTATTTTATATTTAAGAAAAGGTACTTTTAAGAGAAGGAATTTTTGTAAGAAAAGGTAATTTTCTAAAAGAAGGCAATTTTTTATAAGAAAATTTACTTTTTTAGGAAAAGGTAGTTATTTAAAAAACAGTTACTTTTTGTAAGAAAATGTACTTTTTTTAACCAAACGTGCTTCTTTAAGATAAGGCATTTTTTAAGAAAAGGTACTTTGGCTAAGAATATGAATAGGTTTTTTTTTGAGAAAATTTTCTTTTTTTAAACGTCTTTCACTTTGGTTTTTCTAAATTTACTTTTTATTGGCTTTAAAACTGCAATAAATACTAAATATTGGTTACAGGCTTCCCAATAAAGAAGAAATTTCCCAACATATGTTAGTCTAGACACAAACCAAAGCAAAAGTACCCAATATAGTTGATAAGACTGGGTTGTAGATTAATAGTGTTTTTTTTTTTTATCAAACCAACACTTAGGGGATGCCCCCTATAAATGCAATGCATTGTGTTGGCGAAGGAAAATTCAGGTAGTGGAGGGTGGAAAGAGGGAGTTGTCCCGCAACGTGTGATAAGGAACTTCGTTCCAATTAAAACAGTGCAGTCTTACTGAGACACCCTTTGAAAGCTACATCTTTCTGCATTATAGTGGATGACCCTGTTTTTGCTTCTTCTGTTAATAGCACCTCCATTTCCAAAAGTCAGTCTTAAAGTGTTACATCTAATTAATAGTTCTTACTGTCGATGCAGGTGTTTCATTCAGTACTACGACGTCCTAAGACTCATCTTAATTTATGCAATAAATTCGTAGCACATTTTCTAAAGCCGACAAGAAAATATATTGAGAAAGCGGACTTTTTTAATTTTCTTCCAGCGTTTTTATTACCATTCGCAATGACAAATTTATGTGGCCAATTTAATGCCACACGACTTTTTCAACATCCCCATAACCACAAGCGCTATCTTAGCACTTGTAAAGCCCCAAAACCACTCACCCTCTCACCTCAGCTTATATGACATCTTCATGAAAAGGGCAAACAGAGAGTATGGCGAAAGAAGGTGACGACAAAGGGGCAGAGAGGGGTATATACTTGTAGGTATTCTCGTTGTGCTAAAGCCCATTTCAATCTGGTAGAAGTGTTTCTGTGGCCGTGTTCATGCGTTTGTGAGTGCTGCTTGCTGAGAGACACTAATGTAAGGACACTGAATATCAAGGATTACAAATAGAACACGTAACATTTGAACATGTCGCCATCGTCGTTGCCGTTGTCGTGACCGTTGTCGTCCTCGTTCGTCATCCCTCCAAAGTGGTTGGTGTCTGCACATTAAACACGAGTGCAATCTCCTCTTTCCCCCCTCCGCAAATACATTTGTTTTCTGTGCATGATGCACTTTAACACTTTTCTATATGATTTTATAAGACACCAATAAACTCTACACATATTGTGACAATTCTTGTAATACATATTAAGTAATGTATGATTACACTTTCAAAGGATTATCAAACCAAAGCAAGGGGAGGTGGGAAGTTGTACAATTTGTTGTACTGCTGATAAAAAGAAATATAAAATCAATATCCTTTTTATTTGTGTTTGTGTGCACTTTTAACATTTCCTTGTGGTTGTCCTTACAAGACAACTTTAAAAATATCTAATAACAACCTTCCGACACGATATATCAGAGTTTATGTTACGAGTATTTGAAACTATTTACACAATTTCCCAGCAAAGGAATAATAAATACTCGTACGCGTATCCTATTGATGGGGTTAGCAATTGTACATATTTTTCAATAACTAAATCACTAGGAAACCTCATTTGAGATTAAATTTTAACATTTTTACTGATGATAATCCCTTTACTGTACTTTTCTCGAATTCTGTGGAATTGGTCTTACCAATCTTCCACAGGAGTCTCGGTCTCGGTCGTCCTATTATTGGGCTTCCTTCGAATACATTTAGCACTGGTTCATGTTCATCTATTTTACTAACATTTACAAATAAATGACATAGATAAATAAAAAACCATAGATGGTGAAAGATAAGTGGTGGATTTGATAGTTGAGGGAAATTTTATAGATGGCGCTAGAGTGGTGGACATGGCAAATTTCTCAGGAAACAAAAACTATTGAAAAAATTATATAACTTTTTTTTTATCAAGCCAACACTCAGGGGATGCCCCCTATAAATACACTGCTTTGTGTTGGCGAGGGAAAATTGAGGAAGTGGAGGGCGGAAAGAGGGAGTAGTGTCTATTGGCATTTGCCCGGAAGTTTATTTCACATACGGACTGTACGGCTGAAGAACGAATTTTCTCTATAATGTGTAGTGCGGTCATCCGGCCACTCGATAAACAAGGGATGAGAGTTCCTGGAAAGCCGCATACTTCGACTAAATATCCGCACGTCTGGCGTAAGTTGACGGATGTCCGAGGAACACATACCGTGGAAATATCGATAGAACAGCGACACGCAACCCACATTTCGTCAATTCTCAACGGAGGCAATGAAGTTGGATACCCTACTGTCCCCTACCAGCACCATCGCTCTCCTCTGGACATGGTCGAGAAGCTCTAAAGATGTCCCAGAAGCACCTGCCCATGTATGGGCGTTTTATTCCATCTTTGGCCTGATGTAGGTGGTGTAGATTGTTGTGGCCGTCGGTGGTGCAATGGGTAGTGTGCGCGCCTCTTGTACACGAGATCCTGGGTTCGATCTCTGCTCTGACCACCTTAAAATTACTTTCGGCGGCGGTCACCTCGCATAGTGACGGCGACACTATCGAGTATTTAGCCATTAAAAAGATTCTCAAAAATGCCGTGCGGAATCGGCGTAAAAACTGTAGGTCCCAATCAGTGAGTGAAAACTTGAAGCGCACAGCTCAATGATTGTGAGAAGCTCTCCCCTGGCCCTTCAGTGGATTTAATGGGAAACCATTTATTTTTTAGGTGGTGTAGATATTGAGTAGATCAAGTGGAGTGAAGTATTTATTGCACCGCTTTGAAATGCCTAGATACTTGAATGCATCTTTCGACACCTCAAATAAATATTGTGCCCAACGAACATCACATTGTATTTTCATGCCCAGAACATCAAGAGCGTCTGATTCATCAATATTCACACCGTCCATAGATAATGACGACACATCTGAGTCAGCAGTCCGCTTAGGGACAACAAATAACACTGGGTCTTACCCGCATTAAAATCTACTCTATTCATTCGACCCCATTCAACAATGGACACCAGATCCCGGCCGAGTGTTTCATTCAACGTCCGGCGTTTGACTTCAATCTCTTGAAGACTTGGCCTACGGTCGAATAAATAAGAATGTCATCCGCAAAAGAGTATATTGGATTCATAGTCTGACCCAGGAGATCGTCAATGAAAATATGAAAAAGAGAAGGAGAAAGAACAGAGCCCTGTGGTACACCTGCAATCAATTTATGCTCGTCGGATGAAACCGCATCTACAACAACTCGTATAGTGCGATCTCTGAGAAAACTCGATATAAATCGGGTGAAGTTATCACTGACACCAAAAGCAGCGAGCTTTGACAAGAGTGCATCGTGCCATACTCTGTCAAAGGTCTTGGAAATATCAAGAGCCACTACCTTACTCTCACCAAGCCTGTGGATGGATGGATCGACTCCACTGTTCCGAAAGGAACGCCATCAGGTCTCCAGTAGATCTCATTCTACGGAAGCTATACTGCCGATCATTAAGAAGGTCATTGGACTTAAGATATTTCACAAGATGGTGGTTAACCATGCTCTCCATAACCTTCGAGAGCGCAGAACAAATTGCAATTGGGCGGTAATTGCAGGGTTACTTGCATCACTTTTTTTAGGGATTGGCTGGACATTAACAACCATCCAACGCGCCGGGAAGACTCCCGCACGGTATGCAAAGTTGAAAAGGTTGTGCAGTGGATGTGCTAGCGTCGAAGAGCACCTACTCAAGACCAGTGCTGATATGCGATCCGGGACTGGGGATTTATTTACTACGAGATTCGTAAGAACCTTTTTAACTACTCGCTTTCGGACAAATATCTTCGACATGGAACAAGATACGTAATTGATCACGGGGTGAGTTTCATTGCTATCCGGCGAGGAAGAGTTCCTTGCAAACATTTCAGCCAAGAGGTTAGCTTTATCAACCGATTCAGTGAATGTTATGTCATCTTTAATAAGGGTTGGGATAGAGGAAGAACTATCCTTTATTCTTCTTGCAAATGACCAAAAGCTCTTACTTCCTCTAGGAAAAGAAAGGACTTTAGCACGAATACGCTGTTCGTGAAGAAACTTTTCGCGTCGAAGTACTTTGGCATACTTGGATCTTGCATGTTTGCCTAGCAGTTCAGTATTAACGTTTTTGTTAGAACGCCAGTCTCTGAACGCGTCCTCTTTGGATCTGACTGCATTCTTGCATGTCTGGTTACACCATTTGTTTTCGAAATAATTTTCGTTTGGATGAATGAATTCATAGCAATCAAAATCATCTTATCGATCATTGCAGCAGCAGCATCTATGTCATTGTCCAGAAAACAAAGCTTCCAGTTAAAATTCTGATAAAAGTTTTCTATTATTTATATTCTATTTTCAAATTTAAACAACAGAATCGAAATAAAATCGATGTTTGAGGCTTTTTCGTCGGATCCGAGGTGTATATCGATTAATTGTTATTGAATGACAAACCCTAACTGAAATTCGATGCAATTTGCAAAAATAGGGTAGTACTTATTTCCCCACCTTGTACAATATGATCACAAAAAGGTTTATGAATTCGCTAATTATAAAGCATTCTGGAAGATACAGGATGTGTCTGAGAAAAACTGCAAGGGAGATTAAATCTTCCGTACTGCTATATACAGGGTGGTTCTATAAATAGGCCATTGAGTGAACAATACACATCCTCGGATACCCGTAGTGTATAAATATATTCTCCAGTACATTACTCACCCTGTTATTTTCCCAATTTTGTTTTGTTTTCAAAATATTTCGATATATTTTTATTAAACTAGTATTTATCCCGATTCACCAAAGGCGAAGTTTTCCATTACGACAATGCTAGGCCTCACACATTTTTGCAGAATCGGCATTCAATATTCGAGCTTGGATGGGCAGTGATGCCACATCCACCTTATTATCCTGATCTGGCATCTTCGGATTTTCAGTTATTCCGGAGTCTGCACATCTTTTTGAACGGTAAGTCCTTCGATACTGAAGGTGACTTACAATCGGAATTGTTCGAATAAATTTGTGGGACGGACCAATCATTCTATGAATCTGGGATCAAAAAGTTATCTGAACGATGGCAGAAGGTCATTTAACAAAATCGCGCCTACATTATAGGTTAAAATTAATTATTTGAATAAAATAATTGAAAATTACATTGAACAAAAACACCGAAATTACTTTCTAGCCAACCTAATAATTATTGTGTCTCAAACATGTATTACTGAACAGCAAACACAATGTGTTTGGACACAAGTATAATGTATTTGTAAGCTACTCCAGAACAAAAAAAAAAATACTGATTTTTTAGCATTAGCTGCAGTTTTATAGGTTCAGTTCTCGCCGTTTTGTGAATCCCGTTTACAACTCGCATTACCACTTAATAACGAGTCACCATTACTGCAAAAGCGTTGTAGAGAATTAACCTTGTTTTTTTTTTATTTTTTTTTTATTTTTTTTTATTTTGCAGCGGTTTTAATTTCAGGAAAGTGTATATACATACCCTTTGACTATTCAGCTTTACGACCATTTGGTTTAACAGTGAAGAGTTTAGTATGTTTTTTTTTTATGGCGGGTGTATTTTGGTACTGCCAATATTTCACCCCCTGCTCCTAGTACTAAACTAATTGCAAGTCATAGAAACTAGACGATTTCAGTTTCAAAGTCAAAGATTTTTAACTCTACCCTTTGTTAAGGACGATTTCCTTGCTTGTAGTGACTTTTAATCATTTGTAATCATAGAAATATTATCTTAGTTGAACGTGAGTAATACGATTATATTGCAATCAAAGACAACTTTTCTCGTTCACAACAAATGGGGTCTTTAAGGATATCGCAGCCAAGTTCCTTATTTTCCGTTTCCCTTGAAATACTTGAACACTCAAACACATACACACACAATCTTTGACGTCTTTCAGTCGAGCAGACATTGATTTGGCAGTCTTTGTCTTCTTACTCTTCTGCTTCCTCTGTAGTTCGATATTGTTTTTGCTGCTTCTGAAGAAACGCCCAACATTTTTAAAGTCAAAACTATGTAGTCGCGATGGAATAGTTATTTTTTTTGTATCTTCTTCTCAAAGTATTGAACTAGATAATGGCATGTGTGTATGTGCATTTTTCCGCGATTTCAAATCATCTGGGAGCGAGCAAATTGCAGCAGTGCACAATGGAGGATATGGAACAAAATGCAAGCAATTCTAACATTTCTTATTGACTTTTGTGATTTAATGTTGTTGGAAAAGTTAGACTATCAAAGAGTTTGATATATTTTTTTCGAAATTTTATGTGTTATTGAATATATGCCAATTGAAATAAAAAACAAATCTATTAAAATTTTTAGAATTTGAATTGACACGTTACAATCAATTGTAATTAAAAAAAAAACAATTATAAAAAATTCGAAAGTGATGGATTAAAATTCCATTAAAAGTTTAAAACACATTAATTGGAAATTCAAATTTAATTCAAAAAACATAATTTGAAGATCATTTAGAATTCAACAATTTTAATTTAAAAGACATCAGTTAAAAAGCATAAATTTAAAATAAATTGAAATTCAAAAAGCTCCAAATAATTTTGATAAGTTATCAAAAGAAATTGAAATATTAAGAGCCACTCTTTGGGATGTTGTATACCTCTGTTAGTTAGTTGGTTACATTTGGTTTAAACTAAGTGTGCTGCTTTGGAGATTTGGTTGATTTTGTTGTAATTCATGATTAAATGAAAAAAATCTCTTAAACTGTATGTAAATGTAATTAACAGGTCAATTTATGGCCAGTTTTTAATTGGGTAGTTAGCCATCTAATTACTTAATCCTCATTCCAAATTAATTAAAGCTTAATTGTATACCTCTGTTAGTTAGTTATTTGGTTACACTTGGTTTAAACTAAGTGTGCTCTTTTGGAGATTTTGTTGTAATTCATGATTAATTGAAAAAAAAGACAGTTAAAATGACAAATAAACTAGGTTTAACTAATAATTTATGACCAGTTATTAATTGCGTAGTTAACTATAGGATTACTTAATCTTCATTCCAAATTAATTAAAGCATAACTTTGGTTTTGTTTTTCTGTGGCGAGTTAAAGTAAACCGTCATATTGTTAACGATCATGTCAACCCTTGCATTCTTATTGGACAAAACCTCTTTTTTTGGGTCAAAAATCAAAACAAGGAGGAGGAACAGCCAAAAAGGAATTATGTTAAATGTGAAATGAAATCACTGGAATGTATAAAAAACAACATATGCGCAAGATTTTAATGATATAGGCTCAAAATATGTATACAAATTCTCAAACAATCTTACGTCTCAAAACAGACGCATGTATTTTGGACAATCTTACATGTCTCATTTTGTCAATCAGTAATGTGATTGTCAACATCTTAGGTCCTGACTACAAGTTAACCAAGCTACATTGGGTAGTTAAATCATTGTTAACCATTGACTGATAAACTAAGTTCGATGTTTCACTAGAATTTAACTAAGAAACTATGATGACCGCTGACTGAAAACAGTTGAATATTTTAAATTTCTGTTGATGTCTTTTGAATTTAAATTTATATCCTTTAAATTTCAATATATGTATTTTATATCTCGAACCAACCGTCCGGATATTCACGCCAGCACTTCCGAAATCGGTGACCCAGAAAACAATGTTGTCCTTAGCATACGATTTCAAAATTAAGGCAGTAGCCTAGTGTACTTAGTAATCTCCTGATCCCACTACGAAAAGAAGCTAAATGCTCACTTGATAATTGATTGAAGGTTAGATTTATAGATTCGAATCATTACCTGCATCGGAATTCTGTAACTTTTTAACGATACAAATCGGTAGTTAAATTGACAGCATACGGAAATTTTGCATGTGCAATGGCTAGTGTGCGTGGCTCTTGTGCATGAGAACGTGGGTTCGATCCTTGCTATGACCATCGTACATTTCCTTCGACGACGGCCACCTCGCTTAATGATGGCGAATACTTAAAAATAAAAATAAATGATTTCCCATTACATCCCATGAAGGGACCGGGGAGAACTTCTCACAATCACTGAGCTGTGCACTTTCCAGTTTTTACTCACTGATTGGGACCTACAATTTTACACCGATTCCGAACGGTATTTTGAGAAGCTTTTTCATGGCTATATACTCGATAGTGTGGCGAATACTTAGCCATGAAAAAGTTTCTCAAAATACCATTCGCAACCGGTGTAATACTGTAGGTCCCAATTAGTGAATGAAAGATTTGAAAGCGCACAGCGCAGTGGTTGTGAGGTGCTTTCCCCAATCCATACGAAAAGCAATCGGCACCTACACTTACAGAACTAATTCTATGAAAAGAGATTGTAGCAACCGTACATTTTGTTGTTGCCACCAAATTGGAACGTTGCCACCAACGAGTAGATTCTCCACAACTAAAATTCGATTGAAGCAACCTCTAATAGGTTGTGGCAACATCTAATATGTTGTGGCAACCTCTAATATGTTGTGACAACCTCTAATGTGGTTGCGACAACCTCTAATGCTGTTGTCATAATCTCTAATGCTGTTGTAACAACTTCTAATAGGTTGTGACAACTTAAAATAGGTTGTGACAACTTAAAATAGGTTGTGACAATCTCTAATAGGTTGTGACAACTCCAAATCGCTTCTGACAACTTCTAATAGGTTGTGGGAACCTCTAATGCTGTTAGGACAACTTGTCAAAGGTTGTAACAACCTCAAATAGGTTGTGACAACTTCAAATAGGTTGTGACAATCTCTAATAGGTTGTGACAACTTCAAATAGGTTATGGCAACCTCTACTAGGTTACTGCAAACCTCTAATAAGTTCTGACAACCTCTAATGCTGTTCTGATAACCTTAAATGCTGTTGTGACAACTTGTAATAGATTGTGACAACCTCAAATAGGTTGTGATAAGCTCTAATAGGTTGTGGCCACCTCGAATAGGTTGTGGCAACCTCTGATAGATTGTGAAAACTTCTAATATGTTTGTGGTATAATCTTATGCTGTTGTGGCAACCTCTAATACTGTTGTGACAACTTCAAATGCTGTTGTGAGAACTTCTAATAGGTTGTGACAACTACGAATAGGTTGGCATAAGCTCTAATAGATCCTGACAACCTTCAGTACTGTTGTCATAACCTTTAATGTTGTTGTGACAACATCTAATAGGTTGTGGCAACCTCTAATGCTGTTGTGACCAATTCTAATAGGATGTGACAACCTCAAATAGGTTGTGCCGACCTCAAATAGTTGCGACAACCTCTAGTAGGTTGTGGCAACCTCTAATAGATTGGGAAAACCTCTAACAGGTTGTGATAACGTGTAATGTGGTTGTGACACTCTGTAATGCTGTTGTGACAACCTCTAATGCTATTGTGACAACTTGTAGTAGATTGTGACAACTGCTAATAGGTTGTGACAACTTCTAATAGGTTGTGACGACTTCAAATAGGTTGTGGCAACCTATGATAGGTTGTGGCAACCTTTAAGAGGTAGTGGCAAGCTCTAATAGATTGTGACAACTTCTAATATGTTTGTGGCAACATTTAATGTTGTTGTGAGAACTTCTAATAGATTGTGACAACTTCGAATAGGTTGTCACATCCTCTAATAGGTTCTGACAACCTCTAATGCTGTTGTGACAACATCTAATGCTATTGTGACAACTTCTAGTAGGTTGTGACAACCTCTAATGCTGTTGTGACAACTTCTAATAGGTTGTGACACCCTCAAATAGGTTTGAGGTAGGCTGTGGCAATCTCTAATAGGTTGTTGCATCCTCTAATAGGTTGTGACAACTTCTAATGTGGTTGTAGCAACCTGTAATGCTGTTGTGACAACATCTAATGCTGTTATGACAACTTCTAATAGGTTGTGACAACCTCTAATGCTGTTGTGGCAACTTCTAATAGGTTGTGACATCCTAAAATAGGTTTGATAACCTCTAGTAGGCTGTGGCAATCTCTAATAGGTTGTTGCATCCTCTAATAGGTTGTGACAACTTCTAATGTGGTTGTAGCAACCTGTAATGCTGTTGTGACAACTTCAAATAGGTTATGGCAACCACTAATAGGTTGTGACCACCTCTAATAGGTTCTGGCAAACTCTAATATGTTGTGACAACCTCTAATGTGGTTGTGGCAACCTGTAGGCCATTAACAGCAAAATCGACATGCTGTTCGTGTATGATGATGCATTTGGGCGAACATTACAGAAAGTTACTGCAGTATTCTAGAATGAAGTAGGAAGCAGATTTAACGAATTTGACAGTGAACAAGAACAAAACAAAATTAAAGCATTTCATGAACAGAGGTTTCTCTCGATTGGAAAATTTCGTGATCAATTTATCTTGGATCTACTGTAAACAAGAACGACCTTTTTAGCCTAGAAATCGAGCTTGCGAATAGCGGTGACAACGGATTCTGCAAGCATTTGGATCAACAGGGAGAGTCTTAAATGCCATCCGAACAGAAAGAATCTGTTGTCGTGTGACCCACGAATTGTATGACTTATATACCAAAATCGTCATTAAGTGAGTCAAAATATGTCGTGCCAGTAAAATGTATTAAGATGAAGGAACAGTAAATGAGGTAATGAACGAAAATTTTGACTTTCGAACACATTTTTTGGCAAGGGGCCAATTCTGGGACACCGCAGGAGATGCTGCTATGGTGATTTTGTTCGGGAAGGTATGCATTCTGTAGAGGTCGAGGACTAAATGACTCAGAAGCTGAGTATTCCTGCGAAAGATTGGCCTAATTATTATTAAAGAAAATGAAAAAGAACCATTAAAAAAAACCTAAAACTCTTACCTTTAAACGATATTCCCTGTTTTTAATTTGGTGCTCCTGTTTCCTATATACAGGGTGTCCCCTAAACTTTTGTCTAAACTTAAACACGTGATAGCTGAGAACAAAAACTACAATGTTTGTTCTTACGCCAATTGCCTAGGTGGCTTCGTTTTCGAGATATTCGTGTTTAAAATAATTGCATTTTTGAATGCATTTTCAATAAATGCATAATCTACTTTTTAAATGAAAAAGAAATATCATTGAAAATTGCTTCAAAATTGATTTTAAATCAAATGCGACAGGAAATGACTATTAATACAACTACAACTGAAATAAGAGACCGCTTATCTAAGTGCATAACGCAACAAGGCTCTCATTTTGAAAATTTTCGTTAATTGAAAACATTTTAAAAAAAAATTCGTTTTCATTTCAAACGAAAAAATAAATTATTTAAAATCAATTTTGAAGCAATTTTCAATGATATTTCTTTTTCGTTTAAAAAGTAGATTATGCATTTATTGAAAATGCATTCAAAAATGCAATTATTTTAAACACGAATATCTCGAAAACGAAGCCACCTAGGCAATTGGCGTAAGAACAAACATTGTAGCTTTTGTTCTCAGTTATCACGTGTTTAAGTTTAGACAAAAGTTTAGGCGACACCCTGTATATTTATATTTCTTAATATTTGATATTCCTATATTTATCTATATTTCTTAATATTTGCATGCATAGAAATACATGTTACTTCAAAAAGGAAACAAGAGTATTGTATGCAAAACTGAGAATGTCGTTTTGCTGCAGGCTGATAAATCTCTCTTTTGTTGTTGTTTACATGCAAATATAACATGTTTGTAGCTATACGCAAATGTAGTATACTTGTGTCCAAACACATTGTATTTGCAAAAACACATATTTCCAAAAACACATGTATTTCAAAACACGTATATTATTTTGATTAATAGTTTTTATTACTTATAGTATATGTGTTTGTGACCCAAATATTGCATTGTTTGTTGAAAACTTTTCAAACCAAAAACGCGACAGACAACAAACAAACAAACTAGCAGCACATCTTATATTGATGAAACCAATGCTAGCAAACATATTCATGGTTCCTGCAATATGCTGCTGGGGCTGTTTTTTCAACGCGTACATAAAGTCACTAGATTCAGGTGTTTACAGTTTTGTTGGTTGCAGACAACCAATGAGGTTTTGTTGCTCTATGATAAATGACTATACAAACAGGGAGTATTTTGATAAAGGGATTATTATTGTTTACATTAAATTAATAAAATATATTTTTTCAGATTTTTTTCCCAAATTTTCAAGAAAATTCACAGATACTAATTTGAAAGGAAATATTTTGCATCTTCTTGACCTGATATATATTTTTTTTTAAAAAACATAGATTCTCTTTTTCTATTTGATACCTACATCAGCATTGTAGAAGTACCAGAAGTGCGGAAATAAAATCTTCAAACTTGCGTATCCTTTGGAATGTAAGTCCTTTAAGAGGGATCAAATGCTGCGTATGGATAATAAAGTATGCAGTTTTATTGTATGTGTCTCCTACTATCATTGTCTATACTTTCGTTAGTGGGTCAGAAATGTAAAATTTCAGATAGCTCATATTTGTGATACAGTGTATAAGTAATATGAGGATTTCATGAAATTTATTGAATTTCAACTGAAATTTTAAAATATCAATTTGCATGTTTTGAATTCTTAATTAAAACTGATATATATTTGAAATAATATGTTTTAGTTTACCACATTTCAATCAAAAAAGTACATAAGAATAATAAGAAAGTTCTAAAATACCCCACTGTGCAGTGTGAGCCATCGAGTCGGTCGTTTCATTCTTGTTTTGATGATGATGGTAAATAATGGTCTTATTTTTTTTTATTGACGTCAGTATTTATAAAAGGTACTTTTCTCTCTACTCTTTTTGTGTCGTCCGTCGAACCTTTTAGTTAAGGCTGGTAAGGATAAGTCATTATTAAGGATTATCTTTTTGGCTTTGGTGTTTTTTGGTGTGAAAATTAAATACGTTTAAGCGACTATTTAAAATAGTAAATTTGAGTTTTATTTGCTCTGGTGAAACACAATAATATATTGTTAACGGAAAGGAAATCAAAGATAAATATTTATAAACAGCAATTTACCTTAAGATATCGTTTAGACTATGGACAATAGTTTAATATACCGAGCCTGTGGCTTCTTGGTATAGGTAATGTGCTCGGTCATCGCCGAATTGACTACTAGGCTATTCTCAGCATTTTACTTCGAGAGTCTCTTGGAGAGCAGCAGTGCTGCTACTCTTCAACCTGTTCTTTTTAGCCTAAGAAACATTTCAAATAGACGAGACACCAGAGGGCATATGCTGTTTCCTCTATTTATAATCCTAGTTAAGGTTGTGCGACCCATGCCCTATGTTTGTCTTGGCACATTTAACCCTTGACGGATTTTCGAATTACAATATTTTAGCTTTCTTCTATTTGTCGTTAATAAAAAGAGTTTCTTTTGAGTTATGACAATGAAAGCAGTACCTTTTGTTTATACAGTACGCAACTTAAAACTTCAGAGTTATTCGATATTGAACACTTTTACTATTGTGCTCGAGGATGTATACTTTTGGGCGTTTAAAATCAGATTGATTTGAAAATCGTCGCCACCCGGATATTTTTAGCAGTCACAAAACGTATCATAAATCTCTTTCTCACTCTCGTCATCTGGGGGTTCGCAAGATTTTTCTAGAAAGTTTCTTAACGAATTCGTCAACGCCTCGTTGTGAGATCGTAATTGGTGGATTTCAACACAACGTCACATTTTAATAGAGAGAGAGAGAGAGAGAGAGCGATATTCAAATGTTAGCCATAGATAAAGATAAACCATAGATGATTAACTTGCTTTATCACCATTTTCACCAGAGGGCACATGCTGTTTCCGTACGAAAATAAAGAAAGCATGGTTATATAGTTTTTTCAATAGTTTTTTTTCAGGGAAATTTACGCATATCCACCACTCCGGCGCCATCTAGAAAATTTCCCTTTACTTTAAAATTCACCACCTGTCTTTCACCATCTATGGGTTTTTATTTATCTATGTCTATGATCTATGCAAAGATGATAGAAATACTATAGATGATTCATTCGCTTATTCACCATCTTCACCAGAGTGCACATGCTGTTTCCGAACGACCATTTTTCACTCGGATGCGACGGAAAAGCACTCAAACATCATTTTTATTTCGATTCTGTTGTTTAAATTTGAAAATAGAATATAAATAATAGAAAAGCATATCGCTTTTGATATTTGTTCACAATACAAAAAGAAAGAATACATGATTGTATAGTTTTCTCAATAGTTTTTGTTTCCACGGGAATTTCCCCATTTCCAACATAGATGCGTCATCTAGAAAATTTGGCTTTACTTTCAAATCCACCACTTATCTTTCACCATCTATGGTTTTTTATTTATCTATGTGTTTGCTTAACAAATGTCACACTTTTAAATAACATTCAAATGTTAGTTCTGGCAAAATTTAAAGCATTTTTAGTAAAAATATCAATTTAGTAAATTCTATGGTCAACACAGAGCACCTGTAACAAAAATAATGAAAAACCTCTAGATGGTTAAATATAAGTGACGTATTTGATTGTCAAGGAAAATTTTCTTGAAGCGGAGAAATGGCTAAATTTCCCAGATAAGAAAAATGATTTTAAAATCCTTTTGGCAACTGATTTTACTGTTTGTTTTGTCAATAAATATTAAAACCAGTATTAATTTGTATTATCTATATTTTGTTTTCAACAACATACATCAAAATCGGAACAAACAATATTTTTGATAACTGTTTTGTCGTATCTGAGTAACAGATGGTCGTATAAAACGACTCTATTTCATTTTTAGCAATAGAATTCACTTTATTTAGTTTTCTAAGTCGTCATAAATCGATTTCACTTTTTCAATCGAATGCATTATTTTTGTTTTCTATTATTTTTGGTCGTACTAGTCATACACTATTTTCACTAGCGCCATCTCGCTTTTAGGAGATTTTTTCCAGAAAGCTCCTTAGCAAATTGAATGACCATTCGTGGTGAGTTCGTAGTTGGTGGCTTCAAAGATGACATAGATCATAGATAAATGAAAACTCACAGATGGTGAAAGATAGGTGATGGATTTGAAAGTAAAGGGACATTTTCCAGATGGCGCTAGAGTGGTGGATATGGGCAAATTTCCCTGAAAAATAACTTTTGAAAAACCATTAAAAAATTATATAAAATATATATCAAAAGCGATAAGCTTTTCTATTATTTATATTCTATTTTTAAATCTAAACAACAGAATTGAAATAAAAATTATATCTGAGTGCTTTTTCGTCGAATCTGAGTGAAAAGTGGTCATAGGTAAAAAAAAACCATAGATGATTCATTTACTTAATCACCATTTTCACCCGAGGGCACATTTTGTTTCCGTATGACCATTTTTCTCTCGGATGCGAAGAAAAAACACTCAAACATAATTTTTATTACGATTCTCTTGTTTGTATTTGAAAATAGAATATAAATAATAGAAAAGCATATCGCTCTTGATATTTGTTCCCAATACTAAAGGCAAAAAACATGGTTATATAGTTTTTTCAATATTTTTTGTTTCCAGGCAAATTTTCCCATATCCACCACTCCGGCGCCATTTTCCTTTACTTTGAAATTCACCACATATCTTTCACCGTCTATGGTTTTTTATCTATTTTGTCTTAATGTCGGTAAGTGATCACTTTAGGTTGAAAGCTGTCAGATAAGATCTCACCACGAGCAGTTGATAAACTCACTGGTGGGGCTATGCGATTTAACCACTAATGGTTAAGCCCATAGAATAACACATACCATAGAAGGTTTTATTCGCTCAATAAATTAAACGTCATAGGTACGATGGAAAGTAAACATTGGATGGTAGAAATATGGGTTCAATAATACCAGATAGTGGCAATAGTATACAGCGATCAACATAGGAACAACAACCGAATTTCGTGTTTTTGTGGCAAACTAGTTGTGTTAAATACAATACAAATGTATACCAACGATAAAAGTCAATAAAAAAGTGCAAAATATATTTAAATTTTTCAGTTCTACACCAAAACGACAGGAAAAAGTTAAGTGAACATATTTTGTAACTCCACCTGGTCTAAGATAATTTTAAATTTAATTGCTCTCATTTCCACAAACCTACGATGAGAGTGTGAAATGAAACGTCAGATGAGAGAATAAGTTTATCTAGGTATGTATAAGTCTATGGTTAAGCCAATAAACATAGATAAATGAAAGACAATAGATGGTTAAAGATAAGTGGTGGATTTGAAAGTAAATGGAATTTTTCTAGATGGCGCCGGAGTGGTGGATATGGGAAAATTTCCCTGGAAACAAAAACTATTGAAAAATCTATATAACCATGCTTTCTTGCATTTTGTATTGTCAACAAATAACAAAATCGATATGGTTTTTTATTATTTATAATCTATTTTCAAATTTAAAGAGCAAAATAGAAATAAAAATTATTTTTGAGTGCTTTTTAATCGCATCCAAGTGAAAAATGGTCGCACGGAAACAGCATGTACCCTCTGGTGAGAATGGTGATTCAGCAAATGAATCATCTATGGTTTTTATTTGTCTATGTCTATATATATAATTGATTTTCAAATTCAAGCATCGAAATCGGAATATTTTTTTTTATATTTTAAAAAATCAATATACAGAGTCAGTCCTTGCCATTTCGTGAAAATTGTTTGTGCTCAAATGCACCACCTATTGTTTGATATTATCTTTGGCCATATAGTCATAAATCTCTCTCTCGCGCCATCTAGTTTTTTGCTAGATTCTTACAGTAGGTTATTTTTTTTATCGAATCCATCAACCGTTCGTGGTGATATCGTAAACGATAAGGTTTAACTCACAGCCATAGATTTACATTCAAATGTTGGGTTAACATTTCGCAGATTTGGTGTTGAGACTTAAATGTTAGCTCCGCATATGTCACACTTTCAATTATTATAACATTCTGGCGAAGTTTATAGCCGACACAGACTACATAGAAGGCCGATTTTCTTCATTCCGATGAGACGTTATTCAAACCGGACGCAGCATCACTAAAATGTGAGAGTAAAGAAAATTCAACAAATTAATTTATACTCTCTATTAATTTATCCCTGCTGCCATAAATCTAGTTCCAGTGTTTGGTGTGACTAAGAACTTTCACTCAACTATTATTCTCTAAAGAAAATATTCTTTATCATTTAATCAACTAGCAGTACTGAATTTAGTTAGCTCGGCTTGCATTCACAATCAACGTATGAAAGATATTAAATTTAAAATCAAAATTACATCAAAATTAACATGATCGATGAATCTTAAATCGGAGAAAAGTTTGTCATCAAACAGAAGTTTTGTGGACGCCTGCAGTTAACACCTATTGTTCATAAGCCCTCGTTATTAAACGCATTCCTATATTTCATTACAATTGACATTCGATTCCACAACCATGCATGTGGTTTTGAATTCACCACACATCCACTGCAATTACTTTATCATCTCCACTCAAAGTATACCACTTTTCATCGGCAGCCAACCCATAATGTTAGATAATAAAACGGGTAATTAAATTTTCCACTCTATAATCATTCAAAAATCTCGTACAACACAATAAAGCTTAATTGTCTCTTTACGTCGTTTAAAACACGCATTGCAGTTGCAGTTTAGCCTTTTGGGTTTGTTTTTTTTAGATTCCTTTAGTGTTTTGTTATAGATTTTCAAAGGCCCATCATTGTGTATCTATGATGACATTATATTACAGGCCACGCCAGTGCAAAGAAGAAATAAAAAAATGGAAAGAAAAACAACTAACTGAATGCTCCACTTCAAATTTATTATCTTCCGACTGGAAAAGACTGAATTTATGCATAAATCATGCCAACAACATAGCAACACCCATCCGAACCTATAATGGCTACAGTCATCGACTCAGTTGTTCGTACATGTATAAATAAAGATACATACCAGTAGATGGGGCCAACTACGCTGTTGGCCGGCCACAAGACCAAAAAGTGTGCAGGCAAATGCTAAACCACCAAGAAACCGCAATCAATATGCGACACTCCTTACTTAGTAGCCAGTGATAGTGCTAGTGCTAGTGCCAGTGCAATGAGTACGAGTACGAGTATGAGTAGTGTAGAGTAAACATTGTACGAGTTCTAAGTCCGGACCAGCAACAAAGTATAGAATTTCTGAAGAGATTCTTCCTCATTTTTTTTGTAGATTTTATTTTGTATATAAACAAACAACAGTATATGTTTATATGTGTTTGTCAACGTTTAAGGAAACCATAAAAAAGTAAATAATGTTTACATATGTATATGGGAGTAGAAGGACAATACACAGCCACACACTCGCACACACCCTCTGACACTCACTCACATACACATGACCACCTCAAGGTGTCAAATAGCACTGAGGCAAAATGAAAAATCTCCCAAAAGAAACCTCTTGAACTTACAAACAGAAACTATCTACTGTGTATGTGTGTCTGTAAATAATGGGTGAAAATTTATGAAACGTATTTCATGTTGAATCTATAAAAAAAAATGGTACGGTTTCTTCACGGTTCACATGCAGATCCGGATTAGAAGGTAGTGACATGCCTGGCGTGTGATAGGACAAACATGAGAAAACAAGGATTAGGGCAATTACAGTTTATGTCGGGTTTTTGATGATATTTTATCGGGGTTTTAGTTTAACGTGCAGCAAAGAATAATTTGTTTTGGGCATTTTTAAAATTTATAAGGTTACCAAAATTTGTAACGGAAAATATAAAATAGTTAGGAAATAATATTTATTCGATATAATAATATAGGTACACCATTAAATGCTTACAATATTTTATAGGCAAATTATCTTATAGCCAAAGCCATAAGGAATATGTTTTTTGTTTACATAAATTTAAAATATTGTTACGATACGAATATATAATTTATATTTTTGGCATAGCTAATATTTGAATCAACGGAACTGTGCAATACGTCAAAGTACCATAGCATGTCAAGAAATAGTTTGTGGTGTGTATTTCTGCTTGATTGTTCTAACAGTTTAGTACAGCTTTATGTCGTTAAGTGGTCACTTTAAGTTGAAGGCTGTGAGATAAGATCTCACCACGAGCGGTTGATAAACTCGCTGCCGATGCTATGCGATTTCACAAACTATCGCTTAAGCCACTAAATATGTCGTTGCAGAATGGTGAAAACTACCATACACGACTTCGCGACGAATGGTTGATGAAACTGCTAAGGAACTTTGTAAACGAATTGATAAATAGATGGCGCTACTTCGAGAACGAATTGAGTCAGATTGCATACTGGGGCTCACTTGAACAAGTTTGTATATAATCAGCGATAAGAAGGACAAGTAGGAAAGCGTTACAATATCATACTTCAACGTTTTACGAAAAGCTGGAGCGTTCCCATATCTTTTACTGAATGAACTTTGATCCACATGTCAACGATAGATATGTGTTAGCGAACGAATTTTGGCTTGCAAATACTTATTATTGCAACCATACACGATCTCACCACGAATGGTTGATGAAATCGCTAAGGAGGTTTTTGAAACAATTGATAAATAAATGGCGCTACTTCGAGAACGATAAGTATTGATTCAGTTTGCATACTACGGCCCATTTTAGTCAGTTTGTATATAATCAGAGCTGGAAATAATCAGCGATAAGAAGGATAAGTAGAAAAGGCGTTACAATATCATACTTCAATGTTTTACTAAAATTTGGAGGGTTGCCATATTTTTTATTGAATGGATTTTGATGCACATGTCCATGCTAGATATTTATGGGGTGCTTCTGTGTCAGCGAATGAATTTTGGCTTGGAAATACTTATTATTGCAATCACACACGATCTCAGCACGAATGGTTGATGAAACCGCTAAGGAGCTTTTTGAAAGGATTGATAAATAGATGGCGCTACTTCGAGAACGAAAGAATTGAATTAGTACATAGATAAATAAAAAACCATAGATGGTGAAAAAAAATGGTAGATTTGAAAGTAAAGGGAAATTTTCTAGATGGCGCCGGAGTGCTGGATGTGGGTAAATTTCCCTGGACACAAAAATTATTGAAAAAACCTTATGACCATCCTTTTTTGCCTTTTGCATTGTCAACAAATATCAAAAGCGAAATGATTTTCTATTATTTATATTCTATTTTCAAATTTAAACAACAGAATCGAAATAAAAATTATGTTTGAGTGCTTTTTTTGTCGCATCCGAGTGAAAAATGGTCGTACGGAAACAGCCTTTGCTCTCTGATGAAAATGGCGATTAAGCAAATTAATCCATCTACGGTTTTTATTTATCTATGTAGCGCATGACAGCTGTTTTGTTTGCCGGAAAGTTGATATAAGTATAAGATACAAAATTGTACAAGTAGACAATAAAAGTGTATACGGGAAAAAATAAATAATATATTTTGTACCCAATCGACAAGAGGGCACAATTAAATGGAGGATGGACTTTTATTAGTTTGTGTCATAGAATAACACATACGTAGAAGGTTTTATTCGCTCAATAAATTAAACGTCATAGGTACGATGGAAAGTAAACATTGGATGGTAGAAATATGGGTTCAATAATACCAGATAGTGGCAATAGTATATAGCGATCAACATAGGAACAACAACCGAATTTCGTGTTTTTGTGGCAAACTAGTTGTGTTAAATACAATACAAATGTATACCAACGATAAAAGTCAACAATAAAGTGCAAAATATATTTAAATTTTTCAGTTCTACACCAAAACGACATGAAAAAGTTAAGTGAACACATTTTGTAACTCCACCTGGTGTAAGGTAATTTTAAATTTAATTGCTCTCATTTCCACAAACCTACGATGAGAGTGTGAAATGAAACGTCAGATGAGAGAATAAGAGTATCTAGGTATGTGTTATTCTATGGTTTGTGTTATGGAAATGGAGCAGAAAAAAGAAAAGACTTGATTTTGTGTTAGAAAGATAGAAAAGATTGTATTTGATTTGTATTTGATTTGATTTTGAACGTAAATATCTCCGGTCTTTGAAGGGATATGGTTGAGCATTATACCTTAAAAAAAAGTTAAGGTCTTGCCTATTATCGGAGCCTACCAAAAAATAAGCATAATAGGACAGTTTTTGAGCAAAATGTATTTTTTATCAGAAAGGTGAGATTAAAAATTCGTTTCTTTTAATTAGCTCCACAGTGGGTTAATAAAAATAAGTATGTTTATACAGTGATTTATAGAATTTAGAAAGGCCGTTGAAATGACGCCCACTTCAACCCGATCGTATTATAAATACCTGAGATATGAGGGATTATGTACTCAAGCTTTAAAGACCTATATCTCAAGAAGTTGACCTGACCGCGGTGGAGAAAAAATCTTATTGAACTCAGCGCGGAAACTTTTGTCGGTGGCGAAATTTTGATGTAGATCAGACAGTTGGTGCTAAAGTATTTGCCACGGATGCGCATGTGTATTCTTTCCGCTTACCGTCTCTGGATGTTCCTTGAGGAGAACAATTAAGCATTCCAGCTTTACTTTTGAAGTGTGCTCAAATTTCCTAAGGAATAATGCATTAATTTTAATTCAACAAACCATAAATATATTAAAATCTTACTTTTACATTTTTGTGCACAAGGCCATACGTTTTTGTTATATTTCCTTTGATTTTCCCAACCTGTTATTGTGAGGTGAATTATTTGCTACGAGGTGAATTTTCGTTGTCACCCTGTTGCCATAATACCAGATACAAACAATGGTGACAACTTTGTAACAATTTTGTGGTTACAATTTGATTGTTATCCCATACACAGAATAGTGGTGTAAATGCAAAAATTCCAAAATATTCAAATTAAGTGAAATGTTGAAAATTTCTTAACTTCTACAACTGACATTAAGTGAGTTGTGATCTTAAAGCTAACATTTGTGAACTTTAATTTTACCTAAAAATACATTTAGTTTCATACAATATTTGCAGTTGTATTAATATACAGTTTTGTTTAATATACAATTAAGTTTGTTTTGTTTAATATACAATTTTGTATAATATACAATTAGCCTATAAAAACTTTATCTTAGTAGTCACAACTTAAAGACAACAAATAGTGAAATGCAACCCCTAGAAATTACAGATCCAATTCACACAAAAGACTGAACATAATTTAAACGAATCATTTTTGCGTTGAGTTAGTAAGATAACACAAGAGCAAAAATACCCAAAAGAAAAAGGATTTAAAAGGATCAACTAAACGCAAGACAATCGACGACAATTTACTAAAATATTAAAGTTTTTTTTCTGATATTTTCAACAAAATACATAAAATACGATTTCATCGGAATCTGGGAACAAAAGATAAAATACCAAATGAACAAAAAAAAAAAAAAAAACAAGGAAATTCTCCCAAGACATTTGCTCGGGGCTAGTAGTAGTCTGTTCAATTTCGTAAAATGAAAGCAATAAATTACGAAAGTTTTCTTCTTGTTGGAGTTAATATAAAATATGCGATTATATCGTATTCCACTTCGATTGACAGACACTTGAACTTTTAAAAGTTCATCGTGCATCGATGTTGCAGGGGGTTAATGCTCCCCGAGACAATGGGATTTAAAGGATTGACGTTATGAAAAGAACCAGACATGTCATAACTAGATATTGAACAATATTACACAATAAGCAGCAGAGATTCGTTCACAAAATGGATTTCTATTATTTGAGTTTCTTTTATTTGTATTTCTGTTAGTACCATAATACGAATGTACTGTTTTAAGTTTAAGCATTAAATGAAAAATACTGAAAAATGTGTGTAACTTGATTTCACAGAAGTGGTTCGAAAAGTCGACAAAAAAGATTGTACTTTAAAGATTATTTCATCTCAAACGTTACAAATTTTTTCGCAAGCAGTGTACAATTTGCAACAATTTAAAATATTAGCCGAAATTGTAATTTATTTTTATTAATATTATTTGATAATAAATTGAATTCATTAGCATCATAGATAAATAAAAACCATAGATGGTGAAAGATAAGTGGTGGATTTGAAAGTAAAGGGAAATTTTCTAGATGGCGCCGGAGTGGTGGATATGGGCAAATGCCTCTGGAAACAAAAACTATTGAAAAATCTATATAGCCACGCTTTCTTGCCTTTTGTATTATCAACCAGTATTAAAAGCGATATGCTTTCTATTATTTATATTCGGGTAATTCCGAAAAAAATCGACACAAAAATCAGTATTTTCAAACCTGACCACTTTTGATTAGTATAAAATTTGGACAGTAGTTTCCCCTCGTCCATACGAATTCTATGACATCAGAATTGAGTCAAAATTCAAAGTAGTTTTTGTTTTATGGTTCGTTAATTGACTGAGTTATTGAAACTAAAACAGCAAAACTCGAGCAGACTTTACCAAACCTTATGTATCTATTGATCCCATGGAGATCCCATTATCAAATTTGGCTATGAAGCCCAGAAAAAGATGGGATTTCTTTTTGGTGTGGGAAATCAAAATTAAAGGATACGTTGTGCCAGAATATTCAAGGAGTAAAGATACTTTGGAGATTTCAATATCATTGAGCCGTCTGAACTTAGGATTCCGGCAAACTGACCTGCCTCTATAGAATGACGCTGACCAACACTAAATCAGCAGTGAAAGTGGGGAAAGACCTCACTGAACCATTCTGTACCAAGCGAGCACTTAGACAAGGCGACACACTTTCGTGCAATCTCTTCAACATCTTAATAGAATAGAACCACAACGACATAATTGTTGTATGGACTATTATTAAAGCGGTTATTGCAAGCTTTAAAATGATATCCAACATTTTGAAATCCATTTACGCATTCCAAAGTTATACCATTTTTAAGTCAGGTCCTTTTTCAGAAAGTGCCATACAATACCTACTTCAACGAACCATAAAACAAAAACACCAAAACAATTTTGACTCAATTCTGGTGTCATAGAATTCGTATGGACGTGGAGAAACTTCTCTTCAAATGTCATACAGTTTAATACGGGTCGGGTCTTGTTGGACTGTGTCGAAATATTTTGGAATTACCCATTCCATTTTCGAATTTAAACAACAGAATCGAAATAAAAATTATTTTTGAGTGCGTTTTCGTCGCATCCGAGTGAAAAATGGTCCCACGGAAACAGTCTTTGGACTCTGGTGAAAATGGCGATTAAGCAAATGAATCATCTATGGTTTTTATTTATCTATTGTGACTATGTGATCCCACCACTAACGATTGAGACCCTGCAGAATAATCTGGAACAATAGTTTGATTTCGAACACGTAAAAGTATACATCGTCGAGTAATAGAGTTATTGAGTAAGGACTTGTTCTGGAATGGCCAAAGATGATAGAAAAATACTATATGGTGAAACATATGTGGTAGATTTGAAAGTCAAGGGAAATTTTCTATATGGCGCACTAAGGGTGGAAACACCCAAATTTCCCTGGAAACAAAAACTATTTAACCCTACAGTTTTGCCTTTTGTATTGTCAAAAAATAACAAAAGCAATATGCCTTTCTATTACGCATATATTGTATATTTTGCAATTCAAACATCAGAATCGAAATCAAAACGAGAATCGAAAATGAACATGAAAAAGAAAGAAAAAAATAAAATTTGTATTTCTTTTAAATGGGAGTTTCTGTCTCTCCAAATTTGGAACATTTTCTATAATACAACCAATCATTGGATTTTTAGTTATTGTATCTACAAATAATCCCTGACACCTTATCTACAATCGGTTTTTACAGAACTTTAAAATTGTTTACTAGATGAAAAGATATTGAATTTAGGCCGATGGAAATTGATTCCGAACCACTGTGCAATGGTGTACATTCTAAAGGTGGCTACTTTTCTTATTTTTTGATTTTAAAAAATTCATATTTAGTGTTTTTTCTTTCTATTTGTCGGTAATTGAATTGGAAGCACCACATAGAGGACAGGGCCAATAAGGCCTGCAGATGTTGGTCCATATGCAGAAGGGCTTTAGGATCCAAATGGGGCTTCAAGCCGGAAATAATACACTGGCTCTACAGAAGCGTAATTAGGCCCGTACGAGCATATGCTTCTGTAGTATGGTGGACGGCAGTGGAAAGGAAATATAATATCGCAATACTCAATACTGATGAGAGTTCAACGAATGTCCTGCATGCATTGGTATTAGCGGTGCAATAAGAACAACCCCGACAAGGGTCATGGAGACTATTTTATGTATGCAGCCAATCGAGTCAAATACAAGGCTGGGAAAAATGCCTACAGGCAATAGGTGAATGGATCAATAGGGATCTTAAGTCAAAACACCAATGGGTAATGGAGCCTTTGGTCGGTTAGACGCAAGATACGAGTCCGACCGAATACCCGAGCTAAGGTTTAAGGCATTTGGCACAAACCCCAAATGCGCCTCGCTGCTACACGGATGGCTCATAGCTAGGGGACAGAACGGGTCTAGGATTTGTCATTGAAAATCCGGAAACCGAAACCCATCTACGCTTCCCGGATCATAATACGAACATTCAAGCGGAAGTTCGGGCGATTTCGAAATGTATCAAATGGCTGGGCGATAATACAAACCCAGCCGAAGCGAATATCTTCATAGATAACTAATGCATATTCTCTGTACGGCAGACTCAACATTATCTGGGTACTGGGATACAGTGGAATAGTCGGCAACGAACGTGCGAACCCCCTGGCAACGAAAGCCAGGAAACTCCAAACGGTGAGCATAGAGGGCGCGAAACCTTTTGGGGTGACGAAGGCTGCGTTGGGTAAATGGGCGGAATCGGCACACTTAGTCCAGTGTAATCAGGAAACAGTTGGCAGCATGACAAAGATCCTGTGGGAAGATCCACGATCCAGGTTTGCTGCAGCTGGGAAAACCTGAAATGATCAAGATGATGGGAGTCTTAACGGGACATTCGGGATTACGGGTCCACCTGTGTCGTATTGGACTAGTGGCGAATAGTAAGTGCAGGTTATGCATGGAGGTCGATGAGACGATGGAGCATTTCCTATTCCACTGCTTGGCCTTCACACAAGCTAGATCCAGGTATCTCTCGGACAGTATAATACCGGACATTAACAAACTTTTGGGAATGGACTGGAATAGCTTAAAGAATTTCGTGAATAGCACCGAATTCCTATGAGAGGTATAGTGAACTGAACAGGGCGAATCAGCGGCTTAAGTGCATGTTTACTGACATGGGAAGGATTAGAGTGCTTTCTTTTTGAACACTCCGCATTGCACCACCCTTGTCATACTAACTAACTAACTAATAATGTTTATTAGCTCATAAACTGGCAAGTACATACAAATTCAATTAGTTATATTCAAAAAATATAAGGATTTGAAAAAAGAATTCCAAAGTTTTAAGCAGATAGCAGCAATTTTGATTTAAGTTTTTTGTTTTTAACGTCCTCCTCGCCTAAATGAATAACTAAGCAAGAGACAGACTATAACTCTTTCCAACTTTTATATTATTGTCTATTTTCATTTTAAGACTTCAACCTAATGCGTGTCGAACTTGGGTGTAAGTTTAAACATCTCATATGTCAGTGAAAGGGAAGAGTAATTAATGGTTTCGCACACGTTCTAAAGTTGACGTGACGTATGATTAATATATATGACATGTAATGTATATAACTCATACGCTGTGATGGCACTCGTGCATTTAATTAACAACAGATTTTGGAAACAAACACTCATTTTGGGGATAATGAATTGGAAGGGTGAGACTATTTAAGTGACGGAAAATTCAAATTGTTTGCTATATTCAGGTGACAGAAAATGCAATTGTTTGCTGTAATTCTGCCATAACTATTGTATAAATTGAATAATTAAATGGAGAATTGAAGGATAAGTAACAAATTCAATAATGAAATTGAACATATATATACGTATAGTTATTTATTTCATGTATTTGTATCAAGAAATCATAATTTTCGGATTTGCTTGGTTTATACCTTATATCAATTTATTATACCCATTTACGTACCGTTTGGTAGACCCCTTCATTGAATGTCATGGGGAACCATTTTTTCAAACTTTAGGAAATTCACAAGCTCTGTTGTATCATTGTATTCGTAAGTCATTTAGTATGTATGTAAATTTAAAGATTTTATTATGAAGCCTTTTGATTTCCCTAATATTGAACCCAGCACAAATAAACTATAAGCCAAAACAAAAAAAAAGGCTAACATTTTCTTTAACTTCTCCGATTTCTCTTTTGTATAAATATGCGTGTGTGTATTCTACATATGTTTCAAGAAACATCCTGTTACCTAATATCCTCATTATTTATACGTACAAACTAATGAAAATTTCAAAAATCATTTTAGTTTACATTGTTTTGTTGAGGATTTTGAAAAAACAAACCATAAAAAGTTTTCATGTTGTTCTGTCTGGCCTTAATGGGTTATTTATGTTTATGTTGTTTTTGGCGTTTTGTTTTCATAACAAATTCACGCCGACGCCCACATTGCTGTCGAGCTTCAATGAAGAAAAGCAGTAAAGCAAAGAAAATGAAATGCTAAACCGAGAATTTAGAATTAATGAATATTTATGTTTATACTTCTGGAAATCCAATGAGATTTATCAAATGGATAATGATTGGAAATCCTAATGAATATTTTTCGTTCATCCGTTAGGCTACGGGCACCTTAATAATGACTGAGGTGAAGGGATGATTATTATGTTTTAGATTTTAATGACTATGAAACTAGAAAGTGCACAGCCTACTGATTGTGAAAGGCTCTCCTCCATCAGTCCTTGGGAAGAAATAGGAAAATATTTATTTATTTCCAGAAACTATTGGGCCGATATTTCTTCGTACTAGTGAGGAATGGCCGAAGATGAAAGAAACCCCTAGATGGCGAAGTATAAGTGGTGGATTTGTAAGTCAAGAAAGATTTTCTAGATGGCGCATAAATGGTGGAATTGGGCAAATTTCCCTGACAACAAAAACTATTGAAAAATCTTTTTTTGGAGCTAGAATTGTCAAAAAAATAATGCCTTTCTATTATCTATATTTAAATTTGAAATTCAAATGTTAGAATGTAAATAAAAATGTGCTTTTGGGTGCTTTTTCGTCATACTTATCCGGTCACAAACAACCCCGAGGGATCAGACACCTTACAAAACGAAGTTAACATATTTCGCCAAACAGTTCGATCTTTTGCCTTATCTCTCCAGATTCATCAACCTGATCCTTTCAGCGGAGTCTTGATCTTCCTATTTTTCTTCTTCCTTCGAGTTCGGTTTCGAAAACCCTTCGTGCTGGTTCGTCTTCATCCATTCTACTGACATGGCCTAGCCAGCGCAGTCGCGTTATTTTGATCCGCTTAACTATGTCAATGTCGGGATATATCTCACACAGCTCATGGTCCATGCGTCGCCGATACTCGTCGTTGTGCACTATAGGGCCATACATTTTTCGGAGTATTTTTCTCTCGAAGACTCCTAGAGATGTTTCGTCTGCTTGCGATAAGACCGAGGATTCTGCGTCATAAAGCAAGACAGGTTGTATGAGAGTCTGGTACAACTGGACTTTTGTTACTCGAGAGAGGGCTTTACCTCTATCTTTTCGTCATATCCGAGTAAAAAATGGTCATACGGAAACAACTTTAATCGTATGCACCATCTAGGGTATTTCCATTAGCTTTGGTCAGCTTAGGAATAGTCTGAAGTCGACGTTGCATCTATTCCATACAAGACAATGCCGCTTACAATTACAATTCCCTTTCGAGGCATAGAATCGAGCGAGCCGATAAAAATAAATAAAGGGCGTGCCAGAAGGACATCGAAACGATGGACGCAAAAGCCTTTTTGTGCTTCCAGACCATCTATCATTCGTATATACACGACAGCTTCGATTTTAAGTATGAGGCCGGCTCATACGCTTTACACTTTCCGGGAATGTTTTTTGTTCCCCGCCACCTATATAAGGTGGATCTCGAACTGCTTGACCATCTCATATAGAGAGACACGACGTCCACGCGACATTTAGTGTGGTTCTCTACGTGAAGTCCTTAACCACAGGTGAGCACGTCGCCACCAAGAACATGTTTGATACGACTGTTAGCGCCGCCCGTGAAATATCCTTGCTACTCCACATGCAGGCAAGAGATCGGGAAAAGGAAGCCTTACACCGTTGGTGGCGCAATGGTTACTGTGCGCGCCTCTTGTACAGGAGATCCTGGGTTCGATCCCTGCTCCGACCACCTTAAAAATTTCTTTCGACGACGGTCACCTAGCTTAGTGACGGCGACGCTATCGAGTACTTAGTCATGAAAGAGCTTCCCAAAATACCGTTCGGAACCGGTGTAAAATTGTAGGTCCCAATCAGTGAGTATAAAACTATAAACCGCACAGCTCACTGCTTGTGAGAATCTCTCCTCAATTCCTTCATGGGATGTAATGGGAAACCATTTATTTATTTATTTACACCGTTGGTATACACGATTACGTCGGGGAACGAATACTACAGTGGTCTGGTAGCCTTTGTGCAACGTCTAGAACCACATCCTTAGAATATTCTCCAAACCCTACTTTGTCATCTAGTTTGGAGTCATCAGTGAAGATGCCTAAATACCTTCTATGCCCTGGTTTGCGTAGCTTTCAATTGTGCCTGTAGTGGATATGAGTAGTGGAGACGTTTAAGTCGGTGTCATGTAAATCAATTCTCTAGTGGATTGCCGGCTATTTCCCACAAATCGTCCCAAAACAATATGGGCTGGTGGTTCATCGTGATTAACATCTTAGATGGATTTGCTGACGTTGCAGCAATTTGCCTTGCTAGAATTTCTTGTGGTAACAGGTGAAAAATAGCCCTCAAACCCTAGGTAAGCGTTGTGCTTATGGCATCCGTGATACACACCATTGCCATTTTCTGGACTGTTGTCAACGGACTTAGTTAGGTAAGTGGATGTTTCGTAAGTGGATTAACTAAGTCATAACTCGTAAACTTAAATAGAATATACGTACTTTCTATAAACTTCCAACCAAGTGGCGAATGAGTGATTTTAAAAATTATTTGTTACTCATACGCTACTAAAAACCAGGGGATCTCCATGCCATAGTTGAACGACGTGATGTTGGAAAATCATGAAGAAAAATTTGGATAGAAGAATTAGCGGAATTAGGTGTTTAAATAATGTATGATTAATACTGAACCGTAAGATTAATACTATGACTAATGCAACAATTTTTTTTAATACTAAATTGATATTAATTTACTTAGCATTCGTACAACCAGCCTACTTAGTCTGATTTCGAACTGGACCGCTAACAACGGACTATCACTTAACCCACTTAAAACCGAGCTTATCTTGTTCTCTCGGAAATATAAAATACCCGCATTTGAACTGCCGTCAGTTAATGGGGTGCAATTAGAGTTGACGGAAAAGGTAAAGTATCTGGGAATAATTGTCGACAAAAAACTGTCTTGGAAACCGAATGTGGAGGAGAAGGTGAAAAAGGCGTCTGTTGCTCTTTACTGCTGTAATGGGGCGATAGGAAAGCGCTGGGGACTGTCTCCTAAGATCACCATGTGGATTTATACGGCAATAGTCAGACCAATACTTCTCTATGGCATCGTAGTTTGGTGGAGGTGCCTGCAAAAGAAATATATTCTGAATTCCTTGATGAAAATTCAAAGATCAGCACTGATTAGCGTTAGTGGGGCAATGGGCACGGAGTCAGGTACTGCACTTAGTGCTATCCTGAACATCTGTACTCCTCATATCATGGCCGAATCGTCAGCCGGTACATCCCTGGTGAGAATCAGAGATTGTGGCGTTTTGATATCGGGGCATTCAGGACACGCTGAATTACTACACCGGATCAACTCTGTTCTCGTAAAAACGGACTACTGTATTCCATAATATCCCTGAAGCCATGTTTGCTACGTCCCTGTCGGTGAAAGAATGCCACTCATCACTTAGGGTGATGGCAGGGTATTTTGACATCAGGCTCATCTGGGTACCGGGACACAGCGACATTCCAGGCAATTGCGTAGCGGATGCTTTAGCTAGACAGGGCACTACCCCACCATGTTCTTCTGGGAACAGAAGATGTTAGGATGCCAATCTCTACCTGCCGTTTGCATATCAGGCAGCGGGACGATAATATGTTCAAGGACAAGTGGAGACTTACTTCAACTTGCAAGCAAGCCAGGGTCTCAGTTGTCTCCGTAAGGACATTCTTTTGTTAATAAACACATCTTTCAACACTCGATGACATAACGTACTTTGGATCCTTTTATCATTTTCTTAACGTACTAAAAATAGAAAAATTTTGAGTTAATAATTAATTTTTTTTTGGAAACTGCACTATTTCCAATCGAAATTTAAAAATATCAATGTTTTAATTTGTTACTCATACCCTTCTCAGTACCATGTGTTTCAATAGTGCATGAGACTAATACACAACTGACCCTGTCGGCTCCATTATAATAAATAATAAATGGTTTCCCATTACATCCCATGAAGGAATCGAGGAGAGCTTCTCACAGCCAGTGAGCTGTGCGCTTTCTTGTTTTATACTCACTGACTGTGGGCTCCATTACATCTAGCAAAATGCACCGTTTGTTGCGGCTTACACACTGATGGCATCTTTGGACCCTAGTTCTTTAAAAATGAAACCATAGTTCGCGTTCAATGGAGATCGATACCGCACCATGATCAATGATCAATGTTCAATGAGTTTGTAAAAATGGATAACGTTGATCCGGGCGAGACGTGGATTCAACAGGATGGCGCTATGTGGCATACTGCGACCGCAACCGTCGAAAATTGGACGTCCAGTATTCGCTTCGTCATGAACAGCCGCGGTAGCCATATGTCCGAAATCATTTTCGAATATTTCGAATAAAAAACATTTTTTGATTAAAATTATTGTCATTATGTGTTATTTTTTACAATTTCGCAATTGCGCTTAAAAAACACCCTTTACAGTTTATCGTTTTATATTTTAAGCCTCAATACTGTGCACATTTGTTTCTTATCTGTTGTTTTTAAGCTGGAATGGTAAAATCGATATCTATACAATTTTTAGAATGGAATTCTTATTATTATTCCATTTACAGTAGCGTTTGAGTATTTTAGAAAATTATTTGTTACTTATACCGTCTGTGGTGCAATGGTTAGTGTGCGCGGCTCTTGTACATGAGGTCCTGGGTTCGAACCCTGCTCTGACCACCTTCAAAAAAATTTCTTTCGGCGGCGGTCACCTCGCATAGTGACGGCGACACTATCGAGTATATAGCCATGAAAAAGCTTCTCAAAAATACCGTTGGGAATCGGTGTAAAACTGTAGGTCCCAATCAGTGAGTGAAAACTGGAAAGCGCACACTCAGTGATTGTGAGAAGTTCTCCCCGGTCCCTTCATGGGATGTAATGGGAAACCATTTACTTTTTTTTATTTACTCTTCTCGAACCCCAGTTCCATCAGCTAGATTAAATTTTTGAGAAAGTTACATTCCTCTACGTTGTTCAGTTTTATAGGCTCTTCCACAATTATGCACATTTAATAATGGAAAAATCTTTCCAGCTGAAAATCGTATCGCAGGAACGTTGTTTATCCTTTTCTTACCAGGCAAATTGTGAAAACTCAGATGTATTTAAAACTTAAGAATGTTGAATTGCAGGTTTTTATTAATTTTAATATTATTTTTTCCTGTCAAAGTGGCGAATGATTGTGTTCAAATAATATTTATTACTCATACGCTTTATTGAATATATATGAATTGCTTTATTTTCCTTAAATTCCAAAGCGAACTTAAAAGCTAACGGCAAAACTGGAACTGTTTGTAAGAACTCTTTATACTAATGCACTTTTTACCTTCCATAGGGGCGAATGAGAATTTTCAAATAATATTTATTACTCATACGCTGTAGTGAATATACATGAATTGCTTTCTTTTCGTTAAACTCCAAAGGGAATTCCAAAGCGAAATAAAAATCCCGAACTCTTTGTAGAACTCTTTATAAGAAAATCTACTTTAACTGATGGCCCTTTATGATAAACCTAGTTTTTATGACATCGAGGACTAAGGCACTGGGTTGTTGTTTTCCCTTGTAAAGTTCACAGTCATTACAAAATTCCGTGGACTGTGTGCATGTTTGTTGGTAATTAACTGAAGTTACATTTCTATTTAGTTTTGTTTTCATTTCAATAAATAATTGGTTATTAACATTTTAAATTGAAATAGTTTCAACGAAAACAATTGTAAAATATTCGAGAGTTGTTTACATTGAAATTGTGAAATTCTTCTTTATTCTTGCAGTAGTAAATATGAACACGATATGACAAATCGAATGCCACGATAACACAGATATGGATAAATTGGAATGTACATGTGTTAGTATAGGAAAAAAGGATTATGTGTATATTGTGCACAACTCCGTTTGATGTGAATAGTTTCGGTGAAAATTATGAGTTGAAGTTTTAACATTTCTAAACATCTTAAAATTGGAATTGAATGTGAAACTGTTTTCAAAAAGTAGACTGTTGACGTCTATGTATGTATAAGTATATATATTGTAATTAATGGTGTCCTTCATGACCATTTTGTTGAATGTTTCGCTTGCTCGCTGTCTGCCTCTCTCTCTCTCTCTCTCGCTCCTTCTCTTTCCCACTCTTACAAAATGAACCGTGAAAGAACAACATTTATTCGTCCTTATGAAAAGCAATCAACAATAATTATCCTTCGCATTCAAATTCTAAAAATCTATGCTCATATGAAACAAATAAAAAAAAACACACACACACACTTCATAAAGGATAACGAGACGTTAGTGCAAATCTATGCTTGAAATTATTGTGATTAGGTCTTTAATTTCTCAATCATTTTCTCATTATCGACTTGAAAAAAAGGGAAAATATTGAAACAAGACAAAAAAAGGAAACTTTTAATAGAAAAGGTGTTTATTCCATGGTTTCCAGTTTGAATGAATATAGGGTTAGTATTGATTATTAACAAGGCCATAATAAAAAACCGTCGTAATTATTTTGTAGTAACAGGGTAATGGGTTGGGTTGATGGTTGTTATTATCAAGGAAGGTCCTTTTTATGGATTCATCTATTTTTTAGTTTAATACCTGCGTGGTGTGTGAGTAGTTAACATAAAAAAGGCTTAAATCAATTTAATACTACTGTTGTAATTTTAGCCTTATTTGTTTGTTTGCTCTCTTCTGTAAATGTGCCAGGCACTGCGGTACAATTGTCCTGCATTTATGATTTAAAATACCCCAAGTGATGAGGTCACACTACCAACACAAATAGAAACAACAGAGAGAAACTAAAGTTACTGGCACAAAAACAATTTTGTTTAGTAACATTCATTTGTATGTGTGGGAGTATTATTCCATATCTGTATGTGTGACCAATATTTGTTTAATTGGCCGACCACATGGCCATATAAATATTGACACTTCCTACCCTGTGTGTATGTGTCGGTGTCACTGTAGTACTCTTTATCGTGGACACTATGGTCGTTCCACTTAGCTTCTCGTTGGCCTCTTTATGGAAATCTATGTAAATATTTATTGCGTTTTGGGGAATTTGACTTCAGTTACAATACATGTTGTTTTGCTTTCTGTTGAACGCATTGCAATCTACTGAGTAAATTATGTTATGGTATCAAACGTGATCCTGTCCGTCCTTACAATTCGCTATCTTCCATGCTTTAGTGGTTGGTTGGTAGCCAAGAAAAATAAGCACTTTTCTCGTTATCGTATTTGTTATTTATTTGCAATTTCTCCCACTTTTTGTTTTTATTATTTTGAATTGACATTGAGCACATTTCAATGTTTAAGGACATCATCGCATAACAATCTGTTGTTTTTAGCCTTCACATTTTGTGCTGATGCAGCGGATGCGGATGCTTGTCAGTGGCCAGTTTTTCCATATATCACTGGCGACCAAAAAAAAAAAAAATTTATATATAGCGCACCCTAACTACAAAAGAGTCATAACTCAAAATTTACAAAATTTTATGGAAGCAAACAACTGGTTGTGCTAAATTTAAAAATATTTACGAATTTTCAAAAATAGTGAAATAGTACCTATTACTGAGAATTCGTAAACATTTTTATATTTGGGATTTGGGATTTTTTACGAAATTATAGAGCAAATTGTGAGAGATTTTTCCAGTGGATACAAATGGTCCTTGGCTGTTGGATTAAATCAAAAAAATAAAATCTGAAAATATGGAGTAATAACTCGTCTGCAGTTATAGATTGTTAGTTAGTTAGTTCGAAAAAGAGGGCTGCGATAGAGAACACAGTGGGAAAATTTGTCCTGAAGATGTTGTCAGTAGAATTTCCTTAGGACAATGACAGCAGATGCTGACACTTTATAGAAGACATCTTTATGACATGTCACTAGTTTTGCCTTGGGTGACATAAATTGTGAACGAGCTGACAATCTATGTTCCTTAGGACAATGTTCGGTATGTACATGAATGTACCGATTTCTTATCATCAATATTTATCAATTTCAGCTTTTTTTAAATTAGAGGTCATCCATCTCAAGGAATCTAATATAACAATTATATATGTATATAGGAAATGACACAAGGTCACCACATTTGGCCAACTGACTCTCTAAAGAATTGTGACTTTAGGAAACTTGTGTACATGTCACAAGGTAATCATCACTACTGACAAACTGCGGAAAATTCCTGCTGACTTTTTATCCTGATTATGTCCGGTATTTTACTATTCGCGAGGTACTTGCATCTACCTTGTGCGAAAGCCGGAAATCCTTCATCTTGTCATCGCCCTCCTTGCACTCACTATTTGCCACTTGTCCAATACTGTATAGGTGGGCTCGTAACACCGAGTGTCCCGCTAAGGCTCCCATCATTGTGATCATTTCAGAATTTCCCAGTTTCAGCAAGACTTTTGTTTTCAACCCATCAGGGTCTAACCTTAAGATCTTTGCCATCCTGCCCACTGTTTCCTGATTCCATAGGACTATGTGCTCCGATTTTGTACATTGTCCCAACTCAGCCTAAGTCGCCTCGAAAGGTTTCATGCTATTCAGGCTCACCGTATGAAGTTTTCTGGCTTTTGTTGCCAGAATGTTCGCCCGCTCATTACCGATATATCCACTGTGTCCCGGCATCCAAATTATGTTAAGTCTGCCTTGCGTGGAATAATCATTAATCACCTTTATGACAGTCAAGGAACATTCTAAATTTGACAATTTCCGAGGATATTGCCTTAATTGCAATCTAGCTATCCGTGAAAATATTTACGTCCGTTGGGCTCGTAGTGTTATCGCGCCATTTAGTGCATTCCGTAATCGCCCAAAACTCCAGAGTAACTCCAGAGTACCAGAGTTCTATTTACCCCCCATGTGTAAGCCATACACATTGCAGTGGGGATGGATTAATGAACGTTTACCCATTACCCTGTGGGTCATGGGAAAAATAATGTGTAGTTACCCACGGCAATGGGGAATTACCCATCACGATTACCCATTAAACATGGGGAATTGGTAAGCGACCTTTACCCATTACCCACGGCGATGGGTAATGGATTACCCAGTGTAACCCATTTCGCACCGTTTCGGAGTTGTGGCCAGTTTTTATGTTCGCAATTTTATTATTGTGGCGATTTTAAAAAAAAATCTTCTATACGATTTGGACCACTTTAGGAAAAACTCTTAGAAACCTGCAAAAATTAGATATTTTTTTGATTCGAAGCTCGGTTTCCAAAATAGCGTCCTGGAGCGTTCTATATTTGGGATTGGACGCACCGCTTTCGCGTTATAGCATTTTTTTTAATTTTTAGAATTTTAGCGATTTTCTTATTTTGGCGATTTCTGAAATAATGGGTAAAGGCCGCTTAGCCATTCCCCATGTACAATGGGGAAACGTAATGGGTAATCCCTCATTGTCGTGGATAACTACCCATTATTTCCCCATTACCCAGTGGTTAATGGGTAAACGATCGCTAACGCAATAATACTGGGTTATATTTTTCGAGGACATCCGCCAGTTGGGAGGTGGCACTCGTCCTGTATAGTGTTCTTACGTTCCAGGTACATATCCTTAAATCGTGGTAATTACAACGTTTGCGAAAGTCGTCAACAGTTAAGGGGCTCTTCGTTTATTTAAAGTTTCGTAAATTTCCATTGCCTATATAACGGTGGCGTGTGGCAAACCCAGCCCACCCTGGTTTGCATTTTACCAACTGCAAGGATGATTACGTTTCAGCCACGCATTATGGATCAGACGCTGACCAGAGTGCAGTGTGTCGAAACTGTATTTTGGTTTCTTTAATTTTGATCAGTCGTTGGCCAGGGGTGTTGGCTCATCCGCCTTCAAAGGACAGAAGTATATGTTCACTAGTTCAAAGAGCTTCATTGACAGCGTCCCCTTATAAGCCTGAGACGTATCAGTAAACGCACAACCAATCAGGTTGCTCATTCGTTTCGCCTTCTCACTGTACCTAGCGGACGGAGGTTTTCGATAAAGTCATTTCCCACTACATACTGCGTGGAAGTAGTATGCTGCTTGTACTGCCCAATGGAGGAATCGTTTCTGGCCACTCCCAAGTGAATGGCTATCAGAAATTGTTCACCTCCTCAAACACTCCCATGCCCAATTTGTGATGTGTTAACATCTATAGGGCAATCTATTTGTGATGTGTTAACATCTATAGGGCAATCTATTAAAGTGAAGTGAACACATGCAAACAACGCACAGCGTTAGCATCATATTCGTGGTTGTTGTACAATACAGCGAGAGAATCACTTACGTGGTTGTTGTACAACAATAGTCTCTGCCTGAAAATAAGTATGATGGTATTGATGTAGCGGCAGCGAACAAACAAGCAGGTTGTCGTCGCCAAAAAGTATTGAATAGTATAGAGAACGCATGGAACGAATTGTATGACTCAAAAGCACTGGTGACATGTGGCGAATGATTCAAAACGTATTGCTCTCTTTTAGTCATAACTTTGTCCGTTCATAATTTTGATGTGAAACATTGATGCCTTTTGAAACATTTATGCTTTTTGTATTGTTTTATGTAATAACATTGTGGAAATGGTGCATTTATATTGAAATATTCTAGAAACAGAATAAGACTCGTTTATGGTCTTTTACTCAGACTCTCTAGATGAGAGCGTAAAAAGAGTCCAATAAGTTCTCTATACTATTCAATACTTTTTGTCGTCGCTCTGTTTATGACAAAACGAAAACAATTATTTCAGTAAGCTAAATATTGCTTTATTTATTTTAAGAATATTACATCTAATGTTAAAGCAGATGTAGGAAAAAGGATAGTGCAATAGCTAAAGATCTGTCAGCACAAAAACTATTCTATTTTTATTTTCCAATGTAACATTTACTAATGTGTTCATACAAATCGAACAGGTACCGTGTAACAAAAAGGTGTGATCACATCGCCCGTGAGTTCAACAAATAAATTTTTATTTTTAAAATGAAATGGAAATAGAAAGTCGGGATGAGACAGCAAAACGCCGGATAATTCCGCCAAAAGCGGGACGGTTGGTCAGCTTAATTTATAGAATCTTAAAAAAAGTAATCAAAAAATATAAACGAAGAAGTTAGTAAATTTTTAAACTTTATGGTAACTTTTGGCCCACCCTGTGTAATCGAAAAGGTATCCCACAGTCACAGCTGTGTTTTCTTAAAGCCAATACGTGACTGTGCATTTTAAAAGCCACCTAGTGTGTCAAAACAAGTTTTTGAGTAAAACGCAATTAAAGTTCCCCCCCCCCCTCTGTGTTGCATTTTCATACATGCCGAAAAATCTGAATTTTTTTGTTATTGTTTGGGTGGAAATATAAAGTGTGTATAATATACTTGTGTCCAAACATATTGTGTTTGCCATTCAATATTACACGTTTGAGACACAATGATTAATATGTTATAGTATATGTGTTTGCGACTCAAATATATCTGTGTGTGTGTGATACAAATACAGTTGGGTTTTTTGCACTGTCTATGCTCTCTCGAGAGCAAGAGAATAAAAGAGGGACAATGAGAGAGTCTATCTTGTAAGTGTGGATCTGTATTTTTCCATTATCCTCTCAGTCAGTGAGTCATAAAGATTCCAGAATGGGCTTGTAAATTGCAGATGCAGTGTTTCTTATTTTGCCTCATGTATTGCCTTTTAGTTTCATGTATTCAGTCGTCAATGGTTCATCGGACAGAGTATATGAAAAGCGCTTGATCAGTGAAAAAAGAATAAACGAAGGCTCGGACGGTTAAATGGGTTGTGATGTTACTTTGGTTTTTATATATGTGTTTCGTATATATGTATGTGTTCTACGTATGTGTTTTGAGGAAAGAAACTGGTAAGGGCAACAACGTGAAGCCCTTTATCTGTCCGAGGCTTTCGGAACGGCGGACCATTTGTTAAATAAGTATAATAAAAATCACAAGTAATTAATCCAGGCTTAGCTTGCTTGACTAGATTTGTATATACATATTTTGTTTGTGTACCAACGCATAGTGATAACCAGCGCATAGCTGAAACCTTCCGAAAACAAAAACGTGAGAGACAACAAAAGGGAGGAGAAGGAAATGAGCAGCAGATTCTCATTTCATTAAAAAAAAACAAATAGTGCATTCAATGCACGTAAATGTACAAAGGATCTTTGAAAATCTTTTACTTTTTTGTATTGATTATTTATAAATGTGGATTTATATTGATAAAATTAATTATAATAAATAATACATATATATTGAAATCAAAGAATAATTCCTTTCTACATATTAGTATGTTTGAGGGGAAACACGCGAATGCTTCCACGTAAGTATATGGATGTTTGAGATGAAGAACGTGTATGTTTCCACCTAAATGCATATATGTTTGCCAGTAAACTTGCTACTGTTTGCATTTAAATACAAGTGAGTTTGGGACTTGCAAACATATGAATGTTTGAAGTGTGTTCCAAACATATACATGGTTCCTGCAGAATATGTTTGGGAGAATATGTTAGAGAGGCCGTTATTTTTCAGCGTATAGTATCACACACTAAGTGGGTTTTTACTGTTTTATGTAATTATATTTTTACATTACTTTACCATGTTTTTGAGACTTGCTATAGGTTTCATATGAAAACATAAAATCCAACAAAAGTGAATTCATTAAATTTGACACACTAGGTGGGGTTTCATAGGCAGGGCCACATATGTTTCACTAAGTTGATCATTTACCTTAAAGTATTAGCATTTACTGTAGACTCAACTCTTTAATCGCACACTCGTGTCACATTTAACCTTTTGTGGCAATATACATTAACTGTCAGCCATGTATAGGATATATCCCTTTTTTTCCTGCCATCTTCACGTTTAGATCTTTCTTTCCTTGAGACATTTGCCACTGATGTCCTTTGGAATCGTTAATTTGTATGTGTATACCACTTCCAACTACTTACGAGAACACCACTCATGTGCAATATGTATACAAGGAATACACAAGAACAAAATGTAAAACAAAATATTTAATGACAGCAGAACCAGCAAAAAAAAACCTAAACTAACCTAAAACAAATTTTTTGAAGAAAATAATGTAGACAACCAGACAGTTATTCCATTTCATATTCATCCAAAGAAAAATATCTTATGAATACAACACCTTCCTCGTTCGTGTGTTGTGATGCCATTTGATAGTTTGCCAAATGTCCCGTAAGGCATCCTTTTCTCATATTCTCTTTTCTTGTTCTCAAACACATTAATGGACATGAAAATTGAAAAACTACCAAGCAGCACAATCGAGCACAAGAAAAAAGGGTGTCAGGCAAAAGGGGTTGGCATTAGGGTGACATCCTTGCTACGTCCATACAATCAAAGTTAATTGATGATAAAGACGTCTTCTCAATTTGAATCCGCAAACCCGACATTAATAGTAGCCATTATATAAGACATCTTTCAATACGATACCATGGGTTATTATGAAATGCTCTTTCTTTCTTTGTATCTCTGTGTCTAGTGGGCTGATGGAATGTCTGCAGTAATAAACTACCAATACAGCTTAATTCAATTGATTGTTGTACTCGTATTGTTAACGTTAATACAAATGTTCGTAATAACTGGCGTCGTCAGTTTGTAACGCAATTACTTTGGCAAATGTTTTCCTGCTGCTGCTGCTGCTGCTGCTTCTGCTAATGTTAATGGAGTCTATTATTAGCCACAAATAAAATTGAGTGCAACAATAAACAAACGACAAACACGCAAAGCGTGTAACTCTTTGATATATCGCCTATTCACTACACCCAAAGAAAAATATCCGTTGTTGATGTAATACCGTTTTAATGGTATTGACATTTATAGGTGGCACAATGTTTGCCAAATGTATACACAGGATAATATGCGTGATGCTACGTGATGTTGTTACATACGAATTTTGTGGGGGGTTTCAATCTTTTAAAATCTTTACATACTAAGGTTTAATGGATTTGGTTCACCAGAACTCAGAAACAATAAATTTTCAGTCAACATTTATACGGCAGATTTAATTTTAATAAGAAGTTATACTGTATGAATCACTTCATTATTAATCACTGGTTGAAAAATTTAAATTTGAAAAGATTTAGAATAAATTGTTGAGATTTTATTCGAAAGGCTGGTATTAACATCGTTGGCACTAAAAAGCTTTGACCAATTTAGAGGAGCGGAAATGGATCAAGGTCCTGCCTTATGTTGCAGATATGCAGATAAGGACGGGAATCTTGTTACAGATGTGCACAGTATTTTGGGAGTAACCAATTTTTGCGAATTTCTAAGGGTTTCCTTAAAGTGGTCCAATTCGTATGGAAGATTTTTTTCCAAAAATCGCCAAAATAAAAAAAATCGCTAAAATAAAAAAGTGGCTATAATTCGAAAAAAGTGGTGCCATATTGAAGACATCCATTGGTTGAAGTCTCCAATGGCGGTTAAATTTTTACTTGACCCAGGACACACTTCGATAGATATAGATGTTGAGCACATACAGGCCGATGACGATGACTGCGACCTGAAATTTCACGGCTTAAGAACAACAAAGCTGCTGGAGCTGGTGGGCAAATAGATGAGCTATTTGTACACATACGCATGCATCAGCTCATATGCAAGATCTGGCTGGACAAATGTATGCCCGACGATTGGAGTCTTAGCATACTGTGTCATATTTTCTACAAAGGCGACCCGAGTATATAAAACATAAATGATTTCCCATTACATTACATGAAGAAATGGAGGAGAGGTTCTCACAACTGGTGAGCTGTGCGCTTTCTAGTTTTTATGATCACTGATTGGGACCTACAGTTTTACACCGGATCCAAACCGTATTTTGAGAAGCTTTTTCATGGCGAAATACTCGGTAGTGTCGCCGTCACTATGCGATGTGACCACCACCGAATGAAATTTAAGGTGGTCAGAGCAGGGATCGAACTCAGGGTCTCATGTACAAGAGGCGAGCACTCCACCCATTGCAGCACAGACGGCCACATATATGTACATGCTGAAAAATCTGTCTTTTTATTGTTTGGATGCAAATATAATGTGTTTTGGGGAAAATAATGGGTAGCTACCCACGACAATGGGTAATTACCCATCACGATTACCCATTACCCTCAGGGTAATGGGGAAAATAATGGATAGCTACCCACGACAATGGGTAATTACCCATCACGATTACCCATTACCCTCAGGGTAATGGGGAAAATAATGGGTAGCTACCCACGACAATGGGTAATTACCCATCACGATTACCCATTACCCCCAATCCCCATTTTTGATCGAAAATGTGAAAAAATTAGAAAAAATTTCTATATCTTGAAAACGGAACATCCAATCGAAAAACTAACCAATTTTTGCGGGTTTCTAATGGTTTTTCATAAAGTGGTTCAATTCGTATGGAAATTTTTTGTTTTCGAAAAATCGCCAAAATAGGAAAATCACTAAAATAAAAAAGTGGCTATAACTCGGAAACGGTGCGTTCAATAGAAAATATAATAAAAATTTTCCCTCCGTAGAAAATCGCTAAAATAAAAAAGTAGCTGTAACTCGGAAAAGGTACGTCCAATCGAAGAAATTATAAAAATTGTACACCCATAGGAAGCTTTAACCAATGGGTGTCTTCAATATGGCATCACTTTTTCGCTAAATAAAAAAAATCGCGAAAACGCCCTCATGTTTATATTTCGGAAATGGAACGTCCAACCGAAAAAATGACCAATTTTTGCAGGTTTCTAGGGTTTTCAATGTGGTTCAATTCGTATGGAAGAATTTTTTTCGAAAAATCGCCAAAATAAGAAAATCGCTAATATAAAAAAGAGGCTATAAATCTAAAAAAAGGAGTGCCATATTGAGGGCATCCTTTGATTAAAGCCTCCAATGGAGGTAAAATTGTTATTATTTTTTCGGTTGGACGCACCGTATCCCAGTTGTACCCACGAAATGCGAACCCTGGTTATAATATATGTATTTGCGACACAAATATGGTTTTGTTTGTTGAAAACTGCTGAAAACAAAAACGTGACATACAGAATAGAAACATAAAGCAGCAGATCTTCTATTCACGAAAAACTTCTTGCAAACATGTACATAGTTCCTGCAATATGTTGCCAGGGCCGTTATTTTTCAGCATGAACGAACAATCGTGGAATAAGCCATTTGCATTACCTACAAAGTCCTCTTAAGCGTAATCTGCGAAAGACTAAAGCCGTTTGTTGCAGACCTTAAACGGTCCCTATTAGTGCGGCTGTAGGCCTGAAAAGTCAGCTATCGACCAGATGGTCACGTAATGACTAATCCTGGCGAAAACCCACGACCAACAAATGGACACCTACCACCTCTTTTTAGACTATAAGGCCGCCTTCGATAGCCAGATACAGGGAAAACTGTACCAACCTATGTCGGATCTTGGTATTCCTGCTAAGGTGGCGCGAAATTCTCAGTAAAGATTGGTAAAGATCTCACCAAACTATTGAGTACGAGGCGAGACTCAGGCAGGGCGCGACACCCTATCATGCGATCTCTTCAATATATTAATTGAGACCTCACCGAACCATTGAGTACGAGACGAGGTCTCAAGTAGGGTGATACCCTATCATGCGATCTCTTCAACATATTAATTGAGGTCAGAGTGAGAAAAGCTGCAGTCAACACGAATAAAACCATCAGAAGCTGCTCGCATATGCTAATGACTTTGGAATCATTGAGTGTAATCTGCGTGAATTTACTGCAAAATTTTCAAGAATTGAGAAGGAATCAATTAAAGTGGGTTCAGCAGTAAACGAGGATAAGACAAAATTAATGGTTTTAACAAGTAGAACATCTAAATATCGTACACGATTGGATGAAAGGGTGAACGATGATAATCGTTTTAATTTCGTAGTAGTGGACGAATTTTTTTACCTCGGATCTGCCGTGAACAGAAGCGATAACATCAGCCTGGGAATGAAACTGAGAATTGTGCTTGCAAATAGGTGTTGGTTTCGGGCTAATCGATCACTTTCTAGATAAGGCTTTCTGACTAGAAACGAAGATCGAACTACATCAGACTCTCATACAACCTGTCTTGCTTTATGGCGTAGAATCCTGGATCTCATCGCATGCTGATGAAGCTTCACTGGCTGTCTTCGAGAGAAAAAGGCGATTTCCGACGACGGATGAAGCATTAGCCGTATAAGCTGTAACCCAATATCGACGTAGTTATACGTATCAAAAAAGCGCGTTTACGCTGGCTAGGCCATGCCAGTAGAATGGATCAGAATCAGAAACCACCGAGCTTTGCGCATTCTAGTTTTACACTCACTGGGTGGGATTCGAACTCACATTCGCTGGACGATCGTTTCGATGTTTGTGAAGCATCATCTTCAGCAGCGTCTAGCCCGTTAAGCCACTGAGGTGTGTATTTACACAAGTCACTTAACCGAAGACATTTATTGATTTCTTTAGGATGAGGTATTTTTTTAAGAAAAGGTTCTTTGTTGAAGAATATGAATAGGTATTTTTTCCTTGAGAACATTTTCTTTTTTTAAGAAAAGCCACGTATTTAAATTAAATTTTTTTAACTTCTTTCACTTTGGCTTTTCTTAACTTACTTTTTATTGGGTTCAAAACTACAATGTACACGAAAATATTGTTTACAGGCTCCACCTAGAAATTTTCCCATTAAACGGGATATTTCCCAACATATGTGCGACATCTAGTTAGTCTAGACACAAACCAAAGCATAAGTAAACAATATAGTGACAATAGTGCGATGTAGCATAATAGTGTTTAACAAAATTTGTTTAATTTTTTTCATTTAGCCCCATCCCGCAACGTGCGGGAAATTTTCAAAATTATTTGAAGAATATCGTGCGATTTCTTAAACTAATTGTTGATTTTTTTTGGGAACATTTGGAAAAAAGTATTCGAGAATTTATCGAAAGTTCAACCATGGTCAATTTGGTACAATCCCAAAAATAGGAAATTTCATCGTATTTTACATTTTGTTCTCAAAAATCGGCAATTCTTATTACAATTTCTCAAGTTGTTATTCATTAAATTGTTTTTTTCCTTAGTTTTTGTACCGTGAGAAATCAAAAAGTATATATTGTCCCATTGAAAAGTTCAAATGTACAAAAATACTACTCTGAGCCAATCAAACCTCAAAACTGTCGATTGAGACTAACGACAACAAATTTCATCGACACGAAGGCGACACGAAGCGACAACAAAGGAAAATTCAAAGAATGTCGCATGCGACAATCGCCTCGTATAAGACCCGTCATAGTATTTTTTGTACAACATTTTCTTTCGAAAGATATCGCGAGATTTTTTTGAAATATTTATTCGCAAAAAAACAAATAAAGAAAGTTTCTGAAGAAAACCTTGCCATTTCTTACAATAATTTTTAATTTTTTTAGGAACATTTAGAAAAAAATATTCTAGAATCTTTCCATAGGTCAACCCTAGTGAATTTGGTACAATCCTATAAATTGGAAGTTTCTTCGTATTTTATATTTTATTTTATATAAAACAGTTTAATATTGAATGTGAATGCATTAAATGTTTCAATAAAATAATTTTTTTTTAAATTTTTTTTTGTAAATATTGTGGTTTTTTAAGGAACATAATCAATTAAACTACCAAACCATTGTATTTCTCTTATTTTTCCGATTTTATTGAAACATTTAATGCATTCACATTCAATATTAAACTGTTTTATAGACCTGAAAGCTTCAAAGTTGTTTTACAAAAATGCAAATATTGCGACCATTTCTTTTCGGATGGACATAATTTAAATATCATTTGAAAGGTATTAGGTAGCGCTTTTTACTGCGGGTAAAAATTTGCAACATTTTTTGCGATCATTGTAGTTTTAAATGATAAGTTTCGAAAAATTTTGAAATACTACCGACAAAAATAAAAATAAGATATATAATTTAACGTTATAATCCAAAGAATCATACCGAGCTACGAAGCTGAGCTTATAACCTTCACAATGACATCTTCAGTGTTAATATGTGAGTAAAAATGACGAAGTTATTTTGATTTTTTCTTAGGACTCCACGAAAATCCATTAAAAAACGGCATTTAAACTTCGACAACTCAATCAACTTCAAAACTACAAATAAAAACAATATGTCCAATGCAAGAACTTCGAAAGGTCTACGTACTCATAATAAATTTTCCAAATATCTGTAACATCTTTAAAGTTACACCCAAAAAATCTGATAATTAGAGGTGTTTTTAAAGCAAAATAGCTCACAATTTGCTGAACCTAGAATCGCAACATTTTGAAAATAGTCATTAAACACTCTCAACTTCATATTTAGGTGGTGACCTAAAAGTGATTTTTTGTTTGTATGGGATCTTAACCACCCTAATGTACATACATACATACATTGTTATGTTCATACCAGGGGGATTCTATGGCATAGCTGATCGAAAAGGTACTAGGCCGATGATGGAGAATGAGAGAGCAAATAAGACAGGAACTAATTTTAAATAGTGTTTATTGATACTAATGACAGCTAAATTCTGATTTATGTTCTTTTTATTTATTTCTGTCCGTTTTGTGTCCAACAAAAGTGTAAAATTTGTAAAATACAGCAGCAAATAAAACTCTATGAATTGGCCTACTACCTCGTCGTCATGAAGAGGCATCGAAGAGAGTAATGGAAACTCTTAAGTATTACTCTATGGTTCGTACATACGCTACACAAGTTCACACAATTTTTGTTGCTCTCTTGCTATCTCATTTTTATATACGTCTAACTACGTCATTATTCTCTCTGCTCTGAGAGTGCTTCGTACCCACATTTTATTTGACTTACCTTTTTTCACAATAATATGGTACCCACAAAAAACAAAGAAAATGCAAAGCAACAGACACATTTGTTATGTTCGTACATATGCCACACAAGTTCGCACAATTTTCGTTGCTCTCTTGCTATCTCATTTTTATATACGTATAACCACCTCATTATTCTCTTTGCTCTGAGAATGCTCCGCACTCACACACGACAACTATTCGCTGCCGCCTTTCGGTATAGGGAGTCATGTCAGATTGTTATTGTTGTAATCTTTATTTCATTCATTATGATGAAACGGCGAGATAACTTTTTTTAAAAATTTTTTTTTTAGGTAAATGAAGATGTTATCTTGTACATTTCATATTGGTTGATATCTTCCTAATATTTAAATTTCTCAAATGAAAATTGTTTTAACACATACACTCAAACATATGTGTGGTGTTTGCTTGAGTGATTGAGTTTGTAGCGTGAACACAAACTATGCTGCTGTTTCAGTGTGGACACAAACCTTCGGCTGTTGTTTTGATTGATGAAATATTGAAATTTCGTATATTTACTTATGTATTTAAGTGAAACAAAATGTTAAATGTGAATTTGAATTTAACATGGATATATAGTTATTTATCATGTTATTTATCATTTATTCTTACTCTTTTAATTTAAAAACATATTTATCCTATTTTTCCTACCATAAACTTATGTATATTATCAAAAGTAACTATCAAATAAATAAATTCATTTGCTTATGTTATTTATCATTTATTGTTATATATGTTTTCTGTCTTATCGGATGGCGTATTCTACGTTAAACTTAATGGCCGTGTCTCTGACACAGCCTGCAGGGACAGTCCGTGGCAAAAGGCCTCGGACAACTGTCTGCTGTTTTTTTTTAGCAGTCTGCGTTTCGCAGTCGGACAAAACTGCATTCTATATAGGGGTGGGTCAAATTTTATACAAATCGGTCCAAACAATCTGTGTGGTTTTTTGTTTGGATGTTTTTTCACTTTGTGAGTTTAGTCTCTACCCGCGCCTATAGATGTTAACACATCAAAAGTCGATTGAGTCTAGCGACAAAATATTCCATCGTATAAAGGCGACACGAATTCAAAGAAAGCCGCATGCGCTAATCGCCTCGTATAAAACCCGTCATAGTACATTTTGTACAACATTTTTTTCCGAGTGATTTTCTCCTTGTAATATAATATTGGTAATTTATGATGTGAAGGCGAGGTAGGTAGTAACATTTGTATAATACACATTTCTGTCAGTATTCGCGCTGATGTAGGTGACATTTATGTTGCCGTCTGGTTAATCACAGATATAACTTATGATATTAGGCCGAGCATTTAGTTGTGAATATCCACCCCGCCTCTGCATGTACTTAGCTGTTGTTACTAGTGTCATGAGCTAAAGTGATGTTGGGAAATTTAATTAATACAATTTCTATTTTGCTGTTTTTTTTACATACAAATATATTTATATCTTTACTGACGAAGTTCAAGGTGATTTATATTACATCACAATGTCGTCGTGGTGTGGAAGCAGTGAATAGCAAAAAATAAATATCCCTGAAAATTTGTAAGGATATTTTTTTGTTTTGATGTTATAATATGTTTCAGATAAGGAATTTCACATGTAATTTATGACTGAAGGTGATAAATGATATGTTATGAAATGTTTTTGTTGCCTTCGTATGATGTTGATAAGAAAAAAATTGTGTGTCGTAATGCTAGAGATTATCACAGATTGCGGGAGAGTTTTGTGTAATGACACAAAATAAAATGTTTTAACATTGAATTTGGTAACAAACTGCCTTGAAATGACTAACACTGGTTTACAGCCAAAAAATACCAAAAACGCCACATGCCTAGATAAGTTAATTGGGACCTCCTGAACACGAAAATCTCTGTAATTTTTTTCTAAGTACCGTTTGTTAGATAACGGTACTTTTGTGGTTTTCGGTGTATCATCCCACTCAAACCCTTGTGGAGCCGAACCGAAAAGTCCGATCGAGATAAGTGGCATATGGTTGGAACGGTAATTGAATGCTCTTACCGTCGATAAGCTGCAAATTTCTATCTGATAAGAAATAGCTGAGTTATGGATTTTTTTAGGTTTTTTTTTTCAAAATTTGTCATTTTTATTTCGTTTTTTTCTACGTTATAGTGAAGATCTGGAATGATCTGGAAATTCTTGTAACATATAGTTTATTTAATTACCAACATTTTAAGCGTAATTTGAACAAAATCGGATGAAAAATAAAATTTTCATTTTCATTGCTCTCATACTATATTTGGCGTTAATCCAAAAAAATTTGAATTAAAATGACGTGCGAAAAAAGGCCATAACTCAGCCATTTCTTATCAGATAGAAATTTGCAGCATATCGACGGAAAGGGCATTCAATTACCTTTCCAACGATATGCCACTTATCTCGATCGGACATTTCAGTTGGGCTTCACAAGGGTTTGAGTGGGACCATACATCGAAAAAACACAAAAGTACCGTTATCTAAAAAACGGAACTTAGAAAAAAACTTACAGCGTTTTTCGTGTTCTGGAGGTCCCAATTAACTTACCTAGGCATGTGGCGTTCTTGGTATTTTTCCAAAGTAAAAATTTGTAAAGCAGTGTAATAATTTTAGGGATATCAATAGTAAACTGAATTGCAATTTAATAAAAAAGAAACAATATCATTGGTTTGAATTAAACAACACGATTACATTTCGCCAGTGTTGAAATTGCAAGTAATTATGTGTTATTTCCTTCAAAAAACCTTTATCACATTTTCGACTATTAGCCCCAATTATCCCTTGATTTTATGCCCGTATTTGAAATGTTTTTCTTTACAAAATCTTAAAGACAATTAAGGAGCTTTTAATTTGAAACGTATATAAAGACTCTACCTGCTGCAAGACTGATTTATGGTGGTGAAAGTTTCTCCATTAGATATCCATTTTCAACACATTTTGTGGGGTTCTTTCTACAACGCCATCATTCGCATCAACATCTTCCACATCTTGGGAAACTTATAATGGCCTTAGTATTTTTTTTGTAAATGGTTTCGAGAAATAAACCAACCCTACAAAGTCTTGTCGTCGTTACCAACCATACCTACATATTAAGACTTGTACCACTCTTACATTACACTTAAAACTAAAAGTAAAAACAAAAACAGACCGCACAAAAAAACAAAAAGCAAACAAAAAACAAAAAGCAAACAAAAAACAAAAAAAAAAACACCAACAAATCTTAAAAGGCCATTTGCATCTTATAAAGTGCAAAATAAATTTAATGCCACCCTCCACCCTCCTACCCCTTCAATCATTCCTTTTGTGCTATTGATATCCATGATTTATATTAAGATATTTGAGATCTTAATGTTACACATAAGTATAAATTAATAATTTTGTTTTGTGTTTACTCTTCCCCTGTTCTTTCTTCTCGTTTCATTTAATATTTGAATGGACGCGTCTCATCAGCAGCTCCACTCGGAGTATCGGAGCACTTATCGTTGGCATGAGTTCACTGGAAATTCAAGGCCAGAGGTGGTACGACGCGCACCAGCGCCGAATCCAAGTCAATTTGTGGGTAAGTTCAAGTACAGACAATTCAATTGTACTCATTAATACGAGTATACGAATAATGATATTAATTAATCAAAATTTATACATACATACATGTACATATATAAGTATATACAAGGTGGCGCAAAAGTAATCCTCCTATCAGAAAATGCTATAAATTTTGCGATTGGCCCCTAATGTCAGTTCTGTTTTGACATTTGTGTAGTAAACACATGCGAAATACACGTTAATAAACAATGTTACGCTACACTGCTCCAGAACGCGGAATATTGCTGACTATTTATTTGACCAATAATCGGTCGGTGACTTTGGCACAACGTGAATTTCGTCGCAGATTTCCTGGCCGTCCAGCGCCTACTGGTGAAACACTGCGACGTTTAGCCGATCGCCTCGAAGAGACTGGCACAACACGAGATGCTGCCAGGCGTGGCAGACCCCGGAGTAGCCGTTCTGCAGAGAATACTGCTGCTGTGGCCGAGGATGTCATGGAAGCGACGTCGATGTCATGGAAGCGCCGTGAGCGCTACAGAGCAATGATCAACGAGTTCTTTTTGCCGCAACTTAATGAATTGGGATTGGAAAATATGTGGTTCCAACAGGACGGTGCAACGGCACACACTGCACGTGCCACAACCGATATGCTGAAGGATGCATTTCCCGGGCGCCTAATCTCCCGTTTTGGCGATTTGCACTGGCCAGCAAGATCGCCTGATTTGACCGCTCCAGACTTCTTTTTGTGGGGCTTTTTGAAGTCGCGGGTTTATGTCAACAAGCCTCAGACTCTTGCAGCTCTTAAAGACAATATCCGTCAAGAATGTGAGGACCTATCGCCGGAAGTTTTGGCCAAAGTGATGGAAAATGCCATAAAAAGTGCTCAAATGACTATCAACTGTGGCGGCGGCCATTTACATGACATCATATTCTCGACTTGATGTAAAAAAAATTAAAAGACCAAATAAAAATAATCCACAAGAAGAATCAACGTTTTTCATTTTTTTTTAAATTATAGCCAAAAACATCGGAAGTTTACTTTTGCGCCACCTTGTACCAGTATGAAAGATAGTATAATTGAAGTGATTTCCTTCCACATCTTGTAGCCAACATTTGTAATGAGATACTTGCAATTTTTTCATATGAGTCTGTTCTTGTACCCTACACCAAAGGAAGAAGTGCCAAAAGATGTAGATAGAGGGTAATTCCAAAAAAATCGCCACAAAAATTAGTATTTTCCAACCCGACCACATTTGATAGGTGTACAATTTGGACAGTAGTGTCTCCTCGTCCATACGAATTCTATGATACCAGAATTTAGTCAAAATTTAAAGTAGTTTTTGTTTTCTGATTCGTTGAAGTAGGTATTGTATGGCACTTTCTGAAAAAAGGACCTGACTTAAAAATGGCATAAAGAATCTTTAATATTTGATTTTCCCCACCAAAAAGAAAGTCCATCGTTTTATCTACATCATAGCCAAATTTCCAAATGCGATCTCCATGGGATCAATAGATACATAAGGGTTGGTAAAGACTGCTTAAGTTTTGCTGTTTTACTTTCGATTTTTCAAGTAGTGACTACGTATAACACAGTTACAAAAAATACTAAAGTAGAAATACCTGGGAAGTGATAGTATTTTTCTTGTAGGTATTGTCGAGTGAAACAAGAATCTGCTTGTGAAATTTCCCAAAAACCCCGAAAATGTTGAAAACCGCTTATAAACCCGGTTTTGCTTATGTTTGCACACTTTTAAGCCTGTAATTTAGTTGATTATCAACCGATTTTCACTTTCTCACCGGATTTAAAAAGAAGAAACTTAGGCCTTTCAAACGATATATACGTTCTTTCAGAAAATATGAGAAGTCTGTGTGTATTTGTCCAGCAAACAGAAAGTTTTCAATTTTTTCCTCATTTTTCAACTTCGGCGACGATTTCACATAGTATTTTATAAAGAAAATATACTACTGTTGTATTCATTAAAAAGGAACGTTTCCTACTGAGTAAAACGCGACTTTGTTTTTACACATCCGGTATTAATTGACTGAGTTTTGGAAGCGATAAAATGATATCCAACATTTTGAAATGCATTAACGCATTCCAAATTTATGTCATTTTTAAGTCAGGTCCTACTTCAACGAACCATAAAGCAAAAACTACTTTGAATTTTAACTCAATTCTGATTTCATATAATTCGTATGGACTAGAAGAAACTTCTGTCCAAATTTTATACAATTCAATACGGGTTGACTCCAGGACTGTGTCGAAATATTTTGGAATTACCCTAGACTAACATTTAGAAGTTTATATCAACAAAGTTCAAACACATAAAATTATCTAAAATCTTGATTTTCATAAAATTGAACAAAACTCTGGAATTCTACAATCATCAAATTTAAACTAAGTCATCGTACTACACTGAAGGAAAATCTTTACGTCAAATCGATGATAAATGTTCATCAATTGTTCTTCATTGAATTGATGAAAAATTTCATTGATGACAAATGTCATCAAATTAATGAAAAGGTTCTTCAGTTTGAAGATTGTGCGTTTCTTCACATTTTTCAGCTTCCTTTAATTGATGATATTTTTACATCAACTTTCCTCATTGGAATTTAGAAATAATTAGTGGAATCAATTCAAAATATGGACGTAGTATTGACAAAATAAAGAGAAAAAGAAAAATGTAGGTAGAAATTTGAAAATATATACATAATAGAAAATAGGGCAGAAAACAATATCCACGTTATGACCATTTTCTGTGTTCTATTACACTCTATTCTGGTGAATTTTCTACAATGAAAAATAAACCAAAGTGTTTGGCTACACATTGACAAATCGTTTACATCAAAATTATGACGTTTTTTACTTTTATTGACTATTTTACAATCTCAAATTTCAACATGTTCTTCCAACTGGCTCTATCCTTCGCCTTTTCTCGCCACATGGTAACACCAAAGATATGGTGGTATTCTTCTGCCTGGTCTTTCCAGCGGAGTCTTGGTCGTCCTCTTCCTGCTTCCATCGGGTACGGTATCGTAAACCTTTTGCGCTGGCTCATCTTCATCCATTCTGATAACATGGCCTAGCCAACGCTATTGGCCTAATTTGATTCGCCTAGCTATGTCGACGTCGGAATATAAATCATATAGCTTTTGGTTCCAGCGACGTCGGTACTCGCGGTTTTTCCTAACAGGACCATATATTTTACGGAGAGTTTTTCTCTCGTATACTCCCAAGTGTTTTTCATCGGCTTGCGGTACAATCCAAGTTTCGGAGCCATATGCCAAGACAGGTAAAATGAGAGTCTGATATAGCTGGACTTTTGTCCGTCGAGGGAGGGCTTTGTTCCTAAACTGCTTGCTGAGCCCAAAATAGCATCTATTTGCAGGCACAATTCTCCTATCTATCTCCAGGCTGACGTTGTTGTCCGTGTTTACGGCGGATCCAAGGTAGACAAATTCATCTACCACTTCAAAATTAAATCAGTTGTCAACGTTCAAGTGCGGACCAAGTCGAGAGGTACTTCTAGTCGTTGACACCATCAATTTTGTCTTGCCCTCATTAACAGCAAGACCCACCTTCGCTGATTCCTTTTCGATTCTTGAAAATACTGCAGTAACCTCTCGCAAATTTCGCCCAATGATGTCTATGTCGTAAGCATACGCCAGCAACATGTGGCTTTTCATGTTAATGGTATTGGTCGTATTTACTGCAGCCTCTCTCATTATTATCTCTATTAAGATGTTGAAGAGACTGAACCAAAGTGTGTCACCTTGTCTAAGTGCTCGCTTGGTACAGAATGGTTTAGTGAGGTCTTTCCCCACTTTCACTGCTGATTTAGTGTTGGTCAGCGTCATTCTACAGAGGCGAATCAGTTTGCCGGAATCCTAAGTTCAGACATAGCTTCGTACAATTTTCCCCGTATGGAGCTGTCGCAGGCAGTGAATGTATCAATTGACTTTTCGTGAGTCTTTTCCAGGATTTGGCGTAGCGTGAATATTTGGTCAGTCGTGGACTTCCCTGGTCGAAATCGACACTGATAAGGTCCAATCCGGATTTCAATAATTGGCTTTAGTCTTTCACATAATACGCTCGACAAGACCTTATACTCAGTGGATAAAAGACTGATACCGTCATAGTGGGAACAGACACACGGATCACCGTTTTTGAAAACAAGACATAATACACTAAGACTCCTGTCGTCAGGCATAGATTCCCCCAGCCATATACTGCATACAGGTCGATGCACCTGCCTTACAAGTTCAGCGGGTAGCCCATCCACACCAGCGGCTTTGTTATTCTTATGCCAGGAGATCGCCTTTCTAATCTCCCCTTGGTTGGCAAGGGGGGGGGGGGGGTCAATCTACACTATCTTCCACTATCATTACCTCCTGATATTCAGTGGAAGAATCTGAAATGTGGTATCTCCACATTTTGAGCAAACACTGCTTATCAGTCACCAGATTCCCATTCTCGTTCTTACAGGAGGGCAGCCCATTATTAGGCTCGTTATTCGATCTTCTTACCCTATGGAAAAATTTTCGGGATTCACCACTCATCCTGCACATTTCGTTTTTCTCACTCTCTCTCTGCTCCCACTGCCATTTTTTTCCGCCTAAATAGTTGGGTTTCCTCCCTTCTCAGCCTCTTGTACCGCTCAATCGCAGCACGCGTTGTAACTGACTGTTTCATTGCCATACGTGCAGCGTCTTTTTCAGCAGTTGCAATGCCAGATTGGCTTTATGGCTTAGCCTTCTGCGGTTTTTGATAGACAAGTTCAGTCCTTGCAGCGATTTACAAAGAATGGGAAATGTGCTTCCACTGCGCACCTGGGTTCTCGGGAGAGAGAGTAATCTGCCCTAGCAGAAGAGAGCTTCTGTCGATAGGACATTGATATCTCCGGTATTTGTAGCTTGTCAATATCTGGATTTTTCTGGGTTCGGCTTCGTACGTTTTTCGCCCTGCTCAGTCTTGTGCGAACTTTCGCAGCCACCAGGTAATGATCCGAGTCGATATTGGCACCTCGAATCACACGTACATCCATTACACTAGAAGAGTGCCTGCAATCTATTACCGAGTGATCAATCTGGTTTTTTTGTCCGCTGATCAGGAGATATCCAGGTCGCCTTATGAATGTGCTTATGCTGGAATCGTGTGCTGCTAACTACCATGTTCTTTGCAGCGGCGAAGTGATGATCAATTTACATCAAATGGCTGACAAATTTACATCAAATTGATGACAACCTTACATATAATTGACGATAAATCTTGCGCAAATTGATGAATAATTTACATCAAAATGGTTAAAAATTTACTTCTACTTGATGCAAAACTTACATCAAATTGATGAAAAATTTACATTAACTTGATGTAACGTTGTCGTTGAATCAACATAAACTATTGTTGAAATGTTCTTCATCAACTCAAATGAGGAAATGTTTCAACAAATTGATGAAGGAATTCATAAATTTTATGAAGCCGTTTCTTTCAGTGTAATGCAAGTAGTTATCCAAAAGCAGATATTTAGACTTTGAAACGAAACTAAACGAAACAATCTGTAACGCCGTTTTTTCTTCGGCTGAGGTAGTCTCAGTCCTTTCCAGCGTCGTTGTAAGGACCCACAATAGCTTACGAAATGAAACAGTGAATTTCTCCCCGAGTAGGGCAATAATAAGACCATCGCTCTATTTAGTTTGATTCTTAAAGTTCATATATAAAATTTTGACGAAAACGATTCAAGATCCTTTCGATGGATTCGAAAGGATAGATTCGGGTTACAGGCGCGGTGATAGTAGATAAAAACAAATGGTTTCAATGACATCCCATGAAGGAACTCGGGAGACCTTCTCACAGACAGTGAGCTGTGCGCTTTCTAGTTTTACACTCACCGATTGGAATCAAGAGTTTAACGCCGATTCCGTACGGTATTTCTGTAACTTGTTAACGATATAAATCGGTAGTTAAATTGACAAAATTTGGAAATTTTGTATTGAAATTTTACGAATTTTTACACTCTACCGATTTTTATCGTTAAAAAGTTACAGAATTCCGGTGCTGTTAACGTTATCGGCCGGATAAATTTTCAGTACATACATTCAGAAAATTAAATTGTGCCAACCGTAAATTTATCGTTACGATAAATTATAACCGGACATTGAGAAAGTGGTCCTTAGAGTATATAAGGCAGAGTTCTCTACCAATCACAACTTTCCCCTGATTCATGCAAGAGATTATCTGTCTATGTCGTCTTGACCCACTGTTCCCCTGGTTCAAGTCACCGATTCGGTGTCTGTGGGGTTTTAATCTTACTACCTACGGTTCCCCGGGTTTAAACTAGAGATTCACAGCCTGTGGGGTCTCGACCATGTTAAGTACGGAACGAATGGTTCAAGCCAAGGATGCCTTATCTGCGGGGTCTTGACTTTTTTGCCTAATGTTCTTCTTCATGCTTCATGCCTGATATTTCCTGCCTGTGGGGTCTTGACTTTGTTACCTATAGTTCCCTTGCTTCAAGTCAGTGATGCTTCGAGAGTGGGGTCATGCCATTGCCAGTGGTCATTATATGGAAGATACAGCCATCTTGCGTGATATACCTGGGCAGCACGACAATTAGCCTTGATATTTTCCCCGATTTAGGCTAATTAGGGAGTTAGTCCGGTGAATGTTGTATTCTCGCCATGTGTTTCAGGATATGCGACACGTTTCCGTTCTATCCCATCTGGCCTTAGTTCGTTCAAGGTAATGCAGGAAAATACCTCTTTTGACCGACCCTATAGGCGTTGCGACTGACATCATATGGAGTTCGGTGGAAGAGGATCTCGTCCTGCTCTTTCATATTTCAAGAGCATTTAGTCGGGTAGCACTTCGGGCTGTTATGTGAAGGTCAATGGCTCAATGGTCCTCATTGCCCGTGTTATGCAAGTGAAAGCTGATCGTTGATCTCTGTACTCTATACAACAGAGACAGGCCACCATACTATTGCTCCGTAGGAGAGTATAAATCTGATTATACTAGTGTACATCCATAGCACCATTTTCGGTCGAAGACACCATCGGCTTCCGAACATTTTCCGACAAGCTTAGTAGGCAATGGTTGCTTTTTGATCCCTGTGCTCTATGTTACGCTTCCAGGTCTAGAATCACGCCCAAGTACTTGGCGTGAGTTGACAGTGGAATCACTATTCCACTTAGTCGAGGAGGATTAGACTTTGGTATCTTGGTCTTCGTGGTAAAAAGCATGACCTCAGTTTTCCCTGAATTCACTCCAAGACCACTCCCAGTGGCCCAGTTGTTAAGTGATTCTCCTATTCACTCGCTTTGATGACTCGCTGCTGCCCATAGAGGCGTTGATAATTCCGCTCTGTAGCATTGCCAAAATTCAGCTCTTGAGGAGTGTTTCCATGCCTAGATCTTCAAGTGATTCTTCTATAGCCGCTGAGCTCACATTATTGAAAACCTTTGCGCTCTCATGACTCCGTCTCCCCGCCTTGGGAATGAAAACCTCTCTTAGCTGGATCCTACTCTTTGGTAAGGAGTTAAGAGTCAGGCAAGATCGGAATATGATACAGAGCCACGACTTAATTATGACCTCCGCGCTTTGTTGCATTTTTGGTATAATACAATCTGGGCCCGAAGCCCAGTATATCCTGTCTGCACTGATTATATCCTCTATACCGTTAGTATCTGAGTATTGAGTTGATGAATCCGCCATGTAGCAGGATGCAATGTAAATGGTCGTACCTTCTGTCACCTCTAATTTAGCAACGGTGAAATCTTCTGTGCTAAGCTAAGGCAGAAAAGAATGTTTAAATTGTTTTTTTGCAATTAGACACGATCATGGATTACCATTGTTCTTTATATAGAGGCTTTGTAACCATTACCATGGATCACTCTCACCACATTTTCTTGTACGTAGGGTTCCTGGACAATGCCTAAATGTAGATCCTCGTCAACTAGAATGATTCGAGGTTTTTTGAGCCGATACGGGACATACCTTGTTACATATACGACCTCACCACGAACGGTAAATGAAATCGCTAAGGAGATTTCTGGGCGCATTGACAAATAGATGGCGCTACTGTCAGATTGTTGGTCAAGGTCTGAATCATGTAACGGGGGGAGTTGTGACTGATATCAATAATATCGATTATTGACATATTTCGTGTGAGTGTGTGTGATGAAGCGCACAAAAGTATGCAATGTCAAGTAACAAAAGTGTTGAATACAGACTAGTAGGAATATTAAGTTTGTGTAATTTAAACGAACTATTTTGATTATCGTATTTTATAAAGAACTAAGGTTTATTAATGATAAATAAAACAATGCTAAAAGTAATAATTCGTACTCTGACAGAAAAAGTTTCATCAAATTTATGAATTCCTTCATCAATTTGATGAAACATTTCCTCATTTTCCAACCTACGACACATTTCATTGAATTGATGAAGAACATTTCATCAATCCATATGTCATCTATAGTTTACGGTGATTCAACGACAATGTTACATCAATTTGATGTATGTTTCTCAAGTTGAAGACATTTTTTCACCATTTTGATGTAAATTGTTCATTAATTTGCTGGACACTTTTCGTCAATTTGATGTAATGTCATAAATTTGATGTAAGTTTATCGTCAATTTGATGTGAATTTGTCATCATTGTGATGTAAATTGGTCATAATTTTTAGGTAATGTGTTTGTGTTTGTAGCCAAATTCGTTGGCCTATTTTCATCGAAATAAATCCACAAAAAAAGGGGATAAGACCACATGACCAATGCTCATTGCGTGGATAATGATTTCTGTCCATTTCACTATTTTCTTTTATATTTTTTTAATAATTGTTCGGTTCAAGATCAATAACTATTAAAAAGTACTTTTTCTATGAAAAAGTAAATTTTAATAGAAATATTAAAAAAGAAAAGTTGTGAAATTGATTATTATGGTGGATGGTTGGGAATATATCTATTTCAATGCCCACCCAGGCATATAATCAGCTCCCTTCTCCACAAGTATTTAGGTATATCAGCACACATTATAGGGATAAACAAATCTCAATTAAGCGAGAATTGTCTAAACTCCTATTTGTGCGAAAACATCCACAACAATACTTTGCCATAACCATCAATATTCACAACATTTCTTTCCTATGCATGCTTTCATCGAAAGCCATTGCATAGATGTTGTTGTTTCATAAAAGAAACAACGATTGCAATGAGATTGGCGTTTAGAGTGTACCGTCTTCAAATTTATATTCGTTTGAGTTTATATTATTCGATGTTTTAGTTGTTATGTTTTTAATAATTGTTCGGTTCAAGATCAATAAAGTACTTTTTAATAAAAGGTCCGCCATCTAAAGTTGTTTTTTTCAACTATTGCTTATTTCGTGAATCGTAACACTTAGCTCATGTCTGATTTGACAGATAATTAGTTTTATCCTTCCGCTGAACGAATATGGTTGTGTATACGCTTGAACAACGACTAAGTGGGCCTGCGATCGACTTACAGAAGATGCCGATTTTGCCAAAAAAATCATCTTTTCAGATGAAGCTCATATTGATCTTGACGGGTATTTAAATAAGCAAACTTGTCGCATTTGGGGCACAGAAAACCCGCACGCATTCATTGAAAACCCGATGCAACCAAAACGAGTCACTGTTTGGTGCGGATTTTGGTCCAGCAGCATAATTGGGGCATTTTTCTTCGAAAATGAGCAAGGAGTGGCCGTTACAGTCAATGGCGATCGTTATCGGGCCATGTTGAACGAATTTTTGTTCACAAAAATTGAAGAGGAGGATATTGGCAACATATGGTTTCAACAGGATGGCGCTACGTGCCACACAGCCAAAGCTACACTCGATGTTTTGCGCCCTGTTTTTGAAGATCGCATTATCAGCCGCAAAGCTGATGTCGTTTGGCCACCTCGGAGCTGCGATTTGACACCGTTGGACTATTATTTGTGGGGTGCCCTCAAAGATAAGTATTACGCCGACAAGCCAGAGACAATTGACGCTTTAAAGAACAATATTCGTGAAGCCATTGGTGAAATACAGCTGCACACAATCGATAATGTGCTTAAAAATTGGACCGATCGTGTAGGCTACTGCATGGCCAGCCGAGGCAGCCATTTGAATGAAATTATTTTCCATTATTAACCGGAAGGATTGTACTTTCAAATAAAAAAAGAAATTTGAAAAAATATTCAGTAGTTTTTTTTTATCGCATTTTCAAAAAAAAAAAAGTTATTTGGCGGACCCGTTAGTTATTGATCTTGAACCGAACAATTATTAAAAACATAACAACTAAAAGATCGAACAATATAAACTCAAACGAATATAATATTTATTTCCAATTTTATACGCCTTTTCTTCTTTTTCTGTTTAGTTTTTTAATACTACGTCCAAATTTTAAATCGATCCCACTAATTATTTCCAAATTCCAATGATGGATATTGTTGTAAAAATTATCATCAATTCAATGAGGCTAAAAATGGTGAAAATCGAAAATCTTCAAATTGAAGAATTTTGTTATTGAATTGATGAAATTTTTCATCAATCACCAATTTGTCACCAATGATGGAGATTGATGTAAAAAATATCATCAATTCAATGAAGCTGAAAATTGTGAAAAACGAAAATCTCCAAATTGAAGAATTTTCAATCAATTCATCAAATCAATGAAAAACAATTGATTAACATTTATCATCGATTTGATGTAAAGATTTTCTTTCAGTGTAATAGTATTAATCGTAATGAAGAGTATTTTAAAAAAGAATAAGGCCCTTTTGTAAGGTTAACAAATTATCTCAAAACGTTAAAAAATTATTTAAAACTTAAATCGAATTGTTATTTTTTAGCATATGATCAAGTTAATCGCTTTGACATTCACGCCATTTTCGATATCATCTCTTGAACAAATTTAGAACCTGACGAATGATTTTTGTTAAAATATTTAGTATTTGGGTTGTGTTTTACATTCATTTTTTTTAAAAATCAATCAATCAATCAAGTTCCTTCAGTATGTGAAATCAAAACTCATTGTGTCTTGAGTTATAAGTCCGCTTTAGTATAATTATCTTGGCTATTCCTGGTGCAGGGTATCTAAGACTCGGCTCTGCTTGTTTATAACATTTAAATTCACACATTAGTATGTATATCCTTCCTTTGTTTTTCTTTTTCATTTCAATTTTCATTACAGGTCCCACGAATGAGCCACCATTGCCACGAAGAAAAAAATGTCCAGAATTAGCCTACAAATCGCATGAGTTCATTATAGGTTCCGAATACACAGATGCACGCAACAATGCGGCAAATCGTATGCCCAGGGTAAGTACCTAACTGTGTACATTGTGTGTGTGCGTGTAGGTGTGTGTGTGCATGTGTGGGTGTGTGTGTGTGTTGCTTTATATTTAGGAGGTCGAGTTGCTTTTGTCCTTTCAGTCCTACATCAAATAGATGGATGTAACTCAAATGCAATGAATGTATCCCATCCCATCCAATACTATCACATAAAAAAGTTGTCATAAACATGTTAGTCTGTGTGAAAGTGATTTTAATTCACTCTACTCATGGGAGTGTATGCAAGTGTGCCTGTATGAATGTGTGTGTGTGTGTGTGTGTGTAGGAGTATGTGTTAGTGTGTTTGTGTGGTGTAACCATTAAAATCTTAGTTGCTGCTGTTATTGTTTCTGTGCTGTTGTTGCATTCATAATGTATCTACCGCTGCTGCAAATTCAGTTATTGTTGCTGGTCTAAAAGAAACATCAACAATAGCTTTTATATATCAGAGATTTTTTGTTTGTTTCTTTTATATCATTTTTTTTGTCGCTTTCAATTGTTTTGTTATTTTCCGTTTCGTTTTTGTTTATTGTTGTTGTTGCTGTTGCTGTTGCTGTTGTTGTTGTTGTTGCTGCCGTTTGGAGCGGGAGTGCACGTGACGATGATAGACTGATGCCAGTATGGCTTTTTAGCTTTTGGCAATTCAAGACTTTTTATTATTTATTCTTAAAGAATCTCTATGAATCTCATATTACAGGATAGTCTTGAACAGAGAGAGAAAAAAAATATTTATATCCATTTCTTTTCTAAGGACAGAGGAATTTTGCCACAAGGTGTTGTGTTCTTCTCACTGCAGAGATTTCAATAAAAAAAAATAATAATATGTATAATGAGATATTCCTTCATCACCTGCTCGTAGGTCCATGGACGAGATGCAATGAACAAATTACAGAAGTTAATGGATATTTATTATGACAAGGATGTGATGGAAAACAAAATAATATAATACAATAATAGAAAACCATACAAATTGCACTTAAGAAACCAAAGGGAAGGGTTTCGATCTTTAGTGCCATCTTTCCACTGAGCCACTCGGCCAGATTCTATTGGAATTTATTTCTTAAACTAGATGAATTTTCCTTTCTTGAAATATTATCCACTTTAATTTTAACTCTACTATCCCTTCTGTTGTCGAAGGCTGAGATAAACTAATTTATTTGCAGGCTCTTCGCTAGGATGCGCAAAACCTTTCGAAATAATAAAAGGCGGGTCGGAGTCTGTATCTTTTTTATTTTTCCAAGTAATTTGAAATACAAATCGATATGATCAACTAATTCTCTCGATGAATTGCAATTTGTTAGCATCGGAACACTCGTCGTGGCTTGACAGAACTTTCATTGGAATACTGATTTTGGGCTGCGAACACTATTTCGGTTAACACTTGTCTGGGAGTGAGACACATTCGTCTTAACATCACAATTCTGTAGATACTTCGGCGATTTAAGATAATCGAGCTCACGTGATGATAGTGACAGGCCACATTATGATATCTTATTTACTGGCTCAGTAAAAATTTCACATGTCCAACGAGAACAGTTGTTCAAATAAATTTATAAATAGTTTCCCATTACATCCCAGGAAGAGATATTCTCTTCATGAGCTATTGAGCTGTGCCCTTTCTAGTTTTTATACTCACTGATTGGTACCTGCTGTTTTACACCGGTTTCGAACGGCCGCTATAAAGGCTTTTCATGGCTTAATAACTAAGCGAGATGACCGTCGTCGAAAGAAATGTAAGGTGGGTAAAAAAAGCGACCAGGCCCAGTCTGCCATTGCCGCTATATATTCACCAACAGCCGAAGCCATTGAATAGGAACATTCAGCCGGAGATACTATATAAAATGTGCACACTTACTTAGGTACAAAATTAGGATAACATTTGTCTCCAGCCGGCTCGATCTTCAGCTTTTCTCCTGCAATTGGTAGCACCAAGCTCTCGCAGGCAATATTCCATCTGGTCTTTCCAGTGAAGTATTGGTCGTCCTATTTTTCGATGTCCTTCGAGGACGTCTTCGAATACTTTTCGCACTGGCGGCTTTTCATGGCTAAATAAATAGGCGAAATGACCGCCGTCGAAAGAAATTTAAGGTGGGCAAAGAAGGAACCGACCCCAGTCAGCCATTGCCGGTCAAGCGTCAAGGGATATACAAAATGAGGATAAAATTTCTCTCCAACCGGCTCGATCGTCAGGTTTCTCCTTCAGTTGGTAACGACAAACTCTCGCAGGCAATCTACCACCTGGTTTTTTTTAGCAAAGTCCTAGTTGTCCCATATTTCGATGTCCTTCGACTACGTTCTTTGAAACGCTTTCGCACCGGTTCAATCTAATCCATTCTACTGGCAGCGTAAACGCGCTATTTTGATACCCATAACTAGGTCGATGTCGGGATACAGATTATACGGCTCGTGCTTCTTCCATCGTCGATACTCGCCAATTTTCATTATAGGACCATATATTTTTCGGATGAGTTTTCTCTCGAAGACTACCAGTGCTGTTCATCAACATGCGATATGATCCAGGATTATGCGACATAAAGCAATACAGGTTGTATGAGAGTCTGATATAGTTGGATCTTCGTTTCTCGACAGGGGGCCGTAACTCTATAGTACTTGCTTAGCCCGAAATTAAACCTGTTTGCAAGTACAATTCTCGGTTTGATTTCCGGGCTGTCGTTATTGCTTAGGTTCACGGAAGATCCGAGATAAATTAATTCGTCCACTACATCGAAAATTTATAGGTTCTCAGCGTCCACCTTTTCATCCAGTCGGGTGGATGTTCTGCTTGTCTAAACCATTAATTTTGTCTTGTCCTCGTTTACTGTCAAACCCACTTATGCTGATTCCTGCTCAATTCTCGAAAATACTGCAGTAACTTCTCGCAAATTTCGCCCAATAATATCAAAATCATAAGCATACGCGAGCAGCATGTTACTTTTGCTGCTGACAGTTTTATTCGTGTTGAATTTAAATTTTTTGACGAGATAATTTTTAAAATCACTGTACAAGACTCCATGGTAATCGTATGGAGAACGTTCTGATCATTTATTTATGTAAGTCATAAATAATCACACACAACTGTTTGTCAATGAATTTAATTTTTTGCCCGAGATAATTTTCTCCTCTCACTGTACAAGACGCAAATGGTAATTGCATAACAAAATCTTCTGATCACGTGTGCCTTTAACGACAACAATTTTCATGATGCTATGGTCTAATTTGATAGTGTTTTCTAGCTTGTTTCTTAGTCATAAATAATCGCACATGTTCGCCATTGAATTATATTTTTTGGCCGCGATCAGTTTTTAAAACCACTGTACAAGCCGCCAATATTAATCGTATGACAAAGTGTTCTGATCACGTGTACCTTTGAAAATTAAAATGTTGTCAATGCTGTTGTCCAACTGGTTGTCCAGTACGTTGTGAACTTCGCGATTGAATTGCATTTTTTGACCGAGATGTTTTTTTCAAATCGCTGTACAAGACGTAAACAAAGTGTTCTCATCAGGTGTTTTGTTAAAAATAACCGCCAGTTTTTTTTTCATAAATAATTGCACACGTTTGTTTGTCGTTGAATTTAATTTTTTTGTCGCGATAACTTTTATAATCACTGTACAAGACACAAATGATAATCGTATCACAAAATGGTGTGATCACGTTTACCTTTAAAACCGAAAAACTTTACCATGCTGTTGTCCAATTTGACACTGTTTTCCAGTTTGTAGTTAAGTCATAAATAATCGCTCACAAATGTTCGGCAGTGATTTTAATTTTTTGGTCGAGATATTTTTTTCAAATAACTGTGCAAGACGCAAATAGTGATCGTATGACAAAATGTTCTGATCACGTGCACCATTAAAAACGAAACAGCTCAATGATGATGTGTTCCAGTTTGAGGCTGTTTTCGAGTTTGTTGTCTAGTCATAAATAATTGCACACAAATGTTCGCCATTGAATTTATTTTTTTGGCCGAGATAATTCTTCAGATTACTGTACAAGACGCAAATGGTAATCATATGAAAAAATATTCTGATCACGTGTACCTTTTAAATCAACAAACTTCATGATGCTATTCTCCAATTTGGAAATAGGATTCGCCATTGAGTTGAATTTTTTTGTCCCTGCGATGATTTTTTCAAAGAACTGTACAAGACGCAAATAGTAATCGTGTGACAAAACTAACGTTCTGATCCCATGTACCTTTAAAGGCAACAAATTTAACGATACTGTTGCACAGTTTGACGTTTTTCAACACCGGTGTTGCCATATTCACAGAAAAATATGAACTTCATGTGATATTAAAATTAAAATTTTTCTGAAAGTTTTATTAAATACATCAATAATTCTGTAATTGATGTCCTTATGCAATTCAATACAAAAAAACTCTTTAAAATCTCTTTATATGTTTTCTACACAAAAAAAAACTTTTGTTTTTAAATGATCTAATTAAAATATTTCAACACACATAACTGGGATACTTTCGTGCGGTTGAGTAATTCCAAAGAATTGTGGGTAAATCTCATAATTTGACATTTCACTCAAAATTCAATGTTTGTTTTTTTTTTGTTCTAGGTATAATTTTCTTTTCTACCCACCATTCATAAGTTTTCATTAATTTATTACATTGTCCTTGTTCATGCCAACAACATGTGGAAAACTGCTACAAAAAAAATGAAAAATAAAACAGAGAACAGGAAAAATTAAGGCAAACTATAAACTCAAAGTTCCCAGTACCCAGTATTCGTCGGTCTACTCATGTATTTTGTTTTTTATTATTTTATTTTATAGTTAATAAGAGGCGAACACAACAACAACAACAACAACTGCAACAAACAAAAATAAGTTTAAATCTATAGAGTTGGGCTGTATAGCTTGTTTCGCTGTGGAACAAACAGTTGAATGTGTGCGTGCAGTCATGTAAACGCAGGTGGACATGCCCACAAGCATATGTTGTATTGTATGAAATCACACATGTGTATATTATACATGTACATACAAAAAAACTGTTTCTCATATGTAGACCTTTGAGCACAACGGAACAGTGGGGGAAAAGCAAAATAAAATATAATATGAAGACGCAATCTGTTTGAATGTGAAAACAGAAGGACATGAGTATACATTTCATTACGAATGGTAATGAAAACTGTTTGCCAATTTGGAACAAATTTCTTTTAGCAGCAAAATTGGATTTTTTTGTTTTGTTTTGCGGATTTAAAAAAAAAAATTTGGTGGTAGTCCATATTTTCCGAAATACAGATCTCCAAAGCTTGAATGTATAATCGCGCATAACTCTGCCATTTATAATCCGATCCTGGTGAAATAAATTTCATAAATCGTTAAATTTATATTCCACTTAGTTGCTCAGGCAGGGGGGTTTCAAATTCCCTCTGTACCTTAAGTCAATGTGTGACAAAATCAGAAAAATCGCGCGAGTTTTTAGAAATAATTTTTTTTATTTTGATGTGTAAAACTACATCAAAGGACAACAGAAATAGAAGACAACAACAACAACGACAACACCAAAAGACAAGAACAACAAGTTGTTGAAACCAAAAAAATGAGGTTAAAGAACATTTTTTAAATGAGCCCTCAATGGGTTAATAATATATTTATATACAGAGTTATAGAGTCTCACAAGGGCTTTGTAATGATACATATTTCAAGCAGATCCGATGATAAATACCTGAGATATGACCGATTATATACTCATTATTATTATACTTATATACGATTATTTATCCGACCTTTCGTAATTGTCCGAGCGTTTGGTCGTGTTTGTTAATTAATTTTATTTTTCGATATTTCGCTATCCTTTGGATAGCATCGTCAGGAAGATATATTATTAATTAGAAATGAAACGCTCGCACAATTTAATTTTTGATTACTTATATACTTTAAAGGCCTATATCTCAAGAAGTTGGACCCAAGTGCTAGATAAAAGATGAAATGTGACAAAATTCATTAGATTATGTGGACTAGTTTTAATGGAAACAGAAAAATGACAAAATTCATTATTAACCCTTAGAAGGCAGTTAGTTTTTGCTTATTATCTACCACTTGGGCTAAGATTTGTGTTTTGGAATGTTCGGACACATATATTGAAATTTTATGGCGATAATTTTTGTAGAATATTTTGACCACGCCCCCCGTCATTTGAGAGCAGTTTTTTGCGAGTTTAAAAAAAAAAGTAAATATTATGGTTATACGTGACAGTTAGAGGGTTAATTTGTTCCACAAAAATGTTTATCTGAATCTTTTCTATAAAACTTCTGAACATATTTTGTACCTCAGAAGTAAAGAACACACAATTTTGCATGCCGATATGTTGCAGGAAAGTTCCGAGGGGCGGAAACTTTGACCCGCCCTAAAAAAAATTCTGATCAGATCTGGCAAAACGCCGATACAGAATCCGTTGACAGAACCCCATAATTTTTTTTGGTGTCGCACAGTGTAATGGGCTGCCCTCCTGCAAGGACGAGAATGAAAATCTGGTGACTGAGAAGCAGTGTCTGCTCAAAATGGGGAGAGACCACTTTTCAGCACTACTCCACTCGGATTCTTCCACTGAAGTTCAGAAGGTAATGATAGTGGAAGATAGTGTAGATTGTACCCCCCAACCACGACGAGATTAGAACGGTGATCTCCCGCCTTAAGAATAATAAAGCCGCTGGTGCGGATGGCCTACCCGCTGAACTTTTTAAGGCAGGTGGTGAAGAACTGAACTGCTGGGGGAATCTATGCCCGACGATTGGAGTCTCAGTTTATTATGGCCTGTAATCAAAAAGGGTAATCCATGTGTTTCTTCCAATTATCATGGTATCTGTCTTGTATACATCACGTAGAAGGTTTTGTCGTACCTATTATGTGAAAGACTAAAGGCGATTGTTGGAAATCTGATTGGACCTTATCAGTGTGGTTTTAGACCAGGAAAGTCGACGACTGACCAAATATTCACGCTACTCCAAATCCAGGAAAAGACGCAAGAAAATCAAATCGAAACATACCAACTTTTTGTCGGTTACAAAGCTGCTTTCGATAGCCCCATACGGGGAAAGTTGGACGAAGCTATATCAGAACTTAGGATTCTGGCAAAAGTGATCAGCCTCTGTAGAATGACGCTGGCCAACACCAAATCTACAGTGTAGGTGGGGAAAGACCTCTTCGAACCATTCTGTACCAAGCGTGGACTGAGACAAGGTGACACACTGTCGTGCAATCTCTTCAACATCTTAATGGAGATAATAATGAGAAAAGATGCAGTAAATATGAACATGACCATCAACACGAAAGCATTCTAGTTTTTTGAGTTGATATTGTGTCTACAGGTTTTTGTTCGTTTTCTTTCCGAATCTGTTTGTCAGATGTTTGATATATCTTACCGCAACTGTGATTTATATTCTAGTTTGTATATCCCTAACAATTGCAAGTTGGTATAGTTGTGATTATTAGTTTCGCCGATTACTGAAGTATTTTCAAGAATCGAAAAATAATCAACGAAGGTGGGTCTTACTGGTAATGAGTGCAAGACAAAATAAATGGAGCGAATGACAAGACAAATCTCTCGATTTGGTCCGCACTTGAACGTCGACAACCGATTTAATTTTGAAGTGGTAGATGAATTTATCTACAGGGTGTCTGGTAGCAGATTTATATTTTCAAACTTAAATAAAAAACACAATAATTGGCATAAAGTTTTGTTAAGAGCATTGAGCGATAGAATGGAAATGCGGATTTTATTTTTTAAAGTATATGTCATCAAGGTATCTTCCGTCGAGTTGAACACACTGTTCAAAACGGAGCCTTATGTTCTGCGCCACTTGGTTCAATTGAGCTGATTTCTCGACGAATATTTTCCTTTAAAGCCACTAGAGATTGGGGTTTGTCATTATAAACCCTCTTTTGAGGTAGCCCCATAAAAAAACTCCATGGGAGTTAGATCGGGCGACCTCGATGGCCAGGAGCGACTGATCAGTTTTTGGGGGACATTTTCCCGAAGCAAATTTATCGAAGCTCTGGCTGTGTGTGCATTCGCCCCATCCTGTTGAAACCACGTGTGTGAAGAGTACACGGGTTTGGCAAAAAGAATTCCGTAATCATGCGTCGATAATTTTCACCGTTGACGTTCGTCGTCTGGCCTCGAAAATTTTCGAAAAAAAAATAGTCCAATTATCTCATGCGTGGATAAGGCACACCAAACAGTTACGATGGGGCAGTGCAATGGTTTTTGATGTTTAAATTGAGGGCTGCGTGTTCGTGGGGACCAGTAACGACAGTTTTACTTGTTGACGTGACCGTTTAAGTGAAAATGAGCCTCGTCGCTCCAAAAAATAAGATTAACAGTGCGAAAACGCTCCAACATCGTTTCACAAAAATTTTTGCGTAAATCAAAGTCACTCTCTTCCAGTTCTTGAACGATTTGAATTTGAAAAGGGTGAAACTTCAGATCATTTTTTAATATTTCATGAATAAACGCCCTTGGAAGTCCCAGTGAGGCTGCTCTTTTCTGTATTGAAAGTCGCGGATTTTCACGAAAACTGCTTTCAACTAGTTAAATGTTTTCGGGAGTCCTTGAAGATCGACTGGGCCCTGGCCGTGGGGCATTCATAGCCGAAGCAGTTGCGCGGATTCTCTGCACCCATGAACGAATTAAATTTAGACTCGGTCCATCACTTATTCACCAAATAGCAAACTTTTCTTCATTACTCTTCAAAAATGTCTGACGCACGATGCTTACTCGACCACTGCGACATCGTGACTGACAAATCCGCACAATCGATATTTCCAACGGGCCACCCTCCCTCCACCCCGTTTATTACTTTTTGAAATAATCGTATTTAAAAATATAAATTTGCCACCAGACACCCTGTACCTTGAATACAAGTACCGTTCGGAGTTCACAGTTACGGCAAGACGGTTATCCTTGAAAAAGTAAGGGCCTACTCGTGATATGGCGCACCACACAGTGACGCGGTCCGAATGCAGTGTTCTCTGGAGTTTGTTTCACTCCAGTACCGCATATTTTGTTTGTTTACACACCCACTGAGGTGAAAATGTGCCTCATCAGAAAAACACGCTGCACTGCAATGATCGAGTGCGCATTTGAAAAAGACGCTTCAACACAAAATGACCTCTCCTCACGTGTCCAATGCACGATGGCAACTGAAAGGTAGACGACTACAAATCTCCCGTCAGCCAATATAAGCCACGCACACTCTCCACTCTCTTCGACCAACAGTGCCACTACAGCCTGCAGTGCAAAAAATCAAATTACCGCGTTCCACCCTGTATATATTTGTGGTGAATTTGCACAAAAAATTTAACTTCCAAAACGAAATGCCTTTGCTGATTTATTGTTGGATGGTTTGAGCCATTGCCTCTATCTGCTATTATTAAATCAATACTATCCAACATCCAACCGCCGATCTGCAACACACCAAATGTCGTCAATTTACTGAGGGAATTGTCTACTCTATACGTCAAAACTCTATGAGTCAGCCACTCGCATTCGACTCAAAGTGGGTTTATCTAAGACGACATATTCGTTCGACTGACTCTATAGGTTTTGTTGCCAAATGACAGCACATTTGGAATAGAGGAACCCAAATTTGTATTGACAAGTTTTGAAAAATTGTATGTTTTCATTCGACTTGAAGCCACCAGATTATGAAACCAAATTTTCTTTCGTCTATAACACAAGCGAAATCCTTCGTTCGATAGCGAGGAATAGGCTGTATATCTATGGTTGGTTGTTTGGTTGAAAAGGCTGCAAGACAGCACGCTGTCTAGCGCACTTGGGCTAAAGAAGCCCATTGTGATACCTGCAGTTGCCTGTATAGCAACTATTGACTAGTAGTCTAGCCAATTTGCCCTTTCAATGAATTTGTCTATAAGACCTACAGGAATATTCTATAGAGCTACGATGCTAACTAGATGTGTTCCGAATATCCTACTTCTCAGCCCTACCAGAGCAGGGCAATCCAAGAGAAGGTGTTCCGTCGTTTCCTCGTCCTCTTCCATGCAGCATCTACAGAGAGTGGAGTTTCTATGTCCCAATCTTAGGGCATGTTTTCCTACAAGACAATGTCCCGTATGTGTTCCTATCATTGTGGATAACCTGCCTCTCGGCAAGTTAAGTAGTTGCCTAGTCCTCTTCCTGCCCACCTGTGGCCAGAGGACCGTGGCTTGTTTGCAAGTTGAAGTAAGTCTCCACTTGTCGTTGAACATATTATCGGCCCACTGCCTGTTCTGCAAACGGCAGGTAGAGATTGACATACTAACATCTTCTGTTGCCGGAAGAACCTGTGCCGTAGTGCCTTGTCTAGCTAACGCGTCCGCTACGCAATTGCCTGGAATGTCGCTGTGTCCCGGTACCCAGATGAGCCTGATGTCAAAATACTCTGCCATGAACCTAAGTGATGAGTGGCATTCTTTCACCGTCAGGGACGTAGCAAACATGGCTTCCAGGGATTTTATGGCAGCCTGGCTGTCTGTGTAGATACAAATTCTCCGGAAGGGTTGTGACACTACTTTTCAGTAGTTCAGCAACCTCCAGTATGGCGGTAATTTCCGCCTGAAATACACTACAGTGATCAGGCAGCTTGAAGGAGATATTTATATTTAGGTCCGGTGAATGGACCGCATAGCCAACTTGCTCGTCCAATTTTGATTCATCCGTGAAAAATCTGAAACTACTGGTATCCCCTTCCAGTGACTTTTCCCAGGTATTCCAGTTCGGAATAGAAGTCCTTAGATTTGTCACTGGTAGAAGGTAGCGGATACAGTAGTCTGTTTTTACGGGAATGGAGTTGATCCGGTGTAGTAATTCAGCGTGTCCGGAATGTACCGATATCAAAACGCCACAATCTCTGATTCTCACCAGGGATGTAGCGGCTGCCGATTCGGCCATGATATTAGGAGTACAGATGTTCAGGATAGCACTAAGTGCAGTACCTGACGTCATGCCCATTGCCCCACTAACGCTAATCAGTGCTGATCTTTGAATTTTCATCAACGAATTCAGAATATATGTATTTCTTTTGGAGGGGCCACAACCAAACTACGATAACATAGAGAAGTATTGGTCTGACTATTGCCGCATAAATCCACATGGTGTCTTAGGAGACTGTCCCCAGCGGTTTTCTATCGCCCTTTTACAGCAGTAAAGATAAACAGACGCCTTTTTCACCCTCTCCTGCACATTCGGTTTCCAAGGCAAGTTTTCTGTCGAGAATTATCCCCAGATACTTGAATTTTCCGTTACCTGTAATTGCACCCCGTTAACTAGCGGCAGTTCAAATGCGGGTATTATATATTTCCGAGAAAACAAGATAAGCTCGGTTTTAAGTGGGTTAAGTGATAGCCCGTTGTTAGCGGTCCAGTTCGAAATCAAACTAAGTAGTCTGGTTGTACGAATGTTAAGTAAATTCAAGTTTCTACCCGTACAGATGATAGCAATATCATCGGCATAGGCAAAGACCTGGCATTCGGCCCTGTCCAATTCAAGAAGCAGTTCATTGACAGAAGTTAACCATAATAGTGGAGACGGAACTCCCCCCTGCGGTATCACCCTGTTAACGTTCCGAGCAATTGTAACACCACCCCATTCGGCTGTGACGGTTCTATCCACCAGCATTTAGTGTTACTACGATGGAAGTTCGAAAAGTCACGGACTTATTGATCCGGCCCTCGTATATTGTGTAAAACATTTTGTTAAGAGTTGTCGTAATTTGTAAAATTCGAAGCTTTAAAAAATAAAAAATTGTTCCAATTTAGTCGATCTCCCACTGTGCAGTTGTAGCTTTTGTGTGTTGCTTGTTTTCTCTGGTTTTTTGTATGAATACAAAATTTATGGCTTGTTAACACTTTAAGGACACACATTCAGCTTAATGCAAAACATTCCCTTCCTTGCCACCATTAACTCCCAGCCCTCCCACACCGCTCCCATAACACTCCCCCCACTCCCCCAGTGTTTGGTATACAAATTTGAGTGGGTATACTTAACATTTAGTTCAATCTGAAAAAAAGGCAAATTTTGGTTGAAAATGTGTGTGCAGAGGTGAATTTGTTTAAAGCCATGTTGATGATATAATGTTAATAATAATTTGCATATATTTTTTATTGCCGTTTGCCGTTGCCGCTGCTGTGGCTGTTGAAGTCGGAAGAACGCAATGGTACACCCTCGAGGCGCAGCAAATCGGAGGGTCCCCCAGCCGTGCCCAATGGACGGGCCTATGCTATACCGACGGAAGTGGATGGACCGGAAACGAAACAGGTATGTTAGCGTACAGTCGGTACGATCACATTTAAATCCCGATACATACATTCTACTACTATGTACACTATTACACAACTCTGTAAGTGTAAGTGTGTGCGTGTGTGTGTAAGTGAGTGTTTGCGCTATAGCCGTTAATTAAAGGACTTTTAAGTTGTCATTTTCAATAGAAGATTAAGTTTGAATTCAGACGCTATCATGCATGCCAATATCAGAATGACCATGAGAATTGCAAGTACCAGTTTAGTTTAAATTTGGAATTTTAATTTTGGTTTTTGATTTTAAATTTTAAATTAAATTTTTTTACCACTTGCATTTTAGTTACTAACTGAATAAATAACCTAAAGTTTGTGCTCTGTTTAATTATAAATAAATAGTTATTTTAATTTTTATATTATTGCGATTATTTTCTCTGCATTACACTGTCTTTCTCCTACCACTCTCTTTCTCTCCCTCTCTTGTTTTCTGTCTCCCTGTCCTATGTTGATGTTGTCTCGTTTCCATGTTGTATTATATTGATTTTTTTGTTTTATTGTGTACTTGTTGTGATTATAGATTATAAGGGTTTTACAACTTTCAAGTGATTTCTGCATCTGCATCCTCTTGTCACCCTGCCTCCCGTATCCTTGTGACCTTTTTATAGATTATGCTTAGCATTGTCTTCTTTTGAGCTGAGACCAGCACTATTCTTCTCCCGACACACACACACAACATACTATATTACACATGTATGTATGTCCATATGTGCTGTCTTGGCTGTGTTTGTTGCAGGGACATGTCATCTTGGTTATCTAGCTCTCACAGGCCGGTCTATTGTGTGTGACAAGGATTCTTCTTGTAAATTCTTTGTAAAATTTCAAATTGTTGTCAACTCTATGGTCCGCATTAGTTATCCGAACAGAAGATACATTTTTAGCAACTGCCTCATTATCAATTTTCCCCCGACATCCTGCTTCCTTGCCAATATCGCTCGCAATATCTAACTATTCACTGCTGTGGCAGCATGTCAAACCAAATACTTGACCGAGATGTGTTGCAAAGTGCATTTGTCAAACAGTTGTCATTGGGCCGGACGCGAGTTGACGGCTGGATAATTTAATATGAATTTATTGTTTTGTACACATTAAAGGGCGATTGATGTGCGGAGAAAATTGTTTATGCATTAATAAAATACAGAACTCAATTCAAATAAATTCGAATAAAATTGGAAATGTTGTGAACCAAAATTCAAAATTGTGCCCAGTGAGTGACAGATGGTTTGAGTGGAACAAAATCGAAGTAATAAATTTAACATTTGTTGGCACGAAACAGAAGGAGGAGTTGAGCTTTTCGCGATAACATCAAGGAATTGTGTAGTATGTGTGTATGTGTATAATATATGTCTAAAATTTAAAAATGTGATAGATTTTAGTTCAGGATAAAGGCCCTTTGGTAGATGTACGAGTATAGATATAGATATAGGGCGATTCAATAAGACTGCAGATTTTTTTATAAATTAAACACACCAAGACATGTCGAAATATTTTTTTCATCCTGTTTACTACACTGACAAAAAAGTCTTTACATCAAATCAATGAAAAACCTTCATCAATAGTGTTTCATTGAATTGATGACAAATTTCATCAAGTCAATAAAGAAAGTTCTTCCATTTGAAGATTGGGGTTTTTTCACTATTTTCAGCTTAACCGAATTGATGGTATTTTTTGCACCAATCGTCATAATTGGACTTCTGACATAACACTGTGCGACACCAAAAAGGGGTTCTATCAACGGATTCTGGTACAATGGCCTAAAAAAAATTATATGTGTATCGGCGTTTTGCCAGATCTGATCAGAATTTTTTTCCTGAATCACTTTCCTCTAACATATCGGCATGCAAAATTGTGTGTTCCTTACTTCTGAGGTACAAAACATGTTCAGAAGTTTTATAGAAAAGATTCAGATAAACATTTTTGTGGAACAAATTAACCCTCTAACTGTCACGTATAACCATAATTTTTACTTTTTTTTTTTGAAAACTCGCAAAAAACTGTTCCAAAATGACGGCGGGCGGGGTCAAAATGTTCTACGAAAATAATCGCAATAAAATTTCACTATATGTGCCCGTACACTCCAAAACACAAACCTTCAGGCGACGATCATTCAATACCATTTTGTGGATTTTCTTAACCGAGTCTGGCGGGACACCTCACCTTGGCAGATAGTGTGGCCTCTTTTAAGCTCAACTACCCAATATACATATTATATATTATTATTATATATTATAAAGGGTTTTTCAACAAAGACGCTACAAAAGTAAATCGATTGGGACAGCAAACGACGCCATATTTTCCCCCGCTCTTTTGACATTTCTCTTCAGTAAGGTTTGCCATTTCATCATGGAAAGATACACGAGACAACAAAGCATCGAAATTATTAAAATTTACTACCGAAATTTGGAGTCAGTGGCCTCAACCTTAAGAGCGCTACGCAATGAGGCTCATTTCTGGCTGAGTGGCTTCGTCAATAAGCAAAATATGCGTTATTGGTCAGACAGCAATCCACACGTAATCCATGAGTCATCACTGCATCCCGAAAAAATTACGGTTTGGTGCGGTTTATGGGCCGGCGGCGTACTTTGGCCGTACTTCTTCCGTGATGATCAAGACCGGCACATTACTGCGAATGCGAATCGCTACCGTTCAATGATACCCGAATATTTTTGGCCCCAATTGGATAATATGGACTTGGAGGACATGTGGTTCCAACAGGACGTTGCCACAAGCCACACAGCGAATGCCACAATCAATTTATTGGAAACCAAGTTTGGTGAACATGTTATCTCACGAAATGGCCCAGTCGATTGGCCGCCTCGGTCGTGCGATTTGACGCCGTTAGATTATTTCCTGTGGGGCTACATCAAGTTTATGCTCTATGCCAACAAGCCAGCGACGGTTGATGAACTTCGTACGAATATCGAACGTGAAATTGCAGCAGTATCGGCCGATTTATGCTTGAAAACTGTCGAAAATTGGGTTCAGCGTCTGGACTTCTGCAAGCGTGCCCGTGGTGGCCATGCAAAAGAAATCGAGTTCCATACATAATGGTATCGAACGTACTTTCACAGGAATAATGAATTTCATTGGTATCTAAAACCGGTTTTGTTTTATTTAAACAAAACTTTTGTAGCGCTCTTATTGGAAAACCCGTTATATTATATAATATTATTATATTGAGCTTGGGAGTAGGGTTGCATCGTGTTCAGCAAGTAATGATTCGCGACTTGAAACTGTAATATGGGAAAGAGTATGCAAAACTTGGTCTCATGTCAAGACACGAGTTAGCCAGATTTAATTTCGATGAAACATACAGATTTTTGGATAAGGATTGAAATTTTCCGATGAAAAAAATTAAATTTGAATGGAGTTATTGGCTAGGTCAAATATTAGAGTTCCAAAGATTTATCCACAATTATGCTTCAGCGGTGAAATTTTGGCGGTGGCTGCCTTATTGTTTGAGTAGCTATTAGCTATAGAGGAACCACTCCAATGTCTTTCGTTTCCCCAAAAATTGACTTCGAGTATTATACTCGACTGTTGGATGGCGTCTTAGTTAATTCTGGAGAGGAAATTTGTGTCTCAGAACTTATCTTCCAGCACGACAACGCAGCAGTACATCGGTCTACGAAACTCCAAAGTTTCTGGAGTTCGGAAATAATACCAATCCTCGACTGGCCTGCATTTAGTCCTGACCCTAATCCGATGGAGAACCTCTGGTATATTTACCTATCCAAGTTTACCAACATGGGCGCCAGTTTAAGAATGTCGAGGATCAAAACGTAGCAATTTAAGAAAAGTGGAAGATGCCAAGACGCTTAGAAGAAATTATCAGCGATAATGGAGATCATCCGTCCTACGAAACTTTTTAAAATATTTAATAAACCCGCATGTCTTTATAAATATTTCACACTAGTAATTAGTTTATTTTTGTTGACTCATCTTGAAGAAGTCATAGTCAAAGTATTATTTATGAAAAGTTTTGAATTTTGAAAAGAATTTTGAAAAGAAATGCAATGTAAAATAAAACTTGAAAATCCCTCTCAACATTTGGAAAAAGCAAAAAATGGTGTTGCCTTTATATTTATTTCGTGGGGTGTACAAGACTCCTACAGATATTTCGTCTGCTTGCTATAAGACCCATGATTCTGCGGCATAAAGCAAGACAGGTTACAGCAGCCTGGTGGACTTTTGTTCAAAAAAAATTGCAAAATTGGCGGCGCAATTTCTGCACAAGTTGAATCTTAAGAGCTCGTAGATCAAGATCTTTTCGTAAAATCTTCCACATCCTCATTTGCTGATAACGCGCTGAATTGATTGATGTGGGAAATCTTCAATGCTTTGATGTACAGAGGCAATAGCTTGTTCGGTGCCCACTGTTTGGCATCTTGCGGGATGCACGTCATCATTAAACGTGGTGCAAAAACAATCCATAATTATTCAAATTACTCGCTCTGATGGACGAATATGACTACTATAAAATGGGCGCAGTACACGATAAGTTTGGCAAGAAGAATAATTATTTTGCTACAAAATTTCAAAAATTTTGAAGCGTTCCTTTCGTGTAAATCTATCCCTTGTGAAAGTACACAAAAATTAACTACACAAAAATGAACTCTGAAAATGAACGCTGTTAAATTTTGTTGTCAAGTAAATCAGTGTTGCCATCCGTTATATACGGACGCTTCAGTTGCTGATTTATAGCGTCCAAAACCGAAACCGAAAAACCGGTTAACCGGTTTTTTTGCCATTAACTGTGTGCAGGTTTTTTAAAAAACCTAATTCTCGGACAAACTGAAAACCGGTTATTTAACGTCGGTTAACCGGTTAGCCGGTCTTTACTCAATTTGCGTTCATATCCTTAAAAAAATTATTAAAGATATGATTTTCGAATTTTAATGATATTTTGGATTAAGAAACATGATTTCTATTTTCCAATATGATTTTATGCTTCAATAAGTTCTAAATGACATTTCCAAACAATTTTTTTAATCAAATTTAAAAATAATTTTATGATTTGAATAAGAATTTAAATTTTTTTTTCAAATTTCATAACGTCAATTATTTTACAATAAATGTTTCATGCTTAATAAGATTTTCATACATGAAAATCTCTTTCAAATATGGAATTTGGTCTTTGATTTCGGAATTTAAAATCAGTATAATATGAATTTGAATAAAAGTTTTGTATTTTATATTAAATACGCATTCTAAATTGGAATATTTTTAAATTTTAATGTAAAATTAAAATTTAATAGTCAAATTTAAATAGAGTTGTAAAATTTTGAGTTTTAAACACGAATAAATATAAAAGAGGGTGCCTAAACAAATGTATTGGAAGTTATACATGTGTAATTTAACTCAAAACAAAAAAACCGAAAAAACCGGATCCACCGGTTTTTTTTTGACAGAATTGAAAACCGAAAACCGGTTTTTTGAAAAACTGACTTTTCGAACAAAGCGAAAATCGGTTTTTAAAAAATGCCGGTTTTTTGAACACTACTGTTTTCTCAGCATTATGGTATAAGCAAAAGCTATATCTTGAGGCGAATAAAATAGTCAGTTAAAAAGTTTTGTCGGTTAGTGAAAATAATTGTGAATCAGTTGCGGGTAGGATTCGATCTCACATTCGCTTTACAATCGTTGCGATATTTGGGAAGCATAGTTTTCGCAGCGTCTAACTGGTTATGCCACCGAAATGCCGGTTCAAAGAAATCACCAATTGAAGTCTTGTAATATTACACGCTGAAAAATCGGTATTTATCTCTTGTTTGGATGCAAATAAATATAAGATGTGTTTGCAGCTTGTCGCAAAGATGGTATATTTGTGCTCAAACACATTGTGTTTGCTATTCAATATAACACGTTTGAGACACAATGATTAATATGTAATAATATATGTGTCTGTCATCCAAATATAGCTTTGTTTGTGATACAAATACAGCTGTGTACAGCTGTGCACAGTTTACTTCTTTTTTTGCGCTATACTCTGTCGATTGCAAAATTCTAAAGGGCGGACAAATAAACAGTGTTCTCAGCCCAAGTTAATGTTGTTAGAATGTATTGTATTTTTGCACTATTCTTTCAATCAGTGATTCATAAATATTCCTGAATTCGTATTCAAATGAAGGGAGTGTTTATGTTGATTCGTTTTGTTGATGTTTGATCTATTGCATTTTAGTTTCATGCATTAACTCGCCAATCGTTCGTTTGGGAGGAAACACACGAATGGTTTCAAGTAAAAGTATGCATCTTTGCAAGTTAGCATTTTAATGGTTGCATTTAAATATAAGTGAGTTTAGGATTTGCAAAGATATGAATGTTTGGAATGTGTTCCAAACATATACATGGTTCATGAAGAACATGTTTGGGAGAATATGATACAGAGGTCGTTTTTTCTCAGCTTGTTGTTACTTCAACCGTTATTAATATTGGATAATATCATCAAACTGAAAGGGCGTTCGGGTTGCAAGATTACGTAGGAATTTTTCTTTATTTCTATATCTAGATCTACTGATATTTTACTTCTCCAAGTATTTTATTATATTTTGGTCTAGTGTTGTCTTTTGGGTTGAATATTATGGTCTGCGTAATTTATATTATTGCATGCATTTTTTGTTTTTTATGATTTTTTTTATCAATTCATTCGTTATTAAACATTTTGATTTTTCACGATACTGAATGCTGATTTCAAATCCTTTTTTGAGAGCACTCTGTAAAAAAACACATGTGATCCCAACTCCATGTGCAAGTTTAATCATGTCATTGTAAATCATTTAAATATTTTTTTTGTAGATACGAGTAATATATATTTGTATTGAATAACATTGAATTTATTTATTCTTTCCTTTGTAACAACTAATAAACTAACTCATAATAGTTTTTAAATTAATCTATAAATTTACCAAAAAATACTTGTATTTTGTCTGTCTCTCTTTTCTTCTATTTTTTTTCTTTTTCCCCCCTCCTCAACTTCAATTCAACTTCAATTCAACTATAATCGACAAATCCTTGCTGGATAATCATGATGCTGATACGATAATGATGATGATGATTATGATGCCAACGATGTTGGAATTGTTAATTGTGAATTTTACAAATTTTGTCCTTATCTTATTGTATATATATGTGTGTTTTCTTATGTCTTTCTCTTTCAGGCGGGTGAGTCGAATGGCCTATTCAAAAAGACCTTCTCAAAATTGAGCACAGAGTATCGTTTGCAATTCGTTTGGCCCAATGTACGTAGAATACGAGATCAGTCTGGGCCAGGCGTACAAAAAACGACAGCAACAGCCAAAGAACAACAGCAACAACAGCAACAATTCCAACCGAAAAAGTCCATATCGTTGGGTGCGATTCGAGGCCAACACGCCTACCAACAGCACCATTCCTCCCAGCACCAACAAGAACGTTCCATGCTGGCCGCAATGCCAAGCGTCCATAAAAAACGTACAACAAATCAAAAAGAAGGTGCGACAAACTTTTTCCATTTAGTTTTGTCGCTTTTACAACAAAATATTTCCAAAACAAAAAAAAAAAAAAAAATTATAACAAAAAATTGTTAAAATTTACCAAAAATTTGAGGGAAAAAACGACAAAATTCTTTCATTTGATTTTCCTTAAGAGTTCTTTTTACAACTATATTAACGTTTTTTTTATATAATAACAAAAAGAAAACTAAATCGGAAAAACGAAAAAAAGAAAATTTCAACATTTCAAGTACAACTATCCGGATCCACATCTGACACATAGAAGTAATTTGATTTGTTTGTCAATTCGCGAAAATGAAATCTAAAACAAAATTGCGGCTCTTTTTAACAATTCAAGATTTTGTTAAAATCGAATTCCAAAATTCAAAAATTAACCCAAAATCTAAAACATAAACATGCGATCGTAGCTCTTTTAGACGCCTTAACTTTTAACTTACATAGAGATTTATATGTAGTCCCAGCTTTACTTACCTATGTCTAGTTAGTCCTACTACTACTTAGTTAGTCCTTAACGCAGTTGTTGTTTTTTATGTGTAAAAACAGATGTTCGAACAAGAAAACCTTCTCGAATTGGAGAAATTGCTTAACGTAGTTGGTTGAATAGCAAAAATATCCTTAAAATCCTTTAAATCGACCCAGAAACAGGGACGTAGTTTAACAAAAAATTGATCTAAACATTAAGATCTAGAAGAAAAATCGTTATAGAGTCTTCATTTCATGTTACAACTACCCTGAAATATCAATGACACTTGATAATCACGACGAAAAAGTTAAAGGGCCTTCTTATCAGTTTTCGTTTCTTATTTAATTTATCAAATTCTCCTAACGATAAAGTTAAGGACCTTCTTATCAGTTTTCGTTTCCAATTTAATTTTGACGTTCGTCATAAAAATTTTCAAATTCTCCTTGCGACAAAGTTAAGGACCTTCTTATCAGTTTTCGTTTCTTATTTAATTTTGATGTCCATCATAAAACTTTTCAAATTCTCCTAACGACAACGTTAAGGACCTTCTTATCAGTTTTCGTTTCCAATTTAATTTTGACGTCCATCATAAAAATTTTCAAATTCTCCTAACGACAAAGTTAAGTACCTTCTTATCAATTTCCGTTCATCATCAAATTTTTCAAATTCTCCTGGTGACAAAGTTAAAGACTTTCTTATCAGTTTTCGTTTCTTATTTAATTTTTACGTCCATCAACAAATTTTTCAAATTCTCCTAACGACAAAGTTAAGGACATTCTTATCAATTTCCGTTTCTTTTTTAATTTTGACCTTCATCGTCAAATTTTTCAAATTCTCCTCAGTTTTGTTGGTCTGTTTTGTGGAAGGCAAATTTTCAGTTCCTTTAAAGTTTTTTCCAACACCTCTTTCTTATTCATATTTCTTCTTCTTTATATAGAACGAAATTAAACAAAAAAAAAAAAAAGAAAAAAATCATTTTAGTCCAAATATTGTAAGGATATCAAACTATTTGTTTAACAATTTGTGTTAACATCAAAAAACCAAAAAAGGATAATTAACTTAAAATGCTTTTTAGCCAAATTGACTCTTTTTTTTAGGCAATTCAAGTAAGTGCTGTTGTTGTTCAAGCTTAACATACAATATAACCCAGCATAAATGGCGCTGACGTTGGTTCTTCCTCTATGTACATCGTATCCTTTGTTGAGTTGATTTTGTTTAATTTAGAGAGTTCTTACCTTGCGGTAGCAGGAGCATGCGAACGTTTGTGTTTTTTGTTCTAAGCGTTAATCGGATTTTAGCAAAATTTTAATTTCAAAATTTTGAATTATATATTTTCTATAGTTATAGCTTTCATCTCATTGGACCCATTGTGTGTTGTAGGGTAGGGGTTGGGAAAACAGTTCAAAAGATAAGGGAAATTTGCCAGGATTGTAGGCACGGAGAATACAATCGAATTAGTCGAAAACTATTAATATTGTTTATATATAAAACTAGCTGACCCGCCAGACTTCGCCCTGCCGACAAAAGTATTGAATGTTGTCATGGCCACCAATGAATTCACACATTTTATTTGGGGGAAAAATACCTATTTACCAAATTTTGTGCTACAAACCTAAGTTTGGCGAATACAAATCGAGTGTGAAAGTTGCATCTCATTCGGTCCAGTCGATCCAGAGTTTAGCCCGTGCAAACGCCGTACATTAATTTTTTTAAATATAGATGTAGTGAAAAAAATTGAACCAAGTCTCAGACATAGCTGAAGCATTTTGTCGCGCAGTGTCAAGACCTTATCTTATTAAAATTAACAATCCACGATGAACCATTATAGGACGAGGAAAGTCCCAGTCAACGCAAGATAACGCTGTAGTCAGTTGCGACCTGATTTCTAATGAATGCTGTTCCAAAAATTTAAAGTGACAGTGTATTATAAACTATCATGGATCCCTTATGTATGTATTTTTGATGTGTTAACATCTATAGGCATGAGTAGGGTATAATCTAACAAAGTCAACACATGCAAACAACACACAACGTTAGCATTACAGACGTGGTTGTTGTACAACAATAGTCTCAGCCTGAAAATAAGTATGATGCCATTGATGTAGCCAATTTCAGCCTCAATGTTTTTAATTAGGTCTTCCAAGGTGTTGGGACGGTGTTACCTTCGACTTCAGGTAACCCCAAAGGAAAAAGGAAAAAATCGAGCGTGCCGGCCAGTTCACGGGGTATAGTTGCAAGACATTCTTGCCCGCTGTGTCAAATAGACCCGTGCTGACAATTGTTGGACCACGCACATTTTATACGGGTGAGAATACAGTTCTTTTTTATGAAGAATCCGGTGGAGAGAACGTCTGGAAATGCCAAGAGCAAGTGATTGCTTCCGAGCAGAGCGTTTCGGAGATTGCAGTACTGCCGCTCTAACTCTCTCGATGTTTTGTGGTGTTGTAATCCTTCTCTCAGGTCCCCTTCGTATACATGACACATTCCCTGCTGTTCTCAATGAAGTTACCCAATTTACAATTCATTGCCGTCCACGAACACTTCCACGTTGGGGAACAGCGAATCTTAAACGAAAAGCACGCTGCACTGCAATGATCGAGTGCGCATTTGAAAATACGCTTCAACTCAAAATGACCTCTCCTCACGTGTCCAATGCATGATGGCAACTGAAAGGTAGACGAATGTGAATCTCCCGTCAGCCACTATAAGCCACGCACATTCTCCACTTATCTTCGACCAACAGTGCCGGCACAGTCTGCAGTGCAAAAAAGCAAATTACCGCGCTCCACCCTGTATAAAGAGAATGAGACTCGTTTATGCTCTTTCACTCAGACTCCCTACAAGACAGCGGAAAACAAGTGCAATAAGTTCTCTATACTATTCAGTACTTTTTGTCGTCGCTCTTTTTACGACCAAAAAAAAAACAATTATTTCAGTGAGCTAAATATTGCTTCATATATCTAATATTAAAGCAGAGGTAGGAAAAAGGATAGTGCAATAGCAAAGGAGCCTTCAGCACAAAACTATTCTTTTTTTATTTCCAATGTAACATTTTCTAAAGTGTTCATAGAAATCGAACAGGTACCGTGTAACAAAAAGGTGTTCACACATCGCCCGTGAGTTCGAACACTCATTGATTTTTTTCCCAATATAAAGCACAATGCTCGGTGCTGCAATGGTTAATGTGCAAGACTCTTATACTCAGTCCCTGCTCTGACCACCTTGCATTTCTGTCGACGATGCAAAATGGTTCAGATTCGGTTTCCATCAGCAACAATTCAATATCTTTTGGCGTAGTAAACATTTTTAAATAAAACCGATTGTAGGTTAGGAGTTAGGTATTAGTTGGAAATATTAATATTAAAAATCGGATGATTGGCTATGTTTTAGAAAATATTTCAAAGTTGTTATTGTTCTTATTTTGGCGATTTTAACGAAACAAAAATTTTGGTTTTTTTCTTCACCTGTTTTTTTTAAACATATTTAAACGTAATTACACACTATTTGGCTGATAAATCGAATTACTGCGGATGAAATAACGGGGTTTTCAATAAGAGCGCTACAAAAGTTTTTTTAAATAAAACAAAACCGGTTTTAGATACCAATGAAATTCTTTATTCCTGTGAAAGTACGTTCGATGCCATTATGTATGGAACTCGATTTCTTTTGCATGGCCACCACGGGCACGCTTGCAGAAGTCCAGCCGCTGAACCCAAATTTCGACGGTTTTCAAGCATAAATCGGCCGATACTGCTGCAATTTCACGTTCGATATTCGTACGAAGTTCATCAATCGTCGCTGGCTTGTTGGCATAGACCATAGACTTGACGTAGCCCCACAGGAAATAATCTAACGGCGTCCAATCGCACGACCGAGGCAGCCAATCGATTGGGCCATTTCGTGAAGTAGCACGTTCACCAAACGTGGTTTCCAATAAATTGATTGTGGCTTTCGCTGTGTGGCTTGTGGCGCCCTCCTGTTGGAACCACATTTCCTCCAAGTCCATATTATCCAATTGGGGCCAAAAATATTCGGGTATCATTGAACGGTAGCGATTCGCATTCACAGTAATGTGCCGGTCTTGATCACCACGGAAGAAGTACAGCCCAATGACGCCGCCGGCCCATAAACCACACCAAACCGTAATTTTTTCGGGATGCAATGATGACTCATCGATTACGTGTGGATTGCTGTCTGACCAATAACGCATATTTTGCTTATTGACGAAGCCATTCAGCCAGAAATGAGCCTCATCGCTGAAGATGATTTTCCGATGAAAATCCGAATCATTTTCAAGTGGTTGCTCAGCCCAATTCACGAACTTACGACGCTTATGGTGGTCAATCGGCTTGAGTTCCTGCGTCAATTTGATCTTATAAGGATGTAGGCCAAGATCTTTTCGCAAAATTCGACACATCGACGTCACAGAGATGCCCAACGCTTGAGAACGACGTGTGAGAGACACATTTGGGCTTTCTTGAACTAAAGCCTCAGCGGCAGCAATATTCTCGACACTACGGGCACTTCTTTGTCTCACTGGCACGGGAACTTTTTGTACTGTGCCTGTGGATTCAAATTTTTCCACTAGACGCTCAATTGTTGATCTGGTAGGACGATTATGACGACCATAAATTAGATGTAGCGCTCTTAAAGTTGAGGCCACTGACTCCAAATTTCGGTAGTAAATTTTAATAATTTCGACTCGTTGTTGGCTCGTATATCTTTCCACGATGAAATGGCAAACCTTACTGAAGAGAAATGTCAAAAGAGCGGGAAAAAATATGGCGTCGTTTACTGTCCCTATCGATTAACTTTTGTAGCGTCTCTGTTGAAAAACCCTTTACATACAGGTAGTAGTGAAATTCATTAAACTTTAAACATTGAAATTATTATAGTGTTGTTATACCAAAATATCAATAAAATTCAACACTATAACACCCGTGGGCGAATTTTGTTAGTCACTGTGGTGAATTTTATTGATATTCAGGAACAAAAATACTATAATAATACCAATGTTTGATCTTTCGTGAATTTCAGTACTACTTGTATGGAATTCACCCGCAGTGAATCGATTTATCTGCTAAATTGTATATTACGTCAAATTTTTTATCATAATACCGGCAAATGGACCTCCTTCATTGGTAAAAAATATACCACTATTGTAAAGACAATTTTCTCATCTGTTCAAGTGTGTACTTATTATTCTATAGTTGTTGATAGAATAGTAGTAGAAAGTAGTCATTCACATTTAGGCAATATTAAATCTGACTTTTTTCAGTAAATGTGCACTATCTTCTTTATGTGCACTTTAGTGCAGACAAAAGTTACCCTGAGATATTGGGGAACACATCAGCCTTTCCAACTGTGTATTACATTTATCAAAGTGTTTTCATACAAAACAGTTAGGAGGGTCCAAAGTCGAAATTTTTTCAAACACGATATATCAAAAACATGGCCGTCATATTAACGCCAAGAAACTTCACTTTCTAGTAAAGGAAAGTTATGAGCAATATCTCCAAAACTGTATGAGATACAGTTCTAGAAATTCGAAAAAAGAAATCGAATTTTTTCGATTTTCAAAATTCGAAAAATGCTAAAATGTGTAACGCGAAGAAATTAAACTTTTTGTACGCATGATGTACAATTAAGTCAAAATTTGTTAAAAAACAGAGAAAGAAAAAAACCAACAATTTTAATTTCGCTAAATTCGAAAAATTAGTAAAGTAGTAAATTTGGAATTTTTTTCAAAATATACCCAACTATCCGATTTTTAATCCTAAAATCTGCAAATGTTGCCGTCGATAATGCAATGCTTAGTGTGCAGAAGAACGTGGGTTCGATCCCTTTTCAAAATAACCAATCTTGTACAGGAGAACATGAGTTCGAGCACTTTTGAAATAGCGTTCGAAACCATTGCAAAACTGTAGGTCCCAACCAGTGAGCGTCAAAAGTTGAAAGTGTTCCCAAATCCCCTATTAAAGAACACATGAACCTTCCCAACTATGTGTTAAATTCATTGATAGCTTTAGATGCAAACAAGTTATGTTTAGTCGAAAGTAAATTATTTTTCAGAAACGATATTTTTTAAAATATTTAGTACTATTTCCGGGATAAAGAAAAATTAGCTATATTAAAGCCAAGGAAAGCGCACTTTCTAATTAAGGACATTGGGTGAAATATCTCTTATGAACGAGAGTGAGAAAATTGAGACAAAGAGAAGGAAGAACGAAGCCCGAAAATTCTACCAAAAACTTAAAAACGGATCTAATGGACATAGTTCAGAGCCCCCTTCTGTAAAGACAATGTTGGGAATATGGAGAGATCATTTCTTCGCGCTACTGGTACCTGAGATATCCAATGACGATGAGATACTAAAATATAATTTGGACCTCGACGTCGATTGCTCCCCTCCTAACACAGACGAGGTCAGAACTGCTATTGCCTGGTTTAATAACAACAAAGCCGCAGGAGCCGATGGATTACTGGCGAAGCTGTTTAAGACTGGCGGCGATGAATTGATAACGTTCATGCATCAGCTCATTAGCAAAATTTGGTTAGACGAATGTATGCCCGGCGACTGTCCCATATTTTAAAAAGGTGACCCGAGTATTCCACCTACTACCGTCGCGTTTCCATTGACCGAAGCATTGCCATGCGTACAGTGATTTTTCACTTGTAGCGCGACACTCATCATCGTAGCAGGAGTTCCCAATCTGGGAGTGTAAAACTAAAAGCGTACAATTCAGTGATTGTGGGAAGCTCCCCATGTCCCTTTATGAGATGCAGTGTAAAAATATATATTGTTTAGTTCTTTGAAGCACAGTGGTCGTGAGAATGATCAGTTTCATCAAGACGAAAACATCTTGGATACCCCGTGATCGACAAAACAATGAACCAGATTGATCAGTTGGTAATTCTTGGAAGTCTCTCTTTCAGTGTAATGAGTTTCGGGGTATTCACATTAACAAGATACCGTGCACAGGATTTCAGGAAGTTACTTTTTAGGACTTTTCTGCGGTATACTAATTAATTCGCCAGGGCCTAATGTACGTCTCGCTTCAGTAATACCCTGGAATATCTGGATGAGGTATCATTTATTAATGATTGCGATATGCTCTTCATATTCCCTTTAAGGGATCTAATAGAAAAATTGTCAAGCCAAATTTGATCAAAATTTAATAGTTCATCACTACACAAAAAAAAGGTTTGATCATACTGATCCACTATGTCGACCAGATCCACTATGTCGACCAGATCCACTATGTCGACCAGAAAATCCCGATATTTATGGTATGCCTCACATGGGTTACGTCGGGGAAATGGTTTGCTTAATCCATTCTCTCGTAAGGATACAACGAATCTAAATAAGGATTTCCACATGGCCCCTTCAAATCTCTAATAAGGCTACAACAGATCTAAACAGAAATGCCCTCAATAAGCTCATAACATTTTCACAGAAGACTTCAGATTTCTAATAAGAATACAGTAAATCTATACAGAGTTACCTCAGGAAGCTCATGGAGATTTTACTGGACACTTCAGATCTCTTACATGAGTACAACAAATCTAATCAAGAGTGACCTCTGGAATCCCATATCATTTCCACAGATCACTTCAGATTTCAAATAAAAATATATAAAAGTTAAACAGGAGTGATCTTAGGAAGGTCATATCATTTCTATAGAACACTTCAGATCTCTTATAAGAGTGCAGCCAAACCTTAACCGGGATGACTTTAAGAAGCTTATGGGGTTTTCCACATGGCAGAAATGATATCAGGAAGCTCTTGAGTTTTTACTGGATACTTCAAATGTCGTATACGAGTAAGATGACAGGAAACCAAAATAGCAGCTTTTATATGATTACTTCGAATCTAACCAAGAGTGACCTCACGAGGCTCATGGAGTTTTTTCACAACACTTCAGATCTCTTACAAAAATACAACAAATCTAAACAAAGTGACACTTCAGAACTCTTATAAGAAGTGGCCTCAAGAAGTTTGTATGGTTTTTACTGCACGTTTCATGTTTTCACATATATAGGGTGTCCCTAAATTTACGCAACATTTAAATTTGCTGCTATCGACATAGAAAAGAGTTGGCAACCCTAAAAAAAACAGCTGACAGCTGACAGTTCAGGGTTAATAAAAATGGCAAATTACATGATAGAACAGCGTGTCTTCATTATTGAACAATATTTCAAAAGTAATGAAAGTTTTGCGGTCGCAATTCGGTGTTACTGGTGTTCGATATCGCGACATGATAACACAGTTTTTTTTGCCGAAATTGAATGAAATTGATGTGGCCAATATTTGGTTTCAACAAGACGGTGCCACATGTTATACAGCTCGTGAAACTCTTCAATTACTGCAAGAGACATTTCCAGGTCGCGTGATTACTCGATTTGGTGACCAGAACTGGCCCCCAAGATCGTGTGATCTAACACCATTAGAGGAGGCCATTTGCCAGATGTTTTATTCCATAAATAACCCTATCCTATGTACTTTACGATTCAATAAAAATATTACCATAAGAAGAATAAAAACTTTGTTTTCTATTCAATTCAAATGTTGCGTGAATTTTGGGACACCCTTTATATATAGGAGTGATCTCAGGAGTGTCAACCTGATAGGGGTTTCACAGGACACTTTAGATTTCATATAAGTGTACCTCATGATGCTCATAGGTATTCTGATCTCATCTTAGAGTACAACAAATCTAAACAGGAGTGATCTTAGAAACCACACAGGATATTACGAGAACAATAAATCTAAATCAAATTAGACTCAGGGAGCTTATAGGTGTTTACTGGACAGGACTTGTGGCAGTAGGTGGTGCAAATGCCTAGTGTGCGCGGCGCTTGTGCATGATAACGTGGGTTCGATTCCTGCCCTGACCACCTTACATTCCCTTCGACGACAGCCACCTCGTATAGTGACGGCGACACTATCGAATTCGTATAGAAATAGCTTCTCAAAATACCGTTCGCAATCGGTTTAAAACTGTAGGTCCCAATCAGTGAGTGAAAAATTAGAAAACGCACAGTCCACTGGTGGTGAGAAGCTATCCCCAATCCCTTCATGGGTTGTAATGGGAACCGATGTTTGTTTTATTGGACACTTCAAACCTTTTATAAGAGTACAACACATCTTAACCGGAGTGGTTTTGAGGAAGCTTTCACAGGATGTTTCAGATCTCTTTAACAGTACAACAAAACATAAATAGAAGTGACCTATGGAAGTTCTTAGGGTTTCCATGGAACAATTCTGATCTCTTCTCTGAATACAACAACAGGAGCGACCTTCGAAGGCTGATAGACTATTCACAGAGGGGTTCAGACCTATCTAATAGTACACCCCTGGAAGCTCTTAGGGTTTCCATGGAACAATTCTGATCTCTTCTCTGAATACAACAACAGGAGCGACCTTCGAAGGCTGATAGGCTATTCACAGGAGAGTTCAGACCTATCTAATAGTACATCCCTGGAAGCTCTTAAGGTTTTCATGGGACAATTCAGATCCCTCCTCTGAATACAACAATAGGAGCGACCTTCGAAAGCTGATAGGCTAATCACAGGAGGCTTCAGACCTCTCTAATTGTACAGCAAAACAGAAACTGGAGTGACCTCAGGGAGCTCAAAAGGTTTCCAAGGACAGTTCATATCTCTTATAGGAATACAATAAATCTACACAAGTGTGACCTCAGAAAGTTGATACGATTTTCACAGGACACTAAAGATATCTTACAAGAAAACTAATCACGAGTGATCTCAGAAATCTGATAGGTTCTTCACAGGAGACTTCAGATTAAACTGTCATTTAAGTGGGCTTAAACAAACGGGATTGGGTTTGTGTCGTTCGTGTTTGGGTGATGACCAGACGTCGGAATAGGGAAGCATAGACCCTGAATGTGTAAGATAAACTTCTCCATCTGCACTGGAATTCTGTAACTTTTTACCACCAAAAATCGGTAGTTAAATTGACAAAATGCATAAAATTTCAATACCAAAATTTCCGAATTTGGTCAATTTAAGTACAGATTTTTGTAGTTAATAAATTGCAGAATTCCGGTGCTGGTATAATTAAATTTAGAATGAACACAATTAATTTATTTATTAGTTACTATGATCTAAATTACAAATTTGTTTTAGTTACAAGTAGCGATTATAGCTTGGTTGATAGTAACTAAATCGACAGCCTTACGATAATTGTCATATGTCAGAAATATGGCACCACTCTCAAAAAAAAAAAAAATAAAGTTGGCAACATTATATATTCGTCTTGCTAATATGTTGAATTTTGTATTCCAATCCACGACGATTCTTAGGGTTTTAGAGCGGAATGGACAATGTTTTCCTAGTTCATTTAATATAATTGAATAATTACCTGATTAAGGGCGAGTTTCACACTCGTCATTTAAAAGCTCAATTTGAAAGCTCACAGAAAAATTTCATATTAAATGACAAACAACGGGCACTTAAATTCCATTTAAATGGAGAATTTTCAACTGTGAAACTGAGCAGAAGTAATTTTCGTTGATGTGCATTTTTTTTCAACCCCCCATTCCCAGACTTTCGTTAGTTGGAATCACATAATCTTCATCTCTATTGAAGTTACATTAAATTAGGATTAGCTTGAGTTATCCTGCATCTCATTAACTAACATTTTACCTTATTTGTGCATTGCATTTCATTGGAATTTCTACTAACACGATTAGCAAACAAAATTCTCCATTGGTTTTGAATTTCGTTCTATATTTGAATTTCTACTCGTATTTAAATTTGAATCCTTTTTTTTGTGTTGAATTTCCTTCCGGTGATTCTTGTCGCTGTACTAACAATTTAGAATTTAGTTTCGTTTCGTTTAATTTTATTTAGTTTTTAGTTTATTCTATCTCTTGCTTTCTCTCTAACTCTTTGTATATCTAACTATCTCTCTCTTTCTGACTACTTCTAATTCTGTTTCTCTCCGAATTGTTTAAATATTTGAACGATGAATTAGTTCCCTTGTTGTTTTTTTTTGGTTCTTTAATGTAAATTAAATTTTTGAAGGCCTTCATTTCGTTTTATATAAAATGTAATTTAACTAAATCGAAAAAAGAACAAATTTGCTGTTGTTGTTAATTTGTTTACTAATCAAACAAGATTTGAAATTTGACAAAAAAAAAAGCGTAACGAAATTGTTGTATCGTATTGCAAACATACTAAGTCTTACTCTTACTCTTTATATTACCACTACTACTATCACATCTACTATAACCTTAAATACTAATACATATTCATTTTTGTTCAAGTACAAACATTAAAGTTGTAGTAACAGAAACAAAAACTGAATATCCTTAATTGAAAAAAAAACAAAAACAAAAACACTGACAATCTTTATATTGAAATCATAAGAAATCAATTTTTATATGTGTGTAATATTCTATTTTAGCCACACTTCATGAGTTGGAGCCGCTGGTTAGCGATGCCGAAGATAGAAAACCAATTGAAAAGTATGCAAATCCTTAAGTTTTTCCATTTAAGTTTCATTCTATTATGTAGTTTCATTTACTTAGTTGAGAATATTTTATGTACCGCTAATATTTGATGTGGGAAGTATACCAAATGATAATGAGTCGAAATGTTGATTTGAAAAGTTTTCCAGATTCAAATATTTAACAGCGTCCGTATGTCGGCCGATTTATTTTAAACTAAAGGATAAACCTAGGAATGTATTTTAAGAATCAAACTGAATAATATTTATTAAAAAGGCACTCCTAGACTGTATAAATAAATTAAAGGACATGCTCGAAAACAAAAAAATTTCCCTCTTCTTTAGCCCTCAACCAAAGCGCGCACCTGTCAACCGAGCGGAATGTTTTGGTTGCCTGAGATTCATACAAAGCTACTAAAATGCACGCAGTCGCACAGTGGAAAAGGTTGGTGATTTCTAAATTTACATTGCGGAAGAGAGAAAGAGAAAAATATATTCCACAATTGGCTCAAGTGCGGTTTTTTGGTTGAGGCCTTAATGATAATGAAAATATCTCAAAGTTATAATTCAATAGCTTACTGCAGACCCCACATGAGTCAATATTTTTTCAAAATGAGTCACTGACTCATGTTGTTCCTACCTTCAATGGCAACACTGATTTTAAATTGACTCATGTGGTTTCTGGAATCAGCGATTCAATTATATATTAGGGAAATATTTTAATCATATATTTTGACACATCTGTCCCGATAGGACAAAGCTCTTTGAAAATATTCTATTTATTAGTCTGTTCTTCGATCTCAAATGAAAAGCTTAGCGAACGAAAGTCAGTCCATAGAGTAATGTCATATAGAGCTGCCAGTATTCTCATCTTTCCATTCCATTAACACTGTTCGTAGTGCGGTCGGTGCGATAGAGAGTTATTTGACGCAAATTGACTTAAACCAGGTGTAATTTCAAAAATTGTCGACATAAAGTTTTCATGTCGTTTTGATGAAAAACTGAAACTTAAACGTATTTTGGATTTTTTTGATATATTTTATTGATAGTACAGGAATGAAATTAAAAAAATATGAACCTTAGAAAAATGTATTTTATATTTTAATTACATTGAACAGTAAGGGAATTTTAAAATTAATTGTTTTTAAATATTGTATCTGGCAAATGTCGACCTTCGCTATCCACGCACTGCTGCATACGATTTCTGAAGTTTTCATGAACTCTAACAAGCATGTCGACTGGTATGCTGCCAATTTTAGTCTCAATTTTTTTAATTAGATCTTCCAAGGTGTTAGGACGGTTGATATACACCTTCGGCTTCAGGTAACCCCAAAGGAAAAAATCGCATGGGCGTGCCGGCCAGTTCACATCACCTTTCAAAGAGATAAACCGTCCAGGAAACATTTGCCTCAAAAAATTCATGGTAACCCTCGCTGTGGGTGCAGTGACGCCATCCTGTATCTTCTAATTGCATTGCCTCAAGAGCCGGCTGAAAAAATTCTGTTCACAGTTACGGCAAGACGGTTACCCTTGAAAAAGTAAGGGCCAATGATGCCTACTCGTGATATGGCGCACCACATAGTGACGCGGTCCGAATTCAGAGGTCTCTGGTGAAGTTCTCTGGGGTTTGTTTCACTCCAGTACCGCATATTTTGTTTGTTTACACAACCACTGAGATGAGAATGTGCCTCATCAGAAAAACACGCTGCACTGCAATGATCGAGTGCGCATTTGAAAAAGACGCTTCAACACAAAATGACCTCTCCTCACGTGTCCAATGCACGATGGCAACTGAAAGGTAGACGACTACAAATCTCCCGTCAGCCAATATAAGCCACGCACACTCTCCACTCTCTTCGACCAACAGTGCCACTACAGCCTGCAGTGCAAAAAATCAAATTACCGCGTTCCACCCTGTATATATTTGTGGTGAATTTGCACAAAAAATTTAACTTCCAAAACGAAATGCCTTTGCTGATTTATTGTTGGATGGTTTGAGCCATTGCCTCTATCTGCTATTATTAAATCAATACTATGCAACATCCAATCGCCCATCTGCAACACACCAAATGTCGTCAATTTACTGAGGGAATTGTCTACTCTATACGTCTTTACTCTATGAGGCAGTCACTCGCATTCGACTCAACTTGGGTTCCTGTAAGTCGACATGTTCGTTCGAATGACTCTATAGGTCTTGTTGCCAAATGACAGCACATTCGAAATAGAGGAACCCAAATTTATATTGAAAAGTTTTGTACAATTGTATGTTTTCATTCGACTTAAAGCCACCAGATTATGAAACCCAATTTTTTTTCGTCTAGAACACAAACGAAAACCTGCGTTCGAGATCGAAGAACAGCCTATGTATCTAAAGTTTATTGTTATCCCATAACAAATTTACCGGCCATGCATTGTTTTGATGAAATTTTGCCAACCGCAGCAGTTACTAATAACAATGAAAATACGCTAGAAGAGAAAACAAGCAACCCCCTATTTATCGACAATCCCCCGCTAACTTTTGAAGGACCACAATTTACGGATATCAACTTTGAATATAATCGGTAACACTGTACAACAGTGGGTTTCGGGCCTCAACCTAACCAAAAAATTGTGAAAGTACTTGGACGTGGTATCACAGAACCGCGCTCGGTGTTGCCCCTATACGTAACAATTTTTTTTACAGGCCGAAGAAAATTTTTGGAGGTGTGTCAGGGACCTATTTTGGATTTTACTTCAATAAATGCTAAACAACTTAAAATATTGCACTACAACCTTTGACAATATTGTAGCTATTTTCCGATTTCACAATTTCCTCTAATATTATTCTAAGGAAAAGTACACTGTTAATCGAATATTTCACAAAACGTTATGAAATAAATCACATATTTTATATGTTTTGATATTTTGTGCCTAACGGTAAATAAATTTCGGTAGCTGTCTTCAAAAGAATTGTAGCTCAAAAAGATTTGAAAGATATGAATGATGTGATATGAATTATGAACAAAAAAGCTGAAAACAATCGTATTTTTGTATTATGCGACCATTTGAGATGATACATGACAGTTTAGGACGTTGATGCATTTGGCAATTTTGTCGAAAGCCTTACGTTGTACAACTTTGGGGAACATTATTACATTACTGTGTTAATAGTATAGAAATTATAAGCGAAAATTTCAAAAAATTTTAAATTTCTGAATTGGTGCAACCATTTTGGAACCCAAAATGTCATTGTGTTCATTAGTGTATTTGACAATATTGTTTAGAATATTAAGCACTACAACTTTGTGGAAGATATCAATTTGTAATTTGTTTCAGATTGTGACTATATGTAGGTGACTATTTGAAGAATATGGTTAAACGCAGCATTTCTTCACCAATTATGGAACTCTAAATATAATGTTTGTTGATTAGTGTATTTAGAAAAGTTATCAAGAAATTTTTAAGCTGCAATTCTTTCGAAGACAGCTACCGCAGTTTATTTACCGTTAGGCAAAAATTGTCAAAATATATAAAATATGTGAAATTTTTCATGTCGTTTCGTGAAATAATCGAGTAACTGTACTTTTCCTTAGAAATATAAAGGGTTTTTCAACAGAGACGCTACAACAGTAAATCGATAGGGACACCAAACGACGCCATATTTTTTCCCGCTCTTTTGGCATTTCTCTTCGGTAAGGTTTGCCATTTCATCATGGAAAGATAGACGAGCCAACAACGAGTCGAAATTATTAAAATTTACTACCTAAATTTGGAGTCAGTGGCCTCAACTTTAAGCGGCCTCAACAATCAGCGATGAGGCTCATTTCTGGCTGAATGGCTTCGTCAATAAGCAAAATATGCGTTATTGGTCAGACAGCAATCCACACGTAATCCATGAGTCATCATTGCATCCCGAAAAAATTACGTTTTGGTGCGGTTTATGGGCTGGCGGCGTCATTGGGCCGTACTTCTTCCGTGATGAACAAGACCGGCACATTACTGTGAATGCGAATCGCTACCGTTCAATGATATCCGAATATTTTTGGCCCCAATTGGATAATATGGACTTGGAGGACATGTGGTTCGAACAGGACGGCGCCACAAGCCACACAGCGAATGCCACAATCAATTTATTGGAAACCAAGTTTGGTGACGTGTTATCTCACGAAATGGCCCAGTCGATTGGACGCCTCGGTCGTACGATTTGACGCCGTTAGATTATTTCCTGTGGGGCTACGTCAAGTCTATGGTCTATGCCAACAAGCCAGTGACGATTGACGAACTTCGTACGAATATCGAACGTGAAATTGCAGCAGTATCGGCCGATGTATGCTTGAAAACCGTCGAAAATTGGATTCAGCGTCGGGACAAAAGAAATCGAGTTCCATACATAATGGCATCGAACGTTCTTTCACAGGAATAACGAATTTCATTGGTATCTAAAACCAGTTTTGTTTTATTTAAAAAAATTTTTGTAGCGCTCTAATTGAAAAACCCGTTATTAGAGGGAATTGTGAAATGGGAAAATAGCTACAATATTGTCGAAGATTGTAATGCAATATTTCAAGCTGTTTAGGATTTATTGAATTAAAATCTGAAATATGGCTCTGGCCCACCTCCAAAATTTTCTTCGACCTGTAACGTATAGTGGCAAAACCGAGCGGTGTTTTGTGTTACCACGTCCAAGTACTTTCACAAGTTTTTGGTGTGGTTGAGGCCCGAAACAAATTCCTTTCATTTGTGTCACGATGTAATCTTAAACAGAGCGTTGTGTCTACTCTATTCGCGTGTGTCCTCTGAAACGTCAGGTCATCTTCTAATGACATCGAGAAATAATCATCAATCTTGTCGAAGATTTGTAGTTGAGAAATAAGTACGTTACTCATAGCGAAAATTTAGCCACCGGATATCAATTGACTAACGGTTTTGAATTCGTAATACTTCAATTTAATTGTGCCCAACGAGTAACAATGGTAAGAGTGCGCGCCTCATGCACATGAGATCCTGGGCTCAGTCCCTGCGCTGACCACCTTAAATTTATTAGAATATATAATATTCAGTCATGAAAAAGCTTCTCAAAAAATACAGTTCGGAACCGGTGCTAAGCTATAGGTTCCAATCAGTGAGAATAAAATCAGAATGCGCACAGCTCACTTGTTGTGGGAAGCTCTCCCAAATTTCATCATGGGATGCAATGGGAAACCATTTTGTTTTCATTTTTTTACGAGTGACTATGAAGCGAACGAATACTTGCTAACTTTCGATGAATTACGATTGATGATTATAACAAAAACGAAAATTTCGTGAAGCAAAAATTTCGATAACTTTTCATTTGGTTGGTACTCACCTAAGTAAAATCAATTACAGGGTTGTTATGCCAAAGTTATTTCGTACGAAAACAATTGTTTAATAAACTGTGCAAGTTTTTGAAAAAAAATTTGGAAAACATATGCGGACTCAACGGATTTACACGAATTCGGATCCTACGAATCGAACTTCATCATTAGTTCTATATGATGACCTATAATGATGGCTTCATACGGAATTCATTTTTAAATTTCTTACTGAGAGGCTGCGATTTAGAGGTAATTTTTTGAGACAGGTTTATACATATATCACCATTACTCGAGAACGCCTCATCCGATTTTGTTTAAACAAATTTAGAAATATTAATAATTACAATACCTTTAATCTATAGCTGCACTATTTTCCAAGATAAACAACAGTTTCGAAGTTATAAATAAATTTATGAAGAACAAATAATAATTTTTTGGGTAAAAAATTAAAATTGTGTATGAATTTTTATTAATAAACCCATCATTATAGGGCAAAAAACTGATAATGCAGATCGATTCGCAGGACCCGAATTAGTGTAAATCCGTTGAGTCCACTTCTGTTTCTTTTTCGACTTGCACAGTGTAATTGTTTGCGTTCGAAATTTTTTGACATTTTGATTATTTCGACAGGCAAAAGTAACAGCACATTCGTTAAAATAGAACTGGAGTACGAAGAGAAATTATTCATTATTTAAATTTTCAAGGTAAACCAGAGATAGGTGGTAACTAGAGTGTCCAAAATTTGGGAATTTTTCAAAAATATTCGAAATATCAATGCTTTAACAAACCGGGTGTCAAATTATCATTTTGGTAAAAACTAGTGAAACGGGTGTTCTTTTTTTTATTTAAATTATAAATTTGAAAATAACAATACGTATTTTTTGAAGTAGCTGTGACTTTTTTATTGGGTTGTAAAGCGAACCACAGACTTGTTATTCATGAGAATGAGCTTGGCCGATAACTTCGTATCTGACTGATGAATTTAAAAAAATATTACCAAAAAATTTTGTGAACATGATAGTGATGCGAACAACTTCGATTACATTCTCATTTGGCATCAAGATGGGTGGTAGTAGTTGAACAATAAACATCAAGTCTGTGGTTCGCTTAAAGAAGTTATATTCCGATTAAGTGTGGAATAAAATATCCGTCAGATGGCCCCACGGCGCTGATGACAAGCCATTACTCTTTCATTGAAATTTTTCATGACTTTTTAACACAGATGTATCTCACCGATAACGCGTTGTATCTCGGATTTGAGCTCAGGAATTGTTTCTGGTTTTTCACAAAATTTCACAAAACCTCAAAGAAACAATTCGCACGGCGTTTAATCGCCTGATTTGGACATTAGAACTTCTTGAGATAATTTGAACAAATTGATTGTTTCATGTAGCGGTGCTGCGCCGCACAGAGGGATTTTGCAGGCAAAAATACCCTTTTTCGAGTGTCAAATATCAAAAATGTAATGATGCAGTTTTGTATAGAATTGTTTAATTAAGAGAAATAAATCATTAGTTTTTTTCAACAAATTTTGTTTTTGTACAAAAAATGGCGGCAAAGTCAACAAAATGAGACTCTACAGTAACCTGCCTCAGATTTTCATGCATTTCAATGGGCTGGAAACATAACTTCTTTCTGTCGTATCGATTTGGAATATATATATTTGAAAAATATGGTATTTCTACATTAAGTTTTAAGAAAAAATAATTCAATAACAATAACAGATTAAAATATATTCATGCTTTTATGATGACACTCAAAAAACTAAGTGTTTTTAGTTTTTCTTGGACTAAAAAAAGGTGGTCGTTTTCGATCGTTGTGGTCTGGTTGCTAAAATGTGAAAGGTGGGAGTGTATTCTTTTGATTTCATAAATAAAATTCCCATAATATTTTATACTGTTGAACAAAGTTATAAATTTTATATAAAAAGTGCCACGAAATTTCATTACAAAAATGGATGAAAACACCATATAAAATTGTGTATACTTTTAGGCACACCACAATATGAATTTTCAAGTGTATTGCCCACAGAATCTTCTTTATTTATTTACATTATGTTTTGGTTGTGTTTTATATATCATATCCCTAAAAGTATGCACTGAGAAATGCTGAAAAATTAATAAATTTCGATAATTTTATATTGCAAATATGACTTTTATTCGGAATGATTGGTTAATTAAAAAAAACCGGTAAACTATGGCCCCCTAATTTTTTTTGCAAATATTCAGCTAACATATTAGGCTTTAGTTATTTATATAGATGTAAGTGCTGATTTACATCTATCACAAACTACAAAGAATTACATCTGTGTTTTCGAAAATTTTGAAAAATGAAAATTTGTATATGGGCGTTGGGCGTGGCACTTAAATTTTTTATATAACTGAGGACTCAAATGCAAGCACTGGCAGTAATTTTTATTGACATAGATATGAAAATGAGGAAAAGACAACGATTTTTTATTTTACGTTATATGGGAGGTAGGCGTGGTTGTGGGCGGATTTGAACAGAAACTTATTTTTTTTTCTAATTTAGTAATATGAGAGATGTGTGCGAAATTTCAAAGCCCTAGCTCGATTCTTTCTAATTTTGCCGCGGCTTGTATGAAGAAATCCCACTGTGCGCCGTCTTGCTGAAACCACATGTCGTCCAGATCCATGCCGTCCAGTTGAGGCCACAAGAACTCCGTTATCATGGTTCTGTAACGAATGCCGTTCACAGTCATTGCAATTTTGTATATTCACGAAGCCATTCAGATGGATACTCGTGTTCAAATATCAAAATTTTCTTAGAAGTTTTGTCGTAGTATATTATTTCTAAAAATAGTTACAATCCCTTATGTATTTTAAAAAGGAAACAATTTCGCATCCTTCTTTAAAATAAAGCTGACAGTAATCAGGTGTTTTTTTGTGGCTATTACAAATCATTTGGTATACTTCCTAATCATTTATTGTATCTGTTTTACTTAGTTTTGTATTCTCTCAAACTCCATTGTAAATAATTTAGATGATTTAGATTTCACCATTAAAAAAAAGTTAAAAAAAAAGAAATTTCATCACCAATTCCAAAATTTCAATTGCACCCTCATCCAAAGTATTCATTCATCATTGTGTATGTTGATCAAAGTTCTCAATTAACTAAAACGAATTTTGTTTTATTTGTTTTTTTTGAACTTCTTTTCTCACCTCGATATATGAAATCCTCAAAATGGTTTTTTTGATCCTTCCAATACATGTACAACTGTACGGATGCTTGCGTATGCCAAAACAAAAACAATAAACAAAACTGCTTTCTTTCCTTAACCATCCATTTTTGAACAAAAACCAAAAAAACAAAAACAAAAACAAAACCAATCATCAACTTCAATGGCATTAATAATTTTTAAACAAAAACCAAAAACTATTAAAAAACACTACCTCCTCGCCCCCCTTGGCTTAACTACTGCACTGGCTTTACAATAAACAAAACTACAACTACAACAACAACAACAACAACATCATCATCAAACTCTGTACAAATTTTGAAAATTTTGCACTTAAAAAACAAAACCAAAATATTCAAAATCAAACTCAAAATCAAAATATTAGACAAGTAACTATACAGGAGAGAAAGGTTACGGCCAGACCCTTCTCCCAACTGATTGACCAGGAACGACCCAATCATTTTATAACGAAAAAAGAGAATTTCGGTTTCGCCGACATGACCGATGGTGACAATAAACAAGAACACACGAAGCAGCATCAGCCACAGGCTGAGATAATAATGAATGGATCGGCACCACCCCATTCGAAGCCGAACTTGGATTTGTGGTTCAAAGAGGTAGTAGAATTGCGCAAAAAGGCCGGAGAATATAAGGTCTGTCTGTTTGTTTTTATAAAGTGACAGCGATACAATTTTAGACACTAATCAATATATTTAAATTTCTCTTTATTTCCTGTGTAATAAAGTCTCGCGGTTGGGGACAGGAGATTGATCCTGAACTGTACAACAAGCAAAAGGAACTATGGGATCAAGTATCCAAGCGTAGCTCTCTATCGTCTCTCTGCTTGGCTTCTACTCTGCCTAGGTAAGTTTTTTTTTATATGATTAATGCCGTGTTCCTCGATGTCGAGCGAAAGTCAGCCACTGGTTTCCTCTAGGTCAAAAGCTTTCGTTCTACAGAATTTGACCTGTATCCATAAAATATATATATGAAACCCTTAGTAAACAAAATACATATTCAAACAAAAATAGTCTAGCAAACCTGTCATAGGTAATCATAAAGCAACTATGGTATAGGGTAGAAAATTTACTCACGGAGTGGAATGCCAACAAAGAAAACGAGTGAAGCGCGTCATTTCTCTGCTCTCTTTCTTACTCTCTTCGTTGAATATTTCAATACACGGGCAGTTTTCTGATGATGCTATTGTATCTAACTATAGAAATTCCAGCCATATTCAAATAAAATTACATAAAGTATGTAAAAAGTATGAAATAATCAAGTTATGACGCGGGAAAGAAATGCGTTTGAGTGAATCGCGTCGACTTTTTTGGTTCTCTTCTACTAGGGTTGCCAAATTGCGGTGGTTTTTTCTTCTCTACTTGTACATCCTTTTTGAGGTAATATGAATAGTATGCCCCTATATCTTTGATCACAAAAGACCCCGCATTCCAAATAGGGATATTTTACGTTTTTGGTCAACTTGAAAAGACAAGCAAAGAGGATCAAGATGTGCGCAATTTGGTAACCCTCGTAAAAGAGAACCAAAATGTAGGAAACAATTCACTCAAACGCATTTCTCTCTCCCGTCATATCTTGATCATTTCATACTTTTTGCATAGTTTATTCGTTTTTGCGACAAGATTGTGGAAACTATATCAAATTGCTTTCGACTAGAAGACGAACGAATGTTTTCGTACGGAATCGATAAACAGGCTCTAAGGTTTAAACCAGACATCGCATACGAACGCCAGTGAGTACCTAAACTGAGGCTCATAAGTTCTTACTTGTGCAAAAAGCGTGGGCACACTCGTGAGTATTTTCAAAAATTTAATTTTATATGCACGCGCTCTTGAGTACGTTGGAAAATCGAGCAGTAAAAAAACTCGTGACTAGGTTCGTTTCTGCAAAATGTACAAAAGACTTTAAAAATCTACCAAAAATAAAAGCAATAAAACGTATCAAAAATTACACCAAACAATCACATAAATTGTACCAGAAGCTGCATAGAATGTACCAAATAGTACATAACGTGAAACAATTGTACATAAAGTGACACAAAGCTGCATAGAATGAACCAACTAGTACATAAAGTGGTCCAATAATATACAAAAAAAACCTACCAAAAATAAAAACAATAAAACGTATCAAAAATTATACGAAACAATCACATAAATTGTGCCAGAAGCTACTTAGAATGTACCAAATAGTACATAAAGTGTGCCAATACATAATATACATAAAGTGTTCCAAAAATTTGCGTAGAGTGTACCCAAAAAAAGGTACATAATGTGTACCAAGAATCCACATCAGTGTTTCAAAAATATACCAAAATGTACATACAGTGTACCAAAAAGTACATAAAGTATACACAAAAAATACATAAAGTGTACCAAAATATACGTAATATTTGTCAATACAGTATATATGAGTACCAAGTGGTATATAAAGTGTACCAAAACCCACATAAATTGTACCAAAAGGTACATTATGTGTACCAAACAGTAGTGTTTCAAAAAGGTACACAAAATGTACCAGAAAGTACTTTTCTGGAACACTGTGCGTACTTTTTCATACACTTAAGGTTCATTTTGGTACGTTTTTGGGAGCGAAAAGTACTTTTTTGGAAAACGGTGTACTTTTTTTGATACACTATTGTAATGCATGTAAATTAAACATTAGCATGTTATTCGCATTAAGCTAGTATGTAATAGAAGTAAGATTCACTACTACCTAGATTCTAACTTTGAAAGTGAAATAAATATGGGAGTCTCTCCTGAGTACCCAAACCCTTCCGTGCCAACTTTACTAAAAGAACAATACATATTAACTATAGGCACTTTTTTGATACACTTAAGGTCCATTTTGGTGTGCTTTCTGATACCAAAAAGTACATTTTTTTTGGAACACTGTGTTCACTTATTTGACACTTTATGAACTTTTTTGAACTTGTTTTTGTACGAAATCGTACGTTTTTGCTACACTTTGTTTACTTTTTCTGACTCTTTTTATATATTGTTTGGTACACTTTATGTGCTCTTCTAATACACTTAATCCACAGCTTTATACAGTTTTTGGTACCAAACGCTACTTTTTGGATACACTTTATGTACTTTTTGATACTGTTAGTGTTGATTTCGGTACGCCTTTTCGTACCAAAAATTACTTTAAGGTAAAATATTTGGTACAAAAATGTACTTATTTTTGGTACACTCTTTGTACATTTTTGCTGTAATTTATGAGCAGTTTGGTATACTCTTAATACCAAAAAGTACTTTTTTTGGTACACTTTGTAATCTTTTGATACGCATACTGTTGATTTTGGCACGCGTTTCGTACCAAAAATAAGTTTTTTTGCCACAGTTTTTAGTTTTTTGATACACGTTATGTACTTTATAGTACATTTTTAGGTAACAAGATGTACTTCTTTTTGGTACCCTGGATGTACTTAGTTGATACATATTTGTTTATTGTTGGTACAAGTTCATATACTTTTATGTCCGTTTTGTAAACTATAAATACTTTCTGGCCTATTTATCGTACACCGGTTATATTTTTCTGTTTATTATATTCTTTTGGTACATTTTGTGTACTTTTTGTACATACGATGTACATTTTGTATGGATTTATTGAACTTTCTGGTATAGTTTATGCACTCAGAGAACGTCCCGAGCAACATATTGCAGGAACCGTGTACATTCGTCCGACTCACAAAAAAGTTCCTTTTGTCCACTCCTCAAAATGTACCTTGGTTTGTTTTATGATGATTCCCAAAATATTTCGTGTCTAGCATTAAGATCCGGTGAACAGGACCGTTTTAAAAAAGGTATTTTTTAGTTTTTAGACGAATTTTATAGGTTAACCGACGGCAATGTACTTACACTCCGGTACACTTATTTAAAGGCACTAAACACTATTCTGCAGCCTGTATCTTTTGGAATTTGTAACCGATTGCAGAATTTTTAAATGGGAATGGAAGCTAGACATCTTGAGATAGAAAAAAGATCATGACAATAGTGGTTTCTTAACTGAAGAACTTTTTTTGAGCAATTTATAAAAAAAAACTCAAAAAATTGGACGGAGCAGAACAGTTGTAGACAATTACATCAAGGACCTCGAGGGGTCTGGAAAAAATGTTAAAGGAACGGTTTCATTGTCTTTATCGGTGACGCGTCATAACGCCCATGGACATAACGCCCATGGGTGTTAGGTCACACCTAAAATGGACATAAAGCCCATGGGCGTTATGTCGCACCTAAAATGGACATAAAGCCCATGACCGGTGTGACATAAAGCCCGTGGGCGTTATGACCGTTCTAGGTGCGACATAACGTCCACAACTTTGAAGGTTGCTGGTTTCACTACTGCCAGGCCTTGCGGCGAAACTCCGTAAAAGGCCATAAAGTCCGTGGACGTTATGTCACACCTAAGATGGACATAAAGTCCATGACCGGTGAGACTCAAAGCCCATTTTAGGTGCGACATAACACCCATTTTGGGTGCGACATAACGCCCATGGGCTTTACGTCCATTTTAGGTGTGACATGGGCGTTATGTCCATGGGCGTTATGACGCGTCACCGTCTTTCTACGTATGAGAAAAGAAAAATCATCAGAATTGTTCCTAATTCTGCCTTATCCTTGTAAAAATATATGAGCTCAACTTGGAGAGCAAGTGAGCAAGTCATGAGTACGCAGAGTAATTAAGAGCTGTGAGTATCTTGAATAAGGAGCTGTGAGTATCCCCGTAAGGGAAAGCGGCTTCAATTCGCAAGAGACTAGATGGTATGGGATATGCAGCCAAGAGGTCATGTAAATGACTGGAGAACTGTTGTATTTACGGATGATAAGAAGTTTAATTTGGATGGGCCTGATGGCTACAACTATTATTTCCATGATATGCGCAAAGAAAAGCGTTTTTTGAACCGACATCACAGCCGAGAGGGCGGAGTTATGGTGTGGGGTGCTATTACGTACTACGGCACCATCGATCTTGAATTTCAAAGTGCAAAAATGACTGGTGCAAGCTATAAACGTTGTTGAAATTACTTTTCCGAAGTACAGTGAACTATTTGGTCCCATATCTTGGATATTGCAACAGGATAATCTCCCTATACACAACAGAGTATAGAGTAGTAAAGGAGTTCATTGCAAGCCAAAATGTTAATATTCTTGACTGGCCACCCTATTCGCCAGATCTAAACATTATCTTAATATCTGGGGCTGCTGGGGGTGCTTATCTCGTAAGGTCTATGAAGTAGGTAGACAATGTGATGACAAGCAGTCATTAATTCAGGCCATTAAGGATGCTTGGAATCAAATTTCGTTGGATTACATAAATTCTCCTTATCTCTCAATGAAAACCGGTATATTTGAAGTTATTAAAAACAAAGGGGGTTGTACCCATTACTAATAGCGCTTAAATAAAGTAAAATAAATTTAAAAAAACAAGAATAACAGTTTTTCAATAAACTTATTTAAAGTGCTTTTATTCAAGTGAACCAAAAAAAATAGCACATTTTTGTACTTCTTTATAAATTGATCGAAAAAAGTTCTTTATTTCAGAATCCTCTATTATCATGATTTTTTTTATATCTCAAGATATCTAGCTTCCATTTCCGTTTTAAAATTCTGCAATCGGTTGAAAATTGCAAAAGATACAGGCTGCTGAATATGGAATTTTTAGTGCCTTTAAATAAGTGAATCGGAGTGTACATTGTCTTTAGCGAAAGTAAAAATTTCTTTGAAAAACTAAAAAAGATAACTTTTTTCAAAACGGTCCAGTTCACGGAATCTTAATGCTCTAAACACAAAATATTTTGGGAAGCAGCATAAAACAAACCAAGGTACATTTTGAGAGGGTGGACAAAAAACACTTATTTCGCCACCATACAATGTATGCCACCAAGTCACCATAAGGAACATGTTTGCAAGCATTGTTTTCGCGAATTGAAGTCCTACTACTATTTTTTTGGTTTCTTTATTTTCTGCCACGTTTTTGTTTTCAGCAGTTTTTAACAAACAACGCCACATTTGGGTAATAAACACATTAGTTATAACCAATTAATCATTGTGTCTCAAACATGTAATATTGAATAGCAAACACAATGTGTTTGGACACAAGTATACTATATTTGCGACAAGCTACAAACACGTTACATTTGCATCCAAACAACAATAAAATACAGATTTATCAGCGTTTGTAAATTATGGAACATGATATGTACTTTTTGGTACAATTTATGTACTTTTAGTTGCGTATTATGGTAAATAAATGCTTTTTGTAGTTTATGGTACATTTTATGTACTTTATGGTAAATTTTGTGTACTCTTTGTACACATTACAGTGAGTAAATGAGAACACCGATCGTCTTTATGACTTGGAACCATTTTCTCTTACCTCTCTAAATACCAAAAACGATTTACTATAGTGGACAGTCAAAATGTCTTTTCACTCAAATGCCAACAAACAAAACGAGGGAGGCCTTAACCATTCTCTGGTCTCTATCTCTCGTACTCTCTTCATTGAATATTTCAATACACGAGCAGCGGTTTGATAGTGTTATTGTATTAACTATGCAAATCTAGGGGGATTCTATGGCCCAGCTGATCGAAAAGGTACTAGCGCGATGATGGAGAATGAGAAAGCAAAGATGACAGGAACTAATTTTAAATAGTGTTTATTGATACTAATGACAGCTAAATTATGTTTTATGTTGTTTGCATTGAGCGAAAATACGCATTCCCTTTGATTTCCGTCCGTTTATGTCCAACGAAAGTGTATAATTGGTAAAATACAGCAGTAAATAAAACTCTATGAAATGGCCTACTACCTTGACGTCATGAAGAGGCACCGAAGAGAGTAATGGAAACTCTCAAGTTTTACTCTATGGCAAATCCCAACCATGTTGAAGTAAAATTACATAAACAATGCCAAAAATATGAAATAATCAAGATATGATGCGAGAGAGAAATGTGTTTGAGTGAATAGTGTTCACTTTTTGGTTCTCTTTTACGAGGGTTGCCAAAATGCGCACATCCTCTGATCGTCTACTTCTGGATCGTCTTTGTAAATACAATCGGCCTTATCCATAAAAAGTTATGAGAGGTTTGGGAGACGATTTATTATGCAAACACTTCTCTCAAATCTCTCACAATTTTTTATGAATAAGAACAGGCACGTCCGAAGGGGGGTGGGGCCAGGGACTCAGGCCCAACGAATTTAGTTCTTTGCTAGGTGATTTTTGAATGAAGTGCTATTTTCAATCTAAATATCAAGCTGGCCCCCCTTCCCCCCGCGAAATAAAATCCTGCTTACGGTACTGAATAAGGCGGGTGCGGTCCTCGAACTGTTACCGCGCTGCCACGGGTTTTAGTTGAAAAAGAGCTTGCGGTAATGCATAAAATAAACACACGCAGCTCGCTCACGGGAGCGGACGCTATTTGTTTTCTTTTTCGCATGTGCTCTCGATTATTTTAACTATCGATTATTTGCGTTTTTCCACTCTTAGTCCGTGCGTTTTTCTACTCTTCGTCCGTTGGGTTTTCTACTGTTCGCCTGCGTTTACGATGCCTGATTTAAAATGTATAAAAAATAGGGTTATACAACATCTTAAGTCTACACGTAAATAATAAAGGAAATTACAACTTTAAATATGACGAGGATCTAAAAAAAAAACAACTAATATTAATTTTGTTAAACTTTTTCAGACCCATTACCAAGGAAGAGAAGGAGGAGGAGAACAACAAGAAGACTACTCCTGTTTTAAAACCTCAAAAGCCTAGAATTCCTGGACAGGCTTACATTTTGGATAACAAAGATGAATTAAATGCACTGCCAGCACGTTTCAGTCACATACGTCATCATTTGGAACGCACCACTGGGCCAGGTTTACATCTACAATTTGAATGCCAGTAAAACGAATGGGAAAATGTTAATACCACTTTATGTTTCACCAACAGATGTTGAAGAGGGCGCCTTACTGCCTTCCCCCACACGGGAGAAATTGATGCCTGCTATCACCAAACGTGAATCGGAGTCGCAACGGGGTAGCCCCAAGAAAACAGCCGCTTCACGTCACGGCTCTCCACAAAAGGGCAGTCCCCAAAAGGGTAGCCCCAAGAAAGTCCTGAAATGTAAGTACCTCTTGCTGATCTTCTTCTATTCCTCCAGCCACACTTTCCACACCACCTTTATTTGTACTCGTATCCAACCAACCAACCAAACAACAAACACTTTCGCTCAATTGACGAACACAATTCGAAGCACTCACCACCACTGACTGTGTGAGGTTTCATTTATGGGGAAACCTCAGGATTCTCACGATTCTATCTTTCCACACCACCCACCTCTACACACATACACAAGGATATGTTCTTCTAATTTCCAATGATTTCCGTTTTGTGTTACCAGTTTTTGTTTTGGTGATTGTTATTGTTTGTTCTGTTTCTTTTGGGTTTTATATCCTTTGGTTTTTAGTTGCGAGCGAAAATGTTTGTCTTGCTCTATTTTTTCTCTACTTTTACATGGAGTGAAATGATGAGTTTCTTTTTTGCTTGTTCATTTGCAAGTTTCTTATTTGATTAGCTTTTGTATTATTTGTTTGGTTGAAAGCGTTTTTGAGTGCAGTTTTATTAAAAAATAAAAAAAAAATGCAAGTTTATTGTTTACCATTTTACTTTTGTGTAAAAAAAGAACGAAAAAATTAATACTCGTACAGAGGATAAGAAATATAAAAAAAAAACTTAATTTTCATCCAAAACCAAGTTGCAGGATTAGGAAATGGGTTATGCATAAAATGTGAAGTTTTCGTTGAATCAAACAAAAAAAAAAAAAAAAAATTCTCTGCGAAAACCGTAATAGGTGAAGGCAAAAGCTGTAATATAACGAGAAATCTTTAAAAAAAATTGCGGCAGATTAAGATAATGTCGAGACTTATAGAGTTTGTAGGCTGGATTATGAGGATGCATTTCAGAATTCTCCATTGCGTCACTATTTGAAAGAAAGCAACCCCATTTCGAAGTACAACATTAAAAGAAACCTGGGACGTTTGCTTGAGCAAAACATATAATTCTGCGCCATGTTAAAGTCTATAAGGCGGTGAAATTTCGCTATTAGTGAAGACAAATAATTTATCTTATCAGACGAAAATAATGAATGTTATCAGAGTGGAATATAAATTAAATTTAAAATAATTCATATAATTCAAGTATCTTGTTATGACAGAGATTCCCTTCTTTAAATGATATTTGAACAAAAATATTATCAAAATTAATTCAAAATTATCGATTTTCAAACGATTTTTTGCAGTCATCAAAAAATGTTCATTCATCATTGGATTGATCTATAAATAGAAATGTTTTGAAAACATCAGCACTAGTCTTCGGAAGTAGGAAAGAAAACATGTTTCTAGTGACAACTAAAAATAAAACTTCAATTAGACCCTCATCCTAATTCAATGAGTAGTATAACAAGAGCGTTCCACATCTGCAAAAAAATTTAACCGGATGTTACAGAATAAGTGGAATTTCAGCGAGTTGGAGTTGCAGATGGAACTAGCATCAAACGTAATTAATAATCAAACGTAATTAAGTACCAAACGAACATAATTAAAAGGCATTAGTGTCTATCAAACATAATTTCAACAAAGTTTGGTTCATTCACTTTATCTTCCATTAGTATCAACTGTCGCATCGTAAAGCCCTGTTTTACCTGACCGATAGTAGCCTTGAAGGTTACTTTAGGTTAAGTAGACATGGCTATCACTATTGACACACTTAGTTCAATGAGAACCGTTGTGATAACACGGGGCGTCATACTCCGTCCCCACTGTTGTACCTGTAAATTGACGTGGAAATGTTATGGGGCGTTCACTCCACATGCTATCTCATCCCGGTATTTTGAGGAGCTTTTTCATGACTAAGTGCCGTCATCACGAGGCGAAGTGACCGTCGTAGAAAGAAATGTAAGGTGGTCAGGGCAGGGATTGAAGCCACGTTCTAATGTACAAGATCCGCTTACACTGAACATTGCAGCACTGACGCAAATTTTCTCCTACTCATATAAAAGGGCGGACAGTAGCATATGGTATATTCGACACTCTCCTCCTCTTCATCCCCACAGGTTCTGCAGTATTCATGAGCTAAGATGCCATGTCTGGACGCGTAACTGCCTATTCAGCTGTGCCCAGTGGTTACAACTGTTAGCATAATAATAACACGAACAGTAGTGGCCTCCAAGGCGTCAATTGTTGCTGGTGTAACACCATAAGCAAGTGACTTCACGTAGCTCGACAGGAATTAATCGACAGGTATGCACGTACGAAGGGACCGAGCCCCTGGCGCCCCCAATATTATTTCCTTAAGTGGTGATATTTGAATGTTGTGCCATTTTTTAACCTAAATTTCAAGTTGCCCCCCCTAAAAGAATATCCTGCGTACGGTACTGTCGACGTGTATCACATCGCACCACCTTGGAGGCCAATTTACAGGGCCATTTCTCGAAACCAACTTATAGCCAAATTTTGATTTCAATAAATCGGTCGCCGTATGGAGCCTAGTGTCATCCTGTTGAAACCACATCTTGCCCGTACCTATGTTATCCATATTTTCAAATAAAAAATCATTGATCATGGTGCGGTAATTATCACCATTGATCGTAACACGAAAAACAAATGGTTCCCGTTACATCCCACGAAAGGATTAGGAGAGCTTCTCACAAACCAGTGAGCTGTGCGCGTTCAAGTTTTACACTCACTGATTGGGTCCTACAGTTTTACACCGGTTCCGAATGGTATTCTTGAGAAGCCTTATCATGGCTAAGTACTCGATAGTGTCGGCATCACTAAGCGAGGTGACGCCGTCGAAAGAAATTTAAAGTTGTCAGAGCAGGGACCGAACTCACGTTCTCATGCACAAGAGCCGCGCACTGTACCATTGCATTGCCGACGGCCACGACCGTAACACGAGTTCCGGCTTAATGTTAGCCAACAGCGTGTAAACTGGACCAGAGGGCGCATTTTTCTGGATGTAATGGAGTCTGTAGGGTCTGTTGTGTATTTGAACACAATTTTGCGATATCGAATCGATAAATACGGATCTTCTTCGACATTTTGTTTACAGCGGTGATATTCTCTTTAGTATGCACATCCCTTCGACGTGTTGGTGTTATTGCATCATTTCGAGAGTATGTGGTATGAAATCTATCCACAGTTCGACGGACGGCTTTATCAGATGGACGATTATGTGCGCCATAAAAATTACGAAGTTGTAAGTTGCACGAATCGATGACCGATTTTCAAATTAACTTTAGGTAATATGGTAGATTGTTCAAGTATGCTGAAACTGAGCGCAGTATGACAGTTCGACTGACAGTTAACCCTTTCATGAGTTATATCTAAGCAAAAACCCAGCTAATATGTGTCTTTTCCGGTCCTGTCTGTTCGGGATCTGAGTGGAGAAGTTCTGTCAAAGGTTGAAGTGAGTGTTCTGTAGTCAAATTTTATTGTGGTTAGCCGCAGATCTCTCAAAATTGACCCATGACCATATGAGCTGGTGATCCATTGCGAAGAATATACGTTGCAGTCATTTGCCTTACTAGGAAATGTAGTGGTAAAGGATGGAGGATAACTCCAAAAACCTGGTGGAGGTTGTTTGACGGGCATCTGTGATACACGCCTTTGCCATTTGCTGGACTTGTGTTAACAGACCTAGGTAGATGGAATTTTCCAGTAGCGGCTACCAAACAATAATGCCGATCGGGCGGAAAACAGCTGTATATAACCAGTATACTATTTATTGGGGATAAGCCCCATCGTTCTGCGATGACCCTTTTCCCCCAATATAGCGCCGTTGTGGCCCTACTGTCACTATCCATAGTATTTCGCTTGAAACTAACCTCCTGTCGAGAATCACACCTATATATCTTGCACTATCTTTTAGGAAAATTTCTCTACGCCATAAGGACAAAGAACGAATTTACGGAGCCTCTGCTGCCTGGTGAAGAGTACGAGATCAGGTTTCTCTAGATTTACACCCAGTCTATTCTCCGTGGCCCACTTAGAGAGTCTCCTAATTAAGTGCTGGAGCACATCTCGACATGTGGAGGAGTATTTTCCCTGCACTGCAATTGTCAGGTCATCAGCATATTCTACGACTGTGAAACCTGATCCCTCCAACTCTAGCAAAACACTATTCGGTAGTAAATTCCAGAAAACTGGAGATAAGACTCCCCCGTCCTCTGTTCACATTTCAAGTTAAAATCGTGTGTCCCAGGGACGATGTAATGCGCCTTCTCGTAAATAATTCATAGATCAAATGAATGAACCTCTGGCCAAGACCTAATGCCGATAGAGCCGATTTTATGGATCCTGGTAGGACGTTGTTAAACGCGCCCTCTATATAAACAACCATGATAAGAGTGTATTTCTTTATGCAAATATATTTCTCTATGAAGCTGACTAGAGCGCGTGGAGAGGTTCTGCCCTGAAAGTTAGACACTGAAGATGAACTTGGAAACGATCATCAGATTCAATACGCTTTCAACAGGTGGTATCCATGCCACAGCTGTTTGAGATTCTAGTTGAAATTTGATGGAGTACAGAGTGGATGGAAAAATGAGCGATGAGTAAACCATGAAGCAAACTAAATTTAAATGGTGTTTGATTGATACTAATAACAGCTAAATTATGTTTGAGGCTGGTTGTATCGAAGTAAGGTACTCATAATCTTTCTCTTGGTTTTATGTCAAACCATAGAGTAACACACACAGCAACTCGAACTCTATGAAATTTGCAAGTAACTCGAAGGCCGCAAGAGAACGGGCGCGGGTAGGGACGTAACTCACAGTTTGTCCGACTGCGATCACATATTGTTTGGCGTTAAACTCCTCCGAAACGGCTGGACCGATTTGTATGAAATTTTGTGTGCATATCGGGTATGTCTCAGAATCGGCCAACATCTATTTTCCATACCCCTAAATGATAAGGGTGACCCACCCCTATATAGAACAAAGAAACACAGATTGTCAGACTGCGAAAAAAAAACACACACTGATGTAGCGGCAGCGAGTAGTTGTATTGTGTGGCTGCGAAGCACTCTCAGAGCAAAGAGAATAATGACGTGGTTATACGTATATAAAAATGAGGTAGAAAGAGAGCAACGACAATTGTGTGAACTTGTGTAGCGTATGTACGAACATGTATGTAAGCATTCTCTTTGTTTATTTGTGGGAATAAAACAAAAAGTATTAAGCAAGAAAATAATGACACATGTGCTTGCACTGGTCTTTAACTAATTTGAAGTATTAATATTATTTAAATGTAACGTCATCATATGATTGAACGCTGTTTTTTATTTTCCAATGTAATATTTACTAATGTGTTCATAGAAATCGAACAGGTACCGTGCAACAAAAAGGTGTTAACACATCACCCGTGAGTTCGAACACACATTGGATTTTTTATTCTCTTGCGGTTGCAAAAGTAAACAAAAGTCAAACTCTCGCTCAAGTGGAATGCTAACAAAGTTTCAAACGTTTCTTTTCTCTCTCTCTCTCTCTTGCTCTCTTTATTGGAGATTTCGATACACGAGCAGTTTTTTGATATTGTTATGTTTTGTAACTATACAAATTCAAACCATGTTTAGGTAAAATGACGCGAATGTGACGCGAGACAAAAATGCACTTGAGTGAATTGTGTCGACGAGGGTTGCCAAATTGCGCTGATAACTGGTTGTCAAAGAGAATGAAAGTGTAAAAATAACATTTACTTACGGAGTGGAATGCCAACAAAGAAAACGAATGAAGCGCCTCCTTTCAATGCTCTCTCTCTGTTACTCTCTTTGTTGAATATTTCAATACATGAACAGTTTTTATTGTATCTAACTATAGAAATTCTAACCATGCTTAAATAAAATTACATAAATTATGTAAAAAGTATGAATAATAATGACGTGAGAGAGAAATGCGTTTGAGTGAATCGCGACGACTTTTTTGTTCTCCCCTAAGGGGGTTGCCAAATTGTGCACCTTATTTTCTTCTCTGTCTTCTGTTTGATCGTCTGTGCCGGTTGTGGCAATAGTTGTATGTATGCCAGAATTCGAAACCGCACTCTCATAGCCTCCTCTCTCGCCGTCAACAATAGTACTAAGAGCAAGAGTTGCACCCACTCCTTAGTGATGAGCCGAAAAATCAAAATTTTCGACTAGAGAACATGAGCGAAATATTAAACAAAGTTGTGTGCTTTAATTTATATGCCCTATTTCTATGCACGCTATTTTTCGTCCCGAAAGATATAAATATTAGCAGCTTGGGACCAACTCGCGTACATCACCTGAGTCATATAAGCTATTATATAGAGAAATAGAGAAGTCAACGTAAGTAGTTCCAAATAATGTATTCTTATTTATTCGCCATAATTTATACCAAAAAGTGCATAAAATGTACAATAAAGTACGTAAAATGTATCAGAAACTACATAAGTACTTAACATAATATGTAGGTAAATGTAGTTACACCAAATTTAGATTTAGGATAGATTATGGTAATGACTTTTTCAATATTTTAATATGAACCGAAAATACATGGCCGAACGTTATGAGAAATTTTATAATTCCCCTTCCTATTGTTGCAATTTCCATTCAATTCGTGAATATGTTCGTAAAATTGGTAAGGTTCAGCCTAGTTATAAGGTGGTGAAAGTTTTATAAAATTCCACTCACTCTAAGGAATCCAAATGTGAGTTCGGGTGAGTTTTTGAAAAAGTGAAATTTCAAGTTTTCAGGTATTGTACTTATACAAAAATTGTATTTAAATGAACTGGAATACCATTCTAACTACAACGTTCTTACGTACGCTTTTAATGAGATATAACATGTCCGACACTCTCAACGAATTCATGATGAGATGATGGGTCAAATTAGGTTACCTACAGGAAAATCGCCAAAATGACCTAATATGGGTGCTAGATCATAAATAAGTCCCAATCTTAATGGTTCTTTTAGTTTTAAATCAGTTTTATTAAGTAAAACAGGTTTCAGATATTTGTATTTGGAACTGGTTATAAAACCGGGATTTTCAGCTGGGTTTTAAACCCACGTTTTGAAACCGGTTACTAAAAAAGGATCTTATATCTACATGTTTACCATCTCACTATGAAATTGTTATTATATCTTATTGGAATCGTACAGACTTCACCTAAAACAGCGTTCTATTTAGAATTTCTAGTTAATCTAACAGCCAAAGTCACGATCTCGAAAGAAAACCTAAGCGAACGAAAGCCAGTCACTCACTTTCGTTCTTATCCCAGGATTTAAATGTTATTGTGTGATTGCAAAATCGGAAGCCACTAACTATTTTCGCTGTCATCTATGCGACCGAAAATATCAAAACCTTGTCACTTGTCTTTTGGTTGTCGCATAGCTGGAAATCAAATAAAAGCTTGAAACGAAAGCAATTGGAATAGAATTTAATGGAAGAAACACAATAATGGGCAGAAAATAATGTCATTATAATAACGTCTTTATTCAAATATATTTCCATTTCAGCAGAAAAACGCCAACTTTGCGGCAACTGCACATACTGGTTCCTCGTACTATTCTCTCTCTCTCCGAAATTAAATGGCGAACGTCAACTTTATGTTATTGCTTTGAACAACAACCACACAAACACACGTAAAACCATGCGAACGACAAGTCGAAAGATAGTGACTCCCTTTTTGAAACGAAAGTGAGTGACTGGCTTCGTTCGCTTGGATTTTGTGGGAGAGGGTGTAAGTGGGGACCGATTTTGTACTGAATTGTATATGTTTTCGTTCGCTTGTTAGTGACTCCCAACTCAGCTGTTTGTCGCATAGAAAGAAAGCGAACATTAACGTTCGACATCGTGACTTTGGCTGTAAATGTTTTTTTTTTTTGTAAAAATTCTGAAAATCTTGAAATATCACTTTTTTACTCGGATTTGGAATTTTATAAAACTTTGACTACTGCAAAACGTTTTTGAGCTTAATCAATTCCAAGAAAATTATCGGCATTTAAATCACACTGTGATAGTCGAAAAAATTAACTTGGATGAAACCTTTTCGAACTATTAGGGGGGAGTCCCCTGCGTCCGAAAGTACATTTGGAAGTGTCAGATTGGCTCAAGTTTTTGAGAAATCGGTATATATGGATATACCGGCCATAGGGCAATTTTTTTTGGCCTAAAAGGGCTTAAAAAGCTTATTAAAATAGAAAAAACAAATGTTTGCGCTCGGTCAAACTTCTTGAGATATGGGCCTTTAAAGCGTGAGTATACAATTGGCCATATCTCACATATTTATGGTCCGATCTGGTTCCGGTGAATATCATTACAAAGTCCATTAAAAACTCTTTAAATCTGCATATAAATATATTACATTTTAGTAACCCATTCGGGACAAATTTAAAAAATACGATTTTTTAACCTCACTTTTTTGCTAAAAATCTGATTTTCTCAAAAAACAGCCCTAGTAAACCTATTTTCTACCTAGACTACGTAGGTTATAGGCAACACTTCAGGCTTTGTTTTAAGGTATAATACTTTGCATTAACCCTTCTAAGACCGGAGATATTTATGTTCAAAGTTTGAAATACAAGAAAAAATGAAAGTTTTTTTTTACTTTTTTCCAAAATTTTATTTATTTTCCTAGCATGGGCCTCAAGTTAAGCTTCAAAATCAAAATATTGGACTTTTATATATTTTTTTCGTTTTTTTTTTTAAGTTTATTAATTATAATTAATCAACTTTAATAAAATATCTTTGTATCTTTTGTATGTCAAACTTTGAACATTAATATCTCCGATCTTAGAAGGGTTAATGCGAAGTATTATACCTTAAAACAAAGCCTGAAGTGTTGCCTACAACCTGAGTCTAGGTAGGAAATAGGTTTACTAGGGCTGTTTTTTGAGAAAATCAGATTTTTAGCAAAAAAGTGAGGTTAAAAAATCGTATTTTTTAAATTTGTCCCCAATGAGTTAATAAAATGTAATATATTTATATGCAGATTTAAAGAGTTTTTAATGGTCTTTGTAATGATATTCACCGGAACCAGATCGGACCATAAATATGTGAGATATGGCCAATTATATACTCAAGCTTTAAAGGCCCATATCTCAAGAAGTTGGACCGAGCGCAAACATTTGTTTTTTCTATTTTAATAAGCTTTTTAAGCCCTTTTAGGCAAAAAAAACTTGGCCTATGGCCGGTCAAATTTGTTTAAATAGCGCAGACTTAGCTATATCCATATATACCGATTTCTCAAAAACTGGAGCCAATCTGACACTTCCAAATGTACTTTCGCACTCAGGGGACTCCCCCCTAATAGTTCGAAAAGGATTCATCGAAGTTAATTTTTTCGACTATCACAGTGTGATTTAAATGAAGATAATTTTCTTGGAAGCTGATTAAGCCCCCCTAATAGTTCGAAAAGGATTCATCAAAGTTCATTTTTTTCGGGTCAAAAACTATCACAGTGTAATCATTGAAAATTTCTTAGAACAAACTTTCCTAGAACTAGATCTCTTCATTGAGGAAGGCTTTTGACGCCAGATTAACCAGGAATCCTTTCTCATTTGTGGTTGTAGGATTACTCATACAGTGCGGTCATGTAAACTTAGTGTTACAAATATGTCATATCACTAATATACAATGTTACCGCAAGTTCACAAAACTGTACCATATAGTTCATAAATTACTTCAAAATTGTTCATGAAATGTACACAAAGTACACAAAATTACAAAAAAGTACATAATGGATACCAAAAAAGTACATTAAATGTACTAGAAAGAGTAGTTACTGTACTTTTATTGGTTAGTTTAAAACCTCATACGGTGCGATATAAAGTACATATATGTATGTATATTAGGGTGTACTGAAAAACGTTTTGTTTTTTAGAATTTCAAACGACGCGTATTAAAATGGTGATTACGGGAGCGTAACACTTTTTTCTTATACGAGGGTACTACTTATAGTCCCCTACCGGCCGTTGAAGTTTCGATTCCTAGTACATTTTCGAAAAAAAACAATTATTTTTTTTTGGACAATATGAGGCTCAAACGACGTGTCATGATGAACATATATAGAAAAAAATATTTTCAAAATGTTGACAGAGAATTTTTTTTTTACAACGTCATTTTGAAATCTCAATCATGCATATTTTGTCTTCCTCACTTTCCTGTATTTTACATAAATATTCCATCAACTATATAAAATACATATATTTGCAGGTGATTTTGCGAAACAGAAAGACAAACCTGCGAATCAAATGAATTTTTTTGAAAAATTAGCTATTTGATGGGATATTTATGAAAAATATAGCAAATTGGGGAAGACCAAATATGCATGATAAAGATTCAAAATGACGTCCTGGAAAAAAAATTGTCTGTTGAAATTTTGAAAATAGTTTTTTCTTTATATGTTCATTGACACGTCGTTTGAGCCCCATATTGTCCAAAAAAAAAAATAATATTTTTTTTCGAAAATGTACTAAGATTCGAAATTTCAACGGCCGGTAGGGGACTAAAAGTACCCAAGTGTTAAAAAAGTTCCGTCATTTACTTTGCGTTTAACAGCTGTTCAAAACATACAACCTTGTGCATTTTTTTAATGGAAAAACGTAAATTTCAACTGGTCATTAAACATTATTTTTTGCGAAAAAAAACCGTCAATCAAACCAAGGAAAACCTTGGTTATACTATGGGGACTCGACACCATCGATTTCGATGATAAAAAAGTGGTTTACTGACTTTCGTTGTGGTCGCACAAGTACAAATGACGCTGAACGTTCTGGACGGCCAATTGAGGTCAATATACCCGAAAATTTCGAAAAAATCCACGATATAGTGTCGTCCGATCGAAGAGTAAAAGTGCCTGAGATTGTTGATGCTATAGGCATTTCATATGGTAGTGTGGTTTCGATTTTAAATGATCAGTTGGGTTTAAGAAAGCTGTCTGCAAGATGGGTGCCGCGTTTGCTCTCAATTGCCCATACACGTAATTGTGTGACAACTTCAAAGCATTGTTTGGAGTTCCAAGAATTGGGCTACGAATTGGTACCTCATCCGCCATATTCTTCGGTTTTAGGCCCCAGTGACTATTTCCTATTTCCAAACCTAAAGAAATGGGTTGGTGGAAAGATATTTAGCTCCAACGATGAAATTATTGATCAAACAAATGCCTATTTTATGGACCTTGAAAAATCCTATTTTTTTGGAAGTGATACAAAAATTGCAGAAACGTTGGAATAAGTGTATTGAGCTAAAATGATATTATGTTGAAAAATTATATTTTTTTGTGCAAACCAAACTGTGTTTCATTCAAAAAGTAACGGACTTATGGATCCGCCCTCGTAATAGATTGCCTTAATGGTTTTCAATACACCGTCACACAAAGTTTCACTTCAAGAAATACTTTTTCTACAGAATTTTATAGAACAGGTTAAAACGTCAATATAAAGTCAGCGGAAATAATATTGCACGCACCATTTCCAACTGAAATTTAAAAATAACAATGTAATTTCGAAAAATATCAATTGCACTTTCGAAATTATATTTGAAATTTAAAACACATCAATTGGAATTTCAAATATATATTGGAATTTTGAAATTGAAATATATGAAAATGAAATTTAAGAAACATCAATTGAAATCTAAAACACATCAATTAAATTTGATACTCATCAATTGAAATTTAAAATGCATAAATTGCAATTTAAAATACATCAAGTGAAATTTAAAACAGATCAAAAAATTAAGAAGACATCGAAGTACTCGATAGTATCGCTATCAATAAACGAGGTGACCATCGTCGATAGAAATCTAAGGTGCAGGAATCGAACCCAATATGTTCAGGCAGGGATCGAACCCAGGTTCTAATGAACAAGAGCCGTGCACACTAGACACTGCACCACCGCCGGCCATCTGGCGTATTTTAAATTTCTATTGATGTCTTTTAAATTGCAATTGATATCTTTGGAATTTTAATTATTTTATTTTAAATTTCAAATAAAATGTTTACATTTCAATTGATATTTGTTAAATTCAATTGGAAATGGTGTAGAAACTTTAGAAATACCATGAATGGTGTAAAGGATGTAGAACAATCGACATTCCAAAAATGTGGTTTGTGAACCTTAGTAGCTGAAGCGCAGTGTAGTTATGTATCCATTCTCCGCCAAATCTACTTGCATCTGGATGCTTCAGAAAACTTCTGCAACCTTTTCGACACCATGGTTGACGGTGCAAGTGGTGTTTACTCTGACTTGTCGGATTTGTTTGCCTATTCCAATGTTTCTGGAATGATTCGTTAAGGTCTTCACCAAATTCTGATGTCAGGGAACATCATTCGGTAATTTATGGAAATGCTTATTTGTTTGTGTTGCCTTTAGAAAAATTGAAATTCAATTTAACGCATAATTTTCGATAGATTTACAAATATACCTCTAATCATGTTGTATAGTGTTGTGTGTTCAAAATGTGGCGTGGTGGATATCTCTGGATTACATCAGATTATTTAAGACACAAACCTTGTATTAATACTAGACATCTGCACAGGAAAAGACTATACTGCTACCTGTACTTCGCTTCACATCGCGTTGTGTTTTTGTGTGTACACACAAAATCCCACATACACGAATACTTTGTCGACAGTATCCTGAAGTACTTGTTTGTTGTATTGCTGGAATAAAAAGTAAATGTCTTGACTGGCATCTGCACAAGAAAAAACAAAACTTCTACCTCGAGTTCGCTTCATAGCGGGTTGTGTTTTTGTGTGTACACACAAAATCCCACATACACGAATACTTTGTCGACAGTATCCTAAAGTACTTGTTTGTTGTATTGCTTAAATATAAAGTAAATGCCTTGATTGGCATCTGCACAAGAAAAGACAAAACTTCTACTTCGACTTCGCTTCACATCGTATTGTGTTTTTGGGTGTACACACAAAATCCCATATACTCGAATACTTTGTCGAGAGTATCCCGAAGTACTTGTTTATTGCTTGAATAAATTGCTTGAATAAAAAGTAAATGTCTTGAAAGGCCAATCAAGACATTTGCTTTTTATGCCAGCAATATAAGTGTTCGTGTATATTGCGATTTTGTGTGTCGTCGGTGTGCTGTGTGTTTACAACAACACAATACAACGTGAAGCGAAGTGGATGGAATATTGTCTTTTGTGCTCTACAGCTTCACAAACAGACATATTGGTTCTTTTTATACCTCTTAAGTGTTTAGTTGCCGCAGCTTCAATACAGTGCACGTCTTGAAAAAAGCAAATGTCTTGAAAGGCCAATCAAAACATTTGCTTTTTATGCAAGGAATACAATAAACAAGTACTTCGGGGTGCTGTCGACAAAGCATTCGTGTATGTGGGAGTGTGTGCGTATACAACAACACAATACAATATTACATTTAATATTGTCTTTGGTGCTCTACAACTTCACAAAAATACAGATTGGTTCTTTTTGAGACCTCTGAAGTGTTTAGTTGCCGCAGCTTCAATACAGTGCATGGCTTGAAACAAAGCAAATGTCTTGAATGACCCTTCAAGACGTCTTGTGCAGTTGTCTAATAAATACTAAATTGCTTCGTCTTAAATCGCAAATAGTAGCTGTTGCTTTAGTGTTACGTTCATTTAACAATTTGGGAACTGGTGTCGCTGAGACTGGTCGTCTTGAAGTTTTAAACGAGCGCCATCTAAAAGAGTTAACTTACTCTCAGTTAGCAGCAATATGTTCAGTCATTTATCATTCATAATTCATTTAAAATGGAAAGTTACACCCAAGCTTCTAGTCTGAATATACGAACTTGATAGTAATTAAGCTATAACTAGGATCATAAACTGTGTATCAAAAACGTCTTAACGTCTATGTGTGTGTGAGTGTACTTACTATTTCTAATGTAGTAGAAAGTCTAGAATTGAAATAGTTTAAAAATTAAATTAAATAAATTAAAAATAAAACATTTTTTTTGTGTTATCACCTTAGACAAATTTTGTACAAAAATAAGAACGAACAACCAAATTATTCATTAAAATTCACCATTTAGTTTTAAAATGTTATTAAGAAATTCTCATGCCATTGTCATTAACATACAAATTCAAATTTATCTTCTTCAACAATTATCGAAAAAAACCCCAAACAAAATGTCATATGAAAAACAAAATAAATTATTAAAAAAACAAAAAATTAAACAACCGAATCGATTCAACAAATCGAAATTGAATCGAGAAGCACGCTCACAATCGGTTGGTCCAGATCATGAATCGCCCAAACGTCAATTACGCTCGACTAGCACAGCGCCCACTAGTCGGACAGCTGGCAAGAAAACTCCTACAGCCACAGCACCAGGAACTGCCGCAAGTGTTGAGCGTAAACCACGACCATGTAAGTAAAATTTCAAAACAAACAAACAAAAAAAAAAAAAAAACACCAATCAAGACAAATGTCTTGAAATGTAGCTACTACGTACACTACTACTACTTCCCTTTGAATTGAGTATTATTGAATTCAAATCATGTATCATTCTGAAAATGTTCATCACTATAAAATTTATTTTAATTTCCATTCGATTATCATTATTTTGTGTTGACACCTCGTTTAGTTTCATTGGATTGGCATTTGATACATATTTAGAGTGTTACCAGATCATAACTAATACTAATCGTTCATTCAATCTATATTTCATATGTATTTAGTGAAATTCTAGTAGTTCTCTTAATTGTGGTTACGGTTTTTGCAAATAAAACAATAATAAAAATAAAAAACTATAATGTACTAACTAACAAATTACTACTGCAGTTACAACATTAGTTACCCAATAGTATTAATCTCTATACTCGTATATATTTTTTCCTTGCGACGAAATGATTGTTGATCTTTTGTAAATTGTTTTTCTCACGAGAATAATAGCAAATTCTAATCTTTTAAACGGTTAAATGGTTAAACGATATCGTTCTTATATTTTTGTTTTGTATTAAGTTCAGCATGTTTGTTCAATAGTTCGTTCATTTTGTGAAGACTGTAAATTTCATACTACATGTTTTACAGTGTGATTTTCTATAAACACTTAGAGAAATACTACCTACCTACCTAGCAGAGTGTAACAATCTACATATGTTGGTGTTTGTTGGATAATACATAACTAAACTATCTCTTCATAACAAACTATATAAGTATATTAATTACTGTTTTAGCTGATATTAGTATGAAGATTATAGATAAAAACAGAACCACTTTAAACAAATTTGCCGTAAACTGAGAAACAGAGCGAGGGATAGAACAATGCCACGAGACGAAATTTAGCACAATCGGTGTCGAAAAGAAAGCAAAATTCTGTAATCCGGAAAAATGTTGTACGAAGCGCCGCAATATTGTATACATTTTTTTTGTAGAACCGCTCAAAATTAACCGCAAAATATCGATAAGCTATTTACATATTTCAAGCTTAATTTCGAAACTCGCTAACTCACCGACCTCAAAATAAAAAATAATTTTTATGCTTTACATTTTTATCTTTTTCATTTACGTATTTTTGTTTATTCGAAATTCCAATTTGCGATAACTCGACTTATCGAAAATTTTTACCTGTCTGAAGTTAACCACATACTTGTCATTCATGAGCATGAACATCAGATATCGTTGATGTTTATCGCCGGTTTACTGCCCTTGTTGATGCGAAAGAAAGCCCCGTATTCAGTTCTTGCAAAATTTTCGTAAGAAATTTTGTCATTTATATCTAAACTAATAATTTTCTCGCAGAGAGTTACCACATATCTCTCATTATTTATTTATTTATTTATTAGCTTATCCTATACAACAAGATTTAAATCTTATTAACTTCCAAATATTTCGTTAATAATTCATGGTTCATTTTTAACGCATGTGGTATTACTTTTGTTCACTAAAATAATCGAAATGTCAAAATTCCGGCCCCAAGCAATTATCAAACAATTGTTTTCGTACGAAATCAGTTTAGTGTAACAACCCTGTACTTGATTTTGCCTAGGAAATTTTCGCCAAAAACAATGTACAAGTAGACAGTCAAAATGTCTCTTCACTCAAATGCGAACAAATACAACGAATGAAACCCTAGTCATTCTCTGTTCTCTCTCTCTTACTCTCTTCATTGAATATTTCAATACACGAGCAGCTTTTTGATAGTGTTTTTTGTATATAACTATACAAATTCCAACCATGTTGAAGTAAAATTACATAAACTATGCAAGAAGTATGAAATAATCGAGATATGACGCGAGAGAGAAATGTCTTTGAGTGAATTTCTAGCACTTTTTGGTTCTCTTTTACTAGGGTTGCCAAATTTCACACTTCTTCTGGTCGTCGAATTCTAGATCGTCTTTGTTTTCGCACAGAGCTGAGTACCAAACAAATGAAAAGTGAGCAAAATTTTTCGGTTTATGAAATTTTCGTTAGTTTTTATACACGTCCTTCTTCTGGCAACGAAAATTTGATGAAAGCTGAACACTGGGCTTAAGAATGAAATCAACGTTGTTCGCACCTCTACCATGTTTACAAAATTTTTTCGTAATATGTTTTCAAATTCATCAGCTAGATAAAAAGTTATCGACCAAGCTCATGCTCATGCATGACAAGTCTGTCGTTCGCTTGAAATACGAAAATTTGTTTCATCACCGGCTTCAATATAAATAATAACTTTTATTCTTTACATTTTTATTTTTTTTGTTTACGTATTTATTTTATTCGTAATTCCAATTTCCGATAACTCGAGTTATCGAAAATTGTCACATGTCGGAAGTTAACTGCAGACTTGTCATTCGTGAGAATGAACATCAGATACTATTGATGATTATTGCCGGTTTTCTGCCCTTGTTGATGTCAAGTAAGAATGTAGCTATGTCGGAAGTTAACTGCAGACTTGTCATTCATGAGAATGAACATCAGATACTGTTGATGATTATTGTCGGTTTTCTGCCCTTGTTGATGTCAAGTAAGAATGTAGACAAAGTTGTTCGCACCACTATCCTGTTTACAAAATTTGTTGATACTATGTTTTCAAATTCATCAGCCAGATAAAATGTTATCGACCAAGCTCATGCTCATGCATGACAAGTCTGTGGTTCGCTTTAAGTACGAAATTTGTTTCATCACCGGCTTCAATATAAATAATAACTTTTATGCTTTACATTTTTATTTTTTTTGTTTACGTATTTATTTTATTCGTAATTCCAATTTCCGATAACTCGAGTTATGGAAAATTGTCACATGTCTGAAGTTAACCACAGACTTGTCATTCATGAGCATGAACATCAGATACTGTTGATGATTATTGCCGGTTTTCTGCCCTTGTTGATGTCAAGTAAAAATGTCATCAAAGTTGTTCGCACTACTATCATGTTTACAAAATTTGTTGGTAATATGATTTCAAATTCATAAGCTAGATAAAAAGTTATCGGCTAAGCTCATGCTCATGCATGACAAGTCTGTGGTTCGGTTTAAGTACGAAAATTTGATTCCTCACCGGCTTCAAAATAACAATAACAAAACAATAACAATAATTTTTATGCTTCATATTTTTATCTTTCTCATTTGCGTATTTTTTTTAATTCGAAATTCCAATTTCCGATAACTCGAGTTATCGAAAATTGTCACATGTCTGAAGTTAACCACAGACATGCCATTCATGAGGTCGATAAATTTTTATCTGCCGGATGAATTTGAAAAAATATTAGCAACAAATTTTGTAAAATTGATAGTGATACGAATATCTTCGATTACTTTCGAAATTGGTATCAAGAAGGACGGTAAATTAACAATAAACATGAACGATAGTTGATGTTCTTACTTATGAATGACAAGTCTGTGGTTCGCTTGACTTATGTATATAATTCTTAAACTCTGGCAAGAAGCCAGCAAAGTTTTTTGTTCACAAAAACCAGGAAGACAAGTTATTCGAATCCGAAGGCATTTTAAAAACAATGATGACAATATGGGGAAATTTCAGACAACAGACGTGCTGTTGAAATTCGCATGACATGCCTAGGTTAAAGGGAGAACTGCGGAAACTGCAATGCATGAAGTAGTCAGAGCCAGAGAGTGGAGTTTCAATGGCGCGCCGCCGCAGATATTTTTGACGCATCTGGCTAGAAATAAGCCGCTGCTGCTTCTTATTTCTTTGGCTTTCACCGGCTGAAATTCAAACATCGAATTTTTTGGCCGAGATGCAAATAATAGCATTGTTATATTGTGTTGGTGAGAAAGTAGTTTATTTTAGTTGATGTGTTAAAATCTTTAGGCACGTGTAGGGCAATCAATCGAAGTGAACACATGCAAACAACACACAGCGTTAGCATTACATACGTGGTTGTTGTACTACAATTGTCTCTGCCTGAAAATAAGTATGATGGTATTGATGTGGAGGCAGCGAACAAACAAGCAGGTCGTAGTCGCCAAAGAGTATTGAATAGTATTGAGAAATCATGGAACTCATTGTATGACTCAAAAATACTGGCGACATCTGGCGAATGATTTTGATGTAAAACAATTCATTCACAATTTTGATGTAAAAACATTGATGCCTTTTGAAATAAACTTTCGTTTATGCTCTTTTACTCAGAATCTCTACATGAGAACGGAAAAGGAGTGCAATTAGTTCTCTATACTATTCAATACTTTTTGTCGTCGCTCTGTTTATGACAAAACAAAAACAATTATTTCAACGCGCTAAATATTGCTTTATATATTTTAACAATATTACAATATGTTAAAGCAGATGTAAGAAAACAGAAAGTGCAATAGCAAAAGATCCGTCAGCACAAAAAACTATTCTTTTTTTATTTTCCAATGTAACATTTACTAATTTGTTCATAGAAGTCGAACAGATCCCAGATTCATAGAAGGACTGGCCCGCCCCACAAATATACTCGATCGACTCGGTTTGTACGTCCTTCTTCTGTATTAAATGATGTTCCATTTAAAAGGTTTTGCAGAATCGGGAATAAATGAAAATCCGAAGGTACCAGATCAGAACAATAAGGTGTATGTGGCAATACTTCCCATCCAAGCGGAAATATTTTTTTGTTGAGTCTACAAAGATTTGTGAGGTTGTCGTGATGGAAAACCGCGCCCTTGCGATTTACCAATTCAGTTCTTGTGCCTTTCAAAGCCAAATCAAGTTTCGGTAAATGCTGACTATAGACGTCAGAATTTATGGTTTGGTGTTCAGGAAGCAGTTCAAAATAAGTAAAATACGATGAAAATGTTAATGTTGGTCATCCGTATTCGTAACATGGTTTAAATGAAAGCTGCCAACAGATGTGTCACACAAATTTAAGCTTGAAATGTCAGCTATGTAACTGTGTAACAAAGAATTTAATCAGCTTTAATCAAACGCATTTCAAAACTAACAAAACTCGACATGAGAAAACCCAACCCAATATTTTTCGTCCAAATCCTATTTCAACTTATATCACGCTCCAATTAGGCCGAGACTGTCGTGATGGTATAAAGAAGTAGACCAATAATATGCTAATGTGTTCCGATTTCAAACTGGGCGACGCTACCATCGCACAGTGGTTCAGATTCGATTTCGATTGGTTAAAATAAAATATTTAGTAAACACTTTTAAGTTCTGCAACTTTGGAATATTTTCTAAAATATACCGAATTATACGATTTTTATTCTTAATATCTGCACATAATCCCTGACTCGTTACCTAAAGGCGGGTTTTTACACAAACTGTTTACTAGATCAAAAGATTTTGTATTTTGGTAGATGGTAATCGATTCTGAACCACTGTACGCTATCATTGACTTAAAAGACGGCAGGGCGTTCATTTTATAGAATACCTTCAAATAGGCAGAACATTTTAAACAATAGTTATAGTCATTGGCCGTCGGTGGTGCAATGGCTAGTGTGTGCGGCTATAGTGCATGTCACTGTCTCTAACCACCTTACATTTCCTTCGACCCCGCTTAGTGATGGCGATACCATCGAGTACCTAGCCATGAAAAAGCTTCTCAAAATACCGTTCGAAACCAGTGTAAAACTGTATGTCCCAATCAGTGAGAGAAAAATTAGAAAGCGCACAGCTCACTGGTTGTTAGAAGCTCTTCCCAATCCCTTCATGGGATGTAATGGGGAACGGTATTTATTTTTATCGATAACTCCCTTAGTGTTCGAAATATCTGGGGTTTCACTAGATGTAACTCCTCAAAATAAGCCGAAAATATTAGATCAGTGGTTTTAATTTTCAATAAGTTTTTTGAGGCAGTGCTTGACCTAATATTACTTTACACACCGGAGGTGTTAAAAGTAAAAGCTTCATGCGCCTTCATAACTCCAATATTACAAAAGAATTGAATTGTCTAAATTTCAAACCCGGATATCTAAGCGAGTTCTCGAAAAATGTTAAGTAATGTTAAATTTGTCATTCTTATTTCGAGGTGTCATATCGGAAAACATTATCAGATCGAGGGACAACGAATATCGAAACTCATTTCAAGAAAGCCGCCAACATGAAAATATCGATTTCAGCCGGAGCGCAGCTACAGGCGACCATCAATTGGCCAATAATATCTGTTCGGATATACTCTCTAGTCAGGGCTCGTATTAGCTAGCAGTCGAGACGGTCCCGAGCCAAAATTCTGTCACGCGGCTCGCAAACCGGAAGGGACAGTTGAATTTCGTGGCTCTCGGCTCGCGTTATAGGCAAGTGTGGCAGGTGGCGCTAGTTTTAAGATTGGACGCTCTGTTTCGGAGATGTGACCATATTTTTTTAGCAGTATTTATTACCATCGTGATTAAAAAAAATGCCTTCAAGTCACAGGATTGGCTCCAATTTATCCAAACCACGAGAACAAAAAACGGTAAAGCTTTGTCGATTTGTTGAAACCTTAAAGATATCGTTGCAATCGTTGTTTCTTTTTTGAAACAACAACATTTATGAAATGGCTTTCGATGAAAGTAAGCATAGGAAAGAAATGTTGTGAATATTGATGGTTATGGCAAAATATTGTTGTAGATGTTGTCGCACAAGTAGGAGTTTAGACAATTCTCGCTTACTTGAGATTTGTTTAAGCCTATAATGTGTGATGATATACCTAAATACTTGTGGAGAAGGGAGCTGATGATATATCTTGGTGGCTATTGAAATAGCTATATTCCCAACCATCCACCATAATGATTAATTTCACACATTTCTTTTTAATATTTCTATTAAAATGTACTTTTTCATAGAAAAAGTACTTTTTAATATCGTAAGTAGTTATTGATCTTAAATCGAACAATTATTAAAAACATAAATGATATCGGATAATTTTGAAACCTAACCGAGGTTTCGAAAAATGAATTTATTTTCGTTACGAAGTTTTCTATCGGGGAAAAACGACAGATCGCGGCGACTGGTATTTAATTTCAATATAAACTTGCCCAAAGATATTCTATTCTTACACTGAGAAAAAGTATAGGTGCAGAATTTCATCTCGTGGCATAACACTCTTTTTGGCTCAAAATACGAAAATATTATTCTTAAATAAATATTGCTAATTTATTCTTCAAGGTAGTCTCTTACTTTTTAGGTCTTATTTTCCCCACTTTTTAGTTTATTTATTTTACTTTCCACGATGAAAAATGTTCATCTTTTGATTGGTTACCAAGTGATTTCAGTGCTCTGAATTTACATGACAAATTTTACATGGCAAAGAAAAAAAATCAAACATTTCGAGGAAAGTGAAATGTAAAGCTTTTATTTGACGAATATTGCAGAGAGAGAGAGAGAGAAAGTTAAAGAAGACATGGTACCCAACACTAACAATTTAATATTTGTATGGCTTGAAAGCAAAACCTGGTATCTTCTTCTAACAAAATGTTGATAAACGTGGCTAACCAATTTGATGTGTTTTCTAAAAGTACATATAAATTGGAGTTTTTAACAAATAGAAAATTCTATATAAAAAATTAAAATTGCGCGGAAAAAATAAAGCGAAAAATCAAATTGATAAGGGGAAATACTAAATTCCACATTAATAGAAATTTACAAAATGTTTTAAAAGTTTTATGGTACATAAATCATGCATGGGGTTTTTTAATTTGCATTGGATTTTAATTTACATTACCAAATGAAAAAGAATTACCATTAAAAAATTTTGAATTTGCTCATGCAATGCAAATGCAGGTTGTGGACTTGGATTCAAATTCTAATGAAATATGCGGGTGCTTTTAATTGTTTTGAATTTGCTTGACTACTGGCAATTCTGTTTTTAAAGTATTTTATATGTAAAGGTTTGTGGCTTTGATAGGTATTGCCACAAAGTACTTTCAAATTCATAAACCCGTACTCCTGATGGAATTATTAGGTGGTAGCAGGAGGAATGTGTATGTATTAGTAATACAGAGATCTGTCAAACTCATTTGATTTTTCAATTTGTTTCTATCATTCTTTAATTGTACAAACAACTTTTCATTTAATTAACACAATTAGTATGTGGTCAAACTGGATTTATATCGAATTTCTTGAAATCTGTTAAGTATTTACAAATTAAACAAACAAATTAGTTAAAATTTGACAGAACTCTGTACATCGACATGAAAAAACTTCGATCAGCTGTTCTTATAACACAACCTCATATTTCAACCACGCCCGTACTGTATACAATATTTGAAAACCAAAAGTGTCAGATATGAAGCAAATGCTTTGTAAATAGGTCCAATTGCCAATGGTATTAAAATCTTTTTGAATTTGCTTTTCGCAAGGTAATTCATATTAAACTACAAATTATAAATGTCGTATAATGAATTTGCCCCATGTATGACGTAAATGTGTTTTTCCTGGAATATTTTTCAGTTTATACTTTGATTTGATCTCTTTGTTTTTTTGTGGCGAATGAAAAATATTCCCCAGGAAATTTTATCCACGACACTAGTTATTGAGGCGGGGTTTACTTCTGCAGTTCTACGGTCTAATGTTTGTGTAAAAAAAAAATATGAAACAGATACATATCTGCATATACAAAAAAATAATCTTCGTCCTAAGTGTGTATGAAGATAACTGCCCGAATGATACTGATTTGTCGATAATGACAGTTCGTCTACCATTTACAACACATGCGTTCATAAAACTGCACTACCGACAAAACGAATTTCTTTCACAACTAGCCCCCATATTTATGCGTAACTACCGCCACTATCGTCAAAAGCTATTTCAAAGATTCCTGATACTTCTCGCAGCAGCGCCATCTCTTTCTTTATTTACCGAGAAAGTCCTTGGCGATATCATCAAACATTCGTGGTGAGTTGGTACGTGGTAGGTTTTCAATTTTCAGCGAAGGCAAAACTTTTTCTATCAGACCAAAACTCAGGGGATGCCCCCTATAAATTCAGTGCATTGTGTTGGCGAAGGAAAATTGAGGTAGTGGAGGGTGGTAAGAAGGAGTAGTGTCTGTTGATAATTGCCTTGAATAGTTGTATATCACAATTGGTGGGAAATACACTAGCCGGTATTTTATTCCACATAAGGACTTTAGGCACAATTAACATTAGGCTTTAAACTGTTATACACTTAATTTCACCACAAATTAGTTGTTGCCGTTTTAATGTTATTTTGATATACAACAGATGTAAACGTTAGTTAAGCCAGAAATGTAAACCATTTTTTATCAAGACAATATGAACAAACGAATTCTAATTAACATGATGAGTCTTTCGATGCATATGGTCTCTTGATCAATTCACCACATACCCACTGAAAATTTTGTATTGTTTTGTTGTTTAGATAGAAATATAACGTGTTTGTAGCTTGTCGCAAATATAGTATACTTGTGTCCAAACACATTGTGTTTGCTACTCAATACAACATGTTTGGGACACAATGATCAATAGGTTATAATATATGTATTTGTGACCCAAGTTTGACTTTGTTTGTTAAAAACTGCTGAAAGCAAAATCGTGACAGACAATAAAGAAAAAAAGCAGCAGATTTTTAATTCACGAAAATAATGCTTGAAAAAATTTACATGGTTCCTGCAATATGTTTCTGGGGCCGATATTTTTCAGCGTGTACTACACCAAAATCGTATGCTGGTAAATCTCTTTTATGCCAAGTTTTTTTTTTTAATTATATAAGGTTAATAACGAACCTTTAAGCGCATCGCAGTACTACCCATAATGAGCAAGAGCTTTGGCGGCTCAGAAAATTTGTCAAAGATAATCAAAACTACAGCGATGGCATTCCTGTTTCACTTCGGTAGTGACGTTACAACTACAATTAATATCAACGATAACCTCACGCTGAAAAATAATGGAAACATGCACATGTTTCGAAGCATTGTTTTCATGAATTGAAGATCTACTGCCTTGTTGTTTTTGTGTTGTCTGCGTCGTTTTGGCTTTTAGCGGTTTTCAAGAACCAAAGCCACATTTGGGTTACAAAAACATATATTATACCCTCTTAATCATTGTGTCTCAAACATGTTATATTGAATAGTCAACACAATGTTTTTGGACACAAGTATAGTACATTTGCGACAAGCTACAAATACGTTATATTTGCATACAAACAACAACTACAACAACAAAAGACAGATTTTTCAGCGTACAATACTGATATTCACGATAGACAAATTTAGGGCTTCATAATCATACATGGGGCAAATTAAATATAGGACAATTATAATTTGTAATTTAATTTGAATTATCATTCGAAATGCAAATTCAAAAATTTCAATACTATTGACAATTGTACTTATTTTCAAAGCATTTCCTTCATTTTTGGCACTTTTGGTTTTCAAATATTTTATACAGTACAGGTTTATGAATTTGAAAGTGCTACGAGGCGATACCTATCGTAGACACAAACCACTACAGATAAACTACTGTAAAAACAGAATTGCCAGCAGTCAGGTAAATTCAAAACAATTAAAAGCATTCCCATATTTCATTACAATTGGCATTGTATTCCACAATCTGCATTTGCATTGCCAGAGCAAATGGAAATTCAAAATATTGTAATTACCATCGCGAACAATGGTAATTTTTTTGCATTTGCATTAGATAAGGAAATGTAAATTCAAATCCAATGCAAATTAAAAAAACCCATGTATGTCCATAATATTAAATACTCATATTAAATGGTATTTGAGCTTGAATAAATTTAAAAAAATTAAGTTAAAAAAATAAATCAACAGATTAAATTGTAACACATTAATTTTACACTTAAAAATTTTAGAAAAGTGAAGATAGCAGATTTTGCTTCTAGGTCAATCGTATTAGGATGTACTGAAAAACTTTTTATTTTAATATAAAATCAGCTTTTTTTAAATATAAAATCAGGAACGTGTGCACCAGTATCTGTGGTCCCTATCAGCGGTTAGATCATCTAAGTATAGATTATTTTGTTAAAAACAAATTTATTATTTTTATGTACTTCATTCAAATGGGTTTCAAATGCCACACTGTCCGATAGAATCGATTTATATTGCCAAAATGCAAACAACTTTTGAAACAGTAAAGACTTTGAAATTCTGTAAAACACGGATTGTTGGTACGGGGTCAATGATTATTCTATATTATGCTGGATCGTAGTAAATTTTAAAACAAACAAAAGTTAGACGTATCATTACAGCAATCAAATCACACTTTCTATAGCTATTGCTCCAAAACAGTGAGAGATACATACTACAAGCCTACAAGGCCAGGAACATTTTTCTAACAGAAAAATGGTTGGTTTTTGTTGGTTCCTTATGTTCCTTTAATGTTCCTTACCTTGTAAGCCTGCAGCAGAACTTCCCATATATTAACTGAAAAAAAAACAAAAAAAAAATAACAAAATCGTTCGTAAAATTAAAATTCAAAAATGTAAGAGAAAAATTCCAAAAAGATAAGTTCCAAAGAGATAAGTTTCCAAATTTTGAAAATTAGATAAAAATTACGTCAAACTATATAAAAAAGCAAAAATATTACCACTGTGCTGTTCTTTAAAGTAAAAAAAAAGTAAAAAAATTATTGAATTTTGACCGATGAAAGGCGATTCTTAACCACTATGCAACGTGGCACGGAAAATGTATTTGAATATAATTCAAAAATTATTTTGAAAATGTTTGCCATTTGGAATACCATTATCAAAAGGGATTGTTTGTTCTAAAAAAATTAAAAATTTTAAAGGAATCTGAGTCTGTTTATATTTTAATAAATTGTTTAAAATATTACGAATCTTTACATCCAAATTTCTTTTTATGTTTTCGGATTTTCGAATTAAAAATTTGGATTTTAATTTTAATATGGATTTTAATTTTAATCTGGATTTCAATTTTAATCTGGATTTTAATTTTAATCTGGATTTTAATTTTAATCCAGTCATGACCCACGTCGTTGGAACATTATCTTTGCCATTTCCAATTGAATTGAATATCAGGTTTGAAAAGTAAAATGTGGGAAAATTCTATTGAAAATTTTAAATTCATTAATTGAACTTTAAAAAGTATATTCGAGACCTAAAATATATTAATTGCAATTTAAAATACATCAACCGAAATTTAAAAGACATCAATTGCAATTTTAAATTCACTAAGAAAAACTTAAAACACACCAGTTGCAATCTGAAGTACCTCAATTGAAATTCAAAAGACATCATTTGAAATTTATGAAACATCAACTGAAATTGGAAAGCATTATGAAACTTAAAACACATCAGTTGGAACTTAAAACACATCAATTGAAATCTAGAATACAGCATGTCTTTTCTTATGTCTTTTAAATTTGTATTGGTGCTGTTAAAATTTCGATTGAAGTCTTTTAAAATTCAATTGATGCCATTTAAATTGCAAGTGGAGTTTTTGAATTTCAATTGAACTTGTTTAAATTGCTAACGGAAGTATTAAATTTTAATTGATTTGGTTTTGAATTTCAATTGAAAGTGATCCATTTCCAATTGAAAGTTGAAAAAAATCAATTGAAATTTAATAATTCTATTTGAAATTTAAAACACATCAATTGAAATTTTAAAAAACATCAATTGAAATTTAAAATACAACAATTGAATTTTAATACACACCAATTGAAATTTAAATTACCTCAATAGAAATTGAAAACACATCAATTGAAATTTAAAACACAACAATTCAAATTTATAATACATCAACTGACATTTAAAAAAACATTAATTGAATTTAAAACCACATCGAGTGAAATTGAGAAGACCGTTAGTGAAAGTTAAAGCACAGCAATTGACATTGAAAACACTTCAGTTGAAATTTGAAACGCATCAGTTGAAATTTAAAATTTGTTAGTTGAAATTAAAAAAAACACAAATTGAAATTGAAAATTTATTTTATATCATTTCATTTATTATACAAAATTGTAATTTAAAGCTTATTGGCCTGGCCTGATTATTTGAAATTTAAAATTTTTTAACCGATTCTATATATCAGCTTTTAAATTTCAAATTACGTACTTATATTTTAAAATTCCATTGAAGCATTTTAAATTTCCAGTGGAATTTTTAAATTTCAATTGGTGCATTTTAAATTCTAAGTGGGTTTTTGAATTGCAATGGATTTATTTGTAAATTCCGATAGGAAATGGTGTAGAATATTTGGTTTAAAACTTGTTTGCCTTTTGTGGCTAATTTAGAAGAAATCAATTGAAGTACACACAACACCAACTGGGTTCTAAGCGACATCATTTGAAAGTCGAAAGACAAAAAATGAAATTTATAGTTGGTCAATTGAACTTCTAAAACCATTAACTGATTTCATACGTTTGGCGACCGTCAGTAGTACAATGGTTTTTATGCGTGGCTCTTGTACATGAGAACGTGGGTTCGATCCCTGCTGTGACCAAGTCAGATTTCTTTCGACGTCGGTCACCTCGCTTAGTGCCGGCACTCTATCGATTATTTAACCTAAAAAAAAGCTACTCATAATACCGTTCGGAACCGGTGTAAACTGAAGTTCCAATCATTGAGTCATAGAATAACACATACCATACCATAGAAGCTTTTATTCGCTCAATAAATTAAACGTCATAGGTACGATGGAAAGTAAACATTGGATGGTGGAAAATATGGGTTCAATAATACCAGATGGTGGCAATACTATACAGCGATCCACAAAGGAACAACAACCGAATTTCGGGTTTTTGTGACAAACTAGTTGTGTTAAATACAATACAAATATATACCAATGATAAAAGTCAACTAAAAAGTGCAAAATACATTTAAATTTTTCAGTTCTACACCAAAACGACATGAAAAAGTTAAGTGAACATATTTTGTAACTCCACCTGGTGTAAGATAATTTTAAATTTAATTGCTCTCATTTCCACAAACCTACGATGAGAGTGTAAAATGAAACGTCAGATGAGAGAATAAGTTTATCTATGTATGTGTTATTCTATGCATTGAGTGTTAAACTAGAAAGCGAACAGCTTATTGGTTGTGAGTAGCCCTTCCCAATCTCTTTATGGGATATTATGGGTAACCTTTTTTTATATGTTAGGGTTTTAAATTCAATTGATGTCTTCTGAACTTCAATTGATGTCATTTATGTTTCAATTTGTATCATTTCAATTTGCATTGGTATCCTTAAAATTTCAATTGTAGTCCTTTAAAACTCAATTGATTGTCTTTTAAATTGCAAGTGGAGTTTTTGAATTTCAATTGATGTATTTTAAATTCCTAATGGAAGTATTGAATTTTAATTGATTTGATTTTGAATTTCGATTGAAAGTGATCGAGAGTATTTTGTTTAAAAATTTAGCATTTTGTGGTTAATTTGGAACAAATGAATGGCAATGCAGACATCGTTGATTGGATTTTAAAAGAATTCAACTGAAATTCAAAAGACAATATTTGAAATTTAAAATTGATCGGTTCAATTTCATAGCGCAGTAACCGATTTAATATAAGGGGTTTTTAAATGTTAATTAATGTTTTTTAAATGTCAATTGAAATCTTCTAACATTCAATTGATGCACATTAAATTGACATTAAATTTCAATTGAGGTATCATAATTTTCTATTGGTAGCTTTTTAAATGTAATTGATGTCATTTAGATTGCAATTGATGTAGTTTGAAATATAGTTGTTGGCTTTCAAATTTCGATTGACGTCTATTATATGTCAAATGGCCTTTTTTTTTGAATTTCAATTGATGGCTTTGAAGTTTCAATTCATAGTTTTTGAATTTTAATTGATGTAACAGTTGGCGCAAAAGTTTCAATTATTATTTAATGATTATTAATTAATAATTATTAATTAATAATTTTAATAATTATTAATTAATAATTTTAATAATTATTAATTAATAAATTTTGTATCTTCCTGGCGATGCTTATTTGAAAAAATACCAAACGCTCGAACATTTTAGTTTTGAATATAATACGAAAGGTCGAATAAATCATCACGTTTTCACCCTACCGTAAGATGGTATAATTTTTGTCAAATTTTTAAAATTATAGCATCTTAGCGTCAAATATCAATTCTGCTACGACATTTGTGAAATAAACCGATACAAAATACACGTCAAAAATGCATCTATCGCTACATTCCTCAAGAACGCGGAATAATTCTTCAATTCGTTGCGTTTGTTGGCGCAGTGTGAATTTCGGCGCATATTTCCCGGTCTTCCGACTCCAACTGGACAAACACTGCGGGGTTTATCCACTCGCCTTAAAGAGTATGGGACAACACGAGATGCTTTCAGATCTGGCTGGCTCCGGAGTTGCCGTTCTGCTGAAAAGATGGCGGCTGTGGCTTAAGATGCCGCAGAGTAGCTCGGAGTAACAACCAGACGACGTGCCACGCAATTGGATATCAATAGGCGGTATTTTTTGTTGAAGGACGTGACGATGTTCCCTTATAAAGTGCAGACAGTGCATCAGTTATTAGCTGTTGACCGCCAAACGCGTGTAACCTATAGCCAAAGACTATAGAATATCAACCAAATGTTAAGTCATTAGAATGATTTTAAAAAAATTCTTGTAATTTTTCATAAATTTTTGAAATTGAAAAAAAATTAAATTTTTGACAAGAACATTATATTTTTCGATAACTAAACATCGATATCTTTTGAACCCGCCCATCGATTATCAAAAACCGCCATGCATATAATTGGTGATTTGATTAAGAATTTTTCGAATGTTTTTCTACAAGATCTGTGTTGTAATTGTCGAGATATATAACAAAAAGTAAAAGTACATGTTTGAAAATTCTCAAAAAATTCTTTAAAAATCATTAACATTAAAAAATATTGTACGTTGATTTTCGAGTTTTGGAGGCCAAACCACATCAGTTAGATACTATCGTATATCAACTTTTGAACAACCTGTTATTTTAAATCTCACAAGAGATTCTGAAATATATATTTTTTTTTAAATTCAATTGAGAATGTTGTAGAAATTGCAATTGCATACCTGCTGGTTTGGGTTCAAAAGTGACCTCGTAATTTTTAGTTTGCCTTGTACCAAGCGATAAATCGCAATTTCAAGTGGAAAAATTGACGTTGAAAGATTAGAGAAAACACCAGCGAAAGAAAATCTGTATATAAGGGAAGGGCTAAAACATAAATTTAACTCGGAATATGCGTCCAATTTTTAACAAGCTTATATTATACCTGTATTATGGACCTGTTTTAGTCAGTGAAGAAGCTAAGTTATTCGAATGAAATTCAGGTTATGTTTCGCTGGATTTACTATTTTTTCAAAGCAATTTATTTTGGTTACAAAAAAGAAAAAAAAACAAATATTCTGTACTAAAATTTTGCACTTACCGAGCTAGTCCAGAAATGAGTCTTCTGGGACCCCTACAAAAGTTTTTCAGTGCAACCTAATCCATATGTAGTTCAATAGTTTAGTATGGCGTTAGCAAGAGGACATATCAAAAAGACAACATGCAGTAATAGAATAGTTACTACAGGAGTTTTTTGGTTTTGTGATACAACTATATTGTTATGTCTGTCTAATTTATGACTCGATAGTCTGTTCCATTCAAAAATGCAATTATCTTTTAAGCCTATTAAACATTATTCAATAACATTTATAAAAAATAACATTGGCATAAAAATAAAATTACCAGCGAAAAGTATTAAAAATAAATAAAAGACGAGCTCTTAATTGTTTGATTAACAATAAAAAGAAAAATTAAAATTGGCTCCAGAATTTATGGACTGACACCAATCCAAACCCTTATGTTTCAAACACTTTAACTACTCTCACTTCTTATATGAATGCAATTCGAATAAAAGCTTTTTTGTCAATTTTATTTATTTAAATTTTTTTGTTACTTAAAGTTTTTCAATGAATTTTATTTAATTGAAACTTTTGCGATATTTATAATTCTGCGATCAAGTTATAATTATTACTACAGGTCCTGGCTCTCTATCGTATGAAGTATAAAGATCTGTCAAAGAAGAAATACATGTGCGGAGAATGAAATGAATAGGAGAGATAAACACTAGAATGTCCGTTACACTTGATACATTTTTTAAAATGAAGTTCACTAACATCAGTTTTGTTTAAATTAATTTCACTGCCGTCGGTTGTTCGCACGAAAAACTTTGAGCAGCATCAATTTTTTAATGTTTAACGTTCAGCAACATATCACGTCAATACTTTCCCCTGTTTAAAAATTTCTTTTTGGTTTTTTACAAGTTGAATGAGTGTTGAAAACATAGATCATTTCTTCCTACAATTTGATTGGTCCTTACAGTTTTCTTGGGAACATAAAAATGTTGCTCGATACATGTTGCTGCTATTTCAGGCCAACAGCCTGGAACTTCCCACACGCGCGGAAAATATTTCGTTATTAGAGGGAACAGTTGCACACAAGTTTAAGGAAATTTATTTATACTTTAATCAATGAAAAATGTCCCAGTTTAAAGCAGTGCTGTTAAGTCAGAGTCTTGAAGTCGAAGTCTGGGATATTTGACAGGTGTCCGAGTTGGGGTCGTAAAAATTTGGATGTCTCCGACTGCAAGTTTAGCAATTGATGCCCTTTACATTTCAATTGATGTGTTTCAAATTTCAATTGATGTCTTTCAAATTTCAATTCGATTAGAATTTTTCTATTTTCGAATAGAATTTTGGATATTTTTCAAAATTAAATTCATATTTTTTAAATTTAAATTTTAATAATTAATTGATGTACTCTCCTAAACTTAAGGGGAAATCAGAAGTGAATTGGACATCAACAAGTCGTTGGATCCACTCAAAGTTCAAGCTTCCTTAACTATAATTTGTTTATGCCAAATTGCCATTCCATTTATATTATCCTTTCATATATTAAGAAAGAATACCTTAAGTCTCACCGCCAAAACTGTGGTATTTGCCATTTTATAACGCTTTGTTTTTTCTCTTCTGTAAAAATTTTAAAAATATAGTTAAATGGCGATATTTTGTTTTCTAAATTTTTACGACTGCGACTCAAAGCAAATATTCCAGTGTCCAACTTTCAAGACTCCCACTTCACAGATCTGCGGTTTTCAACGTACGTTGCAGCAACAAAGAAGTCTAGAAACTTCATTTTGAGAATTTATACTAAAATGACGATAACTTTTTTGGGATATTAATGGATTTGGGTAAAAGCGATTTCACTAGAACTTCCCTGGTCCAAATGTTAAGTCATTAGAATGATTTTAAAAAAATTCTTGTAATTTTTCATAAATTTTTGAAATTGAAAAAAATTTAAATTTTTGACAAGAACATTATATTTTTCGATAACTAAACATCGATATCTTTTGAACACGCCCATCGATTATCAAAAACCGCCATGCATATAATTGGTGATTTGATTGAGCATTTTTCGAATGTTTTTCTACAAGATCTGTGTTGTAATTGTCGAGATATATAACAAAAAGTAAAAGTACATGTTTGAAAAATCTCAAAAAATTCTTTAAAAATCATTAACATTAAAAAATATTGTACGTTGATTTTCGAGTTTTGGAGGCCAAACCACATCAGTTAGATATAGTAGCAACCCTGTATAAAATTTCGTATTGAGTAATTGCAATGAAAATTTAAGATTCTCAGAGACGTGAATGATAGTGTAATTGCAATGAAAATCATATTACTTGTGTGCTGGTCTGACAGTTACAACCAAATTTACGTGCGTGTGATTCTTTTAGGTGGAAATAAATAAATTTTTCTCAACAAAACTCCAACAACTCTCTAGGGTAGTGGGTGCGTGGGCCTGTAGTTTTTAAATCTCTGCACATGTATTTATGCAAATTGATCAACAGTTTTCCTTGTTATTTTTTGTTGGGATAATATGCATTTTCTGTTCCGCGATTAATATGAGACCGTGCCGCTTGAACTCTCTGCACATGTATTTATGCAATTCGAATGAAAGCTTTCGGTTCGTTCGTTTTTTGGAGTTATTTTTTTGTTTTTGAAATTTTATCAGGGGTATTTTCTGAAGGGACAGCTTCTACTTTGCGCAGTTTTTAATTTAATACAAGCTTTTTTTTCTTCAGTGGTACTTTCTCTTAAGACAATGATAGTTCCTTGAATTTAATTACTTATGAATATATTAATTTATTTTTAATTTTTTTCCTCCCACGTATTTGCCCACATTTTTCTTTGTATTCGTTTGTTTTTTTTTTTGTATTTTTTTGGAAATCTAGCAACCCTTTCCACTACATTTCATAATCGTACGAAAAGTAGTTCATTACCTCCTCCCAGTGGTAGGGCTCATGCAAATGCTGCTGCTACAACAAACGCTGCTGCCGCTAATAACGCTAACAATCAATTGCATTTGTCGTCATCACTGCAAGCAAGCAAATCACCGCATCTGGCCCAAATGCGTAAAAGCGACAAAGACAAAAGTAACGCCGCCAGGCCACGTTCGAAATCGTCCTCTAAGTCGCCTCATGGTATCGATATGCTAAGCTCTAAACAATCGCCACCATCGCCACGTATGGTGAATGGTCATGGTCATGGTCATGGCCAAGCGGATGTCGGCGGCACTGCTGGTGGTGGCGTTGCCGTTGGTACTGTTATTGGCAAACCAAATTTATTGGCATTAAATCATTTAGCTGTACCAGGTCGTGATAAGAAATTGGCTGAAAGTGAGTAGTGAAGGTCGTTGACTTCAAAAAACAAACAAACAAAAAAATGATGTTTTAACCAACAGGAATGAAATGATATGTTTTTGGTTTAACCAAACTGCCTTAAAAGAAACAAAACAAAAAAACACATCAAAAACACTGTAATACCTAATCTTATTATGTTTTTAATTCAATTTAAAGAAAACAAAAAATGCTCAATGTCTGCCTATTTAGTCACCTCCTCCTACGTTGAAGCAAAAACCTTACATGATACCTAATATGAATGTTCCAAAGCGAACCTTGTCACATTGATCGAACAGCGAAAAGAGATTGGCAAATCAATTGGCTCCCATGGAAAATGCAACACTGTATGCCCAACACACTCACATTCCAAAATTAGCAAAAATATCCAATTGTTATTATAGATTATAGAAGTAAATGAATCTTTTCTTGTCAAACCACACAACTTTTAAGCGTAACAATTTTTTTTTGTTTTAATCAAATTGTTGAAAATATTGCTGAGGAAAAAACAGGAGTTATTTGTATTTTTCAATGTCTGCCGTGATGTTGGGTGCTTTCTAACTAATAGCGTATAATTCCACTGCGATCGATTTCTAGAAATACTGACTCATTTGAAAGGTCTTGGTTATATATTTTGATTGTGGCTTGTTCAGATTCTTGCTCACCATGAATCACACGACCAATTGCACCACTGGCAGCCATATATATATACATTGAAATTTAAAAGACATCAATTGAAATTTAGAAATCTAATTCATAAAATCGGTTAATAACACAGTGCAACAAGAAAAAATATAACCATAAACGACAAAAAAAAATGATCCGTTTCTCAGTTTTGCCCAAAGTCATGCACTTTTTTATGGGCCTCCAAAGATTTGGGGTCTTGGTGATATTTTTGCTAAAAAGTGATCATTTTGTCAGGCTAATATCTTGCAAACGGTTCGGTATTTAGATTTACCTTGTGAGGAAAAGTTTTAGCTCTTGGCATAGAGAACAAAAATTTTGAACATATAGAATCAAAAAAACTTCATCTTCCAGGTCAAAAACGCAAAAAAACTTAAAAAAATTAGATTTTTTAACTTTTTTCCCCTATTCAGGTCCATAGGTAGCAAACCGTTCAAGATTCAAGGAAACAGTCAACCGCAAAAATTTACCTAAGATCTTAATAAACAACTTTTCGGAACATATAAACTTCCTAGGAATGATTCCTGATACCGTTTAGGTAGCGCTTAGGTAGGGTTTAGGTAGCCGCAATAGTAAAAAATTTCCCGAAAATTGTTTAATTTCACTGTGTGTCATTTTTTAACTCATGGAAATATAACCATATACGGACACCAATACGTGATAAAAGACCAAAAAAAGACCCGTGTCTCCCAGTTTTGACCAAAGTCAAGGACTTTTTTTATGGGCCCCCAAAAATTTGGGGCCTCGGTGTAATTTTTGCAAAAAGTTATAATTTTTTCAGCCTCATATCTTGCAATCCGTTCGGAATTTTGATTTACTCTTTGCGGGAAAGTTGTAGCCCATGTCATAGAGGATACAAATTGTCAACATATAAAAACAAAAAACTTCGTCTTCAAAGTCAAATGAAAATTGTTTTTTTTTTTACCTTTTTTCCCCTGTTCAAGTATTCAAGTAAACAAACTACAAAAATGTACCTAAGATCTCAATAAACAACTTTCTAGAACATATGAACTTCCTAGGAATGATTGTTATATTGTGTGCTGCGTACCTTCTTGCGTGTGCTGAGCTTAGTGCTTTGCCTGTGCTGCTGCGGTCGGTGAGATAGCATGGTATCTCAATGTTGAAGTAAACGGTGTTAAGAATCATTCCTAGGAAGATCATATGTTCATATGTTCTAGGAAGTGGTTATATTTCCATCTTAAAAAATAAACACAGTGTAATTTAACAATTTCAACTGACGAGTTTAACTTTCAGTAGATGTCTTTTAAATTGCAATTGATATCTTTTAAATTTCAATCTACATGCTGCCGATGGTGCAATGGGTAGGGTGTACATGAGGACATGGTGATGGCACTGCTATCGAGTACTTAAAAAAAACCGTTTCCCATTACATCCCAAGAAGGGATAGGGGAGTGCTTCTCACAATCACTGAGCTGTGCGCTTTCCAGTTTTGGGAACCTACCCTGATTGGGATCTACACTTTTACACTGGTTCCGAACGGTATTTTGAGAAGCTTTTTCATGACTAAATACTCGATAGTGTCGCCGTCACTATATGATGTGAGCGCCGCCGAAAGAAATTTTTAAGGTGGTCAGAGCAGGGATCGAACCCAGGATCTCATGTACAAGGGGCGCGCACACTACCCATTGCACCACCGACGGCTTCGCCATGAAAAAAGCTTCTTAAAATACCGTTCGGAACCGGTACAAAACTCTAGGTCCTAATCAGTGAGTATAAAACTAGAAAGCGTATTGATTGTGAAAAGCACTCCCAAATCCCTTCAAGGGATGTAACGAGAAACAATTTATTTTATATGAAAACAATGTATGCACTCGCATTCATTCGCTTTCGCAAATGTTTGGTTTGTTATGTTTCCAACGCTTAAGCTTTTTGAAAGAGAGTAGCTGTTGCATTCCAGTGCATACTGTACGTAAGTTGTTGTTTCAAAAGAGAAACAGCGATTGCCATGATATTGGCGCTACAGACTAACTTCTGCGAACAATTTCAGTTTTTGCTTTTTTAATCGATCATTAAATTAGATATGTTTTTTAATCAGAATCCGTTGCGAGATCTGTTAAAAATTCATATATTTTTTGAATTCAAAAATTCACAACAGTGGTAAAAGTAAAAGTTAAAATTTTAAAAGACAGCACTAATTATAAAGAAGTTGTTTATGAAAACTAATTAGACCCTGAACCAATTGCAGTCAATTCAATTCAATCAATTTCAATTCATTTTATTCATCCATAATTTATTTTTTCAATTTTCACATGACGAAATCTCGTGTTTAACCAAACATCTGTTTTTCAATAAAATAGTCAGCTGTTAATTTACTCGAAAACACCAAACGATAAAATCCGGCTACACCGTGAATGCAGTATTAACAAACGATAATGTTACAAAAATTTTAATAAATAATGAATTCGATTCATCATGTGCTTTTGACATTACTAAAGTGACTATAACTTTTTGTTTATAAAAGGGGTTTTTGTTAACAATAACTAATATAATTTAGTACTATTGACCCCATCAATGTACGTTTTCAGATGATGTTTAACAAAATGATAGCTTTATTTCGAGAATTTTTATTTTCCAAAAGTTTTAATTTTTGACAAAAATATAATATTTTGCACTAATTAGACGTCCATATCTTCTAAACCTGTACTACAATTGACTAAATCGGACATAAATCTAGTAGACAATTTTATAACCAATGTTTTGAATATTTTTTCACCATGATCTGCTGTTCAGTTCTCGAGAAGTTTAACAAAAACTAGAGTCACTTTTTTTTTTGCAAAAATTGGAACAAAATATAACATTCAAAAACGTGTTCTTGATTTTCGGGTTTAGTAGACCACACTACTGGAAATAATTCGGCCGTTTCTAAACTGCTTCTCCGATCAAAAATTTCATATGGACAAAAATTTAAAACTGCCTTCAATCGATTTGTATTTGACGTCATATGAAATATGAATGAAATATTCCAATAAACGAATTCTCTTATATATTCCAAGCCTAAGGGCTTCATCATAAATGATTGTAATTGAGTCAATATGATTCATTGAAAGTTACAGCAATGAAGGTAAATAATTGTACCAAGTTCTTTTCGGAGTAAATGCAGTATTATAAAGGAGGTACAAAAAGTGCACCAGGAAAATTATTGTAGCAAGTTCTTGTAAGAGTAAATCATAAAAACTTTATAAAAAAGAGTAGAAGCATCGGGTTTGAGGCTCATCGACGAGGTTATTGTATACAATTTAACATAAGTAGTTGGTACCGATAGGCGCCTCCTGCATTTAACAAATTTAATAAAAGAATAATAAAACAAACTCACGAATCGTAAAGTAATGTTAAGTAAAAAATTTGATAAAACCGAGCTATTTTCTCATTGACTTGTTTTTAAATAAGTACCTTTTCTTGAAAAAGTACATTTTCGTACAACAATTTGAATTTTCTTAAAGATCCACCTTTTCTTTAAAGAGTACCTTTTTTTGTGAAACAAAATAACTTTTCTTTCGATAAGTACCTACTTTTAGAAATGTACCTATTCTTGAAAAAAGGACAAATTCTAAAAAAACTTCTCATTTTAAAAACAAAAAAATTTTTTACAAAAAAAAAATGGTTTTCTTAATAATATAAATTTTCTTACAAAAATTCCTTTTCGTAAAAGTACCGTTTCTTAAAAATAAAATAATACATTTTTCTTAAGATAAGTAGCGTTTCCGAAAATAAAAAAATTTTCTTAAAAAATAACCTTTTCCTAAAAAGAGTACCATTTCTTTAAAAAGTACATGCTCTTAAAAAAGTATGGTTTTTTCTTATGGTTTTTTCTTACAGAAGGTACTTCTCTTGAAAATAGTACCGTTTTTTAAAAAAACATAAGCTTTTAATAAAGGAAGTACCTCTCTTTAAAAAAGGAGATTTTCGAAGAAAGTATAACACTGCGTGTAATTTTTTAAGTCATGAAAATACAACTATATACCGACACCTCTACGTGATAAAAGACCAAGAAAGACCCGTGTCCTCCAGTTTTGCCCAAAAGTCATGCACTTTTTTTATGGGCCCCCAAAGATTTTTGGCCTTGGTGTCATTTTTGCAAAAAAGAGATCATTTTGTCAGGCTCATATCTTGCAAATCGTTCGGAGTTTAGATTTTCTTTCTGAGGGAAAGTTGTAGCCCATGTCATAGAGAAAAAATGTTGAACATATAAAATTAAAAGAATTTCATCTTAAAGGTCAAAATCGCTTTACTTAAACTTTAAAAGTTAGATTTTTTTTACCTTTTTTCTCCTGTTCAGATCCATAGGTAGCAAACCGATCAAAATTCAACTAAACAATCAACTACAAAAATTTATCTAACATCTCAATAAACAACTTTCTAGAACATATGAACTTCCTTTGAATGATTCTTAACACCGTTCGAAGTAAACAAAAACAAATGAAATTAGACAATTTTCGGCAAATTTGCTCCTAAAAAAATCGAGTTTGTTATAAGTTTTTTGCGATTTTGACCTTGAAGATGAAGTTTTTTTGATTTTATATCTTCACAATTTTTGTTCTGAAGAGCTACAACTTTCCCTCAGAGACTAAATCAAAATTTCAAACGCTTTGCATGATATGAGCCTGACAAAATGATCACTTTTTTGCAACAATTACAACAAGGCCCCAAATCTTTGGGGGCCCATTAAAAAAAGTGCAAGACTTTGGGCAAAATTGGGAGACACGTGTCTATTTTTTTTGGTCTTTGGTTATATGGTTATATTTTTTATTGTTGCACTGTGTAATACATATTCCTAAAAATATAAATTTTACAAAAAAATAAAAGAATACATTCTAAAAAAAAAAATTTTTTTCTTAAAAAAAGTTTATCATTTTACAAAAAGTATCTTTTCTTAAACAACCATTTAAATGATCGTATTTTTCAACAGGCGCCTTAGGCGTGTTAGAACTAACTACTACATAATACAGTGTGATTCAGGAAGTTCCGGAAAAATTTCTCCAGCGTATTCCTTGGCTCATTTCGTGAAGAAAAGTCGACTAGGACCATGTCCGAAAATTCAATGGTGCGAAATGGCAGCGGGCTCAAAATTTTCGGTTTGCTGGTCGGAGGGTAGTAGGGTAAAGTTGCTAACTTCTGAGCCAGTGGTCAGATTTTTTTCATTTTGGGCTTGTTGGAAAGGTCTTTAATAGGCCTTTCAGAATCAATAAAAAAAGTAGAAAAAAGTCAAATCAAATACAGAGCTTTCGGAGAAAAAATGGAAAAAATTTAAACATTTCAGTAAAATGGTCATAACTTTGGAACGGTAAGACCTCTGGGCTTCGTTTAGGTCATTTTGGAAAGGTAAGAGGTATGGCTATCTTTCAATAGAAAAACAACATAAGTTACGTGCCATCTGGCTGTGCAAATTGAGGTTATGTTAATTTTTTTTTCGGACATGGTCCTAGTGGACTTTTCTTCATGAAATGAGCCAAGAAATACGCTGGAGAAATTTGTCGGGAACTTCCTGAATCACCCTGTATATAGCGAAAGGAACTTCGGTCCAACCCCCCCTGACAACTCATGTAATTTTTTTTGTAAATACAACCGCTATAGATCCAGGTAAAAATGTTACAGAGAGTATTTAAAGTTATGAAGAGTTAACTGGCGGGAAAACATCATCTTTGAAACAAACGTCTTGGTATTTTTTTTTGTGTTGATTTTTGGTGTCTTGGTCACAAACAAGTAATAAAATATTTAACAAAACAAAAATATTTATAACAAAAATTTAAATAATTTATGCGGCCACAACCTTTCAAAATGAGTGAATTGTTTGAAGCGATTCTCCACATCAGCTGGAGAATGGAAATTTCTTTATATTTTTAATATTTTCCATAATTTTTAAATTCAAATAACTTTTAAATATTAGCTAGCAATCAATTTTAGTTATTTTTGAAAATATAATCAATCAGAAAATTGAAACCAAATTTTAAGTTTTGTCGGAAAATCGTCTGGTTTGACAAGAAATGATCGCAATGTGACAAGGTTGGATTTAACTAATTATGTATGTGATGTTTTTTTGAAAATTCAAAAAATACTGGTATTTTGTAAGATAAATGGTACTAATCGTGCTCTTTAGTTATTATTAACGCCTTCAATGTATAAGAAATTTGTGTTTGTAGTGAATAACATTTTTCCCTAACATTGTAAATACTACTACTACTACTACTACTATTCTAAATACTACTACTATTCCCAATACTACTACTACTACTACTACCAATGCAAGTATTAAATGTTATATTGTAGATGTGTCTATGTGTTTGTTATTAAAAGTAGAACAGTTTCAAAATTTAAGTTGCCACTCTCTAACTGTTACCAGGACTTTTCTTCCTCTACAGCAAAAAACAGCAAACCAACAAACTTCCAAGAAGAAACTTACGTATATGCCAGCTTACATTTCAACATCACTCTCACAAACTTACAAGTTCTCATTACTCTTAAAAACCTTTCGCTCTATCTATCTTACTATTCTAAACTACTCTACTACTTCTCTAACAGTTATGTTTTAAAATAGCGAATATGAATATATGAGAAATCTTATTAGCAAAGTGTATGAAAAGCTGTCTCTTAATTGTAAGAAATCTATTCATTACTCTTAACTACTGAGATTTTTCTTAATAGTGTTTGCTATATGAAAGCTTTCTGACATTACTCTTCTGTCTGTCAATTCAAACTGAACCCAATACAATTAATGTACAAAATAATGCTTTGTTTGAAAGTTCATTTTATTTTACAGTTTGTTAAGCTTTTAAGCATGTGTTGTTTCCGTTTAGCTTTTGTTTTCGATTTCATGTGGTTTCGAAAGGATAAAAGCATAAAATATTTGGTTAATTCTTAAAGTTTCTTTGATACTACAGCAGCTTCTTGAAAGTTCTTTTTTTTTGGTTAATACAGGTTTTTTCTCTTTGGTTTGATCAAACTCTTAACATTATCTCTCGTTACTTCTACTACTACTACTACTACTAACCATACTTTTCTTTATAAACTTTAAGTATGCTTAAAGATTAACATTGATTTATAAAAACAACAAATGATGATAGACTATTGTTGCACTGAAATGCCATGAGAAACTCTAATTGAAATTGTTTTCTTAATGCAGATGATGGCGAGGATGGCCGTGACACTGCCATATCTGTCTCTAGCTGCAGTCCTCAACCGGCAGCTGACATTCCCGAGGAGCCTATTGTTAAGTCGCCTCCCGAACCTACTCGCGTCAAGAGTCCCGAGCAAATCATAATGCGTTCGCCAGATCCAGTGAACTGGACTGTACCACTGGACACAGGGAAAACATTTACTGTCACACAAAATGTTAAAGAAGGTTTGCTAATTACTGTTGCTCTGACAAGTACATTCGATTTCAATTGTCCCCTTGTCAAAATGAATATTTTCAGGTGAAAATTATAGTAGACCACAAAGCGAAATAAAAGCTTCTACGCCCGTTGAAAAGCCACCACCTCCACCTCAGTCGGCTCCACCAGAATTGACTGAACAAGTCAAAATGGACGGTAAGCTTTAAAGCACGCTTGTTCTTCGTAACATCCATATCCAATAAAAACCAAAAAACCAAAAATGCTTTTTCAATACTAATTCGCTATTCATCATTAATCATCCGTATATAACAAAACTAAAAAAAAATCTCAAAAAGCTTAAAGCCTTTCAAAGAAAGAAGCACTTTTTTCGTAACACATTCTTCTTCGTAATTTAATCCCCTATAATTACTCACTCACGTTCACGCCCAAAAATCGACAAAGCAGCCTGGAAGAATAAAGCCCAGCCCCATAACAGCAGCAACAACGAAGCAAAAACTCCTCTGACCACGCTAAGTCCCACATCGACTTTGGCTAAATATCCGACTGCGAATAAAAAGCCCTTGCCCGGCACAACCATACGCGTCCTAGAAGATCCAATGTTCGACGTGGACCTTATAATGGCTTCTAGTGCTGCGGCCGCCGGAGCCGGAGGAGGGGCAGCAAATTTGTCATCATCTTCTAACTCAACAACCACTACGGCTTCGACAGCTCGTTCCACAGCTACGGAAGTCCTAGAAAAGGCTCGTGACCGTTTCGATCGTTTCTGGGGTGGTAATGCCACTAAGGAGGAAAGCGTTTAAACTATTTAAGTGTCTTAGAATACAAAAAAATAAAAAATTAAAACTCAAAATAAAAAAAAAACTCAACAACAACAACCAAATATCCTTAACAAACAACAAATGCCCCATTTTAAAGAGAACCTTTTTTTACCACTCGAAAGAAAAGATTTCCACTGTAAAAATTAAGACTATTCAAGTTACTACACACAAAAAGCAAACAAACTTTTAGGTGGGTATTTGCGACTGCTAACTAAACCCATCATAAACATCACTCTCTCCCCTATACTCTCTCCCGCTCTCTCTCTCTCGCTCTTTGTAGCCTTAGTTAATCACTTATCGTTTTCTATGTCCCCGATTTATTTGAACCTTAAAATTCTGCCTCTGATGTTAAGACTCGAAGAGTTTAGCATATTTAGACTAGTTAGATGATACTATACTAGCAGAGTATTACAGAAGAAACACTGTAGAAAACCAATGTTGTTTTTATACACGGATTCGATTCGGCAAGGCACCGCCCCACTTACGTATTATGCAGCTAATTGTGTGGGCTTAAAGCTCAGAATTACAAAGAAACTAGTAACACTCTCTTTCGCTCTCTCTCTCTCTCAGAATTAAGCTTTTAAGCTATCGAGAAAAAGTAGAAGACAAAACCAACGTGAGCATCATTATTTTAATTGTTTACTCATTTACATACATCAAAAGTTCATGCATACTATATATTTAGCAGAGAAAATAAATGTAATGAGAGGGATCTTGAGAAGGATGTACTATGTAATTTGATAAAGTGAGATAGAAGTAGGAAAAAGCTCCCAAATTGTTAACTTTAATTAACCACCATATGGGCATGTCCGCACAAAAGGCAACTTGTTGTCACGTAACATCAGCTTCTTGAATTGCTTATATTTTAGGACCAGGCAGTTCGTTTCTTTTCTCGTTTTTTACTAAATTTAGAGCCACTTTGAAACAATTGAATTGCTTGGCCCTAAAATAGAAGCAATTAACGAAACTGACGTTACATGACAAAAAGTTTACTTTTTTTGTAGAAAAGCCCATATGGATTGTATGAAGGCAGCTGTTACAAATGTGCGACACATAAACATCCCAGCAAAAATATAATGGAGTAGTGTGGATTTTCGGCATACAGGAAACTGCATTACAGATATTATGGTGGTTGTCAGAAGAAAAAGATTATCTGCCACTAATTCTGTTATTGTTCGTCCAAGTTCAATGTCTTCGATAGCTCGATGGTGAGATGCGCGGCTGGCAATCAAAACGCTTGAGTTCGAATCCCGGTCCCGGTCAGGAAAAAATTGTTACACAAAAAATTAATAATTAATTATTTAAACCCTAGTTACATACACAACCCCGTAATTTGTATGGTATACTTTCAGGCGAATACAATTTGATTCCGAAATTTTTGACAACAAATGTTCGTTCGTTGTACTTGCTGCCACAAAAAAAATTATACCTATTGACTTTGCCTGAAACCCCACGATCTCTTGGAAAGTTCTTCTATGATAAGCTGTTGGAATTAATACCTAATCAAACGTATAAATAGGGGGTTTCCCATATAAAACTTTTCCATAGCCGGGAACCGAACCTTTATTGGAATTCTCGTGATAAGGGGATATAATTATCATACATGTCTGCAAAACATGTGGTCAATGATGAGGATTTACAAAATACCTTAGCTTGCTATGATATGCGGAAAAGCCGTTTTATGGAAATATTGAACTGCTTATATTTTCCTGAAAACGAAAACCATAGTTCAACCCGAAATTCCCATCCAGACAAAATACGGAAGATGCAAACGCTAACGAACCACATGAAAGCAAATGTGATCATAAATTTTTATCCAGAGCAAAATTTATCATATGATGAAACTGTGATCGGTTATTTTGGAAAACTTTGGCTGCAAACAGATTATCAAGGGGTAGCCATTGCGTTTGGTTACAAGGTTTGACCATTATCTACTCCGTCTGGCTACATGGACAATTTTTGAAACTTTCTACTTTATGGCTGTCGGTGGTGTTATGGCTAATGTGCGCTACTGGATTCGATCCCTGCTCTTACCACATTACATTTCGACGATGGCAATCTCGCTTAGTGATGGCGACTCTATCGAGTGCTTAGCCATGAAAAGCTTCTCAAAATGCCGTTCGGAACCGGTGTAAAACTGTAGGCCCCATTAAGTGTGTGAAAAATTAGAAAGCGCACAGCTCACTGGTTGTGAGAAGCTCTTCCCAATCCCCTCATGGGATGTAATGGGAATCGGTTTTTTTTATACTTATATAAAAATAAATACGATAAATGCGCAGCACCTCTTACCATCATGAAGAAAGTGAAAGTATTCCCACTTGTTAGGCTTTTAAAGTCACATGGTTAGAATGGAACCGGGACCATCCGATACCATCCCCAGCAACATATTGCAGGAACCATGCATACATTTGCAAGCGTTGTTTTCAATAATAGAAGATCTGCTGCATTTTTGTCTCTTTGTTGTCTGTCACGTTTTTGTTTTCAACAGTTTTCAATAAACAAAGCAACATTTGTGTCACTAAAACATAAATTATAACATATTAATCATTGTTTCTCCGACACGTAATATTGAATAGCAAACACAATGTGTTCGGACACAAGTATACTACGAGTATATTGGCGACAAACTATCCAAACATTTGCATACAAATAACAACAAATGACAGGGGTTTCTGCATGTACCTGGATATATCAGGGAAAAACTCCACGTTCCATAACCCTATATGAAATAACCAGAAAATCACTCTCTAGTTCTCTCTCGAGTTAATGTCACCTTGTTTTGGGTTAAATACCAAAACAAGAAAGAGGAACAACCAAATGGAATTGTGTAAAATATGAAATAAATGCATAAAATCGATGTAGTTTTAACAAAAGTATGTGTACAAATACTCAAAACAGTAACATGTGTTTTATACAATATAATATTTCTCATTTTCACAATCAGTAATGTTATTGTCAAAATTATATGGTTCTGACTAAAGTTTAACCAACCAACATTGGGTGGTTAAATCAGTGTTATCCACTGACTGTTTAACCACAATTTAACTACGACACGAAGATGACCACTGACTGACAAACTGGCCATAAATCATATACTTATCGATTCTCACATTCTGATTTCTTTCAAATTGATGAGAGAATTGGAATCTCTCTCCGCGAATCGTTCTATTTTCACACATAGTGTAAATGGCATTTGGGCTTGAAAGAAAATTAAGAAAAAACTTTCTTTGGCGAATATGATCTCCAAAGTCAAATGAATGCCTTTTACACCTGTTATCTCAGCGATAACAATGCGATTTAATATTTGTACATGAGATCTCTACTACAATAAAGAGCACCAATTCAATATCAAACTTCTAAAAAGGTGGTCCTGCATTAAAAGTCTAAGAGCAACCGTTCAAGGTTTGTCAACACTTTAAGCAATTAGATGTACATATGTGTCTCCTAAGATCAATAGATTTACGGCCTTATTCATAAAAAGTTATAATAGGTTTATTACAGGTTTAAGCAGGTGATGGCGATACTATCGACCACTTAGCCATGAAAAAGCTTCTTAAAATACCGTTCGGAACCGGTGTGAAAACTGTAGGTTCCAATCAGTCTCCCCAATCCCATCATGGGATGTAATGGAAAACCTTTTTTTGTATGTGTGTAGTTATGCATATAAAATAAAAACATTGAACTAACAGCCCATTATCCGGTTTTATATTCGATAAACCAATTAGATATAAATTACTAAAATCTTAAGCCAAGTGTCCACTATGTGAAGTGTATACACCCTACATGAGCTCACCACAATCTCTACGCGAGAGTTCTCTCGTCCAAAAAACTCTACAGTCAATACACTATTTTTGTGTGTGTGGCAGAGTTCTACTTACCCGGTGGTCATGACCTGGAAGGCCTGAAATCAAGACCAACCAGGCCTTCTTTAAAATACCGAAGGCCTTCCCTACAAATTATCTTCTCCTTTCTCTTTAACTTTCATTGCGTGAGATTAGGAGGAAAGACCTTCCTAAAGAAGGCCTTAGAAGGCGTGCAAAGAGGAAGGCCTTAGAAGGCATGCAAAGAGGAATGCCTTAGAAGGCATACAAAAAGGAAGGCCTTATTTTTGTTAAACTTTATTTTTGTTAAACAAAAATAATCCGCTTCTACATATCTTAGAAACTTTTACCAAGCCCAACTTCAAAGTGAAAGTCGATTTCTTCTAAAATTTTAAAAATGTCCTGAAAAATATTAAATAAAAAATATATATTTTTAAAATTTGTACAAAATATTCCAATTACAAATTATGGTTAAAAAGAATCGGATAAGATATTTCTCAAAATGTTAAAAATATTCATCTTCATGTGATAAAAAAAATTGATGCATTTTGCAGGCTATATTTTAGGATGGCATTATAAAAGAAGCATTCCGCATGCCTTATTTGTGGAAGGCCTTGCGAATTCAGCCGCTGGATATGCTCTACTCTCTATCACAACAATTTGATAGTTTTTTTCTCTCTACCGTAGAGCTCTTTCTATATTCGAACGAATTTACATTCAAATTGTGCATTGTTTTAACTGAACGACACTTCTATTGAAAAATATTGACATTTCGATTGATTTGCGTTCGGATTTTCCTTCAAATGAAATATTGCTGTGCTCCCATATTCTGAAATTTAAATCGTTTAAATAATTAATACCAGCAGTCTTTGGCGAAATATGGCATCGTCGGCGAAGAAATTACACGACAAATTTAATTCAAGTTTGTCTATATGTTTGTGTATGTATGTGTTTGTCTAAATTTGTCTCTCTGTGAGAGAAAGAAACAAACCTAAAATGTCAAAATCGATGGCGTCCATTGCGGCAACTGCGCTCTATCATGCGACTCTACAGTAGAGAAAAATGTGTCTACAGTGTATACAGTCTGTAGAGCGCATGGTAGAGCTCTACTCAACATTTGTGTATAGCGGATTTAACGTAGAGCAATAGACTGGTAGAGTAACGCTGTAGTGCACACACAACAAGTAGAGTCTCTGCAGTCTACACTCTACCGAAAAGACTCTATAGTGGGCACTTGGCTTTACATATTTCATAGGAAATAAAGTCTTACAGCCAAATCCACGATCTCGAAAGAAAACCTAAGCGAACGAAAGCCCGTCCATTCACTTTTGTTCATAACCCTGGCTTTAAATGGTATTGTATGGTAGGTAGTGCGTTTACAAAATCGAGACCGAGTAACTTTTTTCACTGTCGTCTATGCAAACGAAAATGTCAAATGTTGTCGCATTGCTGGAAATCAAATAAAAGCTTGAAACAAAAACAATTTAAATAGAACTCAAAGGAAGAAACACAATGGACTGAACAAAATGTAATTAATAAATGTTGTATTAAAATATATTTCCATTTCAGCATAAAAACGCCAACGTGCTGTAAACTGGCAGATACTGGTTGCTCGTACTCATCTCTCTCGCTCCGCAATTAAATGGCGAACGTCAACTCCATGTTATTGGTTTGGACACAACACACGTAAAACAATACGAACCATAGACTAATTCTTGTACTGGACTTAACATTTCTCTTAGCAAATTTATGACATTTGACCTAATGTGATATGAACGGATGTTGAAAAGAATTGCTTCAATAATACCAGATAGAGGCAATGGTTCAAAACAACCAACAACATTACAACAACGAAATTTCGTTTTGTGTGTTAAAATTATTGTGTTAAATACAAGACAAATGTACTCGTATGCTAACAATAACAGTCAGTAAAAACGTGTAAAACACATTTCAATTTCACAGTTTTTCACCAAAACGACGTGAAAAGAAGTTCTTGAACTTCCACCAGAAGTTCTTGCAATTCCACCTGGTGTAAGTCATTTTTCGTCAAACACCATCAAAGGAAACGTCAGATGAGTCAAATATTCTCTCTTTAAATAATTACTCTATGATACAGACGAAAAGTTGAAAGATGTTGGGTCGCTTTTTGAAGCGAAAGTGAGTAAATGGCTTCATTCGCTTGCATTTTGTTGGAGAGGTTGTAAGTGGGGTCTGATTTTGTACAGAATTGTATATGTTTTCGTTCGTTATTTAGTGCGTCCCAAATAAGTTGTTTGTTCTATAGAAAGAAAGCGTAGCTTTGGCTGTGTCTTTACAATTTTCCAAAAATGCATTGACAAATAAAAACTCAAATTTGTTAATTCGGTTTATCGGTTATTCGTTACCTTGTATTTACAGTACAAACTCACACTGCGAGAATACATAACCCTGCGTTTACACGAGACAAGACAATTGAGAGAGAATACGTATTAGTTGCCTGATTTACTGTCTTCGAAACAATCAGAGTAACTGACGAGAACAATGAGGGAAGTGTGAGTGTATTAACATTAAGTGTGAATGTATTACTATTGTCTCCGCAAAAATGTCTCGTGCAAACGCAAAACATGACAGGGTTGTCAATCAATTTTCTGTTCACTATTTACAATAGTGTTATTGAATAGGATACTTAAGACACCTTCAGTAAATCTTAAAGCTGTCAATAACTGAAGAATATTTTAGAGCTAATTTAGTGGTTTATTTATGAATAAGGTCGTTAGGCTCAATTTCACCGTTGCTACTTAAGACCTTGAGTCACTATCCTATTTAGTCTAAAGGTCTGTCAGAAAAACTTGAGTGTGCATTAGGACAGCACACCTTCTGAATAACAGCAAATCTGACAGGGCTGTCAGACTAGCTAATTTTTTGAAATTTCTCGCAAAACTAATATTAGTGGTGTTCATGTAAACTCGCAAAACAACAAATTTCTCCTACTTGCACAAATGTAGAAAAGGGTCTAGTCAATTTTACTGAGCAACCATGAAAAATGAAAAGTCGGGATTTTTGACGTCTGTCCGCATGAATACCACTATTGTATATTTTAGCAGGGTTGTATTTCAATTTGCATATGTTATGTATGAGTGTTAGTCTGATAGTGGTAAACACATTTGCATAACATTCACTTCAAGTGGCATAGAATACTGTGCAAGTTTGCTGAACAAGAACCTACGACTGTATAGTTTGGTATGTCATATCCTTTAGATGACATTCTTGTTTAAAGTAACTTTAATTGACCTATGTTCCACATTAATATGCCTTTTAACTATTGGCTTATTTAAAAACTACTGTGAGCTTTTATATAGAGATCTTAACGAGAGCTTAAACTTAAGTGAAACGATTTTCGATGTAATTTACTTCACGTTAGCATTGAACTTAAAAAGGATTACTTTCACACTCAAAAGATGTAATAACAAGCTACAATTTATTTCAAAACTTCGTTTCAACTATTGACAACAATTTGGACAGTAGGAATAATGGGGCCGCCGTCAATGGTCCATTGGGATATATAGAATACGGATATGGGTATCCATTAGGATATATGTCTCCCAATATCAACAGAGCTAGTTCAAAAGCTTTTTTAGGATTTGTTTTGGTTACATTTGTTTTCTCTGACATCTGCTAAAGCATCCATACGAGTTCATTGCGACTAACCAAAGACACGAAGACCCGTCCAAAAAGAAAATTAAAAAGAAAAACATAAATAAAAACACAAATAAAACAAAAAAAAAATACAAAAGAAAACCACAAAAGGAGTTATTGATAAAACAAAAAAAAAAACTCAAAACAAAGACATAACAACTCAAAATCCAAACCATTTTTTGCTATTTAGGCCAAACTAATTCAGGCATAGAAGATGTTTCCGTCATAAATTTTACAAAACCACATCAGAAATTATTTTTCTAAACTCGTATGGCCGACTGTGGCCAACAGTCATGATTATTTTTCCTCCCTCCCCCAAGAGGGTATGACGATGAAGATTTTAAAAACAAATAACTTAAATTTAAGATGATACTTTTAAAATGTAAGACAACACACAACAAAAGAGAAACAAACAAATATATTGTGTATTTAATTTGTTCCCTACCTATGTATTTCATTATTTTTAAATTTAAGATTCTTTATTATGTCAAGTGCTTAATTCGAAACTTTTAAAGGACGTAAAATTGCATAGATTTTAGTTAACCAATAATCCTCCCCCTTCTCAATTCACTACTTTTCCCTAAAAACAAAAAAAAAATAATTGAAATCGAATTATACTCAATAAAGTATTGAACATTTTTATTCAAATCGATTGATGAAAAACAAGTATTATTGGATTATAATAAGTGACAAAAAACAAAAAAAAAAAAAACAAAACGAGAAGAAGAAGCAGAAAAAGTATTTAAACAAAAAAATCTAATAATTAATAATGAATGAAGGTAAAGCAGAGAAATCCCCATTGCATGTTATACATTGATATTACTCGATAAAACCTAAAGACCGGAAGAAAAAGAATGAGATGAAGAATAAAAAGAAGCGAAAGAAGAAGAAGAATGAGAAGAAGATGAAGAAAAAAAGAAGAAGAAGAATGTAAAGAAGAAGAAGAAAAAAGAGGAATAAGAAGAAGAATGAGAAGAAGATTAAGAAAAACACAACAACATATTTATTAAATATTTATTATTATAATCATACTTATTATTAACCATCGAACATTAGAATGAATAAGCTTACATTGAATGTTTTTTGTTTATCACATGTTAAGCTTCATTTCCGTCGGTGGTGCAATGGGTAGTGTGCGCGCCTCTTGTACAGGAGATCCTGGGTTCGATCCCTGCTCCAACCACCTTAAAATTTCTTTCGACGACGGTCACCTCGCTTAGTGACGGCGACACTATCGAGTATATAGCCATGAAAAAGCTTCTCAAAATACCGTTCGGAATCGGTGTAAAACTGTAGGTCCCAATCAGTGAGTGAAAACTAGAAAGCGCACAGCTCAGTGATTGTGAGAAGTTCTCCCCGGTCCCTTCATGGGATGTAATGGGAAACCATTTATTTTTTTTTTTTTAAGCTTCATTTCCATTATAGTCCACCCTGTGTTTGAAAGAAATTAAATTGTTTTGAGAATATCAAATGGAAATGATTTTCCAAATGCGTTTGTGTGAAAATCCCAAGGAGCGTATGTGCAGAAAGTTCAATAGTTTGTCTATTGACAGGCAAACTAATTTATTAATTTAAAATAATTTATTAAAATTATTAATTTATTAACACCAAACTCCAATTCGAACAGTGATAACAGAGCTGGCAACTATTTTATTTAGAAACAAAGCATACCCTAAGGCGCCTTGTACATAAAGTGCGGCAAAGCCCGTAGTTTCAGTTAAAACCAAAGGTATCTGAATTTGTAGGTGTTTGAATGGATGATTTATTCCAAATTCGTGGATAGTGCCGAGATAAAGTAATAATCTTAACTTTTTTTATTACCATAATAATAAAGATTTCCTTTAAAGTTGTAATTAATATTTTGGACATTTTATAATTGGTTTCTACGTTTTCACATAATCAATCTTATTCTGTTACAAAACACGATTGGTTACGAAACTTTTCAAAACTTAAAATTCAGTTATGGAGTTATTTATGAACTCCATTAAAATGACTAAAAATACGTTGCATATGTTAGGGTGCATGATATACATATTGCATATATTATATTACGTTTTCACGTAATAAATCTGATCCTGTTACCTGTTACGTTTTCACATAATAAATCTGATTGGTTAGGAAACTTTTAAAAACTTAAAATTCAGACAAAAGTTCTTTTTGAACCCCATTCAAATGACTAAAAATATGTTGCATATGCTAGGGCGCATATTATATATTACATATATTCAAAGGCGCAGCTAAGATCATTCGGTTATATTAAGTTTGCTAAAGAATAAATGAGAACGACCGAGCAAAAAACAAAAATCCTGATTTTTTAAAGGTTGCGAGTAATGCGGAGATAATCTAAAGCTTTTCATCTTTTCATTTTTTGAAAAATTTTCTTTAGAACTGTAATGCAAATTTTAGATCATTTGTAATTGTTTTCCACGTTTCCATAATAAACCTGCCCAATTTACCTGGTGCGTGGTTTTGCAATTTTTAGAAAACAAAAACGCGTATAAGATAAATTCATATAATTTATATAATATAATAATATATTTTTATGAGCTCCATTCAAATCTGTGCAAATATATTGCATATGTTAGAGCGCACGTTATATACTGCATATATTCTGGCGCAGATTTAATATCATTCAGTCATATTACGTTTCCTAAACAATTAAACAAAACCCTAACAAAAAACCAAAATGCTGCTTTATTCAAGAGTTGTGAGAGATAAAGCAAACATATTCACATTTTAACTTTTTTAAATTTTCTGTAAAATTCGAATGAATATTTTTGAAATTATTTTTCTGCTTAAGATCAACGGATTACTTTGCTAAACAAATAGTGCAAAAACGTTAAAAACTCAACAACTTGAGTTATTCAAGATTTGTGAGTAATTGCATTTTCGCAATTTAATTAAAATTTTTTTGGGCAAATATAGGGAGAGTTATAGAAAATTAAAATTTTAAAAAATGTTTCTTGTTACCAAATGCAGCTGGTAAATAATTTTAATAACTACAAATTCCGACAACACTAATTTATGAACTCCATTTAAATAATTGTAAATTTGTTGCATATGTTAGGGCGCAAATTATAGGAGTGCAGATTTAAGATCATTCGGTCATATTATGTTTCCTAAACAATTAATGAAAAATCGAACATGCTGCTTTATTCAAGAGTTGTGAGTGATAAAGGAAACATATTCACATTTTAATTTTTTAAATTTTTCTGTAAAATGTTAATAAATATTTTAGATAACTTTTAACTTTTTCCGCTAAAAATTGTCTTCGACGTTTGAATTTAAAAAATTGTTCTTGCTACCAAACGTATCTGTTTAGTAATTTTTGAAAACGAAAAATTAAAACAACAGAAAGTTAGGAACTGCATTTAAATAACTGCATATATGTTGCATATGGTAGGGCGGACATTAAATGTTGTATATTTTAGAGCGCAGATTTAATATCCTTCAGTTGAATTACGTTTGCTAAACAAATAATGCAAAATCAATGAACATCTTCATTTATTCAGGATTTGTCAGTAATGTCGAGATAAAGTAAACATTTTCACACTTAAATTGTTTTAAATTTTTTATAAATGTGTAATTTAAATTTGTAGATTTTTTCTTTCTCATTTTAAATAACAGAAATTTTCCTGTTGCCACACGGTACTGGTAGGAAATTGTAGAAAGTAGGAATTCAAAAATCTGATATTTATAAACTCCATTTAATTAGCTTCACATATGTTGCATTTGTTAGGGCCTACATTATATGTTGTATATATTAGGGCGCAAATTTAAAAGCTTGCAGTCCTTTCCTGTTGCCATAAGCTACTGGTTAGGAAATTTTATAAACTAGGAATTCAAAACTCTGATATTTATGAACTCCATTTAATTAACTTTACATATGTATGTTGCATATGTTAGGGCGTATATTATATGTTGTATATATTAGGGCGCAGATTTAAAAGCCATTAGTCATCTTACGTTTGGCAAATAATTACAGCAATAACGAACAAAAAGGAACATCCTGACTTATTCAGGATTTGTGAATATTGTCGCGATAAAGTAAACACTCTCACATTTTAATTTTTCAATGACTCTTCTAAAATTCACTGAACATTTTAAACAATTTTTATTGTTTCTGCTTAAAACCAACACTCACTTTTCTACAAAAGACATGATTCCTCCAGTTACCAAACACGACTAAAAATTAATATGAGAGAAATGTATGATAAATTCCATTTAAATAACAGCAAATATGTTGCATGTGGTAGGGCGCATATTCTACATTGCATATATTAGGGCGCACATTTACTATTGTTCAGCTAAATTCCGTTCCCTAAACATGTAATGTAAAATAATCGAACAAAATTGATTTACCAAAGACATGTGATTAAAGCCAAGATAGAGTGAACATTTGTACGTTTACTTTTTTTTAAAGATTTTCATAAAAATTTTATGGAATATTTGAAAACATTTTTATCTTTTTCTGCTAAAAATCTACACCCACTTTTCCATAAAAAAAATCATATTACCAAACACTTAGGAAATTTTTGATATTAAAAAATTCATATAAGAGCAAATTGTGATGAACTCCATTTAAATAACTGCAAATTTGTTGCATATGTTAGGGCGCACATTATAAATATATTGCATACATTAGAGCATACATTTAATATCGTTCAGCTGCTTAACGTTTCCTAAAAAATTAATGTAAAAAATCGTACAAAATCGAATTTGCTCAAGGTTTGTTAGTACTGCTGATGTAAATTAAACATTTTTATATTAAAATGTTTTAAAGATTTTCTTTAAAGTTGTATGCAATATTTCAGAAAATTTAAAATTTTTTCGGTTAAAAATCATCTTCCAGTTTTCCGTTAAAAAATTCTTTCTATTACTAAACACGACTGTTAAGGAATTTTTTAAAGAATATAAATTCAAATTATAGATTTTTTATGATGAAAAAATATGTTGCATACGTTACAGCGCACATTATATGTTGCATATATTCGAGCGCATATTTAAAATCGTTCAGCTTTATTACGTTTCCTAAATAATTAATGGAAAACAACCTTTGACCTCATACAAGTTAATCACTTTCATTTACAGGGTGTTATTGTTAGCCTTCCATACTCCCCCCCCCCACACACATACAAATTATACCAAATATTATGCATTACATACATCTATATGTGTCTTTAATCACGAAAATGAAAATCAAATATATTTAATGTTATTTTGTACAATTACGACTAAGTTGCCCATACGATGATCATGTTAATAAAAAATGATTTAAACTAAAACAAAAAAAAAAAAAATAAAAAAAAATCTTTAAACCAACAAGTTGAGTTTATTTAAATGAATTTATTGATTATTTAAACAAAATCGAAACTAATTAACAAAAACAACATTAAAACAAAAAAACACAAAATGCGAAGAATCCCCAATAACTCTCTTTAACACATAAGTAAATTATAAATGTTTAGCCTTCTTAATTAAATGAATGAAAGAATAAAAGAAAAACAACCAACCTATATACTCTCTGATCCAATATTATTAATAATTTCATAACAAATCAAGAAGAAGAAAAAACACCAACAACATAACACTTATTGACATTTAACACAAAATATAACAATAACAAATCGAATGTGAAAATTGAAAAGTCAAAACTCAAAACTTTCCATTGACAAACTTTTAACCAAAATAGTTAGATTTTATTAAAAAAAAGAGAAAAACAAAACTTCATAAATAATTGAGAATCTATTGCAATCAAGGAGGGTTAACAATACAAATTCGATTCAATGAAGGAAAACAAATTTAATTAACACTAACCTAGTGTACACATTCATTGCCACTACGTAAATATTCATTGCAGCATCAGCAATTGTTCAAACTGTTCTTGGTAATAATGAATTTTTCAAAAAATTAAAATTTTCATAACCTGGGGCCAATTATGTATGAAAGTGAAATGAATCGCAGAAACTCTGGCGCTCAACTTTTTCTGAACTTCCCAAAAATATTAATATTGTGTCTATAATCAGGGTTGTATTTCGCGCTGCTGTGCGCTGGTTTGGCAGTGATTAATATATAAATATTTGTTTAAGGTTGGCTTCAAATGGAAGATGTCCGATTTTGCGCGGTTTTGCTCAACACGAATCCAACGACAGGCTAGAATATTAAGTCATGGCTTTTAGTCACTGTAACCGGTTTTTCCGATTCGGTTCTGGACACCCTAATTACACCAATTGCTAGAAAATGAAAACTTTTTACATTGTGTGGCTGAATTCTATATGTTGACTTGCTTTTAATGTAACGACACCATTTCCAAGTTAAATTTAAAAAAATATTAATTTAATTTTGAAAAATATTAATTCAAATATAAAAATTTTATTTGATATTTAAATTACATCTATTGGAATTTAAAATTTCTATTTTAAATTTAAAATACATCAAATGAAGTTTATAAACATCAATTGAAATTTATGGGTCATCAATTGAAATTTAAAACACATCAGTTGAAATTTGAAATATATCAATGGAAATTTGAAATACATCAATTGAAATTTACAAGATATCAATTAAAATTCTACATTACTACACTATTTCTAATTTAAATTTAAAAAATATTAATTTAATTTTGAAAAATATTAATTGAATTTCTATTTGAAATCTAAAATACATCAATTGAAGCTTAAAACAAATCACTTGAAATTTGAAATTCGTCAGTTGAAATTAAAAAATTATTTAATTTTATTAAAGTATTTTTAATTTCAATTGATGTCGTTTAAATTTCAATTGATGTATTTCAAATTTCAAATGATGAGTTACAAATTTCAATTGATGTGATTTAATTTTCAATTGAAACAAATCACTTGAAATTTAAAATTCGTCAGTTGAAATTAAAAAATTATTTAATTTTATTAAAGTATTTTTAATTTCAATTGATCTAATTTAAATTTCTATTGATGTATTTCAAATTTCAATTGATTTGTTTTAAATATTAATTGGTGGTTTTTAAATTTCAATTGATGTTTTTTAAATTTCAATTGATGTCTTTTAAAATACAATTGATGTATTTAAAATTTCAATTGCAGTGTTTTAAATTCCTATTTCTTTCTTTTAAATATCAATTAATATCTTTTGACCATCAATTGATGTCTTTTAAATTTCAATTGATGTTTTTTAAGTTTCAATTGATGTATTTCAAATTTAATATATAAATTTCATTGATGTATGTTAAATTTCAAATTGAATTTATAATTTTAATTCATTTTATTTCAATTTCAAATGGTATTGGTGTAGTCGTCGAGGTAGTGATTTTTTTATCACTGCACAAGTAAATTTTGAATGCCAGGTATTTTGTTTTTGAAATGTTTATATATTTTGCTTTTTAATTCGAAACTTAGGTACCAATCGATTTCTGTGGAACCTAAATTTGAAATATATATCTACATCTGGCTTTTAAATTTCAATTGATGTATTTCAAATTTCAATTGATGTATTTTATATTTCAATTGATGTGTTTTAAATTTCAATTCCTAAATTTTAAATATCAATTGATGTCTTTTGATTGATATTTTGTTTTTTAAATTTCAGTTGATGTGTTTCAAATTTCAAGTATAATATTTAAATTTCAATTGATGTATTTTAAATTTCAATAGAATTTTCAAATTCGAGGTGGCGATTTTTTTTATCAGTGTCCAAGCAAAATTTGCATTCTTTTTTTGAATTTTTTTTTATATTTTGAAATTTATTATATTTAATTCATAGCTGGTACCTAGAAATCGATTCCTGTGCACCCTAAATATGAAATATACATCTACATGATCAATGAAACGTTCCAGCTAGGAAATTGCGGAGGGAGGCGTTAATTCATGTCTGCAAATATGCCTTCTTGGACAGCTTGTTGGCACTCAACTATTCAATCTCCTAACAGGAATACGTGGTGGCCCTCCCACCTCCTTCTGCTAGATTTCCGAAATATTCACATTCAGTATTCCACATTCACATCTCACTTCTTAAAGGATGCCTGGAAATAGGCCTCCTTTAAAGGCTCAAAAGATCTGAAAGTTATGCTGGTTCCCCTTTTGAAATCAGGCCTGTCAGGAGGTCATCTCTATACATTCGAAAAGATACCCTTAGCAGGCATTCATCCCCTGTATAGCAGAGCTGTTGGGAGGCCTATTAATGCGAGGCAGAAAGAAATGTACACTTCCCTTCTTTGAGCAGTCCCATTGTCAGGCTTACTAGTGGAAGGCGAAAAGTATTGTCGTAGGCAGGTACACTTCTCCTCTGTAAGTAGGCTTGTTGGCCAGACAGCTAAGGTAAGGTAAGAGCGATGCTGTTGTCCATGAACACCAGTTTCTCCACATGTTTGAAATTCATTATACCAAAATGGTAACATGCGGTAGCCGAGTAGGTATCACGATCGACTTTAAATTTTGAGATCGTGTACCCGATTCCTGAGGCCGCAGATTTAAAAAAAAATTGGAATCTTGAAATATCGTGTATTCGATTTCTGAGGCCGTAGGTTTTAAAAAATTTTAATCTTGAAATATTGCATAAATAGTTTAGCTAGCAGACATAAAAATGTCTGAACATTATAAATATCCAAAATAATTGGGATATATTTTGCCCTAAATCCTTCCAAAAAATGTCCTTTGCAGACCTTTCTTTGCACGTCTCTTGGAAAAATTTTCAGAAGGTTTAAAAAAATGGTTGAAATGAAAAGCCTTTTCTTCGCCGATGTTTGATAAGGGAAGAGAAAAAGCAGGCCTCCCATTCCTATGGCGTCCTACATATAATAATTTGAAATGACTGCATTTGTAGTGACGACCCTCTGACTGCCTTTGCAGGCCTGTTAGAAGGCATGCAAACCATCTCTTTGCGCTGCTGGGGTGTTTTTATATGAATGCCAAATGCACGGGTTCTAAGTAGTCGTTTGTGAACCACAACTCGTTTCAAAAGAGTGTGTTCTAGATTCCGTTATATTGCAATCAATTCCAAAACATTTGCAGTTTTGGAGTAATTTTCGATAGAAGGTTATTTAAAGAAGAACATATATTCCGATACCTAGCTCAAATAACTGCATCAGCCTTTTAAAATTATGATTTTGAATCTAAAAGAATCAGTTCTAGATTTCGATATATTCCAATCAGTTCCAAAACATTTACAGGTTTGGAGTAATTTTTGAAGTGCGATTATTTAAGGACTAACAAATATTCCAATACCTAGTTCAGAGAACAGCATAAACAAAATTGTGAATTTGAATCCGAAAGAATCTGTTCTAGATTTCCATATGTTAGTATTAATTCCAAAATATTTTCAAGCATGGAGTAATTTTCAGCTTGCGGTTATTTAGGCATAAACAAATATTCAAATACTTACTTCACAGAACAACAACAAACATATTGTGAATGTGAATCCGAAAGAATCTGTTCTAGTTTCCGATCAATTTCAAAATTTTTGCTGGCTTGGAGAAATTTGTTATACTCGTATGATGTTATTGAAGGACGAATAATTATTCAAATTCCTTGTTCAGAGAACACCAACAAAAATATTGAGAATTTGAATCCGAAAGAATCTGTTCTAGCTTTCGATATATCAAATTCGTTATATCAATTTTAAAATATTTGCTGGTTTGTAGAAATTTTTGTTATGATGTTATTGAAGGATGAACAGAAATGCCAATATTTAGTTCAGAGATTAGCATCCAACTTTTACAATTGTGAATTTCAATTCCCGAAAGTGAATAGTCAAACCTCCTCGATTGTCTGACAAAACCAACAATAACAAAAGCACATATTACATACAACATACTACTTACATATAAACAAACTAAAACCAAGAAAACAACAAAATAAATACAAAAATTATTAAACCAGATATCTCAGAAACAATAAAAACTCCCCCATTAATCTTAAAATTTAAAATGAATGTCGCCACTTCAAATTGAACGACAACAAAAACAAAAATATTAAACACAAAGAAACAAAACTAAAATCATTTTTTTTTTTTAGTTTTTAAATAACAAAAGAAATAGGAATTTAATAAATTGAAATAAAACAATAACAAAATAAAAAACACAACAAAACGACAACAACTTTTTAGCTTGGTAAAACAAAATCAAACACAATTCCAGAAAAATTTGAAAAAGAAATTCCTCCAAAAATTAGAACTTACCACAGCTTAAAATGAGATGAATCCAAAAACAAAAAAAAAAAAAAACAACAAAATCCCTTAAAATCTCAAAACAAAAACACAAAATATTAAATCTATAATGAAAAGACATGAAGAACTTAACAACAATTTTAATACTTTTTAGAGTGATTAAGTCAAGCCCACTAATATTGATCGATAACAAAAGAACAAACTTGAAAAATGAAAACAATTAATTTATAAACATGACAACAACACAAACTGAATTTAATTAAATAGTGAGCTTTTTTTAAAAAACAAAAATCCAAAAAAAAACCAGTAAGACACCCTACTACTCCCATTTCCTCAAACATAATGACACACTCCCTAACTGACAACTAAAATCTGAATGAAGCCTTCAATAAGATCGAGGGCTGCATTAGTCTTAAATGTGAGATGATCCATGAAAATCACTAATTAATGAAAATTAAAGCTGTAAGAAACTTCAAATCTAATAAGCTATAAAAATGAGATCGATAACATAAAAAAAGTATATATTTAAATAAAGAAATGCATATAAACGTTTCAATAAAATGTCTATCATGTGTTTTATTTCCAATTCAGGCAATTCAAAAGGGGGCTCTTCAAAGGAGAAGTGGACGGTAATTATGTATTTTGAGCTTCGGAGCATATAACAGTTTAAAGTTGCAGCTGGACGGTTAAAGTTATTGAAATTTTCAATACCATTGTAAAAAGGGTTTTTTCACAGAGACGCTACAAAAGTAAATCTATAGGGACAGCAAACGACGACATATTTTTTCCCGCTCTTTTGACATTTCTCTTCAGTAATGTTTGCCATTTCATCATGGAAAGATATACGAGCCAACAACGAGTCGAAATTATTAAAATTTCCTACCGAAATTTGGAGTCAGTGGCCTCAAGTTTAAGAGCGCTACGAGGCCGTCGGTGGTGCAATGGCTAGTGTGCGCGGCTCTTGTACATGAGAACGTGAGTTCGATCCCTGCTCAGACCACCTTACATTTCTTTCTACGACGGTCACCTCGCTTAGTGATAGCGACACTATCGAGTACTTAGCCATGAAAATGCTTCTCAAAATACCGTTCGGAACCGGTGTAAAACTGTAGGTCCCTATCAGTGAGTATAAAACTAGACAGCGCACATCTCACTGATTGTGAGAAGCTCTCCCCAATCCCTTCATGGGATGTTAAGGGACACCATTTTTTTTTTACGTCCAATTTATGGTCGTTATAATCGTCCTACCAGATCAACAATTGAGCGTCTAGTGGAAAAATTTGAATCCACAGGCACAGTACAAAATGTTCCCGTGCCAGTGAGACAGAGAAGTGCCCGCAATGTCGAGAATATTGCTGCCGCTGAGGTTTCAGTTCAAGAAAGCCCAAATGTGTCTCTCACACGTCGTTCTCCAGCGTTGGGCATCTCTGTAACGTCGTTGTGGCGAATTTTACGAAAAAATCTTGGCCTACATCCTTACAAGATCAAATTGACGCAAAAACTGAAGCCGCTTGACCACCATAAGCGTCGTATGTTCATGAATTGGGCTGAGAAACTTGAAAATAATTCGGATTTTCATCGGAAAATCATCTTCAGCGATGAGGCTCATTTCTGGCTGAATGGCTTCGTCAACAAACAAAATATGCGTTATTGGTCAGACAGCAATCCACACGTAATCCATGAGTTATTGCATCCCGAAAAAATTACCGTTTGGTGCGGTTTATGGGCCGGCGGCGTCATTGGGCCGTACTTCTTCGGTGATGATCAAGACCGGAACATTACTGTGAATGCGAATCGTTACCGTTCAATGATACCCGAATATTTTTGGCCCCAATTGGATAATATGGACTTGGAGGACATGTGGTTCCAACAAGACGGCGCCACAAGCCACACAGCGAATGCCACAATCAATTTATTGGAAACCAAGTTTGGTGAACGTGTTATCTCACGAAATGGCCCAGTCGATTGGCCGCCTCGGTCGTACGATCTGACGCCGTTAGATTATTTCCTGTGGGGCTACGTCAAGTCTATGGTCTATGCCAACAAGCCAGCGACGATTGATGAACTTCGTACGAATATCGAACGTGAAATTGCAGCAGTATCGGCCGATTTATGCTTGAAAACCGTCGAAAATTGGGTTCAGCGTCTGGACTTCTGGAAGCGTGCCCGTGGTGGCCATGCAAAAGAAATCGAGTTCCATAAAACCGGATTTGTTTTATTTAAAAAAACTTTTGTAGCGCTCTTATTGAAAACCCCGTTACCTCGGGCCTGCTGTAAACAAAGACAACAACGTCAGTCTTGAGATCAAGAAGAGAATTGTGCTTGCGAATAAATGTTATTTTGGGCCAAGCAGTCACTTTAGAGATAAAGCCCTCTCTCGAGTAACAAAAGTCCAGCTGTACCAGACTCTCATACAACCCGTTTTGCTTTATGGCACAGCATCCTAGGCCTTATCGAAAGCAAACGGAACGTCTGTAGGGATGTTCGAGAGAATATCCTGACATTGACATAGTTAAGCGGATCAAAATAACGCGATTGCGCTGGCTAGGCCATGTCAGTAGAATGTATGAAGACGAACCAGCATGAAGGGGTTTCGACCCCGAACTCGAAGGAAGACGAAAAATAGGAAGACCAAGACTCCACTGAAGGAATTAGGTTGACGAATCCCTGCGTACACTTGGTACTGCCAACTAGATAAATAAAGCAAAAGATCGAACTGGACCCCGAACTCGAAGGAAGACGAAAAATAGGAAGACCAAGACTCCACTGAAGGAATCAGGTTGACGAATCCCTGCGTACACTTGGTATTGCCAACTAGATAAAAAAAGCAAAAGATCGAACTGGTTGGCGAAATATGTTATCTTCTATTTGTAAGGTCCCTGACCACCCGGGGTATTTCGAAACCAGATAAGTAAGTAAGAAAATGATTCGCATCGCTAAGCTCTCGCCGCGTCTTTGCTAAGTACTTCATACAAAACATGCGATTGTAATGGGTTTTCCAATAGGTACTTGACAACTTTGAATTTAATTTGTGAACGCACTATTTCATTGATCATCTAACTGCTACTTTCCTTTTTTTCAGAAAACTCAACATTTTCATCATGGTAAAGTACACGAACGAACAACGTATGCAAATTATAAAAATATACTTCCGAAATTCGGAGTCGGTCACCGCAACTTTATGAGCGTTAACTCCAATTTTCGGTCGTTATTCTGGCCCTAGTAGACAAGCAATAACAATTTTAGTACAAAAATTTGAGTCTACATATTCACTGTGTGATGCTGCCGTGCCAGTGAGACTACGGGTTGGTCGAAGTGACGTCGCTGCCGTTCAGGCGTCCGTATCAAACGATCAAAATCAGTCGATTCCGCGGCATTCTCAAGAACTGGGCATCGCCAAGACCACTTTATGGCGAAGTTTGCGTAAAGATATTGCTTTACACCCATACAAGATCAATCTGACACAAGAATTGAAGCTGATGGACCATTTGACGCAATGAACGTTCTCCGATTGGACTCTGGAGAAGATGCGCCAAGATGATGAATTTCATCGCAAAGTCATCTTCAGTGACGAAGCTCACTTTTGGCTCAATGGGTTCGTCAATAAGCAAAATATGCGTTATTGGTTTGGCGAAAATCCACATGTGCGGCATGAATCGCCACTTGATCAACAAAAAATAACTGTTTGGTGCGGTTTGCATGCCCGCGGCGTTAGTGGGCCATATTTATCACCGACAATAACGATCGTCACGTTACTGTGAATGGCGATCGTTATCGCGCCATGATTACCGATTATTTTTGGCCCGAATTGGAAAACATGGACTTGAACGATATGTGGACGGTGCCACAAGCCACACAGCACACGTTACAATCGATTTATTGCAGAGTAAGTTTGGTGAGCGTGTTATCTCAAAAATTGGACTAGTAAATTGGCCGCCTCGTTCGTGCGATTTAACGCCTTTACACTTTTTTCTTTGGGGCTACGTCAAATCATTGGTCTATGCCAGCAAGCCGACGACGTTGGAAGAACTCAGAGCCAACGTTGAACGCGAAATAGCGGCCGTTACGGCCGAAATGTGTGACCGAGTCAACGAAAATTGGGGCCAACCAATCAACCGCTGCCGACGTGCCGGCGGTGGTCATATGAATGAAGTCAAGTTCCATTCATCAATTTTTTGATTGTATTTCAAGTTGACCATAGAGTTTTGGAAATATCTCAAATGGTTTGCGTTTTATTTGAAAAAAAGGTGACAAGGCTTAAATTGGAAAACCCTTTATATAAGCTAGCGGTGTAATCAAACACCCTTATTCTAAATGTCTAGCACTTCCGTTGCCTATTTGCAAGTATAATTTAGATGTGAGTTGGAACATTTTTGATGATACCAATAATTTGACAATACAATAGTGAGATACATATGACCGCCATAAACGTAGCATTCTTCGTATGAGAAACCAAGAAGCGCACGACAAATCGATTTAGACCTAATACAAACTGATTTTATCTAATGTAGTGTAAAAATGTATATTACTCTAAAAAATCAACAAAATATTCTTTAGGAAAATTGTGACTTTTGATGGAAATGCCAAAATTGGAGTCGGAGTCGTTCAAACTTTTACGACTCCAACTCCAAGCATATACCCCAGACAGCACTGCTACTATTCAAACAAAAACCAATAAGTTTTAATTTAAAAAATATCCTGTTCGACATTTGAAAAAGGATGAATTTCAGGAATTGTATGACTAACTCTTTTCTAAAGAACCTCCAGCTTTATATGATTCGTATTGAATATGTGTCTAGTGAAATAATCTTCTTCCGCATCTTTTAAATAAAATTACTCACCTTTGCCCGGTATTTCCATTTCCATTTTCAAATAAAACTCTTGCAGTTTTTGTGGGTTTTTGTAAAGATTTAAAGAAATAAACAAAACATTTGCTTTTTATTTAATAAATGACCACTGTAAAGATTTTTGGGGTTTGGGAGTTTTAGGTTTTTTTGGTTTCTTGTGTTGTTTGTCAATATATTGAAAAGTAAAGAAATTCATTTGCTTTTTAACATCTAATTATTATGATACGATAATTAACAAAATGAAAAACAGAAAAACAACAACCAACTTAAGTTTCTCAGAGAGTAGTATAGTAAGTGTAGTTTACGTTATACATAAAATGGTATGCGATCGATAGAAATACAACATATGTATATACAGTTATACATATATGCTTATGGGTATGTAAAGAATATGTATGTGTATATACCTATATATGTATGTATGTATATAGTAAGAGATATTGTATATAATACGAGTATATTGTAGAATATTGAGTTAGTTATCCAATGATTGTTATATAGATTTAATGGGTATTCGATAGCAACCGTTTATTGTGAATTAGTATTTGTTCGCTGTTTTTTTGTTCGTGTTATATTCAGAGTTTATGGTTTAAAGCGTGGAGGGGTGGGGGTGGTGAAGGGGGTGGTGAAGGGGGTGTTGAAGGGGGTGGTGAAGGGGGTGGTGAAGTGGGTGGTGAAGGGGGTGTTGAAGGGGGTGTTGAAGGGGGTGGTGAAGGGGGTGGTGAAGGGGAGTGACATTAGGAAATCGTAAGAGTAAATTAGGAATAAGAGAAATCAAACTGGAAAAAGGGACTGCTTTTATATCACAGTTTTTTTGGTTTGTTTATACCGCATAGTCGGGTGGAAACAGTTTAGAAAATAAAGTGTTAATATTTTCTTTGTTTTTTTGTTTGTTAAATTTATTTTTAATAAATATCATGGGTTTTTTAGAGGAAGGGTTGATTTTTTGTGGGATTTTTTAGATTTTATAGTTTAATTTGAATTGCTTTTAAGGTTAGGTTTAAATTTAATTTTAGTTTTTGCTTTACTTTATATTTGTCTTAGATATATATATATATATATATATATATATATAATATTATCTAAAAAAAATTTAATGATTGATTTTTTTATATAAATTTTGTTGTTGCTTTTGTTGTTGGTTTTTCGTTTCCAATTTATATGTGTTTTTTTTGTTTTTATTTTTATATCCTGTTAGGAGTAAAGTTGTGTTTTTTTTATCATTTATTATTAAAAAAGAAAAAAGAGATTTGTAAATTAAAAAATATATAATATGACTCACGAAAAAAGTTTCGTTTTTGTTAAGCGTATTTCGAATTTTTGTTTGTTACAAAGACTTTTAAGGGGTTTCACGTTATCATATTTGTGTTGTTTTATAAATTGTAAATTTTTACAATAAAAACATTATTTTTATATTTATCTTTTGTTTTGGGGATTTTTTTCTCTTTAATTTTGCACAAAAAAACAAAGAGAACGTCATGTATTTAATTGGGCTCATACCATGTCAGTTGTTGTGTAGGTAACAAGATAAATACACAAGATTCTCTTTGGAACGTAGATTTGTAAGTTATTAAGATTGAAGATTGATGCGACACAATCATCTTTAGCACTTCTGTTGTGTCATTTAATGTTGAGTTCTTATACTAATTGGGATTTTATTTGGGAAAAATACTTAAAAATTATAGAATCCTAAGTGTTCGTTATACTGAATGTCCTTGGAATTCTTGTTGTTTCTGTTGGTTGTATTGTGTGGTATTGTGTTGTGTTTGCTTAACATTCGATTCATAGAATTTCGTTTATACGCAAGTGTTTGTAAGGGTGTCTGCTAAAATTAAATCCACTTTTGGTTTGGTTCCTTCCACTGTTATGTTTGGTTTTTTATAAAATAAGAGATCATTGGAAAAAATCTAAAAGCATTGCGAGACTTGTGTAAGGAACTTTTTTGAGGATTCTAGGGACTGGAAATCCATTAGGCTGCTTATCCATCAATCAAACCACCAAATAACAGACACCCTAATGTGTTTGTATGTATTGGCTTAACTTAAGAAGTACATACATGGATTGTGTGTTGTATGTAAATACAAGATTAGTTTAATTTAAGTTACTTAAAAATTTTGAATTGAATTGCTTTTAAAATTTAGAATGCATTTGTGTTTAATTTTTTCCTTTTCGGTTGCTTTTGTTGTTAATTAAGTTTTTGAAATGTTTTAGTTTTGTTACATTTAAATTAAATTCGTTTTTAATTCAAAATTCTTAAATTTCACAATTATAATAACAATGAAATTTCGTACGTTGTTTGTAAAATATTTTATAAACTTATTAATATTAATTGGGGGGGTTGGTTTGGTTTCTTTTTGTGTAAATCTACTTAAACTTTATTTAATTATAATTAGGGATTATGATAAATTCATAATTTTTATTAAAAATTAAAAACTTTTGTTTGCATTTTTTTCACTGATTTATTTGTTTAACTACGAAAGGACAGGACTATGATGCGTTTTCGTTACCAATTCGTATTCGATTCACATGTAAATTAAAGCCGGAATCCCAATGCAAGCAACATTGTCAATAGGCGTTCGTAATGTTAGCAACAATTTACTTCGAATTGAGACTTTTGTTCTAACAGGTGATACCAGTATTACGGTCAATATATCAAGGCAACAATAAAATATATTTTGTTTTTGTGTTAAAGTTAACACAAATGTATGTCAAGAATAAAAGTAAACCAGAAATTACAAAAACCAAATACATTTGAATTTGATTCTTTATATAATGAACAGAAGGAAAAGCTAATAATTTAAGTTGTTCTTATAACGCAACCTCTATTAGTTGCATCATGCTGCAAATGTCATAAATGTCACATCCAGGTTTGTATTTTGATTATTAAACAATGTTAATGTATTTACACATATTTGCTATTAAAAGATTCTACAGATAAAATTACGTTTTCTAATGCATCGCTTAGCACAAATGATTTCAATTTTCATTGATGTTTTTAAGTTTGAAAATGAAATTCGAAGTACAGCGCCATCTACCGCTTAATAGTATATTACGAGTATTTATTCGAACAAATATGTTGCTGGAGTAGAAAGAGACCAACTACGGCGACAAATTTGAGTTACATTTTTGTAAAAAATAAACAAAAATACATTATGTGAAATTCTGTGTGTGAGAACGAGTTGGCATGAGAAACGAAACTGTCGCTTGCATTGTGAATGCGGCTTAAATTTCAAAGTTGGATATTGTGTTATGGCGTTTCATTCAAACTCTTAAATACTTCCTATATCTCATATTTCTCAGAAATTCAAATTCTAACTTCAAATTTGTAAGAACAACATTTGACATTTCATTAATTTTCCAATTTTACGAGGCACATGAAGAATTTCCCAGTTTTCAACAAAATCCATATTGTGTTTGCAGTTAAGGGACACAAGTTGCATTTTCTTTTTTTTAAAATTCGAAGCTCAAAAGTTGCAAGCTTGTTCATATGTGAGGGCGAGAAAGAAGACTTTTGAATTTTCGGCCAATATGTTTCACAATCAATATTATTTTCGTTACAACAGCGACAAAAAAATTCCTATACAAGGAGTAAAGAAAATTCACCTTAAAACGCCCTTCAAAACAAAACCTATTATCAAATACCATAAGATCTACAAATGCTTTCCCTCATCCCTCTTGCATCGCCATCAAAAGCACAAATTTTCAAGGGCAAACTTAAAATAACATTTCCATTTCCTTTTTCCTTTAACTAAACTAAAGTTGTTTGTATTAGTATCATTCAGTATAATGTAGTATGTCTATGATTGTATTTAGCATTGTTTTGTTTATTTGCTTGGCATCACTTGTACTTAACTCTCACTCCTACTCCTTCGTGCCACTCAATTCTCATTCATATCCTTAATGGCCTGTAGTATGCGTTTGACATGACCAACTTTAGTAACGCCCAAGTCTTTGAGATCACGGCGCCCCAGAGTTAGCAGCTCCTTGCCTCTAATATCATTACGTAGGAAACTATCAACATACTCGGACAATTGCATTGTCTCCAGCCAGGTAACGACTTCGTTGACACTCCAATTGCTGACAGCCTCTCGGGTATTGGTGAGTGGAGGTTTATATTGATTCTGTCCAGCAGTGGAACCGGACCGTAGACGAGTCCAAAATGCTCTTGACTTACGGCGCCCATCACCCTAAAAATTGTATACATTAAAAAATTTCATTAACTTTTGTTTCCTCCCACATGTATAAAATATACTCACCTCTTCGTTGGGTGCCAGGACATTAAAGTACGCCCTCAATTTACCATCCACACATTTTTGTACGGAACACTTTTTCAATTCCATTTCCATATTGGCCAATGCAGCACTCAACTTACTTTCCAGATCCTCCCTCAATATAAGACTATGACCACGATCTCTTAAAAGGGTGCAGGCATCATCGTACAGTTGGCGAGATGAGTCAATCACCTCTACTAGATTTGTGCGCAGTGACGGACCCTCCAACAGTTTACCCTGAGGATGTATACTCTCCAAAGCATCCTGAGCTCGACATGCCACTGCATACAGATCGTGCCTCAATGTGGGATGCGATATAATCAAGAACTTCACCCATTTAATGAGAGAACTAACAGCCTCAATAAAGTTCAGCAGCACGTAACATTCACGCTCGGAGATGACCTCATCGGTGGAGGTGGCATGTTCCGAAGCAGTGGAGGAATGATCACGCTGTATGGATATGCTATGCTGACGTTGTTTCTCTTGCCATGTCTTCAGCGATGCCTCCAAGTGGCGATTGCGACACAACATTTGCACACGATTCTTGTGCAGGATTCGTATCATGCCAGGTGGTTGCAGCCATGCTTCTCCGTCCACTTGTATGGGTATCTCTTCATCGCCCAGGATATTAATCTGCACACTTTGGCACTGAGCAATACGATGATGCTGTAGATTGATAAGACGCGAGGCGGCCATTTGCACAGATCCAAATACAGCAACTACTTCCAAAATACGATCGTCGAAACTGGGAGACAGGAATATGTCATCTTTCTTGGAATTACCCCAGAAGTTAGTGCCTCCCATGAAGCTACACAAAGAAAGACAACGAGAGAGAGAGAGAGAGAAAGAATATGAAAATGTATTGTATTATCACCTTTATAATCCTCACAACGGATGGGTGCTATTTCATCGCCTTCCTCATACCCTTGTATTCCTTAGGTTTCATCTCGTCTCACCTACCTTGGTATATTTAATATAACAATTCCCTGTAACGAAGGCAACGGTATCCTTTGGCCATCACATTCCAGCTGCACTCGCTGCTCCAAATTTTTACAGGTCTTTTGCAAGAGCTGCTTTGAGCCCAACACTCCATACCACATGTAGTTCTTGGCCCTCGAACGACATTTCTCCGGATGCTCCTCCCTCTTGTTGTGGAAATCCAAGGAGATCTTGGCATCAATGCCAATGCCAAAATAATTATTCATCACACATTTCTCATGGTAGCCGGCCAACAGGGTTTCATCGGGATCCATCAGTGGGCTGACGGCGGCGCAGAGGGTGTCTGCATTAGCCAAAAGACATTTAGAAATAAAACCTGAACCCCCAGTAAGATCTTAATGTAGAAAACCAATATTAGATGGGTTGGTGGTGGATGACTTCATAACTTACTTGGCCAATTGGGCAGCTTCACGATCGGATTGATGATGGGCAATTTGCGATTCTCCTCTGTGGGTGTTTTTTCCTTTTTATCCTTGTCCTCCTTGTCGGGCGTCGTGCCGAAATGATCAAAACCGAAAATGCTTGAACCGGTAAAGAGACTCGTTTTTGATCCTTTCAAGTTCTGTAGACTGGGCATAGCTTCGTTTGGCTGCAAGACAAGCATAAAGCCGTAGTTAGAGTAAGAGCACGACAGTTTGTTGGGAACCCCAAATAACGTTAACAAACTACTGAAGGATTTTGCAAGGTCATGTACTTAGAGAGACATAGCAATAGGACTTAAGTATGAAGTAACAAACGATAGCAGCTAAATGACAGATCAGATTTGAAAGACTACAGAACTTCTATAGAAACGAGGTTCGTTATTACAATACGAGAAGAAAGATATCTTGGATGGTTGTGTGTGAGTACAGGTGGGTAGATTGTCGGTTTTTTCTGGTGTTGGATTCCTGGGAGGGTTAATGATTTCTTACCAATTGCATAAGTGGCATTATGAGAGCCAATGAGGCTAAGCGTATATCGGGTTCGGCTACTACAAACAATCGTATGCCCAACAAGCCATAGACACGTTCCGACAAAATACCCTTCGATCTTTTCTTCTACAAGCAGACATTCGAGCGTCAATTTAGATGAAAGACATGTGAGAGTGTAGTGTTGTAAATGCATGTATATGAATACGAAAGAAAATCCTCAATGAACTGGAAAATAAAGGGAAATGTTGCGGGTCAACTAGCATTTCCCCACAATTCCATTCATTCCGAAATCCTTTGAGGAAATTGTTAGGTTATGGGTGAAATTCGAACATTACCGATCCATGTTTGTGGTTGAAAATTAAAGAAAATAATTTAGAAGTACATACCAATTGCGATTGCTAAAAACAAAATTGTATTCTTTGAAGGACCAAGGAGCTTGCCCCTGATCCCAACTGAAATCCTTTCCAAAATGTTTAATTATGTGCAACAGAATCTTAGCATTTTTGACCACAAGTGTACAGTGGATAGTGGTATAACTGACTGGGAGTCCTTTGTCTACAACCTGGCTAAGAAGTGGCCTGTTGGGGTTTAGTTGTGGAAGACTTACCTTGAAGAGACTGCCACAGCTAATCCTACGACTGGCGGCTGGTGATGAGTTCAAGAATCGCGAATGTTCGGGATCCAAACTCAGATAGTTGGGATTAAATCCGGAATGCCTGCGGTCCTTTTCCTTATCGAATTCTCTTACGGTTAAGCTAGGAGCATGACTGGAATGCCTTCTTATTTCTGTCGGTATGCGTATGGCCAACAGACTGCTGCAAGCTTCCGGATCTAGAGGTCTAATTGCATCTCCTCTAAGGGGTGTGGGTGGTCGCACGACGACACTTATCTGTGGGTAATTTGGAGTTACATCATCAAATGATTCTTTTTTACAGGAGTCATCAAAAGTAATTCGCTTTACATCTTGTCCTAGAGCGGATTTCTTGGGCGATGACTGGTTGTTGGTCTTCAAGCAGGAGGTGCTGGTGGTGGTGTCGCTAACTTCGATCCTGATGGCGGTGGCCGTTGACAAATCATCCTCGGAGTGATGGCCGCTGGTCGTAGTCAAGGTATGTGTAGTGGTGGTGGTCGTTGTTGCTATTGTGGCTTCGTCCAGAGATAGCTGCTGTTGGGATACAAGTTTCGAAGTGGTTTGTTTAGTTTGTTTAAGGGAAGTTCGTTTCTTGGGACGCTTTTGTTGCGATAACGGGATGTTCAAAGAAATAGAAAAAGGTTACCACAATGAAGCAGCCTCTGCTGTCATATTTAGGTAAACTGAATGCAACTAGGCTTACCTTGAAACTCTGTCGTGCAATATCGTTACCTTCCACAAACTGTGCCAGGGAACAAAATCGCGGAGGTTCACGTATCTTCTGGTCATCACATCGATTGTCAATCTCAAATACAAAATTCTCAAAACCAAACTGTTGGGGATTGTCATCGCTATCCATGCGGTCAAGGCGAGGCAATTGTGGAGGCGTTGAATTACGTCTGGGCGTGCACTTTTTTAATCTTGCTGGTTTCGGAGGTGGAGGACCCAATGTTTCAGAGCACATGGTGGTACTGTCATCGGTCATAGTATTATCCTGCAATGCATAGGTAATATCGCGTCCCAAGACCGAGCTAATATCGTCCATGAGACTTTCGCCGGGCATGTTTTCGGTTTCATCACTCGTCTCGGGTGAGTCAATGTGAGTAAACTCATTGGAATCCAAGTTCTACAAAGATCAAGAAGCCGTTATACAAATGATATATGACATAGCCAGGGTAAAACTCACTTGCAAAATATCTCCCAGTTCGTAGCCAGCAATGGGCTGATCTGGCTTATCGAATATCTCTGAAGCCAAACTACACTCCTCGTTGCTAATAGCCGACAGGACATCACTTGGCTCTCCTTGAAAGTCCTCTTCCGACGATTGTTCCTGGAAAGAAAGTACAAGGGGATATTGAAAGAAATGCTGTGGAAGCCAAACTGGTTGGGGGGAAACATACAGTGTTCCCATCTGTATCGATTATGGTTATATTATCGCTTGTATACACATTACTGGGATGTTTAGGGGTTACTACAATGCTGGGTACCTGTAGTTGACACGTATGGACCAGAGTTTCACTTCTAACCCTAAACCCTTCCATCTCTCCCAATTCCTTTTCTTGGTCCAGCTGTTTGCTCATGTAGTAGTTCCTTTCGAATACCTCTATGGGCCTGTAGTCTGACAATGGGTCTACCATATGCTCGCTGGTCAGTATGGGCACCGTGAGGAAGTTCCTTTCAGTGGGAGTGGAGGCTCCTTCGCTGCCAGGCGAAAGACGATTACCAGCATCGTCGATATTGGCACCTCCACTTAAAGATAAGCGTTTGATTTGATATGTCGACTCGCCGTTGACATTCTCCTCCTGTTCCTGAATGACTTCAGGCACACCAGAACTTCGTCGACTGTCGGCAAATTGTCGTGGCACAGGCAAATTTAACGAATTAAAGAACTGCTCATCCATAGACTCACGTCTTGTGTCAGGTAAAGGTGATATGCATGTTAGACGCGATGTCTCCATGGTGGGCGATATAATGTTGATGGGTGGTATTATGGGTAAAGGCGAGGTGCAAGGTGTTGAATCACCTGAGGTTGTGGTAGGGATTTTCAAAGCTTCGTATGGTGAGACTGACAGGCGGCGTTGGTAGCGTTTAGGTCTACCGGGTTCGGAGTGCTCGACGACATTGTACATGGCCCGCTTGACACTGTTGGCACGGCTCTGCAAAGCTTCTCGTTCGTTTCCTCGAAGCGAACGGCTGTTGCGCCTTTCATTTATATTAAATTTATCTTTCTCATTCTTCTCAATTGATATGTTGGGATTTCTAAGAAGAGAAACGTTAATTGAAATCATTCCATCAGCCAAATTATCATACTTACAAATGTGGTGACGGAGCAGCCGACAGTATGGGGGAGTTTGGTGCTGATCTGGCGATAATGCTACTAATTGTGGATAGCAAATCGTCACCACTGTGTGAACCATTCTCCTCCTCTTTGAGGGCGTCCAACAGCATGTTCAATTTTTGCCTTAGGATGTCACATTTTATGGTGAGTTGGTCATCCTCTTTACGAGTTTCACACAGCCGTTCCAAAAGATCATCAATGGTCTCACACAAGGTTTTGGTGGCGGACATAAGAGTAGGCAAATCGTCAGTCTCCACAATGGATCTCAGATTTTCATTAGCTGCCGTAACCATTCCAGTTAGCAGGGCTTCTTGCTCGGAAGACAGAGACATTTTCGGTACTTTTGGTGGCATAGAGATGGCTTTTTCGAACACCATAATGCTCCAGCGATCCAACATTTTTGTGCTTGCCGTCTCGTAACGTTCCAGTATCTGAGGTAAATGAGCGTCATCGTCGCACGACGAACCCCAGCCCAGGACACGAGCTAAATCGTTTCCTGTACCCAAAGGTAAAACAGCTACCTGGCATTGTTTCTGGAAGTGGAGGAGATATCTAAGTGCCAGTAAGAGAGATAGTTAATGTTAGCCACATTACTTACGTGCATACTGAATCGATCGATTTCGCTGAGAACCCAACCGACTGAACCATCACCGGAGCACACCAGTATGCGAAACATTTCAAAGTGACGAAAAAGCCGTAAGCCCAGACCAGGGCCGGTCGAAATCAAGTCGAAAACTTGTGCGGGGTTTAGGAGCTGCTTGAATCTTCTTAAGAATTTGACACCCTGATTATCACCCGACTTAGAGTTGACAAACACCAGTAGGGGCGAAAAGTTTCCCTTGGGACTGGCAACATCCCACGAGTCATCATTGCCTATGGAATGCACGCATGTGGGAGGTACCACGGATAGCTTGGCCGGTCCCAAGGGACAAGCAATGATCACATTCGGACGACATGCAACATGCACAGTTGACCTGCACCACAAACATCGCCAGTCCTGAAGGCGCAACACTGAACCACAAGTCTTCTTACATACTGCACAGGTGGCTGAGACGGGCAAATTACCCTCCATCCATTGATGGGGCATAACAATGCTGCCATTCTGATCTTCGATTATATCTTTGCCAACAGTGGCCAAAGTGGTCCATTTGCAGTTGGCTATAGCCTTGGCTGCACAACGTTTATGCACCTTGCACTTGCAAACCTCACAGGAGAGACCGTGCGATGTAACGCCGGATAACGCGTCCCGACAAACGTTGCAGTATGTGGGTCTGGCGTGTGAGGTGGCATACCAGTGATGGTGATTGGCGAATATGTCATGTTGCTCGATGAAGAAGCTGTCACCGCGAGATCGAGGCGGTATGGAAGCCGATTTCAGTGAACCCAGCCAGTCTTCCATTTCGCGTCTTGATTCAGCGCACAAAACTAACGAACGGGTGGGGGTAATAACCTACAAAGAAAGGAGCAGAACAAGATAATACAAATTAATGCATACAAGAATAAATTCATGGCAATTTGCTATAATCCCTTTTAATGATGCTTCATGTTGCAACAGCGTCCATCACTGTCCACACTGTTGTTAATATTGTTCATTTTGCCAACAGGCACTGACATGTTGTAATATAATCATAAGCTAATCAGTCAACCAGATGAAACCCCTTTACAAATAATGTGTGGATCTATGTATGTATGGGTCTAACTATGTCAGTGTGGTCGCACATTATTATTATTTCTTTTTTACATTTTGTGTTTCATGCTCCATGAAAGGTTTCTCAAGGATGCAGCTAAGTGTTCATAATTGCACCTGTAGTACATGGCTATCCAATAATATAACCATGTGTACATGAAAGTACCCAAGGTATCGTAGATTATGAATGCAATAAATATTAACTAATGCACTCTAGTTGGTGTGACCTTTGCTGTGGCTAACAAAGATCGAGGTTAGGTTCACATTGCTTCATATGTTGACAACGAGCAAAGTTGTGAGGGTCAACGTGAGCATGAAGCTGGTAATGGACAAAATAGTTATGGAATATGTTGACCATCAGGTTTCGAAGTTGAAAAAGGAGTGGTTTCTTGGGTGGTTTAAATACAAAAAATACATTTCCTAATGAAATAATATAAGACTCTACATCAGTGCACGCTGAAAAAATTGTTTTGTTGTTGTTTGGATGCAACTATAAAGTGTTTTTAGCTTCTACGGAAGTATAGTATACTTGTGCCCAAACACATTGTGTTTGCTATTCAATATAATATATTTGGGACACAATTATTAATAGGTTATAATAGATGTATTTGTGAGCCAAATGTGCCATTGTTGAAAACAGGACGTGAAATACTACAATAAAGGAACAAAAAACAGCAGGTCTTCGATTCACAAAAACAATGCTTGCAAACATGTACAAGGTTCCAACAATATCTTGCTGGGGCCGTTTTTTTCTGCATGTAACTCTTTTTCGTTACTTAGCGCATGTAGATTTTTTCATGAATACAATGTTTAATGCAAATCCGATGAAAAATTGGCAAATAGTTTGTAGTATTATTAGTTTCATACAATGGGTAAAGAGTTTTAAAATGGCATAACTCTGGAACAGTAACTTCAAATTCAAAATTTTTTCTACAAAATTGCTTGGTATTTATCCGTCTTTTAAAGTGCATTATTAGTGTTTTAAATTTTCATAGAAATTTAAAGCAAATCCGATGCAAAAATGGCAAACAGTTTATAATATTTTTAGGTTCATACAATGGGTAAAAGGCTTTAAAATGGTATAACTGTGGAACAGTAACAGCAAATTAAAAATTTGTTTCTACAAAATTGCTTGCAATTTCTCCGTCTTTTAGAATGCATCAATAGTTTTTTTAAATTTGCATAGAAATTTTAAAAGTTATAAAGCGTTACTCACAAAATTTATCCAAAATTTACGAAAAATGCAATACGTTGTACCTTATTGAGCAAAATTATTGTAAAAACTGGTGGTTTATGCACACACAATGAATGTTTGAACGTTTTTCTTTAAAAATGTTGACTTAAATAAACAAAAAATAAAAAATAAATGGTTTCCCATTACATCCCATGAAACGACAGGGGAGAACTTCTCACAATCACTGAGCTGTGCGCTTTTCAGTTTTCACTCACTGATTGGGACCTACAGTTTTAAACCGATTCCGAACGGTATTTGAGAAGCTTTTTCATGGCTATATACTCGATAGTGTCGCCGTCACTATGCGAGGTGACCGCCGCCGAAAGAAATTTTAATGTGGTCAGAGCAGGGTTCGAACCCAGGATGTCATGTACAAGAGCCGCGCAGCACACTAACCATTGCACCACCGACGGCCACAAATGTTCACTTACAAACTAAGAAAATCGTGGTTATTGACCGAGTTTTAAGTAAAATTCAAAAAACGTCCCTAATACCTGAGTTTTGGGGAAAATTCGACTTGTGCGATCTCTAAACCTCTTCCGAAAAATCTGGAAAGAATCTCAAAATACTTTCCAATCAGGCTTGAGCAACCATGAAAATCGAAAAAGAGCAATTTTTTGGGACACCCTAGTTTACAGCTTACTCGTTGTGAAAGAACTCCTCAATCCCTTAATGGGCTGTAATGGGAAAATGTTTTTTGATGTGTTAACATATATAGGCACGGGTATGGCAATCTATCAAAGTGATCATATGAAAACAACACACAGAGTTAGCATCACATATGTGGTTGTTGTACAACAATAGTCTCTGCCTGAACCAACAAGCAGACCGTCGTCGCCAAAGAGTATTGAATAGTATAGAGAACTCGTTAGACGAATTGTATGACTCAAAAGCATTGGCGACATCTGGCGAATGATTCAAAACGTATTACTCTCTTTTTGCCATAACTTGGTCCATTATTAATTTTGATGTGAAACATTGATGCCATTTGAAACCTTTATGCTTTTTGTATCGTTTTATGTAATAACATTGTCGAAGTAGTTCATTTATATTGAAATATTCTATAGAGAGAATAAGATTCGTTTATGCTCTTTTACTGGGACTCTCTACATGAGAGCGGGAAAAGAGTGCAATAAGTTCTCTACTATTCAAGACTTTTTGTCGTCGCTCTGTTTATGACAAAACAAAAACAATTATTTCAGTGAACTATATATTGCTTTATTTATTTTAACAATATTACATCTAATGTCAAAGCAGATGTAAGAAAAAAGGAAGTGTAATAGCAAAAGAGCATTGAGCACAAAATCTATTCTATTTTGTATTTTCCAATGTAACATTTACTAATGTGTTCATAGAAATCGAACATGTACCGTGTAACAAAAATGTGTTAACACATCGCCCGTGAGTTCGAACACTCATTGATTTTTTTTGTAAAATAGAAAACGGCGAGTATGGACGACGGCTGAACCCCGAGCTGTATAAATACAGGGTGTCTGATGGCAAATTTATATTTTAAAATACGATTATTTCAAAAAGTAATAAACGGTGCGGAGGGTGGGTGGCGCCGTTGGAATTATCGATTGTGCGGATTTGTCAGTCACAATGTCGCAGTGGTCGATTGCGCATCGTGCGTTCGGTGTGGACACATTTTTTAAGAGTAATGATTCTTACGTAATTGCTTGTGGACAATTTTGTTCAAAGTTCGATATTCGGCGAATAAGTGATGGACCGAGTGTACATTTAATTCGTTCGTCGGTGCAGAGATTCCGCGTAACTGCTTCGGCTATGAATGTCCCATGGCTAGGGCCAAGTCGATCTTCAAGGACTCCAGAAAACATTGAACTGGTTGGAAGCAGTTTACGTGAAAATCCGCGACTTTCAATACGGACAAGAGCAGCCACACTGGGACTTCCAAGAGCGATTATTCGTGAAATTCTAAAAAAAAGGATCTGAAGTTCCATCCCTTTAAAATTCAAATCGTTCAAGAACTGAAAGAAAGTGATTTTGATTTACGCAAAATTTTTTGTGAAACGATGTTGGAGCGTTTTCGCACTGTAAATCCCAGTTTTTGGAGCGACGAGGCTCATTTTCACTTAAATGGCCACGTCAGCAAGCAAAACTGCCGTTACTGGTCTCCAAGAACCCGCAACCCTCGATTGAAACATCAAAAACCATTGCATTGCCCCATCGTAACGGTTTGGTGTGCCTTATCCACGCATGAGATAATTGGACCATTTTTTTTTCGAAAATTTTCGAGGCCAGGCGACGAATGTCAACGTTGAAAATTATCGACGCATGATTACGGAATTCTTTTTGCCAAACCTGTGTACTCTTCACACACGTGATTTCAACAGGATGGGGGCGACTGCACACACAGCCGGAGCTTAGATAAATTTGCTTCGGGAACATTTCCCCCAATAACTGATCAGTCGTTTTGGGGACATCCCATGGCCACCGAGGTCGCCCGATCTAACTCCAATGGAGTTTTTTTTTATGGGGCTACCTCAAAGAGAGGGTTTATAATGACAATCACCAATCTCTTGTGGCTTTAAAGGAAAATATTCGTCAAGAAATCAGCTCAATTGAACCAAGTGGCGCAGAACACAAGGCTCCGTTTTGAACAGTGTGTTCAACTCGACGGAAGATACCTTGATGTCATACTCTTTAAAAAATAAAATCTGCAGGCTCCGTTTTGAACAGTGTGTTCAACTCGACGGAAGATACCTTGATGACATACTCTTTAAAAAATAAAATCTGCATTTCCATTCTATCGTTCAATGCTCTTAATAAAAAAAAAATAAAATAAATGGTTTCCCATTACATCCCATAAAGGGACCGGGGAGAACTTCTCACAATCACTGAGCTGTGCGCTTTCCAGTTTTCACTCACTGATTGGGACCTACAGTTTTACACCGATTCCGAACGGTATTTTGAGAAGCTTTATCATGGCTATATACTCGATAATGTCGCCGTCACTATGCGAGGTGACCGCCGCCGAAAGAAATTTTTTTTGAAGGTGGTCAGAGCAGGGTTCGAACCCAGGATCTCATGTACAAGAGCCGCGCACACTAACCATTGCACCACCGACGGCCACAATATAACGACGGCTCTTAATAAAAATTTGTGCAATTATTATGGTTTTTATTTAAGTTTGAAAATATAAACACCCTGTATCATCTGTATCCCGACGTCGACGTAAATGCCCGTATCAAAATAGCGCGTTTACGTTGGCTAGGCCATGGTAGTAGAACGGATCAGAGTGCACCATTGCGAAAGGTCTTGGAAGACGTACTCCAAGGACATCGAAAAATAGGACTACCAAAACTTCGCTGGAAAGACCAGGTGAAATATTGGCTGCGAGAGCTTGGTGTTATCAACTGGAGGAGAAAAGCTGAAGATCGAGTCGGTTATAGAAAAACTGTTTGCTCAGTTTGTAAGACCTTTGACGCCTCTGTGCTGTTTGCGGCCAACTAAGTAAGTAGGTTCTTAAACTACTTTAGAGAGACCACATAGAGTGAATAGTGGAAGGGCTACCAGGTGTCGGTATATTCGCAGTATCTGTAGTCTGGTGAAGAAGACTACTTTAGAGGGACCACATAGAGTGAATACTGGAAGGGCTACCAGGTGTCGGTATATTCGCAGTAGAGCTATAGGTTATCATTGGGTACTCATGCCTTAAATTATACTTTGGCTGTAAATAAGCGTGATATAACCGATTTTGACTTAAGTATCTGTAGTCTGGTGAAGAAGTGTTACATTCCAAATCTGAAAAGGAAATTCATTCCCCCCAACACTTTCGGCAAATTAAAGTTCAATATGTAATGAGGACACCAATGACAGTAGTCCTCGGTGGTGCCTTATTTAAAGGAATCAATATACATATATGTATATATACGTATATGTGCTTTATTTATTTAAACAATATAAAACAAAATTGCAATACAAAGTTTAAATAAAAGGTTCATAATGGGATATGGGATCTTTCTTGCTGAGTCCAAAGGTTTTTGTAGCGATTTCTTTGGGAAATTCCTCTGAGAAATACTTCCGGTTAAGTATCCCTGGTAATGCCGTCAGATCGTCGTCTGATGGTGGCTAAAGTGAGAAGGCGGTTGGTTCAGCAACCTTGAATACCATACTTAACATCCAACATAAGTAACTAGTTGCTGATTCTCAACTTGTACACCTGTCTAGAAGTTGTTGGCAGCTCCAGCACTTGGATCGGATGCGGCGGTCTAATGAATCACTCACATTAAATTGCAATCATAACAGAAACGTCAATAAATTCGAATAAATCAATCACAGCCGATAAATTCGATACAGAGCAGTGGTCGTGTTCACATCAATTTCCACAACAGGGGCAGGAGTTCAATCAAATAACAACAAATCATTTCAATACTTAATATCCTTTTTCATTCCGTTGTTTGTATATGATTAAATTATCGTTAAAATATTAGCATTCAGTGGAAACGTCCTGTTAATGCATTCTCAGTCAGACAATTGGTTTTCCATTTTCCAGGAAACCTTAACTCGCATTACGCATAAATCAGGTCCTGCCCCTGAACTCTTTGGGTTTTGTGTCAGCCATCAAAAGTTGCTCACTCTACATTGTAATTTTGTTTATCTGTAATTCAATAATTAAATTACTCATAATTTTTTTTAAATTGTGAAGAAAATGTACTTGAGAACTTTTCTCAAGACGTTACCAAATACTTTGTCGATAGAAATAAAGTCGCTTCAAATCAACAACAATATCAATACTACAGGGTGAGCCAACTACGAGTGACTGATTTGAAATGTTAATAACTTTGATATTTTTTAACGGTTTTTTATTTTTAATTCTGTAGGTAAGAAGCAATTTAATAACATTTTATAATGTCATCATATTCAATGCAAGGACCTGTAAAAATTGTTCAATTTTATTATTGATGTGCTAACTTCTATAGGCGCGGGTAGGAACTTAACTCACCAAGTGAGCACATCCAAACGGAGTTTGTCCGACTGCGATCGCAGATTGTTTGGCGTTAAACTCCTCCGAAACGGCTGCACCGATTTGTATGACATTTTGTGTGCATATCGGGTAGGTCTCAGAATCGGCCAACATCTATTTTTCATACCCCTAAATGATAAGAGTGACCCACCCATACATAGAACCCAGATTTGTCCGACTGTGAAACACAGATTGTCAGAGTGCGAAAAAAACACACCCTGATGTAGCGGCAGCCAATAGTTGTCTTGTGTGGGTGCGGAGCACTCTCAGAGTAAAGAGAATATTGACGTAGTTATACGTAGATAAAAATAAGATAGCAAGAGCATGGATCTGGACGACATGTGGGAACAGCAAGACGGTGTCACCCGCCACACTGCGCATAAAATAATCGATTTATCACAGGAACGATTTCCACAACAAATTATCTCAAGAAATTCTGATGTCAACTGGCCAACAAGATCATGCGATGTAACGCTGTGCGATTCCTTTCTTTGGGGTTTTTTGAAATCTAGGTTTTATACGAATAAACCCGAAACAATTCCTGAGCTCAAATCTGAGATCTAACGCGTTTTCGGTAAAGATCTCTGTGAAAAAGTCATGTAAAATTTCATGAAAAGTGTAATGGCCTGTCATCAGAGCTGTGGGGACCATTAGACGGATATTTTATTCCGTACTTTATCGGAAAATGTCTTCGTTACAATTCAATAAAACAATTGCAACTGTCTCAAAATATATGTATTTCTATATTAAAATGAAGAAGTGCATTTTTACTGAGACACCCTTTCCGCAGAACTGCCAAATTTGGGCTTCGGAAAATCCTACAGCTATGCATCAGCGACAATTGGACCCTCTAAGATGCACGGTTTGGTATGGAATTATGGCTGAGAGAAATATTGGTCCATATTTTTTTCGAATATAAAGCTGGGGAACCAGAAAGCGTCGCCGGGTCAGTATATCGTACAATGTTGGAACATTTTTTATGTCCGGTAGTTCTCAATAATCCTGGCATATGGTTCCAGCAAGATGGAGCTACAACTAGTACCGCGAGAGACACTGTTATAAACATTTGAAATCAGTCAGTCAAAGTTGGTCCACCCTGTACTTACAGACTACCAAATTTGTGCCAACAGTCATTGATAGTTAAGAAAAAAACACAACTTCGTCAAAAGACAACGTCGCACAGTGGCTAAAAGTAGCGTTTGATTGGACAAAATATAAAAAAAAGCAAAAATGCAACTTAGACTTCAGAAAATTAGCAGCAGGCCAATTTTTAAAAGCGATTTTAGGTAACTGTGGAAATGAAACCAAAGTTGGTGAAAAGTTCAGTTGTTTTCCTCAAAGATCCCTACACTGAGTCTCGGGCGAATTCACTGGAACGATTTCTAGCTCATCATTTTATCCCTTATATCATAGAATATGCTGCTGTTGCACCAGCAAAGATTAGATGTGCCTCCATCCAGAGTTCGGGTCAATCCATGGGTTTTATGTCTAGAATGCAAATCTTTCAAGATGAACTCCAGTAGTGAAAATTTACTAGTTTCAGGAAACTCAATAACTTTCAGCGATTTCATTATCATAGTTGAATGACAATGAGGAAATTTGGTTCGTCTTCCTGCTGTCATTCATTCAGAATGACAAATATTGTTTATGTTTCTAACAAGGTACGAGTATCGACATGCGATGACATCTCAAGACACATTCAAATAACTAATTGTTTGCAAAATGGTTGTAGCAACCGTAAACTTCGCTTTCCCACCTAACTACGGTTGCACTTAAAGTTGTTGCGAGTGAATTTAAACCCTCCCCATCGAAAATTTGCTTGAAATTACATCGTTTCATAAATGATTCCATTCTGACAATTGACTTTATAATAATATTCGTTTTATGAGCTAAATTTTGTATATTTTCGGTTGCAACAACCGAATCCCGTACCAATTCGGCTGCAACTATCGAATTTGGTACCAAATTCATACAACCGAATTGAGATTATTACGGCTGAATTTGGTCCGCCCAACTGAAATTCGGTACATACAACTTCGTTTCATAGTTAATTCGGTTGTGACATTTACTACCGTTTTGGCTGCAACAACCGAATGTGGCATCAATTCGATAGCAATTATTGAATTTAGTATCAATTCGGGTGCAAAAACCAAATTTGTCTTAAAGTAGGTAAGAGCGACCGAATTTGGCTTTGAGTCGGTTGCAACAACCGAGCTTGGCGTTACTTCGCTTGCAACAACCGTATTTATGAAAAACGAGGTTACTGCCGCCGAATTCCTTGGTACAACCGAATTCATTTCCAATTTGTTTACATTCTTACTTATCCGGTCTCGAACAACCCCGGGAGTCAGGGACCTTACAAAGCGAATACAACATATTTCACCAACCAGTTCGATCTTTTGCCTAATCTCTTCAGTTGGGAATACCAAGTGTACGCAGTGATTCGTCAACCTGATCCCTCCAGTGGAGTCTTGGTCTTCCTATATTTCGTCTTCCTTCGAGTTCGGTTTCGAAACCCCTTCATGCTGGTTCGTCTTCATCCATTCTACTGACATGGCATAGCTAGCGCAATCGCGTTATTTTGATCCTTTTAACTATGGCAATGTCGGGATATAGCTTATACAACTCATGGTTCATGCGTCGCCGATACTCGCCGATGTGCATTATAGGGCCATACATTTTTCGCAGTATTTTTCTCTCGAAGACTCCTACAGATGTTTCGTGTGCTTCCGATAAGACCCAGGATTCTGCGCCATAAAGCAAGACAGGTTGTATGCGAGTCTGGTGCAGCTGGAGGGCTTAATCTCTAAAGTACTTGCTTACCCCAAAATAACATCTATTCGCAAGCGCAATTCTTCGCTTTATCGCAAGACTGACGTTGTTGTTTTTGTTTGCGGCAGATCCGTGGTATATAAATTCGTCCACCATCTCGAAATTTTAGCGGTTCTCAACGTTCGCGCTCGGTTGAAACCATTAATTTTGTCTTGTTCTCATTTACTGTCAGACCCACTTATGCTGACTCCTTCTCAATTCTCGAAAATACCGCAGTAACTTCTCTAATTGTGCGCACAATCTTATCAATATCATCAGTATCAGCGAGGAGCATGTAAATTTTGCTGGTGATAGTTTTATTCATATTGACTGCAACTTCTCTCATAATGAACTCCATTAAGATGTTAAAGAGATCGCATAATAGGTTTTCGCCTTGTATGAGGCCTCACTTTATGTCGAAAGGTTCGGTAAGATCCTTACCAACTTTCACTGCGTATGTCGTCTTCGTCAAGGTCATCCTGCAAAGGCGTATGGGTTTTGCAGGAATACCAAGCTCAGACATTGCTTGGTAGGGCTTCTCCCGTATCGGGCATCACAAACTCAGACATATTGGAGTATCAAACACATGTAAAGGGTCCGCCAAATAACTTTTTTTTTTTTGAAAATGCTATAAAAATAATAATGAATATTTTCTCAAATTTCTTTTTTCATTTGAAAGTACAATCCTTCCGGCTAATAATGAAAAATAATTTCATTCAAATGGCTGCCTCGGCTGGCCATGCAGTAGCCTACACGATCGGTCCAATTTTTAAGCACATTATCGATTGTGGCCGTCGGTGGTGCAATGGTTAGTGTGCGCGGCTCTTGTACATGAGATCCTACGTTCGAACCCTGCTCTGACCACCTTAAAAAATTTCTTTCGGCGGCGGTCACCTCGCATAGTGACGGCGACACTATCGAGTATATAGCCATGAAAAAGCTTCTCAAAATACCGTTCGGAATCGGTGTAAAACTGTAGGTCCCAATCAGTGGGTGAAAACTGGAAAGCGCACAGCTCAGTGATTGTGAGAAGTTCTCCCCTGTCTCTTCGTGGGATGTAATGGGAAACCATTTATTTATTTATCGATTGTGTGCAGCTGTATTTCACCAATAGCTTCACGAATATTGTCCTTTAGAGCGTCAATTGTCTCTGGCTTGTCGGCGTAACACTTATCTTTGAGAGTCCAACGGTGTCAAATCGCAGCTCCGAGGTGGCCAAACGATATCAGCTCTGCGGCTGATAATGCGAAACAGGTCGCAAAACATCGAGTGTAGCTTCGGCTGTGTGGCACGTAGCGCCATCCTGTTGAAACCAAATGTTGCCAATATCCTCCTCTTCAATTTTTGTGAACAAAAATTCGTTCAACATAGCCCGATAACGATCGCCATTGACTGTAACGGCCACTCCTAGCTCATTTTCGAAGAAAAATGGCCCAAGTATGCCTCTGGACCAAAATCCGCACCAAACAGTGACTCGTTTTGGGTGCATCGGCTTTTCAATGTATGCGTGCGGGTTTTCTGTGCCCCAAATGCGACACTTTTGCTTGATTACATACCCGCCAAGATAACGAACATACGGAGCTGACGGTGCTTCTCTTCTTCCAAAATCCGTACGCAATTTTCGCACACATTCTGCAACATTACCATGATTTTCAAAGTAATGTCGCAATATTTCCCAGCGTTGTTCTAGCGTATACACAACCATATTCGTTCAGCGGAAGGATAAGACTAATTATCTGTCAAATCAGACATGAGCTAAGTGTTACCATTCACGAAATAAGCACTAGTTGAAAAAAAAAAACGTTAGATGGCGGACCCTTTATTATAACATATTAATCATTGTGTCTCAAACATGTAATACTGAATAACAAACACAATATGTTTGGACACAAGTATATTATATTTGCGACAAGCTCCAAACACACTTTATATTTGCATCTAAACAACAACAAAATACAGATTTTTCACCGTGTATAAGTACCCTCGTATAAAAAAGTTTGATGTTTTCGAAATTTGTTTATCTATTGAGATCGTGGGGAATATTCAAAAAAAAAACTCGGTTTTCATTACACCCTAACGGTGCATTTCAGGTCTTCGTTATCCTGCGCTTACTTGTGGTCTAGCGAATCATTGGATACACATTCACACCACGTCTGACATTATTTCGATACGATACGAAGCGAATGCAAGTGACAGTGAATAAGTCCAATGCCTGTAGATTTTTAGCTTCAACACAGTTTAACCCACTTACATATTATTCTCGTATCTCGATCATTCCTTCCTTCCTCACTCACTCAAAGCTGGTGTGTGGCGTGATAATGGTGATGACAGTGTTCCTGTAACACTTTGGTATATGAAATGTTAGGAACTTTGAAACTGTTATATCATAACAGAGGTTGGCCAAGTCAGGTCTGCTGGTTCGCATTAAAAACAGAGGCTACCAGTCAGACAGCCAGTCAATGTCAAAATTCGAGTTGTGTATTTTATGATTGTGATGAAACATGTTGAGTGTATGAGGAACATTTTGTTTTTTTGGTTCGCATCTTCTGGAGCGAAATGTATTGAATTACAAATAAGCTGCGGACAGAAAACCTTGATATGAAATCAATATTATATACATATACGGAGGAAGGTTACAGTTCAAGTGCTTTAATGATCTCCGCACATAATCACATGTATCTAAATAATTCATTATTCCATAATGCTGAAGAGATTGAAATACAATGATTGGACATTTGACGTCATGCAGGAAACAGAGATTTTTGGAAAATATAATTTAACTCAGTAGGGGAGAGTATATTAAAGAGATATAATTTACAAATCATCTCTACTGCAATACAAGTTCGCGAATTTCCCTTGAAATTCTATCTGTCTGTTGTCCGCACTTCGGCTCTTGTTGCCTAAAGTCGTACAAGAAGATTTAATTATATACAGTTTGTGATTCTGAAAAAACAATGATTTTATTTTATAAGGCTGTTTGTTTTTCGTGAATATATTATGACATATTGAGAATTGTTCTAAATGCAAATGTATTCCAAAAACTCGGTATTAAAACTTTTTTGTTACAAATGTTTATTGTTTGTGTGTTCAAGTTTAATCACATTCAGGATTCGCATTATCCTTAAGCAACCAGTACCTCCTGCCATTTCTCTGTACATGCCGTCGCGTCTCTCGAGAACATTTTGTACAAAAAAAAAACTTTAAAAATTGTTTATTAATTTCACATAAACTTTTGTGTGTTTGAACATGAAACTCACAGTTCTCTGTTGCCGCACGTCAAATCAGTTCGTCCTTTAATCCTGGGTGTGTGATAAATGTTTTGTGGAAAAGAACAAATTTCAGAATTCAACATTTATTGCGGCAATTTTTGTTTGACTGGAATGATAAGCTGTAATCTTAGAAACAAAATACACACAGACAACGATGGCCATATTTTGTGTTATGGAAATATCTAACGTAATTTAATTAATGCATTTACATGCGTTTGCCAGGTATGAACAGCTTCTAGAATTATTGTTTGAATGAAAAACGATATTTGATGATGGCACGGCCGCTTAATTGATTGTATCTGTCTACTTCCCAAATAAGGGTTTCATTGAACTGCACGAAGAGACTGTTCAAACTGTCTTTGCATGCTTTAAAGATAATAACGTGGTTTTATCTTCGACTAAGGTAGTCTGAGTCGTCTGTCCATAAGGTCATCGAAAGGACCCACAAAAACTTACGAAATGAAGCACTGAGTTTCTCCCTGAATAGGGCAAGAAAACCTTATGCTTGTTATAGTTCAATTCATACACTTCATTGTTAAACATTTGACAGGAACAATTTAGCATAGGAGTATGCTCGAACGTCAGTACTACACGCAGATAAATCTGTAATTTTTTGTTGTTTGGATGCAAATATAACGTGTTTGTAGCTTGTCCCAAATATACTATACTTGTGCCCAAACACATTATGGTTGGTATTCACTATAACATGTTTGAGACTCAATGATTGATAGGCTATAATATATGTTTTTGAAACCCAAATGTTACATTGTTGAAAACCATTAAAAATAAATACGAGGCAGACAACAAAGAAACAAACAGGCAGCAGATCTTCATTTCATGAAAATAATACTTGCAAACATGTACTTGTTTCCTGCAATATAAACATTTGTGTTGGAAATCAAGTTGAATTCAACTGGAATTCCAGCCATATTTTCTAATTTCAAGTGTTGAATTATACTTCAATAACACTGTAAAACAATAACAATCTCCAGTGAAATTAACCATTCAATTCAATTCGAATATTAAAGTGTAATTACAGTTGAATTCAAGGCTCGAATTACAGTTGAATTCAAGTCAAAATAAGTAAGCCAGTGCACTGGAATTCAAGGGGGGAATTACATTTTAATTCCAGCTTTAAATCAGCATTAACATACTCTAATTCAAGCCGTGTATTTTATTTTCAACCCCCTATTTAGAACGAGCACAGTTGCTAGGTATTGACCATAATTAGAAATACATACATATATTTAACTGGAATATAAATTGTTATGATTCATACATAACGCTATAAATTAGGAAGAGTGAATGTATAATTTGTAAATAAAAATTAATTTAAGATATCAAATTTTATGAGTTATGAAACTCTGCATCTGTCCATTTTCCGATATATTCGAATATTAAATTACTATTAAATATTCCCATAGCTGACAAATATTACACAGTGTGTAATTTTTTAAGTCATGGCAAAATAACCATATACGGACACCACTACGCGATAAGAGACCAAAAAAAAAGACCCCTGTCTCCCAGTTTTGCCCAAAGTCCTCCAGGTTTTTTTTTATGGGCCCCCAAAGAAGTAGGGCCTCGGTGTCATTTTCGCAAAAAAGTGATCATTTTCTCAAGCTCATATCTTGCAAACCGTTCGGAATTTTGATTTACTCTCTGAGGCATAGTTGTAGCCCTTGTCATAAAGAACAAAAATTGGAAACATATAAAATCAAAAAAAAAACTTCATCTTCAAAGTCAAAATCGCAAAAAACCTTAAAAAATTCAATTTTTGTTTACCTTTTATCCCCTGTTCAGGTCCATAGGTAGCAAACCGTTCAAAATTCAAGGAAACAATCGACTACAAGAATGATCATAAGATCTCAATAAACAACTTTCTAGAACATATAAACTTCCTAGAAATGATTCTTAACACCGTTTAGGTAGCCCTTAGATAGCCGCACAAGTGAAAAATTTCCCGAACATTTTTTAATTTCATTTGTTTTTTCTTTAGTTCACTCAAATGCCAACAAACAAAACGAGTGAAACCTTAGTACTTCTCTACTCTCTCTCTCTTACTCTCTTCATTGAATATTTCAATACACGAACAGCTTTTTGATAGTGTTATTGTATATATCTATACAAATTCCAACCATGTTGAAGTAAAATTACATAAACTATGCAAAAAGTATGAAATAAGCAAGATATGACGCGAGAGAGAAATGCGTTTGAGTGAACTCCTAACACTTTTTGGTTCTCTTTTACCAGGGTTGCCAAGTTGCGCACATCTTCTGGTCGTCTAATTGTAAATCGTCTTTGTAATAATGATTCAGTGTTGTAGGGATTAGTAGTCTCAGCAGGGATGGTATGCTATCTATTACAAAAATTATAAGAAAAAATATTCGTATTATGTTTATTATGTCCGCGTCTCGATCCCCTCCCAAGACTCTGATGCATACACGCTGATGGTAAATCCATGCCATTACTGAATGATTATAATCATGAAGCGATGATTCAAAGTTGCTCTTGAATAGCTTTCTAATGTCAGGGCCATTAAGTACGCCTGTTAAATGAAGACAAAAAATAAAGACAGAAAAGAAAACATTAACAAAGTGACAATAGTACGATGAGGTGAACAAAAAATCGTTTTAAATTTACTACAACACCTTTTTTAATTTTGTCATCGCTACGCTTTGGGAAAACGCTTTTGAAATAGTCGAATGCGTTTGGGCAATTTACAACGGCCACTTCGATGAATTTTTTAACAATTCCCAATTTTAAGTGGAGCGGTGGCAGCAAGATGTCTTGAATATTGTATATTAAAGGTGCATTCCTCAGTTTATGTTGTTTCATTTGTTCCTCCACACTTCCTCTTGGTCTCCACGAATTACATTGGTATTGATTCAGAGGTTAGGGCGAATCCCAATTACAAAGAAAACACAAGAATTTTGGAAAGCGCCCTTATCGATGATCCCTTGCAAAATGTTGATGACGTTCAAATAACAGCAAATCTTCCATTTATTTTCGTAGTATTTAATTTTTTCCATTATATCTTGCAATGTTTCATAGCTTTCTTTCATGTTAATACCCATTGCTAGCGGAATGGAAGGTTTTCGGTTCGACACATGCAACAACACTGCTTTCAAGCTTGAAACAGAACCATCAATAAATAATCTCCACTCACTAGCGATGTAGTGCATTCCCATTTTTACCACCAAAGCTTTTACATCGTTGCAGTAAGCGAACGAATTGTCATCATTTAGCGTGTAGAGGCTCTGAAATTCAGTTTGCCGTTTGCGGTACGCCGTAGAGTTAACATTAGCATGTGTGAGTTTTCTTTGCTTTAAAAACGCTGTCAAAAATATGACAAGTCGCTGCGATAGTCCCAATATGGCCACAATGAAATCCATTTCCATTTGTGTTATTAGTTGTGGTCCATCTCTTCCCTGTTCGGTCTCATAATCGGTATCAAATGGATCTTCATAAGTAACACCACTTGCTCTAGTCATTCCTGTACATTCTGTACTACGATCTGGAGTTGGCGGCCTTGGTGATACAAAATTTGCAGGTGCAAGCACTGGTAGTGTGGCTGTTACAGTTGCTTTATAACTTTTGTTCCTCTCAGCATATCGATTTAGACCACATGTGTAATTTACGCATGCATAGCAACTGGTTTCATCATGATCACGTGGGAGATTTATCCAGTTTACCGGCTTACAATACTTCGTACTATGTTTGCGACACATTGTATTAGGTGTGTAATTTTCACCGGTCAAGTCTTCTTGGTCGAAAAACAACTTATATGCTTTCTTGAATGCACTAGTTGAAAGATTCTCTTCCTTTTGCAATGTTGTAGAACTATTTTTTCTGATTTGATGACCCCAAACGTAGCAAAATAAATCAATATTTTCACACTGCATATTGAAATTGTCAGTTGCCAATGTTGTGGGCGAATTATACTATAGCACTTTCACTTTTTTTACTTTCACTTTCACTTTATAACTTTCACCGCTGAGCTGTCGTTGACGTCGCGCTGTGTAATACCTCGATGTGAGCGTCGTGCCGCTTTTATATTGTGTGTTGCGTCCATTGTGAATTCAATGCAGATGTTTGCTACCAGGTAGTTTTTTGATAGAAGTTTTTTTGATTTTATATGTTCACAATTTCATCTTTATGACAAGAGCTCCAATGTGTTTTCAGGTATTTTTTTTATATTTTGGGTTGTTTTTATGTGAATTAAATGCAGATGTTTGCTTCCAGGTAGTTTTTTGATAGAATTTTTTTTGATTTTATATGTTCACAATTTCATCTTTATGACAAGAGCTACTACGTGTTTCCGGTATTTTTTTATATTTTGGGTAGTTTTTATGTGAATTCAATGCAGATGTTTGCTTCCAGGTAGTTGTTTGATAGCTTAGGCACGGGCACTCACCCACCAGCTTGAGCATTTTTATTAGAATCCACTTACTATCAGTGAAGGTACAGTGCAGTCACACACTCGGCCTCCTCACTGACAATTATTTACGTTTAAAGGTTTGGAAATCAAAATTTTTTTTTAAGAAATCGCGTATTTTCTTAGACCCCTTTCACACTCGGCAAGTTACTTGCGCAAGTCAGTTTTTAAACTTTCCAAGTACAAGCAAGTCTGTACTCAAAATTTATTCCCCTGTCCCGACCTTACCTCTGTCATCAACAAACCAAGACTTGGGCAAGAGACTTGCGCAAGTAACTTGCCGAGTGTGAAAGGGGTCTATCACTTCAATTGTTTTTAAGCGAAATTTTGGCTCCCAGAAAGTACTATCTCCGGTCTTAGAAGGGTTAATGCGGAGTATTATACCTTAAGAAAAAGCTTGAAGTGTTGTCTTTTACTGAGTATAGGAAGAAATAAGTTTACTATGGCTGTTTTTTGAGAAAACCAGATTTTTATTAAAAAAATGAGGTTAAAAAATCTTTTTTTTTTTTAATTTGCCCCAATGAGTTAATAAAAATTAACATATTTATATACAGATTTATAGCGTTTTCAAACGTCTCTCAATGATACCCATCCCAACCAGATCGGATAAGAAATCGGTGAGATATAAGCGATTATATACTCAAGCTATAAAGGCCTATATCTCAAGAAGTTGGATCGGCCTCCTTAAAAAAACTTTCGGGTTTTAATCAGCGCTGTAAGCCCTACTAGGCCAAAGAAAATTTACGCATTTTTCAGAAAGTAAATTTGTTCGTAAAAGCGGAAAATAAAAAAAGCGCTTTTTGGGCGATTTTTCGCTCATTTTTTAAAGTTTTTCGCAATTTTGACCTTGAAGATGAATTTTTTTTAATTTTATATGTTTGCAATTTTTGTTCTCTATGACAAGAGCTACAACTGTGCCTCAGACAGTAAATCAAAATTCCGAACGGTTTGCAAGGTATGAACTTGAGAAAACTATCACTTTTTTGCAAAAATGACACCGAGGCCCCACTTCTTTGGGGGCCCATAAAAAAAAAACCTGGAGGACTTTGGGCAAAACTGGGAGAGAGGGGTCTTTTTTTTTTTGTCTTTTGTCACGTAGGGGTTTCCGTATATGGTTATATTTTTTCGTGTTGCACTGTGTTACTGATACTTCAAGAAAAATATTTCAATCTGTTTGAAAAGTTTCAATTCAAGCAGTACTCAAACACATGAATTTTCGGAATTTTGGTGTTTATTGTATTTGATTTTAAGTGTAAATTTCGGAATTTTGGTGTTTATTGTATTTGATTTTAAGTGAAAATTCAAACAATATTCACACATTTGAATTTTCTAAATTTTTGTGCCTATTGGGATGTTGGTGGGGCAGTTATTTTTCAGCGTGTACTCAGCTGGCCTGGGGCAACGGTGAACAGGTTCGTGTGACAGACAAAATAATTTTTCTATTCAATTAAAAAATTCAAAAATTCAAACAAAATATTAATTGAAAATCCTGTGATAAAAAAATCACACATCAGCTAAGATATTTGTAGGTTGTTTATTGGAAAAATATTATTTTTCAATCGATGCAAAATTTCACCCATCTACAAAATTATTTGTACGTTATTTATCAAAAATATTTTCGTTTTTAGTCGATGAAGAATTTGACATATTAACAAACTAAATTGTATCCTGTGTTCGTTTTGTCTTCGATCCAAAGTATTTTTAGAAATTTGTTTTAAAAAAAAAAAGAAAGAGCCGCGGTAGGATTCGAACTCGCATCAACTGGAAGATCATTTCGACGTTTGTGACACAGCGTCGTTTCGGGCAGCGTCTAGCCCGTTACGCCACCGACTACCTGTACAAACTTATCTCTAACTAAAGTTATTTGGTTGTTCGTATCGTATTTACTTCGTTAAATATTGGGGTATTTCTTATGAATTTGTTTGTTGGTACAATTTATCGATTTTCATTTCGATATTTGAGTAATTTGTGAGTTTATCAATGAAAAATGTAATTGAGTACTGAGATTTTTCACGTACCAATTTTTTTGTTAACATTTTACAGTCATCTTTTTTTTCTGTGTACCTTGACATGGGCATTAGGCTGGTTCTAAAGCAAGCGAAAATATTCGTCGATGCAGACCAGGCTTGATTTACAGATGAGGTGATTGCAGATAATGACCCATAACTTCATATTGTGGGTTTCCACATAGGCGTCGGTATTTGGATTGTCCTAAAGTGTGTGGATATAAGCGTGGTTATATGGATTATCACCTGATCAGAGAACGAAGAACCAGATCGATCTCTTGGTAGATTGAGTGATCGATCTTCCTGTATAATGAATATACGTGCGATTCGAGGTTCCAATATCGACTCGGATCATTAGTTGATGGCTGCAAAAGTTCGCACAAGACTTAGCAGCTGGAAAAACGTACGAAGCCGAACTAGGGAAAAACTAAATATTGACAATCTGCAAATACCGGAGATATCAAAATCCTACCAACAAAAGCTCTCTCTCCTGCTAGAGCAGATTTAATGATTGTGGAAGACAGCGTATATTGTACCGTATATTGAAAATCGGTACATTCCATCTTTTTATCGATTACAAAGCTGCTTTCGATAGCCCCATATGGGAAAAACTTTACGAAGTTATGTCTGAACTTGGGCTTCCGGCAAAACTGATCCGCCTCTGTAGAATGACGCAGACCAACACCAAATCAGCAGTGAAGGCTGCGAAGACCTCACCGAACCATTCTGTACCGAGCGAGGACTGAGACAAGGCGACACATGTACGTGCTATCTCTTCAACATCTTAATGGAGATAATGTTGAGAAAAGCTGCAGTACATACGAATAAGACAAGAAACGCCATATGTTGCTGACGACATGGACATCATTGAAGTAGTGGACGGAAGAAAACTATAAAGATAAATATAGGACACCAGTGGAATTCATGTAAAGATTAGCTAAAGTATCTACGGATAATGATTAACTCGAGACTAGCATTTAATTAAGATATAGATTATGTCCGAGATCAATCGGGAAATGTTAGAGAATGAAGCCGAAGAAGAAGAGTGCTATGATGGGCGAAATTTGCGAGAGGTTACTGCAGTATGAGGGCAAGACAAAATTGATGGTGTCAACGACTGAACAAACTTCTCGACTTGGTCCGCACTTGAACGTGGACAACCAATTTAATTTTGAAGTGGTATATAGATGAATTTATCTACCTTGGATACGAAGTGAGCAAGGACAACAATGTCGGCCTGGAAATTAATAGGAGAACTGTGCTTGCCTTCGTGGTATCGGCCAATATGGGCAAACTACTGGCTAGGACTCAAAAAGCGAAAGAGGAACTTGTTCAAATATTTTGGTAGATTTTCGAACCCCAAGGGGGAAAAGGTGAGAGGTGATGAGCGACGCTAAATGGGCTCGAGTTTCTGGTTCGGGGATTGCAAATAAATGTCGTATGTTTCCACTTCGTTATTGGGTGTTCCTGCTGTAACACACGATAATGATAGAAATAAAGGAAGGAACAAAGATGCAGTGCTAACGATAAGGAAAGTTTTCGTAACACCAAAGGTGCAGTACCCATAGTGTTATACAATAAGACAAATAAATAATCCTGAGTCCATTTAATCCTTACAATACGAAATCGACGCTGTCATTCCCGAGATAGAGGTCCAAACAATCGAAAATGTTCTGAAATATTGGGTAGGTCGAATCAGTGACGATAAAGCCAGCCGTGGAAGCCATTTGAACTAGGTTGTGCATCATTCATAAATGTCAATGATGGGCCTTACGAATCAAATCATAACTTTGAACAAATGCCCATTAGTGTTTTTTTAAAGAAAAATTAAATTTAAAATTTTAGATGCGCCACCTTTTACTTTTCTCCCCACAGAGCCTGCATCTTAGCGAAGAAAACAAATCATGTTTGAAGAAAAATCATGGACAAATATAGAAGTTTTGACTCATTATATAAAAATACCACAATTTCAAATCTTTTCGTTTTTTTTATATTTTTTCTTTATTTTATTTTGAAGTTTAGTAGGCCATTCATTTTCACAGATTTAGGACAAAATGTCTGATACCAAAAAATGTTTGTAAACTAAAACAAAAAAATTTTCAAAATTTTTGAAAGAGCAAAACATTAAAAATAGTACGAGGCAGATCAAGAAGTCCGTGACTTTTCGAACTTGCCTCGTAGTTATATGAAATGCAACAATGCTCCCATCAAGTACCACTTATTAATAGACTACTGTCAAATTTTAAGCAACTTCCGTCATTTAATATGCGTTTAAAAGCTGTTCACAACATAAATACAACCTCGTGCATTTTGTAAAAAATGAAAAAAATGGGAACTTCGGGTGCTCAATAAACATAATTTTTTGCGAAAAAAATACGCCAATCAAACCAAGGAAAAGCTCGATAAATACTATAGGGAATCTGCACCATCGATTTCAATGGTAAAAAAGTGGTTTACTGACTTTCGTTGTGGTGGCACAAGTACAAATTTCGCTGAACGTTTTGGGCGGCCAATTGAGGTCAATACACCCAAAAATTTCAAAAAAATCCACGATATGGTGTTGGCCGATCGAAGAGTAAAAGTGCGTGAGATTGTTGATGCCATAGACATTTCATATGACAGTGTGGTTTACATTTTAAATGATCAGTTGGGCTTAAGAAAGCTGTCTGCATGATGGGTGCCGCGTTTGCTCTCAATTGATCATACGCTTAATCGTGTGACAACTTCAAAGGATTGTTTGGTGTTGTTTAATTGGGCTACGAATTGGTACATCATCCTTCGTATTCTCCGGATTTAGCCCCCAGTGACTATTTCCTATTTCTAAACCTACAGAAATGGCTTGGCGGAAAGAGATTTAACTCCAACCATGAAATTATTGATCAACCAAATGCCTATTTTATGGACCTCGAAAAATCCTATTATTTGGAAGTGATACAAAAATTGGAGATATGTTGGACTAAGTGTATTGCGCTAAAAGGAGATTATATTTAAAAATAATTGTTTGTTTTTGTAAAAAAACTGTGTTGCATTCAAAAAGAAACGGACTTATTAATCCTGACCGATACATTAACGCACAGGAGTCTTAACGTCCATAACTGACCCAGTTTATTCAAATTGTTTGACCACTCTTCGAATGGTTGACACATTAGGTGGCCTTTCTCGACTGAAAAATCTTCGAAATTTACGAGCGGTTTCAGCATAACTTTCGAAATTTTTGTAATATGTTTTCACAATTATAATGCGTTGTTCTTTCGTAAAGCGCTCCATTTGTAACATACATGGGTTTTTTAATTTGCATTGGATTTTAATTTCTATTACTTTATCTAATGCAAATGCAAAAGAATTACCATTGTTCGCAATGGCAATTAAAAAATTTTCAACTTGCATTTGCTCATGCAATGCAAATTAAGGTTTTTGTACTCGGATGCCAATTGTAATGAAATATGGGAATGCTTTTGATTGTTTTAAATTTGTTTGACTGCTGGCAATTCTGTTTCTAAAGTATTATTTTATGTGTAGAGGTTTGTGGCTTTGATAGGTATTGCCTCATAGCATACATGGGGCAAATTAATTATATGACAATTATAATTTGTAGTTTAATTTGAACTACCTTTCGAGATGCAAATTCAAAAAAATTTCAATACCATTGACAATTGTACTTATTTGCAAAGCATTTCCTTCATATCTAGCACTTTTGGTTCTCAAATATGTTATACAGTACAGGTTTATGAATTTGAAAGTACTACGAGGCAATACCTATCAAAGCCACAAACCTCAACATAAAAATACTTTAGAAACAGAATTCCCAGCAGTCAAACAAATTCAAAACAATTAAAAGCATTACCATATTAGATTACAATTGGTATCCGATTCCACAACCTGCATTTGCATTGCCTGAGCAAATGCAAATTCAAAATTTTTTAATTGCCATTGCGAATAATGGTAATCCTTTTGCATTTGCATTAGATAAAGTAATGCAAATTAAAATCCAATGCAAATTAAAAAAAAAAACATGTATGCCTCATAGTACTTATAAATTCATAAACCTGTACTGTATAAAAATTTGAAATCTAAAGGGGCCACATTTAAAGAAAATGAGTACAATTCTCAATGGTATTGAAATTTTTTTGAATTTACATTTCGAAAGGTAATTCAAATTAAACTACAAATTATAATTGTCATATAATTAGTTTTCCTCATGTATGATTTCTAATAATCGGAATAAACATATGTGACAGCTGCTAAATTACAGAGTTGTCATTTCCACAAAAAAAAAATTACAATAAATTTAAAAAGTGCAATCTTACTTTTATTTAATTAAGTGAGACATGTCACTTCTGAAATCGAAAAAAATTGACTTAGTGACACCATTCGCTTGATGGTGACTTGGGTTAATATAAGTATAATTGTACTCTTTACGTTGATACAAATTTTCTATCAGGATTAAATGAATACACTTCTCTCTGTTTCCGCAAGTCCATTAATACTGAGCCAGTGTCACAACAAAACATTTGTACTAAAACTAAAAAAACTTCGCACATTTTTCATACATATTTTTTGTGATTTTGCATTACGAAAAAACTTCCAAGTTGCTAGAACATCTTTAAATTTAAAAAAAAACGTTATGGGTATCGTTTCATAGGTTTTTGGATGGCCCGATTTCATTTTTGGCAAACATTTTTCGATCAGGATTTCGATAACTAACATATCGGAGGGAAGAGCATGTGTAATTCTACCTTTTTACATAAAATTTAGTTTCTTAACAAGGTTTAACGTTTTAAACTTTTCTACCAAATTTGGTAGGAATTGTAAAATAAATAAAAAGTTTGAGAAGTTTGTTTCGTAACCATACAAGATTTATTTGGGACCACAAAAAAAAACTTGGTTTAAAAAAATCTATATCATTACGTTCGACATTTTCATCATCGTCGTCCTCGGAACTTTCAAAATTTTAGTTTGGAATTTCGAAATTTTAGTTTGACATTTTATGGTATTGCCAGACCTAAATTCCGACACAGTAATGTATTTGAATTTACACTGAAAAAAATCAATTCTTACACAAGTAATTTATATTTAAATTTGAAATCAAAAACTAGAGTAAAGTTTAAAAAAAAAATGTTCTTCAGCAAATGGTAGTAAAGGGTAACGAAATAAAATCACTGACTTCGGTTAGGGTCCAAAGTATTCAGAAGTGAAAATCGCGCGCTGTTCCTAGTTGGTGCTAATTTTTGGCGGTCCACAAAAGATTAAAAAATGTAATATTTTCAGTCAACTACTTTCATTGCAATTGAACTAGAAACCTTAAGTAAATTAAATTAACTTAATATACATTTTCGTAGCTCTTATAACACAAAATCAATAAAAAGAGTTTAAAAAACCAGAAACATAACCTTCATATAACACACATCTACTAAAAATAACCCAAAATTAGAATGCATGCATGTATTGAAACAATACTCAACTTTGGACCCCTTGCCTGATCAACAACGTGCATGGAACCTTCAAAACAGTTAATTTTCGACCTCAGTGGTTAGTTGGCCACTGTTTAAGTAACTTATTTTATCTGGATTTTTGGAATTTTGTCCGGTCATTTTTTCAATCTGTCCCAGTGTGCACTGGGTCAAAAAAAAAATAATAATAATTTGTTTTTATTATTATTTGTCCACAACAAAAACCTTCTAAACAAGACTCATTATTATGGATATGGATTTGAAATTTGTTTCCTTTTTTCGTTTAAATTATACCAATAACAATAAAAATAAATTACACGTGATTTAAATATTGACGACAATATCCTGTGGCGCTGCTCATGTTAAAAAAAATATCATTCTATTACACCATAAATTCCATAATTTCATCAAAAAAGCTGAATTTTATTCAAACTACATCCTTTTTAAATGAAACGTTTGTAACATTATGAATCACAAACACAACTACAGTAAATTCATTTACATGCAAATACTTTCTAGATTTTTATTTCAACAATTTAAATATCATAGCATTTGCAGGACTAAAAACGATTAACTATATTTCAATGCATATATTTGATTCGGAGTGCTCACATATGTTTTTAATATTTCATATGACTGCCGCGTATGTCATTTGTCATGTCCCCTTTGGGTCTTCCCTCTTCTTATTTCAATATTTTATATACGAACATGTGGCAAAATGGGTTTTTCCTAAAAAGTAATCCTGTTAGTATATTTTGTTATAATTTGTTACAAAAAAAGGTGCAAAGTAACAAAGTCCTGCTGCGCCACAACAGTTTATGAACCATTTGTCATTAATATTCTTTGCACAGTGGAATTTTAATGTCATTAAGGAATTATCGCTGAGGCGATTGGAGTAACAATTTAAGGTAGGGAAGGAAGTAGGCTAAATTTTAAATTATTGTTTAATTTAATGGTGGTACAATGGTTAGTGTCCGCGCCTCTTATACATGAGATCCTGGGTTCGATCCCTGCTCCGACAACCCTAAATTTCTTTTGGCGGCCATCACCTGGCATACTGACGGCGACATGAAAATTCTTCTCAAAAATACCGGTGTAAAACTGTAGGCCCTAATCAGTGAGTAAAAAACTAGATAGCGCACAGCTCACTGGTTGTGGGAATCTCTCCCGAATTCCTTCATGGGATGTAAACCAGTTTTTTACACAACTTTTGAGTGACACTTTTCCACTCATATCCTGGACAGACGGTACTGGAAGGGTAATAGAAAGTACACAAAGTATTAGTACCAGGTAGAGTGTCCAAAAAAAAACGTAATTTTTTAGAAACCGGTTTTCGGTTTGTTCGAAAAATCAATTTTTCAAGAAACAGGTTTTCGGGTTCTTCGAAAGATCAATTTTACAAGAAAACGGTTTTCGGTTTTTAATTTTGGCAAACACCGGTGAAACTGTATTTTTCGGTTTTTTTGTTTTGTTTTAAATTAAATTACACATGTGAAACTTACAATACATTTGTTAACGACCACTTCATACACTTATTCGTGTTATAACTCAAAATTTGAAAACTGTATTTAATTAATTGCATTTTAATTAAAAGAAAACTATATATTTAAAACTAAAATGTTCGAGCCTTAGGTCTATTTTAAACTATTTTATTCTTCAATATTTCGCAAACCATTGGGTAGCTTCATCGGGCAGATAAACACAATTATTAATTACAAATTAAATGAAAAAAAAAATAATGAAATTAAGAATTAAAATGAAATTTTTAATAATAATTGTGCTTATTTTCTTGACGATACTACCCAATGGGAACGCCGGAAAATTTTAATTTTAAATATAATACGAAATGTCGAATAAATCATTACGTTTTAAAAAATATATATCATATTCCAATTTGGAATGCGTGTTTTACATACAATTTAAAAGTTTTATTCAAATTCGAATTTTAATGATTTAAAATCGAAAATCATATTCAAATTTGAAAAAGATTTTCATGTTATTATTACTTAGAGCGCACAACAGGTCGAACTTAGCGGCTTAAGTGTATGTCTTTACTGACATGGGAAGGTTTAGAGTGCTCCTTCTGAACACTCAACACCACGCCCCTCTCTTCGAACTAACTAACTAACTAACTATTATTACTTTCTTATTAAGTTTAAAAAATGTTTAAGAAGCTTAATTAATTCGTAATTAATTCTAATTCAAATCATAAAATCATTTAAAAAAAAAATTGTTTGGATGTCATTTAGATCGTATTTCAAAATGGAAATCATGTTACTTAATTCAAAAATCCGAAAATCATATCATTTATTATTAATTTTTTTAAGGATATTAACACAAACTAAGTAAAATCCGATTATCCGGTTAACCGACGTCAAATGACCGGTTTCCGGTTTGTTTGAAAATTAATTTTTTAAAAAACCGGCACACGGTTAATAAAAAAAAACGGTTAACCGGTTTCCCCAGGTTTTCGGTTTCCACGGTTTTTCGGTTTTGGACACTCTAGTACCAGGTACTAACGGGTTTTTCAACAGAGACGCTACAAAAGTAAATCGAGAAGGACAGCAAACGACGCCATATTTTTTCCCGCTCTTTTGACATTTCTCTTCAGTTAGGTTTGCCATTCCATCGAGGAAAGATATGCGAGCCAACAACGAGTCGAAATTATTAAAATTTACTACCGAAATTTGGAGTCAGTGGCCTCAACTTTAAGAGCGCTACGTCCAATTTATGGTCGTCATTATCGTCCTACCAGATCAACAATTGAGCGTCTAGTGGAAAAATTTGAATCCACAGGCACAGTACAAAACTTTCCCGTGCCAGTGAGACAAAGCAGTGCCCGTAGTGTCGAGAATATTGCTGCCGCTGAGGCTTCAGTTCAAGAAAGCCCAAATGTGTCTCTCACACGTCATTCTCAATTGTTGGGCATCTCTGTGACATCGTTGTGGCGAATTTTGCGAAATGATCTTGGCCTACATCCTTACAAGATCAAATTGACGCAAGAACTGAAGCCGCTTGACCACCATAAGCGTCGTATGTTCGTGAATTGCGCTGAGCAAAAACATGAAAATGATTCGGATTTTCATCGGAAAATCATCTTCAGCGATGAGGCTCATTTCTGGCTGAATGGCTTCGTCAATAAGCAAAATATGCGTTATTCGTCAGGCAGCAATCCACACGTAATCCATGAGTCATCATTGATCCCGAAAAAATTACGGTTTGGTGCGGTTTGTGGGCCGGCGGCGTCATTGGGCTGTACTTCTTCCGTGATGATCAAGATCGGCACATTACTGTGAATGCGAATCCCTACTGTTCAATGATAACCGAATATTTTTGGCCCCAATTGGATAATATGGACTTGGAGGACATGTGGTTCCAACAGGACGGCGCCAGATGCCACACAGCGAATGCAACAATCAATTTATTGGAAACCAAGTTTGGTGAACGTGTTATTTCACGAAATGGCCCAGTATCGGCCACCGTCGAAAATTGGGTTCAGCGTCTGGACTTCTGCAAGCGTGCCCGTGGTGGCCATGCAAAAGAAATCGAGTTCCGTACATAATGACATCGAACGTACTTTCACAGGAATAAAGAATTTCATTGGTATCTAAATCCGGTTTTGTTTTATTTAAAAAAACTTTTGTAGCGCTCTTATTGAAAAACCCGTTATAAAGTATTTGGGCTTCTACACTGATGGCTCGAAACTAGATGATAAGGTAGATTTTGGAGTAGGTAGGGCCGTCGTTGAGAGAAATGTAAGGTGGTCAGAGCAGGGATCGAAATCACGTTCTCATATACAATAGCCGTACACACTAACCATTGCATCACCGACAGCTACAGTTATGTAGTCGAGGTGTATTGCGAATTACTGCTGATCTATGCCCGAAAATCGTCCCATGACCACATGGATTGTTCTAAGCGGTTGGCCGACTTTGCAGTCATTTGTCTTCATAGAAAATCTAGAGTGACAGGTGGCTGACAACCCCAAACACTCGGTATGGGTTGTGCCAAGGACCATTGGCATTCTTTGAACTTTTGTCAAGTAAGTAAGTAAGTGTAAGTGGATTTTATCGATAAATCCTGGAGAAACCCCACGAAAAACAAATCTGCACTTACCACCTCTGTGTAGAGTATAAGGCTGCCTTCGATAGCCAGATAGGGGAAAACTGTACCAATTGATGTCGGATCTGGGAATTCCTGCTAAGCTGACACGTCTTTATAGAATGACACTGACCGTCACGAAATCCTCAGCAAAGATAGGTAAATATCTCACCGAACCATTTAGTACGTACGAGGTGAGGCCTCAGGCAGGGCGACATCCTATCATGCGATCTCTTCAGCATGTTAATTGAGATCTCACTGAACCATGCATGGCGACACCTTATCATGGGATCTCTTCAATACATTAATTGAGATCATTGTGGCAAAAGCTGCAGTCAGCATGAATAAAGCAATCAGCAGCAAAAGTCACATGCTGCTCGCATATGCTGACAATTTAGACATCATTGTGCGAAATTTCCGCAAATTTACTGCAGTATTTTCGAGAATTGCGAAGGATCATCAAAAGAGGGTTTGGCAGTAAACGAGAACAAGACAAAATTAATGGTTTCGACAATGAGAACATCCACGTGATTGTCTGAAAGGGTGAACGATGATAACTGTTATAATTTCGAGATGGAGGACGAATTTGTTTACCTCGGATCTTCCATGAGCAGAAGCAATAACGTCAGCCTAGAATTCAAACGGAGAATTGTGCTTGCAAACAGGTGTTATTTCGGCATAAGCAAGCACTTCAGAGATAGGACCCTCTCTCGAGAAACGAAGATACAGCTAAATCAGACTGTCGTACAATCATACAGAATCCAGCATCATATCGCATGCTGATGAAACATCACTGGGACTCTTGGAGAGAAAAATTCCCCGAAAATATATGGTCCTATAATAGAAAATGGCGACTACCGACGACGGATGAACCACGAGCTGTATAATCTGTATTCCGACATCGACGTAGTTATGCATATCAAAATACCACGTTCAAGATGGCTGGCTCATATCATTCAAATGGATCAGAATAAACCAGTTCGTAGGTTATCGAAGACATAATCAAAGGACATCGAAAAATAGGACGACCAAGACTTCGCTGGAAAGACCAGGTGTAATATTGCATGTGAGATCTTACCAACTAGTGTTGCCAATTTGAAGAGGAAAGCAGAAGATCAAGCCGGTTGGAGAAACATGTCATCCTCATTTTGTAAGGCCCTTGGCCCTTCTGGGTTTTTCAGGCCACCTAAGTAAGAACCCTACGGGAAATGCGGCATCAATTGTCTAAACGTACCTCTCCTGATGTAGGTGAAAAGGGGAGATGTCTCCAAACTGGTGCCAAAATGTTAAAGAAGATTCAATTGTGCTGAAGTGCCGTTGGTAATGCGGGACTAAAAAAAGGAAATTGGAGATTGACTAAATGGATCGGACCCACGGGTCTTATTGGATCGAAAATAAACGGAGCCTCCAAGAAACAAAGCAGAGTGGGCACTCAAAATAAAGATATTAAATAAAAAATAAATGGTTTCCCATTACATCTCGTGAAAGAATCGGCGAAAGCTTCTTACAACCTGTGTCTAGTCTTTCTAGCTGTACGCTTTCTAGTTGTATGATCACTGATTGGGACCTACAGTTTTTAAACCGATTCCGAACGGTATTTTGAGAAGCTTTTTCATGGCTAAATACTCGATAGAGTCGCCTTCACTATGCGAGATTACCGCAGCAGGGATCGAACCCACGATCTCATGTACAAGAGGCGCGCACCTTAACCATTCCACCACCGAGTTATTATCTCTGGGAATTATATTTAGATTTTCTATAAAATTTAAAAGCGATAACATTTTTTTCATATTTAATCTTGCGATAACTTAGCGAGTTATCGATTTATTTTAAATACATAAAGTGAACCACAGACTTGTCATTCATGAGCATGAGCTTGGTCGATAACTTTATACCTGACTGATGAATTTGAAAAAATATTACCAAGAAATTTTGTGAACATGATAGTGATGCGAACAACTTCGAGTACATTCAATTTTGGTATCAAGAAGGGGGGTTAACGGACAATAAATATCAACGATAGCTGATGTTCATGCTCATGAATGACAAGTCTGTGGTTCGCTTAATTAATTAATACTAGGATTTTTGTTAGACAATTTGGAAATTCTATCGTTTTCAAGGTGTATACCAACTTTGAAGGTTTGTTTAAGAAGTTATTGGCGCTTTCTCTGGGACTCGTTCAATTCGGACTTATTCTGTAATGGGTTCAATTGGGACATATTCAGTGACGGATTCAATTGGAACTTATACTGTGACGTGTTCAACTGGGACTTATTCTGTGACAGGTTGTTTTAGATCAGTACGTTGATATTTCACAGGGTATCGAAAGAGTGTCAATTGCCACGTCCAATGACAAATCCATGTTAAAGTTACCGGTTCTTTCCATAAAAAACGGGGCGATACAGGGACCGGTCACTATCACTAATGGACCTAACGTGACTGGTTCTGTACCGGTCTCATTTCCCGTAGGGTAGTAAGTGAATTTTTTCAGTACGTGTCACTAAAGAACAATGCCGTAGAGCAATATCGAGCGGACAACAACTGTATATATCCGGTACACTATTTTCGTGGATAGGCTCTATCGTCCTCCGAAGGCCTTCTTACAAAATATAGGGCCACTTTGGCCCTGCTGATCCCATCCATTGTATGTGGCTTGAAACTATGCTTTCTGTCGAGAATCATACCTGAATATGTTGCACTATATTTTAGGCATATTTCTCTACCACGTAGTGAAATGGGATGGCTACCGGAGAGGACAAGATCGGGTTTCTCCTGGTTTTACACTCAGTCCAGTCTCCGTGACCCACTTAGAGGGTTTCCCTTGATCATATCTCGGCATGTGGAGGTGCACTCTAATTGCCAGGTCGTTAGCTTATGCTATGACTATGTAATCAGATCCCTCTAGCTCTAGCAGAACACTGTTCAATATTAACTTCAAGAGGAGTGGAAATAAAAGTCCCCCTGGGGGCGTTGCTCTATTCACATTTCGATTTAAAGTCGTGTTTCTCAGGGACGAAGTTACGCTACTTCTAACAAGTAACACAGTGCACAGTGTGTAATTTTTTAAGTCATGGAAATATAACCATATATAGACACCACTACGTGATAAAAGACCACAAAAAAACACCCGTGTCTCCCAGTTTTGCCCAAAGTCATGCACTTTTTTTATGGGCCCCAAAAGATTTGGGGACTCGGTGTAATTTTTGCAAAAAAGTGATCATTTTATCAGGCTCATATCTTGCAAACCGTTCGAAATTTTGATTTACTCTCTGAAGGAAAGTTGCAGCCCTTGTCATAGAGAATAAATCAATATTTTCACACTGCATATTGTCAGCTGCCAATGTTGTCTGCGAATTATGCTGTAGCACTTTCTCTATAACTTTCACCGCGGAGCTCTAGTTGACGTCGCGCTATGTAATGCCTCGCTGTGAACATCGTGTCGCTTTTATATTGTGTGTTGCGTCCCTTGTTACATGTGCTAAGCTCACTGCTTTGCCTGTGCTGCTGCGGTCGGTGAGATAGCATAGTATCTCAATGTTGAAGTAAACAGTTTTAAGAATCATTCCTAGGAAGTTCATAAGTTCTAGAAAGTTGTTTACTGATATCTTAAGTACATTTGATTGTTTCCTAGAATTTTCAACGGTTTGCTACCTATGGACCTGAACAGGAAAAAAGGGAAACAAAAATCGAATTGTTTTTAAAGTTTTTTGCGATTTTGACCTTGAAGATGAAGTTTGCTTGATTTTATATGTTGAACATTTTTATTCTCTATGACAAGGGCTACAACTTTCCCTCAAAGGGTAAATCAAAATTCGGAACGGTTTGCAAGATATGAGCCTGACAAAATGATCACAATTTTTTTGCAAAATGAACACCGAGGCCCCAAAACTTTGGGGCCCATAAAAAAGTGCATGACTTTGGGCACAAATGGAAGACACGGGTCTTTTTTTTTGGTCTTTTATCACGTAGTGGTGCCCGAATATATTGATATATTTCCATGACTTAAAAAATTACACACAGTGTAATTGATAGATCAAATTAAAGTGTCAATGTAAAAGGAGTCAGAAGTGCCGATAGAGCCAATTATATCAGTCCTGGTAAGATGTAGTTAAGCGCACCCTCTATACCGTCAAATATGACGGGAATGTATTCCTTCATGTAAATAGATTGCTCTATGAAGTTCACTAGAGCTAGAGCATGCAGAGTAGTTTCCTTAGATTTTCCCTTGTAAGCGTGCTGGTGAGCAATACCTATGGTCATTTGCAAATATGAGTCAATCATCCTCTGCAATACTCGTAGCTCCAGAAGGAAAGATGAGAGACTGATTGGTCTAAAGTTAATTGAACTAATATGAGTTGATTTCCCTGCTTTCGGATTGAATGCCAACGGGGATTCTCGCCACCTAACGGGAATATAGGATAGATGTATATTAGGGCGGGTTCATTTTTTTTCGATGAAGCGATTTTGAGAAATTTTGCTCAAGAGAACATAGCTCTAAGTCGGATTTGGAGCCCCCCAAAATTTCAGAATAGATATTTTTCCATATATACATAGAATAATTTAATTAAATTCGTCATAAAATCGGATAGAATTATAGTAGATTTCTCAATGTGGGCTTGTTTGAAAGGTATTTTTATCACCTTTCAGAATCTGTATTGATACCAATATTATTTTTAGTAGAGATATTAGGAATTTTTTGTCGAAAAATAGTCTAAAGTGAACTTTTAACTAATAAATTCTGAATTTTCTTCGATTGTTTTCGAGATTACAGATTATAAAAGTTCAGATAATTTCCAACAACTTTTATTACGGTCAATTTTTTTGTTTTCGAACTCCTTTTTGTAGGAAAATTGATCTGAAAAAATCAACATTTTCAAGGTTTCAACAAAAAACACTATTAACACTAATATCTATTTTGAAAATTTGGGGGGCTCCAAATCCGACTTAGAGCTATGTTCTCTTGAGCAAAATTACTGAGAATCACCTATAGATTACGTTTTTGCTATACGCTTCATCAAAGAAAAAGTTCCATTCAATTTGACCCGCCCTAATGTATATTTACCTTGACAATTGGCCTTAAGCAAAAACATAAAATTTCAAAATTTTGAGTTATGACCCTTTTGAAGTAAGGCAGCGATATGTGGTTTTGTGTACCAACATGAAGTAAAACTCTCTTGTCGGTTGCAATGATGACTGTAGTTTTCTTGCGTGCTGCGCTACATCAAGTGTTACTAGATTTTTACAAAAATTATTCCGATCGACCGAGAGCCTGAAAAAATAAGATGAAATATGATGCAGCTCATATAATGTTACAGTAACCGGTGAGTCCACTTTGTCACTCAACTGGTGCTATGACGATGGTTATTTGTAGGGCGAGGTTAATTGTAGAGTTTAAAACATCCTATTGCCCAGTGTAGTGTTTCTTCTGTCACGATATTTCCGGCAACGTGCGAGACGATGTGATTGCTCCTAGGTAAAGCAAATATTTCCAAAACAAACTCGTATTCAAGACACTGTGCATAGCGGGGCTGGGAACACATGTTGTTAATGCTGTTTAAATTGCGGTGAACTGTTTGGAAATGACTTAACTTCCTGTTATTAAAATTCAAATCACGCGTAAAAAGCTAATTTAACTTTCATTGAAATCAGCTGTTTAATTATGAGAAACTGCTAATGATTAGGGAGGAAGGGGCATTTTATTAGCATAACCTTTTCGCAATAAATACAAGTGTGTCTTGACTTTGTAAAACTTTTAATTGCTGTTGTTTGTTATTGGAAAGTTTTCCCCTTCCCCTGGGTCAGAATAAGAAAATCACCTGTATTAATGCGCTCATACCGCAAAAGTTAATTAGTATTATTTACTATGTGTGTGGATTAAATCGTAATTGCAGTGCAGTTCTATATAATAAATTGAACTTAACCCGCAACCGAACCCTTGCTAGCAGCATCGTCTCCGTTGCCCACCCTGTCACCTTCATCAGTGTATTAATGTAGACACATTCGTTATGTTGTATTCTACGCATCCTTAGAACTTCTCCCTGAATGTGCAAATGTCAAGATGAACTTGAAATGATAATCAACTGTAATTCAAATGCAAACAATACAAAACGCAAAAGTTTAATTAAAATTTACAAGACATTACATTACCGGGATACAAGTAAATATGTTTGGAATTTCGTTGAAATGCGATAATGAGGGAGCATTTTGTTATCCTTCGCCACCACCTTGTCTGCGGAAAGTTCTTGTAAATTCAATTAAACTTTCTTGCTAATTAACAAGTTTTACATTCAAATTTAAGGTATTCGAAAATAATTCTTAATTTTATATAAATTTTCGAAGCCTCAAAAGGTTGCCAAGACACAAGAGGGAAGAGAAGCAAAAGCGGAATCACTTTGTTATTAATGAACGTAATGGCATAATTTAAGATTTTCTATACCAAGCCATACATGGTAGATGGCAAAAAGGTCAGAGGCCACCAAATACATCCATAACGTCAGCGCAAGCATAAAAACAACAAACTGCTGAAACATCCATACTGTGGTGGCATCCATAAATGGATGGAAGATAGTACTATAGTATGTACAGTTATTGCTAAAGTAATTTATAGTGCTTTATAGTACATGGGGACCGTAACGAGGATTGACTGCCAAAGTTTCAGGCAAATTTAAAAAAAAACATAGTTGAATATTTGTTGGTTTTTAGCTCCCTAAATCTCATGCTCGCCAAACAAATATGTTAACCTAACCTCTCAAAGTATCATTTTTCCTTTTGCTTGCAGCTTTGGAAATTCTAAAATTCTGGGGTGCTTTTTTTAGACATTGCCAAATACATTTTTAAACGTCCATTACATTGTGGAATACACACAAAAAACAAGGTTGTAACAACGGATTCAGGTAGAGGGGGTAAACAAAATATACGTATATCAGAGTTTTGAAAGTTTACGTATGCATTTTTTTTAAAGGGGGGGAGAAATTTTGCCCTTTTTCCCCATTCTTATTATAAATCGGCATAGCAAACCATGATATCCTTACATTTCAGGTATAGAGTGTGTTCAGCAATTTGATGCCAAAATTTAGGAGAAAATTTTTTGTGGAATACTTGAACCTTCTACCGTCTCAAAAAATATATAGTATTTTTGGAACGAAGGTCCTTATCGCACGTTGCAGGATGGGTATCTAAATGAAACAAAATTAAACTAATTCTTTTAACACTTTTATGCTACAACCCAGTATTATCAACTGTATTGGGTACTCTTGCTTTGGTTTGTGTCTAGACTAACATATGTTGTTAAATTTCTTGTTTATTGGGAAGTTTTCTAGGTGGACTCTGTAACCAATATTTAGTATATATTGTAGTTTTGAACGCAATAAAAAGTACATTTAGAAAAGCCAAAGTAAAAGAAGTTTAAAACAGAACAGTTTCTTAAATATGTGACTGCTTAAAAAAAGTAAATTTTCTCAAAAAAAAATACCTATTCATATCCTTAAACAAAGTACATTTTCTTTTAAAAAAATACCTTATCTTAAAGAAGTACCTTTGCTTAAAAAAAGTGAATTTTCATACAAAAAGTACCTTTTCTTAAAAAAAGTAAATTTATTTAAAATAAGTACAATTTCTTAAAAAAGTTAATTTTCTTACAACAAATTTTCTTTTCTTAAAAAACTACCTTTTCTTTAAAGAGTAAATTTTTTATGAAACAAAATAACATTTCTTGAGAAAAGTACCTACTCTTAAAAATTTACCTATTTTTGAAAAAAGGACCCATTTCTTAAAAAAAACGATTTTTCCAAAAAAATACCTTCTCTTAAAAAAAATATATTTACGTACAAAAATTGCTTTTCTTAAAAGTAAATTTTTTTAAAAATAAAACAATAGCTGATCTTGTATTTTGTTCAGATAAGTAGTCTTTCTGAAAATAAGTAAATTTTCTTAAATTTCACAAAATTTCATACAAATCGGTTCAGCCGTTTCGGAGGAGTTTAGCGCCAAACAATCTGTGTGATCGCAGTCGGACAAACTGTGTTTGGATGTATTCACTTTGTGAATTTAGTGCCTACCCGCGCCTATAGATGTTAACACATCAAAAAAATTCATTCTATAAAAAAAAATTAATGTGAGTCCGATCACAGGGGAGATGTGTAAACATCTAGTAATGAAGTTGGAAGTACTTATGCTTTTAGTATATTTTTTTAATTAATCAATTAAAAGTATCAAAACTTTCAATATTGTAAATACATAGGAATTTGCTGGTTTTTGTTTGTTTTATTTAACTTATTTGGTTAGTAAATGGGCACACTGCAGTATATATGTACTGCATTAAAAATTACAGTAAGCAGTAAATTTTCTGATTACTGACAAAATTCAGTAAATGTTTACTGATAATGAAATTTAATTTGCATTACCAGTAAAATCATAGGGCCGTATTCATAATAATCAGTAATCGGGCATTACTGATTACTGAAGATGCAATGCACCTCATCGTAATCATGTAGGCACTTTATAAAAATTGCTGAAAAAAATTTTAGTAATCAGTAAAAATTTACTAGTTAAAGAATTATTTTTACTGAAATTTTAGTAGTAGTGCAAAGTGCCCATCTATGGTAAATGCCTTAAGTATAAATAGTTAATATTGGCTTATGGTAACTAAAATAAGATATATAAATTTTTGACTCGATTGTATTTAAAAATCTATGGAAAACTGCATCTATAGTAGTGGAATTGTTAGGTGTGGGGGCATAGACTAATACATACCTAGAAAAACTTATTCTCTCATCTGACGATTCATTTCACACTCTTCGTGATGCGGTCGGTGTGATAGAGAGATGTTTGACGAAAAGTGATATACACCAGGTGGAATTACAATAACTTCTTGCTTTAATTTTTCATGCCATTTTGGTGAAAAACTGTGAAATTTAAATGTGTTTTAAACTTTTTTTATTGACTGTTATTGTTAGCATACATTTGTGTTGTATTTAACACATTAATTTTAACACACAAAACGAAATGACGTTGTTGTTATTTTGTTCGTTGTTTTGAACCATTGCATCTATCTGGTATTAGTAAAGCAATTCTTTTCAACATCAAACGTATACATCACACGAGGACAAATGTCAGTGAAAGATTTTCTCTACCCATATTTACTCTATGTGTGGGGGTTTGTGGAGAATTGCTCATATGCAAGTGGAAAACGTCAAATAAAAATTTTGATAAAGCTTGCGACTGTGGGTTTGCACAATTTGTATTAAAATCTTCACCCATAATAATTGGCATGAGATGGAGATTGTTACCCAATTGTCGTGCACCAGCTTCAGTGTAAGGCAACAGTACGTAATGAAGATATGTTATAATCTTAATTTATATTGGAATCTAATAGAAATTTTATTAGAATTAACATTACCTCCATTCAGCTTTGATACACTTTGTGTTGTTTTATGTTCTGAGTTATAATTTTTTTGGTGTTTTGTAAAATATTTTATTATTTTGTATTTGTTGCGGTTGACAAGTTATTAATCAGCTGTTTACTGAAATGTAGTGTTATTTTACAGCAATGGTTTTCGAAAATTAGTAGCTAATATTGCACACTAGATGGTGCTTATATGCAGCTGTTAAGTATGAATGACAATCTCAAAGATGAAGAAAACTTTTAGTTTTCCTTATATTAGACAAGTTTAGTTTTTAGTTTTCCTTATTTTGCTTTGTTTTAGTAAATTTCTTATTAAAAGTGCAAAAAATCTTTTTAAAAGTTGTTAAAATTAAATGTTTTTGTATTCATTTTATATATTTGTTTTCATTTGCCTACGATAACATAATGTACGACAATTAGTGAAAATTAGTCGCTACTAAGGGCTAGCACAAGTGCATGTTTCGGTTCATTTAATTCATCGTGCAAAATGTTATGCTGTGTGTGTAAGGCCGACGCCAGCAGCGGTTGGAGCCATGCCATGTCTACACGTAAATCCACTCATAGTAGTCATTGCGACGCAACCGTCGGGTCATACGATGCTATTACTACCCAATGATTGGGTTGAACTGTGTTGTGATACGTGTTGTACTACCAGCAATCTATGTATGTTGATTTACTTTAGCAACATAAAAAAGGAATTCATTTCAAAAATAAAAAAAGAAACAATTAAGTAAGGAAAAGGTAATTGTTTAAGAAAATTTACTTTTTTTTTATAAAAAGCTGATTATTTAGGAATAGGAATGTTTTTTAAGAAAAGATAATTTTTAAGAAAAAGTACTTTTGTTAAGTAAAAATACTTTTTTAAAGAAAATGTACATTGCGATAATTTAAACATCAATATTCTCCATTTTCCCTTTTTTTAATTACAATCATGCGCACACAAATCAAAGGTTAGAATAACATAAATTCAGTGTGCGCGACAAAACGTCATCCACACAGTCTTGGATGCAACACATGCAACACTCAAGTAAAACGATTCATGTTCGAACACGTTGGATTGATTTACTTGAGTCGAACGTAACATTGCCGTCGAAGTCCTATGTATACCAAGTAGTAACAACATGCATGACATGACAATATATTAGTGTCACACAAATCACAACTCAATCAATTCATCTCGCGCTAGCCTCTAGTCGCTACTATTGCACACTAGATGGTGATGAGTATATTGTATGCAGCGTATGAGTACACTAATACACTCATACATAGCTCACACCGATTTGATAACGCTTTACGATTGGTTAACGATTACATCGCACATCTTACTCTAAATTTGTGATTGTATTGTGAAAAAGATTTTTACCCCCAGCGTATAGATGTTTACACATCAAAAATTTTCTTACAAAAGTTTATCATTTTGCAAAAAGTATCCCCCAAACCAGGGGTGTAACGGGTTAAAATAAAAAAGTATTATTCATGCAATTGTGTCGTATTATAAGTTTGTTAACACACCAAAGCTCAAAATTCAACTCGAATGCTTAAAATCCACTTAAGGTTTAATTTCGCACTTATTCCGAGTTTCCACAAAACTGCATTCTAGGGGGTTGGTGTGTATTGGCAAAATATTCTACGTAAAATTTCACTATAAGCCACCGAACAAAAGAAAGCTGTATATATAATATCTATAAATAAAATATTATAATAAAATATAAATAATTGATATTTAAGCTAAATTTAAATTTGGATATTTAAGAAAGAATTTAATTATTAAATTTTTCTTTTAGCTCTCGGTAATTCTGTCGTTAGTGGTGGAAGTGGTGGATCCATTCGACTTTATTGCGGTGAAACATTGCCAGACACTCTTCTGAAATATTTTCACGACGCTGTTTTTGCTCTATTGAAAGCAAGCGCGGCACCCATCTTGCGCACAGCATCCTCATCTTCAAATCTTTGGTCAATATACGATGTATAGCACTTTCTTAAATGCCTATCATTTCAGCCTAGCTCACGTACCTACAGCCGACGATCATCCAATACCATTTAGTGGATTTTCTTGACCTTGTCTGGCGTGAACACCTCAATTGGTCAACCACTACGATGTTCGTCTTGGCACCTCGTACCTCGTTTAAGCTCGTCGTAAATGAAGCAGCAAAGTCCCCTAGAGTAGAATCTAAATAAAAAAATAAATGGTTTCCCGTTACATCCCTTGAAGGGATTAGGGAGAGCTTATCACAAACCAGTGAGCTGTGCGCGTTCTAGTTTTACACTCACTGATTGGGACCTAAAATTTTGCACCGGTTCCAAACGGTATTTGGAGAAGCATTTTCATGGCTAAGTACTCGATAGTGTTGCCGTCGCTAAGCGGGGTGACCGCCGTAGAAAGAAATATAAGGTGGTCTATGCAGGAATCGAACCCACGTTCTCTACACAAGAGCCGCGCACACTACCATTTCACCACCGACGGCCAATCTAGCTCGGCTTTTATTTGCGAAAAACAAAAAATATACAAATCACGTTCAGCAAACTATCAAATTGACAGCGTCCAACGACTTTCTAGGTTTAAAAATGAAAATGTAGAGTGACCGGCTAAGTATTTCCTGCAGAATGTTAACGAAACCCGAGGAGGAGGACTATCCAATTGGAGAAAATGCTAACTTTTTTTTATATTTGTTGGTAACCCGGGTTTTCAAGTTGGAATCGATTAAGACATAGGAATACATCAAAGTACAGTTTCACGTACAAAAAAAAGGTTGCCAATGTCATCGTGAGCATTGGGAACAATTGGATAATATTTCCAAAAGCAGTGATGCCATTAAAAGATCACAAGCAAATGGAAATACAAATTCAGAGCTATCGATTGCACAGATGAATGAATAGAAAAACCTTAATCGCATAGTGATGACTACATCAATCGAATTGGGTACTACTCCAGGATACATGTGAATCAGATGGACTTTTTACTAATGTGAAAGTATCTTGGCCTGGATCAGTTCTCGATTCACGAATTTTGAGAAACAGTAACATCTTTCGAAAATGCACTCTTGCTTGGAGACAACGGTAACGGCTTTCCAAGTGGCTTATTACAACATTTAGAAATCCTCAAACATATGCAGGAAACAGTTACAACTAATTTTTGAAAAGGGTGTCTCAGTAATAATGCACCTTTTCATTTTAAAATACAAACACGTATTTTTGAGGTACTTGTGATTTTTATATTAGATTATAAAGAAGACATATTCCGATTAGGTATGGAATAATATATCCGTCAAATGGCCGCCACGGCTCTGATGACACGCCATTACTCTTTTCATTAAATATACCATGACTTTTTCAAAGAGATGTGGCTGTATCTCACCGATGACGCGTTACATCTCGGATTTGAGATCAGGAATAGTTTCTGGTTTATTCGTCACAAGATTTTGTCGAGGGCTGAGATACGCTCAGTCATGTCCAGAGTCTTTCGTTAGGATCCACCAATCCTTTCGAAATAAGAACAGAATAGTTTGCTGTCTTCGGGGGTTCGAATTCAGATTCTTTATGGTTCTATAATTTACAAAGTAATATAATTCACTGAAATAACATCAACTGATGCACTCGTTGCGAATGCTCATCCTAGCTTGAGAACACTCGTCTTGGTTTGACAACACTCTTTCGGGGGCAGTTGTCTTGGCTTAACACTCTTCTGGGGGCACTTATCTTGCCTTGACAACCCTCTTCTGGGGTTGACTGATCGATTTAAGATGATCGCGATATTAGTGTGTCGCACACACGACTATTCGGATTCGCTGCGTATATCGGATATGTGGATTGCTGGCTGGGATGTGCTTTGAATGTTCGGTGTAAACGGAGCCGAAGCCCCGTAGGAACTGTGAGCCGAAGCCCCTGTGTAGGAACAGTGAGCTGAAACTCCTGTGTAGGAACGGTGAGCAGAAGCCCCCGTCTAAAGCCCCCGTCTAAACAAAGAGCCGAAACTTCTGCGTAGGAACAGTGAGCCGAAACCCATGTGTAAGAACGGTGAGCGGAAGCCCTTGTGTAGGAACAGTGAGCCAAAGTCCCTGTGAGGGAACAGTGAGCCGAAGCCGCTGTATAGGAACAGTGAGTCGAAACTCCTCCGTAGGAACAGTGAGCCGAAGCCCGTGTGTAGGAACGGTAAGACGAAGCCCCTGTGTAGGAACGGTGAACCGAAGCGCCTGTGTTTGAACAGTGAGCCGAAGCCCCTGTGTAGGAAAAGTGAGCCGCAGCCCCTGTGTAGGAACAGTGAGCCAAAACTCCTGTGTAGGAACAGTGAGCTGAAACCCCTGTGTAGGAACAGTGAGCCGAAGCCCCTGTGTAGGAACAGTGAGCCGAAACGTATGAATGTATTTACACCGTCTTTAATAAAGAACTGATCCCAAAATTGCTCCTGTCCTTTGCAGAACTAGAGCCCCACACAATATGCTATAATGTCATCTGGTTGTTCGCTGGGAGGCGACGACTTGAGTCTAAGTAGTTAAACTTAACACTAAGTACCATCGCTGTAGTGACGTAAATGAGAATTGCATCCAATCACTCATTCTCGTGTGGTCATCAAAGCTAGTTCACTGCTAATATGTACACAACGTCGACAAAGCTTGTGTTTTTGTCAGTGAGTATAATTGTTCGCGGTGGTTGGAGCGAGTGACGAATGTTGTGTATGCTTAGGTGACGGGTAGACCAGGGACGTATGGGGATGTGAACGGCGGTGAGTTTATATTATTATGTACGGACGGATCATGTTGTCACGTTACACCCGACATTTCACAAAATTCCAAAGAAAGAAATCGCACGGTGTTAAATCGCATGATCTTTGTGCCATCAAAATTGCTTGAGATAATTTTTTCTGGAAATGGCTGCTGCAATAAATTGATTGTTTCATGCGCGGTGTGGCAGGTGGCGCCGTCTTGCTAAAACCACATGTCGTCCATATCCATGCCGTATAGTTGATGCCACAAGAACTCCGTTATCATGTTCCTGCAACAAATGCCTTTCCCAGTCACTGCAATTTCGGCTTCATCTTTCAAAAAGTAAGGCCCAGTCACGCCGCCTGACCAAAATCCAGACAGTTGCTCGTTGTGGGTGAATTTGTTTCTCATGGATTGCATGAGGATTTTCTGAGCCCCAAATCCGAAAATTTTGTGTATCCTCGAAGCCATTCATACGGAAATGCGCTTCGGCGGAGAAGATGGCTTTTTTTTTGAAAAATTGACATTGATTTCACTTTGCTTCATCACTCATTGAACGAATTGCCGGCCCTTTTCATGGTTTGCTGGGTTGAGATCCTAAGTAAGCTGAATTTTATGCGCATGAAGGTGGAGGTCTTTTGTCAAAATTCGCTGCGTAGTGCTTCGTGAAATTTGAAGTTGTTGAGAATTATGCTGAATTGATGTTTTCGAGTTTTCGGCGACACTCTCGTTTACAGCAGCAATGTTTTCAAGAGACTGACCAGTACGTTGACGCACAGGAGTCCTACTGTTAATAACCGACCCAGTATCTTCAAATTTTTTGACCACTCTTCGAATGGTTGACCCATTAGTTGCACTTTCTCGACTTCAAATTCTTCGAAGTTCACAATTCACAAGTTTTCACAATTATAACGCTTGTTCTTTTGTCTGGCGCTTCATTTTTAATAATCGGAATAAACATACGTGACACCTGCCAAATTTCAGAGTTGCCACCTCACAAAAAATGACACTAAATTTAAAAAGTGTAACCTTACTCCGATGACTTTGTCGTTGCAGTAAAGAAATTTGGTAGACAAGAACAACTCAATTTTCGTTGCTGCAACGAATACATTGTTTGTGCATTGGAGAAAAAAGTGTTAAATTATAAAACTATAAAGTGTTTCAGATTTGAACGTTTGTTATTCGGTGTATTTCATTCTGTTTGAAATATGTTACATAAGGGTATTTTCACCCAAGTTAATTGCATATATTTTGGGACAATGTAGTTCGATTGTTGCCTACGCTTTAACTAAATACAGAATGTAAGTAGCTCTAATTTTAGTACAAGAAGAGAAAGCAATCAAACCAACTGGTACTCAAATATAAGCAAAAGCAATTAACGTGGTGACGTGATATGACAAAAAGGTAGACCTTTCTGTGGAAATGCCAATATTGAATACAGTGTATTGTCAAAAATATACGAGTACGTTGCAGTCGTTTATGCGACTAAACTGATTTGTATAGAATTAATCACTGAAATTGACGAATTCAATGCCGTTATTATTCCACTTACTACGGTTTTTGCAACCGTAAACAAAAATAAATAAAAATACATGTACGTTGAACTGACAGACATAAATAACAAAACAACTTTTATGCTGCCTCATTTATCAAAATAAAAAAACTAATGAGTGTTCGAAGTCTCGGGCGATGTGTAAACACCTTTTTGTTACATGGTACTTGATCGATTTCTATGAACACATTAGTAAATGTTACATTGGAAAATAAAAAAGAATAGTTTTTGCTATTGCACTTTCATTATTCTTACATCTGCTTTAACATTAGATGTAATATTGTTAAAAAAATAAAGCAAATATTTAGCTCACTGAAATAATTGTTTTTGTTTTGTTATAAACAAAGCGACGACAAAAAGTATTGAATAGTATAGAGAACTTATTGCACTCTTTGTCCGCTCTCATGTAGAGAGCCTGAGTAAAAGAGCATAAACGAGTTTTATTCTCTTTATAGAATATTTCAATGCAACTGCACCATTTCGACAATGTTATTACATAAAACAATACAAAAAGCATAAATGTTTCAAAAGGCATCAATGTTTCACTTAAAAATTAGGAATGGATCAAGTTATAACAAATAGAGAGTAATACGTTTTGAATCACTCGCCAGATGTCGCCAGTGCTTTTGAGTCATACAATTCGTTCCAAGAGTTCTCTATACTATTCAACACTCTTTGGCCACGACGACCTGCTTGTTTGTTCGGTGCCACTACATCAAAACCATCGTACTTATTTGCAGGCAGAGACTATTGTTGTACAATAACCACGTATGTGATGCTAACGCTGTGTGTTGTTTGCATGTGTTCATTTTAATAGATTGCTCTACCCGTGCCTATAGATGTTAACACATACAAATTAAATTTAAATGTTTTTATCAAAAGGTGAGAAGAATCAGGCGAAAGAAGAGCTTAATATTAATGTTAAAACATGATTCATATATAGATGCTTCAGTCTCTCAGCAATTTTGTATGTATTTCCACGAAATATATGCATCACAGCATTGCAACTTGTTCGTCACAGTGACGACACTTCTGTAATTACTGAACTCACTTTCGTTGCGCTATAAGTCTCTACCTTACCTCAACACTATCTATGAAAACATTCAACGAACAGTTTCTTTCAGTGTAGTTGCAGACTAAATAGTATACTATTCAAACCCTTTAATCTTTAAACTCCAAACAATTTGTTTCGTTTTTTTATACATTTCACTGTCACCCTAATTTACATTCCTAGATACGTACATATTAATTATGTTTGTATTGGCATCCACCATCATCCGTGGAGAATACAAGTACTTCAATTAATATGTACAAATGTGTGAATGTGAACATATGTCACATACCGACAGTAGACCATGTTCAGGTACTGAGTGTTGTATGTATGTAAATGTGAATAAATGAAATAATAATAGTTCACATGGACAGTGATGTCGTAAATGTGAACGAACAGAAATAATAAATGTTCGCAAATTGGTTTCATTGGACGAGGTGTGTATGGTAAGGACGGGCTAAAGTAATAGGTATTAGAAATCGGTAATAATAAAGGATAAGGTCATAGTGATTTATGTGATTACATGCAGTTGCAACTCTAACTCAAAATTCTTATATACACTCCGGTTCACTTATTTAAAGGCACTAAAAATTCTATATTCAACTGCCTGTATCTTTTGCAATTTGTAACCGATTGCAGAATTTTAAAATGGAAATGGAAGCTGGACATATTGCGATAGATAAAAAATCATGAAAATAGTGATTTCTTAACTAAAGAACTTTTTTGCGAAAATTATAAAAAAAAGTCCAAAAATGTGCTATTTTTTTGGTTCACTTGAATAAAGGCACTTTTTTATCTTTTTATTATTTTTAAAGTAGGCGACGATTTTTTGTAGGCAGCGTTTGTTTATTACAGTTTATTACATCTTAATCATTTTACGAGTCAAAATGGCAACACAAAAAATTTTGAATCTATCGGAAAAAACTAAAATCGATGTTTACCGTTCTAAAGGACATTCTAGCCGCGCAATAGCTAAAAAAATTGGACGGAGGCCAACAGTTGTTGACAATTACATCAAGGACCCCGAGGGGTATGAAAAAAATTTTAAAGGATGGGTTTCATTGTCTTTATCTACATATGAGAAATTTTTTCTGATTCTGCCTTATCATTGTCAAAAATAAGAGCTCAAGGTGGAGTGGAAGCGAGCAAGTCATTAGTACGCAGAGTAATTAAGAGCTGTAATATCTTAAATACCTGAAATTACAAAAAAAAAACAGCCACTTAATGCTCCTCGTAAGGAAAAGCAACTTCAATTCGCAAGAGTCTACATGGTATGGGATGTGCAGCCAAGAGGTGACTGGAGAACCGTTGTATTTACGTGTGAGAAGAAGTTTAATTTGGATGGGCCTGATAGCTACAACTATTATTTCCATAATCTGCGCAAAGAAAAACGTTTTTTGAACCGACATCACAGCCGAGAGGGCGGCGTTAGGGTGTGGGGTGCTATTACGTACTATGGCACCATCGATCTTGAATTTCAAAGTGCAAAAATGACTGGTGCAAGCTATAAAACGTTATTGGAATCGGCTTTTCCGAAGTTCAGTGAACTATTTTGTCCCATATGTTGGATATTGCAACAGGATAATGTCCCTATACACAACGCCAGAGTAGTAAAGGTGTTCATTGCAAGGCAAAATGTTAATATTCTTGACTGGCCACCCTATTCGCCAGATCTAAACATTATCGAAAATGTCTGGGGTTGGTTATCTCGTAAGGTCTATGAAGGAGGTAGAAAATTGGATGACAAGCAGTCACTAATTCATGCCATTAAGGATGCTTGGAATCAAATTCCGTTGGATGACATAAATTCTCTTTATCTCTCAATGAAAACCCGTATATTTGAAGTTATTAAAAACAAAAAGGGGGGGGGGTTGTGCCCATTATTAATAGTTCTTAAATAAAGGAAAAATAAATTAAAAAACCAAGAAAAGCTGTTTTTCATTAAAATTAGTTAAAGTGCCTTTATTCAAGCACATTTGTGGACTTTTTTTTATAAATTGTTCAAAAAAAGTTCTTTAGTTAAGAAAGCACTATTGTCATGATTTTTTTTATATCTCAAGATGTCTAGCTTCCATGTCCATTTTAAAATTCTGCAATCGGTTATAAATTGCAAAAGATATAGGCTGCAGAATATGGAATTTTTAGTGCCTTTAAATAAGTGAACCGGAGGTACATATGAAGAGTTCTCTATAAAATGGATCACACACATTTTGTAGCCATGAATTTTACGTATATATAGTGGCTGCCGGTGGTGAAATGGTTAGTGTGCGCGCCTCTTGCACATGAGATCCTGGGATTGCTTCCTGCTCTGAACGCCATAAATTCCTTTCGGTGGCGGTCACCTCGCATAGTGCCGACGACACTATGGAGTATTTAGCCATAACAAAGCTTGTCAAAATACCGTTCGGAACTTGCGTAAAACTGTAGGTCCCAATCAGTGAGTATAAAACTAGAAAGCAATTCGCAATAATCAACCTCAATCCACAGAATCCTGCCTTTTTTTTGTCTGTTTTTTAAATATTTGAACCAACACAATTTACACTTTGTGAAATTCGCGGGAGCCTAACAGCGCACCGCTCATTTGGGACAAGACTATCATAACTCGAAAAACCTAGTTTCGAGTAAACCGACTTTAAAAGATTAAATTTGTATAGGTTCGTATTGAAATGCTACTGAATTTAAAAAAAATTTGAAATGAGAATCAATTTATCTGATAGAACTAGACTAGGAAAATAGTCTGTATTATACAGTTCAAACGAATAATATGTTCGTTCGATCTCTGCTCTGACTACCTTACATTTCTTTCGACTACGATCACCTCGCTTAGTGATGGTGACACTTTCGCGTATTTAGCCATGAAAAAGCCTTTCAATATACAGTTCGGAACCGGTGTAAAATTCTAGGTCACAATCAGTGAGTATAAAACGAGAAAGCGCACAGCGCACCCGTTATGTGAAGCTCTCCTCAATCACTTCATTGCATGTAATGGGATATCATATTATTTATATTATTATCATGATATTGTACTAATAATGCGTCTCATAATAGCGCGTTTACGCGGGCTAGACCATGCCAGTAGAATGGATCAGAATGAACCAGTGCGAAAGCTATTCGAAGACGTGCTCTAAGGACATCGAAAAACCAAGACCAAGTCTTCGTTGGAAAACCAGGTGGAAGACAATCTGCGAGAGCTTGGTGTTATCAACTGGAGAAATATGTTAGCCTTATTTTATAAGGCACTTGACCTATCTGGGCTGGTTGTGGCCATCTAAGTAAGTAAGTAAGTAAAGCGTTAGTCAGTTACGGGAATTTTAAATGTGTCAAATTTCAGCATGGAGTGGTCAGATAAGGTAAACCGTATCGCAGTTATAGCTCTTTTTAAGTGTGGAAAGAAAAAAAAACGAAATTTTCAAAATGCTCCGCCCGCTCGGCATTAGTCGCTCTTTCGTCTTCAGGTGCATATAATTGTTTGAGTAGACTGGAGATATAAAAGACCGCCCACGTACCCTTCGGACACAGCAAACCATCAAAGTCGTCAAAGCAAGAATTCAATAAAACGGTCTCTGGAAACAGAAAATCATGGCCCGTGAGATGAAAATCAGGCAAAAGTCCATGTGTCGAATTAATAAAAAAAACACTTGGGACTTGGATATTTCAAACGGCGTACAGGAGATTAGTTGACTGGAACTTAAAAAAAAAATATGATAGAAAAATCCAAACGTCTTTTGGTGAAGTACGGTGATAACTTCCAAAGAAAAATCTTGTTTACGGATGAAAAAGTTTTTACAGTACAGGAGAAATTTTAGCAAACAAAATGATAGGGTTTATGCACGATCATATAAAGAAGCATCTGAGCTCATCCCACGGATCGAAAAGGGTCATCATCCAATTGCAGTCATAGTCAAAGTGGAGTGTCTCTTGTGATAGGGTAACTGACTTGCATTTCTGTGAACAAGGGGTCAAAACATCGGCCAAAGTTTACCAAGACACCATTATGGAAGCAGTAGTGAAAGTCGCTTAACAATTCCCTGCTCCAAAACAAGATTCAGCACAAGCTCATAAGGGTAAAACGACACAAACCTGGCTTCGAAACAATATATACTCTGAATAATGGCCCCCTGGCAGTCCTGATATGAACCCTCTGGATTACAAACTGGACCGTTTTAGAGGACTTTGTCTGTCACCACAGATTCCCCAACATTGATTCTCTTATGACAGCTCTGGTTCGTGCTGTAGCCAATTTTCAAATGGATGAGATGCGAGCAGCTATTGATGATTGGCCAATGCGACTTAAGGCGTGCGTGAAGGCCAGGGACGGACATTTTGAATGAATTTTTGATGTGTTAACATCTATAGCGGCGTATAGGGACTAAATCTATCAAAGTCAGATTTTATGCTGCTGCTAAAACCAGATTTTATGCTGCTGCTAAAACCAGATTTTCTGCGACTGCGAAAGAGAATAATGACGTGATAAACAAAAATGAGCGAGCAAGAGAGCAATGAAAGAGTGGTGTGGCAGGGGTGAGGCAAACGAAATTGTATCTATAGCGTATGTATTAACATAATAATGTATGTATGTACATGTGTCTGTTGCTGTTGTTGAACGGAGATATAAAGCAAAGCCACGATATGGGCTTGCGCAGTCGACGTTATGGTGACAGCTACTTCGTACAAAGTATATGTTATGTTGTGTGTTTGGTTGTTTCGTTGTTGTTACTATGGCCAAACAAAGCGAGTCATTTGATGTTCAGCATTGCCCGGTGTATACAAAAAAAAACTATTATTTTTTATTTTCCAATGTAACATTTACTAATGTGTTCATAGAAATCGAACAGGTACCGTGTAGCAAAAAGGTGTTAACACATCATCCGTGAGTTCGAACACTCATTGATTTTTTTGTATACAATACATATCAATAAATATAACGGGTCCGCCAAATAACTTTTTTTTTTGAAAATGCTATAAAAAAAACTACTGAATATTTTCTCAAATTCCTTTTTTATTTGAAAGTACAATCCTTCCGGTTAATAATGGAAAATAATTTCATTCAAATGGCTGCCTCGGCTGGCCATGCAGTAGCCTACACAATCGGTCCAATTTTTAAGCACATTATCGATTGTGTGCAGCTGTATTTCACCAATGGCTTCACGAATATTGTCCTTTAAAGCGCCAATTGTCTCTGGCTTGTCGCCGTAACACTTATCTTTGAGGGCACCCCACAAATAATAGTCCAACAGTGTCAAATCGCAGCTCCGAGGTGGCCAAACAACATCAGCTCTGCGGCTGATAATGCGATCTTCAAAAACACGGCGCAAAACATCGAGTGTAGCTTCGGCTTTGTGGCACGTAGCGCCGTCCTGTTGAAAAAAAATGTTGCCAATATCCTCCTCTTAAATTTTTGTGAACAAAAATTCATTCAACATGGCCCAATAACGATCGCCATTGACTATAACGGCCACTCCTTGCTCATTTTCGAAGAAAAATGGCCCAATTATGCCTCTGGACCAAAATCCGCACCAAACAGTGACTCGTTTTGGGTGCATCGGCTTTTCAATGTATGCGTGCGGGTTTTCTGTGCCCCAAATGCGACAATTTTGCTTGTTTACATACCCGCCAAGATCAGAATGAGCTTCAACTTAAAAGATGATTTTTTTTGGCAAAAGCGGCAACTTCTGTAAGTCGATCGCAGGCCCATTTTCCCCATATTTCCCAGCGTTGTTCAAGCGTATACACAACCATATTCGTTCAGCGGAAGGATAAAACTAATTATCTGTTAAATCAGACATGATCTAAGCGTTACCATTCACGAAATAAGCACTAGTTAGATGGCGGACCCGTTATAAAAAAAAATTGGTCCAAAAATTTCCATTAGTTTTTGTTTTATATCCCAAAATATAAGTAACAATATTGATGTCCGTACGTATGAGAAATGAAATTAAAGTATCAATAAATTAATCAAAAATTCTCACTAAGTGCGTTTTTAATTATTAGAAAAAAAATTGTTATTTAGGTTGATGGCACCCTAAAAATTTGAATGTGACATCCTCTAAATTAAGTTGTGACAACCTGTAATTCAATTGTGTCAACCTCTAATTTGGTTGTGACAAACTCTAACGTGGTTGTGATAAACTCTAATGCGGTTTTGACAACCTCTAAATTTGGTTGTAATGAACCCTAGTGTGGTTGCAACAGCCTCTAAGTTAGGTTATAATGAACTCTAGTGTGGTTGTACGAACCTCTAAATTCGTTTGAGGCAAATTCGGTTATTCCAATCGAAATTTACTTTGTGCATGGCTTCCTAAAACTCAACAAATTTTTGCTGGGATATTGTACAAGGTATACAAATTCAAGTTTTTAAACGTCTCTGTTACGTATTTAGTCAATCCAACTTTGCTCTCATTCACTTGTTCTGCAATAAAACCATAATATTATATTACATTTTCGTTGGCTATTATTAGGCCGGTTGGCATGACAATGAAATTAATTGTTTGCAACTTAAGAAAGATTTTGTGATTCATTTAAGAGCGTCTTATGTTGTAGATCTCAAGCTGTAATATTTAATTATAAATCGAATACTGGAATGGGAGGTAATGAAGGCAGTCAGCAGTAAGTAGGTAAAATTCATAAATCGATATTAGGAAAATAAAAATCTAAATTCAAATTATTGCTAAACTATTTAATTTGAGAGATATAAGTGGACCACAGACTTGCTAACTCTTAAGGAAAAGTGTGGTCAGTTATATTGGAAAGGCTCTTCAAATGGACTCAAGATTTCAAAAATATATTGTAGGCATTAAAGTGATGTAAACAGTTAGTTGCCGGGAATGAGAACCATAACCTGAACCGTGTTCATAAACACCAACTTAAATATGAAATATGGGTTCTTTCAGTGTAGAAGTATTGAATAAAGACACAACAAAGAAATGTAATGTCGAAATCTATCACACCAACAATTTAGAATTTAATATTATTCTGTGTTTTTGTTTTTGACAATGTTGTTTGAGTTTCAGAGATTGTGTTGGGTATTGCATTACGCTCCTATGTATAAGTACATGTATGTATGTATGTAACTTTTTTTAATTCAACTACAATTTTCCACATTAAAACGTGGTGGTTGTATCAAAAAAATATTTTCTTTCTACCTTAACTTAAGGGTATCCCATGGTAATATAATAAGCAAAATATATAAAATTTCATTTCAACATTTTTCTGTTTCAGGTTTTACATTACATGCATTAAATCACATTTTTCACAGGACACCACCCATTAATTGCATGATAACACACGAGTAATTACAATTATTTCACAAGCTGGTAATTCTAATTTGTTGCCAGGACATCGTTTTTACATCTCTTCGTTGCATGGCAATGTACAACATACATACGGAATTCTATGATATTTTATAATGAGATCGACCGACTGATTGCCACACATGCATACATATGTATATCTATGTATATTTAAAAATGTTATTAAAATGAAAGACACAGAAATTTTTGTAATAAAATGTAATTTAATATATATTGCCTAGTTACAACGAAAACATAACAACCTCAGTGAAACCTAATTATAATGTTGAAACAAACACGAGGTGGTTAATCACATCAAGTAGATAAATATAACATTTATAAATTCAAATATAATTATAACAGTTTTACCGCCGACCTTAAGGTGCGTGAATATGATTAATCAAATTATTTTAGTTTGTAATTTAAAGTTCACCATAATTGTTGGAAAATACAAGAGACAGTCGATGCTACATTTTCAAAATGCAGTATTCAATGCAGAGGACTAAACCAAGTACACGGGGAGTTTGACAACTCCGTGACTTTTTGAGTAAATGATATTATTTTTCGGTATACATGGGGCAAATTAATTATATGACAATTATAAATTATAGTTTAATTTAATTTCAAAAAAATGTCAATACCATTTGCAATTGTATTTATTTTCAAAGCAGTTCCGTCATATCTGGCACTTTTGGTTTTCAAATATTTTACACAGTACAGGTTTATGAATTTGAAAGTATTTCAAATATTTTATACAGTACAGGTTTATGAATTTGAAAGTACTACGATTCAATACCTATCAAAGCCACAAACCTCTACATATAAATACTTTAAAAACAAATTTACCAGTAGTTAAATAAATTCAAAGGATTCACACATTTCATTACAATTGACATCCGATTCCACAACCTGCATTTGCATTGCCTGAACAAATGCAAATTCAGAATTTTTTAATTGCCATTGCGAACAATGATAAAATAATGCAAATTAAAATCCAATGCAAATTAAAAAAACCCATGCATGTTTCTCGGCAAAAAGGGTTTTCTGTGTGAACCTAGTCTCCTTTTATTTCGATACACATACTCCATGGTCTTTCCAAATTTTTCCCTTCAAAGAATAGAGTTTCACAAGATCCTCAAAACAGGCATTTGACATCTTCATTCAACCCACCCCCCTTACCACCGCACAGTGGTTCAGAGTTAATTTCCATCGGATAAAATTCAATTTATACTGATCTAGCAAACATTTTTAAGTTCTGTTAAAAACCAATTGTAGGCAAGGAGCCAAGGATTATTGCAATATACCAACACTGAAAATCATATAGTTGGGAATATTTCAGAGAAATTTCCGCCGCACAGTGGTTCAGAATCAATTTCCATCGGATAAAATTCAATTTATACTGATCTAGCAAACATTTTTAAGTTCTGTTAAAAACCAATTGTAGGCAAGGAGTCAAGGATTATTGCAATATACCAACACTGAAAATCATATAGTTGGGAATATTTCAGAGAAATTTCCGCCGCACAGTGGTTCAGAATCAATTTCCTTCGGCTAAAATTCAATATATACTGATCTAGCAAACATTTTTAAGTTCTGTTAAAAATCAATTGTAGGCAAGGAGTCAAAGATTATTGCAATATACCAACATTGAAAATCACATAGTGGGGTATATTTCAGAGAAATTTCCAAAGCTGATATGGTGCGGTATAGCATGTATGTATGGTTTCCCATTACATCCCACAAAGGGATTGGCGAGAACTTCTCACCAACAGTGAGGTGTGCGCTTTCTAAGTGTTATACTCGCTGATTGGGACCTACAGCTTTACACTGGTTCCGAACGGTATTTTTTAGAAGCTTTTCCATGATTATATACTCGATAGTATTGACTTCACTAAGCCACATGATAGGGTTCTAACAAGTATAATGTGCGAAAGACTAAAACCCATTATCGCTGACCTGATTGGATCATACCACTGTGGCTTTAGGCCTCGAAAATCGATAACTGGCCGGATTTTCACGCTACACCAAATTCTGGAGAAGACCCAGGAAAAACAATTCGACACCTGTCATCTATTTGTCGATTACAAGGCGGCCTTCGATAGCCCGATACGGGAGAAACTCTACGATGCAATGTCTGAGCTTGGCGAAACTCATACGCCTTTGCAGGATGACCTTGACGAACACAAAAGCCGAAGAGAAAGTTGGCAAGGATCTTACCGAACCTTTGGAAATTACACGAGGCCTCAGACAAGGAGACATTCTATCGTGCGATCTCCTTAACATCTTAATAGAGATTATTATGAGAAAAGCTGCAATGAACATGAATAAAACCATCAGCAGCAAAAGTCATATGCTGCTCGTGTATGCTGATGATATCATTGGACGCACAGTTAGAGAAATTACTGCGGTGTTTTCGAGAATTGAGAAGGAGTCAACAAAAGTGGGTCTGACGGTAAATGAGGACAAGACAAAATTAATGGTTTCAACGACCAGGGCCTCCACGCGATTAGACCCAAGTGTAAGCTTTAATAACCGTTATAATTTCGAGGTGGTGGACGAATTTATATGCCTCGCATCAGCCGTAACCAAAAACAACAACGTCAACCTTGAGATCAAGCGGAGAATTGTGCTTGCGAATAGATGTTATTTTGGGCTAAGAAAGCACTTTAGAGATAAAGCCCTCTCTCGAGTAACAAAAGTCCAACTATACCAGACTGTCATATAAACTATCGTGCTGTATGGCGCATAATCCTGGGTCTTATTGCAAGCGGACGAAACATCTGTAATGTTTTCAAGAGAAAAATACTCCGAAAAACGTATGGCCCTTTAGTGCACAACGGTGAGTATCGGCGACGCATGAACCATGATCTGTATGAGCTTTATCCCGACATTGACATACTTAAGCGGATCAAAATGAGGCGATTGCGTTGGCTGGGCTATGTCAGTAGAAGGATGAAGGCGAACCAGCACGAAGTGTTTACGAAACCGAACTCGAAGGAAGACGAAAAATAGGAAGACCAAGACTCCGCTGGAGGAATCAGGATGATGAAGCCCTGCGTACACTCGGTATTGCTAACTGGAGAGATAAGGCAAAAGATCGAACAGGTTGGCGAAATATGTTAGCTATGTCTTGTAAGGTCCCTGACACTCGGTATTGCTAACTGGGGAGATAAGGCAAAAGATCGAACTGGTTGGCGAAATATGTTAGCTACGTCTTGTAAGGTCCCTGACCCCGAGGGGCTGTTCGAGACCGGATAAGTAAGTAAGTAGGTTTTCAACAAACAAAGCCAAATTTGGGTCACAAACACATATATTGTAGCATGTTAATCACTGTGTCTCCATCGGGTACTGTTGAAGAGCAAGCATAATGTGTTTGGAGACAAGTATCCTATATTTGCGACAAGCTACAAACACACTATTTTTGCATTCAAATAATAAAGACGACACGAACCATGTATATGTTTGGAACATCCATATACTTACGTGCAAGCATTATTTTCCTGAATTGAGTCTCTGCACAGTTCAACAAATAAAGGCGCATTTGGGTCACAAAAACATATAATGTAACATATAAATCACTGTATCTCCAACATGTAATGTGTTTGCACACAAGTATACTATATTTGCATTCAAACAATAAAGAAGACAGATGCTTCAGCGAGTAGTTGACTCTACGAGAGTAAAAAATGTATTGTTAGTTGATAAGGATTGTTAGAGCCATTTTTTGGAGTGGAAGGTGGAACATGTGGAAACCATTGGAAAACGTTGAGGAAATTCGGAACAAAATTAAGATTTTACTGATTTTTTTACAATTTAAGGGTAAAAATCCCCTAAATCTCCCAACAGAACTAAGAACTTTCACCTCTGACACAAACGAAAGCAGGGCGTGTGAGAAGCACAGCGAATCAATGTTATTAACTGCCAATATTTCAATATCATGGACTAATAAAAATTTATTTTAATTTATAATTTTACAAAAGCATTTGCAATTTTAATTACGACTTTTAATTGTTAAAAAGTTCTCATATAAACAAAAGTAAAGCTCAAGTTTTACAATCAAATTATTGTATTTTAAATTTTTATATATGAAATCACAAGGATGAATAATCCTTAAATTGAAACAATTTTTAGCAGGATGTGTAAATGCAATTTAGGAGCAACAAATTACAGCAAATGTTGAACTACAAAGTTAAATTTAACTTTTAAAAAAAAATTCCTAACAATTTGGATTTCAATTGCAAATTCTTCGAAATATGTATAGTGGTGGTACGAGTACTTTTCACGAGTACCAATTATAATTATTTGCATTTCGTACTAAATCCCCTTAGCCCCCATCAACGAACTCCTTGTGCAGATTTTAAATATCAAATATCAGTCAGTATTATAGTTGAAATCGAGACATTCCGTTTTGTAATATAACCACAACAAATAAACATGTAACATTTCAAAATGTAGTCTTACATCTGTAGTACTCTTCTGCTCATCCTGGAGGAAAGTGACCACACGTACCACAAATGAATTCCAAAAAATAATTGATTGATTGTCATTATGGTTGAGGCAACAAAATACCATTTGAATATTTCATGTTGTTGGCTGTGTTACTTCTGTGTGTATAACTGGATGGAATTTCGTTACGACCCCTTATCTTATGGAATACCCACATTAATTGCAAAATAATGTAATGCTTAAAGAGCGAGAGAGAGAGAGAGAGCGAGATGAATGGTGCATTGGGACAACAATAAACTTTTTCGATACTGCTTGGAACATTAATTATTTTCTGCGTATATAAGCAAAAGAATCCCAATGATTTGGCAAGGCTGTTCCAAAGTTTAGCCAAAAGTTGATGGGTCAGCAAAATAAGGGTGATTGATAAAATGTTGTATATGAATTGGAAATTAATGATGATAACTTTGATAAACAAAAGTTTGCCTTAGGAAAGGGTATCCTTTTAAGGTGCGTGCATCATTAAAATCCGCTTAAATGAGATAAATGGTAGTTCAGAATTTTGTTTTTTAACGAAGAGAACTTAGTCTCTTACAAATGGCATACAAAAGTTCTCTAATAAGTAACGAGCAATAACTTAAGATGAGTTTTAACGGTTATCCAACTTACTCTAGATCTTGGGTAGAAGTTGCAGACGAAACAGATTGAAATTATATATAAAGATTTTCAAAATATACTGCAAATCTGATGAGAGAAACTGACAAAAACCATCATTACTACACACCAAAATCACTGTCAAACTGACAGCCTATCATGCAGGGAAAGTAATTTTCCTTAATAACTTACTTAAGTGGCCTGAAACAACAAAAAAGGGTCACGAGCCTTACAAGTGGAGGATGACATGTTTCCCTAACCCACTCGATCTTTAGCTTTTCTCTTCTAGTTGGTAACACCAAGCTCTCGCAGGCATTCTCCAACCTTGTCTTTTCAGCGAAGTCTTTGTTGTCCTATTTTTCGATGTCCTTCGAGTCTTCGGATACCTTTCGCACTAGTCTGCTAACGTGGCTTACCGGGTGGGTCATGAAATATTTGGAATTTAAACCCCCTGTTATTTTTAAACAAATGGTAAATTTGACATTTATGAAGTGACAGATTACACTGTGCAACACCAATTTTGGGGGTGGACGATTCCTGCGCCAAATGATCACACTAGGTGAGTACAGTCAAACCCCAAAAATTCAGAACGCTGTGTAGCTACAATATTTTTTTATGGGCGTGGCAAGTTTGAATTTTGTTATCCGATATTGTCCGAGATAAATTTCAAAATCGAGTATAAATATTGAATTAAGCGAATTCTTTGGATAACATGTCTCCAGTGAAATTTGACAAGGATTATTTTCGAAGAATATTTCAATGCTGTATTTCAAAGTGTTAAGAGTCCTTTTCGTCCTTTGTACAAATAGTACCAAAAATTTACATTAAAACGACTGGTTAGGGATTCAGAATGTTTTACGAATATTTTCGTCAATAAATTCCATTGTGGGTCATCAAAGGCCAAACTCCTCTATCTTTATTTTCAGACATCTTGTTTGTCCTGAAACAAGGTTTTTGTCCTGGTTTGAAACAAGGTCTAGGAAACTGCACCAATATGACCGACAAAATATGCAAATGTTCTACCAGTTTATAGTGGAATAGATTTCACTAGAAGATTTCGCCGACGAGAATACTTCATCTTGAATTTGCAAATATCCATTTAGTCGTTTTTTAAAAATTGTAATCTTGAAAACTGAAATTATTAATTTTGAACATACTATGTTCTAGAAATATATTGCCAGACAAATATGTATATATTGCTCAAATAGTTTCTCTATATTTTGTATATGTCCTTTAGTCCCTTTTCAAAAATGCCACAAAATTCCACCAAAAGTAAAAAAAGAAATGTCATTAAACCCTTGTTAAAATATGGAATAATTGATGTATTTATGGAAAAATATAAATTTAAATTAAATACTCACCTAGTGTGATCATTTGGCGCAGGAATCGTCCACGACCAAAGTAAAAACCTAAATTATGTTGAATAGTTAAAAGCTAGAAATTTACGAAGTGGGTCGCTTTGCGCTTGAAGAAAATTGTCGAATACTAAAAACTTTCTTCCAAAGTTCTGAGACTTCAAATCAAACTGCAAGAATTCTACGAAATAATTTCTACAGCAATAGAGTATCATCAACGCAGTTCGTGGATCAATGTGTGAAGCGAGTTTGTCAATTTGGATCCATAAAAAAAACTCGTGTACCTGCTCCTTCAGTGCGTTCAGTGTAAAATATTATTCAAGCTCAAGATCATGCTATATCTCTATTATCTCAATGTATTTTTCAAAACTTTTTTCTTAATTGAGATATACAATGGTCTTAGGCTAGAATAATAAAATAAAAACGTACCAATAAAAAGGCCGAATATATAAAAATATATAAAAATCATCCCTTATGAAAAATAGTGTACAAAAACATCAATATCAACTTGCCACGGTTCGCAATAATTGAAAAATTTTTGCCCTTCTTTGCATAGAATTTTGCATAATGACCTCAGTATGAAGGCTCATAAAGCCCAGTTAGTCCAAGAACTTGAAGCCTTGTGACCATCTGATGCGTTTTTGATTCGCTGAATGGAGGACTTTAACAAACAATATTGTCGCATTTAGGAAAAAAATGATGATGAGGCTCGGAAATCCACACGTCGTCGAACAGAAGCCGATGAATCTAGAACGAGTGATCATAAACCGATTTTTCTACGAAAATGACCGCACCTATGGCGAGTTTTACCGTGTCATTCTCAGGAATTTTTTGTTCCCAAAAGTTGAAGAGAATGACATGGACGACATAGGGCTTCAACAGGAGAGGGCTACGCTCAAAACAGCCAACGTTACAATCGATCTTTGCGCATTGTGTTCGAAAACTGCGCAATCAGCCGCAACTCGAAAGTCCATTGCCGCCACGCAGCTGCGATTTGACCCCGTTAGAAGAATATCTTTGGGGCGCCGTGAAAGATAATTGTAACGCAAGCAATCTAGAGTCCATCGAGGTCTTTAAATACGAAGTACATGCTGTCATTCGTGAGATAGATTCCGATACTATCGCAAATGTACTAAGAAATTGAAAAGATCGAGTAAAGTACTGTAAAGCAAGTCGTGACAATTATTTGAAAGATGTTGCCTTTCAGTCATAAGTGTCAAAAAATGGACCTTGTCAGTAAAATTATTATTTTGAACAAATGCCTGTTAGTATTCTTTTAAAGCGAAATTAAAATTCAAATTTTACATGGCGCACCCTTTATTTTTTGTAGCATTATTCTCTCCATGACTCCCAGTGATGTTTCGTCAGGGTGCGGTTTGACCCAGAAGCGCCACAAAGCGAAACACGTTGTATGAGTGTCTGATAGAGTTGAATCGTTGTTTCTCGAGAAATGATTGCAAGCACAATTCTCGGTTTGAAAGCACAATTGTGAATGCACTTTGTTGTTTTTATTTTTAGCATAGCCGAGAGGTCACTGAAATCATCCACGACCACGAAACTACACTCTGAAAAATCTGTGTTTTTTCCTGTTGGCATGCAAATATAACTTGTGTTTGGAGTTTCTCGCTAATATAGTATACTTATGTCCAAACCCATTATGTTTCCTATTCAATATTACATTTTTGAAACACAATGATTAATATGTTCTAATATATGTGTTTGTGATCCAAATACAGCTCCTTGCGTGATACAAATACATCAGTGTTTGGTGCACTGATTTCTTCTGTTTTTTTGTTTGGAGCTTGTCGCTTGTCAATATTAAATTTTTGAAATTCTATGATTAATATGTTTTAATATATGTGTTTATGTTCCAAATACAGATTTGTTTGTGATACAAATACAACTGTGTTTGGTGCACTGTTTACTTCATTTTTTTTTGTCGCTATGCTCTGTTGAGAGCAGGATAATTAAAGGGAACAGAAAGAGATTGTTCTCGGTCTAAGATAATGTTAGTCGAATTGCATAAGTATATTTTTGCATAATTCGTTCAGTCAGTGATTCATAAATATTCCTGAATGCGTGTGAAAAATGTTTTGAGTGTTTTTTATGTTGACTGACCTGTTGCGTTTTAGTTTCAGGCATTCAGTAGCCAATCGTTCGTTGGGGAGGAAACACACGAATGCTTCGACTTAAGTATATAGATGGTTGGGATGAAATATGCATATAACTCCACGAAAAATATGAATCCTTGCCAGTAAACAAGTTGGTTTACTACGTGGGAATATTTGAATATATGGCGTGTGTTTCAAACATATAAATGGTTCCTTCAAAATGTGTTTAAGAGAATATGTTAAACAGACCGAATTGTTTCAGCGTGTATAACGATTATCAACGTTTACCCATTCCTCCAATCGGGTGAATGTTCCGCTCGTCGATACCACCGGTTTTGTCTTGCACTAATTTTTTGGCGAAACCCACTTTTACTGATTCCTTTCCGATTCTCGGAAATACTGCAGTAACTTCTCGCAGATATAGCCCATGTATGTTTAAATCATTACAACAGCATGTGACTTTTGCTGTTGACAATTTTATTCGAGTTGACATCAGATTTTCTCACAATGATCTCTATTAAAATGTTAAAGAGATCGCGCTATTGGGAGTCGCACTGTCTGAGGCCTCGCCTCGTATTAAATGCTTCAGCGGGATCTTTACTAATCTCCAATGCGAATTTCGTGTCGTTCAGTGCCATTCTACAAAGGCGTGTAAGTGTAGCAGGAATTCCAAGATCCGCCATAGCTTAGTAAAGTTTTCCCCTTCTCGGCCTATAGAAGGCGGCCCTATAATTTACAAAGAGTTGTTAGGTGTCGATTTGTTTTTCGTGGGGTTTATTCAGGACTTTTTTTTATCAGCTTTCAACAAATGGATTTTGTCCTACACAGATTACGCTCGATAGGACGACGTTGTAGACGAGGGCAGTTAATTCCACTATAGCATGAAAAAATAAATACCACAGATGACTCATTTGCCTAATCACCATTTTCACCAGAGGGCACATGCTGTTTCCGTACGACCATTTTTCACTCGGATGGGATGAAAAAGCACTCAAACATCCTTTTTATTTCGATTCTGTTGTTTAAATTTAAAAATAGAATATATCTAATAGAAAACCATATTGCTTTTGATATTCGCTCAAAATACAAAAGGCAAAAAAGCATGGTTATATAGTCTTTTCATTAGCTTTTGTTTCCAGGGAAATTTGCCCATATCCACCACTCCGGTGCCATCTAGAAAATTTCCCTTTACCTTCAAATCTACCACTTATCTTTTGCCATCTATGGTTTTTTATTTATCTATTACTATAGTTAGTACGTACACTCAGGTCGCCTTTTTTGAAATCAGGACACAGTGTGCCTAGGCTAGCCAGGCATTGGTCTAGCCAGGCTTTGCGAATGAACTGATACATGCACCTTTCCAACTGATAGTCGGCGGTCTTAGGCAGCTCAGCCGGTAGTCCATCAGCACCAGCGGTTTTGTTGTTCTTAAGCCGGGAAATTGTTCTAGTTCTAACGTCGCTTTCACTGCACGCTGAAAAATTTGCCCTTTTTATTGTTTGGATGCTGATATTACATGTTTGTAGCTTGCTGCAAATATAGTATACTTGTATCCAAACATATTGTGTTTGCTATTCAATATAACATGTTTGCGACACAATGATTAATAGGTTATAATATATGTATTCATGGCCCAAATGTGGGGGTTGTTTGCTGAAAACTGCTGAAAACACTGGTGTCTGTCACAATAAAGAAACAAAAAGCAACAGATCTTTTGTTCACGATAACAATGCTTGCAAACATGTACACGCTTCATGCAATATGTTGCTGCGGTCGTTATTTTTCAGCGTGTAGGAGGAAGCAGTCGACACCATCGTCTTGTATTTGCTTAACCCCATGAATTGCATTAAAGTCACCTGGGACAAGTAAAGCAGAGAAGTGATCTCTCCATATTTCCAACATACTCTGCAAATTAGCGACCAGATTACCGTTAATATTTCTACAAAAGATGGTCCTAATCCATAGCCTGAGTTTTCACTTTTTCGTAGAATTTACGGGCCTCTCTCTTCCTTCAAAATATTCCAAATTGCTCTCTAAATCGATTTCTCCACAAACTTCTCCTTATACTGCAGCATTGCGGATCGCGTTGCAATTGACTTAAGCATTGCCATGAGTGCAAAGTTCTCTTGTTTATAAAAAAATCAATTGCCGCATAGTATTTCTGTTATAAATCGGGTGTGAATTCAATCGAAACAACTGAGTTTACGGTTGTTGCAACCGAATTTATTGGGTTGAGAAATTCTGTGAATTCAGTTGCGATCACCTCGGTTGCTTCAATTTACGTACGTAGTAACGTACACCCAGGAAGAAATATTGAAGACTGCCACTTTGAAAGCCGTCTGAGTAATAGTTTTCACGGTCTGAACTTGAACAGAACTGAGAACCACCTGTTGCGTTGGAAAGAGTGGCATGTGCGAAAAAATTGTAAAAAATCAAATCGCATTCTAAATCCAGTTTCTAAGTCACCATACAGCCTTGGTAACAGAACAAAGTCTGACTCTATTCTATTCTATTGATTGAGAATCGATCTTTTTTTTACGAATTTTGGTCGTTATAGAGTGACCGTTCTATGCGACGTAATGCCAATATGACAATTGAACACGTTTATTGTAGCAGACCTGCGAGTTTATCCAAATTGTTTATCCAATTTATTTTGTTTGTTTACATTCAAACTTTTGTACGTTATTTGTTCCACTCAATACCTGTGTCTGATTTTGACATGAACATAGTTTCTTTACTGAAATACAAATACGATATTAAATTTTTTTTCACCAAATTACCTTAGTTAGGTCCTAAGGGAAATCTTGGCTGACTTTACCCAAGGTGATATGCGAGAACTAAAACTATTGACTCGTAACAAAATGTAACACAATTTTTAGTACTTAAATATTTAAAAACTTGTTGGCTTTAATATTTTTGTTGTTACCACAGATATGATAAGTCCTTGTGTGTGTTTAAAGGACATAACATTGTGTGTAATGATATTGTTATTTTCTTTATGCCTGTAATATATTTGTCCTGTAATATATTTTTCAATTTCCTTTTTATCATTGATATTCTTTTCATTACCAACCACTCCCCAATATCGGCAAAATGGCAACTTATTAAAAATTCCTTTATTCATCATTAATACACTGAATATTCATATTGTTTAACGACGAATGGCCTGTCTGTCGCACAGTGTGACTGTGGGGCCTTAGCCTTTGCTCTTGATATTTTCTTCTCCTTCTTCGTATTTTTCTTGATATTGAGTAATTTGTATAATGGTTTTTTAAACAAAATTGAAAGAAACGAAGGAGTAGTGAAAGCATTATCGACGGATAAAGTTGTGTTGTTAATATTTCTTGTGATATTCCTTAGAGAGAAATGTCAAGTACCCCGTACTTATTTGGCACCAGGAAGGGCATGTAGTGCGCGATAAGGAGTAAAGGAGAATGCAAGATAACGTACATGTATTACATACACATAAATACTATATCAATATATAAGTACAGTAATACCTCGAATAATACAGCTTCCGGGTTTCCTTTTCAAATTGTTCCTTGGAAAAGTTCAAAAGTTTGTTACCAACGAAAAAAATTTGCTTGATTTTAACCAAATGTACTTATAATATATTGACTTTGGAATTTTCCGTGGCTTTGATTAAAAGTCAAGGGCATTAAAGAGGTGGTGTTACAACGAATACAACAAATCAATACCAAAATGCACTTAGCGTTTGTTTAGTATTTCTTAACTAACAAATTTAACATAAATGTTCAGCAACACTACACGCTGAAAAATCGTTCTTTTTGTTATTGTTTGGATGCAAATATAAAGTGTGTTTGGAGCTTGTCGCAAATATAATATACTTGTGTCCAAACACATTGTGTTTACTATTCAATGTAACATGTTTGAGGCACAATGATTAATATGTTATAACATATGTGTTTGCCACCCACATATATTTATGTTTGTGATACAAATACACCTGTGTTTGTTGCACTGCCTATGCTCTCTCGAGAGCAAGAGAATAAAAGAGGGACAACGAGAGAGTCTATCTTGTAAGTGTGTACCTGTATTTTTGCATAATTCTATCAGTCAGTGAGTCTAACATATTCCTGAATGAGCGTGTAAATTGCAGATAAAGTGTTTCTTATTTTGCCTGATGTATTGCCTTTTAATTTCATGTATTCATCGGACAAAGGATATCAAAAGCGCTTGATCAGTGAAAATAGAATAAACAAACGCCCGGACGGTTAAATGGTTTGTGATGTTACTTTGGTTTTTGTGTATGTGTTTCGTATATATGTATGTGTGCTACCAAAGTGAGAAACAATTTTGTGGAGAGAAACTGGAAAGGGTAACAACCTGAAGGCCTTTTTCTGTTCGAGCCTTTACTGAGAAAATCGGAACGGCGGACCATTTGAGAAAAAAAGTGTAATAAAAAAACACAAGTAATTAATCCACGCTTGGCATGCATGAACTTGATTTGTGTATAAAAAATATCTTGTTTGTGTACCAACGCATAGTGATAAAACGCATAGCCGAAACCTTCTGAAAACAAAAACGTGAGAGACAACAATGGAAGAAGAAGCAAAACAGTAGAAGATTCTCATTTCATGAACAGAAAACAAATAATGCATTCAATGCAAATAAATATAAAAAGGACCGTTTTAAATCTATTAATTTTTTGTATTAATTATTTATAAACGTAGATTTATATTGTTAAAATTAATTATAATAAATAATACATATATATTGAAATCGAAGAATAATTCGTTTCAAAATATTATTATATTTGGGAGGAAATTTGCATATGTTTCCCCCTAAGTATATGTAGGTTTGGGGGAAACACGCAAATGCTTCCACGTAACTATATGGATGTTTGGAATGAAGAAAGCATATGTTTGCATTTAAATACAAGTATGTTTGGGACTTGCAAATATATGAATGTTTGAAGTGTGTTCCAAACATATACATGGTTCCTGCAGAATATGTTTGGGAAAATATGTTAGAGAGGCCGTTATTTATCAGCGTGTAGAAGTAAACAAAAAGGTATAAAAATAAAAAGCATTTGATTTTGACAGCTACCAAAAATTATTAAAATCAGCTGTTCACGTGACACCACTTCTTCAAAGCGCCTTGATTGAAAGTGGTTTTGCATGATTGTAAACAAACGTACTTTTCCTACATAGTAGGGCTGTTTTTTATACCATGAATCTATTGCCGCTAATAGCCCCGCATTCATAAGAAATTATTTTAAGAAAGTTTGTCATTTATCTCTAAACGGAAAAGTTTCTTGCGGAGAGTTATCACCTATCTTTGACCGTTACCTTGCAAATATTTCATTTATATTTCCTCTAAGCACTCCATTTTCTATTTTTAATGCATGCGGTGTCACTTTTGATGGTTAAAATCGAAATGTCAAAATTTCGGTCCCAAACTATTATCAAACAAATGTTTCCATACGAAATTACTTCGCGTAACAACCCGGTAATTTACTTTCCGTACGAAATTTTCCCAAACAGCTGAGTACCAAGCAAATGAAAAGTGAGCGAAATTTCCGCTGCATGAAATATTCGTTATTTTCTATACACGCACTTCTTATGCCAGCGAAAAGTTCATAAAAATTGAATAACGGGCTTATGACTGAAAAAAAAATCCCCACTTAATACTACGAAATGAGACAATATTTGGTGTCATGGCTGAAAAAATATGCGATACGGCAACACGTTTGTAGCAAGTGCCAACAAATACATGGTAGCAGCAGATGTTGTTGCTTTTGTTGTAGGCAGCATTAACACACATTTTGTTTTTGTTCATTCATTTCAGTTGTCAAACTCCACACAAATATATACCAACAAGACAAAAAAGTACAAAAACACAAGTGAAACGAAAAATTATAGAAAAAATTAAATGAGTTGACTAAACGACTACACCTCATACATACTTCTACCATGATCAATATGTATAACATGTACCGAACGTTGTCGTGAAAAGTTAATACAAACTTTGTTTTCAATCGGAAATAAAAATCTGTCCTTCAAATTTAGAGATATAAAAATATACGTAGCCTTCCACTAAAAAATTACAGCAGACAGTTGTCCTAGGCCTTCGGCCACGGACTGTCCCTGCAGGCTGTGTCAGAGACACGGCCATTAAGTTTAACGTAGAATACGCCATCCGATAAGACAGAAAACATATATAACAATAAATTCATTTGCTTATATTATTTATCATTTATTGTTATATATGTTTTCTGTCTTATCTAATGGCGTATTCTACGTTAAACTTAATGGCCGTGTCTCTGACACAGCCTGGAGGGACAGTCCGTGGCCGAAGGCCTCGGACAACTGTCTGCTGCAATTTTTATATTTACCAACGGCATTTGATTCAAGTCCGTTTAAAAAAAAAATATTATGTTCAATTTTTTTAAACTTAATTTAATTTATGTATTTTAATTAATATTTTTATTGAAATAAGTTCTGCGAATGTTGAGAGGGCCGCCCTAATATTAAAAAAGGTTTAGCTTATCGAGTCTTCGCATTAGCATTCGAGCGTTGTGTGAAAGCTTTACGCTTTACAATTCAAAATTAATGTTACAACAGCTTTATTGAAGCTTTCGCAAAAAAGCTTTATTACGTTAGCTTACTGTTTGTTTCACTTTTTACTAGATACATGTTGCCAAGCAACATTAGCTTGCTGTTCGTTTCACTTTTTACTAGATACATGTTCCTAAGCAACCAAAAACACTCAACCAAACACCACACATATGTTTGAGTGTGTGTGTTTAAACAATTTTCATTTGAGAAATTAAAATACTAGAAATATATCAACCAATATGAAATGTATATCACACGAAAGATAACATCTTCATTTACCTACAAAAAATATTTAAAAAAAATTCATCTAGCCGTTTCCTCAAATTCAATGAAATAAAGATTACAACAATAAAAACCTGACATGACTCCTCATACCGTAAGGTAAGACGTATTCTACGTCAATAAAACAATTTAAATAAAATTACCATGTGTAAGTAATTTTACAAATTTTTGTTTTTGAGTCTCTCCTTCTTGATAACGTTTTCATTCACAAGAAATGATAACAAAATTGATCTGAATTGAACATGTGGCAACATTGTCATTGCTCAAGTGCAAGGTAATTTGTAAGAAAGTAAATGGGCTGGCCGTAGACATTTAAATTTACTAAAAAACTAATTATAGCTCTACAATTATCTTAGGATGCTAGAGAAAAGATGTAACATAGGTTGAGCACTGAATTTGCATACCTACTTTGGACAATAAATAATTAAATGCGAAAGAAAGCCGCATTGGAGGTTGTCACAAAATATTAGAGATGGTTTCAGTCGAATTACAGAAGTGGGGACTAAATTCAGTCGCGATGTCGAACGATGTACTAAAGAAGACAATCAAAATGTCTCTTCACTCTAATGCCAAAAAACAAAACGAGTGAAGTGTTAATCATTGTCTGCTCTCGCTCTCTCTCTCTCTCTCTTACTCTCTTCATTGAATATTACAATACATGAGCAGCTTTTTGATAGTTTTACAAATTCCAACCATGTTGAAGTTAAATTACATAGCCTATGCAAAAAGTATAAATATAAAATAGTTAAGATATGACGCAAAGAAAAATGCATTTGAGTGAATTGTTACCACTTTTTGGTTCCCTTTTAAGTTCTCTTTCTCTTCTGGTCGTCTACTTCTTGATCGTCATTGCTACAATCTTTTCCTCGAGAAGACATGATGCACTCGGAGTATACATACATAGTCTACCTGTTATAACTGTAGACTGGGGTTGCTTGGTTGTAAACATTAAATTCCACTTGTTTTCTACTTTTTGTAAGCACCGTGCGCATAACCTAAAAAATTACTTTAAAAACAATGGAATTATTTTTCTATACTTCTTTTCTGTTTTTTTTAAACAACTGTTTTTCTTTTAAAAAAATTATTTACTTCATTCGTTGTACCCGTTAATGAGTCCGTTGTATTCGAGAACTTTGATCTCGAATACTTCTGTTTTACAAGACATTTGTTCTCTTCGAACCGTTTTAGCAAAATCAAACACATCACTGTGCCCAATTCCGTGTTCACTCTGTTTTACTCTCACTCAAACAAGTAACAACACTTCGGCGCTCTATACAAGTCACAGAGAGTAAGTGAAATAAAGTATTTGTTATTGTATGCAATGCAACAATGCAACACGTTAGTTCAAGACAAAAATTAATAAAAAATCAGTTGGGTGAGTTTTTTTTTATTTATTCGGTCTGTTTTATTATAAATGATAATTTTGTTTATTCAAGCTGAACAAAATTTTGTGTCTCCATTAAACAGTGATATAATTTGGAAACGAAGATAGGTTTGGTTCTCATGATTCCTGGCAAACCGTAAATAAGTTTTGAGAATGTTTGAGTGCTTGCAATATTTTTCAAGCATTTGAATAGTTTAATGCTTTTTTCAATAGCACCATTCAAAACAACCGATGATGACAAAAATAACTATAAAAGTGCTGAAAATCACATCTGCATATCGTTGATTCCATATCAAACTGAACACATTTTTTGCACCACCATTTTTGGTTGGCCCCAAATTTGCCGGGCTTATTTTTCTTTTAAAAATATTCTACCTATAGGTTTTCGGGGAAACAATTTAAAATGTTTTTCTTTAATATTGTATTATTTGTAATTGAATAACACTGAGGAACACAAAAAAAGAACACGATTCTGACAGCGGATTTTGGCAGAGGAGGTTAAAAAAATATACGTGTGTCGGCGTTTTGAATGTTTACGGCTGATTATTTCCACCTTTTGCACATTCTTATGGTGAATCGACATAGGAAACCATGTTATCCTTAGATTTTAGGTATAGGACGTGTTCAGCAATTTTATGTAACATTTTTGTGGAATACTTTAATCCTCTGCCTCTATATGTGTCTTGTATGTTCTTTTTATGGAAAAGGGTACAAAACACCCCACCCCGGGTTAAAATGTACCACAAAAATATTCTTCATAAAATTCTACACACCAAAGCTCAAAACTCAACGTGAATACTAAAAGACAAAATTAGATTTTTTTCAAAATGATGGGGTTCTGTCAACGGATTCTGGTAGAAAGGTCTAATAAAATTATACGTGTATCGGCGTTTTGCCAGATCTGATCCGAATTTTTTTTAGGGCGGGTCAAAGTTTCCGCCCCTCGGAACTTTCCTGCAACATATCGGCATGCAAATTTGTGTATTCCTTACTTCTAACGTACAAAATATGTTCAGAAATTTGTGTGGAACAAACTAACTCTCTAACTGTCACGTATAACCATAATTTTTAGGTTTTTTTTTTGAAAACTCGCAAAAAACTACTCCAAAATGACGGGGGACGTGGTCAAAATGTTCGACAAAAATTATCGCCATAAAATTTCACTATATGTGTCCGAACACTCCAAAACACAAATCTTAGCCCAAGTGCTAGATAAAAGATGAAGATCATTATTATGTGGACTATTTTTAATGGAAACAGCAAAATGACAAAATTAATTATTAACCCTTAGAAGGCAGTTAGTTATTATATACACGTTTATTTTTTTACACCTTTCTACCAGAATCCGTTGACAGAACCCCATAATTTTTTTGGTGTCGCACAGTGTAACAAGTCAAAACTGTAAATCCATTTAAGGGCTAATTTTATACTTATTTCGGGTTGGCGCTAAAATGTCCCACAAAACTCCGTGTGCGGAGTATGTATCGATCAAAGGTGTTAAAGTATCCATACTGAAAATTATTATTCCAACATAAAATTCTATGCTTTACGATACTTTTTTTGATGTGTTTGACCGGTAGGGCTATCTATCAAAGTGAACACATGCAAACAACACAAAGCGTCACATACGTGGTTGTTGTACAACAATAGACTCTGCCTGAAAATAAGTATGATTGTGTTGATGTAGAGGCAGCGAAAAAATATTCAGGTCGTTGTCGCCAAAGAGTATTGAATAGTATAGAGCACTCTTGGAACGAATTGTATGACTCAAAAGCACTGGCGACATCTGGTGAATGATTCAAAACGTATTACTCTCTTTTTGTCATAACTTTACTTTACTTTTATTGACTATATTACAACCTCATGAGGTCAGACGTCTTACACATATTAATTAAACAGACAAATTAAACAAATTTCAACATATTCTTCCAACTGGCTCTATCCTTCGCCTTTTCTCGCCAGTTGGTAACACCAAGGATACGGAGGGATTCTTCTGCCTGGTCTTTCTTTTGTCATAACTTGGACCATTCATAATTTCGATGTGAAACATTGATGCCTTTGGAAACATTTATGCTTTTTGAATTGTTTTATGTAATAACATTGTCGAAATGGTGCATTTATATTGAAATATTCTATAAAGAGAATAAGACTCGTTTTACTCATGAGAGCGGAAAAAGAGTGCAATAAGTTCTCTATACTATTCAATACTTTTTGTCGTGGCTCTGTCTCTCACAAAACAAAAACAATTATTTCATTGAATTAAATAACGCTTTATTTATTATTTATATTAGGAAAAAAGAAAGTGCAATAGCAAAAGAGCCTTCAGCAAAACGATTTGAAACCACAACAAAAGAATTTTAAATAAATTTTATGTAGAATGGAAGTAAGTACATTTCGAATAATGGCTTTTGAAATTGAATGCACTCTGGGAATCATATGAACCACGCAAAACCAAAAAGGTGTTAACACATCGCCCGTGAGTTCGAACACTCATTGATTTCTTTAACTGTCTGCAGTCGCAATGGACTTTTTCTGTAATATACATATATATTTAATATATAATGCAATTAAATTGTTTAGTTCTAAAAACAGTATGGCCTTAATCCGTTTTTAAGACGAAATGCAACAACAAATGTAAAACTTAAACAAAAATGCTGGAAAAACCTAAAACTAAATTCGATTTTCACCCCTGATTCACGTGTTGAAAAAAACTAAGCTGCTGCTAATCATTACAATCGATTGGCCGTACTAAACGAGGCATTCCTGTATTCCTATGGAAATATATTATATATCATGCCATTTAATTTTGCTTTAAGGTTCACTGCTGCCAAGCAATTTCACGCTTTCATAAATTTCGAATATGGCCATAGACACTTTTGTCGCTTAAAGAAAAACCGCATAGCGCTGAAAATATGATGATAAGGCGTAATGAAATGAAAATGTTAATTATCATACAGGTGAAATTGTGTGAAAGTTGTTAAGCATTTGAAGGGAAATTTATGGTAACAGCACCATAATGGAATTTAATTATGTGCAGGAGGAGTGGTGTGCGAATTGAAACAAAACAAAGTCAAGAGAGTGGGAGGAGTTTCCTGATTTTTTATAGCCAATATATCGAGATAACATGTAGCCAAAGATGATGGAAATACACTAGATGGTGCATTCGATTATTCACAATTTTCCCCAGATGCCAAAGGCTGTTTCCGTACGACAATTTTTGATTCGGATACGTCGAAAAAGAACTCACAAATCTTTTTTAATTCGATTATGATATTTGAATTTGAAATAAAATATTGATTATAGGAACGCATATTGAGTTGCTAATTTTTGACAATAGAAAAACGAAAGAGATTGGCTAAATATTTTTTACAATAGTTCTAGTGTAAACTCTCTTGTTTCTTGTTCGATCTAGAAAATTTCCCTTGACTTTCACATCCACCACATATATTTCAAGATCCAGGGGATTCTATCATCTTTGCCTGTAGCTTAATAAATAAGTCGCACACGAGGATTGTGGGTATATTTCTAGTCGGTATATTTCTGCGAATATATTTTTACCGTTGCACAGTGCAATCTGGCAACACCACTGGAAACTGTTACGGTTTTTAGCTTAATACTGCATTTACACCGAACAAGGTTAACACCATTAACCCGCGCTAACCCAGAAGATTTGCTCATACAATTTTAATTTGTACAAACTGAAGTTTAATTTTTAACCTCATTTTAAACTGGTGTACATTTTGATGCACCACTCTTAGTTATGAAAAATATGCAACCATAATAAAAACATACCCAAAAATCAACTGTTTGACAGATGGAAGCCGATCGAAAACTCTTGGTCGCGTCGTCGCCACCAAAACTTTTTTGAAGCTCACGCCGCCGACGATATAAATGGCTTTTATTGGTTTGAACTGTGAGCGGATTTTATCGACTGCCCCGATTTGACTGACTGACCCAATTTTAAAGGTTCACTTGTAATTTCCTTTACGGCTGTAAGAGATCATGTTTTCTCCGGTTAGTGAAAAAAATGTAAATGCCGCGGGTGGGATTCGAACTCACATTCGCTGGACGATCGTTACGATGTTTGTGAAGCACCATCTTCAGCAGCGTCTAGCCCGTTAAGCCACTGCGGTGTGTATTTACACAAGTCACTAACCGAAGACATTTATTGATTGTGTGCAGAGCGATTGTTGTCGCTACTTACACATTGCTTTCTTACTTACACGCGCTGATGCAGAAGTTTTGAAAGTTATATTTATAGAACAAACTATTCTCATTGTAGTTGTCTCGTCTCATTTATTTCGCAAATATCCCAAATTTGTGCAAAACTGGCAAAACCAATAGCCGCCAACTTAATTTTTCTGTTGTGCCGCCGTCTTCGATAATTTTGTCTCGGCGCGGAGTTTGTCTAAACACGGAGTTGCCAACTGAAATGTCAATTTAATCTCGAATTGGGCGGTGTGAACGGCAAAGATTAGATAACAAGGTTATCGCTAACCTGGCTGCGATAAACGGCGGTGTAAATGCGTTATAATGATACTTAGTGGGCGCTAGAAGCGCTGCGATAATATGGCGCTACAACTTGCTCCAAACCTCTGTTTGCCTTTTCTTATGTGCTCGCTCAATATACGTCAGACTAACAGCGTGGCGAGAAGGGAGTGTAAGCGATTGTACGCTACAAAGCAGGTTGTGACATATATCAAGTCTGATGTTTAAAATTCTAAATAGATGTATTATACGAAAACATAAAAAGAACCTGGAAATATGTTTTAAATTATTATACTGAATGTGTTGTGACAACCTCTAGAACCTCTGCTGCGGTTGTGACAACCTCTTCTGTGGTTGTGATAACCTCTGCTGTGATTGTGACAACCCCTACTTCGGTTGTGACAACCCATACTGCGGTTGTGACATCTCTACTACGGTTGTGACACCTCTGCTACGGTTGTGACAACCTCTACTACGGTTGTGACAACCTATAATGCGGTTGTGACAACCTCTAATGCGGTTGCGACAACCTCTACTGCGGTTGTGACAACCTCTACTGCGGTTGTGACAACCTCTACAACGGTTGTGACAACCCCTAATGCGGTTTTAACAACCTCTAAGTCGGTTGTGATGACTTCTTGTATGGTTCCGACAACCTCAAGTTTCCATTGTGGAAACCTCTGAATTCGGTTACGTCCAATTCGGTTCTCTCAACTGATTTTTGTTTGGTGCAAGCATAGATAATATTTGTTCACAATACAAAAGGTGAAAAAGCATGGTTATATAGTTTTTTCAATAGTTGTTGTTTCCAAAGAAATTTGCCCATATCCACCACTCCGGCGCCATCTAGAAAATGTCCCTTTACTTTCAAATCTACCACTTATCTTTTACCATGTATGGTTTTTTATTTATCTATGGTGCAGGTTTACAATTCCTAATTTCGTCTGCCGCATACGCAAACAAGTGTTGGTGGTTTTGGCTTAATTAAAATTTAAATCCACTGTATGCCAAAGTAACATTAAAATGTCAAAAGACAGTTTGTGGTGTGGTGTTTCAGCTAGACTGTTCGAACAGTTTGGCAGATTTGTTCAGCTGATTGGCGAGAAGTGCGTAAATTGAAAACTACCATATACGATCTCACCACTAAGGGTAGATGAATTCGCTCACAACTTACTGGATGAACCCAGATGGCGCTACTATGGGATCTCACCACTAACGATTAAGTCGCAGGTTTTTAATTCCAAATTCCGCATGTCGTATAAGCAAACAAGTGTTGGTGTTTTTGGCATAATTAAAATTTAAATCTATTGTATGCCAAAGTAACACTAGAATTTCAACAAGCAGTTTGTGGTGTGGTGTTTCAGCTAGACTGTTCGAACAGTTTGGCAGATTTGTGCAGCTTATTGGTGATAAGTGCATAAATTGAAAACTACCAATACGATTTCATCACGAAGGGTTGATGAATTCGCTACTAACTTACTAGATGAACCCAGACGGCGTTACTAAGGTATCTGACCACTAACGATTAAGTCGCTGCGGAATTCTCTGCAACATACAATTTACAATTCTTAGCCTCGCCTATAGCATAAGCAAACCACTCTTGTGTTTTGTATTAATTAATATTTAAATACAGAGTATGTCAAGGAAACATTAGAATGTTAACAAAAAGTTTGTTGTGTGGTGTATTATAGCTTGATGGTTCTAACTGTTTGGCGGATTAAAGCAGCATAAAGTCGATAAGTACGTAAGTTGAAAACTGTCATATACATATAATCCCAATACTAATAGTTAATGAATTCGCTACCAACTAAATAGATGAATCGAGATGATGGCGCTGCTATGCGATCTCACCACACATGGAGTTTTTGAATTTGCATTGGATTTTAATTTGCATTACTTGCATTACATGCAAATGCAAAAGAATTACTATTGTTCGCAATGGCAATTACAAATTTTGAATTTGCATTTGCTCAGGTAATGCAAATACAGGTTGAGGAATCAGATGCCAATTGAAATGAAATGTGTGAATCTTTTGAATTTGTTTGACTGCGGGCAATTCTGTTTCTAAAGTATTTTATATGTAGAGGTTTGTGGGTTCGGTAGGGATTGCCTCGTAGTACTTTCAAAAGTATAGACATGTACTGTATAAAATATTTTTAAAATATAATTGCCAGAAATGAAGGAAATGGAATTGCCAATGGTATTGAAAGTTTTTAGAATTTGCATTTGGAAAGGAAATTCAAAATAAAAAAAAAAATTATAATTGTATTATAATTAAGTTGCCCCATGTATGGATCTCACCAATAACGACTAAGTCGCTACCAAAGATGATAGAAAACCATAGATGGTGATATACTAGTTTGAAAGTAAAGGGACATTCTCTAGATGGCGCAGGAATCGTGGACATGAGCAAATTTAAATGAAAACAAAAACTATAGAAAAATCTATTTAGTCATTCCCTTTTCCTTTTATATTGTCAAAAAATATCAAAAGCGATATGCTCTTCCTTTATCTATATTTTATTTTCAAATTCAAACAATAGAATCAAAATGAAAATGATTTTTGAGTGATTTTTCGTCGTATCCGAGTGAAACATGGTTGCACGGAGACAACCTTTGCCATCTAGTGAAAATGTTGAATAATCGAATGAACCATGTATGGTAGTTCTATCATCTTCGGTTGCTACCGAATTGTTTGCATCACACTGTTTACAATTTTTAGTCTCGTCCGAAGCATAAGCGAAAGAGTATTGTGTTCTACAAGTTTCATACACCCTTGTTGAGGGCAAAACTTTTCTTTGCGCTTGGTTGGTGTTTTCTCATATTTCATATTGGGTTTATCTCCTTTCCCCTTTTCTGGGCGAATTGAATAAATGAAAATCTCAACCCACCTTAAACGACAATGTCAAACCCATTCCTAAATGTTCGCCCTCAAAAACGAAAATCATCGATATTTACGCACACACACGCTGCAAAATGACACTTATTGCCTTTGGCTGAACACATCATATTGGCCATAAAACAAGTTTTGTGAATTACGGTCATAACAAAAGGAGTGTCAACACATCCACCTACCAGCCAACAACTTTTACCATTACCATCATATGAGTAACATCACCTTGATATTGCTATTTTGCAATCGTATGCTGCTGCTAGTGGTAGTGTTGCTGCTACCCCTATTGCGATGTCTTACCAATATAACTAAATGTTTCACTTATACTTTATGGTGCAGGATATTCGCTTTCATTTCCCTTCATCGCAGGATTTATCCTGTTAACGTGTAGAATAAATGGTGTAACAAGCATGACTTTAAAAAAGGTTAACACGTATATAACTGAATCTGCTTACACACGACTAACGAGATTAAAGTGAAATTGCTTGTGGTGGTGCCGCAGACTGACTGGATAACGACTGCTAATCGGGGGGGGGGGGGGGCGTGGGAAGGAGTGGGATGTATGTTAGGGTATGTAAGGGAGAGCGGACGTAAAATAAAGTTTTCCCTCATAAATTGACAAATTATATGGTCCTTTTCTTTGTAAGGATAAGGATAATTGAAGTTCTAATAAGTAAACAACTCATATTAAATCAAAGTAAAGATTTGACCATTAAATTGGGTATCAAATAACGCAGTATTAGGTTTTCGCAAACTTCTAAGTGTTATACGCTACTTTATGACCGTATTATGTGGCATAATAGAGTAGCTCGTAAAAGAAAACATTTTAAAACAATTACTGTTTGGTGTATGACTTACCTGAAAACTATGATTTACGTTTTTAATACTGCACTCGGCCGTACACACATCCGATAGATCGATTTCATCGAAGACATCACTCTGCAAATACAATAAAATTACATAGTATTTGATTAAAATCACATTGAATCTCTGGGCTTATTTTAAATTTCATTATAACCTAATAATACATAAGTACTGTATTTAACTATATTATTAATGCCTAAGCTGTAACTTATTTCGGCCATTCATCAAATTGTCCTTCTTATTTACTTAATTTGATTTGTTATGGCCATTTTGGCAACGGCAACATTTTGGCTGAAAATCATATTACGATTCATTTCATTCGCAGTTCCAACAAAAAAGATTACAATTTAATAATAAACGAAACAGCGTTGGTGATATTTTTTTTGTTGATTCCATTTCATAGTAGTACCAAGCAATTTAGCGAAACTCGCAATATTTAAGTGGAAGAACTAAAAGGCAAAGGAGGACAAACCAGTGGGTTGTTGCTTTACTAAGGGTTCGTGACTCTCGGTAGCAATTGGCGCAGGGGGTGTAGCCAACATAATATTTAAGGACATTATTTCGTACAGGGCCATCGAATTTGTTAAATTAATTTTTCATATTTTACTAAACAGCAGAAAAATGTCATATTTTCGTTACAACGTCAGCTTTTTCATTACTTTTTACATTTTCTTTAGTGCTAAAGCATCCATTATAGTAATTATTAAAAACATAAAAATGTCCAGCTCAAGACGCTGATGACGAAAACACTTGAATTAAGAAATAGTTATAGCTTTTGAATAATAGAATAAAAAAAGGATGACTGAAGGATATACCATTTAATAATATAAAACGATATGACAACATAAAGAAAACATGACAATAGCATTAAAAATATTAAAACTTTTAACAATGATGTCAAATTCAAATTTTGTGTAACACACAGCAAAATGTTTACCATATTTATATTCACGAAATATCATTCTAAACCATTTTACTTCATGTCATCTTTCATACATATTGCTAGAATTCAAATGCTTAACACTTTTAGCTTAATGAGTATTTCAATCCATAGTATGTCAAAGTAACACTAGAATGTCAACAAACAGTTTGTGGTGTGTATGACAGTTTGAATGTTGTAACGCGTTTGACAGATTAGTGAAACTTAATGTCGATAAGTACGTAAATTGAAAACTAACATAAACGGTCTCACCACTAAGGGTTTATGAATTCGCTGCCAACTCACTGGATTAATACAGATGGCGCTACTAGGCGATCTCAACACTATCGATAAAGTCGCTGCATAGATAAATAAAAAACTATAGATGGTGAAAGATAGGTGGTGGATTTTAAAATAAAAAACAAATTCGTAGATAGCGCACCAATGGTGGACAAGGTCAAATTTCCCTGACAATGGAGAACACTATTTAACCCAGTTTTTTGCCTTTTGTATTGTCAAAAAATATCAAAAGCTATATGTCTTATCTATATTTTATTTTCTAATTCAAACAACAGAATCAAAATAAAAGTGGTTTTTAGTGCTCCTTCGTCGTATCCCAGTGAAAAATATTCGCACGGAACAAAGATGATTGAAATACCAGAGATAATTCATTCGCTTGTTCACCATTTTCAGCAAAGGGCGTGTGCTGTTTCCGTACGACCATATTTCACTCGTTTTCATTTTTATTTCGACTCCGTTTTTTGAATTTGAAAATAGAATATAAATAATAGAAAACCGTATCGCTTTTGATATTTGTTGTCAATATAAAATGCAAGAAACCATGGTTATATAGTTTTTTCAATAGTTTTTGTTTCCAGGGAAATTTGCCCATATCAACCACTCCGGCGCCATCTAGAAAATTTCCCTTTACTTTAAAATCCACCTCCTATCTTTCACCATATATGGTTATTATTTATCTATGCAGGCTGCTAATGTCGATAAGTGAATTGAAAATTACCTTATACGGTCTCACCACTAACGGTTTATGAATTCGCTGCCGACTCACTGGATTAATGCAGATGGCGTGACTAGGCGATCTCACCACTGGCGATAAAGTCGCTGTCAAAGATGATAGAGAATCCGTAGATGGTGAAATATAAGTGGTGGATTTGAAAGTCAAGGAAAATTTCCTAGATAGCGCACCAATGGTGGACATGGGTAAATTTCCCTGAAAACAAAAACTATGGAGAACACTATTTAACACAGCTTTTTGTCTTCTAGTATCCATATTTTATTTTCAAATTCAAAGAACAAAATCAAAACAAAAATGGTTTTAAATGATTTTTCGTCGTATCCGAGTGAAAAATGTTCGCTCGCAACAAAGATGATAGAAATGACATAGATAAATAAAAAACTGTAGATGATTCATTTGCTTAATCACCATTTTCACCAGAGGGCACATGCTATTTCCGTACGACCATATTTCACTCGGATGCGGCGAAAACGTACTCAAACATAATTTTTATTTCGACTCTGTTTCTTGAATTAAAAAAATAAAATGTACATAATAGAAAAACATATCGCTTTTGATGTTTTTTGAAAATACAACGGTCAAAAACCAGGTACAAACAGTTTTTTCCAATAGAATTTGTTTCCAGGGAAATTTGCCAATTTCTAGTATTGCTGCGCTATCTACAACATTTCCTTTGACTTTTAAATCCTTCACCATCCAAGGGGTTTTCCATAAATAAATAAAAACCATAGACGACTCATTTGCTTAATCACCATTTTCACTAGAGCGGGCACATGCTGTTTCCGTACGACCATTTATCACTCAGATGTGACGAAAAAGCACTCAAAAATAATTTTTATTTCGATTCTGTTGTTTAAATTTGGCAATAGAATATAAATAATAGAAAAGCATGTCGCTTTTAATATTTGTTGAAAACACAAAAGGCCAAATAGCACGGTTATATAGTCTTTTCAATAGTGTTCGTTTTCATGGAAATTTGCCCATATCCACCCACGCGCCATCTATAAAATTTCCCTTTACTTTCAAATCCACCACTTATCTTTCACCATCTATGTTTTTTTTATTCATCTATGGTTTTTCTATTATCTTTGTACGGAAACAACCTTTTCCATTTAATGAAAATTGTGAATAATCCAATACACCATCTGTCGTATTTCTATCGATTGTTAGATGTGGAACTCTCCGCAACAAACGGGTACAGATGTCGTTACTACGAGATGGGTCTGAGACACGGCTGACGAGACTCATAGATTAATAAAAAACCATAGATGGTGAAAGATAGGTGGTGGATTTAAAGTAAAGGGAAATTTTCTAGATGGCGCAGGAGTGGTGGATATGTTAAATTTTCCTAGAAACAAAAACTATTGTATTGTCAACAAACATCAAAAGCGATATGCTATTCTATTAATTATATTCTATTTTCAAATTTAAAAAACAGAAAAAAACAAATTGCGAAATCTAACAAATCTGTCAAACTTTTTTTTTAAATAGTTCTTTCTCATCAAGTTTACACTACGCCATTCTGTCTCAACAAATCCAAATTGTGAGAAACTCAATGAATTCTGTAATACCCTTAAGAAGAGAAGTGAGTAAATGAAGCACCTTAATCCGTCGTTGGTCAACTTCCTTAGCAGACAATTTCTGATGGTGACCCAAACAAGTGGCGACAGATTTCCCTCTTGTTGCATTTCACCACATACTTTATGCCTTATGTTTATATTATTCACCCCACAGCTAATCTACCTGTTCCTTAGCACAGGAGTGTATTATCGTCCGGGCAACTTCAAACTGGTCTAAGAACTAGATTAGTGTTTCTCAGCCAGCAAAGATTATATCATAATAAAGACACATACAGTGACTACCCATACTTATACACTCTAATTAGTTACATTTTTTTCCATTTGCCACTTCAACACATGTCACAGGCGGTGCCTGGAAAAGATTACTCTTTTGTATCGATAGATTTTCCATTTTTCTTTGAACTGTGTGTTAGCATTAAGTTCGAAATTCCAACACGTGGCCCAGCGTATCAATGGAAATAATAGAATCAGCAAAAATCAACGAGTGAAACAAACCCAGAATCAAAGTTAATGTTCAGTAAGTGGTGCAAAATTTCTTTCTTATTTGCATTATTTCATTTTAATTGAATACGCTTTCATTTCCTTTTCCGTGCTTTTGAGAGTTTTTTATATTCTCGTTTCGAGTCCACTAATTGTATGATTATGCGGCCAACTTCACTGAATGGCTGGTTGCTTGGCAACATAAGCTTGTGTAAGTGTTGTTATTTACATTGACTACGAAAAGGAGTCAAATCAGGGAGAACATGCAAATACAATACAATTGGTCCTTGGCGATATTTTTCTATACCGGGTGTAAAGAATTGACGATATAGGGACACACGTATTAGGGAAGAAGGAAGGAAGTTTAAGCAGATCTGACTTTATAACAAACTGAAGAATCTCTATAATATCCTTAAATCAGTTGACAAGAATTTTTAAATTTACAATATTTAAGTTTTGCCAATATTTAAGGATTGTACTCCATAGACTGAAATAAATAAATGAATAATATTTAGTCCTGTAGTACACTCCACCCACAAAAATTCCGGTTGAGGAAAGTGAATAGGCAATAGCCGAATGGGAAAGAATGGGTTAGGTTGTGGCTGTGGTAAATTCGGTTATTTCAACCAAATCAAAATTGAATGAATGAAACTAGTTATATTCATGGATATTCCTTGCAAATGCATGCCGCCACAGCAGTCATTATGAGTCGTATTAGCTGAAGTAGACTTAAGTAAACGCTACTAAAAGATTTTGGTTTCGTAGATATTTTCCCCTTTATTTAACCATCAATTATCTACAATTTGTCTTGAGATTGCATGTCGAATCGTATTATTAATCATCCAAATCCCAGTAGATTTTACTTCTCAAGTTAAATATTGTTACGATAAATGCTTTACATAGTTGGCTTAACTAACATTTATGTCAAAATAGCGATGAAATATCGAAAACAGTTTGTGGTGTATATTGCAACTTGATTGCTTAATGTTGCGTACGCCTGAAAGTATGCCGTCATTGCAAGTTGAAAACAACCTCATACCAACTCACCACGAATGTTTGCTGAATTCGCTTCACTACCGATTAATTCACTTAACCCTGAAAGGCCATTCTTATATTTATACCATAGATGATAGAAAATCCCTAGATGGCGAAATATATGTGTTGGATTTGAAGGTCAAAAGAAATTTTACTTTGACTTGATGAAAAAAAAACAAAAACTATTGAAAAATCTATTTAACCATGATTTTCTGCGTTGTCTATTATCATAGATAAATAAAAAGGCCATAGATGGTGAAAGATAAATGGTTGATTTGAAAGTAAAGAGAAATGTTCTAGATGGCGCCGGAGTGGTAGATGTGGGCAAATTCCCCTGGAAACAAAATCTATTGAAAAAACTATAAAACCATCCTTTTTTGCCTTTTGTATTGTCAACAAACATCAAAAGCGGTATGATTTTCTATTATTTATATTCTATTTTAAAATTTAAACAACAGAATCGAAATAAAAATGATGTTCGAGTGATTGTTCATCGCATCCGAGTGAAAAGTGGTCGTACGGAAACAGCATGTGCCCTCTGGTGAAAATTGTGATTAAGCAAATGAATCATCTATGGTTTTTATTTATCTATGTACGCCATCTAGAAAATTTACTTTTACTTTAAAATCCACCATCTATCTTTCAGAATCTATGGTTTTTTATTTATCTATGGCATACATGGGGCAAATTAATTATATGACAATTATAATTTGTAGTTTAATTTGAATTACCTGTGAAAATGCAAATTCAAAAAAATCTCAATACCATTGACAATTGTACTTATTTTCAAAGCATTTCTTTCATATTGGCACTTTTGGTTTTCAAATATTTTACACAGTACAGGTTTATGAATTTGAAAATCTGGAAGGCAATATCTATTGAAGCCACAAACCTCTACATATAAACTACTTTAAAAATAGTATTGCTAGCAGTCAAACAAATTCAAAACAATTAAAAGCATTCCCATGTTTCATCATAATTGGCATCCGATTCCACAACCTGCATTTGCATTCCCTGAGCAAATGAAAAATTCAATAATTTTAACTCGTACTAAATTGCAACTGTGGATACTGAAAGGAAATTTCATCACGATTCCAATTGTGCCTTAAGTTTTGTTGCATGACAACTTAAGTCCAATATTTGAGCGTTTGATCAAAAACCTACTCCGGAAGGGGAAATCCTTGAGCTCTATCGACCATCCAAACATTTCCTTACGATCTGAATGAAGTATTTCATAAACGACATTAGTGATGACAATTAGATCCCTATTGTGTGTTTCTGGACTTAGAACTAATTCTAATACGTACTAAAATGCAACTACGGGTACTGAAAGGAAATTTTCTCACGATTGTAGTTGTTCTTTAAGTTTTGTTGTATGACGAGTTAGCCTGATTTTTGAGCCATTAGTCAAAAATCAAAACCCTAATCAAAAAACTCCGACAACGGAGTCGTTGTTAAGTGATATAGCGCTTGCATTAAAAACAAGGTGTACTGTATTTAACTACTGAGAAAAATCACAGACAAACGTTTATGGTCCAATTGAGAGCAAACGCGGCACCCATCTTGCAGACAACTTTCTTAAACCCAACTGATCATTTAAAAACGAAACCACACTGCCATATGAAATCCCTATGGCATCAAAAATCTCACGCACTTTTACTCTTCGATCGGCCAACACCATATCGTGGATTTTTGTTCGAAATTTTCGGATGTATTGACCTCAATTGGCCGTCCAGAACGTTCAGCGTCATTTGTACTTGCGCGAGCACAACGAAAGCCAGTAAAGCACTTTTTTACCATTGAAATCGATGGTGCAGGGTTCCCATAGTATTTATCAAGCTTTTCCTTGGTTTTATTGACGTTTTTTTCGCAAAAAATAATGTTTAATGAGCATCGAAATTCATAGTTTTCCAGAGGTTGTATGTTTTGAGCAGCTGTTAAACGCAAAGTAAATGACGGAATTTGCTCAAAATTCGACAGTAGTCTATTATCAGGTGGAATTTGATGGGAGCGGTGTTGCATTTCAAATTTTTAATGGCTTTTAAATTTCAATTGATATTTTTTAAATTTCGATTGATGTATCAATATTGAGATAGAATTTTTAAATTTCAATTGATATATTTTAGAATTCAAATATATTTCTTAAATTTCAATTGATTTTTTCTAAATTTCAATTTAAAATGGTGTAGTATTAATAGTACCTGTGGCCGTCGGCGGTGCATTGGTTAGTGTTTGCGAGTTTTGCATATAAGAACGTGGGTTCGATCACTGTTGTGAACAGCTTACATTCCTTTCGACGACGGTCACCTCGCTATATGACGGCGACACTATCGAGTACTCAGCCATGAACATGCTCCTTAAAATACCATTAGGAACCGGCGTAAAATGGTAGGTCCCAATCAGTGAGTGTGAAATGGGACACCATTTATTTATTAATAGCCCCTGCGAACGTGGGTTTGATGGCTGTCCTAACTACCTTACTTTTCTTTCGGCGGCAGTCGCCAGGCTTATTGACAGCGACAATATCGAGTACATATCCATGAAAAAGTTTCTCCAAATACCGTGCGGAACCAGTGTAAAACCTTAAGTCATACACGCTGAAAAATCTGTGTTTCTCTGTTGTTTGGATGCAAATATAACAAGTCTTAGGAGCTAGCCGCAATTATAATATACTTGTGCCCAAACGCATTGTGTTTGCTATTCAATATTACATGTTTGAGACACAATGATTAATATGTTATAACATATGTGTTTGCGGCCCAAATATATATGTGTTTGTGATATAAATACAGCCGTGTTTGTTGCACTGTTTATGCTCTCTCGAGAGCAAGAGAATAAAAGAAGGGTAACGAGAGAGTCTGTCTTGTAAGTGTGTATCTGTATTTTTGCATTATTCTCTCACTGAGTGATTCATAAATATTCCTGAATGTGCGTGTAAATTGCAGATGAAGTCAGTGCTTCTTATTTTGGCTGATGTATTGCGTTTTAGTTTCATATATTCAGTCGTCAATGGTTCATGGGAAAGAGGATATCAAAAGCACTTGATAAGTGAAAAAAAAAACAATTTCCTCTACTGAAAAAATCAGAATGGCAGGCCATTAGTGATATATATAATAAAAAAACACAAGTAATTAATACACGCTTGTCTTGCATGAACTAGATTTTTACATAAGTATATTGTACCAACGCATAGTGATAACCAAGGCATAGTTGAAACCTTCTCATAAAAAACAACCGTGAGAGACAACAGAGAAAGGAGAAGCAAAAGAGCAGTAGTTTCTCATTTCATAAAAAAGGTAATGCATTCAGCAAGTAAATGTAAAAAGAGTAGTTTTAAATATATAAAACTTCTGTTTTAATTATTTATTTTAATTATAATATAAGAAAGAATAATTCGTTTCTAAATATTATTATGTTTGGCAGAAAATACGCATATGTTTCCATGTAAGTATATGGAGGTTTGGGGGAAACACGAGAATTCTTCCATGTAAGTATATGGATGTTTGGCATGAAGCACGCGTATGTTTCCACGTAAAACATACATATTTGTCAATAAACATGCTAATGTTTGCATTTAAATACACCTGCATTTAGGACTTGCAAACATATATATGTTTGAAGTGTGTTAAAAACATATACATGGTTCCTGCAGAATATGTCTGGGAGAATATACTACAGAGGCCGTATTTTTTTCAGCGTCTAATAATTGAGTATAAAACTAAAAGGCGCACAGCTCAGAGCTTGCGAGAAGTATAAATTTTTTAGATGCAATGAAATGGCAATGGCAATTTGAAAGCAAATCATGGCATTATTTTGATAATGTACACAAGTACCAGGACAAATTTAAATGGTCATAAAAATAATGAATTGGAAACAGGAATTTCTGCCCTTTTACTCTCACACAAATGGATGAGGTGGTTCGTTTCTACATTACCATGGGCCAGCGAAATTTCTAGCCCATAAAGGTTAATGAAATGATTGGCGAAAAAGAGCTAATGACTATCATCCGAACTGGAGAGCAGCTAAGGAATTTCAAAATTATAATGTACAATCCACGATTGCATAAATGCTGATTATAATCTCTGACTTCAATGCGTCAAAACCTGTGACTGCTACAATCTAAAATGCAGTAACTCTGATTGTAATCTTTATACTCTTGGATGGTTTTAGATCTTACTGAACCACCCTCGAATAATTGAATTGACACAAACGTAGGACATTGGGTATTAGCATTATCTCTCGTGTAGCTTGCGAGTACTTTAACATTTTTGTAAAATAAATTCGTATTGACATAAAACCCGCTAACTTAATTACTATGACTGAACAGGAGAAGCCACCAACTTTAATGGATAATTAAAATGTAAAGCAAAAATGACAAGCCATTGGTGTTACGACAAACGCATGACCTTTAGGCACAATAATAATATAATTAACAATAACTCACTTTACCTTGAACCCAGGCATAAAAAAATCGTCCAATTATCCCTTAGCCAATATCCCAGCGATGTACGTGAGTCATTAGCTGTAACGTAACAACATTTACGGACAACACAAATGAACATTAACTCATGGATTATAGCACTGCACTGATTGTTATGAGTTTTGGCCCAAAATCAATCTATCGTCCATAGTCGTGTACGTTGCTGTTTTGCTGTGGACGCTTTTTCACCGCTGTCCGAAGCTCTTCAAAAACCCCAAAAAGGCCTAAGTAAACTTAAGCAGAATTTCATACCTAACGGGTTGGAAGGTGAGAAGGAGGGCACTGAACCTTTTCTCTCAGATTCCCACAAAATCTTTATTTTATATTAGTTCGATTTATGTGTAAGAAGAAACGCCTGAGATTATTTTCCAAACAAGGCTGGAGTGAGAAAAATCACAGGATTCCCTTTTATTAAATCAATAAAAGCCATGTATGTCTGCCTCTTTGATTCCAGTTCCAATTTCGTTTTGTAATGTGAACAGAAAAAAAACATTTGATCAAAAGTACATTTGGTTTATTTTCGTTTCGCCATCATCGTTCCGTCTGAGAAAAACAATTGATTGAAATTCGATGTTTGGACCGGTGGTGCTGTATACGCAGATGAGTGTGTAACCAAAGTATTGAATGTGTGTAGGTATTCTCCAAACAGCATCTGGACATTTTAATGGTCTGCCGAAGTTGGGCATAAGTTCAAGTGGTGTCCTTAGGAGAACATTTCTGCAATGTAGTCATGGTTGTCGTACCATTGATAATTACTTGTATTGCAGAAGGACTACGACGTTTAATTGGGAAAATAAATCGTGAAAAGCTAAACTTTCCATTACGTGATGTGGGCCATGTTACGCATGATTGACGTTTAATGGAATAATGTAACTCCTACGTTGTGGGCTATAGATTAGAACCGTGCGTGAGTTATCCATGTATTAGGCGTGTTTTTCGCACAATGCCGATTTAAAAACTGTTTTAACTCATATGGGGAAATTTGGTAAGAGTTAGAGAACAAATTTAAATACAATAAGCTGGTTGTGGTCTATACCGGGTACATAAAGGGTTTTTCAACAGAGACGCTACAAAAGTAAATCGATAGGGACAGCAAACGACGCCATATTTTTTGCCGCTCTTTTGACATTTCTCTTCAGTAAGGTTTGCCATTTCATCATCGAAAGATATACGAGCCAACAATGAGTCGAAATTATTAAAATTTACTACCGAAATTTGGAGTCAGTGGCCTCAACTTTAAGAGGCCATCTTTAAGAGGCCTCAACAATCAGCGATGAGGCTCATTTCTGGCTAAATGGCTTCGTCAATAAGCAAAATATGCGTTATTGGTCAGACAGCAATCCACACGTAATCCATGAGTCAGCATTGCATCCCGAAAAAATTACGGTTTGGTGCGGTTTATGGGCCGGCGGCGTCATTGGACCGTGCCGTACTTCTTCCGTGATGATCAAGACCGGCACATTACTGTGAATGCGAATCGCTACAGTTCAATGATAACCGAATATCTTTGGCCCCAATTGGATAATATGGACTTGAAGGACATGTGGTTCCAACAGGACGGCGCCACAAGCCACACAGCGAATGCCACAATCAATTTATTGGAAACCAAGTTTGGTGAACGTGTTACGTCTCACGAAATGCCCCAGTCGATTGGCCGCCTCGGTCGTGCGATTTGACGCCGTTAGATTATTTCCTGTGGGGCTACGTCAAGTCTATGGTCTATGCCAACAAGCCAGCGACGATTGATGAATTTCGTACGAATATCGAACGTGAAATTGCAGCAGTATCGGCCGATTTATGCTTGAAAACCGTCGAAAATTGGGTTTAGCGTCTGGACTTCTGCAAGCGTGCCCGTGGCGGCCATGCAAAAGAAATCGAGTTCCATACATAATGGCATCGAACGTACTTTCACAGGAATAAAGAATTTCATTGGTATCTAAAACCGGTTTTGTTTTATTTAAAAAAAACTTTTGTAACGCTCTTATTGAAAACCCCTTTATAATAGGTACCTCTATTAGAGTGTCCAAAAAAACCGGCATTTTTTAAAAACCGTTTTACGGTTTGTTCGAAAAATCAGTTGTTCAAAACCCCGTTTTCGGGTTTCAATTTTGTCAAAAGCCGATGGACCTGTTTTTTTTTGGTTTTTGGTTTTAAATTAAATTACACATGTAGAACTACGAATACATTTGATTAGGGACCATCTCATATACATATTCGTGTTAAAACCTCAAAATTTTACAACTCTATTTAAATTTGTCAATTAAATTTTAATTATTAATTAAAATTTAAAAATATTCTGTGTTAGAATGTGTATTTAATATAAAATGTTAAAGTTTTATTCAAATACATTTTATACTGATTTAAATTCCAAAACCAAATTCCAATTTGAAAGAGATTTTCATATACTCCGGTTCACTAATTTAAAGGCACTAAAAATTCAATATTCAGCAGCGTATATCCTTTCCAATTTGTAACCGATGGCAGAATTTTAAAAGGGACATGGAAGTTAGACATCTTGAGATATAAAAAAAAGCATGACAATAGTGGTTTCCTAACGAAAGAACCTTTTTGAGAAATTTATAAAAAATGTCTAAAAATGTGCTAATTTTTTTTTTTGGTTCACTTGAATTTATTTATTTTATTTATTTAGTTGTCACCGCCAAGAACTGGCTATATATGATTTTGTACAGGGAAAAAGAGTGCCAACACAAGAGTGAAAACCTCGTTAAAAACCTGATTTTTTCAATAGAGTACAATGATGTAATATAAATTTGAAGAGGTAAATCATTTCGAACTCGTAATTCTTGTCAAAATAAAAATGTAAATGTGTGAATACAAGTACTACATACAATTAAGTATCTCAGAACATCACAGATTGGATCATTTTAAACATAAAATTTGTCAAAATAGTAATTCTAATAACTGTGTACATTACAGAGTAGAATATGCGAGACATATGGTAACTTAGACAAAAATGTTTGGAGTGGCATGAAGCAATGAAATTAAGTAATTTCTAGAACTCGAACTAGTAAATATATCAGCTACTTTGTTTACATTTTTGCACATTTGGGGAAGAGGTGCTTTGATTGCTAGCTTCATATTCTTGTCATTAATCTTAATATATTCGTTGTGTCGGAGCTCACGAATATTGCTGTCTATAGTGAGATCATTGCGGATTGTTTGACAGTTCATGCCTTCACGAATGACATCATAAATGAAAGTGATCGACGAATTGATTCTTCTGCGGTCCAACGAAACCATATTGAGATCAGCCTCTGAGATAGCTGCCGATGGGTATTCTTTTCGGGCGAACATTGTAAACTGTTTCATAATGATCTCGATTTTGCCATTGTAAATCTTTTCAACTGGTAGCCGTACGACGCTGCAGTACTCTAGATGTGACTGTACAAATGAGAAATAAAGAGACTTTAATGTATTTACGTCAGGTATATCGTAACAAAATCTTTTAACGAAACCCAGTGGCGCAGTGGATTTTGATACAATTGCGTTAATGTGTCTATCAAATTTCAGTTTTTTATCGATGATGACACCCAGGTCTTTGTGCTCAGCAACGCGACTGAAAATATGGTCACCAAAATTGTAGTCTGAGTCGATGATATTACGGCCTTTATTGATTGTGAGTACAGCGCATTTGTGAAGGTTCAAATGCATATCATTTTCATCACCCCAAACTCTTAATTTGTTAATAGCTAGAATAAAGGCACTTTAATTTTTTTAAGTAAGCGATGAGTTTTTGCAAGAGCATTTATTTATTACAATCTATTACCTCTTTATCATTTTACGAGTCAAAATAGCAACACAAAAAATTTTAAATCTATCGCAAAAACTAAAATCGATATTTACCGTTCTGAAGGATAATCTAACCGCGCAATAGCTAAAAAAATTGGACGGAGCCCAACAGTTGTCGACAATTACATCAAGGACCCCGGGGGGTATAGAAAAAAATTTTAAAGGAAAGGTTTCATTGTCTTAATGTACGTATGAAAAAAGAAAAATCATAAGAATTGCTTCTTATTCTGCTTTATCCTTGTCAAAAATAAGAGCTCAAGCTGGAGTGGAATCGAGCAAGTCATCAGTACGTAGAGTAATTACGAGCTGTCAATATCTTACAAAACAAAACCGCCAGTTAATGCTCCTCGTAAAGAAAAGCGGCTTCAATTCGCAAGAGACTCCATGGTATGGGATGTGCAGCCAAGAGGTGACTGGAGAACCGTTGTATTTACAGATGAGAAGAAGTTTAATTTGGATCGGCCTGATGGCTACAACTATTATTTCCATGATCTGCGCAAAGAAAAGCGTTTTTTGAACCGACATCATAGCCGAGAGGGCAGCGTTATGGTGTGGGGTGCTATTACGTACTATGGCACCAACGATCTTGAATTTCAAAGTGAAAAAATGACTACAAAACGTTATTGGAATCGGCTTTTCCGAAGTTCAGTGAACTATTTGGTCCCATATCAAGGATATTGCAACAGGATAATGCCCCTATACACAACGCCAGAGTAGTAAAGGAGTTCATTGCCAGTCAAAATGTTAATATTCTTGACTGGCCAACATGTCTGGGGTTGGTTATCTCGTAAGGTCTATGAAGGAGGTAGAAAATTGGATGACAAGCAGTCACTAATTCCGGCCATTAAGGATGCTTGGAATCAAATTTCGTTGGATTACATAAATTCTCTTTATCTCTCAATGAAAACCCGTATATTTGAAGTTATTAAAAACAATGGGGGTTGTACCCATTACTAATAGTTCTTAAAGAAAGTGAAATAAATTAAAAAAAACAAGAAATACTGGTTTTCATTAAAATTAATAAAAGTGCCTTTATTCAAGTGAATAAAAAAAAAAAAAAAAAGTAAATTTATTGGACTTTTTGTATAAATTGCTCAAAAAATGTTCTTTAGTTAAGAAACCACTATTGTTATGATTGGTTTTATATCTCAAGATGTCTAGCTTCCATTTGCATTTTAAACTTCTGAAATCGGTTACAAATTGCAAAAGATACAGGCTGCTGAATATGGAAGTTTTAGTGCCTTTAAATAAGTGAACCGGAGTGTATAGGGTACATATGATAGGTACCTATGGAAGGACCAAATATCAGGCTACCATAGGGGTCAGCACCAGTTGGGTAGCTGGTTGTTCTGTATATACATATGTAGTTTAGCTGAGAAGTATAAGCAGATTCCGACCAAGACGGGAGAAGTCTGAGGGCCCACTATAAAACATAACAGATGTTCGGGATAGTTGCAGTGACATAACAAAAGGATGATGTCATTAATTAAGTCTATTCAAGTATCACACTCTTCAGAGGGGTGGAATTAGGATACTGACGCCTTCGTGGTTTTCCAGTCAAATTAAATTGCCTGCTTACAGGGGCTGTGTGTTCATCAGTAACTCGTCCCCATATTAAGACCAGCTGTTTATTACAGTAGTGGTTCTACACAAATCTAAATCACCCAATCCGGGGTGCCATGTGTATCGTGGTTTCGGATAGTTTGTTGGTGGGGGGTACCTGATTATAATTCAGCAGTGCCACACTAATACGTGGGCGTCTCATTGTCGTGCTACTGGGAACCACGGTGCGGTCGACCTCATTTATACTATACTCGCGGGACCAAAATTAAGAAAATTAATAACAACAATAGAAACAACAACAAAACAAACAATAATGACATTTGTGGTCATACGAAAATGACAACGAAATGACAAACGACAATAAAACCAAAACGACGGAACCACTGACCTCTTGTCATAGGGAAACCCATTTGCACACATAGGGAAGTGATGCACTTACAACCTCTAGAGTTTTAAAGAGATTGGCAAAGGTCGAGCGTGAAGTACTTACGGAGAAAAAAAGTGTCTCTCAATTGAGCTATGAACTTAGCAACTCGCCGATGACTTCGCCACGACGAAGTTTGGAAAACCAGTGCGATCGCCCGATAAGCCGTCGAAGTCTAAACGGCATGAGGCAACCGGGAAACGCGAACCGAAGGCGTTTAGTAAAGTGCTGAAGTAATGCATCACTATTGCTCAATATATGGTTGTATCTTCAAAAAGCTCAATATATGGTTGTATCTTCCACTTAATGCAATATACTATGAAGTCTGTGAGTGTCCTTCTATGTCACCTCTATCTTCTGTAACACAGGCTGGCACTAAGGGCAAAATAAAATTATTGCGTTTGACAATAAGTCATCTGTTGGGATATGCAAAGGGGCCATGGCTAAGGTGAAAGATGTCTGACCTGTCGCTTTCGTTGACAAGAGTGACATTGGCAAGTGTGACATCCCGTCCATTCAAATACCTCCCGCATGGATAGCTGTATCCACCAATGGCAGTAACGAGTATGTCTTGCGCCTAATAAATGCCAATAGCCATGCCTTTCCATGCCATGGAAGGTTGGAAAGTTGTAGGACGCAAAATAATTTCGGTGATAAATAATACCTTTCATTAGCCCCAAACCACTTCCATTTCTCAGCAAAATTGAAGGCGTTATTTTATATTGATTCGGTCAGATTCTCCTCAGAGTTAATTAGAGCAACCATGATGCCGAACCTGATACCGTAGTTAAAGCAGCACAGGGCGGAGTGGAAGACAGAAACTTGGATGAGACTAACCTTGTGGATACTACGGTGGAAGTTACTTCATTATACGAAACCAAGCTCATTGACGTGCCTGTAAGTGTTGTCCTTGAACACACCGAAGAGGCCAACCACACATTTATAGAGAGGGACGTAGCTGCGATGTTGAATATACTATAGGTGTGACTGTAGGAAAACGCACGTCATGGTCTCAATTCAAGATCATGACATTATAGCAGACATCGTGGACGAGACCAACAACACCGTACTGGTGAGGGGCGTTGCTCCAAATATTGAAGCTACTAGAGATAAACGTACACCACTGTAGGATTCCACCAGCAGCTCTCGTGCTTCGAAAACATACAACTGGAGCTAATATCGTATTTATGCGAGAACCTTGAAAAAATCCCTGATTACAAGTTTAACATTTAAACTAACTACAGGGGTGTGGGGAGCGCTTGTACGGCACAAGAATCATATATAGAAATTGATAGAAACATTTGCCAGTCTAAAGATGATGACCAATGATCATATCTGGTTAACTCGATAAATAGTTCCCATCCATCCCAGCCATCGTATCAGCTGATAAAAATAATTGATGAGACAGGATATATAAATGGGTTATAGTTCCTTGTTCATATGTCAAGGAGAACCACACAATACGGGAGAGTGCCAATGTATATGATACAGGGCTTTGGGCTTACGTTTTTTTTTTTTACTAGCGTTTAGTGTTGTTATCACGGCAATGCGGCCCTATTAATTCCTATAGATAGACAAGAGGTCCTTGCTGTCACAGTTAGAATCCAGGACACCTTTGATTGGATTAAAGAATGGACGTAATCCTTCCTTTTCCGAACATCATTATATTGCATTTTCACTCTCGCAGAACGCAAAAACATTCGAAAGACAAACTGGACCCAAAGCGACTAAAATGTAAATGGTATTATAAAAATCATTCTTCTCCCGGAACCAGTTAATACCGCTGAGATGGAGGATATTTTTGATAATGTTCCCTTAGCCCTCAACAGATCTCTGGATTCCGCATGCCCCAGCTTTTCCTATAGAGGTAAAAATGAGCCTCCGTAAAAGAACAAGGACATCCATATCCCAAGAATGTATAAGGAAAATAGTTGTAATAAGGCTAAGTCCTCAAGGACGGAGCGAGACTGGAATGTGTAGAAATGAAGTCTTATAACATATAAGATATATATTTTTCAAAGAGGAAGACTTAGAAATATTTCTGTGGCCTCTCCGAAATATGTGAAAGAAAAAAATGGACGGTGGACGACATAGAGCGTTGAATCGTTTGACCAACTTTTGAACACGCACTGACCGGGCAACTAGTTGATGAGCCATCTCGCACGTTGCAGGAAATTTTGTGGCAAATAAAACATCACACTGAATAATTGTGTGTTTTAAACCCTTCAACTCACCTAGTTCAAGACGATATAAAGTGGACTACGTATTTGCATTAAGCTATTCTATATTCCAGTTCGATGGTAGGCATTTAATACGATATTCATTCCGATAGCGGGGAAACTATAAGATGTTCGTCTAAAAGACTAATCAATCGTTCATCTTTCTGTTAAACAAGCGAATGATTGACAGTCTGGCGGTATAACTTGCTGGATCATCACGCAAATATGGTAAAGTTATGACCTTAATTTGATATACACTTCTAGACAGGACACATCCACACTACACTCTGAAAATCTGTATTTTTGTTGTTGTTTGGATGCAACTACAACGTGTTTGCAGATTGTCGCAAATATAAAGGGTCCGCCATCTAACGTTTTTTTTTTCAACTCGTACTTATTTCGTGAATGGTAACACTTAGCTCATGTCTAATTTGACAGATAATTAGTTTTATCCTTTCGCTGAACGAATATGGTTGTGCATACGCTTGAACAACGCTGGGAAATATTGCGACATTACTTTGAAAATCATGGTAATGTTGCAGATGAGTTGAAGCTCATTTTGATCTTGGCGGGTATGTAAACAAGCAAAATTGTCGCATTTGGGGCACAGAAAACCCGCACGCATACACTGAAAAGCCGATGCACCCAAAACGAGTCACTGTTTGGTGCGGATTTTGGTCCAGAGGCATAAGTGGGCCATTTCCTTCGAAAATGAGCAAGGAGTGGCCGTTACAGTCAATGGCGATCGTTATCGGGCCATGTTGAACGAATTTTTGTTCACAAAAATTGAACAGGAGGATATTGGCCGCATTTGGTTTCAACAGGACGGCGCTACGTGCCACACAGCCGAAGCTACACTCGATGTTTTGCCCCCTGTTTTTGAAGATCGCATTATCAGCCGCAGAGCTGATGTCGTCTGGCCACCTCGGAGCTGCGATTTGACACCGTTGGACTATTATTTGTGGGGTGCCCTCAAAGATAAGTATTACACCGACAAGCCAGAGACAATTGACGCTTTAAAGGACAATATTCGTGAAGCTATTGGCGAAATACAGCTGCACGCAATCGATAATGTGCTTTAAAATTGGACCGATCGTGTAGGCTAATGCATGGCCAGCCGAGGCAGCCATTTGAATGAAATTATTTTCCATTATTAACCGGAAGGATTGTACTTTCAAATAAAAAAAGAAATTTGAGAAAATATTCAGTAGTTTTTTTTATAGCATTTTCAAAAAAAAAAGTTATTTGGCGGACCAGTTAGTTTACTTGTGTCCAAACACATTGTATTTTCTATTCAATATTACATTTTGTGACCCAAATTTGGGATTGGTTGTTGAATGTTGCTGCAAACAAAAACGTGATGGGCAACAAAAAACAAAACTGCAACAGATCTTAAATTTATAAAAACAAGGTTCCAAAGCAGCTGTAATCACTGGACACTCTTTGATAGGCAACCAGGCATCTAAACTGTGAGTGTCATCTTATGTGACCCAAATGTGGGTTTGGTTGTTGAATGCCGCTGCAAACAAAACGTGATCGACAACAAAAAACAAAAGTGCAGCAGATCTTCAATTCATGAAAGCAAGGTTCCAAACATATACATGGTTCCTGCAATATGTTGCGAGGGCTGATATTTTCAGCGGCAAGCAGGCACCGAAACTGTGAATCGCAGTTTTGGGGTTACTGCAGATGCTAAGGGTATCAAGATTAAGACGAGAATAACACACTTACGATATGCTTCTGCATCGCCTTTTGCGCGAGTAGGAGACAATATTTTATAGTTTACTTCAGTTTGTACCTAACAGAAATTCAAGGAGTTAAAATATCCGGCAACTAAGTAGCCCCATCTAGAAACATCAGGTTAGGGTATCATAAGAGTTAGGGGCCCCTTAATTTACAGGCTCAACATGAAGGAACATGACGTCCCAAGATTCACAACAGCCCTCATTGAAATAAGTATGTCAATAGTGACAGTCACTTCTATCTAACCTAACCAATATGGTCAGGAGTCCTTTGGTTTATCTAACCCTTAACCGCACCAGGTCCATTTACAGGTTCAACGATGTGAGAGAGGCATGACTTCGTGTGATACCGCAACTGTTCTCGTTGGGCTAAGAATATCAATAGTGACAGCCAATTCCAACTAAACATCTATCAAAATAACCCCCCCCCCCCAATATAAGGCAAATCACCAGTCACCTTAATATCGTAACAATTTTCTACAGACGACAGCCCAAAGCTTCAGTTCCAATGACTGAAATTGTGTGGAATTTATCTATTTTGTTTGTTATTTTTTTGCTTTTGTTTAATTTTGTTTTATATTTATTATTTGTTTAGTATATTTTATCCAATGTTTGTTTAACGAAGACAAATTTTTAATAAAAAAAAAAACCTCAACTTCTTAGTTGATGTAAAACAACAAATCCCACCGCTCGTTTGGTTGTTTTCTCAATTTGGCTTAATAAAATATTTATTTTCATTAAAATTAAAAATGAAACCCTTTTTCATTGTCCTTAAAAAATGTTACACATAAACGAGAACACAAACAATTCTTTGCTTGCTCTTATTGCAGTTACGTTAAAATTGAAATATACAGACAAATGTGGACGGAGTCAGAAGATGGGACACAGGGTGGTCATGCTGCCCACGTGTTTCTTTCAACCAGAACCAAAACCAGGGCTTATTATGAGAGGACATTTGTATATTCTGTGCAACAAAGAAATCTTAAAAATTTGTTATTCCCAGTGGGCCAACCCTTTTGTAGTCGGAGGCATTGGGACAAACATAAGTATTTACATTAAAAGGGACATATTCAGAGTAGTACTTATGAGAGTGGTTTATTTGAAGATGCAATGCTGATCAAACATTTATTTAGATTTTGCCATAAGTGTCAAACTTTGTCGTAAAGCGACAATTACACTGCTAGCGAAGTCTAGAATTTTGTAATATAGTTGAGGTAAATATCAGATGCTGACAAGGCAAAAGAGCTACATCAGGAAATGGAGTACAGAAGCTTTAGATTTCCGCTGCAGTGCAAAGTTACTTCAACATCAATGGCCGTCGGTGGTGCAATGGGTAGTGTGCGCGCCTCTTGTACATGCGATCCAGGGTTCGATCCCTGCTCTGACCACCTTAAAAAAAAATAAAAAAAAATTTCTTTCGGCGGCGGTCACCTCGCGTAGTGACGGCGACACTATCGAGTATTTAGCCACGAAAACGCTTCTCAAAATACCGTTCGGAATCGGTGTAAAAAACTGTAGGTCCCAATCAGTGAGTGCACAATTAGAAAGCGCACAACTCACTGGTTGTGAGAAGCTCTCCCCAATCCCTTCATGGGATGTAATGGGAAACAGTTTTTTTTTTTTTTTCTATCAATTGATTTGATAGCGTGGTGCAATTTTTGACAACAGCTCGTCCAGTAGGTGTTAAAATTATGCACAGGTGATGAAAATCAAAGACATCGATTGTATCCACCCTATAAAAATGAGATCAGAACAGCATCGATTACTTCCACGCAATCAAGATTAGATCAGAACAGTAATTTCTCGGCTTAAAATCAAACAAAAAGAACTGTACGTGCGGAAGAACTGCCGGCAGAGCTGTTTAATTTAGACAGTGATGGGCGGATAAGTTGCATGAGTCAGTTCAAATGCAAAACTTGATTCGACGATATCATTCTCAGTGTATCAGAATATCAGAGTACTGTATCATGTATTTCAAAGATGCAATCCGTATATATGTGCAAAATTTTCACGCGTAATATGCGAACGACTCAAGCCTATTGTTACAGAGTCAATCGGGCCTTGAGAGCGTGGTTATGATCTGGAAATTCTACAACCGACCATATTAAGGGTTTTTCAACAGAGACGCTACAAAAGTAAATCGATAGGGACAGCAAACGGCGCCATATTTTTTCCCGCTCTTTTAATATTTCTCTTCAGTAAGGTTTGCCATTTCATCACGGAAAGATATACGAGCCAACAACGAGTCGAAATTATTAAAATTTACTACCGAAATTTGGAGTCAGTGGCCTCAACTTTAAGAGCGCTACGTCCAATTTCTGAATTCTGAATTCTGAATTTCATTTCTGGCTGAATGGCTTCGTCAATAAGCAAAATATGCGTTATTTGTCAGACAGCAATCCACACGTAATCCATGTGTCATCATTGCATCCCGAAACAATCCCGAAACAATTGGTGCGGTTTATGGACCGGCGGCGTCAGTGGGCCGTGCATCTTCCGTGATGATCAAGACCGGCACATTACTGTGAATGCGAATCGCTACCGTTCAATGATAACCGAATATTTTTGGCCCCAGTTGGATAATATGGACTTGGAGGACATGTGGTTCCAACAGGACGGCGCCACAAGCAACACTGCGAATGCCACAAACAATTTATTGGAACACCAAGTTTGGTGAACGTGTTATCTCACGAAATGGCCCAGTCGATTGGCCGCCTCGGTCGTGCGATTTGACGCCGTTAGATTATTTCCTGTGGGGCTACGTGAAGTCTATGGTCTATGCCAACAAGCCAGCGACGATTGATGAACTTCGTACGAATATCGAACGTGAAATTGCAGCAGTATCGGCCGATTTATGCTTGAAAACCGTCGAAAATTGGGTTCAGCGTCTGGACTTCTGCAAGCGTGCCCGTGGTGGCCATGCAAAAGAAATCGAGTTCCATACATAATGGCATCGAACGTACTTTCACAGGAATAAAGAATTTCATTGGTATCTAAAACCGGTTTTGCGCTCTTATTGAAAAACCCGTTATATACCAAAAAAAATAAATTTTTCACTTAGATAATAGCACTGCCTTGGGGGCCCCTACACGGAAAATTTGTAAAATGCTGCAGAAAAGGCGAAATCCTCAGTGAAGTTTTGTAAAGAACTCATCGAACCATTTGAAACCTGGCAAGGCCGCTTATAAGGCAACACTGTATCTACCATACGATACAGTGTTGCCCTGGTTAAGTTAGGTCAAGTTAGGTAGACTATCGCTATTGAAACACTGAGTCCAATGGGGACCGTTGTGCTAACGTGTTCTGACCTAGTATAACGTTCAAGCCATATGATACCTCATCCCTAGATTCCAGGATGTGACTGAAGTCGAGACGTCCATTAGACCCTGGCGAAGCATTCAGTACTCTACAAAAAGATTCTTAGATCACTCAGCTTAACTCCTTGAATGCCTGTTAGATCCAACATGATATAAACCACAGTGCAGCACCATAGAATATGTTCGACGTTCTCGTCATCTTCTTCAACCCCACAGCTTTGCAGCAACATATTGCGGGAACCATGTACATGTTCTTAAGTATTGTTTTCATGAATTGAAGATCTGATACCTTTTGTTTCTTTGTGGTTTTCACGTATATGTTTTCAGCAGTTTTCCACAAACAAAGCCACATTTGGGTCACAAAAATATATATTATAAACTATTAGTTACTCTGTCCCCAACATGTAATATTGAATAAAAAAAATCGTTTGCCATTACATCCCATGAAAGGACTGAGAAGCGGTTCTCACAATTAGTGAGCTGTGCGTTTTCCAACTTTTCACACACAGATTGGGACCTACAGTTTTACACCGGTTCCGAGCGGTATCAAAGTACTCGATAGTGTCGCAATCACTAAGCGAGGTGACTGTCGTCGAAGGAAATGTAAGGTGGTCAGAGCAGGGATCGTATGTGCAAGAGCCCCGCATACTATTCATTGTACCACCGACGACGGTAATATTGAATCGCAAACACAATATGGTTGGACACAAGCATAATGTATTTACGAAAAGCTTCAAACAAACGTTATATTTGCTTCCAAATAATAAAAAAAAATACAGATTTTCAGCATGAACTAGCTTATCGATATCTTTTCTAGGACAAGATGTCAAGTGTAGCGTACGACTCAGGGTATAACTTCAAACTTCAAACTTTAAGTTTGATGGTAATCTTGCATTTGGTGCCTCCAAACCATATATCATTCACGTTTCTGAAAGTTTCGGGTTTAAACGTGACCTTTCATATACCCACATGCTCTGTATCTAGTGAAACAGGTAAGGTAGTCCCTAATGTAAGGCAACTCATCCGCTCTATGGTTCCCTGGAATGCTCCTATGCCACGGCACCCATATAAGTTTAATATAGGACTGCTTGGCCGTCTCATTTAGGGACGCATGTCAGTTGTGGGCAGTTCTTCAAGCCCCTCAGATTGCAGAGACTTTATAGCAGTCTGACTCTCAGAATAGATGTGGATACCCCAGGCGGTTATCAACGCTTCATCCCAGTCAAACATCAACTTATCCGATTTTCATGGCTTCTGCCTGAAAGACGCTATAACAGTCTGGCAGCCTTTATGTAAAGTCTGGACTCAAGTCTTTAGAATAGACTCGAAAGTCTACTTCGCCATCCAGTTTGGAGCTATCAGTGTAATAGCTTAAATTCCTTCAGAATCCGGTAACAGATATTTAGGGTACATAGCTATTCTCGTCCTGCCTGTCCGGGAGATAAGTGGAGAAGTTTCTCGCAACGGTGTCATATAATCAACCTCAGTTCTTAATTTTTGCAGATTCTTTTAAATCGTCCTATAACCATATGGGCCGGCGATCACCGCGAGCAATGTCTTGCCGACATTGCAGCTATTTTCCTTCCTAGAAAGTCAAGTGGTAACAGGTTGATGGATGATAAAACCCAAACCCTCGGTAGGGTTGTGCGAAGAGCATCCGTGGTATACACCACTGACATTCTCTGAACTTTTGTCAACAGATTTAGGTAAGTGGATTTGTCCAGTACCAGCACAACAAACGACAGTGACGTAGACCAACATCCGGCGGATAATAATTGTACAAATCCATGAAACTTTGTCCGGGGATAGGGCCCATCCTCCTCTGAGGGCCGGTTTACTTGAATGCGGGGCCACTCTGACTCTACCGATCCTAACCATTGTATTTTAATTCAGCTAAGTTTTCTTTCGATCATTACCCCTAGATATGTTGCATTATCCTTTGGGCAAATTTCTCTACCACATAGAAGTAATGGCCGAATATAGGGAACCTTCTGGTTCCTGTAAAGAATACGAACTGAGTTTTCTCTAGATTTACTCGAAATCTATTATCCGTGGCCTACTTAGATGCTCCCGATTAAATTCTGTTGCACATATCCGCCTGTTGAGGGATATTTTTTGTAATTTCAAGGATTTCAGATTATGTTACGACTATACTACCTGATCTATCCAGCTTTATCAGTGCTAAATTCCAGAGAAGTGGAAATAAGACTAGTCCTTGGGGTGTTCCTCTATTGACATTTCGACTTAAAGTCGTGTGACCCAAGGACGATTTTATGCACCTCCCTGGTCAACAGAAATTGCCGATATAACGATTTTATGGATCCGGGTATGACGTTGTTAATGGCACCCTCTATGTCGAAAAATGAGACCAAGATTGTATTCCTTTAGGTAAATAGATTTCTCTAGGAAGCTGACTAGACCGTGCAGAGCAGTTTACGTAAATTTGTCCTCGTTGTATGCGGCATGTAGATGGGAGAAGTACCTATGGTCGTTCCCAGTATGAGTCAATTATCCTCTGCAATGTCTTCGGAAGGGAAGACGAAAGACTGAGTAGTTTAAAATCTTTTGAACTAATACGCGATGTGTTCCCCGCTTTAGAAATGAGTACCACTTTGGAATCTCCCATCTGACGGGACTTTTTGGGTAGCTTTATGCAGCTTGTATAAAGTTCCAGAGACAAGGAGCCGAATTATGTTGTCCACTTTGTAACTTTACTGCTGCTATTCCCTCAGAGCCAGGTGATTTTTGGGGCCTATTGCCCGGTCTACTATTTCTTATGTCACAATATATTATCCCCACCATGGTAGATGACATTGTTGTTCGGTGAGTCCTATGTTATGTTTTCCGATCAGTTTTCTGAAAATGGTGTGTTAAGCAGGAGGACTAATAAGTCATCACTTAATGTCGCCCATGGCCCGTTTTGTTCTTTCAGATATCCCAGATATTTTGGAGTCGTCGAGAAAACATTCCGCAGTTTGGAAAAGCCGGATGCATTTTCAAGGCGTTCGCGTAAATGATTCCAAGACCTTCCTTTTGAAGATCTCAATTTCTTTCATATTCTTGAAGTATAATTTTGTATACATTTCAGTCTCGCTCCATTCTTGAGGACCTAACACTAAGAAAAATCTTTCTACAAGACTGTCTCAGGATTCTCAGATCCTTGTTCCACTACGGAGGGTTGTTTTTATCTCGCTGGGAACCGATAGGGCAGTCGGAATCAAGGAATCTGTTAAGAGCTCAGGTGAGAACGTCGGAAATATTGTGGACCTCAATGGAATTATCTGGTTCAGAGGGAGGATTGATTTTATAATATCGTTCAAAATTTGTTTTTATTTGATCCAATTTGTTTTACGAACGGGATGCATTGGAAGACTTTATTGCTCATCAGCCCAAATGCGACAATTTTCCTAAGTAACGTACCCTTCGAGATAGAAACGAGCTTCGTCGCTGATCACGCTGAAAAGGTCGAAGTCCGTGAAAAATATTTCTCACAGAACAAGAATCTTGAAAACAGAAACTGATAGTGTGTAAGCGTTGTTGTTGAGCCTTCGTTGGTGCAATCGTAGTGTCCGCGGCGCTTGTACATGAAAACGTGGGTTTGATCCCTGCCTTGTCCACCTTACATTTATTTCGACGGCGGTCACCTCGCTAAGTGACGGCGACACTATTGAGCATTTAGCCACGAAAAAACTTCTCAAACGGTGTAACACTGTAGGTTCCAATCAGTGAGTGTACAACTAGAAAGCGCACAGCTCGTTGGTTATGAGAAGCTCTCCTCTATCCCTTCATGGGATGTAATGGGAATCCTCCGTTTTCCAAGCGGTGTTCGGGTGTAAACCTTTTCGTGATTAAATGCCAAATGCTAATGCATATCACAAATCTCAAGGGAACAGTCAAAAAATCTACACTGAAACCTTAAACAGCAATAAAATCACAATTTTTATATCGCAGAAAATCTGTTTCTTCTCCATCACGTACATCAAGTTCCATTCACTTGTGACAACTCCTTCCGTTTTGGACCAAAGACTTCTATGAAATGATGACGACGACGACGCTGTACATTTTCAAAAAGTTAAAATTCTTCGTCGTCCTTATAACATGTGACAGTCCCGGCCTTATCATACAAGTCACATTCACACTTTACTTGCCATTTTAGACATCACATACTAAACAAACCAAGTAAGTGTCGTAACATTTCCGTCGAGATTAATGTCGAACTGAACAAGCACAATAAATATTTCAACAAAAATTGTTCGTCAGGTCCTAAATTGGGTCAGAGGTGATTTAATAAAATCCGTTGACTGTGAAAGTGACTTTCATGTTAGGGCCCTCTGAACTCATCGATGTACCGACTGGAACAATGTGTTAAAATCCTACTCGTAAGTCAACCATATGTGATTAATTTCAATGATTTTCTCAAAATCCCGCCACTGTGCTTCATGCTTTCCGTCCTTGTTTTCATTTCAATTTACCTCACATACATTGTCATTTCTACATACATTGCTACAAATATACACACGAACCTTCACACACACTTACACAGCGGCTTGAATATTAAAGTGTGTTAACTGTTTTCGCCTTGGTTTATTGTTGATTTTCTTCCCTTTTACTTTTTGATATTTTTTTGCAGAAACATTTAGTTTTTCGTATTCACAATGCTAACAATATTCATAGCAGAAGCAACCACCGACTTGCTACAGGGATTTCTGTAAGTTGTCTTTTCTTTCCATTGTTTCTATGTATGTGCGAATCCTTGTTATCCTTTTATCTTCTTAGTGCTATACCCACAATAACCACATGAAATGGAAATATGGAGGTGAGGAGAAATAATTGGGTTAAGTTAGCACTAGGTGAAGTGCAATATACATTATTCGGAAAATGGTTTTGAGTTTATAACTGAACTGAGTTGATAACCGAACAACTGGAGTAAAGAATGTTAAACTAACATTTGAACATTGCAGTATGTTAAACAAATATTTAAATGTTAACAAGCAACTGTGGTGAGAGCGGTCGGATTGACGAATCTGAATGTTAATGTAATGCCCATAAATGTTAATGTAATAAACACATCGTGGATGTTACCCTGCGTTCACACGAGCCAAGACAATGAGAAAAATTAAAGGGTTTTTCAGCAGAGACGCTACAAAAGTAAATCGATAGGGACAGCAAACGACGCCATATTTTTTCCCGCTCTTTTGACATTTCTCTACAGTAAGGTCTATCATTTCATCATGGAAAGATATACGAGCCAACAACGAGTCGAAATCATTAAAAGTTACTACCGAAATTTTGAGTCAGTGGCCTCAACTTTAAGAGCGCTACGTCCAATTTCTGAATTCTGAATTTCATTTCTGGCTGAATGGCTTCGTCAATAAGCAAAATATGCGTTATTGGTCAGACAACAAGCCACACGTAATCCATGAGTCATCATTGCATCCCGAAAAAATTACGGTTTGGTGCGGTTGGGCCGTACTTCTTCCGTGATGATCAAGATCGGCACATTACTGTGAATGCGAATCGCTACCGTTCAATGATAACCGAATATTTTTGGCCCCAATTGGATAGTATGGACTTGGAGGGCATGTGGTTCCAACAGGACGGCACCACAAGCCACACAGCGATTGCCACAATCAATTTATTGGAAACCAAGTTTGGTGAACGTGTTATCTCACGAAATGGCCTAGTCGATTGGTCGCCTCGGTCGTGCGATTTGACGCCGTTAGATTATTTCCTGTGGGGCTACGGCAAGTGTATGGTCTACACCAACAAGCCAGCGACGACTGATGAACTTTGTACGAATATCGAACGTGAAATTGCAGCAGTATCGGCCGATTTATGCTTGAAAACCGTCGAAAATTGGGTTCAGCGTCTGGACTTCTGCAAGCGTGCCCTTGCTGGCCATGCAAAAGAAATCGAGTTCCATACATAATGACATCGAACGTACTTTCACAGGAATAAAGAATTTCATTGGTATCTAAAACCTGTTTTGTTTTATTTAAAAAAACTTTTGTAGCGCTCTTATTGAAAACCCCGATATTAGTTGTCAAAGAAGAGAAAAATGGTTTTGTAACGTAGGCGTCCAGAGAATTATAAAGACAATACAGTTTTACGCAACCGGAATCAGTGTCGATTCATGCCAATTCAATATCATTTACTAAAATATCTAAATAGAAATATGTTTTTCCAAATTACAACCCCAAATTACAACGAAAGTCATCAAATTATTTGCCGAATTTACTGTCTCCGAAAAATCTGAGACAGTGACGAAGACAATGAGGGAAGTGTGAGTGTATTACTCTGCGTTTACACGAGACACGACAATTCAGAATACTTATTAGTTGTCAAAGAAGAGAAAAATGTTTGTGCAATCTAGGCGTCCGGAGAATTATAAAGACAATACACTTTTACGCTACCGCCAACAGTGTCGGTTCGTGTGAACTCAATATCATTTTCCAAAATCTCTAAATAAAAATACGTTTTTAAAAATTGAGCGGTCTTTTTCGATTAAGTGTTGCAATTTGTTTTGTCGCAAATTCAACGAAACTCCACCGAATTGGCCGCATACATTGGCGGAGACGATGAGGGAAGTGTGAGTGTATTACCCTACGTTTACATGAGACACGACCAGACAGTTACGAAGACAATACACATAGTGTCGTTTCATGTGAATTTAATATCATTTACCAAAACCGATTATTTTTCGCGTTTTTCCGCAACATACAACGAAACTACACCGAAGTGTCCGCTTACATCAAATCATTTGCCGAATTTATTGTCTTCGAAAAATCTGAGACAGTGATGCAGACAATGAGGGAAGTGTGGGTGTGTATTACCTTGCATTTACAAGAGACACGACAATTGAGAATACGCATTAGTTGCCAAAGAAGAGAAAAATTTTTGTGCAATATAGGCGTCCAGAGAATTATAAAGACAATACACTTTCACGCAACCGCCATCAGTGTCGTTTCGTGTGACTTCAATACCATTTACCAAAATCTCCAAACAGAACTTCGTTTTTCCAAATTGTGCTGCATTTCGATTACGTTTCGCTTTTTTTTCGCAAATTACAACGAAACTTCACTGCATTGGCCGCTTACGTCAAATCCCTTGCTGCCTTTACTGTCTTCAAATAATCTGAGACAGTGACGAGGACAATGGGGGTAGTGTGAGTGTATTACCCTGCGTTTACACGAGATACGACAATTGAGAGTAAAAAAAATAAATGGTTTGCCATTACACTAACCATTGCTTCACTGACGAACAGGGGGAATATGTAGTAGAGAAAAATGTTTGGATAACGTAGGCATCCAGTTATAAAACAATACACTTTTATGCAACCACCATCAGTGTCGTTTCGTGTAAATTCAATATCATTTTCCACAATTTCCTACCTACTTGTAGGTTTTTCCAAATTGTGCGGTCTTTTTCGATTATCTTTTGCGTTTGTTTTCACAAATTGCAACGAAACTTCATCGAATTGGCCGCTTTACATCAAATCATTTGTAAATTTACTGTCTTCGAACAGTCCAAGACAGTAACGAAGCCAAAAAGAGAAGTATGAGTCTATTAGTAAAAAAGGATGAATGCATTGATATTATCTCAGTAAAACTGTCTCGTATAAATGCCAGGTTAGTAACAAAGTTCGAATGCATTGCTATTGTCTACGCAAACCGTCTCGTGTAAACGCCAAGTAAACTGAAAGCAACCAGTTATTATTTCACCAAGTCTGTTGGAGAATCTAAAAGTAGATGGCGCTATTACTGTCTCCGGAAACAACGAGATTGTTGTGGAATTAGATCTCTATGGCGGGTTGGGGACAGTTGAGACTGATATATATGGACGGCTGCCGGCCGACTTCGAGGTGGTATGATTTTAAACGAGCAAAGGTGTACATTGTCAAGTGATAGTAAAAATTTTGCGATTGTTAAACGTTGCCAAACACTGTAAACGCAGACGAATTGTCATACTTTCTCTTCTAATATACCTTCTGAGGCAGTATCTTGATTCGACGAAAAATTATATTTGCTTTCAGATCTCCCTTCTTGAATGAGGCGTAGTAAAATTCCTCCTCTAAGGTTTCAAAAAAAATCCGACAGAGATAGTTCTTTCTCTTCTAAAAGCAGGCCTGTCAAGAGACCTTCTCTGTACAGTTGAAAATATCCCAAATATCATACACACTTCTTTAAGCAGGTCTGTAATCAGACCAGGTAAGGTAAGGCAAGAGGCCCATGTTCGCAATTAGTCACAGCAGAACTAAAACATGCTGTAGACGGGCAGATAACACGTCCTACTAGAAGTATTGAGGTACTTTGTTATATCCTCGAGGCGACTAAGGGCTTCAGGTAAACACATATTTTTTTATTTTTCCTTAAATCCTTCAAAAAAGGCTCCCTCGCAGGCCTACCAGCTGGCCTTCCTTTGCAGTCCTCTTAGGAATAGTTCCATTAGCAGGTATGCTAGAAGGCCTAAAAGGGAAGACATTATACTACTGGCGGTTTTTATCTACATGCCTAATTTGAAATGCTGATTGCATTTGTAGGGTGGATCTTCGAAATGCCTTTGCGGGCCTGGTAGTAGGAGTGGAAAACACCTCTTTTAATCGAATAACTGTGAAGAATTAAGTTTTCTATAGTATACTTATAAATTATTGCATCTCAAAACCGAGCTATTTTTAATTATTTTTTATACTGAAGCACGTTCTACAGGCACGTTCCCAAGCACGTTCTACAGGAACCAAGTATATGTTTGGAACTCACTCCTAATATTCATATATTTTCAAGTTCTAAGTTCACTTATATTTAAGTGCAAACATTAGAATTTTTACTTCCAAAGATGCATACATTTATGTGGAGGATGCATACATTATATGCGTCTTTCATCCCAAACACTCATATACTTACGTCGAAGCATTCGCGTGTTTCTTCCCAAACGAACTACTGTCGACTGAATGCATGAAACGAAAACGAAACATATCAGTCAAACTAAGAAACACTCAATTAATTTTCACACGCATTCAGGAATACTGAAAAAATAATGGAAAAATACTGTTACACGATGAAAACCCAGTCCTTGTTGTTGTTGTTTGGATGCAAATATAACGCTTTTGTAGCTTGTTGCAAATATAGTATACTTGTGTCCAAACACATTATGTTTGCTATTCAATATTACATGTTTTGATTACAACCAATCATATGGTTTAGCCCGAAACCAAAAAAATAATAGCTATTATCTCATAACATATTCAAATCTTCTAATAAAGTCATACAGATTGAATCCTGTACAATATGTGACCACCAGTGTTATTCATCTGCCTGCGATATGACCCATATGTCTGTGCCATTTAAGAGGACAGGTAATACAACGCTCTGCTATAACTGGAATGTTTTTTCTACTGAGAGGAGTTTATCATTGAAATACTTATAACAAAACCTAGTAGCAATAACAATAATCCTTTTGTTTTCTAAGCTGACATTATTGCTCTTATTAACTGCAGATCCAAGGTAAATAAACTCGTCCACTACTTCTAAGTTTTAGCGTTTATCGACATACAGTCGAGAATAATCTCTATTCCTCGAAACCATTAGCCTTGTCTTGTCTTCATTCAATACCAACCCCGACTTCGCTGATTGCTTCTCGATTCTTCCAAATACTCGAGTTATTTTCCCTTATGTTCATCCAGTAATATTCATATCCCTTCCGCACACTCGAGCAGCATGTGTACAATCAATGAGAAACGCAGTTGAAAAAAAATTGGTTAAAATCGTTTCAAGGAATTCCATATTTTACATATTATATTTTAACATCATAAAATGGAAATGTAAAGCGAAAAGCGAAAAGATATTTCAAATTCTACACAAATCGCTTCACGAATCATATATAGTATAGTTAATATACGTGCCTAATTTCTTTGAGTTACACGCAAGGATACGACAAACTCGTGAATGTCCTTTTTTTTAACTTACTTCAACAGAAACAAAAATTAATCAACATTTATTTGCCTACTAAATCTTTGGAATATTACACAAATTACTGGATTTAAATCATTTTAAATTATGCATTACGACGAATGGAATCGAAACACATAAAAAAATTTAAATTGTTATTTACAATTATTGTTGTGTATATTCCTCCCTTTTGGTTAAGAGTAGGTATGTTCGGGTATATGTAATGATTCAAAAAGCTAACTAAGGTATTTGGTAAACTAATGGACGGAATTGTAAATTGGTTAGATCACTACCATAGGACAGATGTCAGCAAACAGTAGACTGCCGAGTAAATGTGGGCTTCCAGATCTTTCAATTTGTCCTCAAACGTCATTTCATTTTGGACACTATAGTAATTTTGCTTAGGGCCTTATCATGTAACTCACTTTCACACTCACTGGATTTTTTACATCACCTCTGGAACATCTTAAGAACTTTCCGAATTATTTTTCCCAAAATATTTATTGTTTATATTCAGCTCGACATTAAAACCGATGGAAATTTTAGAACAGTTAATTGGATTGTTTAGTATGTGATGTCAAAAATGGCAAGTGAAGTGAATGTGGCAAGTTTTATAACCCCCTTATTGTCAGAAAATGTGATTTTTTCGGCAAAAATTCGATGTCCGATTGGAGTTTGCAATATTATCAATATTTCCCAACGTTGCTCAAGCGTAAAGCGACTTATTTTGATTCGCGTTGATATGATTCTGGCTGATAGTCAATATTTCGAAAAATTCGTGTATTCGGAATGACCCGTTGTTTAGACGATTGATGATCTTACCTACTAAGGTGGCCTCAAACAATCTCTGGGGGCAAAGTCCTTCAAAAGGAGAATAACATGTTTCTCCAACCGGCTCGATCTACAGATTTCTCCTCTATTTGGTAGCACCAAGTTCTTGCAGGCAATTTTTCACCTGGTCGTTCTAGCGAAGTCTTGGTTGTCCTAGTTTTCGATATCCTTCGAGTACTTCTTCGAATAGCTTTCGCACTAGTTCATTCTGATCCATTCTACTGACATGGCCTAGCCAGCGTAAACGCAGAATTTTGATACGCATAACTACGTCGATGTCAGGATACAGATTATACAGCTCGTGGTTGATCCGTCGTCGACAGACGCCATTTTCTATTATGGGACCATATATTTTTCGGAGCATTTTTCTCTCGAAGACTTCCAGTGATGTTTCATCAGCATGCGATGATGTGACCCAGCATTCTGCACCATAAAGCAAAACAGGTTGTATGAGGGGTTGCTGAAGTTGGATCTTCGTTTCTCGAGAGAGAGAGTCTTATCCCTGAAATGCTTGCTTAGCTCGAAATAACACCTGTTTGCAAGCACAATTCTCGGTTTGATTTCCAGGCTGACGTTATTGCTGCTATTCACGAGAGATCTGAGGTAAATAAATTCGTCCACTATTTCGAAATTATAACGGATATCAGCGTTCACCCTTTCATCCAAATCGGGTGGATAGTCTAGTTGTGATCTACCGACGGTATCAATGCGACGGTACCAATATTAGGCATCTGATGAAGAACTTGTCTCGGAGTTCGAAACCACACGCTGTAAAATCTCTATTTTTGTTGTTGTTTGGATGCAAATATAACGTGTTTGTAGCTTGTCGCAAATATACGATACTTGTGCTCAAACATGTTGTATTTGCTATTCAATATATCATGTTTGAGACACAATGATTAATAGGCCATAATTTATGTTGTTTAGACCCAAATGTGGATTTTTTTTGTTAAAAACCGCTAAAAACTAATGCGGCATAGATTACAAGAGACACCAAGGCAGTAAATATTCAATTCATGAATACAATGGTTACAAACATGTACATGTTTCCTGCAATATGTTGGTGGGGCGATAATTTTACAGCGAGTGGGTCCTCGGGAGAGAGAGTATTCTTCGCTAATAATAAATTGAGCTTTCGTTCATAGCCCTTTGATATCTCCGGTATTTGCATATTGTCAATATCCAGATTTTCTCGTAATCGTACATGTTTCCTGCAATATGTTGCTGGTGCGATAATTTTTCAGCGTGTAGTACTGCCAGTGAGTGTGCCTCACGGAATTGTCTATTATTTCAACAGAAACCAACCATTTTCCACATTAGAAAAATATTCCCGACCTTGTAAGTAGGAACCTTTCATTAATTAAACAAGTTATTAGTAAATTTTTTGTTATTAGTTTCTAATCTTATTGTGGTGATATTGATTCAGAATTTCGAATTAGATTATTCAAGAGATTAAGCATACAAAACTCCATTGAAATCGGAAAATTAACAAACAAATCAGATTTGAGCAAACATGTATTGAAACACATGACTATATGGGACAAAAAATGGCCATACGTGAATAGTTTTCGTCGAATTTGATTATAACAATTTTGGGTCGCGGGGCTAAAGCTATTTAATAACTGGCTTCTGCAATACACATTTGCCGACCTCTTCCTTAACAGATAGAAGAATTATTTTGAAAAGTCAATGCAATTCGTAGTTGAGGTCTTCTCAGTTTTGAAATTTTATCTTGAAATTTCGAAAAACAAGTAGGGATTTCATTTATCAGTGTATAAACTCTGAAAAATCGGTATTTATTTCTTGTTTGGATGCAAATATGAGGTGTGTTTGTAGCCTGTCGCAAACATGGTATACATGTGCCCAAACACATTGTGTTTGCTATTCAATATTACATGTTTGAAACACAATGATTAATATGTAATAATATATGTGTTTTTCTCATCCAAATATAGATTCGTTTGTGATACAAATTCAGCTGTGGTTGGTGCACAGATTACTTCTTTTTGTTTTGCTATGCTCTGTCGAGAGCAAAAATCTAAAGGGCGGACAAATAAAGAGTGATCTCGGCCTAAGTTTAGGTTGTACTGTATTTTTGCACTATTCTTTCAATCAGTGATTCATAAATATTCCTGAATTCGCTTTCAAATGAATTGAGTGTTTATAATTACAGATCTGTTGCATTTTAGTTCCATGCATTAAGTAGCCAATCGTTCGTTTGGAAGGAAACACACGAATGGCTGCATGCATCTTTGCAAGTTAACATGTTAATGGTTGCATTTCAATACAAGTGAGTTTAGGACTTGCAAACATATGAATGTTTGGAATGTGTACCAAAGATATATATGGTTCCTGCAGAATATGTGTGAGAGAATTTATTACAGGGAACTACTTTTATCAGCGTGTATGCTCACGCTGGTAATATTCTTGATGTTTAAACAAAAACTAGATGAATTTACTGAAATTGAGAACAAGTTTTAATCCTACCATTCTATGGTACACGACTTCCTTTTCTTCCTATTTCTAAAATACATATTTCTTAAAAAACCCCTTTCCCATTACATCCCATGAAGGGATTGGGGGAGAGCTTTTCTCACAACCAGTGGGCTTTGCACTTTCTAATTTTTCTCTCACTGGTTGGGACTACTAACAGTTTTACACCGGTTCCGAGCGGTATTTTGAGAAGCTTTATCATGGCCAAGTACTCGATAGTGTCGCCATCACTAAGTGTGGTGGCCGCCATCGATTGAAATTTATGGTAGCCAAAGCAGAGATCGAACCCACATTATCATGCACAAGTGCTATGCACACTAGCCATTGCACCACCGACGACCACAACATATTTCTTAGTTTAGCACAATTTCCCGCAATTACCTAAGGGGACCTCGCAAACTACTCTTTTGTCGTAACCTAACCTATCATACCTTTCTTCCCTCTCGCGTGAATAAACATTGTCCCGTATATCGTATGTATAAAATTATGAAGAAAATTAAAAGAAAATCGTGCTTTATGTTTCTTATATTTTTCTTTCGTGGGGTTTTTATTACTACACACAACCATTAAGCTAAAATAAAATAATAGATGAATGACAAAGAAAGAATATTCGTATATATTATTATGGCCACAAACATCTCCGACAAACGAAAGCAAAAGTTTGTATCTCTCTACTCTGTCAATTGCTAGAAAGAAAATGAGAGGGGCTGGTGGAAATAACTGTTTTCTTCTTTGTCTAACGTTTTCATATTTAGAGCCGACAGCATAAATATTCATTTAGTTTTGCACATGCCTTGTTTTAACCTCTAGATGCTGGTACAACATGGTCTGGATTGTAGCATTACATCTCCTTTCAGAAGCATTTTTTTAAAGTCAACAGTTCTACTCCAGTGAATGTCGAAAGTGATTTAAAAAATGTCCTTTAAGGGATGAAATGAAATGCAAAAAAAAATGTCCTTAAAGAAACATAAAGGGACTATGAACTATGAATGTGTCAATAACAGATGAAACCACTAAAATAAAACTTGTTGAAAGAAATAACGTTTACAAAAAGGGGCCAAGCTTTTAGTTATTAAAATTTCGGGGAGGAGTAGGGTAGATTTTGTGCTTTCGTCAACAAAAAATATTGGCTTTTACACATGTGTGATCGCTACAAAAAGAAAATAAAACCCAATCATGGACTTGAGTGTTTCACTTTGAAAATTGTGAGTGGACTATTTTTAACTCCATTTTTTTTTATTGAAATCCTCTTTGGTGACAAGTGTAGGTTTTTCATGGCATCAATGTGATACACAATTATGAAAGTTCACTTCAAAATCTGGCACGCAAATTGCCGATTGATGCTTCATTTAAAACACGCGAAAGGAGTCAATGGTGGAAAGGCACTAAGTTCAAAGCAACCAATATCAAACCCGAGAATATGATATCCTACACTAACTTTTGTCTGCAGATTAGGTTAGTTTAAATTTACGGATCATATTTGATATCGCACTCGAAAGTCGGTTGACTGATTGTAGTTGTCCTGCAAGGAGAAAATCGGAAATATAATACCAAAGATTGGAAGAATGACATCAACAGATTTGAACAACTTAACATATTTATAATAAAAGACGATAGTATTAAGCATATGTAGGTCAGCTATTTCAAAGTTTGATCGTCTCACCCATTTTCAAACGTGATTACCATTACTCAAATCCTACGCGCTGGAAAAAACGGTCCTTGCTATATTATGAAGGAACCATGTATGTGTTTTGAACATACATATGCTTACGTGCCAACAGTGTTTTCCTGAATTGAAGATCTGCTGCCTTTTTATTTCTTTGTTAACTGTCACATTTTTTGTTTTCAGCAGTTTCCGACAAACAAAGCCATATTTGGGTCATAATAACATATATTATAAAATATTAATCATTGTGTCTCAAACATGCAATATTGAATACCAAACAAAATGTATTTGCACAGGTATACTATATTTACGACAAGCAACAAACACATTATATTTATAACACAAAAAATATTAATTTTTCAGCGTCTATATACAACATTTCATTGAAATTGGTATCTAATCGGTTAATCGGTTCTTCCTCTTCAAATTTTCAATTCAAATTTTCAATTAGGGCTATATGAAAAGCTCAACCTATTCCAATCATTTTCCAAAAAGAACAATCTTGACCCTACAAAACTTGATACGCTCTGAAAAAAAACGGCTCCAGAAATATATTGCAGGAACTATGTGCATGTTTGCAAGAATTGTTTTCATCTACTGAAGATCTGATTCTTTTTTGTTCCTTTGTTTTCAGTAGTTTCCGACAAAAAAAGCCATATTTGGGTCACAAAAACATATATTACATCATATTAGTTGTTGTGTCTCAAACATGTTATACTGAATAGCCAAATAACATACACATTTTATTTAGAACACAAAAATATAGATTTTTCAGCGTCTATATACCACATTTCATTGAAATCGGTTACTAATCGGTTAATCGGTTCTTCATCCTATAGTTTTGAATTTAGTTTTATAAAGTTTCCAATAAGGACTATATGAGAAACTCTAGCTATTTAACTCATTTTCAAAAACAAACAACCTTGGCCCTAGAAAAGTTGATACACGCTAAAAACTGCTAGGGCCGGAACAATGTATATGTGTATGTATATGTTTGCAAGTATTGTTTGGATGAATTTGAAGATTTGCTATTTATTTTTTGATCCTTTGTTGCCTGTCACGGTTTTCTTTTCCGTAGTTTCCGACAAACAAAACCATATTTGGGTCGCAAAAATATATATTAGCATACTAAATATTGCGACTCAAACATTTTATTTTGAATAGCCAACACACTGTGATTGGACACTAGTATGTAATATTTTTGCGACAAGCTACAAACACATTATATTTAGAACACAAAAATCTAGAAAATCGGTTAATCGGTTCTTCATCATATAATATTAAATTTTGTTTTATAACTCATTTTCAAAACCAAACAACCTTGGCCCTGGAAAAGTTGATAAACACTAAAATTGTCCCTAGCAACATATTGCAGGAACTATGTACATGTTTGCAAGTATTGTTTGAATGAATTGAAAATTTGCTGTTTTTTTTGTTTCTTTGTTGCCTGTCACGTTTTTGTTTTCTGCAGTCATCGACAAACAAATCCATACTTGGGTCACAAAAACATATATTATAACATGTGTAATAGTGAATAGCAAACACAATGTATTTGGACACAAGTATAACATATTTGCGATAAGCTACAAACACGTTATATTTGCATCGAAACAAAGATAGATATTCCAGCGTGTGTACTAAACTTTTTTGGAAATCGGTTAATAGTTGCAAACCGCTGGAGCGCTTGGTTGTTATTCTTTCACAAGGGCTATATCAAAAGCTGAACATATATAGATCATTTTCTAAAAAGGACATTCTTGGCATTTGAAAAGACTATGTACACATATTTCGTTGTAATTGGATACTACTTTAACCCCTAAACCCGATAGTACCAGCTTAGGGTTAGGTGAAGTGGTGGCATCCATCAACGAACGACTCAGTTAGACACTTTAGATTATTGAAATTTAAAGAGATACACTCCGGTTCACTTATTTAAAGGCACTAAAAATTCCCTAATCAGCAGCCTGTATCTTTGCAATATGTAACCCATTACAGAATTGTAAAAGGGAAATGGAAGCTAGACATCTGGTGAATAAAAAAAATTATGACAATAGTGGTTTCTTAACTAAAGAATTTTTTTTGAGCCTTTATTCAAGTGAACCAAAAAATAGCACATTTTGGCCTTCTTTTTTATAAATTGCTCAAAAAAAGTTCTTTGGTTAAGAAACCATCATTGTCAATATTTTTTTAATATCTCAAGATGTCCAGCTTCCATTTCCATTTTAAAATTCTGCAACCGGTTACAAATTGCAAAAGATACAGGCTGCTGAATATGGAATTTTTAGAGCCTTTAAATAAGTGAACCGGAGTCTTTATCTCTCACCACTTGTTCATAATATCAACAATTGAGTAATATTTGTTTGGTCCTCTTGTCGATCGTCGTTAGCTATGACGTTGTCTTGCAATTTATATATAAATTACTTTTAAGTTTAGTTTAATTTTAGTAACTATGTTTTAATTTATTCATTCCTGATTTGGCACTCGTCTAATAACTCGTTCTTTGGGGAATGGAAATATAAAATTTTAGAAAATAATAATAAAATAAATAAATTATAATTACGTTGACGAATTGGAAATTTTTGTCTGCTCCTGTCTCGTAATACTTAAATAATAGTGGCCAACTTGCGTCTGTTCATATCTATATTGCCTGCCTGTCTTTCAAAAAACCGAGCCTCACTGGCACTAGTGACACAGTCATTAGTCCCTCCCTTTAAAACTTTTATATATTGAATTAGAGAAGACGCTGGGATCCTGAGTTTTTGCTATTACATTTTGTTGGAATGTTTTGTAGTCAACAACAATTTCTTAAAACAGTTTTATATTAAACAGTCTTATATTACCCAAACTTGAAATTTCGTTTACGAATTAATTTAATTCCACTTGATGTATTTAATGTCAATTTATGTTCACTGTAGTTTCAATGAAAAGTTAGTCATAAACACTTTTGATGTTGTGCCATAGTGATTCCAAAAGTTCCAGGGAGTTTCGTCAATCACTGGGGCAAACCATTCACAATTCCATTGTTTGCGAGTTAACACAAAATTCCATTAAAATGTCACATTCGATAAGGTATCGACATTTCAAAAAAAAAAAAAAAAACGGCGAAAAGTACACTACGCAGGTATAAAGACACAATACAATTTTCCATTTTCTCCTGTGAAATTAAACAAAGGGACAAGCACAGTGGGATGATGGTGGATAAAATGTAGTCAAATATTTAAAAGTGATGATATTATTTCTGTCGGCAATTTTATACTGTATACATATACAGGGTGACTCAGGAAGTTCCGGACAAATTTCTCCAGCGTTTTTTTTGCCTGATTTCATGAAGAAAAGTCCACTAGGATCATGTCCTAAAATGCAAGGGTGCGAAATGGCAGCTGGTTCAAAATTTTCTGATTGGCGATCTGAGTAGCAACTTTACCCTACTACCCTCCGACCACCAATCCGAAAATGTTGAACCCGATGCCATTTTGCACCCTTGCATTTTCGGACATGGTCCTAGTGGACTTTTCTTCATGAAATGAGCCAAGGAATACGCTGGAGAAGTTTGTCCGGAACTTCCTGAATTACCCTGTATAAGGAGAAATTCCTTAACAGCACCGGAACTCTGTAACGTTTTACCGATAAAAAATCGGTTGTAAAATTGTCAAAATTCAAAAATTTTCAATACAAAATATCCGAATTTTGTCAATTTACCTACCGATTTTTATCGCTAAAAGATACAGAATTCCGGTGCAGGCCAGATAAATACAAATCTAATTTGGCTATAATATTGGTGGTTTACTGGCGAATACTAGGGTAGTCATATGTGACCTGCTCCACGAAGGGCCGAAAAATTTTTTTTTACTTTTTGAGTGATTCTTATAGGAAAAAAAACGCTCTTTCAAATGCCGCAAACCGCAAGTTTCTATGTCTTTTAGTTTTTTTACAAATCACCTGTAAAGATGAATCACCTGAACAGATGAAATTTAAAAAAAGTACAATATCAAAGGTACAAAATTACAAAAATATCAAAATTGTACTCTTTTTTACTCCTAACACGCTTTTTTGGTGGTTCTTCTGTATTTTGCAGCTTTTCACCTTTGTCTGATCAGGTTGAAGGAAGAGTTGCACAACCATGCGCAAAACACGGAAAAACGAAGCGCTTTTTTTAAACGCGTTTTTCTCAATAACTTCTTTTTGGCGGGGAGGTTCCTTTTCGTGGAGCGGGTTACATATGTAAGTTTTGAAGTGGTACTATTTTTTGTTTTCACGAAACTATTATTTGGAAATGGACATCGAATCGGTAGATCCGATTTGGAATAAGTGGTTTAAAACACATATTTAATTGCATTGGCTACGGAAATCGAAAATCGTTTCCAAGTATAAAAAATCTGCACTGCTAGCAGACTATGCTAGGTATATTGTTGCTAGGAGTAAAAACAACTCTAAATCTCGGGACAGTTATAGATTATATTTAATTTTAAATGGAACCCCAAATCATTTTTTAGATTTGTTAACTTGTAGTTTAATTCGTCTTCCACACCTTGTAGGATTAACATGTTAATGATATCTAATGAGGAATCTATTGCTAATTGTTTCGCCGATTTTTTCGCATCTATTTATTCCACCCGAGACTATGATGTTTCCAAACCATACCCGTACACTGTCCGCTCTACCATTCCACTTGATGCACCAGTCGAATATTCTTCGTGGTTGCTAGATAACTTGATCAGATAAAGTTGATCCTGCTGGTATCCCGGACGCTATGTTGAAATACTGCTCAAATTTTCTCAGCTTACAGTTAACTTTCTTAGTTAGCAAAAAAATTACAGCAGACAGTTGTCCGAGGCCTTCGGCTACGGACTGTCCCTGCAGGCTGTGTCAGAGACACGGCCATTAAGTTTAACATAGAATACGCCATCCGATAAGACAGAAAACATATATAACAATAAATGATAAATAATATAAGCAAATGAATTTATTGTTATATATGTTTTCTGTCTTATCGGATGGCGTATTCTGCGTTAAACTTAATGGCCGTGTCTCTGACACAGCCTGCAGGGACAGTCCGTGGCCGAACGCCTCGGACAACTGTCTGCTGCAATTTTTATATTTACCAACGGCATCTGATTCAAGTCCGTTTAAAAAAAAAAATATTATGTTCAATTTTTTTAAACTTAATTTAATTTATGTATTTTAATTAATATTTTTATTGAAATAAGTTCTGCGAATGTTGAGAGGGCCGCCCTAATATTAAAATAGGTTTACCTTATCGAGTCTTCGCATTAGCATTCGAGCGTTGTGTGAAAGCTTTACGCTTTACAATTCAAAATTAATGTTACAACAGCTTTATTGTAGCTTTCGCAAAAAAGCTTTATTACGTTAGCTTACTGTTTGTTTCACTTTTTACTAGATACATGTTGCCAAGCAACATTAGCTTGCTGTTCGTTACACTTTTTACTAGATACATATTCCTAAGCAATGTTGAGCAACCAAAAACACTCAACCAAACACCACACATATGTTTGAGTGTATGTGTTTAAACAATTTTCATTTGAGAAATTAAAATACTAGAAATATATCTACCAATATGAAATGTATATCAAACGAAAGATAACATCTTCATTTACCTACAAAAAAAATTTTAAAAAAATTCATCTAGCCGTTTCCTCAAATTCAATGAAATAAAGATTACAACAATAAAAACCTGACATGACGCCTCATACCGTAAGGTAAGACGTATTCTACGTCAAAAGTGTATACCATTCACCAGAATTTCCACCAGAACTACGCGGTAAGAGGTAGTGCAAATTTGGGTGCTGCACCACTGCTTTTTACATATAGTGTTGTCCTTGGAGAGTAGTACTCCCAATTTGGATACTTTTAAGTAGAATAAATTCTGTTCCTTAGCGCGACGATTAGCACGATGATAGCATGTCCGACTAGAAAACGGCAGCTGGTGAAGGTCCTGGGTTCAAATCTCTCAATTTCAATGTATCCATTAAATTTGTAGATATTTAAAAAAAAATTGCCCAATGTGGCAAGTATAACGAACGAACATTTGTTGCCAGAATTGTCGGAATCAAATTGTATTCACCTGAAAGTATACCATTCAAATAACATGGTGTGTTTATCAAGGGTTTAATAACACTGTGTATAATTTTTTAAGTCATGGAAATATGACCATATAGGGATAAAATACCAAAAACAAAAATACCCGTGTCTTCCAGTTTTGCCCAAAGTCGTGCACCTTTTTTTTATCGACCACCAAAGATTTGAGGCCTCGGTGTCATTTTTGCAAAAAAGTGCTCATTTTGTCAGGCTCATCATATCTTACAAACCGTTCGTAATTTACTTTGTGAGGGAAAATTGTAGCTCTTGTAAAAACAACAATTTTGAACATATAAAATCAAAAAAACTTCGTCTTCAAGGTCAAAATTGCAAAAAAAATAACTTTAAAAAATTCGATGTTTTTACCTTTTTCCCCTGTTCAGGTCCATAGGTAGCATACCGTTGAAAATTCTAGGAAACAATCAACTACAAGAATGTACGTAAGATCTCAGTAAACAACTTTCTAGAACATATGAACTTCCTAGGAATAATTCTTAACATCGTTTACTTCAACATTGAGATACTATGCTCACCGATCCCAGCAGCACAGTCAAAGCAGTATGCTCAGCGCACGCAACAAGTGACGCAGCACACAATATAAGAATCATTCCTAGGAAGACAAGAGCTACAACTTCCCCTCAGAAAGTAAATCAAAATTCCGAACAGTTTGCAAGATATGAGTCTGACAAAATGATCAATTTATGGAATAATTACACCGAGGCCCCAAATCTTTGGGGGCTCATAAAAACCATAAAAATAAAACGCATGACTTTGGGAAAAACTGGGAGACACGGGTCTGTTTTTTTTTGGTCTTTTATCACGTAGTGGTGTCCGTATATAGTTGTATTTTTTCGTGTTGCACTGTGTAATTGATGCCCCTAGTGGAAGAAGGTGTTAACTCACTTGTTTTCAAAAACAATATATTCATTCTTTTAATGTTTCCTGGTATCTGATTTTGTTTTAGATAAGAAAAAACTCAACATCTGATACTTAAATTATTAAAATTAAATTTAAAAATTTTTTTCTTTTAGTTTTGTTTACATCAGATACCATGGAAACATTAAAGGAAGGAAAATATTGTTTTTGAAAAGAAGTGAGTTAAGTTAACACCTTCTTCCACCAGGGGCTTCCTCCAATTATTACTTTTTCTTTAACAATTTTTTCCCGACCCGGGATTCGTAGTCAATCGCCGTGATTACCAGCCGCGAGTCACACCATTAATTTTATGTGTGAACATTTTAATCAAATTCTCGTTATTTTTATTTTTGAACAATAAAGGTTAATAGCAAATTTTCTTAAAAATTAATAATCATTCAAAAAAAATTCCAACAATTAAGCTTTTGTTCCCACTGTGCACAATAGGTAACTGTGCGCTGTTGTGAAACATCGCAGCGCATACAATGACTACACCTCTTTGTCTGCTCTTTCCCTTGAAACGTTTGACTGAAAAACCCCCAAAAATGTATGGAGAAATTACCATTTAAGTGTTCTCGCTCATTTTTGTTGTTGTTGCTGTTACCAACACCATGACATGTTTTGTCATCTGCCACTAAATGCAGAGGATGTCTGCATCGTTTTGGTTGGGGAGCACAGAGCAATCCCGCATTGACGTTGGTTGGTCCCTTTGGTTTCTATTTATATTCATCACTTTAAGTGAATATTTTCAAGTTTATGAAAAGAGGATAATTTAGATGTTGAAAATCAAATTATACATGGCTTTTAAATAATAATCACACAAGAAAATGCAATTTATAATAATTATTCACTTAGGTAAGAAAACAGCAAGCAGGAAAATCGCCTTTCTAAAAAATTTATGAATGGAATAAATTCAATTTTCACTGGCAGGGTTGACGTCTTAAATATGATTTACGATTTTAGTATTTGGCGTTTCTGGACTGCGCCGGTTTAGTGTTTAGCAAAAAGGTGTAAAATAAATGGATCAAAATAAATGGAAACTGACTTTGATGTAAATATTCAAGTGGTCTTGCTACAAATAAGTGTGAACTGATTCTTGGTAACTAAACAAAACGTGGAGTATTTTTAGTACAAAAGCCCATAACTAAAAAGTGAAATAAATAAAAAAAAATTACATGAGGTGTCAAGGGACACCCGGTTAGAACGAAGTTCCTTTCGCTATATATTATGTACTAGTTTATTCCGACACGCCTAAGGCGCCTGTTGAAAAATACGATAATTTTAATGGATCTAAGAAAAGATACTTTTTGTAAAATGATAAACTTATTTTAAGAACATTTTTTTTTTGGAATGTATATTTTTAGGTGTTTTTTGTAAGATTATGTACTATATTTTCCCGAAAAGGTCCCTTTATAAAAAGAGGTATTTTTTTATTAAAAGCTAATGTTTTTTTAAGAACAAGGTACTATTTTTAAGACGAAGTACTTTTTTATAAGCAAAAGCCATAAGAGTATGCATTTTTTTACAAAGAAGTACTTTTTTAAGAACAGGTACTTTTTAGAAAAGTGGTACTCTTTTAGGAAAAGGTTTTTTTAGAAAATGCACTTATTTTCAGAAAGGCTACTTATCTCACGAAAAGAAAAGGTACTATTTTCTTTTTAAGAAAATGTACTTTTAAGAAAAGGAATTTTTGTGAGAAAAAGTTTTTTTAGACAAGGTATAGTGGAAGTTTTTGAGGAAATGGGATTTTTTAAAAATAATTATTTTTTGAAGAATAGGTGCATTTTTAACAGTAGGAGGTACTTATCTCAAGAAAAGTTATTTTGTATCACAAAAAAGGTAGTCTTTTAAGAAAATGCAATTTAAGAAAAGGCACTTATTTAAGAAAAATACTTTTTTCAAGAAAAGGTACTTTTTGTAAGAAAATTTACTTTTTTTTGCGCAAAGGTACTTCTTTGAGATAATGTATTGTTTTTATGAAAAGGTACTTAGTTTTTTTTTTGAGAAAATTTACTTTTTTTAAGAAAAGGCACTTATTTAAGAAAATTTTCTTTATTTAAACTTCTTCAACTTGGCCTTTCTAAATTTACGTTTTATTGGGTTCAAAACTACAATATATACCAAATATTGGTTACAGGCTCCACCTAGAAAACTTCCCATTAAACACGAAATTTGCCAACATATGTTAGTCTAGACACAAACCAAATCAAAAACACCTAATATCATAAATGGGGCAAATTAATTATATGACAATTATTATTTGTAGTTTAATTTGAATTACCTTTCGAAATGCACATTCAAAAAACTGCCAATACCATTGGCAATTATACTTATTTTCAAAGCATTTCCTTCATATCTGGCACTTTTGGTTTTCAAATATTTTATACAGTACAGGTTTATGAAAGTGCTATGAGACAATACCTATCAAAGCCACAAACCTCTACATATAAAATACTTTGTAAACAGAATTGCCAGCAGTCAAACAAATTCAAAACAATTAAAAGAATTCCCATATTTCATTACAATAGGCATCCGATTCCACAACCTGCATTTGCATTGCCAGAGCAAATGCAAATTCAAAATTGTTTAATTGTCATTGCGAACGATGGTAATTTCTTTGCATTTGCGTTAGATAAAGTAATGCAAACTAAAATCCAATGCAAATTCAAAAAACCCATGCATGCCTAATATAGTTCAAAAAAGTTGACTAATTTTTTTTCATTTAGCCCCCTTCCGCAACGTGAGTTAAGGAACTTCGTTCCAAAACTCATAATGATTACGGTCCCTGACTTCAGTGGATGAAGGAAGAACAGACGACGACGGTTTCGGAGATAAGAAAAGACTGTCCAAATTAACCAAGTTAGGAGTTACTGGTACAATTAAATTACGATTTCTAGAAGCATTTTTCCGTCTTGGAGAGGGCGAGATGTCCTCAGGTCATTTAAAAGTATCAAACATATTCTCCCACGATTTAAGTTTCGAACTAATAGAGACAAAATCATAATTTAAAGTTTGAAATCCTTTCTTGGCCTCCTTAAATAGCTTATAAAGTCAACATCGAATTCCCTACACTTCCAACACGTCCAGCACAACCCTCTTTACTTAGCCGTAATTATGTCATAATGCCTTCCATTGAAGCCAGGACACTTCACATGGACATGACTATCACAAAGCCAGCATGAAAGAAAACAACCCTCCTATACCCTGACTATACAGATCTTTGCCACACACTCCATTGGCATATTATTTCTGAAGGGCACAATAAAATAAAACTAGAACTTTTAAAAACTAAACCACGAAATCCTAAAAGTATGCAATGGTATTAAACAAAAACAAACTAAAAACAACACTGCTATTAAAAAAAGGCAAAATAATACTGGGTTATAGCATAATACTGTTAAAAAAAATTCTTTAATTTTTTTCATTTAGCCCCCATTTCGCAACGTGCGATAAGGAACTTCGGTCCAAAAATAATTAGGGAAAATACGGAGCATTGGCACATCGCCTGTTATTTCTTTCTACATCACAAAGCTGAAAAAATTTGCAAGGAGGCTGGCAAAAATCTATAAAGTTTGAAGGAGTTTGAACTTTTAATTGAGTGTTTTTTGGGGAATAGAAGGGACTTTAAATCTGGCAGTAGAAAAGACTTCAATGTCGTTAGATGAGGTGTAAAAACAAACCCAAAAATTACTCAATAGCACGAGCGAAAAAGAAACCAAAAAACGAACGCTTTCGATAGCGAGCTGCGAGCGTTTTCGTACATGAAATTTCACACGCTTTTTTGCGACTCAAAGGTGTAACATCAGCAGATCGTAAATGCTCGCGTACTGTACGTAAGACATACAAAGCAATTATGTGGACAGATTAGAGCAAATGTTTCCAAATAACGGATATGAATCGTTGTTGCCATATATTCAACACAATTTCCTTCAAAAGTTCACAAAATTCACCACAAAGTACAAAAACTGTATCAGAAATTACATAAAGCATTTATTTAAGACGGTATAGACCTAAAGTGCATAAAATGTACGGTAAACTAGATAATCAGGTATGTGATAGAAATCGATCAACTAATGGGTAGCAATCAATTTATTCCCGATTTTTTGCCAGTAAATAATGTATATATAAAATATTTGTTCCCCAATGTCAGGAATTACATAGAGCAATAAAATTTGTCAAATAGTCAAAACGTATTCGATTTTGACTCGATTGAATTTCATCACATGCTGGAATATGTTCCCTAAAATATGGACATAACCTGTATCAGAAAGTAAAAAGTGCATCAAATCTGCTATAAATTAACTAAAAAATACTTCTACCCGCTGCAAAATCTTTTTTTTTTTTGTTTGGACGCAAATATAACATGTGTTTGGAGCTTGTCGCAAATCCAATATACTTTTGCCCAAACGCATTGTGTTTGCTATTCAATATTACATGTTTGAGACACAATAATTAATATGTTATAACATATGTGTTTGCGACCAAAATATATCTGTGTTTGTGATACAAATACAGCTGTGTTTGTTTCACTATTTATAAATATACTCTCTTGAGAGCAAGAGAACAAAAGAGGGACAACAAGAGAGTCTATCTTGTAAGTGTGGATCTGTATTTTTGCATCCTTCTCTCAGTCAATGACTGACAAATATTCCTGATTGGGCGTGTAAATTACAGATGAAGTCAGTGTTTTTTTCTGATGTATTGCATTTTAGTTTCATGTATTCAGTCGTTAATGGTTCATCGGACAGTTGATATCAAAAGCGATTGATCAGTGAAAAAAGGCTCACAGTGTTAAATGGTTTGTGATGTTGCTTTGGTGTTTGTGTATGTGTTTCGTGTATATGTTTGTGTGCTACCATAGTGAGGAACGATTTTGATCACAGAGACTGGAAAGAGCAACTACGTGAAGCCATTTGTCTGTCCGAGCCTTTACTGAGATAATCGGAACGACGAACCATTTGCGAAACATAATAAAAATACCAGTAACTAATAAACGCTGTGGCCGTGGGTGGTCCAATGGTAGTGTGCGAGGCTCTTATACATGAGATCCTGGGTTCGATCCCTGCTCTGACTACCTTAAATTCCTTTCGACGGCGGTCACCTCGCACAGTGATGGCGACACTATCGAGTATTAAGCCATGAAAAAGCTTCTCAAAATACCGTTCGGAACCGGTGTAAAACTGTAGGTCCCCATCAATGAGTGTAAAACTAGACTGGTTGTGAGAAGCTCTCCCTAATACCTACATGGGATGTAACGGGAAACCATTTATTTTTTCAATTAATACACGTTTGACTTGCATGAACTAGATTGGTATAGAGATATGTACATTGTCTGCGTACCAACGCGTAGTTGAAACCTTCTGAAAACAAAAACATGAGAGACAACAAAGACGGGAGAAGCAAGAGAGCAGCAGATTCTCATTTCATGAAAAAACAAATAATGCATTAAATGTAAGTAAATGTAAAAGGGCCGTTTTAAATGTTTTAATTTTTTGTATTATTTATTTATAAATGTGAATTAATATTAATAAAATTAAATATAATAAATAATACATATAAATTGAACTCAAAGAATAATTCGTTTCTGAATATTATTATGTTTGGGAGGAAATACACTTATGTTTCCACGTAAGTATATGAAGGTTTGGGGAGAAACGCGAGAATGTTTCCTCGTAAGTATATGGATGTTTGGGATGGAGAATGCATATGTTTCCACGTAAAATCATACATGTTTTCCAGTAATCATTTTACTGTTTGCATTTAAATACAAGCGAGTTTGGGACTTCCAAACATATATATGTATGTTTGAAGTGTTTTAACCATATACATGGTTCCTGCAGAATATGTTTGGGAGAATATATTACAGAGGCCGTTTTGTCAGCGTGTACAAATCATCCGTTATATCTGTATATCACACATATTAGCATTAACTCATAAGACCCTGTTACTACAGAGACATGCAGGTTATGCAAATTTATGGCTTCCTTTACATTTTTCAATACAAAAAAAATCTATTTCCAAAAATTCTTAAACGGCAAAGCACCGCGTAGAAAATGTACATCATATTTTTTAACCCCATTTGTTGGTTTCTTGCACAGAAAATATTATTACATCATTCGTAGTAAATAAAGGCAATGGCAACCATTTTAGTAATCAATCGCCCATATTGAATCATATTTTCCCCGATTTGGGAATTTGGGAATTTTGTACTTTTTTTATGAATTTTACGTGAAATGAAGCACACGACCTGATGGCATAGCTGTTGTCTGTTCGTAAATCTTTTAAGAATTTCGTTAATAATGTCGGTGTTTTTAATGGGAGAAGGCTAAAAATTTGCGAGGACGTGTAGTTTGGTATTATGTACCAATTTCAATTAAAAAGTCAATTTTGAAAATGTTGTTAGTTACGGCCTATTGCATTTCAGGTGACGATATTATTAAACTTAGTTTTCTGCCCTTTTAAAAATTTTCCAAATTTTGTCGTAAGTCTTTCCATGATGCAATTTCAAACAATACTGAACAAAATTAACCTGACAGTTTGACTCTGTGATCCATCATAAAATCCCTACTCGAAATAAATCACCCATTATATTATTATTAGCATTAGCTTTGACATCAACTCATAAGACGCTGTCACCACAGCGACATGCAGGTTATATGCAAATTTATGACTTCCTTTATATTGACGCAGACAATTTGAATATTGTGATTACAAATTTCACCTTTTATAAATTTCATAAACTTGTTATCTGTGTATAGATATAATCGGATTCAATGTCAATATTATTATACATATTAACAAAGTTTATATAAATAATTGCAACATAAATAAATTTACCATAAATAAATTTTACATACAACAATTTTACATAAATAAATTGTATTATACACGTAAATAGCTATGACTTTTATTCCAATATATTGTATAATACCTTAATTTTAATTTCTTATTCCATTCAAATCCTTTGTGAAATTTAATCCAATTTACAAAAAGTTAAAGTTGAGTAATCACCAATGAGCGTCATTGAAATTTAAATTTTTCTCCACTCCCATGACCACAATGTACATCATGACGCAGGCAGGCACTGTAGGTGAAGGAAGCAACGTGCAGCTAAAAAAGGATACACTTATGTCCTGCATAGCAATAACACTTGTTACATATCGTATTTTGCAAATATTTTTGAAAATGTAAAAATTGTTGCAACGGAAAGTACTTGTACTATAGAGTACTTGTACTATAAAGTACTTGAACTATGCACTATAAATATAGTGCCATACACGATAGTTTGTATTTACATCATCAGGAGATATATTTTATTTTTTTTTAAAAAAACCCCGTACACAATTTCAGTTTTCCACGGAGGTATATAAAAGTACAGGTCTACAAGTGTTACGCTGGTTTAAAGTTGAAAATGTAAGAAATCATTTTAAAAGTACAGATTTTGATTGATCTTAGAAGATCTTTCAAGTGCTCATAGAACTTACTTGTATAAGACTAGCGATCTATATCAAAATATTTTTTACATTTCCAATATCTTTTTTACACAAGGTGGGGCAATAAGAATCACCCATTTGGAAAGTGCTTCCATTTTATCAAATGACATCGTAGGGTTCGACATTCATGAAGTTCAGTGAATAACAGTGAATCGCTGTACACCCCAAGAATGCGCGATAGTTGTGACAATGTTTACTTGCAATAATCCGTCAGTGGATTCAAGGCGACATGAATTTCGGCGAAAATATCCCAATCGTACAGCGACAACAGTGCAAAAAATTCGACGTCTGGCGACCCGTTTTGAAGAGAGCGGCACAACACCCAACAACGTGCTCAATAATGGTGCAGTCTCGACAGCGTGGCCAAAAATGCTTGAACTCAGTTTTGTAATTGCTTACACAATAATACATGATTTGATGGAAAACAGTGGGATTAGAAAACTTTTAAAATAGTTTGGAACGTAGTTCCTTATCGCACGTTGCGGCATGGGGGCTAAATGAAAAAAATGAAACAACCTTTTTTTAACACCATCATGCTACAACCCAGTATTATCATCTCTATTGGATACTATTACCTTGGTTTGTGTCTAGACTAACGGCTTGGATCATATAGAAAGAAAAAAATGGATTTTTTGAATAACAGTATTGATAAAATGTTTTTTAAACCATTTTTATTTTCATGGAATTTTTATCCGGTTTGCGCCATCCATAGATAAATAAAAATCATAGATGACTCATTTGCTTAATCACCATTTTCACCAGAGGGCAAAGGCTGTTTCCCTGCGACCATTTCTCACTCGGATGCGACGAAAAAGCACTCAAACATCATTTTTATTTCGATTCTGTTGTTTAAATTTTAAAATAGAATATAAATAATTGAAAAGCATATCGCTTTTGATATTTCTTGACAATACAAAAGGCAAAAAAGCATGGTTATAAAGTTTTTCCAACAGTTTTTGTTTGCAGGGAAATTTGCCCATATCCACCACTCCGGCGCCATCTAGAAAACTTTCCTTTTCTTTCAAATCCACCACTTAGCATTCACCATCTACGGTTTTAAATTTTCTATGTACGAGCATAGATACATAAAAACCATAGATGATTTGTTTGCTTATGATAATCACCATTTTCATCAGAGGGACATGCTGTTTCGGTACCACCTTTTTTCACTCGGAATCGACGAAAAAGCTCTCAGAAATAATTTTTGTTTCGATTCTGTTGTTGAAATTTGAAAATAGAATATAAATAGTAGAAAAGCATATCGCTTTTGATATTTGTTGGCAATACAAACGGCAAAACTCATGGTTATATAGTTTTTTCAATAGTTTGCTGTTACCACTCCGGCGCCATCTAGAAATTTTCCCTTTACTTTCAAATCCACCACTTATCTTTCACCATCTAAGGTTTGATATTTATCTATGAGATGACTCACTTGCTTAATCTCCATTTTCATCAGAGGGCACACTGCAACCGCAATTTGAGTTTGATTTTGATGTTTGAGTTGGAAAATAAAATATTGTACTTAAAATGGATTTTTTGAATAAAACTAGAAGAAAAGCGGCATTCGTAAATTGTTTTTTAAACTATATTTATTTTCATGGAATTTTTATCCAGTTTGCGCCATCTGGAAAATTTTTGTTAACTTTCAAATCCACCACGATCACCATCTAGGGATGTCAACTGTCTTTGCTATTGGAACGTGCAAGTTTTCTCTGGAATGTTGACTTTTCATCAATTCGACACATTGAGTGCTCAAATAGTCCATTGTTTTACCTCATATGTGCCAGCGCACATTGCATGATGCAAAATTATCCGCCTTCTCTTGTTTTTTTTCCGTATTTCTTCGAACACTGTTGGCAAACAGATGGTGGTATACCATTCAGAATTGACCGTCGTACATTCCACTGCAGGCCCTTTGGCCACATGACCGGTTATATCGAAAAAAACGCGATCATTCGCTTCGATGTGCTTCTTCCACGATCAACTTTTGTTGGATTTATCTTGTCTTGAAAACCCTATACGGTGGACCCATATGGTCGACAGCTATTTTGTTTTCGGGTCATATGCATAGATTCATGATTCCTCACCTGTGAAAATATAACACACTGCATTTGAGCTACCGCGATAGTATTTTTTCAACTTTTCTTTGCTCCAATCGACATTAGCCTTTTTTTGGCAATTGTCAAATAATGTGGGATCCAACGAGACAAAATCATTTTCACGGCCAATTGAACATGTAATATCTTACTGATGCTTGTCATACTAATGCCCAAGGGTGCCTCAATCTCACGAGATGACACATGTCGATCTTGCATTATCAGTTCACGCACTGCATCGATGTTTTGTGGCAGAACAACCGATTTTGGACGACCCTCACGAAATTCTTCCTGGAGCGAACGGCTTCCGAGACTGAACTCTTGGCACCGGTGATTTTAGGGTGGCTTTTGATGGTGCTTCATCACTAAAAGTCGAAATAAGTTGATTGAGGTACTCTTGCCTCGATAATCCACGCCGAAAATCGTAAAAACTCATCGCACGAAAATTTTCACGGGTTAATTCCATTTTTTGACCGAGATGCATTTTTCAATACACGGTAAATACCACAAATAGTGCTCGTAAGTGAAAACGTTCTATGTATGTTTAAGCTTAAAAATATGAAACTTTCCAATGGAAGTTCCAGATTGCATCTGGAGTAGGACTCAAAACATAAACAGCGATCCTTAAGTATTACCCGGGCGTATACATTGAAATTATATTCCACTAACATGACCATTAGGGCGGCTGTTGTCATTCAAATGTATGAGATATTTTTAAGAGATTTACGAAATAGCTGTCTAGTTCATATTTAACGCTTTAGTTGACAATTTGTCATATCTGGGTTGAATGCCACCAACGAAATAGCAACGTTTATCAAGCATAGCATATGATTAAATTGCATTGACCTAAAATGTAATCATTCAAATGCAATCCCTTGAGATGTCGAAGAAACAGATGGAACTAGCACAAAGACTTTTACGTATATGAGTAAATATGGCACGTGGAGGAAAACTGCAGGTCACTGATATATATATAGCTATGCATGAGTTCACATGGTGCAAGTGGCAGTTGCATTGCTCAACTTTAAAAAAAAGGAAAAAAATTCACTCTCCTAGAATTCGCATTGGATGCTACAACACATCCATTATATTTTAAGTAGCTTTCGCAGCTTAATGTAATCCACACCAACGATGGAGAGGGAAATCAACACACATACTACACAGACAATACTATCAAACACATTTAACTTTTATGGCGATTCCGAGGAACCTGCTGGCTAGCTAAACTTTTACCCAATCATTTCAACCTTCAATATTTACATCAGTTTAGCACTACGAGTATCAGCTAGCAGTTTACAATGTTGTGGTTATTGTGTACGCTTTTATTCACTAGTTCTAGCTTTCAATTGCACTTTTGTTTTGTTCTCATTTTGGGGTAAAGTTTGCATACAGTATTTATGAGATCCTATGGAAACCAAATGGGAAAACCCATTACATGCCAAACTCAAAGAACTTAACAGCAAACAACATTTTCCACATTTACCACAAAATGTTGACCCTGAATTTTGTTCTACAAAAGTTAATGATATTTCGTAATAACAAACTATATTCAAACCCAAGTACAGCATATAAATAAATGCAACTTTAATCACAGTTTTGAAAAAATACGTAAAGTTAAATTAAGCTGTTCGTAAGGTGAGTGTTGCACTGTGTTCGGTGGTTTTTCAATAAGAGCGCTACAAAAGTTTTTTTAAATAAAACAAAACCGGTTTCAGATACCAATGAAATTCTTTATTCCTGTGAAAGTACGTTCGATGCCATTATGTATGGAACTCGATTTCGTTTGCATGGCCACCACGGGCACGCTTGCAGAAGTCCAGACGCTGAACCCAATTTTCGACGGTTTTCAAGTCGTTCGATATTCGTACGAAGTTCATCAATCGTCGCTGGCTTGTTGGCATAGACCATAGACTTGACGTAGCCCCACAGGAAATAATCTAACGGCGTCAAATCGCACGACCGAGGCAGCCAATCGACTGGGCCATTTCGTGAGATAACACGTTCACCAAACTTGGTTTCCAATAAATTGATTGTGGCATCCGCTGTGTGGCTTGTGGCGCCGTCGTGTTGGAACCATATGTCCTCCAAGTCCATATTATCCAATTGGAGTCAAAAATATTCGGTTATCATTGAACGGTAGCGATTCGCATTCACAGTAATGTGCCGGTCTTGATCATCACGGAAGAAGTACGGCCCAATGACGCCGCCGGCCCATAAACCGCACCAAACCGTAATTTTTTCGGGATGCAATGATGACTCATGGATTACGTGTGGATTGCTGTCTGACCAATAACGCATATTTTGCTTATCGACGAAGCCATTCAGCCAGAAATGAGCCTCATCGCTGACGACCATAAATTGGACGTAGCGCTCTTAAAGTTGAGGCCACTGACTCCAAATTTCGGTAATAAATTTTAATAATTTCGACTCGTTGTTGGCTCGTATATCTTTCCATGATGAAATGGCAGACCTTACTGAAGAGAAATGTCAAAAGAGCGGGAAAAAATATGGCGTCGTTTGCTGTCCCTATCGATTTACTTTTGTAGCGTCTCTGTTGAAAAACCCGTTACCATTGCATACTTTTTGGCTGTAGCGCATATAACGATCATAAAAAATACTTGTATATTCGAAAACGTGTTACTAAATACAAGTGGAGATAGTTGCCGAAAACTGTAAATGTCAGTAGTAGTTACATAATGACTATCGTCCCTACTGTTCCATACAGCTTGATTTGAAAGCTCATAGGGGTCAAATCGGATCAGTTGGAGAATTGACGCCTACTACACTATTGTGGCCCCTATTAAAGAAATTTTGATTTCCTCAAAAGGACAGAGTCCGCGTGATTCAAGGTGGTTCTCGCCGTGAAGCCCTTAACCACAGGTGAGCACCGCCCCATCAAGAACATGTTTGATACGACTGTTAGCATAGGGGGGCAGCCTAGAGATCAGGAATAGGAAGCCTTCCACCGTTGGTATGCACGATTACGTGGGAGAACAAACGCCCCGTATTCGCATATCCGCCAGCGCGACTTCTTTCCTCCGTCCACGAGCTACCAATTGAGCAACTCTCTGTACATGAGCTACTCCTCCTTGGTAAACAGTGAGGTACTACCCAAACCTCTTCCGTGATGAGGGACAAGGATCCCATATTTCGAGGATATGCACCTGCCTAGCATACTTCGTTACAAGTAACTGATATACAAGACAACTACATAATCTCTACCAGCGATTTTGGTGGCAACCACAGCCAGCAAGGTACTCCCCCAAGGGACCCTATCCAACCGTGCTACCAGATAGGCATACTCTCTGGTCCGAGTTTCGCAGTGAAGCTGCTTCCAGTTTTTACTTTGCACTAAGTAGGGGACTGGTCACCCCCGGCGACAAAAAGCGTTAACCGTGAAACAATTATACAAATTCAACATCAACAACAACATTACGCAACATTGCCATTTAAATGCTAAAATTGCAATTAAACGGTCTAATGACTACAGTCAGACGGCTGCAGCTTTCTCACCGTGGGAACAAGGCCAAACTACAGGCTTCGCCCGATGATGCCCTCGTGGGTCACAAGACACAAACTAAAAGAGCACGAGTTCGAGACGTTCCACGCGTCACTCCCAAACAGCACACGGTACCAGAAACAGGCCTCTGGTCAGACCTCGCGGCTAGTCCACTTCCATATTCGACTCCGACGAAGTCCGGGAACTGGCAGTCCCTGTGTTGGCAGGGTACAGCTGTACCGACAACGAGATCCTAAACGGCTGAATAACTAGCTTGAAATAGCCAGGATCACGAAACAAATTTAACCACTACAAAAGGGAGACACCGATAAAGACCAGTGAAACCCCAACACCACAACTAAACCGTCTTAGCGCGCCGACTCGCGAAAACACGAGAGGCAAACCACGTTGCCACACACAATCACACCAATCACCACCGGATCTGGTGACATACATGCCGACTAAGTCCCTAAAAGCCCCGTAAAGGGGACACTCGCACGGAAAACATGGAGCTAATCTTCGATTGGCGCTTCGCAATCACACGAGTCCCCATCCGCAAGTCTCATTCTGTGCAAGAATGCATTCAACGACCCGTGACCTGTCAGTATGAAACCAAGGCTTAGGTTGAAGCTAAACTCAGGGTTCTTCCCGTCGAATTCTACATCCGGTGTAAATCTATACGTTACTCGACCGTTGGTACTGGAATTTCAACGGCCCTGCCACTCAGATGTGACTAACGCATCTAACCGAGCCCGCCACTCACTTCTACTCAGGCTCTCTGCTCCAACAATGAGCCAATCTGACTCACCCAGTGCGTACCCCCTCTTAATTTTGAAGTCCGTGCTATGACGCATCACCTCTAGATCAAGAGGAGTGGCACCCATCAACACCTGTAGGGCCTCTGTAGACACCGTACGACATACTGGTACACATGGCAATAACATTACTCTCTGCACAGAGAATAATCGACGCTGCCCGAAGACACTTCTCGCAGGGTCACACCAAACAGAGGATCCAAGTGTTGCCATGGCCACAAAAAGGTCCCTGTACGCAGTCCTGACTGCTTGACGACTCCGACCCCACTCACTGCTCATAACGCTCGATCGTTTCTCGCGAAGTCTCCCTATATGAGGCAAAAAGTTCATCCTTTCTCCCATGGTGACTTCGAGGTACTTCACCTCCGTGGAGTAACGGATTGTGCCATCACCATTCAAACGCACGATTGGAAAATGAGACTTGATATTACCCTTCAGTAACATGGTCACTGTCTTTTCCACCGATAAACTATCTCCTACACGCTCGCCCCACCGAGTGACAATACTAATCATAGCCGAGGATAGCTGTTCCAACTCGGAACGAGATCTACCCCCGACCATAATAAGCAAGTCATCAGCGTACGCACATATCTTGCATACGGCCTCAAGCTCATGCAAAAGCGAATTCATCATCAGATTCCAAAACAAACGGTCCACAAATGGAACCCTGTGGACATCCTCGGACCACATCAACACACTCAGAACTATTTGCCCCCACTATAACTGCTTTTCTGTTAGAGAAGTAACTTCTCCAAAGTGTTACTTCCTGACACCCTAGCCCCGCTAGTCTTTCTCCACGCTCGCCCAACTCAGATAATCAAACGCACCTTTAAAGTCGATGAAAACACCCAGAAGATACTTCTGCGTACACTCTACAACAGTTCTCCTCACGTGCACCCAGGCATCTTCAACACTTCGGCCCCTTACAAGGCCGAACTGCCAACGGCACATGCTGTTAGCGACTCTCTCATTTAGTCTCTGCACCAGAATCCTCTCCAGTACTTTTCCAAATACTGGTAAGAGACTGATGCCCCGACAAATTGTTCACCACAGACAAAGTAACCATTTATGCTACTGAGCCCTTAGTTTTTGTTTATCTCTTGAAGTTTTGGATTAATTTCCGCTTTATTAAATAGAAAATTATATGTATTAAAACATTAAATTATTTAAAAAATTAAATTTGTTATAGTTTTCACAATGAAATTCAATTCCTTTTATTGAATATAACCAATGAAATAATAACACGTGTTTACCTGCAGCATTTTTTACCTTGAGACGGATTTAAAATATCAGAACTGATTTTTTCTTCATTAGGTTTTGGATTCAAATATATGGGAGAGTAAAAAAACACTTTTCCAAAAAATATCGCTCACAACGTTATTCGCTGGAAGACTTCAATTACTGATTTGGTACGGGATCCGAAGTTTCTACAAAAAAATCGTTTTTCCCAAGAATATTCAAGATTTATCAGCCTTTAAGTTTAAAATATCCCAATATACAAAACTAGCAGTCAAAGTATCAAACTAACTGAAGGCTATTGCCAACGATTTAACTTTTTGATAACTTTTTAGTTAGACACAGTGAGTAAGCGTTTTTTTTTTGTATTTTTTCCAGTTAACGAAAAGTTTAATTGTCTCAACAAACAACAACAACAAATAAATTCTCGACAGTTAAAACTGTTCAACTTTTCTAAATGACATTTTGAGTTTATTGTTGTGTTACGCGCGTGTTAATATGAATCCCTTCAATGTCATCTTTAATTCTGTGTTGACTCATAAAAGTTTCATAGAAAAATTCAAGAAAACATCAAACTATGAATATGGCTTTTCCCTAGATTATAGAATGTCATGATTTGTGACATTCTGCCATTTAAAAATTCTATCAAACAAAACAAAACAAAACTAAACAAAAAATCCTTCAAAAGTTAGCAAATGTTATTTGGTTTTGTGTGAAAAATTTTTAATTTCGTGTAAGTTTTATAAAGAAACTGTCAAGCATCAACATCTGTCTATGACAACATCAAATGTTATTCATACAGTCACACAAATGCACACATACACACACGCACATGAACCGGGGTATAGGGTGCGGCAAAAGTAAGTATCAGAATAAATACGCCTGTTACTTAATAAGATATAATACAAAAATAAAAATTAATTAACATTCAGATATGTTATGGAAGACGATCGATTCGAAACCGAATACAATTTCACAATTTTATTGAATATTTGTTGATAAAATTATTCAGTTTATTAAGGCAAATTGTACAAAACACTGCCTATTTTATCAAAGATTATGAAACGAAATTTTAAACGAATTAAATACATAAACATTATGCAGAAAATAGAAAAATATTATTATTTATATCAAATCGAATTATATTTAACTCGATCGATTTTAATCACATATCTAAACAGCTGAATTCGAAATGATGTATATTTTTTCAACAGATTTTGGAACGACACATTATCGCTCGTTGCGGGATGGGCGCTAAATGAAAAAAATTAAACAACTTTTTTTTAACACTATTATGCTACAACCCTGTATTATCAACCATATTGGGTACTTTTTGGTTTGGTTTGTGTCTAGACTAACTATGCTGGGAAATTTCTTTTTTCTTTGTTTAATTTAATTGGATCTTTAAGAAAATATACTTTTTGTAAAATGATAAACTTTTTTAAGAAAACATTTTTTTTCGTAGAATGTATTTAAAAAAAAAATTATATTTGTAGGTCCTTTTTGTAAGAATATGTATTATATTTTCCCGAAAGGTCATATTTTAAAGAGATGTACTTCTTTTATTAAAAGCTAATATTTTTTTTAAGATAAGGTACTATTTTTAAGATGAAGTACTTTCTGTAAGAAAGAGCCATAAGAGCATGAATTTTTTTCCAAAAAGTACTTTTTTTAAGAACAGGTAATTTTTAAAGAAGTGGTGATATTTTTTGGAAATGGTTAGTTTTTTAAGAAAATGTACTAATTTTCAGAAAGGCTACTTATCTCAAGAACAGAAATATTATTTTATTTTCAAGAAAAGGAATTTTTGTAAGAAAATGTATTTTTTTAAGAGAAGGTGTTTTTTGAAGAAACTGTTTTTTTTTAAGAAATAGAAATTTTTTTTACAATTGGTTCTTTTTTCAAGAATAGGTACATTTTTAAGAACATTTATTTTGTTGCACTCAAAATGTACTCTTTAAGGATGTGGTAGACTTTAGGTAGAAATTTGTTGTAAGAAAATGTACTGTTTTGAGAAAAGGTACTTATTTAAAAAAAAAATAATTTTTTTAAGACATGTACTTTTTGTAAGAAAGGTACTTTTTGTAAGAAAATGTATTTGGTAAACAAAAGTACTTCTTTAAGGTAAGGTATTTTTTTCAGAAAAGGTAATATAAATACTTTACTTTTATTGACTATTTTACAACCTCATGAGGTCAGACATATTAATTAATTAAACAAACAAATTAAACAAATTTCAACATATTCTTCCAACTGGCTCTACCCTTCGCCTTTTCTCGCCAGTTGGTAACACCAAGGATACGGAGTTATTCTTCTGCCTGGTCTTTCCAGTCGAAAACCTTTCGCGCTGGCTCATCTTTATCCATTCTGATAACATGGCCTAGCCAACGCAATTGGCCCACTTTGATTAACTTAGCTATGTCCACGTCAGAATACAGATTATATAGCTCTGCGTTCCAGCGACGTCGCTACTCGCCGTTTTCTCTAATAGGACCATATATTCTACGGAGAATTTTTCTCTCGAATACTCCCAGGTGTTTTTCATCCGCTTGCGATATGACCCAAGTTTCGGAGTCATATCTCAAGACAGGTAATATGAGTGTCTGATATAGCTGGACTTTTGTCCGTCGAGAGAGAGCTTTGTTCCTAAACTACGTATAAATAAATAAATAAATGGTTTCCCATTACATCCCATGAAGGGACAGGGGATAGCTTCTCACAATCACTGAGCTGTGCGCTTTCCAGTTTTCACTCACTGATTGGGACCTACAGTTTTACACCGATTCCGAACGGTATTTTGAGAAGCTTTTTCATGGCTAAATACTCGATAGTGTCGCCATCACTATGCGAGGTGACCGCCGCCGAAAGAATTTTTTTTAAGGTGGTCAGAGCAGGGTTCGAACCCACGATCTCATGTACAAGAGGCGCGTACACTAACCATTGCACCACCGACGGCCACTACTTCCTGAGCCCAAAATAGCATCTATGTGCAAGCACAATTCACCTATCTATCTCCAGGCTGACGTTGTTGTCCTTGTTCACGGCGGATCCGTGGTAGGTAGATCCAATATGAATAGGTTTTTTTGGAGAAAATTTACTTTTTTTAAGAAAAGCCACTTATCTAAGAATATGTTATTTTTTATAAAATTCTTTCACTTTGGCTTTTCTAAATTAATTTTTTATTGGGTTCAAAAATATATATTAAATATTGGTTACAGGCTCCACCTAGAAAACTTCCCATTAAACCAGAAATTTCCCAACATATGTTAGTGTAGACACAAACCAAAGCAAAAGTATCCAATATAGTTGATATTACTGGGTTGTAGCATAATAGTGTTAAAAAAATTTTTTTTTTTTCATTTAGCCCCCATTCCGCAGCGTACGATAGGGAACTTCGTTCCAAATTTCCCCCCTTCTTTTAGAATGTTTTATATGCTGTAATATGAGCACCTGATTCAACATTATTTATTCGAGAATCTATAAAGAGCTTCTTGAAAACAATGAATACATTCCGTTTAGTTGGCACTATCGATTGCTTCTATGGAGGAACTTTATTCGAAAAAAATGTGTTTCTATAAACGCATTCGAAGATATTACTGCTTCCATGACTGCGTTTTGGCATGCATAATTTTTTGATGGGATCACTAGGTTACCTTCTCCATTGACGGTAATGGCGGCTCTTTGCATATTTTCGACGAAAAATGGGTCTATAATGCTGCCAACCTGTCACTCGTTGTAGATGCACCGGTTTCTCCTAGACGACTTCTGGATTCTCCGAGCCCCATATACTACATTTTTGTTTGTTAACGTAGACCCCGGAAAATATGATTTTTTGGTAAAAACGCTTATCTTCGGCCAAGCGATCTCCACCCTATTCAGCGAAGCGAAAACGCATCGTATTTCTTGAACTAATTGGACTTTATAAGCCTTCATGCCGAGGTATTACTGCAAAAATTCTGCGCAAAGAATTGCGAGAAATGTTCAATTGCTGCGATCGCTGGCGAGTTGATGTTAATGGTTGTTCGAGCACAATTTCAACTACAGCGGATATAATTTCCACCCAACGCACTAGACGAGCACGTGCACGAGTATTCGGAAGGGCGAACACGCTTCACAAATTGCTCCACAAACTGGGTTGATGGCACCCTGTTGCTATAGAATTTATTTCGTAGATTTTTTATAGTTTGAGTTGAAGACTCAGAACGTTGGAAGAAAGTTTTTAACTTTTCCCAATTTTCTTCGATCGTAAAGTGACGCATTTCGTAAATTTCTAACCTTTGACTAATAATCTGTCACTTCATAAATATCATAAATAACAAATTATGTTTCAAATTTTCTATTGTCCACCCTTACTTATATGGCACTCTGTTGATATATAATTTGTTTCGTAGATTCCTTATAATTTATTTGCAGGACTTTGGGAGAAAGTTTTAAAATTTCTCCATTTTCTTCACGCGTAAAGTGGACCCATTTCGTAAATTTCTAACCTTTAATTAATAATCTGTCACTTCATAAATATTAAATTGGTCATCGGTTTCGATGTAATGGGGAATTCAAATTCCAATCTGCTCATGTTCTATCCATTATATTTCTTATCTGGCTGATTGTATTTAAATTATCTCCCAAATTGTTAGTGCTTAATGAACCCCATTCACAAACAAAAAACATAGTATGTTTTCTTCTTAAATCAAGTAGATTTATTTGCCGTACCCTGTATATGTAGTATAACATAGTATATAGTATACAACTATAACACGTGTATAAATGTGTCGTTCATAAATAAAAGACAGACAAATGAATGAAAAGGACCCACAAAAATATTTACATAATATTTGTTATTACTACCATAAATATTAAGGTGTCCTGGAAAATGTGTTTTCTTTCAAACGGCGTGTAACTACTAACGAGTATACTTACATATATAATGAGGAAATATTTATAAATTTTGTTAGATTTTACGCTTTTCAAAATTGAAAGTAATTTATGAAAAATAAAGAAAATTTTTATTTTTTGTAAAATTTGAAATTTGTTAGTACATGAAATCAGGGATTCAAAGTGTCGCAGTAATCAAAGACAATATAATAATTTATTTTTCTCATTACATTCCATGAAGGAACTGGGGAGAGCTTCTCACAATCAATCAGTGATAGTCTCGTTTACGGACCTACAGTTTTACACCTATTCCGGACAGTTTTGTGACAAGCTTTTGCGTGACGAATTACTCGATAGTATCGCCGTTACTAAGCGACGTGATGGAACCCACGTTCCCATGTCTAAGAGCCGCGAACGACCACAATCGTGATAGTTACAAATCTCTGTCTCACTTCCGCAATCTAAGTTTGGTTACATTCCTCCAGAAAAACTTGGAAAACATTCAGCGTAAATTCTTAAAATTTTCTTTAATTCCTGTTCAGTTTTGAGAACTAATTTAAAATTATATATATAGATATATTTGGATTAATTTTCAAATATTAGAAATGAGATGAAATATTCATCCTAGGCTGATTTTTATGACTATATAAAATAGATTTTCTTGCCCCAATTAAACCACTACGAAGCCCATTATATTTGTATGTTGACGTACATAATTTCGCAAAACTGCTTCGAGTTGTAATCGAACAAAGCCAAATACTCCTCAGAAATGGTCACACGTTTGCGCTCTTAGACGAGTGTGAGTAACCCTGGCAAATTGGAGTTAGCCGACGGTCCTTACAACGGATATTTCATAATGACTTAAACTTCTTTCCGTTCAAAGTCCAAATTACCAGCAAGTTACATACTCTGGATTTGCCTATTCGCCTGGAACTTTGCCAAAAAATGATTGAAATGACCAAAGAAGACAACAACTTGATAAATTGTTTGTTTATGAACCATATTGACCTAAACGGCAATGTAAACATGTAAAATTTCCGTATATAGGGTGAATCTAATCCAGAAATACTCCATGAGATGTAACCCCACACAGAACGAGTCACTGTGTTTTCTTCTTTGAAGAAAACGCCGAAAGAGTAACTGTCAATGGCGACCGTTATTTATAGATCGCGAAGGAGTTTTTTACCCAGAACTCCGCCGAAGACATATCCGTTTCAACAGCATTTGATTCCAGCAAGGTGAAGCAACTGCACACATAGCCACACCGGTTATGGCGGACCTGCAACGAAAATTCCCAAACAAATTAATATCCAGAAACTCCAATTTCCGCTGGCCCCCAAGATCACATGATCTGACTGCACCAGACTTTTTTTATGGGGTCGTGTCAAGCAAGAGGCGGTAAAAATTAAACCCAGGAATTTGGGTGAATTAGAGCAGTCTACTAAAACATTAATTGAGACGATCTCGACTTGAACACTTCAGGCCGCAATGAATAATTTTCTGATCAGGTGTCGCATATGCGTGGATGAGCATGGAGGTCATTCACGGTCCATCATCTTCCAAACAAATTAGTTATATAAAATATAATTGAATTTTCTATACAATAAGTACAAAATAAATGAAATACATTGATTCTAAAAAAGGTAATTAGAATTCCTTATTGTAGCACAATTGGTGCGCCACTATATATGTAGCTGGATCTTTGATTCTTGACAGAGCGCACTGGTCCCAAATCAAGTCTTAGTTGTGCCTGTTTGCCAGAAATATGAAATTCATAATTTTTTGGGATTATCGGGCCACTTGTGCCCACAGGAGTTACAAATATAAGTATGTATGTATAAATTTAAAAAAAAAACATACGCATTTTGTAAATATCACTTTTTCCAATTTTGAATACATTTTCATTATTTTTCAATCAGCTGAGTTGGTACAATACAGGCACCGAGCAAAAACACAATGCCTGTTGTTTTTGACTTGTTGTATTTATTTTCGTACTGCATTTACCATTATATTTCTACCATGAATAGTATAGAGAACTTATTGCACTATTTTTCCGCTCTCATGTAGAGAGTCGGAGTAAAAGAGCATACACGAGTCTTATTCTCGTTATAGAATATTTCAATATAAATGCACCATTTCGACAATGTTGTTACATAAAACAATACAAAAAGCATAAATGTTTTTGTTTTGTCAAAAAGAGAGTAATAGTTTTTGAATCATTGGCCAGATGTCACCAGTGCTTTTGAGTCACAGAATTCGTTCCATGAGTTCTCTACACTATTCAATACTCTTTGGCGACGACGACCTGCTTGTTTGTTCGCTGCCGCTACAGCAATACCATCATACTCATTTTCAGGCAGAAACTATTGTTGTACAACAAGCACGTATGTGATGCTAACGCTGTGTGTTTGTTGCATGTGTTCACTTTGATAGATTGCTCTACCCGTGCCTATAGATGTTAACACATCAAAAACAATTGTATGTAACATTCATTGACTCGAAACTCATTCGGAAATTTGGTATCGATATTGGTACGTATCCTGATACAAATACAAGGTAGTAGTGTTAGAATTGTTGTAATTTTTGGACCGAGTTATTGTCAAAATCAGCTGATAAAAATTACACACATACGTAGAAATAATTATGAACGTAGAAAGATGAAATCAAGAGAGAGAAAACTCACTCAAACAACTTTGACGTTAACTGGGTACGATGAAATGCAAACAAATGTAATCAGCTGGGCTAACGCTACTACCTTGTATATATGCCACGAGTACGTGTGTTAAAATAATGTATGAAAGAATCATAAAATAGTATAAAACCGTTTCCCATTACATCTCATGAAGGGATTGGGGAGACCTTCTTTCAAACCAGTGAGCTGTGCGCTCTCTAATTTCTCACTCACTGATTAGGACCTACAGTTTTACACCGACTCGGAACGGTATTTTCAAAAGCTTTTTCATGGTTAAGTACTCGATATTGTCACCATCAATATGCGAGATTGCCGTCATCGAAGAAAATGTAAGGTGGTTAGAGCAGGGATCGAGCCAATAGCTAGCACCACACGCACACTATTATTAATTTGCGGTAGATGGCGCTGTTTAAGATGTAAATGCATGATATTGATCTGAATGCATATTTGATCCACGTCACTCTCTTTATTAACTTAATTTCCTTTAAACATGACCACTAAGTCGAAAATCTTCAAATAATTCGATTTTTAAGGAACTCATTTTTATCTCTATTTGGAAAAGGCGCAAAAAAGCGCAAACTTAGAATATATGACATGTTAGAGGACCACTTATCAAGCAATCATGTATTCACAGATTCATGCACAAGCGTGAACATATATAACTTTTTCTCCATGAAAAATAAGCATTTTTTTTTGAATTTTTTAAAAAAAGACTATATTACAAACCACAATACAATAAATACAAAAGATAACAAAATATTATTTTCCATAAAATGCCTTTGTTTTGGCTTCAAAAATAATAATGCTTTAAGCACGAGTAAATTATTGAGAAATTCGGGTAAAAAGGCATGACTTCTATGACGCTTCACTGAAATGATATTTCAAGAAGAGTTTTTTGTTTATGATTTCCAATTGAAGTTTAAAAAAAATCAATTGAAATTTAAAAATCCTATTTGAAATTTGAAACACATCAATTGAAATTTGTAAATTCTATTTGAAGTTTGAAAATTCTATTTGAAATTTTAAATATATCAATTGACATTTAAAATACATCAATTCAAATTTAAAATGCACCAATTGAAATTTAAAAATTTAATACATAAAATCGGTTAATAATTTTTAAATTTCAAGTGATGAATTTTAAATTTCAATTGATGTGTTTTAAATCTCAATTGATTGATGTCTATCAAACTTCGATTGATGTGTTTCGAATGTCAATTGATGTGTTTTAAATTTCAATTAATACATCAATCACTAATTGAAATTTGAAAATCTAATACATAAAATCGGTTAATAATTTTTAAATTTCAAGAGACGAATTTTAAATTTCAATTGATGTATTTTAAATTTCAATTGATGTCTTTCAAATTTCAATTGATGTCTTTCTAATTTCAATTGACGTTTTGAAAATTTCAAATAATGTATTTCAAATTTCAAATATAATTTTCAATTTTCAATTGATATTTTTTAAAATTAAATTGATACTTTTCAAATTTCAGTCGGAAATAGTGTAGATCATCCAGAGTGTTAGATTTTGGGAAATGTACCCTTTTTTGAAAACGATTAAATTTTTTTAATTTATGTAAAAAAAATGTATTTGAGACCAGTGTGCACTTCTCGAAGTAGTAATTTTATCATCATTTAGGTACCACTCCAAGCGAGTTAAAACTCATGTCGTTTCCTTAGCTACTAAGAAACTCCCTGTTGCTGTTCCTTTATCGATCTTAGAAAATACTTAAGTAACGTCTTGCTTAGTCCGACCACTGAAATTTGGGCTATGCGAATAATCGCCCAAGTGAAACAATGACCCAAAATTTTTGGGTGTTTTTTCATTAAGAAAAAAGACCCAAAAAAAGAGGTAAAATCTCCCAAAAATTTAAGAACAATCGCCCAAAAATATAAATCCAATTTATGAACAATTCGCATTCACTGCAGCTTTTCTCATTATTATCTCCTTTAAAATGGCGAAGATATCGCCATACAGGGTATCCCCTAACCAGATACCTCGCTTGGTATCAAATGCTTCATTCAGCAAGATCATTTCATACCCGCATATGTTTTCAGTACACCCTAATGAATACCTAAACGTATGTAACCACATGTAATATAGTCATATTTTTCCTTGATACTATGCAACATATGTTAAGGTCGTTATTTCTATTACTTAAGGACTTCTTTCCCTCTCCTTAGTATTCGGAAGTAGGTGTGTGTGTCTGTGTTGCTTTCACTTGTGAATACAATCAAATATTGTATCCAGTAGTCTGTCCGTGTGCAGAATTGAAGATGTAGTCGAAGACGACGGACAATTCCTTCACAACTTAATGAAGTTGTTTAGTTGCACGTGAATAAAATAAATATTCAATTTGTTGTGTGCGTCCTCTACATCGTACGTGTATGTGATAATACAATGCAAATGTATGGATGTGGCTTCATGGGTGAGTGTGTGTGAGTGCGAGTGTGTATATAGTATAGATGACACTATGGGCTATAGATAATGGAAGCTGCCATAATCTACTGATTGGATTATTCCTCAACAATTGGTTTGGCAAATGCGATTTGCTCACACTATCCGATTAAGCGGCGGTTATCTTTGTTTTTTTTTGCTTTAGTTTAAACAGTAACTTGATGTTAATTACACATTCATGAGCTAGAATGGAAAGCAATGAAACTTTATAACCCTTATGTTAACAGGTAGTTAACGACATGTGTCAGCTTTGTTTTTAATTATTCATCAGCTCATCATTATGATATGACGTTTTGTTTTGTTTTTGGAAATGTGTCTTTGTGTTATTGTACACCATCACAATGTTGTCTGGCTGAAACATAATTAATATTGTTAGTAATTAACTTATGAGCACTGAGCAATATAACGACATCCTCTATATGTTACGGTATTAACACCGTATCTGTGTCAAAACAGAAACGTCTTCAGGGTTCTAAGGAAAGGCTTGATTAAATGTATTAATTTAATTTAATTTAATTTAATTTAATTGAATTGAATTGAATTGAATTGAATTGAACTGAACTGAACTGAACTGAACTGAACTGAATTGAATTGAATTTAATTTAATTTAATTTAATTTAATTTAATTTAACTTAACTTAACTTAACTTAACTTAACTTAACTTAACTTAACTTAACTTAACTTAACTTAACTTAACTTAACTTAACTTAATTTAATTTAATTTAATTTAATTTAATTTAATTTAATTTAATTTAATTTAATTTAATTTAATTTAATTTAATTTAATTTAATTTAATTTAATTTAATTTAATTTAATTTAATTTAATTTAATTTAATTTAATTTAATTTAATTTAATTTAATTTAATTTAATTTAATTTAATTTAATTTAATTTAATTTAATTTAATTTAATTTAATTTAATTTAATTTAATTTAATTTAATTTAATTTAATTTAATTTAATTTAATTTAATTTAATTTAATTTAATTTAATTTAATTTAATTTAATTTAATTTAATTTAATTTAATTTAATTTAATTTAATTTAATTTAATTTAATTTAATTTAATTTAATTTAATTTAATTTAATTTAATTTAATTTAATTTAATTTAATTTAATTTAATTTAATTTAATTTAATTTAATTTAATTTAATTTAATTTAATTTAATTTAATTTAATTTAATTTAATTTAATTTAATTTAATTTAATTTAATTTAATTTAATTTAATTTAATTTAATTTAATTTAATTTAATTTAATTTAATTTAATTTAATTTAATTTAATTTAATTTAATTTAATTTAATTTAATTTAATTTAATTTAATTTAATTTAATTTAATTTAATTTAATTTAATTTAATTTAATTTAATTTAATTTAATTTAATTTAATTTAATTTAATTTAATTTAATTTAATTTAATTTAATTTAATTTAATTTAATTTAATTTAATTTAATTTAATTTAATTTAATTTAATTTAATTTAATTTAATTTAATTTAATTTAATTTAATTTAATTTAATTTAATTTAATTTAATTTAATTTAATTTAATTTAATTTAATTTAATTTAATTTAATTTAATTTAATTTAATTTAATTTAATTTAATTTAATTTAATTTAATTTAATTTAATTTAATTTAATTTAATTTAATTTAATTTAATTTAATTTAATTTAATTTAATTTAATTTAATTTAATTTAATTTAATTTAATTTAATTTAATTTAATTTAATTTAATTTAATTTAATTTAATTTAATTTAATTTAATTTAATTTAATTTAATTTAATTTAATTTAATTTAATTTAATTTAATTTAATTTAATTTAATTTAATTTAATTTAATTTAATTTAATTTAATTTAATTTAATTTAATTTAATTTAATTTAATTTAATTTAATTTAATTTAATTTAATTTAATTTAATTTAATTTAATTTAATTTAATTTAATTTAATTTAATTTAATTTAATTTAATTTAATTTAATTTAATTTAATTTAATTTAATTTAATTTAATTTAATTTAATTTAATTTAATTTAATTTAATTTAATTTAATTTAATTTAATTTAATTTAATTTAATTTAATTTAATTTAATTTAATTTAATTTAATTTAATTTAATTTAATTTAATTTAATTTAATTAAATTCAATCCAGTTCAATTCCATTCAATTCAACGTATTTAAATTTAATTGAATTCAATTCAATTCAACTCAATTCAATTCAACTCAATGTAATTCAGTTCAATTCAATTCATTTCAACTCATTTCAATTCATTTCAATTCATTTCAGTTCAATTCAATTCAATTCAATTCAATTCAATTCAATTCAATTCAATTCAATTCAATTCAATTCAACTCAGTTCAGTTCAATTCAATTCAATTCAATTCAATTCAATTCAATTCAATTCAATTCAATTCAATTCAATTCAATTCAATTCAATTCAATTCAATTAAATTCAATTCAATTGAACTCAATTCAATTCAATTCAGTATAGTTCAGTTCAGTTCAATTCAAATCAATTCAATTCAATTCAATTCAATTCAATTCAATTCAATTCAATTCAATTCAATTCAATTCAATTCAATTCAATTCAATTCAATTAAGTTCAATTCAATTCGATTCAGTTCAATTCAAATCCATTCAATTCATTTAATTTAATTTTAATTCAATGCAATTCGTTTCAGTTCAATTCAATTCAACTCAATTCAATTCAATTCAATTCAATTAAATTTAATTCAAATGAATTGAATTCAATTCAGTTCAACTGAATCGAGTTCAATTCAGTTCAATTCAATTCAAATCAATTCAATTCATTCAGGTCCAGTTCAGTTCAATTCAATTCAAATCAATTCAATTCAATTCAATTCAATTCAATTCAATTTAATTCGATTCAATTCAATTCTATTCAATTCAATTCAATTCAATTCAATTCAATTCAACTCAACTCAATTCAGCTCAGTTCAGTTCAATTCAATTCAGTTCAATTCAATTCAACTCAATTCAATTCGATTCAATTTAATGCATTTTAATTCAATTCAATTAATTCAATTCATATCAATTCAGTTCAATTCAATTCAATTAAATGTAATTCAAATAAATTCAATTCAGTTCAACTTAATTGAATTCAATTCAGTTCAGTTCAGTTCAATTCAATTCAATTCAATTCAATTCAATTCAATTCAATTCAATTCAATTCAATTCAAATCAATTCAATTCATTTAAGTCCAGTTCAGTTCAATTCAATTCAACTCAATTCAATTCAATTCAATTCAGTTCAGTTCAGTTCAGTTCAGTTCAATTCAAATCAATTCAATTCATTTAAGTCCAGTTCAGTTCAATTCAATTCAACTCAATTCAATTCAATTCAATTCAATTCAATTCAATTCAATTCAATTCAATTCAATTTAATTCAATTCAATTCAATTCAATTCAATTCAATTCAATTCAATTCAACTCAATTCAGCTCAGTTCAGTCCAGTTCAATTCAATTCAGTTTAATTCAAATCAATTCAATTCAGTTCAATTCGATTCAATTTAATGCAATTTAATTCAATTCAACTATGTTCAATTCAATTCAATTCGAGCGTTCTTGAAGGGTATGTCGTTAGGGCCTACTGCCTACTGGTACCCCTTCCTTTGAAACCTTTAATATAGTGCCTAGTTGGGCCATCTTGTACCTGTGCCTTGGCACCCATATAAGGTGTATATCGTTATGCTGGGCCATCTTGTTAAGATATCTGCGCCAGTCCTGGGAAAATGTTGCGTTCAGGAATACTGATTCCACGGACGTGACTACCATCTGACTGTCGGACAAGGCAGTAACCCCAAAGATTACTGAGGGGCTATTATCCCTCAGCCAGCCCGTCATTTACCTAGTTTTCTATCGAAAACTCCCAGTGGTATTTAATCAGCATGCGATATGACCCAGCAAATATCATCGAATTGGTATTTGAGGAACTCCCCCATTTAGAGACCAAAGAATACAAAGGACTCAGAATTTAATCCGTAGTGTTCTGAGTTACATTACAATTTAATTTAGAAAAAATAAAAATTTTAACTAGAACCTTTGAAGACTAAAAATTATCGTTTTTTTTGATTTTAAAACATGATTGTACATTTTATAAAAGTTAAAAAAGAAATTGAGAAATTCACAATTTCTAAACTCGTCCCCAGAGCAAATAACACGTTGTCCTATAAACAAAAAGGATGTGAAGCATATTGTTTAGATAAAAATGCTATATCGTTGTGACTTAACTAGTATTTAAATCATACTCAAAGAAACACTGGTACATCACCAAATAGTTTGTGGTGTGTACGAGTATTACAGTTTTATTCCTCTAACAGTTTGGATGAGTACTGAGACCTACTGTCGATAAGAAACATAACATGAATGCTACCACATACGACCTCAGCATGAACGGTTGATGAATTCGACAACAACCCGCTGGAACAGCCGGCAACAGATGGCGCTAATATGTGATCTCACCACTAACGATTAAGACGCCGCGGAATTCTATGGAACAAACGAAAACACGTGGCCTTCCTACGAGATGGTTCTTACTATGCAGTATTTATGTATAAATATATTGGGTATAGAGTACGAGAATTGAGTGTAAATAAATTTTCTATTGCCACTATCGTCATTTAAAGGGCACCTTGTCCCATTATCGGGAAATTAGTCAGAGCTAGAAAAGGACTATTAGAAAATTCGTAACAATTAATTAACATTTTAAAACCGTGTCTTTGTGGCCAGAATTGAATACTATGCACTGTACGTTATAAAATTTAATAATTTAAACAAAATGAAAACGAATAAAGTTTTTCTTTGTTGTATAAAGGAATTACAATAAAATAAACTACAATCAAATATTTTGAAATTAACATATTAACGGCAATTAACATTTTTCAGTTCACATTTTAAATGTTGTCACTTCCTTACAATTTCCTTTCAAAAATTTCATAAAATTTCATTCTTTACAACTTTAAGATTGCAGATAATTATTCGTAATTCTCCTTTCTCAGATTATCCAAGAAAATTAGAAAAATTCGTAGAAATATTATTTTAATAATTTATAAAACAGAATTTAATACCAGGGTTATTTTGGCATTAACCACTTCTTCATGTCGTTGACATTTGAAGAAACTAAAAAATTTCCAATAAGTGTCGAAAAATATATTATTGATAAAATCGCCAGACTATTGTGGCAATAATTGTTAAAACATGAGTGAATTTTCATTAAAATTGGTACCTAAAGCAAAAAATCGTTTAATATTTCTATTATTTCATTTTCAAAAGAAAATCGAAAACTGTCGAGTAAGAAATTGCAGGGGGTACAAGTACGTTTACGCATTTGCAACAGTATCTGGTAATATCTGGTAAAGGCAATAGACTGATACTGAAAATCATCATGATGTTAAAACTGCTTGCGAAATATTGTTTTTAAGAGTTGTTGCCTGCTCTTGGGGTTTGCTCTGAGAACCACACACAACCAAAAATGTTTACGAATATTCAACAGAAATTCGTACAGTCATAGTTTACCTTAAAGGCTAAAGAGACGCAAGTAACGTGCAATCCTGTGTGTGCACTAGGACAGAGAGAATTTGCTGGTATCCTGCCAAACCTAGTATGATATCAGACACAAGGTGTTTACCCCTGGATATGAACCCAATGCCTGTCACGAAAGCCTCTTGGCATTTAAGTTTTCATACATACTGGAAAACAAAACATTTTGTACCCTGTGTCATTTTGGGGCCTGTGTTGTTAAACGAAGTGCAGGACGAACAGGAGCCGGAGGACATCACGCGGAGGTACTAAGGTTGATGAGAAAACAGCAGGGATACCTACTCAAACTCTTAACGTGTTTAAAGGTATTTTCATCATTACAAGATAAGTTAAAGTTAGTACACAAGCACACATATGGACAAAAAACAATAATATTTTTTATAAAATTTTTTTTCTATACAAAAATAAATGTTGTACCGTGATTAGGTAAAATTTGGTATTAAAAATTACACTTTTCAGATGTTTTTGCTCTACTAGCATTAAAGTCTTGAAAAAAAATGGTGTCTTATAACATCGCATGAAGAGATTGGGGAGAGTTCTCACAATCAGTGAGATGTGCGCTTTCTAGTTTCACACTCACTGATTGGGACCTACAGTCTCACACCGGTTCCGAGCAGTATGTTGAGAAGTTGTTTTTTATAGCTCAGTATTCGATAGTGTCGCCATCACTAAACGAGATGACCGGCGTCGAAAGAAATTGCACACTAACCATTTCAATCATATTGGTTAGTACTGTGAACGAAGTCAACTAAAAATTGTCTGTTCAGTTAAATTCACCCCAGTCATTTTCATTAAATCATCAAATTAGAAGAAAAATTGGCAACTCAAATAAAGTTCAAGTATGTTAAAACAAATTCTGATTTCTATCCATATATACACAGTGGCAAACATTACATTACACTTACAAACGCCTTCACGCGTGTACTGCTTATAAAATGAATGAAAATCCTAGATATTCATATAAACATAAACCTACGCACAATACAAATGAGAAAGTCCATTTATACCCTACACCAAGGAAGATTTATTCAATTTGATATTCCGCAACTCGAAATCATTAGCGGGGACTATATAAAGAGTATAGTAGATGTTGTAAACAGAATAGCTTTAAATATTAGGCTAACCTAACATTTATGCCGGAAAACAACATGAGAATGTCAAAATACAGTTTTAGGTGCATATTGCAGCTTGATTGCATAATGTTAATAATGCCTGAAAGTATGCCATCACTGCAAGTTGAAAAGATACATCATACCATAGACAAGTAAAAAACCATAGACGGTGAAAAATACGTGGTGGATTTTAAAGTAAAGCGAAATTTTCTAGATGGCGCAGGAGTCGTGGATATGACAAATTTTCCTAGAAACAAAAAATATTGATGAAACTATATAACCATGATCTTTTTCCTTTTGTATTGTCAATAAATATAAAAAGCGATATGCTTTCCTGTTATTTATATTCTGTTCTCAAATTTAAACAAAAGAATCGAAATAAAAATTATGTTTGAGTGATTTTTTGTCGTATCCGAATGAAAAGTGGTCGTACGAAAACAAAAATAAGAATACATATATTTTTTGAGACAGTTCTGAGTTTTTTATCGGATTGTAAAGAAGACTTGTTCCGATTAAGTATGAAATAAAATATTCGTCAAATGGCCCTCACGGCTCTGATGACAGGCCATTAGTCTTCTGATGAAATTTTCCATGACTTTTTCACAGAGATGTGCCTGTATCTCGCCGATGACGCGTTGAATTTCGGATTTGAGGCCAGGAATTGTGTCTGGATCGTTCGCATCAACACGAGATTTCATAAAACCTAAAAGTACTGCGTTAAATCGCATGATCTTGGTGGTCATTTGACATCTGCAAATCTTGAAGTACTTTGCAATAAATCGATTGTTTCATTCGCGGTGTGGTAGGTGGCGCCGTCTTGCAGAAACCATATGTCGTCCACAAGAACTCCGTTCTCATGTTCCTGCAACGAATGCCGTCAGAGTCACTGCAATTACGGCCTCATCTTCAAAGAAGTAAAGCCCAATCACACGGCCTGACCAAAATCCGCACCAGACACTTGTTCGTTATGGGTGGATTTGTTTCTCATGGACTGCGCGAGGATTTTCCAAGCTTCAAATTCGAAAATTTTGCTTATTCACGAAGTAATTCAGCGCTTCCTCGGAGAAGATGACTTTTTTTTTGGAAAATTGGCATTGACTTCACTTTGATCTGTTGACCTGTCGCGCGAACTGCCGTCGCTGCTTTCCATGGCCTGCTGGTTTGAGATCCTGAGTAAGCAAAATTTTTTACGCATGAAGATGAAGGTTTTTTGTCAAAATCCGCTGCGTAATGCTTCACGAAGTTTGAAGTTGGTGAGAACGATGCCGAATTGATCTTTTTCGGCGACACTTTCGTTTACAGCATCAATGTTTTCAAGAGACCGACCGGTACGTTGACGCACAGACGTCTTACTGTCCATAACCGACCCAGTTTCTTCAAATTTTTTTGCCCACTCTTCGAATGGTTGACACATTAGGTGCACTTTCTCGACTGAAAATTCTTCGAAGTTTGAGAGCGGTCACAGCATAACTTTCCAAATTTTTGTAATAAGTTTTCCAAATTTTAAAGCGTTGTTCTTTCGTAAAGCCCTCCATTTTTAATAATTGGAATAAATATATGTGACAGCTGCCATATGTCAGAGTTGCCACTTGCACAAAAACAAATTACACTAAATTTAAGAAGTGCAATCTTATAAGGCATTTACATCACCGTTTATCGTGGCAAGATTTGCGTGGCCGTCGGTGGTGCAATGGTTAGTGTGCGCGCCTCTTGTACATGAGATCCTGGGTTCGATCTCTGCTCTGACCACCTTAAATTTCTTTCGGCGGCGGTCATTTCGCATAATGACGGCGACACTATCGAGTACTTAGCCATGAAAAAGCTTCTCGAAATACCGTTCGGTGTAAAACTGTAGGTCCCAATCGGTGAGTTTAAAACTAGAAAGCGTACAGCTCATTGGTTGTGAGAAGCTCTCCCCAATTCCTTCATGGAATGTACTGGGAAACCATTTATTTATTTATTTAGGGTTAGCAATAACCTAGTTCTCTAATCTTTGCCGTTTACACCACCAAATTTGAGATTATATTGACATTGCAGTTGGCACCTCCGTGTTTAAACAAACTCCGCGCCGAGACAAAATTATCAAAGACGGCGGCACAACAGGAAAATTAAGTTGGCGGCTATTGGTTTCGCCAGTTTTGTACAAATTTGGGATGTTTTCGAAGTAACTGAACCTTTATAATTGGATCAGTGAGTCAAATCGGGCCAGTCCGTAAAATTCGGCTCACAGTTTGAACCAATAACAATCATTTATATCGGCGGCGGGGTGAGCTTCAAAAAAGATGTTGTGGCGACAACGCGTCGGAAAATTTTTGATTGTCTTCCATCTCTAAAACGATGTACAAGTAGACACTCAAAATTTCTCTTCACTCAAATGCCAACAAACAAAACGAGTGAAACCCTAGCACTTCTCTGCCCACTCTCTTACTCTCTTCATTGAATATTTGAATACACAAGCGGCTTTTTGATAGTGTTATTGTATATAACTATACAAATTCCAACCGTGTTGAAATAAAATTACATACACTATGCAAAAAGAATGAAATAATCAAGATATGACACGAAAGAGAAATGCGTTTGAGTGAATATCTGGCACTTTTTGGTTCTCTTTTACCAGGGTTGCCAAATTGCGCACATCTTCTGGTTGTCTACTTCTTGATCGTCTTTGTCCATCTGTCAAACAGTTGATTTTTTGTGTATGTTTTTATTATGGTTGCATTTTTTGAGTAACTAACAGTGTTGCAACAAAATGTACACCAGTTTAAAATGAGGTTAAAAATTAAACTTCAGTATCTACAGATTAAAATTGTATGAATAATCTTCTGGGTTAGCGTGGGTTAATGGAGTTAACCTTCGAAATCCGTTAATGCCGTTTAATATGTTATTTACACCAAACAAGATTAACGCATTTTCGGGATTATCGACTTTTTTCATATGTAGTTTGACAATTATTCTCGACTAATTGTTCCAGCTTAACGTCTCTTCAGATTTCATAAAACTTTTTTGTTTTTTTCGATATTTCGATTTCCTTTGGAAATCTTCTTCAGGAAAGTTTTTATATTAAAAAAGTTTTATGAAAAAAAGTTTTATGAAATCTTAAGAGATCTTAAGTTGGAACAATTTGTCGAGAATAATTAATAAAATAAAGGTCGAAAAATTAGAAACAAATTATGGAGTTTGACATTAATAATCCCGAAAAAGCGATAATCTTGGTTGGTGTAACTACAGTTTTATTGAGTAGCCCTTGATTTATGAAGATCACATTTGGTACGAAGACGATTATTGGTAAAAAAAGATAAATATTTTTCCATGCAATAAGAAAAGTGTCACTCTCCTTTTCAGAAAGAAATAATAATCATCAACAAATATTGGATATATATTTTGTACATAATTAAATAATGTGACCGTCGGTTGTGCAATGGGTAGTGTGCGCGCCTCTTGTACTTGAGATCCTGGGTTCGCTCCCTGCACTGACCACCTTAAAAAAAAAAAAAAAATTACTTTCGACGGCGGTCACCTCGCATAGTGACGGCGACACTATCAAGTATTTAGCCATGAAAATGCTTCTCAAAAATATCGTTCGGAACCGGTGTAAAACTGTAGGTCCCAATCAGTGAGTATAAAACTTGAAAGCGCACAGCTGACTGGTTGTGAGAAGCTCTCCACGATTCCTTCATGGGATGTAATGGGAAACCATTTATTTATTTATATAATTAAATATAATTATTTTTTTCAACTGTTTCAGTAGGATCCCTGTTGCAGGGTAGTTACAATTCTCCGCGGCCGAACTTTACAGCATTTCTACATGCCAGCATTTCTAAATGTATTATCGCCTTGAGTGGTTAATGGCTTAAAATCTCAAGAAAACGATAGGCACATAAACATAACTACATGCTTGAACCAACACACTTTCATTACATGGTTGTACTAAATTGTACTGGCATAATGTAACACAGTATGACTCAAATAAGTATAATAGAGTTTTATCTTCTAAAACATGTAAGACTTTTCAATTTTACATAAAGTTCAAGGGTTGGCATCATTAAAGTGTCATATGTAAGTTAGTTTGTGTCTGTCTGCCCATGTGTCATGTTAACTGGGAACAAAAAAAAAATGGCATCCATAGTCAGACTTTTCAGCTTTTCTTTTGTCGCTCACTGACTCTGCTTCTTCATTCAGCGCAATGCCATTAAGAATATACAATTTTCAAGTTGAAAATTAATTTTTAATTTATCACCTTCTCCAACATCTAATTCATTCTGTGTATTATATAAAGGGTGTTTCAGTAAGAATGCATTTTTTTATTTTAAAATAAAAAACAAATATATTTTGGGGTTTGATTGACATTAAGGTCAAGTAGAAATCAATTTTGCCACACACCGGTACAAATAGGTACTGCCATTGATAGCAATACTATCATGAATAGGATAATGCCCATACCGAAATAACATAATCCTTGATTGAACTTATATCGTATGGCATTGTTGGCACTACTGTAGCTGTTAATACGTAGGACAATGTGCTATTATGTAGCATTAATAGCTTCGTGTGTGTGTGTGTGTGTCTGTGTGTGTGGTGATAAGCATCCTGTCGATTTCAATTCTATTATATTTATTACAAAATTAATGCTCTGTTTATTTCTTTGAATGCGAGCAATAATGAGGCTGTAGCTATTTTCAATATCCACAGATATTCACACATGTTTTACTATTGGTGGTGGGGTTTAGAGCTGAGAATCGACGTGAAACTTTGTTATATTTTCACTCTGAATTACTGAAATGCAAACTGCGTGACAAAAATTATATATTTTCTTCATACCCCCAAAATATAATGTGCAGTGGAAGTTGGAAATCCAAACAGTATAACTTTATACGACCTTTTTCATTCCCTGCTCCTTGTTTTTATTAATATTACTTTACATTTTGGAAGGATACCCAGAATTCCAAAAAATTTTAAAAATATATAAACTAGATCCTACAAATAAAATAAATTTGATTACAATAGTTGTAAAACTGTATGAGATAGAGTTCAACAAATTTGAAACAAGAAATCAAAAGTATTCGTACAGTCTGAAGAATTGGGAGAGATTTAGCGTGAACTTTGTGGAACAAACTCCGAAGATTTTCAAGTGAATAAGAACCTTTTTATCAAAAACGCCGACAAACGCAATGCCACAGTGGCGATGAGGCGCACAGATTATGACGACATGATGGGCATAATAGTCAATGTTGTGATGATATATTGTAGGATGAAAAAATATCCAGCAAGTACTCTACAGAAGAAGAATAATGTGATCGTAGAAGAACTAACTATTTGTACAGAACATTATAAATGAGTTCGGAGAGAGGAAGGTGACAACGGTAACAGCTATACTAAGATGTCCCATCAATAATTTTTTTTTTGCTCAAGCTTTATTTGACATCTTATAGGGTAAAGTATTTTTGAGAATTTTTTCAGATTTTTCGGAAGTAGTTTAGAGGTCGCGCAAGTCGAATTTCCCCCAAAAATCGGCTATTCCGGGCGTTTTTTGAATTTTACTTAAAACTCGGCCAATAACCACGATTTTCTTAGTTTGTAAATCAGCATTTTTGAAGCTAAATGTCCAAACTTTTACTGTATATGTACAAACTACCAGTTTTGGCAATCAGTTTCCTCAATAAGGTACCACGTATTAATTTTTTTCGAAAATTTTGGGTAAATTTTGTAAATAACGCTTTATATCATTTAAAATTCCTGTGAAAATTAAAAACACTAATGATGAACTTTAAAAGACGCACAAATTCCAAGCAATTTTCTAGAAAATAAATTTTAATTTATAACATTTTTAAACCTTTTACCCATTGTATGAACCTAAAAATATTTTAAACTGTTTGCCATTTTTGCATCGGATTTGCTGTCATTTTCTATGCAAATTAAAAAAACTAATGATGCACTTTAAAAGACGGGTAAATTCCAAGCAATTTTGTAAAAAAAATTGCGAATTTGCACTTACTGTTCCAGAGTTATGCTACTTTAAAACTCTTTGGTTTGTGTCTAGACTAATATATGTTGCCAAATTTCTTGTTTAATGGGAAGCTTTCTAGGTGGAGCCTGTAACCAATATTTAGTATATATTGTAGTTTTGAACCCAATTAAAAGTAAATTTAGAACAGCCAAAGTGCAAGAAGTTTCATTTTCTTCAATAAGTATTTTTTTAAAAAAAAGGAAATTTTCTCAAAAAAAAAACCTATTCATATTCTTAAACAGAGTAGCTTTTCTAAACAAAAAATATCTTATCTTAAAGAATTTCCTTTGCATAAAAAAAGTACATTCTCATACAAAAAGTAAATTTTCTTGAAAAAAGTAATTTTTTTTTTAGAAGAAGAACCTTTTCTTAAACAAGCAAATTCTCTGACAACAAAGTTCCTTTTCTTAAAACCCTACATTTTCTTTTCTGTGAAACAAAATAATTTTTCTTGAGATAAGCACCTACTCTTAAAAATTTACCTATTCTTGAAAAAATGTCAATTTCTAAAAAAATTCCAATTCTAAAAAAATTCAATTTTCTTAAAAAACACATTTTCTTCAAAAATACCTTCGCTTGAAAAAAAACCTTTTCTTACAAAAATTCCATCTCTTAAAAGTAGCTTTTCTTAAAAATAATATAATACCTTTTCTTTTCTTTTCTTCAGATAAGTAGCCTTTCTGAAAATAAGTACATTTTCTTCAAAAAATAACATTTTCCTAAAAAGAGAACTACTTCTTTAAAAACTGTCTGTTCTTAAAAAAATTACTTCTTTATAAAAAAAATAGTAGTCAGAAAGTACTTCTTCTTAAAAATAGTACCTTTTCTTTAAACAAACATTAGGTTTTAATAAAAGAAGTACCTCTCTTTAAAACAGAACCTTTCCGGGAAAATATAATACATATTCTACAAAAAGGGGCTGAAGTGCACCAGGCCGGGCCCGGCCAACCCAAATCGAGTAAAATATGGGAACTACAAAAAAACACGAAAAAAAAACAAAAAATGATCCAAAAAACGGGTGCACCTTGGTACATGTACGAACAAGCAAGTTTGGCTACTCAAACTAAAGGTTGTCCTCGCGAATTTGGTCGTATATATATTTATTTCGGCTGTGTGGCATCTGATATAACCCTATTTTAAGATATTATACCGGGTCTGGTGAAATTAAAAACTCTAAATAGGAAATAAAAAATTATAAATTTTCTAAATAAGGAATAAAAAATAAGAAAAAAAATTAGATTAGATTGGAAGACCCCAATTACGGTCTTCATAAAGGGAAGAGATTGAATATTTTTTTAAAAAAGTTTCGTAGATGTTCCTAGGTGCCCCGTTTTTCGGACCCTGATGGCCCATAGGTCCCATCGTTAAAAAATGTTTTCGTTTCTGACATTGCTATATTGTACTTGATTTTGATTTTTTTTGAGCCGCGCCCCGCTACTTGTATTTTTTGCGCAAAAAGGACCTAAAATTATATATTTTTTTTAAATTAATTTTATAGAAACAAAAATTTTCTCTTACAAAAACTTATCATTTTACAAAAAGTATCTTTTCTTAAAGATCCATTTAAATTATCGTATTTTTCAACTTGCGGCTTAGGCGTGTTGGAACTAACTAGTACATAATATATAGCGAAAGGAACTTCGCTCCAACTGAGTGTCCCCTGACACCTCATGTAATTTTTTAATTTTAAAATAAAATCACCTATTTTTTGAGATTTTTGTGATTTTTTATTAGATTGTAAAGAAAACATGTTCGGATTAAGTATGGAACAAAATATCCGTCAAATGGCCCCCACCGCTCAGATGACACCGCTCCATTACTTTTTCACAGAGCTGTGGCTGTATCTCACCGATGACGGATTGGATCTCACATTTGAGCTCAGGAAATATTTCAGGTTTATTCACATAAACCCGAGATTTCATGAAACTCCAAAGAAAGGAATCGCACAACGTTAAATCGCATGATCTTGTTGACCAGTTGACATCAGGATTTCTTGATATAATTTGTTCTGGAAATCGTTGTTGCAATAAATCGATTGTTTCATGACCGGTGTCGGAGGAGGCGCCGTCTTGCTGAAACCACATGTCGTCCAGATCCACACCGTTCCGTTGAGCACACAAGAACTCCATTATCATGTTCCTGTAACGAATGCAGTTGACAGTAACAGCAATTTCGGCCACATCTTCACAAAAGTAAGGCCCAATCACTCCGCCTATCCAAAATCCGCTCCAGGCAGTTGCTCGTTGTGGGTGCACTTGTTTCTCATGGATTGCATGAGGATTTTCTGAGACCCAAATTCGACAATATTGTGTATTCACGAAGCCATTCAGATGGAAATGCGTTTCATCGGAGAACATGATTTTTATTTTGAAAAATAAGCATTGAATTCACTTTGATCCATTACCCATTGAACGAATTACCTGCGCTTTCCATGGTCTGCTGGTTTGAGTTCCTGAGTGAGCTGAATTTTGTACATATGAAGTTGAAATTCTTTTGTAAAAATTCGCTGGGTAGTGCTTCATGAAATTTGAAGTTGTTGCGAACGATGCTGAATTGATGTTTTCGGGTTTTCGTCGACTCTCTTGTTTGCAGCAGCAATATTTTCAAGAGGCCGACCGGTCCGTTGAAGCACAGGAGTCCTACCCCCCATAGCCGACCCAGTTTCTTAAAATTTTTTACAATTCTTCGAATGGTTGACACATTAGGTACACTTTCTCGACTAACAATTCTTTAAAGTTTGCGAGCGGTCTCAGCATAACTTTTCAAATTTTTGTACTAAGTTTCACAATTCCAACGCGTTGTTCTTTCGTAAAGAGCTCCATTTTTAATAATCGGAACAAACATATGTGACAGCTGCCAAATTTCAGAGTTGCCACTTGCACAAAAAAATTACACTAAATGTAAAAAGTTCAATCTTACTGAGTTACCCTTTACTTATGTACGTGTTGGGAAATTGTTAATTGTATTTATCAGGTATTCATACCCAGCGGCGGAAGTCGCAAGGCCTTCCACAAATAAGGCATGCGGAATGGTTTTTTTGTAATGCCTTTCTAAAATAAGGCCTGCGGAATGCATGCATTTTTTCATCAGATGTAACTAAGAAGAAGATTTTTAAAATTTTGAGAAATTTCTTTTCCGATTCTTTTTAACCGTAATTTAATTGGAAAATTTCATACAAATTTTAAAATTATATTTTTTATTTAATATTTTTCAGGGAATTTTTAAAATTTTAAATTTTGGGTGAATTTGAAGTTGGGCGTGGTAAAACTTTCTAAGATAGATACATACATACGTATAAATAAATATGTAGAAGTGGATAATGATTTTGTGATAAAACAAAGTATTTTAATTTTATTTTTGTTTAACAAAAATAAATTAAAGTAAATGCCTTCTAAGGCCTTCCTCTTTGCATGCCTTCTAAGGCCTTCTTTAGGCAATGGGCAAGGAAGGCCTTGACTCCCAATCTCACGAAATGTTAAAAAGAAAGGAGGAGATAATGTGTAAGGAAGGCCTTCTGTATTTTAAACCAGGCTTCTTTTGTCATGATTTCAGGCCTTCCAGATTATGACTTCTGCCGCTGGGTATATAAATATGTATATACACGTGTGTGTGTAGTTGTATATGTGTTTGGGGGGAATTTCCTTTTTTGTCAATGCCCCCTTCAAGTCAGGCCTTGTCTGCAACTTTAATAAAATCTATTAAAGACCTTAAAAAGCAATACGAATAAGTTCCCATCAATTTCTTCTGCGTTTGTATCATACCTTCTTAGGGAACGCCTTCTTGAAGCCTTGCTTTTTCCAGCCACACATAAAATTTTCGTCTGGAAGACATTACATAAGACCTCCTTGGGGAAGACGGCAATTAACGGGTTTTTCAACAGAGACGCTACAAAAGTAAATCGATAGGGACAGCAAACGACGCCATATTTTTTCCCGCTCTTCTGACATTTCTCTTCAATAAGGTTTGCCATTTCATCACGGAAAGATATACCAGCCAACAACGAGTCGAAATTATTAAAATTTACTACAGAAATTTGGTGTCAGTGGCCTCAACTTTAAGAGCGCTACGTCCGATGAGGCGATGAGGCTCATTTCTGGCTGAATGGCTTCGTCAATAAGCAAAATATGCGTTATTCGTCAGGCAGCAATCCACACGTAATCCATGAGTCATCATTGATCCCGAAAAAATTACGGTTTGGTGCGGTTTGTGGGCCGGCGGCGTCATTGGGCTGTACATCTTCCGTGATGATCAAGACCGGCACATTACTGTGAATGCGAATCGCTACCGTTCAATGATATCCGAATATTTTTGGCCCAATTGGATAATATGGACTTTGAGGACATGAGGTTCCAACAGGACGGCGCCACAAGCCACACAAGCGAATGCCACAATCAATTTATTGGAAACCAAGTTTGGTGAACGTGTTATCTCACGAAATGGCCCAGTCGATTGGCCGCCTCGGTCGTGCGATTTGACGCCGTTAGATTATTTCCTGTGGGGCTACGTCAAGACTATGGTCTATGCTAACAATCCAGCGACGATTGATGAACTTCGTACGAATATCGAACGTGAAATTGCAGCAGTATCGGCCGACTTATGCTTGAAATCCGTCGAAAATTGGGTTCAGCGTCTGGACTTCTGCAAGCGTGCCCGTGGTGGCCATGCAAAAGAAATCGAGTTCCATACGTAATGGCATCGAACGTACTTTCACAGGTATAAAGAATTTCATTGGTATCTAAAACCGGTTTTGTTTTATTTAAAAACACTTTTGTAGCGCTCTTATTGAAAAACCGTTTAAGTCTATCCGTTAAGTCTATCTTCTACAGGCCTTCATATAAGAAGCGGGAATAGAAGACCTTGCTTCCGAATCTTTTTTTCTTGTTTTTTTTTTTATCAAACCAACCTCCTATAAATGCAGTCCTGTTTTTGGCGAAGAAAAATTGAGGTAGTGGAGGGTGTCACAATTGGTGGCAAATATCGTACACTTGAAGGAAGAACGAATTTTCTCTATAGTGTGTAGTAAGGTCAACCGGCCACTTGATAAAAAACGGACGGTTCCTGGAAAGCCGCGTTCTTCGGCTATATAACCTTACGTCTGGCATAAATTTACGGATGTCCAAGGAACACATACCGTGGAAGTATCGATAGAACAGCGACACGCAACCCACGTTTCGGCAATGCTCAAGGGATGCAATGGAGTTGGATACCCTACTGTCCCCTATAAACACCGTCGCTCTCCTCTGGACACGGTCGTTGTAAATGTAAAATTTAATTCGCGCAATGTAAAATTTAAAGTAGTCGGCAATATGTCCTGATGGCTTACCCGATCATATAGCAGCCCTGAAATAAGGCCTGCCACCTCATAATTCCCGCCGCTGTCGTAGTCACTTATTCACTTGAAGTAAATGTAATTTTTGCAAGTGATTAGTGAGTTAACGAAACCTTTTAACTACATTTATGGGGAAATTCCTCGCAGGGTGTGGTGGGTGGTATTTGCTTTTGTAGTGCTGAAGTTTATTGCTTACTCTAGAGAATGCATAAAGTTAATGTTAGTTAGTCTAATTAGATTTGTAGGAAAGTTAATACACCCCAACTTCTTAGTACAACCACATCATTGTTTTTCTTAAGACAAATATGCATGTTCTTAGATGTAGAAGTTCCCAAAGCATCAATTTGCTGCTAATGTACAGACAGATGAGCACAACCTTCTCATTGTAGGAATTATTGGCACCAAGTGCTAAAAGCTGCTTAAGTGAAAGCCTTTAATTATATTCTTTGAAATTGATGGGGTATTATAAGTTAGTTCACGAATCCTGACATATGTAATACTAATAAATGTTGGAGATAAACATGTATTAATGTATAGCGCTTGGTTGAGTATCATAATCTGGAATCGATTTGGTGATGCCTGCCTTGCTGACTTGAATATAAAAAGAATTCTTGACGAAACCAAATGGGGAAAAGATCTAGCATTAAATATGACTAGTTTGGTTGGTTGTTTATTTCGGGTTTATAAAATTAAAATGACAAAAAATTTTGCCAAAATTGCCAGACAACGGGAGAAGCTAAAAAAAAGACCCCGAAATTAGAGTAAAATATAATAAAAATAATTATTTAAAAAAAAATGTATCGGCCGGACCCATTGGACTCACTTGGCACAAAAAACCAGTCCACGTCAGAAAATGCAAGTACTGGTACTCAAATGAAAAGTATTCTTTTCACGAATTCAACGGTGAATTCAGTTTTTTTTTGTGACATCTGTATGTGATAGAAACCTATCGTAGCATATTTTATAGTTGCATGCATGACAGAGTTAGGAACTTTCTCCTCTTTGAGGGGTCTAACACCTGCTTCCGGATAGTTTTTTATACCCTCGCCCATTGGGATGGGGGTATTTATCATGGAATACGGGAAAAATCCAAATAAATATTTCATTCTTATTTACTTATCCGGTCTTGAACAAACCCAGGGGGTCAGGGACCATACAAAACAAATATAACGTGTTTTTCTCTCGAAAACTCCTAGAGATGTTTCGTCTGCGTTCGAGAAGACCCAGGATTCTACGCCATAAAACAAGACAGGTTGTATGAGAGTCTGGTATAGCTGGACTTTTGTTACTCAAGATACGGATTTATCTCCAAAGTGCTTATTTAGCCCAAAATAACATCTAATCGCAAGCACAATTCTCCGCTAGATCTCAAGACTGACGTGGTTGTGTTTGTTTACGAGAGGTATATAAATTCGTCCACCACCTCGAAATTATAACGGTTATCAACGTTCATGCTTTGGTCTAAAGGCGTGGAGGCCCTGCCCGTTGTAACCATAAATTTTGTCTTGTCCTCATTTACCGTCAGACCCACTTTTCCTCACTCCTTCTCAATTCTCGAAAACACTGCAGTAACTTCTCTAATTGTGTGCCCAATGATATCTATATCATCAGCATACGCGACCAACATGTGCCTTTTCCTGCTGATGGTTTTATTCATATTGACAGCAGCTTTTCTCATAATGATCCCCATTAGGCTGTTAAAGAGATCGCATGATAGGGTGTCGCCTTGTCTGAGGCCTCGTCCAGTTTCAAAAGGTTCGAGTTTTGCAGGAATACCAAGCTCAGTCATTGCTTCGTAGAGTTTCTCCCGTATCGGGCTATCGAACGCCGCCTTATAATCGACAAATAGATGATAAATAGGTGTCGATTTGTTTTCGTGGGCCTTCTCCATGATTTGGCGTAGTGCGAAAATCTGGTCGGTTGTCGATTTTCCAGGCCTAAAGCCACTGGTCAATCAGGTCAGCGATAATAGGATTTACCCTTTCGCACATTATACTTGATAGAACCTTATATGCTATGAATAAAAGGCTTATTCCACGGTAGGTGGTCATATTTTTTAAATATGGGACATAGTGCAATGAGATTCCAATCGCCGGGCATGCATTAATCTAACCAAATTTTGCTAATGAGCTGACGCATGCACCATATCGGCTCATCGCCTCCAGCCTTAAACAGCCCCGCCGGTAATCCATCGGCTCCTCCGGCTTTATTGTTCTTAAGCCGGGCAATAGCTGTCCTGACCTCGTCTTTGTTAGGAAGGGGTCCAATCGATGTCGCCGTCCAAATTGTGATCGACTACCACATCGTCATTGGATATCTCAGGTACCCGTAGCGCGAAATTATCTCTCCATATTCCCAACATGCTCTGCACATCTGCGATGAGATTTACGTCCTAGGATTTACAGAAGGGGGCCCTGAACCATGACCATTAGTCCCGCTTTTGATTTTTCGGTAGAATTTTCGGTCTTCGTTCTTTCTTCTGTATGCCTCAATTTTCTCACTCTCGCGGTTTCTCCACTGCTGATTCTTACGCCTAAAGAGACGGTTTAATTCCTTTCTTATGTCCCTATACCGTTCAGTTGCAGCTCGCTTTGCAATTGACTGAATCATTGCCATACGCGCAGCGTTCTTTTCATCATTTGCTATGCGACACTCTTCATCGTACTATGGTTTATTGCAAAGCCGTTTTTCAAAACCAAGTACGGTTGTCGCGGCAGAGTCCGTACAGTCAGAAATGGGTTCCCACAGCGCTTCAGGATCGTCATCGGGAGGGTGTGGGTTTTGTGCCAAAAGTTGAGAGAGCTTCCTTGAGTAGGCTTTGGCTACCTCTGGTAATTGCAGCATTCCGAACCTTTGCTACTAATAGGTAGTGATGAGAAACGATGCTAGTTTGTCTGATCACTCGTACGTCCGTCACACTGGATGGGTGCCTTCCATTAATCATCACATTATCAATTTGGTTTTTCGTTCTTTAATCAGCGGATACCCAAGTAGCCTTGTGGATGTCTTTATGCTGGAATCTTGTACCATTAATGCCCACGTTTTTTGCCGCGGCAAAGTGAATCAGTCACATAGCGTTGTCAGAACTGTCAGCATGTAGTCTGAAATTGCCAATAGTTGGATGACACATATTTTCCCTGCCTACTGTAGCATTAAAATCTCCTGGTACAAGCTTAATGTAATGCCCAGGGCAGCGGTCATACGTTTCCATTAGGCGCTCATATAATATGACTGTGGCATCATCGTCTTTCTCTTCTGTCGGGGCATTGCGGAAATATAAGAATATATCGCTTTTATGCTAGTTGTGGCTATACGTTCCCTCCGGCATATTTTTAGGCGTAATTAACATTAGGAGTCAAACTGTTGGTCAAACCATAGATAAAGGAAATAATAACGGGTCCGCCAAATACCTTTTTTTTTTGGAAAATGCTAGAAAGAAAAACTACTGAATATTTTCTCAAATTTCTTTTTTTATTTGAAAGTACAATCCTTCCGGTTAATAATGGGAAATAATTTCATTCAAATGGCTGCCTCGGCTGGCCATGCAGGAGCCTACACGATCGGTCCAATTTTTAAGCACATTATCGATTGTGTGCAGCTGTATTTCACCAATGGCTTCACGAATATTGTCCTTTAAAGCGTCAATTGTCTCTGGCTTGTCGGCGTAACACGTATCTTTGAGGGCACCCCATAAATAATAGTCCAACGGTGTCAAATCGCAGCTCCGAGGTGGCCAAACGACATCAGCTTTGCGGCTGATAATGCGATCTTCAAAAACAGGGCGCAAAACATCGAGGGTAGCTTCGGTTGTGTGGCACGTAGCGCCGTCCTGTTGAAACCAAATGTTGCCAATATCCTCCTCTTAAATTGTTGTGAACAAAAATTCGTTCAACATGGCCCGATAACGAACGCCATTGACTGTAACGGCCACTCCTTGCTCATTTTCGAAGAAAACTAGCCCAATTATGCCTCTGGACCAAAATCCGCACCAAACAGTGACTCGTTTTGGGTGCGTCGGCTTTTCAATGTATGCGTGCGGTTTTTCTGTGCCCCAAATGCGACAATTTTGCTTGTTTACATACCCGCCAAGATCAAAATGAGCTTCATCTGAAAAGATGATTTTTTTGGCAAAATCGGCATCTTCTGTAAGTCGATCGCAGGCCCACTTAGTCGTTGTTCAAGCGTATACACAACCATATTCGTTCAGCGGAAGGATAAAACTAATTATCTGTCAAATCAGACATGAGCTAAATGTTATCATTCACGAAATAGGCACTAGTTGAAAAAAAACGTTAGATGACGGACCCTTTAGATACAGCGCGACCATTGTCAACTCTGTTCACTAGGTGCTGTCCTGTACTACTGTCACTTTCACGGAAGTTTCCCATAATTCTCAAATTGTGGGTTTATTCAAAATTGTGGGAAATATTTGTGAAAGTACTTTAAACAATGGAAAATGTGACAAAATTTATGTGATTTTACATAATAGCATTTGTGTCTTATATAAAAAACTATTTCAAAGCCCTGAGGCCGGTGTTGGGATATCAATATGAGAAAACCCGTAAGACTGTTCAAAGATGAACATCCCTGAACGCCTTTTTAATCTAAAAAATTCCCCGCCCAAAAACTGTAGCAACTTCTGTGGTCACAGATGCCAAAACCGTTGAAGCTTCTGACGACTCTCAACAAGGAATGGTAGCTGAACCGGAGGAAGAACCAATTTATTAGGACATAGACGGCGGTGACATGGCTTTCCAATTCGATGACCATCAGATATTCTACGTTAAGTAACGTGTTGTATTCTTGATATTTTTGTTGAAAATAAGTTTTTCTTTTGATACGAAATTTTAGATTTTTATTGTCATATTTTTTGACTTTTTTTGGGAACAAACAAAATCCCATTTATTGCTTTCAACGACATCTAGAAAATTACCCATTACACTAAAATTTTCCCAATACTTGTGCTTCATCTATTTGTTTACTTTATCTATGGGTCAAACTACCTTATACACCACAATCTGTTCGTAACGTCTCGAATGTTACTTCAAATAGTAGTTTGAGATACTGTGGATTCAAAATGTTATTTAACCCTTCTGGCCAAATTCAGATTATAGAAATATAGATTTTGAAGCTCAGCCTATTGATGCATTTAATATTTATCATAGATAAATAAAAAACCATAGGTAGATTTGAAGGTAAAGGGAAATTTTCTAGATGACGCCGGAGTGGTGGATATGGTCAAATTTGCCTGGGGAAAAAAATCAATTGAAAAAACTATATAACCGTGCCTTTTTGCCTTTCGTATTGTGAACAAATATCAAATGCGATATGCGTTTCTATTATTTATATTCTATTTTAGAATTTAAACAACACAATAGAAATAAAAATTATGTTTGAGTGCTTTTTCGTCGCATCCGATTGAAAAATGGTCGTACAAAAACAGCATGTGCCCTCTGGTGAAAATGGTGATTAAGCAAATGAATCATCTATGGTTTTTATTTATCTATGTATTTTAACCCTTAACTGGTATATCATTATGTGAAATATGGCTACAGTTCGTTTGGAGTCAATTTCGGTCCCTTGATCTAAATTTCTAACCACTATTAAACATATAATTCGGGTTTTAAAACATTAGACAAATCTTATAATGTATAAGTACATCCATTACACCTTCGCTAGACATGTTATTCTTATGTCATTATATCAAAACATTCATACATAAGTATATGTCTCAGGAAGTATTACCTGTAGCAAATTTCAACACGCTCAACTACATCCTCAACATCCACTTTAAGCGACACCCAAATCCTACAAATTATACCCACAAATCTGGATAACTTAAGTGAAATGCTGTTTGCTATAAGTGAAATGCTATTTGAAATCTTACAAGTAAAGTTTTCAAAAAGCTCTGCCATAAGTGGAAACCGCAAAAGTTTACATAATACCCAAGCAGCCAACGAAAAGGCACGTGGAAACGTCGAAAGGGGAGGCATTAAGTCACCACACAAGTTGTTTTGACCTGGAGTCTTAGGCAAACAGTCGCAACGTAATATGAATAAGTGTATTTTTGCTATTTGTAGATACAGTGGGTTATGAGGGGTTTGGTGGGAGGTCATCAAGGATAATATGAATATATACACACAGGACATATTTATTGCATGCGAGTACCACTCGGTTATGTGACCTTATAAAATTCCAATTTAAATATTAATGTCATTCTAAATACAAAGAATATGCAATGCAGAATTTGTTTACTAAACTGTTGGCTCACACCAACCGCCACACGTGGATATACACGAAGTCGTAGCTATTTGTGTGTGTACGGACAAATGTCCTTATGCCATAAAAACTGTAGCTTAATAAATGCATCATCAATTTAAGTGCATGAACTGCAATACTAGACACTTGCACTCACACATAGACATGTGCACGGTGTAAATAAACACCTTTGTGAAGTGACCTGGCAGCAACACAAACACAAACACAGCCATAGACAAATGTTTCACAAGGTTATGACAAAATACATAAATTCGTTTAAAACCATTCAAGGTTACCATATGAGTATCACTTCGTCATACATAACCAAAACAGCCTGTATCTTAGAGCTGGCGAAGGATATTCACTATTGCATTGGAAGCAATTAGAGACCATGTACAGGAGGAGGAAAGTGAAACGAAATAAAACCTCATAAATTGCTTTACAAAACGCAGTGCAGTGCAACCAATCCAGACGCACGTACATATACATATAAGTGCATGCCTACACACTATAAAACGTTATGTATTCTCAATGCAACTGTAGATAGGAATGATGATTGTAATCAGTTTTATTGTCACTGTTCTTTACATATTGTTGGTGATTACGCTTTATTGTTTTTGTTTTTTACTTTACAAACGGACATTCTGTCAGCCCTTTGTTTCCCCACAGTAGGGGAATTCGCACATTTAAGGTTCTGTATTTTGAATATTTTCCCCACTCGATGTTTCGGTGGCTGACAACAGGTAAAGCCTGCACTTAACAAATTGGTACACTCAAAAAAAAACAAAGTTGGCCCTTAATAGCAAACAATGTTTACTAATTATCAGCGGTTAATTTGTCTGCTATAACAGAAAATGCACTACACAAACTCTTTTCAATGCTGATCAAATACCAGACAAAATGTTTGATGAAACAACACATATGTATATTATTACGCAGAGATGATAAAATTTGTAGTTTAATTAATATTTGGAATTTACAGTATATCAAATTAACATTTGAAGTACCATTCAAATTCGAACTGTTAGCATCCTAACGTTAATTACACCTAAAAATATGCAGTTGCTACCACCTACCCCCTCACCAAATATGATAGGGATACCATAGATAAATAAAAAAAACCAGAGATGGTGCATTTGCTTAACCTCCATTGTCGCCAGAGGGCAACTGCTGTTTCCGTGCGACCATTTTTCACTCGGATACGACGAAAAAGCACACAAATATCAGTTTTATATCGATTCTGTTGGTTAAATTTTCAAATAGAGTATAAATAATTGAAAACCATATCGCTTTTGATATTTGGTGACAATATAAACTGCAAGAAACTATGGTTATATAGTTTTCTCAATAGGTTTTGTTTCCAGGGAAATTTGCCCCTATCCACCACTCCGGCGCCAACTAGAAAATTTCACTTTACTTCAAATCCACCACCTATCTTTCACCATCTATGGTTTCTTATTTGTCTATGGAAATACCAAAGATACCAAATAGATAAGTAAAAAACCATAGATGATGAAAGATAAGTGGTGGATTTGAAAGTCAAGGCAATTTTCTAGATGGCGCCACCCAGGCTTTCTTGCCTTTTGTATTGTCTACAAATATCAAAAGCGATAGACATACCATAGATAAAGGAATTAACTAGATATCGCACATGCCTTGGGAAATTTCTTGTTCAATGGGATATTTTCTAGATGGAGCTGGATGCAATAGTTACACCGTTTGATCCCAAACAAAATATACCTTGCAAGATGTATTTAGAACAGGTGCTAACAATAGGTATGGTAGGCAACATCAACAGGGATTTTGTTTTTGTTTCGTGGTCCGTTGCTCTCAAATCCAACACAAACGAACACCAACAATAACAGTAAACAAAAAGATGCAATCAAAATAACAAAATTTTAACATGAAAGTAGGGAACACAACGACAAGAAAAAAAAACAGCAGACAGTTGTCCGAGGCCTTCGGCCACGGACTGTCCCTGCAGGCTGTGTCATTAAGTTTAACGTAGAATACGCCATCCGATAAGACAGAAAACATATATAACAATAAATGATAAATAACATAAGCAAATGAATTTATTTATTTGATAGTTACTTTTGATAATATACATAAGCTTTTGGTAGGAAGAATAGGATAAATATGTTTTTAAATTTTTATTTTAATTTACTAAACGTCAACTGTCAGCTGCTGTCAAACAGCATCAAGCAGCATTGTTATTTTGCTTACTTGGTAGCACTTTCATTTCACATAAAAATGTATGAATTAATTTTTTCATATATTTTTTATAATTATATATCCATGTTAAATTCAAATTCACATTTAACATTTTGTTTCACGTAAATACATAAGTAAATATACGAAATTTCAATATTTCATCAATCAAAACAACAGCCGAAGGTTTGTGTCCACACTGAAACAGCAGCATAGTTTGTGTTCACGCTACAAACTCAAACACTCAACCAAACACCACACATATGTTTGCGTGTATGTGTTTAAACAATTTTCATTTGAGAAATTAAAATACTAGAAATATATCAACCAATATGAAATGTATATCAAACGAAAGATAACATCTTCATTTACCTACAAAAAAAATTTTTAAAAAAAGTTATCTCGCCGTTTCCTCATAATCAATGAAATAAGGATTACAACAATAACAATCTGACATGACTCCCTATACCGTAAGGTAAGACGTATTCTACGCCAAAACTAAATTAGTTGTTTGAATATCACAACCTGGAAAATGATTCTAATTTTGTATTGAAAAAATGTCCCACATTGTTGAATAAACGTCAGTGAATGTTATGAGAAACGTCAATGAAAGTTTCAAAACGACAACACAGCACCTAGTGGCAGTACTTGACAACGCCTGCGGGATATCTACTTATTTCCTTTATCTATGATACATGCGTTCTATCATAGATAAAGTAAACTAATAGACGAAGCACAAGTGTTGGGAAAATTTTAGCGTAGTGGGTAATATTCTAGATGTCGTTGAAAACAATAAATGCAAATTTTTTTTGTTCCCAAAAAAAAGTCCAAACATATGACATTAAAATTATAAAATTTCATATCAAAAAAAAAATGATTTTCAACAAAAATATCACTTCGAAACAAGAATACAACACGTTACTTAAAGTAGAATATCTGATGTACATCGAACTGGAAAGCCATGTCACCACCGACTATGTCCTAATAAATTGGGTCTTCCTCCGGTTCGGCTACCATTACTTGTTGAGAGTCCTCAGACACTCTAACGGTTTTGGCATCTGCAACCACAGAAGTTGCTACAGTTTTTGGGCGGAGAAGTTTTTAGATTAAAAAGGCGTTCCGGTATGTTCATCTTTGGGCGGTCTTACAGGGTTTCTCTTGTTGATATCCCAACACCGGTGTCATGGCTTTGAAATTGTTTTTTATATAAGAAACATATGCTATTATATAAAAACATTTAAATTTTGACACATTTCCCCTTGTTTAAATTACTTTCACAAAAATTTCCCACAATTTTGAATATATGTCAATGAGAATTATGAGAAACTTCAATGAAAGTGACAGCAGTATAGGACAATGTTGACAATGGGCGCGCTATTTCTATTATTTCCTTTATCTATGCTTTTGAGTGAAAAATGCAAAATGGTGATTAAGCAAATGAATCATCTATGGTTTTTATTTATCTATGGATAAGACGAAAAAGCACTCAAAAATAATTTTTAATTTGATTGTGTGGTTTGAATCTGAAAATAAATTTAGTCTTTGTTTTTTTTTACAACATAAATCATTTCCACACTTCCTGCGCCAACTAGAATATTTCCCTCGACTTTCAAACCCACCACTTATATTTCACAATCTAGCGTTTTCCCAAAGATGGTAGAAATACCATAGATGGTGAAATATAAGTGGCGGTTTCGAAAGTCAAGGGAAATTTTCTAGAGTGCACAACAATGTTGGAAATGGGTAAATTTCCCTGAAACAATAACTATTGAAAAAACTATTTAGTCATGGATTTTTGCTATTGTATTATCAACAAATATCAAAAGCGATATCCGTTCTATTATTAAATATGACAGAAATACTTCAATCGCTTATTCACCATTTTCACCAGAGGGCACATGCTCTTTCCGTACGAACATTTCTTACTCGGATGCGGCAAAACAGCCCTCAAAAAACACCTTTATTTCGATTATTTTGTTTGAATTTGCAAAACAAATATAGATAACAGAAAAGCATATGTCTTTTCATAATTTTTGACAATACAAAAGACAAAAAAGGCATGGATGAATAGTTTTTTCAAAAGTTATCGCTGCGCCATCTAGAAAATTTCCCTTGACTGTCAAATCCACCACATAGATTTCACCATCTAGGGGTTTTCTATCACCTTTACTATTATAGTTATATATTTTATATTCAAATTCAAACGGCAGAATCGAAATAAAAATTACTTTTGAGTGCTGTTTCGTCGTATCCGATTGAACAGCCCTTTCCATCTGAATAATCGCATACACCATATATCCTAGTTTTATTATATTCGGTTTTCTATCGTCTTTGAACTCACCACAAACAAATTGACAGTGAAATGGCGCCCCTACATAGTTAAATACAAAAACATAGGTGGTGAAAAATAAGTGGTGGATTTGAAAGTAAAGGAAAATTTTGTAAATGGCGCCACAGTGGTGGATATGTCATAGATAAATAAAAACCATAGATGACTCATTTTCTTAATCGCCATTTTCACCATAGGGCACATGCCGTTTCCGTACGACCATTTTTCACCCGGATGCGACGAAAAGGCACTTAAACATAAACTTTATTTCAATTCTGTTGTTTACATTTGAAAATAGAATATAAATAATAGAAAAGCATGTCGCTTTAAAAAGGGCAAAAAAGCAGGGTTACATAGTTTTTTCAATAGTTTTTGTTTCCAGGGAAATTAGCCCATATACACCACCCCGGCGTCATCTAGAAAATTTTCCTTTGCTTTCAAATCCACCACTTATCTTTCACCATCTATGGTTTTTTATTTATCTATGTTTTTTCAATAGCTCGTGTTTCCTGGGAAATTTACCCATATCTACCACTCCGTCGCCATCTAGAAAATTTGCCTTTACTTCCAAATCCACCACTTATCTTTCACCATCTATGGTTTTTTATTTACATATGCCCGGATGCGTCGAAAAAGCTCTCAAACATTATTTGTATTTCGATTCTGTTGTTTAAATTTGACAATAGAACATGAATAACATAGAATAACACATACTATAGAAGAACTTATTCTCTCATCTGACGTTTCATTTCACACTCTCTCGATAGGTCTGTGGAAATGAGAGCAAATTAAATTTAAAATTTACATACACCAGGTGTAGTTACAAAATATGTTCACTTAACTATTTCCTGTCGTTTTGGTGTAGAACTGAAAAATTTAAATGTATTTTGCACTTTTTTGTTGACTTTTAACGTTGGTATTCATTTGTATTGTATTTAACACAACTAGTTTGCCACAAAAATACGAAATTCGGGTGTAGTTCCTTTGCGGATCGCTGTATACTATTGCCACCATCTGGTATTATTGAACCAATATTTTCCACCCTCCACTGTGTAATTTCCATCGTACCTATGACGTTTAATTTATTGAGCGAATAAAACCTTCTACGTATGTGTTATTCTATGATGAATAATAGCAAAGCACAACTCTTTTAATATTTGATAACTATACAAAAGACAAAAAGCATGGTTATATAGTTTTTTCAATAGTTTTTATTTCCAGGGAAATTTGCCAATATCCACTACTCCGGCGCCATCTAGAAAATTTCCCTTACCTTTCAAATCCACAGTGTATCTTTCACCATCTATGGTTTTTTATTTATCTATGGGTTGTGTAAATAAAGCGAACTGTTATACTTGTATAATGTTTTAACAATAACGGGAAATACAATAGCGCCAAAGAAAAGGTAATTAGGGAATTCATAAAAATATGCTTGCTGAAATAACAAATATATTTTTTCTTTCCCCCAGTCTTTTCTGCTATATTTACTAACACATTTTTTAGAGTGTTCCTATTTTGTGATACTTTAAAAAAATATTGAAATGGACTGCAACACAATTTCAATTCTTTTCTTATACTTCGACAACACGAATTGTGGTTTACTTCCATTGTGAAAAATTACTGGAAAATGTTAACAAGACTTTATTGTTGTACCAAGTACCCATCATAAAACCATGTTCATTAGGGTACAACTTTTGGTGGAAACCAACATTTGTAACCGCCATTAAGATAAGAATTACAATCCGGTACATTTGCAAGGACCTGGCACACACACGCACACGTATATTTAAAGGACCAAAAATTCGCACATGATGCTCACATATGCATAGTGTATCAATGATTCAGGCAATGTTCATATACATATTGTATGAATTCAGTTTGTATGCTTGTCCCTTAACATATTATACTCTCTGAAGGACATATGCATACATATATATATATAGTACACATGTATGTACATTTTTATACATATAAAAATATATACATTTATATTATATAACCTTTTTAATGACACCAATGGCGGATTGGTGGATCATGTTTATTTGCAGGTCACATTTATGTTAATATTTAAACAAGGTTTCTTATTATGAACTTCATAGTCATAAAATACAAGGACATGTCGATGTCTTCATAATGGCTTTAGTGCAGGATTGGGTTTGGTGACCCAATTGCATATGAACCAAATAGTTAGGATTTGACTGTATTAGTGTAAAAAAGTTTAGTTGATGCATGAAATGACACCTAGAAACTCTTCTGAAATATATCGTGTATAAATCTCAAAGCAGATCACATACCGGCTGGACAACTGGAATATTCTAACACAGAAACCATTTCACCAATTTTTTTGAAACCCAGTTTTTTGAAAACTATCATTTTCGAATAATCAAGTTAAATTTTATTTCAAGAAAACAAAACTAATGTGCAAACAAGTTTTAAAAAAAAAATTTCCACACTACCGCAAACCCGGTTATAGGAAGGATTTTAATTTAGCTACTACTGCCGAGCATTTCTTAAGGATGTATCCAAGTATTTTTAAATCTACAGAATATGAATGCCGGAGCATTGGGACATTCTAGACAACGGTGAGTTACCGAGACTACACGGTGAAAAAAACGACTCCTGTAACATTATGCAGTAACCATGTAAGGGTGATTTTTTTGCTTAGATAAAACTTACGAATAGATTAGTTGTCAAACGAACTGTCACGCTCACTATTTGACATTTATGATTAGTATATTCTAGCAAATCATAATGAATAGATTCACGCTACCTAATTATCCAAATTTACTTTGAAAATCAGTCAACGATTCGCGTAACTTATAGACGACTTCGTGATTTTTATGGCGCACACAATCGTCCATCTGAGCAAGATATCCGTCGAACCGTGGATAGACCACATACGAGGCGGATCAATAAGTCCGTGACTTTTTGAATGAAATACAGTTTTTTTTTTCAAAAAAAAAAAAATTATATTTCAACATAATCTCCGTTTAGCTCAATACACTTAGTCCAGCGTTTCTCAAATTTTTGTATCCTTTCCAAAAAAATAGGATTTTTCGAGGTCCATAAAATAGGCATTTGTTTGATCAATGATTTCATGGTTGGAGGTAAATCCCTTTCCACCGAGTCATTTCTAAAGGTTTGGTAATAGGACATAGTCATTGGGGGCTAAATCCGGAGAATATGGCGAATGAGGTAACAATTCGTAGTCTAATTCATGGAATTTTGCCATTGAGACTACACACGTGTGGACCCGTGCATTATTTTCAAGAAACAGAAATTTTTTGTTGGCCATATGGGGTCGTATTTTTCTAAATCCTCGTTAAATCGGTCCAATAACTTGGCATAATATTCGCCGTTTATTGTTTTTCCCTTCTAAAGGTAATCGACTGTAGGTAAAAAACTGTTGCCATCACCTTACTGGCCGACCAACTTACTTCGGCCTTCTTCGGAGCCGGTACACCCGGAGAAACCCATTGTTTAGATCCATGATCCATGTTTCATCCCCGCAGTTACAAAACGCCGCAAAAACTCGTTCGAATTGCGGTTAATCAACTCCAAACAATCCTTTCAAGTTGTCACACGATTACGATTATGGTCAATTGAGAGCAAACGCGGCACCCATCGTGTAGACAGCTTTCTTAGACCCAACTGATCATTTAAAATCGAAACAACACTGTCATATGAAATGCCAATGGCATCAACAATCTCACGCACTTTTACTCTTCGATCGGCCAACACCCTATCGTGGATTTTTTCGAAATTTTCGCGTGTATTGACCTCAATTGGCCGTCCAGAATCTTCAGTGTCATTTGTACTTATGCGACCGCTACGAAAGTCAGTAAACCACCTTTTTTACCATTGAAATCAGAGTCCACATAGTATTAATCAAGCTTCTGCTTGGTTTGATTGACGGTTTTTTTCGCAACAAATAATGTTTACTGAGCACTCGAAATTCAATATTTTACATTCATAAAAAAATGTACGAGGTTGTATGTTTTGAACAGCTGTTAATCGCAACGTAAATTACGGAACTTGCTCAAAATTTGACAGTAGTCTATGAACAAGTGGTACTTGATGGGAGCAGTGTTGCATTTCATATAACTACGAGGGAAGTTCGAAAAGCCTCGGACTTATTGATCCGACCTCGTATTCTCTAAATGACCCAATAACGCCCACAAGTGGAAGGAATATGCGTCCTAAAGAGCATATCATCGCCAAAAAAGAGACCCGTGCCTCCCAGTTTTGCCCAAAGTCATGCACTTTTTTTTGTGGTTGTAGCTCTAGTCATAAAGAACAACAAATTCTTAACACCGTTTACTTCAACATGGAAATACAATTCTATCTCACCGATCGCAGCAGCACAGGCAAATCAGAAAGCTGGGATGCAGCATACAATATAAGAATCATTCCTAGGAAGTTCATATGTTCTAGAATGTTGTTTTTTGAGATCTTAGGTACATTTTTGTAGTTGATTGTTTTGTTGAATTTTGAACGGTTTGCTACGTATGGACCTGAACAGGTGGAAAAAGGTAAAAATTTCTTTTGCGATTTTTACCTTAAAGCTGAAGTTTTTTTGATTTTATATGTTGACAATTTTTATTCTCTATGACAAGGGTTACAACTTTCCCTCAGAGAGTAAATTAAAATTCGGAACGGTTTGCAAGATATGAGCCTGTCAAAATGATCACTTTTTTGCAAAAATGACACCGAGGCCGCAAATTTTTGGAGGCCCATAAAAAAATGTCCATGACTTTGGGCAAACTGGAAGACACGAGTCTTTTTTTTGTCTTTTATCGCGTAGTGGTGTCCGTATATGGTTATGTTTCCATGACTTAAAAAATTACACACAGTGAAATTAACAAATGTTCGAGAAATTTTTCACTTTTGCGGCTACCTAAACGGTGTTAAGAATCATTTCTAGGAAATTCATATGTTCCAGAAAGTTGTTTATTGAGATCTTAGGTACATTTTTGTAGTTGATTATTTCCTTGAATTTGGAACGGTTTGCTACATATTGACCTGAACAGAGGAAAAAGGCAAAAAAATCGAATTCGAAAGGTTATTTGCGATTCTGACCTTGAAGATGAAGTTTTTTTGATTTTATATGTTGATAATTTTTATTCTCTATGACAATGGATACAACTTTCCCTCAGAGAGTAAATCAAAATTCCTAACGGTTGCAAGATATGAGGCTGACAAAATGACCACTTTTTGCAAAAATTAAACCGAGGCCCCAAATCTTTGGAGACCCATAAAACAAAAGTCCATGACTTTGGGCAAAACAGGGATACACGGGTCTATTTTTGCTCTTTTATCACGTACTGGTGTTTGTATATTTGGTTGTATATCTAGTATATATTTGTATGTTGCACTGTGTTATTATTAACTGCTTTTCGTGGGTCACAATTGTGTTGGCAGATCATATATAATTTTGCTGGAAAATTCTGATATCTGCAATTTAAATTTCCATTAAACGGTTTAACAAACATCATCTGTCATCTGTCAAAAAGGGTATTTTATATATAAATGTTGCCTTTGGATGTAAAAAGTGGACGTTAGAATCAAGCCACTGAAACTAAATATTTAAAATTGTAACAGTCATTTGGTAAAATTAACGACACATTTCCACCAGAAATCGTACGAAAATATCTTGATTTCTTAAACTGTATGAAGCCATTAATTTGTATTAATCGCATGGTCTTGTCTGATAAAATATCAAAAAATAACGCAACTTGCGAAAGAGTTCATAAGGCTTAACATTAAAGACAACCTCGTGCTTGAATGATGATAGCAAAATTTGAAGTTAATAGACCACGGTGGGACTTGACGTGCGTAGAAGGAGTATTTCTAAATTAACTTTAAAATATAAAGTATATGCATTTTCATTTCGAAATTGAATAAATTCTACATTTCTAATAACACATCAGGAACTTTTTTAAATTCCTGCAAATTTTTCAAATAAAGTTCCCAATTCAACGAAATTTATAAACATTTCAATTTCAAAGTTCTTAAAATTTTTAAATTATACAAATCGTAGAATGTGTATATTTATCAAAAGAACCTCGGGGACTTCCTTCATTTAATATGGAAAATTCGTTAAATCTGATGAAACCAATTAAGTATTACATGTGTTTCTCACAGTATCCAATATAATGAAGTACATAGACAGTAAATAAATACTGTTGTTGTAATGCTTGTTAGTACTTGATAAGTATTTCCTTGGAAAAATTGCTACGAAATTGAAAAGAAAATACAAATAAAATATATGAAAATATTCCCCTAAATATTCGCTGGAAATATTTATTATGTTGTTATAATTTAAACGCCATGATTATGCACATCGGCTGATATGCGAATTAAATGGAAATAAATTCAAAAGGTCTGGGAAAATAAGCAAATAGTCTTTGATATGTTCAAAACATGTGTGTTTGCAAATGAAAATATTGAAATCCCAATGGAACGAACAAACAACATGTGAAAGACGATAGGGAAGTCTTTGAAATCTTTGAAATCTTTAGAATAAACGAACATTGTAATATAAAATTCAAAACGCCCAGACATATACATACATACGTATTTCTATTCTTATGAAATACATACATACGCCTGCACACAACATACCCATACACTGATGAACAAAAGTTGTCGTACAACAAATTGCAACTTAAGTTGAAAATATTATGCAATATTTTACATGTGTCATAGCCTTTCAAACATTTTACAAACATCCACAACAGTACTTTAGATATCGAATGGCATAAGTTAAGGTGAGTTTTGATAGAAGGTGATGTTACTATTGAAAAACTTAGCCCATTATGCACTGTCGTGTGACCACAGGATGCCATCGTATCGTTTAACCTGAAAATTTACCATTTGTGGTTAAGAGGTAATCCAGCCGGTTGTGTTCCAATGTGTTCTCAGATGTGGTTGAAAAGAAAAATGAGATAAGTTCATGATTAACTCCCGGAATGTCTGATGCATCAAAAGAAAGTAAGATCCTAAAACACGTCTCCTACTCATACAAATGGATACAGGGCAGATGAAATCAGATCAAATACAAATGAACTCTTCATCCCCATAATTCCTGCAGTAATCATATGTTGTGGCTCCTAGGATAGACGCGTGGCTGCCTTGTTCATACTTTCTAGAAAGTTGTTTATTAAGATAGTAGGTACATTATTGTAGTTGATAGTTTCCTTGAATTTTGAACGGTTTGCTACCTATGGACCTGAACAGGGGAAAAATGGTAAAAAAAATCTAATTTTTAAAAATTTTTTTTTGCGATTTTGACGTTGAAGATAAAGGTTTTTTGATTTTATATGTTCACATTTACAAGAGCTACAACTTTCCTTCAGAAAGTAAATCAAAATTCAGAACGGTTTGCAAGATATGAGCCTGACAAAAATGATAACTTTTTTGCAAACATGACATCGAGGCCCCAAATCTTTGGAGGTCCAGAAAAAAGTGCATGACTTTGGGCAAAACTGGGAGACACGGGTCTTTTTTTTTTGGTCTTTTATCACGTAGTAGTGCCCGTAGTGCCTGTGTAATTGAGCTTTTCAATTTGAATTGATACTTAGGGGGTTTCGATCGATACTATTTTGAAGCCTTATCACTTTGTGTTCTGTATTTAAAAAATGTGACCCGAGTGTGTGTGCCAACTATCGTGACATAAGCCTTTTATCCGTTGAACACAAGGACCTCTCCAGTATAAAGACTTAATTCAGACGCGATCGGACCTCATCAAAAAGGCTTTAGATCGGAAAAATCAAAGACCGACCAGATATGCCCTTTACGGCAAATCCTGGAGGAACCCCACGAAGAACAAATCGACACCAACAATATCTTTGTAGATTATAAGGCTGCTTTCGAAATCCCAATACGGGGAACACTACGAAGCTACAGCCACAGAAAAAATAACCCAAATAGCCGTTACCCAATTTAGAGGTTGTCGCAACTAATTCACATCTGAATTAGACATATTAACCTATTAGAGGTTGTCGCAACCTATTAGAGGTTGTCGCAACCTATTAGAGGTTGGTTCAACGGAATTTCAATTGTGGGGAGTAAATTCAGTCGTGACAACCTCAATTCGGTTGTGACAACTGCAATTCGGTAGCCAAAACCGAATTTCCGGTTGCTGCAATCACTTGCCGAACACTTAGTGTATATCGGAACTTAGTTTCCTGCTAGCTGTCACGGCTTGAAGAAAGACACAGACTGATACGAAATCCTTAGTGAAGATTTGAAAAAATCTCACCGAACCACTAAAAGTACTAGATATGCGATCTCTTCATCATTTTAATTGAGATCGTCATGAGAAATGCTGTATTCAAAGCAAATAAAACTATCAGCAGCAGAAGCTTCAAGCGGGTTGCGTGTTTTGATGATTTAGAAATCATTGGGCGAAACCTGAGAGTATTGACTGCAACATTTTCGAGAATCGTGACGGAATGAGAACAAGAAAAAATTAATAGTTTCGTCAAGCAGAACATCTACCCATTTAGAGGAAAGGGTTAATGCTGATAAACATTATAATTTCAATATAGTGGCTAAATTCATTTACCTCGGATCTGTCAGAAACAAACACAATAACGTCAGGCTAAAAATCAAATGGAGAATTGTGCTTGTCATCAGGTGTTACTTCGGGCTCTCCGATAACTTCCCTCTCTCGGGAACAAACATCCAAATCAATCAGAATCTCATAGAATATGTCCTGCTTTATGGCTCCGAAACCTGGATTATATCGCACGCTGACGAAACAGTCCTAGGAGTATTCGAGAGGAAAATGCTCCGAAAAACATGGCCCTATAATAGAGAACAGCGAGTATCGATGATGTACGAAACACGTGCTGTATGAACTGTATTCCGACATCGACATAGTTAACCGAATCAGATTAATGCGTTTACGTTGGTTTGGCTGGATCAGAATGACCCAGCACAAAGTATAATCGAAGACGTACTCGCAGTGAATCAAAACATAGGATAACCAAGTCTGCGCTGGAAAGACCAGGTGGAAGAATGCCTGCAACAGTTTGGTTTTGCCAACTATCGTGGACAAAAGCCTTTTATCCATTACATACAAGGTACTATTGAGCTTTATGTGGGAAAGAATAAATCTAGACCTGAAATATGTTGTCTTCGGCTTGTAAGGCCCGCAACACCCCGGGTTGTTTGAGACCACCTAATTAAGAAGGTATAGTAAACAATAGAGAACTGCAAGCACATGTAAAACATATTCCAAGTAGAACCATTTTATGCACTGAACGGCACGCAAACAATCAAATTTTCGAAATGTATTCACAGAGAGAATACGAGTACATGCCAGAAAGAACCATGAACAACAAATTACAGAGTAAAACGAGTATTAAAACACACCAGTACCAAACACGAAGAGAATCAATATGCTTCATCATATCTCACTGTAGTCGTTTGATGTGTTTGAACACGATGATGTGCCGAAAACAATCGTTCTTTTACGCGTACACAAACGAAACGTCATATTAAAGTGCCACTCGAGGCGATGCTGAATCTCCAACCGATCGATATATACATAAAATGCTCCGCTGCGAAAGTAACCCTACGGCTAAGGGAATCGAGAATGCCTGTCTATAGTACACACGGGCATGGCTCAGTCCTGGTCAGATTGGATGGCTTCGAGAATAATTCAAGACAAACAATTTAAGGTAATTATACCAATTTAAGGTAATTATACCTAGCCGTGAAGACTGGGTGGCAAATAGTGTTAGTGAGGCCGGTGAAGTCTCAATCTTCACGGATAGATCTAATGTGGAAGCTCAGGGATCAGGAATATACTCCGAAGCCCTAAATCTCGGGATTTCCGCCAGACTTCCGGACAAAGGTACGGTCTTTCTGGCAGAGATGTATGCCATTGACGTTGCCGTAAAACAGATTTTGAAACGCGATTTGTCTCCAGCGAAACTCAAAGTCTACGTCGACAGCACGGCAGCTCTCAAGGCCTTAGACTCAAGAATCATTGAATCACTTTGTACGTTGTAGCTCCAGATCCCTAACCCAAATTCAGGTGCACGAAATCACACTCTGCTGCGTAACGGGACATAGTACATAGGGATATAGCAGACGAATTCACCAGAACGGGCTCCTGTGTGCGGGAAGACCCAGCTACCCTGGACGTGCATATTCCGTTCGTGGAACTGAGGAACGAGTCGACGAACTGGGAGTAGCGTTAACCAAGTCGAGATGGGAATCAGTACAGAACTGTAGGATAGCTCAATCTCTTTGGCCGGCCATTGATGGAACACGTACCAAAGAACTGCTCTCCCTTGGAAAGACCACACTCAGCACTCTCACAGGAGTCATAACTGGACACTGCGTGATAGGCCACATGGCTGCACAAATGAAACTTCCATATGAAGACTAGTGCAGAAGTTGTTTGGATGAAGAAGAGGAGGAGCCAGTGCAGAACTTGCTTTGTTCATGTATACGACTGCAAGAGTATCGCCTAGCCTGGCGTATCTGGAAGAGCAACGCATATGGACATGCGAGTATACTACAGACAATTCTAAGAGAACTCAATATAATCACCGATTACTGCACCCCCTCATTGACGTTCGATAACCTATTTGGTGTCAGGTTTCCCAGAAGAATAGAGTGGGATAAAGGACATCCACTGACAGGTTTTGATACCAAAGTATTTACGGACGGATTCATAATGGAATGTGTTGTCTTCTCCGAAGAGGCAAGCCTTAATTAATCATTCAAACACCCAGACAAGTGTAGTGTTTTCCAAGTGGAGGTACTCTTCATCAAGGAAGCCTGCGCCGAACTTATACTACAGCGGAGAACAGAGCGCATAGCCAAGCTACTCTTCTATCACTTAAATGTAACGACACTGCATCTTAAGTCGTTAGTGAATGTAGAGCTATGTCGAGTAGCCAATGTGGTTCTTACTTGGATACCAGGCCACAAGGGTAACGAAAGGGCAGACGAAATAGCCAGGGCAGGATCCTCTTCCGCCGACCTCCATATGGTGTCAGTCGCAACGCCTATAGGGTCGGTCAAAAGAGGTAGTTTCCTGCATTACCTTGAACGAGCTAAGGACAGATGGGATAGAACGGAAATGTGCCGTATATCCAGAAACACAGCCAGAATATAGCATTCCCCGGACTAACTCCCTTATTAGCCAAAATTGGTGGAACATGTCAAGGCTAATTGCTCTGCTGACTGGGCACTGACCACTCAGTAATCACGCAAGACGGCTAACTCTTCCATGCAATGACCACTGCCGTGCCTTCGAAGACGCAGAAGAGGAGCTGATGATGCAACATATCCTCTGCAGTTGTCCGGCTCAAATGAATAGACTCCTAAAGACTATAGGTCGGCCCTTCCTACACAACCTCACTCAGGTGCACCAGATAGATCTAGGGGATCTAATGAGGTATCTCCGATTAACAGGTTGGATATAGACACTGTACATTAGACTGTCCGGAGTAATGTGGTATGCAAAACCGTGTCCCAAGCCACTACTTCATGCTAAATAGTATTTTTAGCAACCACGTACACCAACCAACGAACCATCTTCTAGCCTTCCTGGGGGGCAGACTCTTCGAAAACCTTAATTCTTCGTCTTCTCCTACATTCTTCCTCTTCTCTACAACTATTCTTTTCTCCCTTCAATTCATTATATGGAAACCACAATGGGCCGAAATTACGGCCTCGGGTGAACTCGTTGTTTGTTTCTAACTCAAATGACAGCTTCCCTTTAAACCTAACCTAACCTAAAAGAGATTATGAGAACGGCACATTTCAATTAGTAGCTCGTCAGTTTGCAACGAAGTAGGGCCAGGACGCACGCTTTCAAACAGTTCGTAACTAAGCTATGAAACACACGAATGGGGATGTTTTAAAATAGGGTTGTAGTTGTTCTACTTGCGGATAAAGACACACACGAATAAAACGAACAAAAATTCGTTTCTGCTGTTGTTACATGTATCGCGATTGTATGAGAACGGTGCAACCGGAGCAAAGAGCAAAACGAATATAATTTGACTCGAACATACCAAGCAATGTATTTACTCATATTCGTTCGCCTACGATCAAACATCAGACGATTTTGGTTTGTGTTTTGTTATGTTTGGTTTGTTATGTTTCTGACAATAAAACCACAAAACGTTTTGAATGAGAGTACCTTATTGCTACTGTCTAGTAAACACCAAATCACAAATATTAAATATTAGAAAAAAAAATAAATTTCGTAGTAATTTTTCACATTCAAAATTATTTCGATACAATTGAAGAAGAGTTTATTATCAAGAACTCCATATTCGGAAGAGTGCAGACAGCACCTTTTAACTATAAGCTTTTGTAATATTATGTGGTAGCAGAATTCACCAAGTAAAACCTGGTGAAATCTTTAACTACTTGTAGGGTACTTTTTGTATAATCTCCATTGATGCTTAAAAATCATGGGCTGGTGCGTCTGTATAGATTTCCAAGAACTTTCTTAAGTAACAAAGTTATTAAGGTGACAATACTTATATACATATCTCTGAACATATGTATGTATGTATGGAAATGACATATGTTTAAACACAATCGCATACATGTGCATAAATCAAAGCCAGACATACAGGCAGTGTAAGCGAAGCAAATCAAAATATGTATCGTCCTAGTAAACTTGTTGTTTTTCGGATGTTTATCTCTTTTATTTTTTGGCACAATTTCGTTAGCTTTCTTTCGTATTTCATATGTTTTTTGTTGTGCAAATAAGACATCAGTAACAAGGGAAAAAAGAAAAACATCAAAGGTTAAAGTTATCACTTTGTCGCTTCAAATATTCCCAGCACGTACACACACAAAGCATTCAATTCTCAATACTCACTTACTTTTGGAGCATATCCCGTAAGAACTGACAAGGACGATTATTTAACAATTCGAAATTACATGTTTGAATACAGATGTATGTATGTATGGGTATATTTTCGTTTGTGTGTTTATCTGTATCTATTATAGTGTGTGTAAGGATAAAACATTCAAATATTTCTATTGCTACATTTGCAATGTGTGTTCGGTAATTACTGTTATCCTTTTCAACTCAAATTGCACAATCATATACAAATATTGATCAGTGTGTCCTTGTATGTGACTATAACGAGCGAGGGATATTGACGAATACATGCGCTGAACAATTATTCATGTGTAATTAATACAATTTGTATTAATTGTTTCGGAATTTTTGTATGATTTCCGCTTACACTTAATTACAGAGTAAATGCGAATTTTGCATTAGTCTTACATATGTGTGTAGTAGACATCTGCAAGACCATGAAAAAACAAATACCAATCAGTAACGTTTGATTTCTATACCAAACACAACCAATTGCAACACAGAAGCAATCAACAAGTATTCGAAAATCATTCGCGTGAATCGAAACGTGAATAAGTGATTACAGAGTAAAACGAGTATCAAAACATACGAGTACCAAACATAAAGAGAATCAAAATGTTGTGAATATTTTCACGATTACTCTCTGCAGTCGTAAATACTGCGTTAAAGTTGTTGCTTTCAGTGTCAGGGCACCAACAATAGGCATTTTGCTTCGCGACTGTATATGTCAAATTCAACACAGTCATACAGGGTAGTCCAAATACCAGTATCTGTTTAGAAATTAGCTAAACTGAACTAAACTTAATTGCTTTTGTTATATTACGACTCTATTTGAAATACAAAATATTCCCATTATTTATGGAACTCGATTTCATTCATGTGACTTCCGCGGCTCACTTTGCAGTAGCCCATCCTCTCAGTTAAATTTTCCAAGATTATGTTGAGGGTTTCTGGTTCAATCTCACGAATAGCTTGGACAATATTAGCCTTAAGGGTGTGGATCATTATTGGATTATTTATATAGCATCGGCCTTTCGCTGCAATTCACAAGAAAAAGTCTAAAGGGTGTCAAATCGCAGTTATGAGCCGTTAAATTGACATGGCGAAGACGGCTGGATAATACAATTAACAAAGTTACTGCTCAAAAGATCGATTCTTTGATGAGCTCAAATCAAAGATAATTCAAGTTGATATCTTACATTTCAGCCTATAAAAAAGTCCGTAGCCATGGGTCTGTTGCGCTTGCCATTGACTGGGAAAGCTTTTCCAGCAGCATTTTCTTGGCGAACATGGTTCAATGATGCCAACACTCCAAAATCCGCACCAAACTGTCCCTATGAATGCATTGGCTTCTTGACAATAAGGTGCGGGATTTCCGATCCCCACATACAACAATTTTCTTTGTTGACATAGCCGCCGAGAGGAAAACGCGCCTCGTTGTAAAAGATGATTTTTCGGCCAAATTCTACGTCTGATTGAAGCTTCTAAGAAACCCATATTTCTTAACGTTGTTTAAGCGTAAAGCGACTCATTTTAGTCCTGACTGACACACGCAAAGAAAAAACTCGTTCCTCCCAAACGAAATCTCAGATAACTGAAGTTCGTTTGGGGACTTTAGTTTGGAGAAACGATCTTCGGTTAAGCCATACATGTGATTTCGTTTGGGAGAACCGAAAAATGTTTGTAGCAAACGAATTATGAAAAATACAAACTGAAAAAAACGTTCACTATAAACGAAAAACGGTTCCGCCAACTGTTCCTTCGGTTACAGCAACCGTGTGGTAGTTGCTCCAAACTAAAAAACTTTTGCGAGAACTGAAAAACGTTAGCAGTAAACGAGTTATGGAAAATTAGAGCTGAAAAAACGTTTGCGAGAAACGAAAACCGGTTCCGCCAACTGTTCTTTCGGTTACAGCAACCGAGTTGTAGTTGATCCAAACTAAAAAACGTTTGTGAGAACCGAAAAATGTTTGTACGAAACGAGTTACGAAAAATTAGAGCTGAAAAAACGTTTGCGAGAAACGAAAAACGGTTCCGCCAACTGTTCTTTTGGTAATAGCAACCCAGTAGTAGTTGATCCAAAATAAAAAAACGTTTGCAAGAACTGAAAAACGTTTGCAGTAAACGAGTTATGAAAAATTAGAGCTGAAAAACGTTTGCGAGAAACGAAAAACGGTTCCACCAACCGTTCTTTCGGTTACAGCAACCGAGTTGTAGTTGCTCCAAACTAAAAAACCTTTGTGAGAACTGAAAAAGTTTGCGGAAACGAGGTATGAAAAATTAGAGCTGAAAAAATGTTTGCGAGAAACGAAAAACGGTTTCACCAACTGTTCTTTCAGTTACAGCAACCGAGTTGTAATTACTCTAAACTAAGAAAGAGTTTGCGAGAATGGAAAATCGTTTCAGTAAACGAGTTATGAAAAATTAGAGCTGAAAAAATGTTTGCGAGAAACATTACTTGGACATTATCTTGTACTTAAACTTTTAAAACTTTTATTTAAGCACTTTTTGTTTAAATGTCCAAATTTTATGCTGGTGTAATGTCGACGTCGTTGACGGCGTCTCAACGCCGAAATTGTGATGTTCGGCGTAAAATTTCATTTTGCTGTTAATGTCAACGCCGTCGACGACGTTAACACAGCTGTGTACTACTGCATTCTTACGGCGTTGAGATTAACTGCCCTCATACAATGTCATACGATTCAACTTTTTTTGACATTTGACGCCGTCAACGACGTCGACATTAACTCCAGCAGTATGTTTTTGTCTGAGCAACACCGCAACGACGCCGAAACAGTTGAAACAGATTGAACTTTTTCGGCGTCGAATTTCTTACGGCGTTGAGATTAACTGCTCTCATACAATTTCATACGATTCATCTTTTTTTTGACATTTGACGCCGTCGACATTAACTCCAGCATTATGATTTTGGTTTTACCCATGAAGTTTGTTTTAAAAAAAGTTGGAATGTTTGTCTATTTTTTCACTGTGTACTTACACGTCTGTCTCGCCTTACATTCAAATAACAACAACAAGCGCAGCAAACTACAAGTCGAGAATTGTCCATGCAAGATATCACTTTTATGTGTATGCGCGAGTGTGTATGTCAAATGAGTGGATAAGACTGTGTATACAGTCGACAGAATGAAAGAATAAGAGAAATTTAAGCTCTCCGTAATCTGTGCTATCATTAGAAAAATGGCTAATTTCAGTTATCGCAAAAGTTTTTTAAATTTGCGGCAAATGTAATTTTGTACGCGTTTGATGCAAACGAGAACTCGTTTCCAACAACATGATAAACATTTGTGACATGTGAGTTTATTTGAGAGAACCACATAAACGGTTGCGATTAATAAATTAATACAAATCAATTAAAGTACTGTTGCGGCAACCGAGCTTTAAACTTTTTTTTCTTTGCGTGGGGGCACTGCAACGTGGGCATGATTTTGCATAATGGCAGATGCCACCAATCAAACGTGGAGTATGAACGACAACATTTTCCGTTGACCTACGTCTCGAAGATCTGTAGTACTCAAGACGAAAGCAATAAGTCAACCATTGAACCAGAATTGATAGCAATGTATTGCGTGCTAACAGATTTCAGATCTTACATTTGTGGAGAACAATTGTGGCGTAGTTATGAAATCATTTCGATCCATCTGATTTAATATTTATCTTACAAAAACAATTTTAAACTTAAGGACAACCCATATAATGTCAGAATAATAACCCCAAAGGAACAACCAGCAGATGCTAAAGGTCTCACAGATACTTTTGTTTCAAGTTGGACGAGGAACTGATAAGTTGACTGCATCAACTCCTAACCACATTTTATTCAAATTCTATATATAATAAGGAAAGACGCAAACAGAATTATAAAAAAACACAAAATATAAAAAGGTTATTATTATTAGGACTTTCCTACTACACAAACAATTAAGGAGTTCTTTTCATATGTCGGTTTGAGCAAAAGTCAACAAGTTTTAAAATAAACAGTAATACATTTGATAAATCTAAAAATATTAAATGAAAATTTGATATACAATAGTTTGCAACAAAATTCTTAGGAGTATTTTTTACTTATAATGAAACTAAATTTGATTTGGACTGTCACTTAAATCTAGGGATAATCATACATAGATTAATCAGGCAAATTGATTCATACATTTTGAGTAACCATCTTAAGGATTAATGGATTAATGCTCATTTTAGTTAATCAATATTCATGACTAATTGGTTTAAACTCAAATCTGATTAACCAAAATTTTAATAATTGAGTAGTTTATGTTATTTTCAGTTTGAGTTTTTCAAAAACCTTCATTACTGAAAATTTTTTCAAAAAAAATTTCATCTTCTCCGATGAAGTGCATTTCCACATACATAAATAAAAACCATAGACGATTCATTTGCTTAATTATCATTTTCACCACAGGGCACATGCTGTTTCCGTACGAACATTTTTCACACGGTTGCGACGAAAAAGCACTCAAACATAATTTTTATTTCGATTCTGTTATTTAAATTTGAAAATAAAATATAAATAATAGAAAATCATATCGCTTTTGATATTTGTTGACAATACAAAATGCCAGAAAGCATGGTTATATAGTTTTTTCAATAGGTTTTGTTTCCAAGGAAATTTACCCATATCCACCACTCCGGCGCCATCTAGAAAATTTCGTTTTACTTTCAAATCCTCCACTTATCTTTAACCATCTATGAATGCATAACCATCATGAATACAAAAAATTTTCAAATTTGGGGCTCAGCAAATCCTCCTGCAATCTATGGAAACAAATGCACCCACAACGAGCAAGTGTATGGTGCGGATTTTGATCAGGCGCCGTGATTGGGCTTTACTTTTTTGAAGATTAGGTTGAAATTGCAGTAACTGTGAACGGCATTCGTTACAGGAACAGGATAAGGGAATTCTTGTGGCCTCAACTGAATGGCATGGATCCGGAAGACATGTGGTTTCAGCAAGACGACGCCACCTACCACACCGCGCCTGAAACAATCGATTTATTGCAGCAACGATTTCCAGAACAACTTATCTCAAGAAATTCTGATGTCAACTGGCCATCAAGATCATGCGATTGAACGCAGTGCGATTTCCTTCTTTGGGGTTTCTTTTCTTTGGAGTTTTTTTGAAATCTCGGGTTTATGCGAATTAACCCGAAACAATTCCTGAACTCAAATCTGAGATCCAACTCGTCATCGGTGAGATACAGCTACATCTCTGTGAAAAAGTTATGGAAAATTCCATGAGAAGAGTAATGGCCTGTCATCAGAGCTGTGGGGGCCATATGACGGATATTTTATTCTATACTTAATCGGAACATGTCTTCTTTACAATTCAATAAAAAAAATCACAACTATCTCAAAAAATACTTGATTTTATTTTAAAATGAAAAAGTGCATTCTCACTGAGACACCCTTTATTTGCGTAGTTCGCTGGACGGGATAATTAAATTCCTTGTGAATCTCCGACAGACCATATATTCTGGTACGTATAGCGGTTTTCAATTCACCTTCCTGTTATCCGACTTATCAATAATTTTCTATACAAACAGTTATTCTACCATTTGACACTATTTTTCTCTATATGACTGTTGCTAATACTATTTATTGTCGCAATATTCGCATCCTTTCTCGTGTCAAGTAGTGATACATATGAATCTGATGACGCTTTTAAAGTATCCCAGGTATTAGTTTTTAGCGTAGTGATCTCATTTACAGACTTTGTCCTTGATACAGTTATCGCCGATATTGAATTTTCCTTATTGGTATTAATGTCATTCAAGTGCGATTTTGCAGTTGCAGTTGGAAGTTGGATCGTTTTTATTTCTACAATATATAATCATGTTATTGACCATTATTTTCATCCTGTCATCATAATCTGTGCGGCTCATCGCCACTGTGGCATTACCTTTGTCGGCGTTTTTAATGAGAAGGTTCCTATTCGCTTTTAAAAACTTCCGAGTTTGTTCCACAGTGTTCACGGTAAATCTCACCCCAGTCGTCAGGCTGTACAAATACTTTTCATTTCTTTTTTCAAATTGGTTGAACTGTAACTCCTACGTTTTATAACTATTGTACTCAGATTTGTTTTCTTAGTAAGGACTGCACTAAATTTTTAAAAATATCAATTGAATTTTGAAAATTATATTTGAAATACATCAATTGAGATTTTAAAATTCTATTTGAAATTTGAAATACATCAATTGAAATTTAAAAAACATCAATAGAAATTTAAAAGAATTGAATTAAAATTTGAAAGACATCAATTAAAATTTAAAACTCATAAATTTATTTTAATTTTAATTTTGTTGATCGATTTTGTTAGTTTTTGGTTAATGTATGAGAAATTCATACTAAAAGGTCCGCCAAATAACTTTTTTTTTTGAAAATGCTATAAAAAAAAACTACTGAAGATTTCCTCAAATTTCTTTTTTTATTTGAAAGTACAATCCTTCCGGTTAATAATGGGAAATAATTTCATTCAAATGGCTGGCTCGGCTGGCCATGCAGTAGCCTACACGATCGGTCCAATTTTTAAGCACATTATCGATTGTGTGCAGCTGTATTTCACCAACGGCTTCACGAATATTGTCCTTTAAAGCGTCAAATGGGTCTGGCTTGTCGGCGTAACACTTATCTTTGAGGGCACCCCACAAATAATAGTCCAACGGTGTCAAATCGCAGCTCCGAGGGGTTTCGTTCTTCCTTTTGTATGACTCAAAGGTATACTGTTTGGATTTCCAAATTTCACATGCACATTATATTTTGGGTGTGTGAAGAAAATTTAGGGTCTTCCACTTTGAGTGATATGATTTCTAGGTGTCGTTTCGGTCATCTGTAATTTTTTTCCTTTCATTGAGTAAGGTTTACAATTTCATCATGGATAGAACTGAACCAATTGGGCTTTGTCTAGGAACAACTTGAAAATGATAAAAAAAAATTTTACCAAAATCACATTCACTTTCATGTTAGTGGTGCGGTAAATAAACAAAATAGTGGATTCTGGTGCGAAGAAAATCCACAAATAAATCATGACCATTCACCTAAAATGACAGTTTGGTGTGGTTTTTGGTCTGATGGAATCATCGGGCCGATTCATCGAATTCGTTCCTGCAAAAGAAGACTTGGAGGCCATTTGAAAGACGTTTTATTCAGAGCTTAATAGCATCGATTGTACTTCACATTATATAAAACAAAATTGTAATTTCCTTAACAATTAGTGTGTTTTTTTAAGAAATCATACCCTTTATTAAATTTTTGTCACGCAGTGTGCAATTCAGCAATTCAGAGCGAAAATATAACAAAGTTTCACGTCGATTCTCAGCCCTAAACCCCACCACCAATAGTAAAACATGTGTGAATATCTGTGGATATTGAAAATAGCTATAGCCTCATTATTGCCCGCATTCAAACAAATAAACAGAGCATTAATTTTGTAATAAATAATACACACACACACACGAAGCTATTAATGCTACATAATAGCACATTGTCCTACGTATTAACAGCTACAGTAGTGCCAACAATGCCATACGATATAAGTTCAATCAAGGATTATGGTATTTCGGTATGGGCATTATCCTATTCATGATAGTATTGCTATCAATGGCAGTACCTATTTGTACCTGTGTGTGGCAAAATTGATTTCTACTTGACCTTAATGTCAATCAAACCCCAAAATATATATGGCATTGATTTATATACCATCGATTAAGGTCATTAATAACGGTCGTTTACGAGGTATTTACTTGATTTTTGTTGTTGTTGTTTTTTGTTGACTCTAAGGCCAGACAGAAAAGAAAAATATTATACATTCTTTTGGTCATTATGCTGTTGTATATTTGCTAGTTTCATTTGCACTGTGTTTCCTTTTGTTTGGGGTGCAATAAATCTTAATTTGTTGTAATTGACATTCATATTTCATCTTATGCCGTGCCGTGCAATGTCATTGTGAATGGAAATCGAATGGCACAAAGCGAAGCACAAACGTTATTACTTGCAAATGGAAATAAATAATGTATAAATGCTTAAATTTTAACTGAATGAATTGAAGGGGTGCGCGTGGTAGAAACCGAGGAGGATGCTTAATAATTTTTCGAATGAATTGCGAGGTATTGCTATTGTCCCAATGGCAAATGACCAGGCTGTGTAGAAATCAAAGGAAAGTGGACGTGAGGCAGAGAGAGAGAGAGAGACAGAGAGAGCGAGGGAGCGAGACAGATTAAGTATGAAAAGTAGGATTAACGACTGTAAACGCAATTAATATTAATCACACGTCCTGTCCTGTAGAGCAAATAAATGGGCGGGTGTGAAACTAAATAACTTCGAAGTACTCGTAAATATGCCTATTAATACTATATTTAATTATAATCTCTGGTAGTAGCAGAACTAATTAGAAACTAATTACATGAATGCCCAAAACAGCAACAATACTAAAGTTGGCCAATGTATAATTCCCCTTGAATAGAAAACGCGTGAAATTATTTACTCTTGAAGTGAACAAAACATTTTACTGTAATGAAACACAAGGCATAATAAGAAACATTTGCCCCGAAAAATTCTAAAATTCAACCCAGCAAACATAATGTGTTAAAACTTCAATATAAAGGATTTCCAACACATCCAGTATACAATCAAAAAAAAGTGTTATTGACTGAAATTGCGTAAAGCGTTTTCAACATTTCTGTATAACCATAGAGAAATAGACAAGAGCCGCTGTCCCTCTCTTCACGTTCTCTTGTCGAGGACTAGTTGGTATGGCCATGTTCGACCGAGTTCGAGGTTCTTTTGTAATTTACTCTTTGGTTGGACATAGTACCGAGAGAAATAAAAGGGAATTCGTATTTTCGTTCGATGTAAACACCATAAAGCATAACGGTAAGATATATAAAAAAATCTAACAACAGATTCGTAAAGAGAACTCACAAAAACATGTAAACAGAATCTCAACTCGAAAAAAAACAAAAATATCGTTTACGACAAAACAGTAATCAACCAACGATAATTTAGCTGTCATTAGAATCAATCAAACAGTCTTTAAACTTAGTTTGCTGCATGGTCTATAACCTGTATGTATTCCCAGCGGCGGAAGTCGCAAGGCCTTCCACAAATACAACATACGGAATGGATCTTTTGTAATGCCTTCCTAAAATAAGGCCTGCGAATGCATGTATTTTTTCATCAGATATAACCAAGAACAGAATTTTCAATTATGAGAAAATTCTTTTCCGATTCTTTTTAATCGTAATTTGTAATTGGAAAATATCGTACAAATTTTAAAATTATATTTTTTATTTAATATTTTTCAGGGTATTTTTAAAATTTTCAATTTGCATTTGGGCGTGGTAAAACTTTCTAAGATAGATACATACATACTTATAAATAAATATACAGAAGTGGATAATGATTTTGTGATAAAATAAAATATTTTAATTTTATTTTTGTTTAACAAAAATAAATTAAAGTAAATGCCTTCTAAGGCCTTCCTCTTTGCATGCCTTCGAAGGCCTTCTTTAGGCAATGGGCAAGGAAGGCCTTGCCTCCCAATCTCACGCAATGTTAAAAAGAAGTGATGAGGTAATGTGCAGAGAAGGCCTTCCGTATTTTAAAGAAGGCCTGATTGGTCTTGATTTCAGGCCTTCCAGGTCATGACTTCCGCCGCTGGGTTTTTTGATCTCTCATCCTACAGTACCTTTTCGATCAGCTGTGCCATAGAAACCCCCTGGTATTACTCAGAAAACTGCATTTAAATTTTATGAAATTCTTCAAAAAAAAATCTGGAATAAGTCCTTAGTGACTAGAGATGTATAGATCCGGAGAGATCTTGTTCGCGGAACTTAATCCCGAAAAGGAAGTAGAGGAACCAATTCCAACAAACACCATATAATAGCTCCTAAGTTCTTCTTGTTATTTCAGGCTACAATCGCTCTCTATTTAAATGTTCATAACTTTTCCAGCTTTGGGACACAGGACTGGCCGTGTAGGTGGAAAGTTTCTGATAGACATTTACCTGGGAGCAGCCAGAAATGATTCCTTTACTAAGCAGTCCCAGCAGTTCACTACATCCACGCAGTATGTCCTGCACAATTACTTTATGGGAAACCTCCGATCGCTAGCTAGAGTGGAAAGGCAAAACTAATGAGCAGCCTGATTGGTTACGCGATCACTGGTACGTCTCAGGCTTATAAAATGCCCCTGTCACTGAAGCTCTTCGAACTAGTGGACATATTCTTCTGTCTTTTGAAGGCGGATGAGCCAGCACCCCTGGCCAGCGTCGGATCAAAACTGAAGAAACAAAAATCCAGTTTCGACACACTGCAATGTGGGCAGCGTCTGATCCATAATGTATGGCTGAAACATTTTCATCCTGGCAGTAGGTAAAATGCAAACCACAGTGTGCTGAGTTTGCCTTCCGCAAACGGCCTGGGTATCTCCTGATCAGCGGACGTAGAACCAGATTGATCACTCGGTAATAGATGGCAGACACTCTTCTAGTGTAATGGATGTACGTGTGATTCGCGGTGCCAATATCGAGTCGGGTCGTCACTTGGTGGCTGCATAAGTTCGCACAAGACTGAGCAGTGCGAAAAACGTACAAAGACGAACAGGGGAAAAACTGGATATTGACAACCTGCAAATACCAGAGATACCAAAGTCCTATCAACAAAAGCTCACGCTCCTGCTAGAGCAGAATACTCCCCCTCCCCATGACCAAGAACAGCAGTGGAAGCTCATCTCCCATTCGTTGGAAACCTCCGCAAGGACTGAACTTGGCTTTCAAAACCCGCATAAGGATGAGCCATGGTATGACGAACATGCAATTGACGAAAACGACGCTGCACGCATGGCAACGAAACAGTCAGTTACAACGCGTGATGTGAATGAACGATAGAAGGGTCTGGAAGGCGAGGAAACCCAACTAAATGCGAGTGGGGGCAGAGAGAGTGAATAATGAATCCCGAAAATTTTTCCAGACGGTAGGAAGGTCCGAATAATGGGCTGCCCTCCCGCAAGAACGAGAATGGGAATCTGGTGACAGTAAAACAGTATGTGCTTAAAATATGGAGAAACCACTTTTCAGCATTATTCCACTCACATTCTTCCACTGAAGTTCAGGAAGTAATGATTATGGAAGACAGTGTGAATTGCACCCCCCTCCAACCCTGCCAATGCTTGATTGGAATGGCAATATCCCGGCTTATCCCGGGTGTGGATGGGCTACCCGCGCGCTTTTTAAGACCTTGGCGAAGGATTGCTAGCCCACATGCATCAACTTATATGCGGTATATGGTTGGGGGATCTATGCCTGACTACTGGAGATTCAGTGCAATGTGTCCTGTATTTAAAAACGGTTATATCGAGCGAATTATGTAAAAGACTAAAACCAATTTTTGAAAACCTGATTAAAGTTATCAGTTTGGTTTTAGACCAGGGAAATCCACGTCTGACCAAATATTCACGCTACGCCAAATTCTGGAAAAGACCCACGAAAAGAAAATCGATACATACCATACGGGGAAAACTGTAAGAAGCTATGTCTGAACTTGGTATTCCGGCAAAACTGATCCGCCTCTGTAGAATGACGCTGACCAACACCAAATCAGCAGTGAAGTGGGAAAAACCTCACTGAACCATTGTGTACCAAGCGAGGACTGGGACAAGGCGACACACTTTCGTGCAATCCCTGCAACATGTTAATGGAGATAATAATGAGAAAAGCTGCAATAAATACGAACAAGACCATTAACACGAAAAGCCATATGTTGCTGGCGTATGCTGACGACATACACTTTATTGGATTTCGAGAGGTTACTCCAGTATTTTCAAGTATCGAAAAAGAATCATCAAAGGTGAGTCTTGCTCTTCATGAGGACAAACCCAAAATTGATGGTGTGACCGAGTAGACAAATCTCTCGACTTGGTCCGCCCTTGAGCATCGACAACCGATTTAATTTTGAAGCGGGGGATAGATTTTTCTACCTTGGATCCGCCGTGCACAAGGACACAAATGTTAGCCTGGAGGTAAGTAGGAGAATTGTCCTTGCAAATAAATGCTATTTCGGGCACAGCAAGCAGTTTAAAAACAAACTCGACAGACAAAAGTCCAGCTATTCCAGACTCTCATTTTATATTTCCTGACAAATGGCTCCGAAACTTGGGTCATATCATAAGCGGATGAACAACACCTGGAAGTATTCGAGAGAAAAATTCTCCGGAAAATACGAGGGCGGATCAATAAGTCCCTAACTTTTTGAATGAAACACAGTTTTTTTTGGAAAAAAAAATAATTTTTCAACATAATCTCCTTTTAGCTCAATACACTTAGTCCACTGTTTCTCCAATTTTTTTATCCCTTCCAAAAAATAGGATTTCCCGAGGTCCATAAAATAGGCATTTTTTTGATCAATAATTTCATCTTTGGAGCTAAATCTCTTTCCACAGAGCCATTCATTTAGGTTTGGAAATAGGAATAGGAGGTACTAATTCGTAGCCCAATTAAACAACTCCAAACAATCCTTTGAAGATGTCACACGATTACGTTTATGGTCAATTGAGGGCAAACGCAGCACCCATCTTGCAGACAGCTTTCTTAAACTCAACTGATCATTTAAAATCGAAACCACACTGCCGAATGAAATGCCTGTGGCATCAACAATCTGACGCACTTTTACTCTTCGATCGGCCAATACGATATCGTAGATTTTTACGAAATTTTCGCGTGTATTGACCTCAATTGGCCGTCCAGAACGTTCAGCGTCGGTTGTACTTGTGCGACCACAACGAAAGTCAGTAAACAACCTTTTTTACCATTGAAATCGATGGTGCGGAGTCTCCATAGTATTTATCAAGCTTTTTTGATTAACGGTATTTTTTCGCAAGAAATAATGTTTAATGAGCACTCGAAATTCACCTTTTTCCATTCTTAAAAAAATGCACTAGGTTGTATGTTTTGAACAGCAGTTAAAGGCAAAGTAAATGACGGAACTTGCTCAAAATTTGACAATAGTCTATTAACAGGTGGTAGTTGATGGGAGCAGAGTTGCATTTCAGATAACTACAAGGGAAGTTCGAAAAATCACGGACTTATTGATCCGCCCTCGTATATGGTCATGTTAAAGGAAACGGCGAGTACCGACATCGTTGGAACCAAGACCTATTTCATTTGTATTCTGACGTGGACTTAGCTACACGAATCAAATTAGGCTAATTGCGTTAGGTAGGTCATGTTATCAGAATGGATGAAGATGAGCCAGCGCGAGAGGTTTTCGATAACGTATCCGATGGAAGTACGAAAAGGGGACTACCAAGAGTCCGATGGAAAGTCCGGCCTGAAGAATCCCTCCGTATCCTAATTGAAGCCCCTGGTGGAAGAAGGTGTTAACTCACTTTTTAATGTGTTAACATCTGTAGGCGCGGGTAGGGCAATCTATCAAAGTGAACACATGCAAACAACACACAGCGTCAGCATCACATACGTGGTTGTTGTAATAAGTATGATGGTATTGATGTAGCGGCAGCGAACAAACAAGCAGGTCGTCGTCGCCAACGAGTATTTTTTTATCTCATCGCATATTGGTTAGGAATCACCAACATTCGATGCTCTGCTTTCTTTACATTTGAAACATATGATCATTAGAGCGATACACAATTTATTTTTTTGTTTTTGTACAATGAGAAAATTTTTTTCAAAAACATTTTTTTTGCTCTATCTAATACAGGTTTAAAAATAATAAAAAGCTAACAATTTTAAATTTTATTTACCGAAAAAGTCAGATATTTTTCAGATATCTTTCCGGAATTGGTACGAAAAATCTGACAGAAAATTGCCACGACAAATAGTACATACAAAAAACGATCGGAAAAGTCGGTCGATTATCTGATGTTTGTTCAGATATATCTCCGAAAATGGTAAGACAAATCGGACAGAGGGTCCGAAAATAATTGGATAAGTCGGACAATTATCGGATGTTTAATTAGATTCTGTGCCAACTTAGTTCACGTACGTCTAAAAATCCTTCAGAATTTCCCTCAGAATTCTCACAGAAATCTGTCCCCTAACTTTGCACACTCTTCTGAATTTCCTCCGACAAAACTTTCCGAATTCTTGTCAACCGCCCATACGCTTTTCTGGACGTTGTCTGACCGACATCGGCGTCAGCCGCGGCAACTTATACAGAGTGTCTGACAGATATCTGACCGAATTCGGAACAAATTGTTTACTGGGATCAAATACGTGGTTGATGTATAACAATAGTCTCTGCCTGAAAATAAGTATGATGGTATGAATGTAGCGGCAGCGAACACACAAGCAGGTCGTCTTCGCCAAGGAGAATTGAATAATATAGAGAACTCATGGAACGAATTGTATGACTCAAAAGCATTGGCGACATCTGGCGAATGATTCAAAACGCATTACTCTGTTTTTGTCATAACTTGGTCTATTCATAATTGGTCTATTCATAATTTTGCATTTTGAAACATTTATGCTTTTTATATTGTTTTATGTAATAACATTGTCGAAGTGATGCATTTATATTGAAATATTCTATAAAGAGAATAAAACTCGTGTATGCCCTTTTACTCAGACTCTGTACATGAGAGCGGAAAAAGAGTGCAATAAGTTCTCTATACTATTCAATACTTTTTTTCGTCGCTCTCTGTATGACAAAACAAAAACAATTATTTCAGTGATGTTAAAGCAAATGTAAGGAAAAAGAGAGTGCAATAGCAAAAGAGCCTTCAGTACAAAAACAATTTTTTTTGTCCAATGTAACATTTACTAATGGCACGATCAGGTACCGTGTAACAAAAAAGTGTTAACACATCGCCCGTGAGTTCGAACACCCATTGATTTTTTCAAAAACAATACTTTCCTACTTTTAATGTTTCCATGGTATCTGATCTGTTTTTGAAAAAAGTGAGTTAACACCTTCAATTAATGGGGTTGTGACAACATCTAAATTTTCCGTCATTGTCGGTTCGTTTTCCCAATTTCTCAGGCAAACAAGTATGCCATTCAGAATTGGCCGTTCTACGTGCCACAGTTTTCCCGAAAAAACAGTCGACCATTTGATTCGAAGTGCTTGAAGGGCGAACAACTTCTATTGGATTTGAATCACCATGAAGCAGCCTTACAGTCGACAGCTGTTTAGTTTCAGGTTCATACGCACATGTCCATAATTCGTTACCTGCAGGAATCGTTTAAACGTCATTTGAGGCACAACCATTGTATTTCTTGAGCATTTGTTTGCAGCAATCGACACCAGCATCTCTTGGAGCTTTTTTTTTTTTGTTTGCTATAAACCGGTGGAAATACTGCCATATGCTGGCTCAATCTCACAGTTAGTTACAGTATCAGTGATTGCACACCATCAATGTTCTCTGGAACAACTGACTTCGAACGACCTAAATCAAATTTGTCCTTGAGCGAACGTCGACCGCAATCAAACTTGATATATCATCGTTTCACAGTGGCTTGGGGGTTGGGGCTTCATCGCCAAAAGTTGAAGTAGAAACTTCATGTCTGCTCACTTGTCTTGATAATCCACATCAAAAATTGTAATAAATCATAGCACGTACATTTTCACTAGATACTTCCATTTTTTTTTGCTGACACGCAACTTTTAAGTAACAGTTAACAACACAAAGCGCGTTCGAATGACAACACGTTCTGAATAAGGTTATGGTCACAAATGTCAAACTTGCCATTACATATATCAGCTGCCACCTAACAACTGTTGGGGTTGTCAAGGTTCACACTACAAATCGATACCTCGTATTAAATTCCACTAAATTTATCTTTAAATATAGAGCATTCGGAAAAATAACCTCCTTTATTGTTTGGACACATCATGCACGCAAAGAAAACAAACGGTTAGAAATCGATTGATGCAAAAATATTTATTTTACTCCACAAATATTTCGATTGCAACATCAGCTCAGTTTGCAGCTCATTTGGTGCAATAAATACTTATTTCCCTCCAAAAATATTTTGTTTGAAACTTAGTCACAAGGTTGGCCACAACACTTTCTGCTTTTTAAGCAAATATGTATAAAACTATTATAATAAAAAGCGTTTCCATCGCTGGAAACGAACACCAGTTTATGCCAAAAATGTCAAAATGTACTTTTGCGTCAAATAAAGGGAATGTGTATACACCAGAGCTCGCAATAATTGGTCTCTCTCATGCTCATAGGCAGAAAAAAACCACTCGTCCACTGAGACGATGCGAAACTGTCGCGAAAAAACTTTCAAACTTCGTTCTTCTTTGGCTTGCTTTTCGCTCAACCGACGACTGTTTTTGTTCGCTTGCTCGTCTCATGTCTTCATTCAAGAGACTTTACTTCGTAAAAAGTCGGCAAACGGTCTTCTGTGCATGTATGTGTGTTGCGGGTGTGGATACCAAATAAACAATTGTCTCCGACATGTCGGACGTCTGTAAGTTCTCTTAAATTATATCAAACAATTAGCCGAAATATCTGAAATTCCTTAAGTCATTTAAACGAGTTTTCTATACATTCTCTGTCAGCCGGTTCAGCACATTCTCTGAAATTTCATAAGAAAACCATGCGACGTAACTGCATATTCTCTGAGGGGAATTTTTTATTCTATTTCTATCATTCCGTAACCATGCGGTTTTTGATAACGTACCCGATGGAAGCAGGAAAAGAGGACGACCAAGACTCCTCTGGAAAGACCAGGCAGAAGAATGCCTCCGTATCCTTGGTGTTACCAAATGGCTGGAAAAAGCGAAGGATAGAGCCAGTTGGAAGAATATGTTGAAATTTGTTTAATTTGTTTGTTTATTTAATATGTGTAAGAGGTCTGACCTCATGAGGTTGTAAAATAGTCAATAAAATAAAAAACAAAAACACGCGTCAGTAAGGCAATTCCCCGAAAATGTTTTTACTGTATTGTTTCGGTGAATTGAAATATTGTTTTTATTTTATCGGCATCATTTTGTTTATTGTCTTCAGTTACAAGCAAGTAAGCAAGTGCTTAAGACGCCGCGGTCGTCAAATAGAAATAATAATTAATTTGTACGTGCATATGTAAATACATAGGTATGTAAATGATCCGACAAGTCGCACCATTCTCGCATGTTTGTTCCGACGTCTCTCTAAAGTTGCCACGTCAAATAGTACAATGTGTCATAAACCGTTCGGAAAAGTCGGACTATTATCGGATATTTTTCAGATTTCTCTCCGAAATCGGTACGACAAATAGGACAAAGGGTCAGATAATTATCGGATAAGTCGGACCATTATCGGATGCTTAATAAGACTTTGTGCCGACTTCGTTCAGCGACGTCTAAAAATCCTTCACAAATTGCCTTCAGAATTCTCAAAGAAATCTGTCCGATAACTCTGCACACTCTTCCGAATTTCCTCCGACAAAACTTTCCGAATTCCCATACGATTTTCTGTACGTTGTCTGACCGCCATCGACATCAGACTCGGCAACTTGTGCAGAGTGTCTGCCAGATTTCTAACCCAATTCGCAACAAATTGTTTACTGGGTGTCGACTACTTGTACCATAGCTAAATGAGAATTTAATGAGAATTGTGAAAGTAATATGACAAAATCACATGAGGTGTCATGGGACACCCGGTTAGAACGAAGTTTCTTGCGCTGTATATTATGTACTAGTTAGTTCAAGCACGTATAAAGCGCCCGTAGAAAATTACGATAATTTAAATGGATCTTTAAGAAAAGGTTCTTTTTGCAAAATAAAAACCTTTTTTTTTAATTTTTTTTTTCTGCAATGTATTTTTAAAATTAAAAATTATATTTTTAGGTCCTTTTTGTAAGAAATACGTATTATATTTTCTGGTATATGTATTATATAGGCCCTTTTTTAAAGAGAGGTACTTCTTTTATTAAAAGATAATGTTTTTTTCAGGAAAGGTACTATTTTTAAGAAGAAGTACTTTCTGTAAGAAAAAGCCATAAGAGTATGACTTTTTTTTTACCAAGAAGGACTTTTATAACAACAGGTACTTTTTAAAGAAGTGGTACTCTTTTTAGGAAAAGGTTATTTTTTAACAAAATTTACTTATTTTCAGAAAGCCTACCTATCTCAAGAAAAACTGTAATATGTGACCTGCTCCACGAAAAGGGACCTCTGCGCCGAAATTTTTTTTTTTTACTTTTTGAGTGATTCTTATAGGAAAAAAACTCTCTTTCAAATGCCGCAAATCGCAACTTTCTATGTCTTTTAGTTTTTTTACAAATCACCTGTAAAGATGAACATAATTAATGAAATATATGAAAAAATGAACGAAGCGCTTTTTTTAAACGCGTTTTTCTCAAGAACGAATTAATCAAGAATAACATACAAGACTACCGTCAGGATAACAAAAGTAGATATTCACTAGATGCTTTAGATACTTGCGCCATATAGATACCCGTTGACTGCGACAACTTTTTAGTTATTACATGTGCGTACTATCCGGCCGGCAATATAAATTCAATACGAGCAGACTTGCAAAAACTATTTCATTTTATGAATCTTCAAAATTCAAATATCTACTATGTACTAGCGGGAGACTTGAACTGCACGTACACAGAATGGGGTAATACTGTTAATAACGCAAAAGGCAATAACCTAAAAAAAGTCAACATCGAATTTCTTACACTTCCAACATGTTCAGGAAAGCCCGCTTTCCTTAGCCGTAATTATGTCATAATACCTTCCATTGAAACCAGCACACTTCACAATGGAATGACTATCACAAAGCCAAGATGAAAGAACACAACCCTCATATACGCCCCTGACTGTACAAATCTTGTAATAATTACCAAATCCTAAAAGTATGCAGAATAATACTGGGTTGTGTACTAGGTTATAGCATAATACGGTTAAAAAAAAGTTGTTTACTATTTTTTCATTTAGCCCCCATCCTGCAACGTGCGATAAGGAACTTCGTTCCAAAAATTCTCAACATTGGATATAGAAATTTCCTGTGTATTATTACTTTAGTGAAGTAGAGAGATGAATTCATTATATTCGCATGTATCAACGCTCAATACTCCTAATACTAGACATTTTGTAGACTCGTACTTAAAACCATCTTTATATACATAATTCTACTGCACGTGTGTTTGTGACTGAACTCTTCCTAAACCTCTGGACCGATTTGAATAAATGGACCGATTTATGCGTTTGGGTGGTGCCCTGGGTGGTTTAGATTTACTATTCGGTCCAATTGGACAAAGGGGCGTGGTACCTGCCATACAAATCGCTTGAAATATCATGCAGGACAAAGTCTGCCGGGTCAGCTAGTTCTATATGTCAAAAAGGAAAAACGTCTTAAGTGCACTTAGGAAAATATTGGCTAAATGCACTACAATAACCGGTGGAGTCACAGTTTTTGTTTAATTTGACTTATGTATCAGGAAGCTATACACCAGATATTGTATACATATCTAATTAAATGTCAGAACTTCGCATGGAAAGTACCTCCTAAAGATGTTCACCTAAAAACGTTGCAAATGCACATTAGTCGTTTTTCCTTTTCGGCACAGATATATGTGTGTTCTTAAATTAAGTACAACTACGAACTCAATTAAAATATTCTGAGTGGGTTTCATTAAGTGGTCCAATTCGTATGGAAGAACTTTTTTTTGTCAAAAAGTCGCCAAAATAAAAAAGTGGATAAAATAAAAAATTGATTTCCGTCATGAGGGCATTTTAGCGATTTTTTTATTCGAAAAATTTTAATGTTAGCGATTTTTCTTAAATAAAAAGTGATGTCATATTGAAGACACCCATTGATTAAAGCCTCTTATAGAGGTAAAATTAAAATTTGTATTATTTTTCCGATTGGACGCGCCATTTTCCAGTTATAGCCACTTATTTTATTTTAGCGATTTTCTTATTTTGTCGATTTTTTTAAAAAAAAATTCTTCCATACGAATTGGACCACTTTTCATTTCCATTTCCGAGATACAGAAATTTTTCTATTTCATATTATTGATCAAAAATGGGGATGGGTAACCCATTACCCATCGTCGTGGGTAGCTACCCATTATTTTCCCCATTTCCCTGAGGGTAATGGGTAATCGTGATGAGTAATTCCCATTGTCGTGGGTAGCTACCCATTATTTTCCCCATTACCCTGTGGGAAATGAGTAATCGTGATTGGTAATTTCCCAACGTCGTGAGCAACTACCCATTATTTTCCCCATTACCCTGAAGGTAATGGTTAATTCCCCATTGTCGTTGGTAGCTATTTTCTTATTTTGGCCATTTTCGAAACAAATTCTTCCATACTAATTGGACCACTTTATAATAAACCCGTAGGAACTCGCAAAAATTGGTTATTTTTTCGATTGGACGCTCCGTTTCCGAGATAAAAACATGAGGGCGTTTAAGCGATTTTTTGTTTGAAAAATTTTATTTTTAAAGACTTTTTTAAATAAAAGGTGATGCCATACTGAAAACACCCATTACTTAAAGCCTCTTATAGAGGTAACATTTTTATTATTTTTTCGATTGGACGCACCGTTTCTGAGTTATAGCCACTTTTTATTTTAGAGATTTTCTGATTTTGGCGATTTTCTGATTTTGGCGATTTTTTGAAAAAAAATTCCTCCATCCGAATTAGACCACTTTATGTAAACTCCTCAGAAACCTATAAAAATTGGTAATTTTTTCGATTGGACGCTCTCCACAAGTATTAACAAGATCTATGTAATGGTTTTCGATGAAAGCATCCCTAGGAAAGAAATGTTGTGAACATTGATGGTTATGGTAAAGTATTTGTTGTGGATATTTTCGCACAAGTAGGAGTTTAGACAATTCTCGCTTGGTTGAGATTTGTTTATGCCTATAATGTGTGATGATATACCTAAATACTTGTGGAGAAGGAAGCTGATGATATGCCTTGGTGGGCATTGAAATAGCTACATATATTCCCAACGATCCACCATAATAATCAATTTCACATTTTTCTTTTTAATATTTCTATTAAAATGTACATTTTCAGAGAAACAGTACTTTTTAATAGTTATTGATCTTGAACGGAACAATTCTATGCAAAAAAGGAAAAACGTCTTAAGTACACTTAGGCAAAAATTAATTAATTGCACTACGATAACCACTGGAGTCTCAATTACCTCCAGATCCAGTTTTTGTTTAACGTGATGTGTGTATCAGGAAGTCATACACCAGATATTGTTTACATATCTAATTAAATGTCAGAACTTCGCATGGAAAGTACCTCCTAAAGATGCTCACCTACAAAAGTTACAAATGCACATAAGTCGTTTTTCCTTTTCGGCACAGAATTTTTAAAAACATAACAATTGACAGATCGAATAATATAAACTCAAACTCAAATTATTTATTTATCACAGAATAAATGAAATGCAAGTGTTGGTTTGGCGCAAGTACATTTCCTAACCGAAATACATTGGTCTGAGATTTCGCTTGGGTGTAACGAAATTTGTATTTACGCCAAACCAAACACCTTTTTTAAACAGAATATATTTTTGATCTTCTTGGAAGAGAGTAACAGTAAAAAAAAACAAGTGTTTAAAAAAAACTAAACCTATTTCGGAAAAAACACAGACGTGTATTAAATAAGGATGACGGCTTTAATTTTTATGAAAATCCTGGAAACTGGTGCGAGGTGTTAACATTTACACTGGGGTAATAAAAATAGAAATGTGACTTTATATTGTGGGAAAATTCAATTTATAAATTAATTTGACAGGCAAGCAAACTTATTCTATTTCTCCACTAATCTCAAATAAAGGGTGTCCCAATTAGAGTACACTATTTTTTTAAAATTTCTACCATGTGTCATCTTTGCCCCTGGGCAGCTCTGAAATTTGGTAGCTGTCATGTTAGATTGTTCTGATTATTAAAACTAGAGAGCTACGCAAAGAAAGAACGCTTTATCAATGTGAAAATCCAGTACAAAAATGGGGAATATCACGCTGAAACCGCTCGCACACTTAGCCTAATGTGACAACAATTCGAAATGAGATCAACAAAATTTGAAGAAACTCGATCGATAAAATTGCCGGACATTTTATTCCATACACACCGAAAAACAACCGGCCCAGCAACATACTGCAGGTACCTTATAAATAAATATATGTTTGCAAGCATTGATTTCATAAATTTAAGATCTGCTGCATTTTTGTTTCGTTGTTGTCTGTCTCGTTTTTGTTTTCAGTCATTTTCAACAAGCAAAGCAACATTTGGGTCACAAAAACATATATTATAACCTATTTATAATACTGTCTCCTACATGTAATATTAAATACCAAACGCAATGTGTTTGGACACAAGTATACTATATTTGAGGCAAGCTACAAAATACGTTATATTTGCATTCAACCACCAACAAATACAGATTGTACTTAATCGGAATATGTCTACTTTAAAAAGCAATAAATTTATCACCACTTGACCAAAAAATATACGCTTTTTTAAAATGAAATCGAGCACTTTTATTAGAACACCCTTTACATATCCTTTACAGCTCCCATAAGGCTTGCGTTTCTATTCAAGTGAAACAATGTGTAATTAATTAATTTTTCCCAAATTTCTCATTACAAGCACCCGCACACAATTCCGCCCAAATTGCTTACAAAATGAACTAAACAGTGACTAATCTCTTGCTAAACTGTCGCCCTAATACAATACTTTCTTAAACTAATTATAGTTATTTTGTATGGGTGTGAGGGACTTTGTGTGAAACACGACACAGCTGCCAATCCCAATATGTACATTAGGGTGTCCCAAAAAATGTTCCTTTTCCCATTTTCATGGTTGGTCAAGCTTGATTGGAACGCTTATAGGGTAAGCTATTTTTAAGATTTTTTAGGATTTTTTGGAAGAGGTTTAAAGGTCGCAAAAGTCGAATTTCCCCCAAAAATTGGGTATCCGGGCGTTTTTTGAATTTTATTTAAAAATTGATCAATAACCACGATTTTCTTAGTTTGTAAGTCAACATTTTTAAAGAAAAACGTTCAAGCTTTTATTGTACAGGGTGGCCTAAAATTAACGAAGGGGTTGGAATTGCTTATAACTTTTTTATTGAAATTTTTTTTTTCTTTTCTTTTCAGTATTTCGTAAAGAAGACTTGGGGAATTTAAAATGGAGCAGTACTCAATTGAACAATGTGCCTAAATTGTTGAGCTTTATTTTTCAAATCAACGATCCATTGGACCCTCAGAGTCAACAATAAACCGTCTGGTTGCAAATTTTCGCCGACAAGGGGCAGTAAGGAACCTTCCTGGTGCTGGCAGACGACGAACGGTGCACACGGATGACAATATTGATCTGGTACAGAGGAGTATTCGGGAAGATGGAGACACATCAACCAGGAGACCTTCGACACAACTTGGCCTCTCGCGAGCGTCGCTGCAGAGAATTTTGCATACAATAGGAATGTTTCCATACAAGATTCAGCTTGTCCAAGAATTGAAACCGACAGATTACCAGCAACGACTTGATTATGCAGTTTTTTTCCGGCAAAAAGCAGAAGAAAATCATAATTTTGTTCAAAATTAAATTATGAGCGACGAAGCCCATTTCCAATTAAGTGGGTACGTTAATAAGCAAAACTGCAGGATATGGGCTACGGAAAATCCGAGAGTAGTTCAAAAGCGAGAATTACACCCACCTAAGTGTACGGTTTGGTGCGGTGTTTCAGTGGGAAGGATAATTGGTCCTTATTTTTTTGAAAATGAACACGGGGTCGCCGTTTCCGTCAATGGTGTCAGATAGCGGACAATGTTGGACAATTTTTTAAGGCCAGCCGTGGAAAACCATCCGCAAGTATGGTTCCAACAAGATGGAGCCACAGCCCACACTGCAAGGGACACAATGGCTCTTTAACGGGACATCTTTGGTGAACGAATTATTTCGCGTACAAGTGATTTTAATTGGCCTACGCGTTCACCGGATTTAACCGCTCCAGACTGTTTTCTTTGGGGTTGTTTGAAAGGAAAAGTATACATTAATAAGCCTAGAACCATCCAGCAATTAAAAAGCAATATACGCGACGAAATAAACAACATAACACCTGAAGTTTTGTGAAAAGTGATGGAAAATGTGTTGGAAAGAGCACGAATATGCGAAGCAGAAAATGGCCACCACTTGCGAGATATTATTTTTCATAACTAAACTAAAAATATTCCCCATTTATATACTGTATTAAAAAAAAATTAATAAATATGTCTTAAATAAAAAGTTATAACGAATTCAAACCCCTTCGTTCATTTTGGGCCACCCTGTACATGCATAAACCACCAGTTTTGGCAATGATTATGCTCAATAAGGTACCACGTATTAATTTTTTTCGTAAATTTTCGATAAATTTTGTTAGTAACGCTTTGTAACTTTTAAAATTTCTTATCAAATTTAAAAAACTTATGATGCACTTTAAAACACGTATAAATTCTAAGCAATTGTGTAGAAACAAATTTTGCCTTTCCTGTTACTGTTCCAGAGTTATATCATTTTAAAGCCAAGCAATCATATATATGGTTCCTGCAATATGTTGCCGGGCTCATTTTTTGCTACGTGTAATTATTTGTCGCATGTAGATTTTTTCAATAATACAATGTACAAAGCAAATCCGATAAAAAAAAGACAAACAGTTTATAATATTATTTGGTTCATACAATGGGTGAAGAGTTTTAAAGTGGCATAACTCTGGAATAGTAACTGCAAATTCAAAATTTTGTTTTAGAAAATTGCTTGGAATTTACCCATCCTTTAAAGTGCATCATTAGTATTTTAAATTTTATTTATAATTTATATTTATATTTAAAGCAAATCCGATGCAAAAATAGCAAACAGTTTATAATATTATTAGTTTTCTACAATGGGTAAAAGGCTTTAAAATGGTATAACTGTGGAACAGTAACCGCAAATTCAAAATTTCTTTGTTCAAAATTGGTTGCAATTCATCCGTCTTCTAGAATGCATCATTAGTTTTTTACATTTTCATAGGAATTTTAAAAGATATAAACATTATTTACAAAATCTACCCAAAATTTATGAAAAAATTTAATACGTAGTGGTACCTTATTGAGAAAAATCATTGCCAGAACTGGTGGTTTGTACATATCCAATAAAAGTTTGGACGTTTAGCTTGAAAAATGTTGACTTACAGACTAAGAAAGTCGTGGTTTTTTTTAGTAAAATTCAAAAAACACCCGGCATACCCGATTTTTGGAGGAAATTCGACTTGCGCGACCTCTAAACCACTTCCGAAAAATCCGAAAAAAATTCTCAAAATTACTTTACCCCTATAAGCTTTCATACAAAGCTTGAACCAAAAATACTTTTTATTTATGGGACACCCTAATGTACATATGTATGCGTATTTTTTTAAATATTCATGAAAAGAACTGTGGGTTTTTTACAATGGGTCCTAAAATTTTCGAAAAAAGATGCTTGTGACGGGAGAAAAATATATAAACATGTAACCTACGATATAATAATACTGTTTCCTTGGATATAGTTTTATTTTGTAACAAAACAATTCTGAAATGTTGCAAATTTGCTTTTTGAACACGGTACAATTTTATGGCAATTCCGAATATTTTGGTTAAAATAAAAAAAAAACATGTTCTAAAGGGGAATTTGTTGGACCATAATTATTCTACGCGATTTGTTTAACTTGATTTCGGTAAAGAGTCTCACCTTACGCATCAACTGAGACCCACACGAAACAAATGATCTTCGTAAATATTATGAACTCCTTCGTAGATCTTATGAATTCGTTCATTAGTTTGCAGTCAAAGTAAAATTTCATAGCATCTATAAAACATTTTCTTTGAGCCGAAATCTATGACATTATTAATAACACAGACCCAATACATACATAGATAATATTATTCGCTCAATAAATTAAACGTCATAGGTACGATGGAATGTAAACATTGGATGGTGGAAAACATGGGTTGAATAATACCAGATAGAGGCAATAGTAAACAATGTTCAACAAAGGAACAACAACCGAATTTCGTGTTTTTGTGGCAAAATAGTTGCGTTAAATACAATACAAATGTATAAGAACGATAAAAGTCAACAAAAAAGTGCAAAATACATTTAAATTTTCCAGTTCCACACCAAAACGACATGAAAAAGTTAAATGAACATACTATTTTGTAACTCCACCTGGTGTAAGTTAATTTTAAATTTAATTGCTCTCATTTCCACAAACCTACAACGAAGAGTGTGAAAGGAAACGTCAGATGAGAGAATAAAAGTATCTATGTATGTATTGGTTTATGATTAATAACATCTAAAGGGTGTCTCATTAATATTGCACTTTTTAAATGTAATACCAATGTTTTGTTCAAGTGGCAACTCTGAAATTTGACAGCTGTCACATAGTTTCATTCTGATTATTAAAAATAGAGCGACTTGCGAAAGAACAACGCGTTATAATTGTGAAAACTTATTATAAAAATTTGGAAAGTTACCCTGAGACCGTTCGCAAACTACGAAGAATTTTCAGTCGGTAAAGTGCATCTAATGTCTCAACCATTCGAAGAGTGGTCAAACAATTTTAAGAAACTGGGTTGGTTATGGACAGTAAGACTCCTGTGGATTAACGTACCGGTCGGTCTCTTCAAAACATTAATGCTGGAAACGAGAGTGTCGCCGAAAACCCGAAAACATCAATTCGACATCGTTCTCAACAACTTCAAATTTCACGAATCACTACGAAGCAAATTTTGACAAAAGACCTACAACTTCATGTGTACACAATTCAGCTTACTCTGGAGCTAAAACCAGCAGACCATGGAAAGTGCCGGTAATTCGTTCATTGGGTAAAGGTACAAAGTGAAGTCGATGGCAAATTTTCAAAAAAATCGTTATCTACTCCGATGAAGCGAAATCCCCGTGCAATCCTTGAGAAACAAATGTACCCACAACGAGCAACTGTCTGGAGCGGATTTTGGTCAGGCGGCGTGATTGGGCGTTACTTTTTTGAAGATGAGGCCGAAATTGCACTGACTGTGAAGGGCATTCGTTACTGGAATATGATTACGGAATTCTTGTGGCCTCAACTGGACGACATGGATCGGGACGACATGTGGTTTCAGCAAGACGGTGCCACCTGCCACACCGCGCCTGAAACAATCGATTTATTGCAGCAACGATTTACACAACAAATTATTTCAAGAAATTCTATGTCAACTGGCCACCAAGATCACGCGATTTCTTTCTTTTTGAGGTTTTGTGAAATCTTGGGTTTATGCGAATAAACCCGAAATAATTCCTGAGCTCAAATCCGAGATCCAACGCGCCATCGGTGAGATACAGCCACAAAAGTCTCGAAAAAGTCATGGAAAATTTCATGAAAATTTTATCAGAGCCGCAGAGGCCAATTGGCGTATATTTTATTTCATACTTAATCGGAACATGTCTTCTTTAAAATCCTTTAAAAAAAATCACAACTATCTCCAAAAATACGTGTTTTATTTTAAAATTAAGAAGTGCATTCTTACTGAGACACCCCATATTATGATCTCCTTCGTAAATCTTATGAATTCATTAGAGTGCGTACATGAGAACGTGGCTTCGATCCCTGCTCTGACCCCTTAAATTTATTTCGACGTCGGCCACCTCGCCTAGTGATGGCGACACTATCGAGTAGGTAGCTAAGAAAAAGCTTCTCAAAATACTGTTCCGAAATGGTGTAAAACTGTAGGTGGCAATCAGTGAGAATAAAACTAGAAAGCGCACAGCTCACTGGTTGTGAGAAGCTCTCCCCAATCCCTCCATGGGATGTAATGGGAAACTATTTATTTATTTTATTTTATGGTAGGTACAAGTGTCTGTCACTCTTGTCGCACTTAGTCCCATGAAGACTCTTCTGATACCACTGAACGTCAAATTTCGTCCCCAACGTTGAACCTGTAAAATGACCTGGTATGGTTATGGGGCGTTCAAGCTATATGATACTTCATCCCGATAGTCCAGGATATGGCTAAAGAAGACACGTACATTAGTTCCTGACGAAGCAGTTTGTACTCTGCAAAAAGATCTTAAGATCATTCAGCTTAACTTCGTTAATGTGTGCTAGATGCAATATGAAGTAAGATCCTAGATAATTTCACCCACTCATACAAAAGGCCGGACAGTAGCAAATGAGATGGCCGACGCTCTCGTCCTCCTCTTCATGTGCACAGTTTCTGCCGTAATAATGAGCTGGGATTCAAAGTCTAGACGCGTGTATACCTATTACACACTGTCCAGAGATCACAGTTACTATCTTGGAATGGATATCAGATACGACTTAGGTCATAGCTTGTGCATACTTGCCTGGTGATCCTGCAATTTGTGCAACGAGACCATCTATCCTTCCCACGTCTGAGAGCTCCGATTTTAAGCATGAGATTGCATCCAGAAACGGGCATACCCACATGCTGTAAATCCAGTGGTACAGGTAAGGTAGTTACTACTATTGCCATCTCATCTGCTCTATGGTTCCCTGGAATGTTCCTGTACCCCCCGGCAACCATATAATCTGAATATCGAACTGCTTGGTCATCTCATTTAGATTCTTGAAGCCAGGAATACAGATTGCAGAGATTTTAAAGCAGCCTGACTGTCACAGTAGCTGCTAATACCTCAGGCGGTGATGACATTTCGTCTGAGCCAAAGGGCAACTTCTTCGATTGCCATGACTTCTGCCTGAATGAAACTATCATGGTCTAACAGCCTTTTGTGCAAGGCCCAGATTCAGGTCATTTGAATATACTGCAAACCTAATTTGTAGCCATCAGTGCATAAGTCTAAATACCTTCTATGTCAGGGATATGAGTGAAGAAGTTTCTCTCATAGTTTGAAGTGGCATGTAGCCGATTTTTACTATGTAAAACAGGAAATCCCTCAAAATCGGCCCATGTCCATGTGGCCTTGTGATGTTTTAGGCAGAATTCCATGTTATACACGCTGAAAAATTTGTCTTTTTTTGTTATTTAGCAACATATTGCAGGAGCCATGTACATGTTTGCAAGCATTGTTTTCGTGAATATGAGGTCTGCTGCTTTTTGTTTCTTTATTGTCTGTCACATTTGTATTTCCAGCAGTTTTCAATAAACAAAGCCACATTTTGGTTACAAATACATATATTATAAACTATTAATCATTGTGTCCGAAACACGATATATTGAATAGCAAACACAATGTGTTTGGACACAAGTATTATATATTTGCGACAAGCTACAAACACGTTATCTTTGCATACAAACAGCAAAAAAAGACAAATTTTTCAGAGTGTATGTAATTCAAAATAATCCTTGACTCTTATCTACAATTGGAATTTAAAATTGTTTATTAGAACAAAAGTTGTTCAATATTTGCCTATTAAATCGATTCTGAACTACTGCGAGGAAATTAGATTGGAAATATTTTTGAACAAAATTTTTTTCTTATTTTTGCTGCAACCTCTTAGATTTTCTAGCGTCGTTTGAATGATATTACATCAAAAGAAAATTCAAATTTATCTTTTACGGTACACGCTAATATGTATTCATATCGCCTGCAAATGTATAAGTGTGAAAATAACAAACAAATGCGTGAAAATCGGATATTGTCACATCAAACATATGAATACGGAAATTCCAATGCTTTGTTAGTTGCAAAACAAGGACACTGTGCACAAAAAAAAAAACAACATTCACATTGACATCCCCATTCACATTCACACTCATATTCATACCAACACTCATATACATACATATAGGAAAATTGTCTAACATTTTAATCATCAAAATGTATAAAAAGTTTCATTTATTATGCATGTAAAATATTCTATAAAATACTGTATATGCATTATACATATACATACACATGTAAATATGTATGAGAAATATCACTACATGTATGTATGAGTATGTTTCAAGGATATTGCTAACATTTAACATTTTCCTCCTAGTTTCTCTTGTTAACTTTATTGAAAATTTTTTTTTCTCTTGATATCAGATGATGCAGAACTGTAGCTTATAAGTTCTATACTTTCATTCATTCCTTCATTTGTTGGGTGTATTGATGTCAACTTTTGTATAAATCATTTAATTGCAAACGGGTGTTAACGAACACGTTTCCATACAAAAGCATTTAATCCTTTGATACTAGTATTTTTAGCTTCGGAAAAAAGTTTTTATACGAGTACAAATACTAGGTATTTTTATTATTGAACTAATTTGCAAATTAAATGGGAATTATTTTATTGATTTTTTTTTATTTATTTGTAACTTAAACATCATCCATTTAAACCAAATGCACTCGAACTGAATGCAAAGAAAGTGCACCTAATTGGAATACACGCAAAAAGACCGAAGTGAAGTTGGCCCACCATGGCTGGCCCACTTTTCTGTACAACGTTAAAATAGACCAAATCGATTGGAATAGTTCTAACGTCAACTCTAGTTACGTTTAATGAGCACTCGAAATTAACTTATTTCCATTTTTAAAAAAATGCACGAGGTTGTATGTTATGAACAGCTGTTAAACGCAAAGTAAATGACGGAACTTGCTCAAAATTTGACAGTAGTCTACTAACAGGTGCTACTTGATGGGAGCAGTGTTGCATTTCATATAACTACGAGGTATGTTCCAAAAGTCACGAACCCTCTATTCCACGGGGCAACGTCAATTATGTGCAGCATTTCCATCGTACGTCGTAATTGAGTGCCACGCCCCTTTTTCAAAAATCGTATGTATGTGTGTATCTTACGAATGGACTCGAAAACGGGTAGACCGATTTTGATGAAATTTTCAGACACTGTTCAGACTCATCTAGCGGGTGACATAGGCTATGCAGCCAGGGTGAAAGAGGGCGGTGCCACGCCCCCTTTTCAAAAATCGCTCTGACGGATTTTCTAATAGACCAATACACCGATTGTTATGAAAATTTCACAATGTGGTACTGACGACCTGCTGATACTCCTTGGCTATACATGGTTGTGATTGGATAAAGAAACGTGGCACCGCCCATACAACTTGAAATTTAAAATGGCTATATCTCATGAACTGTCAGAGGTATGAAGATGAGATTTAGTATATATATTGAATTACAGTCAGGGTGGAAGAGGGCGGTGCCACGCCCCCTTAGAAAGAAACCGCTATAACAGCCATAACTATAGTTTGACACGTAATGGAACAACAAATTTTGTTCATCCTTTGGCATTACAAAAACTTTGAAGGCAAAACGTAGTTTGCCGGGTCCAGCTAGTTATTTATAAATGTGGATTTATATTGATAAAATTAATTATAATAAATAATACATATATATACAGTAAAATATATCATAAGCGGACACCCACCGTCGGTCAAAATTTTGTCCGTTAAGTGGAGATGTCCGTTTATTAGAGCGGAACACACAATTTTTGAATATTATTTATTTTTTGAATTTACATCTTTTGTAGAAATCTTATTACATATGTATTGTATTAAAACAGTATTTAAAAATTTTCTAACTTAAGATGTGTGAAAATAATGTGAGATAGTTTTTTGCTTGAATTTGCTTTCTGTTTCTTTCGACATTTGCTATATATAGTGGATTTCTAATGACTTTAAATGTTCAAATGCTGTGTAGTCTTCTTCTGTAAATTTCTTTAAACGGTCAAATTGCTCCAAGGCTTCCTTATACGAAGATATTTTGTGAAGGTCTTCCACGGTGATAACTGTGCCATCTTCCGAACTGCTTATGTTAGGGTCTTCAACAAAGACTTCTATATCAGCAGATTCTGTGAAAAGGTTTCCATCAATTTGAATAAATTCAGGGCATTCAAAATTCTGAATCCAACAACTTGACTATCAAATGTTACAAGAGTTGATAACGGCATATCACCCTCCGAATCAAATTCTGAAGAAATGCAGCCTTTTATAAATCCTGCCTTTCGGAAACAGTTTTTAGAAGTTTCGGCTGTTACTTTGTCCCACGAATGTTTAATAAAGTACAATGCATCAAGAACATTGATGCTCTTTATCAAATCTCTTGCCGAATCGTTTACTTCAATATTTGGCAATAAGTGTTTAATGATTAAAGCTCTGTAATGGGTCTTGAAGTTCTGTATGATACCAAGATCCAAGGGCTGGCATACCGAAGTTGTGTTTGGAGGCAAAAAATATATTTTTATATTTTTAAGTTTAATATCTCTAGGATGAGAAGCGGGATTGTACAAAAACAAAAGAATATTTCTCTTTTGAATTTGCATTTTTCTACCAAATTGTTCCAACCATTCAGCTATAAAATTTCGAATCATCCAAGTCTTTTTGTTGGATTTCCAAATCGCCGGTAGGTTTTTGATGACAGCGTTTTAAAATGCCCGTGGTCGTGCTGCTTTTTCAATCACCAATAATTGTTTCTTCTCCCCAGCCATGTTGACACAAAATAAAATTGTAATCTCTCTTTTGATATTTTTCCACCAAAAATTTTTCGATTTTTAAAGCCAGAGTTTTGTCTGGTAGAGCACGTCCTCAGGCATATATCCAGATAACATAGAGGGTAGTTTCTCCAAGAATTCAGTCACATCTGCTTAATTTACGCTGGAAGCTTCTGCCGAAATGCTCTTAAAATGTATGGAGTGTCTGTTACGCGACTTTTGCAGCCAGCCATCAGATGCAGAGAAATCGTAATAAACAGTTTTTTATTATTGGTCCAGATATAGGAATATTCTGGCTCCGGGCTTTTGCAAACCATTCGAAACCCTTGATCTATAAGTGAACCTTTGGGTTGCAAAAAACTCTTCTTCTGGTTTACATTTATTACTCCAGATTGCCATTGCGATCGTATCAATTCCTGTTTCTTTGATATCTCTCCGGCTTGAGTACAATATTAAACCTTTAGTTACGAGTGTTAATTTTAACAATATCAGTTCCTTAACAACGAAATTTACATACCTCTTCGCAAATTACCATGCTGATAATCTGTCCTGCTCTAAAACGTTTATGATTTCCATTTTTTCTTTTATTGACAAAACCTTTCTTTGGGCGGCATTGTAAATCTTTAAGTCGTAGCACAATTTAAACGAAACAAGTGAAACTTCAAACTAAAGAACTAAAAGGGAAATCCCAAACCTTACTTGTATTGCTTACACTTTTTATCACCCCTGTGTTACTTTACCAAAAACGATGTACAAATAGACAGTCAAAATTTCTCTTCACTCAAATGCCAACAAACAAAACGAGTGAAACCCTAGTACTTCTCTACTCTCTCTCTTACTCTCTTCATTGAATATTTCAATACACGAGCAGTTTTTGATAGTGTTATTGTATACAACTATACAAATTCCAACCATGTTGAAGTAAAATTACATACACTAAGAAATAAGCAAGATATGACGCGAGAGAAAAGTGCGTTTGAGTGAACTCCTACCACTTTTTGGTTCTCTTTTACCAGGGTTGTCAAGTTGCGCACTTCTTCTGGTCGTCTAATTGTAAACCGTCTTTGACTTTACTTTTATTTTCCTAACGATTTTTTCATCTCTTAAGGACTGATTAGTGAATCCGACGTAACGTAACGTAGCATACTATAAAGTGCTGAAAGTAATTACGGTTGCAAGTAATTACTTGTACAGCCCTAAATTCTCCAAAGTAATATAAATTAATATTTGTTGTGTTTCAGTGGAATTAGTGTCCGCTTGTTAGAGATTTGTTGACCAAAAGTTTACGAATTATGTGTCCGCGGCCGGTCATGGGAGCGTCCGCTCATTAGAATGGAGTTTATTTTCTGTTTACAAGATTGGAACTTGAGAACCAAGATTTGTCCGTTCAACGGAACTGCCCGCTCATTGGAGCTGTCCGCGGGGAGAGCTTTTACTGTATATTGTAATCGAAGAATAATTAGTTTTAAATATTATTATATTTGGGGGGAAATACGCATATGTTTCCACGTAAAAGCATACATGTTTGCCAGTAAATATGATGCTGTTTACATTTAAACACAAGTGAGTTTGGGACCTGTAAACCTATTAATGTTTCAAGTGTGTTAGAAAGGCCGTTATATTTCAGAGTGTATGCACAACATATTAGGTCTGTTTTGTTATTACGTGCTAAACTAATTTTTCGAATGCCTTATATGGAGAGCCGTCGGTGGTGCAATGGTTAGTGTGCGCGCTTCTTGTACATCAGATCCTGGATTCGATTCCTGCTCTGATCACCTTAAATTTCCTTCGGCGGCTGTTACCTCGCATAGTGACGGCGACACTATCGAGTATTTAGCCATGAAAAAGTTTCTCAAAAAATACCGTTCGGAACTCGTGAAAACTGTAGGTCCCATTCAGTGTGTATAAAACTAGAAAGAGCACAGCACACTGGGTATGATAAGCTCTCCCCAATTCCTTCATGGGATGTAATGGGAAGCCATTTAATTATATGGAGAGCTAAGCGATTTTAGTCGGCTTTCCATACTAAGCCGTCTTAAAATTAGTTTAGCGGGAATAAAAAACACGCTTATTCTAATGATATTTTGACATAAAGGTTAGTTAAGTCAAAAAACTAAAGCATTTTGATTTTAAGAAATTTTGATTCTAACACAAAAATACTTTGTTGAAATTTAGTGGAAAAGATTTAAAATATCAAACAAAACCGAAGCATAATCCAGCCCAGCTACCGAGATGTTATTATATACAATTTAACTTGATGTTATATTATAAACTTCATTCTTCTTTCCTTTCGAAAATATTCTTTATTCTTCACTTTTAAAATCATTCAATTCATAAATTATCCTTGAAATATGGAACCACTTCAAGTTTCTTTAATTTTAAAATCAAAAAGGAAATTAAAACTTCAAAAGCCACTACAATTCTAAGGAGGCGAAGTACAAAAATTCAAGAATATTTAATAAAGTTCATTAATAAAAGAGATAGTACTCCCTAAACATTTCGCTACCCAGCACCATTCCTAAAGGTGGCGAAATTTCTCGAATCCACCTCCACTTTCACTGGAAAACTCAAACCATTATTTCTCATTGCTTGAATTGCCAGCAATTTAACTCTTAAACAAGTAGATTTAGGCCAGGATATTTGTGTGTTTGTTTAGTTACGTTTATGTTTAAACAAAATTAAAAAGTTACACATTTTCATTTTCATTTTGCAGCGTAACGTTTGGGCGTCGTTTATTTCATCGACACAGCCGCTATTACCCTGGCCTGAATCCTGAAGCTTTCTTTACAAAGGTTGTTGCTGGATTTTAACAATTTTCTTTGTTTTTCATTATTTCTTCAAACGTTTAAACGTAGGCAAATGTTTTAGCCTTTCAATGAAATTTTTGTAAGAACTCATTTAAAATTCCATTTAGCAAATGACGGTTTTGACAGTACAACAGACAATTTGCCACTAGAGAAACGCAGAACAATAAGAATTTCTACTGGTACAATAACTCGTAAACTTTATAGTATATACTAGTATAGTACTTGATATAAATGGTGGATACCTGTAGACATTGAGTTTTGTTGTTGCTGTTGTTTGCTTTATATTATATGTACATAATATGTTTGTAATATATAAAGCTGTTTATGTTTGTATATAGTATTATATAGATGTTATTTACGTGTGTGAGTAGAAAACAAAATCATTGTAAATGTCCTTCTAGTCTCATGGAATAGAATGTCAAATATTTGGCAACAATATGCTTGGGCTTTATTTTTATTGACAGATGTGAACATCGGATACCCCTTTGTAAAGGTAAAATCACTATAGGTAGGAAGTAGATGGAAAATGTCTCAGGTGTTTCTTAGAGAGTTGAGATTCAAAAATGTGAAAATTTAAAGATTTAAGATTGTAGTCTCTTGAGGTCTGGGATTAAAGGGGACAAAACAATTTTTGTTCGAATTGGAAATAAACATCCAAAATTATCTAATATAAATCTACAAATTCACAATCAAAAAATTACCAATAATAGTTAGTAGTCGTGATTGTATTTTAACATAAAATCTTAATTTCTCCACTATATTCCATTAGGGGATAGAAGAAAGCTTCTTGCAATCAGGGCGCAGCCAATTTGTAATCTCGCTGATTGCATCTATTTTAAGTGCTGAATAAAAAAATCCAATGAGTGTTCGAAATCACGGGCGATGGGTTAACACCTATTTGTTACACGGTACCTGTTCGACTTCTATGAACACATTAGTAAATGTTACATGGGAAAATAAAAAACAGCCTTCAATCATATGATGACGTTACATTTAAATAATATTAATACTTAAAATTATTTAGAGACCAACTTTTTGTTTTATTCCCACAAAAAAACAAAGAGAATGCAAATCAACAGACACATGAACATACATGCATTGCTATGTTCGCACATACGCTACACAAGTTCACACAATTTTCGTTGCTCTCTTGCTACCTCATTTTGTATACGTATAACCACGTCATTATTCTCTTTGCTCTGAGAGTGTTCCGCTCCCACACAAGACAATTATTCGCTCACCGCTACATCAGTGTGTGTTTTTTTTTCGCAGTCTGACAATCTGTGTTTCGCAGTCGGACAAATCTGTGTTCACCCTTATCATTTAGGGGTATGAAAAATAGATGTTGGCCGATTCTGAGACCTACCCGATATGCACACAAAATTTCATACAATTCGATCCAGACGTTTCGGAGGAGTTTAACGGCAAACAATGTGTGATCACAGTCGGACAATCTGTGTGATCGCAGTCGGACAAACTGTGTTTGGATGTATTCACTTTATGAATTTAGGCCGTACCCGCGCCTATAGATGTTAACACATCAACAATTAAAACAATATTTAGGCTTATGTTTGCATTTAGACGTCAGACTACCACGGACAGGTTAGCGACCACCTTGTTCTCTACACGCTGAAAAATATGTATTTTTTTTAATCGGGCGAAACCATCGCCACCACTCTTACCCGCCACTACCGAACGAGAGGGTCACGTCCCCATAACGTGAGGACAGCGTACACATTATTTTGCTGTTTGGATAGGGTGTTTGTAGTTAGCTTGTCGCAAATACAGTATACTTGTTTCCAAACACATTGTGTTTGCTATTCAACATAATATGTTTGGGACACAATGGTTAATAGGTTATAATTTACGTATTTGTCACCCCAATGTAGTTTTGTTTGTTAAAAACTTCTGAAACCGAAAACGTGACAGACAACAAAGAAACAAAAAAGGCAACAGATCTTTAATTCATGAAATTAATGCTTAGACTTAAGTATACGGATGTTCCAAACATATACATGGTTCCTGCATAATGTTACATGGGACATTTTTTCAACATGTAATATTTGCCGTTTACTTTACTTATTTTTATTGACTATAGCACAACCTCATGAGGTCAGACGTCTTACACATATTAATTAAACAACCAAATTAAACAAATTTCAACACATTTTTCCAACTGACTCTATCCTTCGCCTTTTCTCGCCAGTTGGTAACACCAAGGATACGGAGGGATTCTTCTGCCTGGTCTTTCTAGCGGAGTCTTGGTCGTCCTCTTTTCCTGCTTCCATCGGGTCGGTGGTGCAATGGTTAGTGTGCGCGGCTCTTGTACATGAGATCCTGGGTTCGAACCCTGCTCTGACCACCTTCAAAAAAAAAATAATAATTTCTTTCGGCGGCGGTCACCTCGCATAGTGACGGCGACACTATCGAGTGTATAGCCATGAAAAAGCTTCTCAAAATACCGTTCGGAATTGTGAGAAGTTCTCCCCGGTCCCTTCATGGGATGTAAAGGGAAACCATTTATTTATTTATCGCGTACGTTATCAAAAATCTTTCGCGCTGGCTCATCTTCATCCATTCTCATAACTTGGCCCAGCCAACGCAATTGGCCCACTTTGATTCGTCTAGCTATGTCCACTTCAGAATAGAGATTATATAGCTCTGCGTTCCAGCGACGTCGGTACTCGCCTTTTTCTCTAACAGGACCATATATTTTACGGAGAATTTTTCTCTCGAAAACTCCCAGCTGTTGTTCATCCGCTTGCGATATAACCCAAGTTTCGGAGCCATATGTCAAGACAGGTAAAATGAGAGTCTGATATAGTTGGAGTTTTGTCCGTCGAGAGAGGGCTTTGTTCCTAAACTGCTTGCAGACCCCAAAATAACATCTATTTGCAAGCACAATTCTCCTATCTATCTCCAGGCTGACGTTGTTGTCCTTGGTCACGGCGGATCCAAGGTAGACAAATTCATCTGCCACTTCAAAATTAAATCGTTTGTCAACGTTCAAGTGCGGAAGAAGTCGAGAAGTTTCTCTAGTCGTTGGCACAATCAGTTTTGTCTTGCCCTCATTAACCTTCGCTGATTCCTTTTCGATTCTTGAAAATACTGCAGTGATGCAATGATGTCTATGTCGTCAGCATACGCCAGCAACATATGGCTTTTCGTGTTAATGGTCTTGTTCGTATTTCCTGCAGCCTTTCTCATTATTATCTCCATTTAAGATGTTGAAGAGATTGGACAAAAGTGTGTCGCCTAATCTTTGCCGTTTACATCACCCAATTTGATATTACACTGGCATTTCAGGTTGAAACTCTTGAAACAGCTGAAGCTTTGAAATGGGATCAGTCGGTCAAATCGGCTCACAATTTAAACCAATGAGTGGCTCTTATATCAACGGCGACGTGAGCTTCACACAATTGTTGGTGTCAGCGGCGCGTCGGCAAATCTTCGGTCGGCTTTGTTTTTGAGTGTTTTAATTATGGTTGCATTTTTTGGTACTTAGCAGCGTTGCATCAAATTGTAAGTATAAATACCACCAGAAGAACATTAAGTTGATGACAAACATGTTAACTATCAACAGCTTTCCAAGAAATCTCATTACCAGACTAATAGACGATAATATTAGGAGGATAAAATTAAACCAGAATGTCGATCTTCAAATTCATACGTCCAACATTGACATTGAAGAAAGCAAACCGAGAACTTTTTTCAGTGTAAGATTCATCTCTGGGTTAATGGACAACAAAAGTCTTCAGGCGATAATGGCAACAGAGAACATATATTTTGCATATAGGCCTAACACAATACTTGGCATTATCTTCTCCGAAACGAAAACACCAATTAAGCGACAATAACAAAACAATACCATGTACGAAATACCATGCAAAGGAGACGGAAAAAAAGAGAAAACAAGAACCGCATTGTCACAACCATGGTAAAATAAGTAAGGTAAACTCGTTAGAACAGCTGATTTGAACATTTTTCTTGCTTAGGTGTTTCTCTTATGTCAAATTCACATGTATTTTGTTTTTGTATCTTTTTGTTTACTTTTACAGTTCATACACACATGTAGAAAATTTCACAGATTATGGACTCCAAACAAAAACAAAATTCCTGTTTTTGTTGTAACAATTCCTACTGCGTTTACCTTACTTAGAGGTCTATTACACGATGCTATAATTCGTTCTGGCACTTTTCGTTTTACGGCAAGAGGTCTAGAGACGTAAGGAATGAGGAAAAAATCGCACAATGTGCCATGGTATTGTGTATCGAGGGATTTTTTTTTCAATTTCAACCAGTGTGTTGTTAGTTACTTGTGTGTTATTACATTTTTATACAATTTTTTTTTATAACAAACAAAATATAACAAAAATACCAAAATATTCACAGTGTTTACAAATCAATAACACCGAATTATACAACATACACAACTCAATCAAATACAAGACAATAACAGAGAAGAATGTCAAAAACAATGCAAGCATAGATATTATGATAATTCAACGTGTAATAGCTCGTTGAATTACGAAGAAACTTTAAAAGAGAACTGAACTTTAAAAGAGAACTGTAAACAAAAAATCGCCGAACGAAATGGCATCGTGTAATAGACCTCTTATTTTACCATGCTCACAACATATAATTGAATCAAGCCACACAGCTGATTCCGATAATGTGAGGATATTGGATAAAGAGAGAAGAGAGAAGAGAAAAGACGAGAATGACGTTGGAAAGTTTGAGAATACTAGAGAAGGGATAGGGGAGAGACTTTCTAGTTTTACACTCACTGATTGTGACCTACAGTTTTACACCGATTCCGAACTGGGTTCTTGAGAAGCTTTTTCGCGGCTAAATATAAAATAAAATACTGGATAGTGTCGCCGTCACTAAGCGAGGTGACCGCCGTCGAAAGAAATTTAAGGGGGTCAGAGCAGGGATCAGTCCCACGTCTCATGCACAAGAGCCGCACACTCTACCATTGCACCACCGACGACCACAGAGTTTAGAGTCTATTATAAAAATCGGGAACTAGACTAAAGGCTACCAGACCTTTGTAGAGTCCTTCAATCGGGCTGCAACCCGTATTCTTGACTTTAAGGACTGCCCACAACTGCTGTACATCTCTGAATGAGATGGTGTGTACCTTATATGCGAGATGGGGTTTAGGAGAATTTTAGGTAACCGTAGGCCGAATGATCTGACGATTTAAGCGTACATAAGAACGCTGGTTCAATTCACACACAGGCTACCTTAAAATTTGTTTCGGCGACCGTCATATAAAATAACAACTTTTTATGACCGATTTTAATAGCTTTTTGTTGAACTCGCTGAAAACCTGTATTTTTTCGGTTTTTGGATGCAACCATATAGTGTGTTAGGAGGCTGTCGCTAATATAGTATACATGTGTCCAAAAACATTGTGTTTGCATTTCAATATTACACGCAATTGACAAATATGCTAGAAAATATGTGTTTGTGATACAAATACAGCTGCGTTTGATGCACTACTCACTTGTTTCTTTTTCGATTGCAAAATAATGAAAGAGGGGCAAAGGGGAATAGTTCTCAGCCTAAGTTAATGTTATTGTAGGTGTACAACTATATTTTTGCATTATTCTTTCAGTCCGTGATTCATTAAATAGTATATCTGAATGAGTGTGTAAATGAATTGTTGTTGACTTACGTTTTAGATTCGTGCATTCAGTCCTCAATGGTTCGTTTGGGAGGAAACGGACGAATGTTTCGATGTAAGTATATGGATGTTTGGGATGAAACCCGCATATGGTTCCACGTAGCAGTATACATCTTTGCCAGTTTGCATTTAGATGTAAGTGAATTTAGGACTTGCAAATATATGAACCTTTGGAGTGTTTCCCAAACATATACATGGTTCCTGCAGAATATTTTTGCGAGAATATGTTCTAGAGACAATTTTTTCAGCGAGTGAGTGAGAAATTTATACTACAAGCTTTCAAGGTTGAAAATAATTTTATACTTGAAAAGGGTTTGATTTTTAGGGGAATAACAGACAATTTAGTTGAGTACAGCAACCGATATACCTAGTTTCAAACTGCGCGACCACACGCTGAAAAATAACGGTCCCAGTAACATATTGCAGGAACCATGTACATGTTTGCAAGCGTTGTTTTCATGAGTTGAAAATCTACAGCTTCTTGTTTCTTTATTGCCTGTCAGATTTTTGTTTTCAGCAATTTAAGTTTTTAACAAACAAAACTACATTTGGGTCCCAACTACATATATGAACCATTGTGTCCCCAACATTTTAGATTGAATAGCAAACACAATGTGTTTGGACACAAGCATACTTTATTTGCGTCAAGCTACAAAGACATTATATTTGAAAGAACAAACACGGAAAAAAATTTCAGGGTGCTGTTCTTCATCAGATGCCTAACGACTGTGCATGAGTTGATACCACTGGTAGATCACCAATCTTATATACCCCAACTCCTATATGGAAAGTTACATATGTGCATTAGTATCGATATAAACCCCTAAGTGCCAACTCACACTGAAAACTCAATTAATCCAACACAAGAAAAGAAACCCTTTATCCTCTTTGTTCTCATTTTCTTGTATATTTATTTAGAGTTGCAGTGCTTTGAGTTTAGTTTACATAAAGCAACTATGGTATAGAGTTATTCATGGAGTGGAATGCCAACATTGAAAACGAATGAACCCCGTCGTTTCTCTGCTCTCTCTCTCTCTCTTGCTCTCTTCGTTGAATTTTTCAATACGCGAGCAGTTTTCTGATGATGATATTGTATCTAACTATAGAAATTTCAACCATGTTTATATAAAATTACATGAAGTATGTAAAAAGTATAGAATAATAAAGTTATTACGCTGGAAAGAAATGCGTTTGAGTGAATCGCGTCGACTTTTTTGGTTCTCTTCCACTAGGGTTACCAAAATGCGCCGGTTTTTTCTTCTCTACTTGTACATCCTGTTTGTAGTTTAATCAAACAGTTGCAAAATTGGTCTTTACGTTGATCGAATTCAAGAAGAACATAACTGGCATTTGTCCGGTCATTGAAAAGTTACACTCACAGGAACTGCATTCCGACATTAAAAAAAGTAAAACATAAACCGTTAATGTCATACGAACCGAAGAAGGTGGGTTTCACAGCTTCAGCGGATATTTTTACACTGAAAAAAAAACGGTCCCTGTAACATTATTCAGAAACCATGTATATATTTGGGGGATTGATTTTATGAATTGACGATCTGCTGCATTTTTCTTTGTTGTTTTTTTTTTCTCAGCAGTTGTCAACAAACAATGTCATATTTGGGTCACAAAAATATAAATTATAACATATTAATGATTGTGTTTCCAACATGTAATATTGAGAAGCAAACACAATGTGTTTGGCCACAAGAATTCTGTATTTGTGACAAGCTACAAACTCGGTATTTTTGCATCCAAAACAATAAACAATAAACAGATTTTTCAGCGTGTGATAATGACCTTACAAATATAGAGGCCGTATACCTTTGGCGTGAGTTCAAAATCGAATTCCTGTATTCATAATTGGTTACATACCCCAGCTGTCATATTACTAATGGAGTGGCTGCGAAGCGTCGCTATACATAGTATCTTTTGACGGACCGCTATCTGTTTACCAAAAACAATCATGAGTATCAGGGTTGCATTTAGCTAAAACAGATATGTTCATATTAGAGTTAAATACTAGATAGAAAAATGTTATGAATAGGCCTGGATTAAAATCGTTAAATAGTTCTAAATCTCTTTCATTCAAGGTTCCTGGACATAATAATTAAAACCATAAGCACCATATCGAACATGTAGATTAACTGTAGAGTTGGGAAGTTCATGAACTATATAGTTCATTTATGGTGGCCAGACATCACCCTCACGAACATAATGCACGTGTACGATATGGCGAGCATGTTAGTGATTGTTATGTCCGGGCACCTTAAATGTACGAGTCCGAGAACTAGTGAACGAATTCGACGCAAGCCTAATTAACTGCCATATTCATAAAAAGTTACAACGTGTTTGAGAGACGATTTATCATACAAAAATCGTCCCTCAAACCTCTCACAACTTTTTATGAATAAGGCCGTAAGTTTATGAGGGTCATGTCTGGCATCTTGAATGAACTACATAGTGTATATAATTCATGAACTACCCAACTCAAGTTATGAATCAACTCTTGACTACCCAGTGACTAAGCCTGTGAAACTTTATAGTTAAACTTTCGTTATAAGGACCATATACCCAATGACTAACTATTTGTTAAGAATATGAGGGAATTTGGTTTGGTCCAATACTACGGCATAACACGGATCAACCTTTTTCCTTTAAATTATTCTGCCAAACTTTAAACAGAAGTTAAAGTTTACATAATTTCTTAAATTTATTTTAAGACAGTTTTCAATGACTTTTATTTCCGTTCAAAAACCAAGTGACTTGTTGTGTGACAGTATCCGAAATGCTGCCAGCATAAAGAGAAATTCAGTAAACGTTTAACCATCAATGATGGAGCTTATAAAGAAATAATATATCTGTTTCCTTGGCATAATCTCAAATTTATTTTTTTCTTCATGCGTTGACGTAGTTGAGACTTTTGTTGGCAGTTAAATATTTACTTAGTCAATGTGCCTTGTACCCATACACTGAGTATGAAGTGACAAACTGCGAGAAAAATTATTTTAAAAAATCTAACTTTAAAACAATTGCTGCCGCAGCATGTGTGTGCGTGTGGCAGTTAGGGTGGCTCCAAATTGTAAATGATTTTTGAATATTGGAATGATTTTCTTAATGATGTCTTAAGTCCCCAGGAAGTTATGTGAAAAATTCAAGCAAAATTTATTGATTACATGGAAATTAATTGTTCTATCATATATGGCAAATGAGAAAACTGGTACTGTTGGAATATCCATTAAAATTGGAATAGCATTTATATTTTTGAATGAATTTCCTCTCTCAATACCATAACAATCCATTGACTAACTTATTATAGATTTGTTATGCGTCTCATCTGGCGTTACACTTTGACATCTCTCGCACAACATCCGCGCACACTAACCGTTGAACTACCGACGGCGATAAAACTCATATAATCGTTAAAGTGAATTGAAACCCCATTTAATTAGAAAATGATTCGAACTTCGTATGAGCTAGGGCTGCGACATCGACATCGATGTTTTGAAAACATCGATGTTTTTGAAAAACATCGAGTACTTTTTACATCGATGTTCTAGTGCCGATGTTTTTCCAACATCGATGGTTTATATCGATGTTTTTCTGTGTGACGATTGTAACAAATTGCCTTAATATAAGGAAATATAAACCATAAAATATTAATATAAACTCGAATTGGGAATATTTGCCCATTTACTCGCCGCCAGACGCCAACCACCACCATTATGCGTAGCTGGTTAAACATGGGATGTAATGGGAAACTAGTTATTTTAATCAAGTTTTGTAGTTTTTCACCTTATAGGGTGATTTTTATGTTGATAACACATATCTAAAAGAGAATTGCAGCAAAAAAAAAACATCGGCAAAAGCATTGATGATCGAAGAAACATCGATGTTTGTGACCAGTGGTGTAAATTACCTCTTCTGTTTCAATTTTGGTACCTCGATTTCTAAAAAAAAGCCACCAAAAATGAAACATCCCCAAAAACATCGATGCTGGAAAACATCGATGTTTTGAGGTAGATGTTTTATCGACATCGATGTCTCTTATTTGAAACATCGATGTTTTGAGGTCGATGTCGCAGCACTAGTATGAGCTAATAGATCATTGCTTATTCAACAAAATGCAATAGCCGGAAGTAAAAAAAATATGTGAGACAATATCTAAACAGCCGAATGTATCACTTCAACTCACACTGGCGAACGTTCATTTCGAAATTTGTAAGACACTTTTCATCAGCGGATCTCAACGTTCAAAGCCAGTGACCGTCTTTTCAAATCTGTCACTTATTTGAATTTCTTTTGCTTTTTCGTCTTCTCGCCTCTCTTTGTTTGAATTGTTTTTATTAAATTTCTATTAACAGCCCCTTTGTTTACCGCAAACGAGTTATAGTAATTCTAAAGTCAAAACTATTTTTTGGATTTCATTAAAAAGAATTATTTTTCTTTAGTCTTTTGTAAAAATTGACCAGCTCATGTACAAATTTAAACAGATTTTTTTAAAGTCGAACAATTTTAAAAAGTAAAATAAACCAAATCGTCCCTTCTTCAAAAATGTACTTGACATTCAAATCGACACCAAAACTGCAAATATTGGTCGATCAACTTCTTCGTTGCCTCAAACAGCTTTGCTTGGGTACTGAACACGCTCAAAATTTGAAATTTCGAATAAGTTGATTCGTTAGTTTTATGATTTTTTTTAAATCAACGCCAAAATAGCAAAAATTTCCAAAGTTTCAATGGCGTGGCGCGACCTCAAAAATTTTTAAACATTTTTCCTTATTAAGGATCCCAAACTACATCTCTTTCTGAGTGTGGAATTTTCAAATTCAAAAAAAGGTTATTATCACTCCACCCCAACTTAAGTACCTGGTTCCTGCATAATGACACAAAGGTAATTTTCTTCAGCGAGTGGTAACTTTTGATGAATAAACAACAAATTATTAACAACAATTGTGAGTATCACGAATGCATTTGGCTAAAACAGATATGTTGGTATTAAAGTTAGACAGTACTTAGGCAACTGTTATGAATCAATTCTCTAATAACGAGGGAATAAACCTAAAAAATATTCCAGTTAGACACTCGTTGTATGGAGGGTACATCCAATGACTAACTTTACGTTACGAATTCGAGCCTTAGTTATTTTGTTACTTTAATAAAAAATTTTTAAATACTCGTAACACTATGGAAGTCGAAAAATGAGACAAGGCGGGCGAGGGCAGTTTTACCCCAATTCAGGTACGAGGAATCGATCTGAATCATTAGTTTATTAAGTTACAATTACAGTTACATGCTAAATATATTTAGGCTTGCCAGACGTACTGATTTCAACAGTACGCGTTATTTTTTGTTCCTAGTACTGTTTTCTACGTAACCCATCGGAAAGTAGGCGAGAGTACTTTTTTCAAACATTGTACTTTTTTGTAATTTTTTATGCTTTTCTTTGGTTCTAAACCCACTTAAACAAAGTGCTTTTCTCTACAACAAAATTTCAGAGTAGAAAAACAACAATTAACTGAAATTGAAAACTAATGGAATTTGATATTAAAAATGAAGATGAGTAAATTAATATAGAGAAAGGTATTCTCATATTCGACGAAAGAATCTGATTACTGGCAGCTAGTGAAAAGAAAACTCAAAGAAAGTCGGAAAATTACTTTTCTGCCGATGTTTCGAATCAAAGACTTCCAACAACCTGGATTTAGAGGTAAGCTTTGTTCCCAAATGTTGAAGCCCAATATGTTTGGAACAACTTTATTGAAGAAAGTTTATCGATACAACCAACCAAATAGAAGTTATTGACAGCCAAAGTGAGTCAAAATCGAAAAATCAAAAAAAAATCCACTCTGTAGTCAAAATAAAAATAAAAATTTTTATGAACCCGTAAAAAATAAAAAATAAAAATTTTTATGAACCCGTAATTGTAACTCAAAAAACTAATGATGCTGGGTCCGAATTAGGGTAAAACCATAACCACCGGCCTTATCTTGGAAAAGTTTTGCCAAAAACTATCACACTGTAATAAAAAACAAAATAATAAAGGGTTTTTCAACAGAGACGCACAAAAGTAAATCGATAGGGACAGCAAACGACGCCATATTTTTTCCCGCTCTTTTGACATTGCTCTTCCGTAAGGTTTGCCATTTCATCATGGAAAGATATACGAGCCAACAACGAGTCGAAATTACTAAAATTTACTACCAAAATTTGGAGTCAGTGGCCTCAACTTTAAGAGCGCTACGTCCAATTTATGGTCGTCATAATCGTCCCACCAGATCAACAATTGAGCGTCTAGTGGAAAAATTTGAATCCACAGACACAGTACAAAATGTTCCCGTGCCAGTGAGACAAAGAAGTGCCAGTAGTGTCGAGAATATTGCTGCCGCTGAGGCTTCAGTTCAAGAAAGCCCAAATGTGTCTCTCACACGTCGTTCTCAAGCGTTGGGCATCTCTGTGACGTCGTTGTGGCGAATTTTGCGAAAAGATCTTGGCCTACGTCCTTACAAGATGAAATTGACGCAAGAACTGAAGCCGCTTGACCACCATAAGCGTCGTATGTTAGTGAATTAGGCTGACCAACAACTTGAAAATGATTCAGATTTTCATCGGAAAATCATCTTCAGCGATGAGGCTCATTTCTGGCTGAATGGCTTCGTCAATAAGCAAAATATGCGTTATTGGTCAGACAGCAATCCACACGTAATCCATGAGTCATCATTGCATCCCGAAAAAATTACGGTTTGGTGCGGTTTATGGGCCGGCGGCCTCATTGGGCCGTACTTCTTCCGTGATGATCAAGACCGACACATTACTGTGAGTGCGAATCGCTACCGTTCAATGATAACCGAATATTTTTGGCCCCAATTGGATAATATAGACTTGTGGTTCCAACAGGACGGCGCCAAAAGCCACACAGCGAATGCCACAATCAATTTATTGGAAACCAAGTTTGGTGAACGTGTTATCTCACGAAATGGCCCAGTCGATTGGCCGCCTCGGTCGTGCGATTTGACGCCGTTAGATTATTTCCTGAGGGGCTACGTTAAGTCTATGGTCTATGCCAACAAGCCAGCGACGATTGATGAACTTCGTACGAATATCGAACGTGAAATTGCAGCAGTATCGGCCGATTTATGCTTGAAAACCGTCGAAAATTGGGTTCAGCGTATGGACTTCTGCAAGCGTGCCCGTGGTGGCCATGCAAAAGAAATCGAGTTCCATACATAATGGCATCGAACGTACTTTCACAGGAATAAAGAATTTCATTGGTATCTAAAACCGGTTTTGTTTTATTTAAAAAAACTTTTGTAGCGCTCTTATTGAAAAACCCGTTTATTAAATGGTATCAGGAATTATGAGGATGAATTTTGCAAAACTTTAGTTTGAAATCTATATCTCGCTGTGCTAACAAAAACAGTTATGTGTTTTTATCAACTTTTCAGAAGAGCAAAAAATTTAAAATTTTTTAGAATATTTCTTCTACAACTTCGTCAAGTACCACATCGATGGTCATAAAATGTTACCTCGTAACTGACTTTTTACTATTTTCAGGGGACGAAAAATCATTATAACTCTGTTAAAAACCGAGATATATGTAAAAAAAATCTAAATTTGTTTCGAAATAAAGATTATTTACTAATTTCGATTTTTTTATTTATATCTAGATTTATAGCAAAGTTATAACGTCTTTTTGGAGTAACGAGGTAACATCTAATGCCCATCTAAAAAGCTGATACACACGCAAAACAAAATCGTCTATTGCTGCCGTAACTACACTATGATTGATTTGTATTAATTTATTAATCGCAACCGATCATTTAGTTCTTCCAAATAAACACATATATCGCAAATGTGTTTCAAATTGTTGCAAACGAGTTCTCGTTTGCATCAAACGTGTACAAAATTACATTTTCCGCAAATTTAAAAAAAAAAGTTTGCTATAACTGAAATTAGCCATTTTTCTAATGAGAGCACAGATTACGAAGAACGTAAATTTCTCTTATTCTCTCATTCTGTATTCTCATTCTCTCATTCTATTTAGCATACACACTCACGCATACACTTAAAGTGATCACCCACGTTTGATTAAGCCTGTATGTCTCACTACTCGTTTACTGCAAACGTTTTTAGTTCTCGCAAACGTTTTTTTAATTTGGAGTAACCGCATATCTGAGCGCATCGGTCAATGTCGCTCTTGTAATCGAGTCTACGAGGCGGATCGATAAGTCCGTGACTTTTTGAATGAAAAAGAGTGTTTTTTGTAAAAAAAAATTTTTTCGACATAATCTCCTTTTAGCTCAATACACTTAGTTCAACGTTTCTCCAATTTTTGTATTCCTTCCAAAAAATAAGATTTTTCGAGGTCCATAAAATAGGCATTTGTTTGATAAATAATTTCATCGTTAGAGCTAAATGTCTTTCCCCCGAGCCATTTCTTTAAGTTTGGAAATAGGAAATAGTCACTGGGGGCTAACTCCGTAGAATATGGTGGATGAGGTACCAATTTGTAGCTCAATTCATGGAATTTTGCCATTGAGACTACACACGTGTGCATCCGTGCATTATCTTGATGAAAAATAACTTTTTCTTGGCTATATGGGGTGGTTTTTTTAAATCCTCGTTAAATCGGTCCAATAAGTTGGCATAATATTCGCCGTTTATTGTTTTTCCCTTTTGAAGGTAATCGATGTAAATTATCCCGCGTGCATCCCAAAAAACTGTTGCCATCACCTTATTGGCCTCAAACCTACCTTGGCCTTCTTCGGAGCCGGTTCACCCGAGGAAACCCATTGTTTAGATCCATGATCCATGTTTCATTCACAGTTACAAAACGCCGCAGAAACTCCTTCGAATTGCGGTTAACCAATCCCAAACAATCTTTTGAAGTTGTCACACGATTACGTTTATGGTCAGTTGCGAGCAAACGCGGCACCCATCTTGCAAACACCTTTTTTAAACCCAACTGATCATTTTAAATCGAAACCACACTGCCATATGAAATGCCTATGGCATCAACAATCTCATGCACTTTTACTCTTCGATCGGCCAACACCATATCGTGGATTTTTTCGACATTTTCGGGTGTATTGATCTCAATTGGCCGTCCAGAAGGTTCAGCGTCATTTGCACTTGTGCGATCACAAGGAAAGTCAGTAAACCACTTGTTTTATAATTAAAATCGATGGTGCAGAGTCCCCATAGTTATTGTCAAGGTTTTCCTTTTTTTTCGCAAAAATTAATGTTTAATGAGAACTCGAAATTCACTTTTTTCCATTTTAAAAAAATGCACGAGGTTGTATGTTTTGAACAGCTGTTAAACGCATAGTAAATGACGAAACTTGCTCAACATTTGATAGTAGTCTACTAACAGGTGGTACTTGATGGTAGCAGTGTTGTATTTAATATAACTACGAGCGAAGTTCGAAAAATCACGGACTTATTGATCCGCCCTGGTAAGTTGTTACCTCGTGTCTGTTTTTTACTACTTTTCAGTAGTCAAAAAAACTTTAAAACTTTTCTAAAATGTAAAAAAAAAATGCAATTTGCTTTCAAATAAAGATTATTGACTAATTTCGACTTTTTTGCTTATATATTGGATTACACTGTGCAACAGTGGGTCTTGGGCCTCAACCAAACCAAAAAATTGTGAAAGTACTTGGACGTGGTACCACAAAACCCCGCTCGGTTTTGCCCCTATACGTAAAAAAATTTTTTTTACAGGCCGACGAAATGTTTGCAGGTGTGTCAGTGCCCTATTTCAGATTTTACTTCAATAAATCCTAAATTTCCTCTAATATATTTCTATGGTAAAGTACACTCTATATCGATTATTTAACGAAAGATCATGAAAAATTGCACATATCTTATAGGATCATATTGTTTGATCATGCTAATTTTAGGACGTTGATGTATTTGGAATTTTATCGAAGCCTTAAGCCTTAAGTTGCACAACTTTGGAGAACATTATTACATTCCTGTGTTAATAGTATAGAAATTATAAGCGAAAATTTTAAAACAAAATTTAAATTTTTGAATTGGTACAATCATTTTGGAACCAAAAATGCAATTTTTGTTCATTTGACAATATTGTTCAGTATATTAAGCACTACAACTCCGTAGAAAATATCAATTTGTAATTTGTTTAATATTGAATACATATGGGTGAAAATTTAAAGAATATGATTAAACGCAGCATTTCTACACCAATTATGGAGCTCTAAATATAACTTTTGTTGATTAGTGTATTTAGAAAAGTTATCAAGAAATTTAGAAGCTACAATTCTTTTGCAGACAGCTACCGCAATTTATTTACCGTTAAGCTAGAAATGTGGAAGCATAAAATATGTGAAAATTTTCATGACGTTTCATGAAATAATCGATTAACAGTGTACTTTTCCTTAGAAATATATTAGACGGCCTTGTGAAATGGTAAAATCGCTACAATATTGTCAAATGTTGTAAGGTAATATTTCAAGCTGTTTAGGATTTATTGAAGTAAAATCTGAAATAGGGCCCTGACCCACCTCCAAAATTTCCTTCGGCCTGTAAAAATATTTTTACGTACAGTGTGCAAAACCGAGCGAGGTTTTGTGATACCACGTCCAAGTACTTTCACAATTTTTTCATTTGGTTGAGGCCCGAAACAAATTCCTTTCATTTGTGTCACAGTGTTATAGCAAAGTTATAACAATTTTTTTTGTCTCCTGAAAAATAGCAAATAATTAGTTACGAGGTAATAACGTATGACCATCGATATACTTCAAAGCCGATACAGGAATCAGGAAAGGACTACGCGAGCGTATGTATAAATTCAAATAACACTGCTGCAATCGAAAAATGTATCAACGTTCTAGTAAACTGTGTCGGTTAGGGGCAAGTCTACTGAGTTGGTCGGTACCCATAAAATGTCTGTATAACGTAAAATTTTTAAAAATATCCATTTTTACCAATTCCTAGATTTTCCAGCACTTTTTTCGAAAAAAAATACATGTTATTTCACTTTTTTCGGCATAACTTCAGAGCGACTCCAAAGTTTTCACTCACAATAATTTGCAAAAATTTAATTTAAAAAAATAATAAGAAAATCTGAGAATTGCTAGAAATCGATTTTTTCAAAAAAAAATTTTTTCAAATGTCTGTATCAGTAGACTTGCCTCTAACCGATACAATTTTCTTGGACATTGATACAAAAATGTCGTGCCAAAACCTACAACAGTGTAATTATCAATTGTGCTGGCGTAGCGACAATATCTCTATTAATACAGATATAGAATATGGTGTTGCTGTTAAACAAATATCGTAAATTGAAAAAGTATCAGAATAAATAATATTTAATTTCAAGTATTGTATTCGTTACGGTATTTTAAGGGTATTAGACAACAACTGGCCCAACAAATATACAACCTTTTTTTTTTGATCTAGAAGGCGTGAACAGGAGCTTGTGGATCAGTGAAACTCTGTCTTTTAGCATTTTCGACCACCCTAGTGTCTGTGTGTGTTTTTGCTTTGGCAACACGCCGGAAAAAGAAGGAACTTTGACCTTTTCGCACCGCACAACGCAAACATAACTGATGAGGCACAACAATGTTCAAACTTTGACTAAATAAACATTTAAGGATGCAAATAAAAAGGAATTTCCTTTGATAGTGAATAAATAATATATATATAAATATATAAAAAAAAACAGATGACTAAGCAAATCCTCATAGAAACCCCCTCACCCATAAGTCCAAAAAGGTAAAAGGTAACTAATCTCTAAAACAAAAAGAAACTTATGGAAATTAGCATTAGAAATAGCACAATTTGCCCCAAAATAATATTTAGAACAAAACAAAAACGCTTCTTAAATTACTGTCACTAGTGTTCATTGCAACTTACCCCTTGTTTAGGTTAATCTATAGCCATGTATTTACATAAATACCCATACATATGTATACAATACGTATGTATATGCGGTGATACTATATACAAGTGTGTATAACTAATTAGGCAGAGCACTACAATTAACACTTAGTGGCTGGCGATGTGATAACTGCTACGGGATCTAATTGTTCGTTGGTTGTTTTTGTTTTTTTTTTTTGTATTATTACAAGTTTAAATTACACAACAATGCAACACTTAAATATATGATTTGTTAATTTTTCTTTTGGTTTTAGTATCATTTTTTTTATTAATATTTTTTGTTTGTGCATTAACCTTTTATTTGTGTTTTTTAATTTCGCGATTTTTTTTGTTTCGTTTTCTATTCGCAGTTTTGAAATGTTTAAGGTACTGTTTTCCAATTGTATATGAGTGTAATTGTTTGGCTTGTTTTCTTGTTGGTCCGTTTTATAGTTTTTGGCCTCCTTGTTTAAAACAGCCAATTTTATTTGTTTCTTTTTTTTATTTATTTTTTTTTATTTTTTTTATTTATTTTTTTTATTTATTTATTTTCCGTTAATTTGGTTCTGTGCTACTCGAAGCTCAACTTTGTAATAACTGAACGTTTTTGCGTGCAGCATCAATGTTTATATGCGAAAGGAAATTCACCACAGACCGCATGGCTCGTTTAAGGATTCAGGATGTGTGCAGGAAAGAGTGAAAGAGCAAGAGAGCTTTTAAGCTTTTGAAAGGAAATATCAGGGATGCCAACTTTTGGCAGGGAAAAAATGACAACAAAATTCGAAAAGGCCTAAAATAGGATATTTTTTTTCTTAACGCACATCCAATTCCTGAAACTCAACCGAACGGTGTCGTTCGTTTGCTCTACGACAAACTGCTGAAACTCCTCTAAGACGCACCAGAATGATAAAGTGAACGAAAATTCATGGGAACGTAAACACACGCATTTTAGTTCCTCTAACTCACTTCGATGTCATCTAAACGAGCGTAAATGTCAACTGTGACACTTGGAAACGACCACAAGCTTAAGAAAATAATGCTACAAAATAAAAAAAATCAATGAGTGTTCGAACTCACGAGCGATGTGTCAACACCTTTTTGTTACACGGTACCTGTTCGATTTCTATGAACACATTAGTAAATGTTACATTGAAAAATAAAAAAACCAACTCGTAAAAAAAATACTTTTTGACAATAAATTCTTTATATATGACCACGCCCCTTTGTCCAATCCCGCCTATATTTGCAGCAGATCTTAGAATATGTACATCTAACCAACATACCCAATTTACCGTTAACAGGAGCAGCAATAATGGATTTTCAATTTGTGATTTGTATGGGAGGTACCATACAAATCACAAATTGACTGAAACTATTGCGTGAGAAGGCCGAAGCTAGAAGACGGCAGTTAACCGCTACTAGAATCGGATTTCCACGCAATAGTGGATTGTCGTCGCCATTAGTTTGCCTGCGAAATTTCAGCTCGATTGCATCACGGGAAACGGGTTAAAAATCAATCAAAAGTTTTTCATACAGATAGACAGGTGAAGTTAATATAAAGAATTTAAAAAAGGATAGTTTTTGTGCTGAAGGCTCTTTTGCTATTGCACTTTCTTTTTTCATACATCTGCTTTAACATTAGATGTAATATTGTTAAAACAAATAAATCAATATTTAGCTTACTTAAATAATTGTTTTTGTTTTGTCATAAACAGAGCCACGACAAAAAGTATTGAATAGTATAGAGAACTTATTGCACTCTTTTTCCGCCCTCATGTAGAGAGTCTGAGGAAAAGAGCATAAACGAGTCATACTCTCTCTATAGAATATTTCAGTATAAATGCATCATTTCGACAATGTTATTACATAAAACAATACAAAAAGCATAAATTCAAAAGGCATCAATGTTTCACATCAAAATTATGAATGGACCAAGTTATGACAAAAGGGAGTAATACGTTTTGAATCATACGGCAGATGTCACCAATGCTTTTGAGTCATACATTTCGTTCCATGAGTTCTCTATACTATTCAATACTCTATACTATTCAATATTATTAAAATAAATAAAGCAATATTTAGGTCACTGAAATAATTGTTTTTGTTTCCTCATAAACAGAGCGGCGAAACAAAGTATTGAATAGTACAGAGAACTTAGTGCACTCTTTTTCCACTCTCTTGTAGACAGTCGGAGTATAGCACTGTAGAAAGTCTGAGTATAGTCTCTTTATAGAATATTTTAATATAAATGCATCATTTCGACAATGTTATTACATAAAACAATACAAAAGGCATAAATGTTTAAAAAGGCATCAATGTTTCACATCAAAATTATGAATGGACCAAGTTACAACAAAAGGAGAGTAATCGCCAATGCTTTTGAGTCATACAATTCGTTCCATGAGTTCTCTATACTATTCAATATTATTAAAATAAATAAAGCAATATTTAGGTCACTGAAATAATTGTTGTTGTTTTCTCATAAACAAAGCGACGAAGCAAAGTATTGAATAGTATAGAGAACTTTTGCACTCTTTTTCCGAGTCTGAGTAAAAGATCATAAACGAGTCTTATTCTCTTTATAGAAACTTTCAATATAAATGCACCATTTCGACGACCATTTGGCGACGACGACCTACTTGTTTGTTCGCTGCCGCTACATTAATACCATCATACTTATTTGCAGGCACAAACTATTGCTGTACAACAACCACGTATGTGATGCTAACGCTGTATGTTGTTTGCATGTGTCCACTGTGATAGATTTCCCTACCCGTGCCTATATATGGTAACACATCAAAAAACAGTTTTCCATTACATCCCATGAAGGGATTGGGGAGATCTATCACAACGAGTGAACTGTACACTAGGGTGTCCCAAAAAAGTTTAACCGGAGAAAATATGATATCTTAGCCTAGAGAATAGTTCGTTCTATAAATATAACTTCCAAAACTTCTGCATCAGTGCGTGTAAGTAGGAAAGCAATGTGTAAGAAGCGACAAACAATCACTCTGCACATTCAATAAATGTCTTCGGTTAGTGACTTGTGTAAATACACACCGCAGTGGCTTAACGGGCTAGACGCTGCTGAAGGTGATGCTTCGCAAACATCGAAACGATCGTCCAGCGAATATGAGCTCGAATCCGACCCGCGCCACTTACATTTTTTTCACTAACCGGAGAAAACATGATCTCTTAGCCTTAAAGAAAATTACAACTTTAAAAACATAACGAGGATCTAAGACAACTAAACTCAAAAAATTTTTCTTTTTCGATTTTCATGGTTGCTCAAGCTTGATTGGAAAGCTTCTAGGGTGAAGTATTTTTGAGATTTATTCCAGATTTTGCGGAAGAGGTTTAGAGGTCGCACAAGTCGAATTTCCCTCAAAATTCTGGTATTACGGACGTTTTTTGAATTTTACTTAAATCTCGGTCAATAACCACGATTTTCTCAGTTTGTAAGTCAAACTTTTTTAAAGAAAAACGTTCAAACTTTTATTGTATATGCATAGACCACCAATTTTGGCAATGATTTTGCTCAATAAGGTACAACGGGCGGATTACGTTTTTTCGTAAATTTTCGATAAATTTTGTTAGTAACGCTTTATAACTTTAAAAATTTTCTATGCAAATTTAAAAAACTAATGATGCATTCTAAAAGACGAATAAACTGCAAGTAATTTTGTAGAAACAAATTTTTGGTTTCCTGTTTTTGTTCCAGAGTTATTCCATTTTAAAGCCATTTACCCATTGTATGAAACTAAGAATATTATTAACTGTTTGCCATCGCATTTGCTTTAAATTTCTATGAAAATTTAAAATACTAAGGATGCACTTTAAAAGTTGGGTAAATGCCAAGCAGCTTTGTAGAAAAAATTTTGAATTTGCAGTTACTGTTTCAGAGTTATGTCAATTTAAAACTCTTTGCCCATTGTATGAAACTAATAATACTATAAACTATTTGCCAAGTTTTCATCGGATTTGCTTTAAACACTGTATTCATGAAAAAATCTACATGCGCTAAGTAACGACAAAGAGTTACATGCAGAAAAAAACGACCCCCGCAACATATTGCATGAAACATATATATGTTTGCTAGCAATCATATATATGGTTGCTGCAATATGTTGCCAGGGCCATTTTTTGCTGCGTGTGATTCTTTGTCGTTACTGAGCGCATGTAGATTTTGTCAATAATACAATGTGTAAAGCAAATTCGATGATAAAAGACAAACAGTTTATATTATATTTAGGTTCATACAATGGGTAAAGAGTTTTAAAGTGACATAACTCTGAAACAGTAACTGCAAATTCAAAATTTGTTTCTACAAAATTGCTTGTAATTCACCAATCTTTTAAACTGCATCATTAGTATTTTAAATTTTCGTAGAAATTTAAAGCAAATGCGATGCGAAAATGGCAAACAGTTTATAATATTTGTAGGTTCATACAATGGGTAAAACGCTCTAAAACGGTATAACTCTGAAACAGTAATAGCAAATTTTAAATTTGTTTCTACATAATTGCTTGCAATTTTTCCGTCTTTTAGAATGCATCATTAGTTTTTTTAAATTTGCATAGAAATTTTAAAAGTTACAAAGCGTTACTAACAAAATTTATCCAAAATTAACGTAAAAATTTAATACGTGGTACCTTATTGAGGAAAATCATTGCCAAAACTGGTGGTTTGTGCATATACAATAAAAGTTTGGACGTTGGGCTTCAAAAATGTTGACTTACAAACTAAGAAAATAGTAGTTATTGACCGAGTTTTAAGTAAAATTCAAAAAACCCCCGGAATACCCAATTTTTGGGGGGAAATTCGACTTGCGCGACCTCTAAACCACTTCCGAAAAATTTGAAAAAATTCTCAAAAATCTTTACCCCCTATAAGCTTTCAAATTAAGCTTAAGCAAAAAAAAATTCTATTGATGGGACACCCTACAGTACACTTTCTAATTTTTCACTCACTGATTGGGACCTACAGTTTTACACTGGTTCCGAGAGGTATTTTGAGAAGCTTTTACATGCCTAAGTAGGCGCCATCACTAAGCGAGGTGGCCGCCGTCGAAGTAAATGTGAGGTGGTCAGAGCAGATATCGAACCCACAATCTCATGCACAAGAGCCGCGCACATAAAAAATCGCCTGTAAAATGACGTACAAAATGTTTTCACCCGTTTAGTACTGAATTTTTGTTTCAATGTTTCTACGAAAAATGTAGCAAACAATCAAATTGTACAAAGAATTGATCAATATTGTCAACTCCCACTCAATATATAACGAAAAAAGATTTTTATTGTAGACAAAAAAACAATGTAATGATGTCCCGTGATTTTCGTAAGAACGAAGTTAGTATCATTCTCAAGACGAGTACTAAGATTGTTCGCGTGGAAAATATTAAGCTACATCAATTTTCTTGATTGCGAAATGCACCAGCATTATTTCAGTTTTGGCGACTGTACTTTTGTCTGTTTATAAGTTTTTTTTACACTAAAGTTCTCTTATTTCTGAAAATTGAATGAGAGTTGAAAACATTGATAATTTTTTCATTCAATTTGAATGGTCATTAAATTTTTTTTACAACAATGAAATGTTTCTTGTTACATGTTGCTAATATTTCGTGCAAACAACGGTGGACTTTTTTTGTTAATATTTCACAGGCATTCTACGTATTTGTTTAGTTTTTTTTTTTTTTTTGTAAGGAGTTTTGTAAAATTTCGCAGGAAGCATAGATTCTTATTACAGACCTTAAAGCTAAAATTCCAAATTTCTAGTACAACGCATCAAAGCAAGTTTCATTACAATTCAAATGTATGGCAACTCTGCAAAACGCTTTTTATCCTTTACACGCTCTACCACCACAGTAAGAGTAAAATATTCTCTCAAAAATATATTTGGGAAACTCTCACGTGCATGAGGTGTTTACAAGTGCAATAGCTTCGTATGTAGTACCCAGATACATGTTTTCTGTCTGGTACTAGTATATAATCGTAGACAAGTGGTGAGATCGATGTAAACACAAAAACACGCGCTAAAATACTACAAATTGGCACATGGTGCGTAGATACACTCGAGAAAACTGTCCGCATATCATAATAAAGGAACTAGAAAATATCCTTAATAAATTAAAAAATTTTAGTTGGAGTTGTAGTGGTAAAAATACAGTTGCTATATGTAATAGATGCAAGAGGTTTTGGATGTCATCTTTGCAGCAGAGGATGTGTATAGAATCATCAGGGATTGGAATGTTTTTGAAGACAATTGGTTCTCTGGTTATAAACCCATTTCAGTTAGATTAGAACATGATCCAGCCTTATTAAATCGTAGGAATGTGAGGAAGACTGAGTGGTGCCTCTGTGAAAGGACCTGCAAAAAGATATTGGTGTAAGAAACAACTGAGGAGGCAGATAATTTAGCGGGCAGGGTAACAAGAGCTCTCAACAACTCACTAGAAATATGTTAGCCAAGAATAAACCTAGGGGGAAAGGAAAAGCTACCTGGTGAAATGGTGGGCATAAGGAAGTCAACTATAACTATTTAGTAGAGCAAAGTCTTTGAGGTACAAGCAGGCTTGGGATAGGTTAAAGAGGAGCTAAGGTGGGATAGGAAAGCGCTAAGATTAGCGAAAATAAACTCAAGGACGCTCTTCTGTAAATTCATATAAGATACAACCCTGGCCTCTACACTAAGAAACTACTAGTCACAACGATATGTACCTCAAGGACTCCCCTGGGCACTGCATTACCTGCAATGGGGCTTTGGTCAATCTCCTTATAAATACCATTACCTTGCCAGCTGGTGTAACAAGGACACCGATGTAGGTGAACATAGCATGGGCTGCTTCAAACCCCCAAACGAACTTCAGGTTGTGCTATACACACTGATTCCCTGACTGATAAGGTTATACATCACGTATTTAGGCTATAGATACTTACCTAAAGGATAGAGGGCCATATCAATTTAATTTTGAGAAATATCAATTGAAATATGAAAAATATATTTGAAATTTGAAATATATCAATTGAAATTTAAAAATTATATTTGAAATTTGAAATAGTACATCAATTGAAATTTAAAAAACATCAATTAAAATTTGAAAGACATCAATTGAAATTTGAAAGACATCAATTGAAATTTAAAACACATCAACTGAAATTTAAAATACATCAATTGAAATTTAAAACACATCAATTGAAATTTAAAATACATCAATTGAAATTTAAAACACATCGATTGAAATTTGTAACACATCAATTCAAATTTGAAAGACATCAATTGAAATTTAAAATTCGTCACATGAAATTTAAAAATTATTAACCGATTTCATGTATTAGATTTTTAAATTTCAATTGATGTCTTTTAAATTTCAATTCATGTGTTTCAAATTTCAATTGATGCCTTTCAAATTTCAATTGATGTTTTTTAAATTTCAATTGATGTGTATCAAATTTCAAATAGAATTTTTAAATTTCAATTGATATTTTTTTCAAATTTTAATTGGAAATGGTGTAGTCACTCTCGAAAATGTAGGCGAACAAATTACTGTATCTGCAATAGCAGTATTCTTCGTGTGACTTACACACTTTTGGCAGATGAGCAGACTAAAATTGACTCAACGAGAAACCGGCCAAAACCAAGCCGGTTCTTCTCACCCGAAGGTCTAAGCTTCCTGCCATGGAACCTACCACAACGGATCTGAAATAAAGCTTGTAAATGGTGGCAAATACCAAGTTATCATTTAGAGTCGCAGGCTTAGGTTCAGAACCAATATAGTGGAAAGGGAGAAAACGGCGACAATAGTCCGTAAGTGGGCTATACGTTGTAAATAAGGACTTGCTCCGAGGGTTGTACACCGGTCATTATAGCAGTGGTGAGATCAATAATACTGCATGGGATTATAGGGTTGTGTTAGGTGCTTGAGAAACCCATATAGTCTTTACTATTGATTAAGGTTCCGAGACTTGTTATGATGTGCAAGTAATGTTACATTTGTTGCCGGTAGGACATTATACACATACCGAAAAATTAGGATGTGGAAACCTCTAAATGCGGTTACGTTGAATTCGAATGTCTCGAACAAGTTTTAGAGTTCATCTCAACTGAATTAGAGGTTGTCACAAACGAACTAGAGGTTGTCAGAAGCGAATTAGAGGTTGTCACAAACGAACTAGAGGTTGTCAGAACCGAATTATAGGTTATCCCAACCGAATAAGAGATTGTTACTAGTGAATTAAAGGTTGTCGCCAGCGACTTAGAGTTTGCCACAACCGAATTAGAGGTTATCGCAACCGAATGAGAGGTTGTCACAACCAAATGAAAGGTTGTCACAACTGAATTATAGGTTAGCACAACCGAATTAGGGTTTCTCATAACCGAATTATAGTCTGGCACATCCAAATTTAGAGGCTGCCCTAATTAACTCAATATTTTGTTAAGGTTTTCGGTACAAAATTTGATTTTTAAATGTGATTGTTACATTCGATTTTGTTAATTTTCCTTATTTATTTATAGTGAATTTATTGACAGGATAAATAATTAAACTACACTTTATATGTGTTGGAACTATTGGTTGTTGCTACCAAATTAATTCGATCAATCGGTTATTGCTTCCAAATTATTTCCCAGTTCAGTTGCAGCAATCTAATTGGTTCAAATCTCGGTTGTTTCATAAAAAACCAAAAAAAAGACCCGTATCTCCCAGTTTTGCCCAAAGTCATGCAATGTTTTTCTATGGGCCCCCAAAGATTTGGGGCTTCGGTGTCATTCTTGCAAAAAAGTGATCATTTTGTCAGGCTCATATCTTGCAAATAGTTTGGAATTTTGATTTACTCTCTGTGGGAAAGTTGTAGCTTCTGACTGAATTAATGATGCAATACATTGAGTTGAATATTTTCTTGATAAGAATTTCAAAAGTATTGCGACAAGGATAAGACAACCTCGATTTTGATTGTAATGTAAATTTAATACAATTTGAGAATTGTTCCTTGAATTGTCGAAAAAAGGAAAGCACACCCTAATGAAAACATTCTCCCCAGGCTCAGGTGTATTTAATTTTAATTTGATATTGTTCTCTACACAAAAAGGACACCAAGAATATATGAACTCCTTGCAAGATTTACAATTCACAAGAATAAAGCAAAACACAAAGGTAGATTTTGTATATTTTTTTGATAACAATAACAGCTTATTTGAAGCAATTTTTACTGTAATTTTAATAAACAACCTAAATATAAAGCGCATGTCAGGATCCCAAGACGCTTTCAATATCTTGTTTACATGTCATATTGTTCTACTTCTACATACTCCTCGTCCTATGCTATACTATATGGTTCCTTAAAGTATCATTGTGCGACATTTTATGATGAGTAGGGGCGGGAAGGAGGAATTACAATTAGCTAGGGAAAAATAATTAGCACACTTGATTGGTTGGGAAGACGTTTAGACCGTAATCCAAGGAAAGGAATAGAGAACTGTTTTGTTAGAGCTTCAACAAGTGAAGTTGGCTTAAATTCCCACAAACACGTGAAGATATTAACATTTTACCTTTTGTTATTCCACATGTATAGAATTGCTAAGTATTGCACTGAAGGACATACAAAAAGAAAAAGGAAACAGCAACAACCCGTCAAAACATTCACAGTGGCCCACTTTGTAGGAGAATTTAGAAGGACATTCAACACAATAATGAGCAAGAGCCGGGTGGGGTATACACATACATTGCCAGATACATGAATCCAAGTACCACCCATCCAAAAACACAGGGCACAACACACACATTCGTCAATGGACTAAAAAGGAAGTGAAAAAAGGGTCATAGCAAAGTAAAAAAGCATGTAAATGCTAAAACGGATAACAAGCAGAGCGAGCAATAGGTAATTGAACATTTAATGGCTGTGAATAAATTAAACTTTATCAGATAAACATCAAGAGTGTAAACCAAAAATGCTGTAGTGAGAAAAACAAAAGGACACGAAACGTTAAGGTTTTAAGCAACACAGTAAAGAGATAATTTTAATCGTTTGCAATATTTTTTTTAATTTTCTTGCAAGGAATTTCGTTTATGACTGTTAAATACAGTTGCACAGTAAAAATCTAAATATCATTTAAAAAAAATAAATTTTTAATTTTTTTTAAATTTAATTCCAAGAGCTACGATTTCTGGAAAAGACGATTAAAATATCCGATAAGGTTAAATACTTTGGGGTAATCTTGGAACGAAAATGAAATTGGAAGTACCACATAGTACCTATAGATGTCGATTGCTATGCATAAGGGCAATAGGATCCAATTGGGGCCTCACCCCGTAAATAACACACTGGCTGTACAGAAGCGTAATTAGACCAAAACTAACTTATGCTCCGTAGTATGGTGGACAGTAGATGAGAGGAAATCCAATATCACGATACTGCAAAAGGTTCAACGAATGTGCTGCATTAATATTAACGGTGTAATGAGGACAACCAAGACAAGGACTATTTGGACAATATTATGTATCCAGACAATCGATATTATGGTCAAATATGACGCATACAAGCTCTTGGTGAATGGATCAACAGGGATCTCCAATGGAAAATGGCGGCTTTGGCCGACTATAACGCATTTACACCGCCGTTTATCGCGATTAGGTTAGCGATAACCTTGTTCTCTAATCTTTGCAGTTTACACCATACAATTTTAGATTAAATTTACATTTCAGGTGGCAACTATATGCTTAGACAAACTCCTCGCCGAAACAAAATTATCGAAGACGACGGCACCACAGAAAAATTAAGTTGGCGGCTATTGGTTTAGCCAGTTTTGTACAAATTTGGGATGTGTTTGAAATAACTGAACCTTAAAAATTGGATCAGTGGGTCAAATAGGGCCAGGCGATAAAATCAGCTCAGAGTTTGAACCATTAAGAGCCATTTAATCGGCGGCGGCATGAGCTTCAAAAAACTGCTGATGGCGGCGACGCGTCGGAAAATTCTCGATCGGCTTCCGTCTGTCAAACAGTTGATTTTTCTTTTGTATGTCTTTATTATGGTTGCATTGTTTTAATAACTAACAGTGTTGCATCAAAGTGTACTCAAGTTTAAAATGAAGTTAAAAAAAAATTAAACTTCAGTATCTACAGATTAAAATTGTAAGAATAATCTTCTGGGTTAGCGCGGGTTAATGGAGTTAACCTTCGAAATGCTTCAATCTTGATTGGTGTAAATGCCGTATTACACGCAAGATGCGAGTGAATCCGACCTAATACCCGAGTTAAGGGTTAAAGCGAATTGTGTGACTTTAACGCCATCTGGAGACGCTTGGCATTAGGGGACACTGGTACAAACACCAAGTGGGACCCGCTGTTACACGGATGGCTCAAAGATAGGGGAAAGAACGGGTTTAGGATTTTTCACTGAAAATCCGGCAACCGAAAACCAACTACGCCTCCCGGATCACAATACGAAGATAAGCGCACCACAGACTTGTGAGCATGAACATGAACATCAGCTATCGTTGATGTTTATTATAGCTTCTCCGTCCTGCTTGATACCAAATAAGAATGTAATCGAAGTTGTTCGCATCACTATCATGTTCACAAAATGTTTTGGTAATATTTTTTAAAATTCATCAGTCAGATAAAAAGTTATCGACCAGCCTCATGCTCATGAATGACGAGCGAAAGTTGGGGCGATTTCGGAGTAAATAGCTCGGCGATAATACAAACCCAGCCGAAGCAAATATCTTCACGGATAGCCAAATGGCAATTAGGGCAATGTCATCGGAAATTGTCAAATCTTGAACGATTCTTGACTGTAAGAAGGTAATTAACGATTATTTCATACATGGCAGACTCAACATCATCTGGGTGCCAGGACATGGTAGAATCGTTGACAACGAGCATGTGAACCTTCTGCAACGAAAGCCACGAAACTCCAAACAGTGAGCCGAGATGACGCGAAAACTGTTGGGGTGAAGAAAACTGGGTTTAGTACATGGGCGGAATCGGCCCACATAGTGCAGTGCAACCAGGGAACAGTAGATAGGATGACAAATACCCTATGGGGAGAACCAGATTGATCGAGGACATTTGGTTTGCTGAAACTGGGAAAGCCTGAAATGAGCAAAATGATGGTAGTCTTAACGCGACATTCGGGATTATGGGTCCACCTGTACCATAACATAGATAACTACAAAACCATAGATGGTGAAAGATAAGTGGTAGATTTGAAAGTAAAGGGAAATTATCTAGTTGGCGCCGGAGTGCTGGATATGGGCAAATTTCCCTGGAAACAAAAACTATTGGAAAAACTATATAACGATTCTTTTCTGCCTTTTATAGTGTCAACAAATATAAAAACCGATATGCTTTCTATTATCTATATTCTATTTTGAAATTTAAACTACAGAATCGAAATAAAATTTATGTTTGACTGCTTTTCCATGGCATCCGAGTGAAAAATGATTGCACGGAAACAGCTTTTGCCCTCCGGTGAAAATGGTGATTAAGCAAATGAGTCATCTATGGTTTTTATTTATCTATGACCATAATGGACTAATGGTGAATAGCGAGTGCAGGGCATATTCCATCCTCCTCCTCGATAAGACGATGGAGCATTTCCTATGCCACTGCCCAGCCTTCACACAAGCTACATCCAGATATCTCTCGAACAATATAATGCCGGACATGACCAAACTTGTGGGAATGGATTGGAATATCCGAAGGAATTTCGTGAATAGCCTGAATTCCTGTGAGAGGTATACTGACTTAGTAGGGTAAATTAAGAGCGCACAACAGGCCGAATCAGCGGCTTAAGTGTATGTGTACTGACATGGGAAGGATCAGAGTACTTTTTTTAACACTCAGCATCGTACTCCTCTTTTCAAACTAAGTAACTAATTTCATTCTCATATTCTTTTGATTGAAACAGACACAGACTTGGAGACATTTTCAACAGGTCTATTGCAAATAGAATGGAACTGAAGATGTGCACAATCGGAGATAAAGAAACAACGGTGGGACGAGTCACATCAGCCCGGAAGTGCTCGTTACATAACCCAGAGCCCAACTATGGTGGTGGTAGGCCACATTTTCTTAGATTGAGGCAGTTCTGAAGTAAGTTTTTTAATAGGGCAAAGTCTAAGAAGGCACAACAGTACTAGGATATATATAAAGAAGAACTCCGATCGATCGGAGTCCTATCTGTTGATAAGGTTGTCGCATCCCCCAGTTGCGAAAATTTAAAGGTTTGAAGCCATTTATAATTAAATAATAACGGGTGGGAGTTGATGAAAGTTAAAGATAAATCCTGGATGTATTTCAGGAGCATTTTGGAAAGCTCATCCGAAGCCGACGGGCTCAAAAAAATTATGGCCGCGTCACGTTGTACAATAGTACATAGTACAAGGCACTTTAGAAAAGTGATGGTTCTTCGACGACGCACTATGGCTCAGGAAATTAATTCATTGGCCCGAAACCTACTTTTCTTGTTGTCACCGATTCCCAAAATTTTAACGTCATTTAATAGCAAATATATCAAAACTGATGTAGGTAAAAACTTAGGTCAACATATCAGTAATTGTGTCCTCGCCATTCTGTTAAACACAAATGTTTCACATTATTTTACAATACGAGTGATTTTTTATACTTGATTGAAAAAAAATATCATTCCTCGCAAACTGATGTCGATTATAGACTTTAAAAAATGGTATGTATGATTACTGTACTATTTTTTTCAAATTTTTCTAAATCAAATATATTAAAATATTTAATGCAACCGAACTGGATATGGAATCAACACCCAAATGCTGATTTTTGGCAGGACTAACTGAAAATTCGGTAACAATTATGCTGGTACGGTCACAACAGAATTCAGTAAACCACTTTTTACCCATTGCAATTGATGGTGAAGAGAACCTGTACTGTTTATCAAGCCTTTCCTTGGCATCGGCGACGGGATTTTTAACAAAAAATAATGTAACCGAAATTCGTTTTTGGAACGAAGTTCCTTATCGTACATTGCGGAATGGAGGCTAAATGAAAAGCAATGAAAAAATTTTTTTTAACAATTTTATTCTACAGCACAGTACTATCATCTATATTGGGTACTTTTGCTTTGGTTTGTGTCTACACTAACATATCGCACCCTAACTACAAAAGAGTCATAACTCAAAATTTTCAGATTTTAATTTTTTGCTTGAAACCAATTACCAAGGACCATTTGTATCCGCTGTAAAAATCTGACGTCGTTTACTCTTTCCTTTCGTCAAAAAAGTCCGGTATGAATATGTCTATAATTCAGTATTTTCATACATATTTCTAGTTAACAACATCAGTTTTTTGGCTCTACTGAAAATTTGAAAATTTTGAGTTATGACTCTTTTGTAGATAGGGTGCGATACGTTGGGAAATTTCGTGTTTAATAGGAAGTTTTCTTGGTGGAGCCTATAACCAATATTTAGTATATATTGTAGTTTTGAACCCAACAGATATTAAATTTACAAAACCCAAAGTGAAACAAATTTAAAAAAAGAAAATTTTCTAAAATAAATGCCTTTTCTTAAAAAAAGTAAACTTTCTGAAAAATTGCCTATTCATATTTTAAAAAAACTACCTTTTCTTAAAAAAACACCCTATCTTAAAGAAGTACCTTTGCTTAAAAAAGTAAATTTTCTTACAAAAAGTACATTTTGTCAAAAAAGTAACTTTTTCAAAAATAAATACCTCTTCTTAAAAAAGTGAATTTCCTTACAACAAATTGCCTTTCCTTAAAATACTAAATTTTCTTTAAAGAGTATTTTTTTGTGTGAAACAAAATAACTTTTCTTGAGATGAGTACCTACTCTTAAAAATGTACCTATTCTTAAAAAAAAACCAATTCTATAAAAAATTCCCATTTCTTAAAAAAAACCTTTTCTTAAAAAAATACCTTCTCTTAAAAAAATAGTTTTTCTTACAGAAATTCGTGTTCTTCAAGGTACATTTTCTTAAAAATAAAATAATACATTTTCTTTTCTTTTCTTTTCTTTTCTTTTATTTTCTTTTCTTTTCTTTTCTTTTCTTTTCTTTTCTTTTCTTTTCTTTTCTTTTCTTTTCTTTTCTTTTCTTTTCTTTTCTTTTCTTTTCTTTTCTTTTCTTTTCTTTTCTTTTCTTTTCTTTTCTTTTCTTTTCTTTTCTTTTCTTTTCTTTTCTTTTCTTTTCTTTTCTTTTCTTTTCTTGAGATAAGTAGCCTTTCTGAAAATAAGCACATTTTCTTAAAAAAATAACCTTTCCTAAAAAGAGTACCATTTCTTTAAAAAGTACCTATTCTTTAAAAAGTACTTCTTTGTAAAAAAAATTATACTCTTACTATGGTAGGTACTTCTTCTTAAAACTAGTACATTTTTTCTTAAAAAACACATTAGCTTTTAATAAAATAAGTACCTCTTATTGCTTTTCTGGAAAATATAATACATATTCTTACAAAAAAGAACCTATGACCCCTTTCACACTCGGCAAGTTACTTGCGCAAGTCTCTTGCCCAAGTCTTGGTTTGTTGATGACAGAGGTAAGTTCGGGATAGGGGAAAAAATTTTGAGTACAGACTTGCTTGTACTCGGAAAGTTTAAAAACTGACTTGCGCAAGTAACTTGCCGAGTGTGAAAGGGGTCTAAAAAAATACGTTTTTTAAAAAATACATTTCAAAAAAAGAAAAATTTCTTAAAAAAAAAGTTTATCATTTTACAAAAAGTATCCTTTCTTAAAGAGATCCATTTAAATTATTTCAACGGGCGGCTTAGGCGTGTTGGAACTAACTAGTACATAATATATAGCGAAAGGAACTTCATTCCAACCGGGTGTCTCCTGACACCTCATGCGAGTTTTTCTTGTTTTTTATTTGCTTAATCAGTTAATGAGAGAAGATTTATGGTGTTCTCTATTTTATACGCTTGCATGGGAGGGATAATGTAGTTGAATACGACTCAAGATTGAACGGTTAAAAAATGAGTCACGACATAATTCCTATGACAAAACAAAACAACCTGTCGGAAAAATTACTATTTGTCACTGTTAGATTCAAAAAGGTGTGACTTTGAATGACTACAGGACAATTTCCATCTAGAGTTACGACTATGCATATCATTGGTTGCTACTTCCATTTTTCAGACATGTCCACAAGGAGACTGGCAATATATTTTAAACACGCATACTCTGATTATAATATTGGAAAAGTAAAATCAAATATGTATATCTTATGTTTGAAGCAGGCAGCATACATGCAAATATAATTGACCTGTCTGAAGGATAAATGACCTCTTCCAAAGAAAATCAATAACAAATTTGCTTTTGTGAACATGAAGTAACAACATCTAAATATATCTTTACAAATATGCAGCCTCTAGAATTATTATAAAAAATACACAAATTACAATTATTTAAATATAACTTGTAAAAAGGACAAAGGCCAATATGCAGCAGCAAAAAAAGGATAATGGCTTTACAATGTACAACTGGAGTGAGGAACAGTTTATAAGAAAACTAGTCCCTGGTACTTAGTATTGGTATACTTACGATTCAGAGCTAAAATGACCACAGCATTAAAACGAATATGCACACTACTCTGCAAAACATGTTCTTCATAAATATTACGAAATCGTAAATATAACAAAATTTTTCCTAGGATTTATGAAACTAATTCATAGTTTGTATGTTTCATAATCTATAAAAATTATTTATAAGATCTATGGAATTTGTTCATAATATCTATGAAACATTTTCCTATATTCTATGAAAAGAAATCTTAAAAATTTATTTACAACATTTATGAAGTAATTTCATAGATTCTATGAAACAAATTCTGTGAGATTTGTTTAAAACATACAAGGTGGCGCAAAAGTAAACTTGCGATGTTTTTTGGCTGTAATTTAAAAAAAAATTAAAAACTTTGATTCTTCTTGTGGATTATTTTTATTTGGTCTTTTAATTTTTTTTTACATCAAGTCGAGAATATGATGTCATGTAAATGGCCGCCGCCACAGTTGATTGTCATTTGAGCCCTTTTTATGGCATTTTCCATCACTTTGGCCAAAACTTCCGGCGATACGTCCTCACATTCTTGACGGATATTGTCTTTAAGAGCTGCAAGAGTCTGAGGCTTGTTAACGTAAACCCGCGACTTCAAAAAGCCCCACAAAAAGAAGTCTGGAGCGGTCAAATCAGGCGATCTTGCTGGCCACTGCAAATCGCCAAAACGGGAGATTAGGCGCCCGGGAAATGCATCCTTCAGCATATCGGTTGTGGCACGTGCAGTGTGTGTCGTTGCACCGTCCTGTTGGAACCACATGTTTTCCAATCCCAATTCATCAAGTTGCGGCATAAATAACTCGTTGATCATTGCTCTGTAGCGCTCACGGCGCTTCCATGACATCGACGGCGCTTCCATGACATCCTCGGCTACAGCAGCAATATTCTCTGCAGAACGGCTACTCCGGGGTCTGCCACGCCTGGCAGCATCTCGTGTTGTGCCAGTCTCTTTGAGGCGAGCGGCTAAACGTCGCAGTGTTTCACCAGTAGGCGTTGGTCGGCCAGGAAATCTGCGACGAAATTCACGATGTGCCAAAGTCACCGACCGATTATTGGTCAAATAAATAGTCAGCAATATTCCGCGTTCTGGAGCAGTGTAGCGTAACATTGTTTATTAACGTGTATTTCGCATGTGTTTACTACGCAAATGTCAAAACAGAACTGACATTAGGGGCCAATCGCAAAATTTATAGCATTTTCTGATAGGAGGATTACTTTTGCGCCACCTTGTACATTAATGCATTCACACTGCATCAGAATTGTCTCATTGAATTTTGTATTAAAAAACAGATGTTTGGTTAAACGAAATCTACAAACATGAGATTTCGATTCAGGCTTATGAAACATTTTCATAGATTTTATGAAAACTGTCATAGAATTAGAGTTAGATGACTGATCCTCATCAGCAATTGTTCTGAATGATTCTACCAAAACATTAATCATCCTATATGTAATAAAACCGCCATACACAATGAGAATTCTTAAGTTTGCAAGTGCTCATTGGATTCAATTTAATTAATTGCATTTAATTTAATAAAATTTTTAAATTTAGCGACCGTGACAATTTTTCAGTCCCAAATCCAGTCCTTATATCAATTTGCAATTATTAACAGTTATCTTTTGTTGTTGTTTGGATGCCTTTTCGCAAATATAGTACACTTGTGCCCAAACACATAGTGTTTGCTATTCAATATAACATGTTTGGGACAAAATAATCTATATATGTTATAATATACATATGTATTTGTGACCCAAATGTGGCTTTGTGTGTTGAAAATTGCTGAAAACTTAAACGTCACAGACAATAATTAAACAAAAAGCGGCAGATCTTCAATTCACGAAAATAATGCTTTCAAACATGTAAATGGTTCATGCAATATGTTGCTTGGGCCGTTATTTGCAGCGTATATATGCTAAGGAGCAGCTGAATTATCTGTGGAGCGAACAACATCCATATAGGGGACAAAGTATGTTGTGGAACACCACAATGTGGGATTTTATCCACTTTTCTGAGTCACCACCATAAACTTTCTACTCTCGACTTTGGCCAACGAGGGATTTAAATCCGTCTGCTAGGCACACGATTTGGCGATTCTTCCTAGAAGGCAATGCCTGAATATACTTACTTTAGGTGGCCTTAAATAACCCAGAGGGATCAAGGGCCTTACAAAATCAGGATAACATCTTTCTCCAACTCGCTGGATGTTCGAAAATAGGTTACTTGAAATATAGTACAACTGGGCATAGCTTGGCCGACTGAATGTAAACGCAGATAAAAAAGAAATATGCTTATTTAGATGGAACCAACCTTCCTCGGAAATACTACAGGGTTGTCCAACAGTGCCAAATACTACAGGGTAGTTCCGAATCGGAATCTATATGCTCAAAATTAGGCCTCACCCAGAAGATGATACTCAGGGTTTACACGATCGTGATAAAGCCAATTTTGAACTTTGAATTTGAAGTTTGGAAGAAGTAGTAAGGGTGTCTCAGTAAGAGTACATTTTTTTATTTTAAAATAAAAACACGTATTTGTTGTGATATTTGTGATTTCCTTATTGGATTGTATAAAATAAGTAAGTACGAGATAAAATATCTGTCAAATGGCCTCCACGGCTCTGATAACACGCCATTACTCTTTTCATGAAATTTCCCATAACATTTTCACAAAGATGTGGCTGTACCTCACCGAAGTTTATGAGCTGTCTCAGCATAATATAATAAATCTTCACAATTATAACGCGTTGTTCTTTCGTAAAGCCGATTTTAATAATCAGAATAATTATATTTGACAACTGCCAAATTTCAGAGTTGCCACTTGCACAAAAGAATGAGACTAAATTTAAAAAGTGCAATCTTACTGAGACACCCTCTACTACATTTAAAAGCTGCAAAAGATTAAACGCAAGTACTCTCGGGGTACTAGCGGTGCACCAAGAACAACGTCGACCACTGCATTGACAAAATGTTGTCATTAAACCCCGTTTTACGTAACAAATTAAGTACGAAGCGGTCTTGACGACGAGACGTTTACAAATGATAAGAGAATTGATCCGAAAGGATCACAAATGAGCTATCCAGCATATAATGCAAATGCTGTAGAAATTCTTGCCAACGCCAATTGTTGACAACCTGATTGGACTAGACTAGGGAAGTCCAGAACTGACCAAATATTCACTCCATGCCAAATCCGGGAAAACAAGCACGAAAATCAAATCGACACATAGCATCTATTTGTTTTTAATAATCGGAATAAACATATGTGACAGCTGCCAAATTGCAGAGTTGCCGCTTGCACAAAAAAAATTAGACCACATTAAAAGTGGAATCTTACTGAGACGCCGTTTACTGCATTTAAAAACTGCAAAAAGTTAAAATACACATAGACCAGAGGAATGGATAAAATGTGTTCATTAAACCCCGTTTGAGCTACAAATCAGAAATGATCAGAAATGAGCTCTCTAGCATATAATGGAATGCCGAAGAAATTATTATCAACGCCATCTGTTGAAAACCTGACTGAACCTTATCAGTGTGGTTTTAGATCAGTGAAGTCTAGAACTGACCAAATATTCACTCTACGCCAAATTCTGGAAACACCCACGAATTTCAAAAGTAAGGGAAAAAATGCCACTCTATTACACATATATCCACGATTCGTCACCTGTCACGATTTTATACACGTCTTGTGAAGCACCACGGTCTAACTTTTTTATCATTTCCTTACACCAATTGACACGAGCCTTTTTTATTGAGCGATTGGCAAATTATGTGGGATTCAATGCGAACAAATCTTTTTTACAGGCAAATGTTCATGCAAAAACAATTGTATTGAAGTGAAACTAATGTGCAACGATGCCTCTATCTCACGATATATCACATGACGATATTGCATTATCAGTTCACGCACTGCAACGATGTTTTGTGGCAGAACAACCGATTTTGGACGACCCCCACGAAATTCATCCTGAAGCAAACGGCGTCCGAGACTGAACTCTTGGTACCAGCGATTTACAGTGGTTTCTTATGGAGCTTTATCACCAAAGGTAGAAACAAGTGGATTTAGACACTCTTGTCTCGATAATCTGCGCCGAAAATCGTAAAAACTCATCGCACGAACATATTCACGGGTTAATTCCATTTTTTGATCGAGATGCATTTTTCAACACACCGTAAATACAACAAATAGTGCTAGTAATTGAAAACGTTCTATGTATATTTATGCTAAAAAATTTCAAACTTTCCAATGGAAGTTCCAGTTTGCATCTGGAAACACTAGTATTGCCAGTTCCCGAAATATAAATACCAACCCTTGCTGTACTAGATCAAGATATATTGATTTTTAGCCGATGGAAGTAGATTTTGAACCACTGTGCGTCGTTGGAACCTCAAGTTGTACAATTTGTATTCCGACATAGATATAGCTAGGCGAGTCAAATTAGGGCCATGTTATAAGAATGAGTGCAAACTGGAAAGCGCACAGCTCTGAAGCTGAGAAGCTCTCCCCTATCAATCATGGGATGTAATGGGAAAATATTTTTTATAAGAATGGAAGAAGTTGAACCAGCGTGAAAGGATTTCGATGACGTATTCGATGGAGGCAGAAAAGGCGGAAGACGAAGTCTCCGCTGGAAAGGCCAGGCGGAAGAATTCCTCCCTTTCTTTAGTGTTAGCAACTGGCGAAGGATAGGAAAGGCGAAGGATGGAACCGGTTGGTAGAATATGTTAAAAATGTGTTTAATTTGTGTTGTTTAATTAATATGTGTAAGGCATATAGTCTCATGAGGTTCTAAAGTAGCCAAATTAAAGAAATATGTTTTGTTTTGTTATAACAACTTGTATAAAAATTTGTTCCAAACTACTAAATTACAGTTGCAGAATTTTTTCATTCTTTTTTAGAAAAACTTTGCCGACTCCCATTAATTGTTGTTAGTCTTAATTACCATTTACAGATTTATGGTTGAGGTGTAATCTAATTAACCTTTGACATTAAAAAAAAAAACTTCATAGCAATTTGTTAAGGCCAAAAACCACACCCAATAGCTTGAAAGGAAATACCAAACAGCATTAAAAGATATTATTTTTAACGATACAAAAGGTTGTGAACGCCACAGGACATCATCCTAATTAGCCTTGATAATGTTGTAGCATTATGGGACGCAACTTGCGTACAACGGATGTGGTATTTATAGTCCATTGATTGGCTACACTGGACAAATAATAGTACATGTGACCCAATACCTTTACAGCTGGTGCTCTTTATATTCAGACATCACCAAGCACTCACTGCAAATGCACTTAAAATGATGTTGAGTTTGAATACAAAAGAGAACAAATATCCTAAACAAGTTTCATAATAAAGCACTTTCTAATAATGGCCAGAAACATAAAAAGTGTTTAGGGGTTTTCATTGAGTTAGTAACAGGAAAACTGAAAACTTTGCATACTTGAGTGGCAGTTAGAGGTTTCCATTCTATTGCTTTTTATACTGACCTTAGGATCTTTGGCATAATAAAGTTTATTGCGTTTCAAACGAAAATAACGTCGACGCCAACGTTGGAACGACCATGTTTGTTTCAGCAGGAAGCCTTCTCTGATGGCCACCTACAAGTAGAAGAAGAAGAAGATAAAGAAAAAAGGTTGAATCAGATAAAAAAAAAATACAAAAGAAATTATACAATTAAAGTTGCATTAATAAAAGCAGTGCAACTGTTTGTTACTGTCCTACCATTTGTTTATTTTGTTTTGTAATCAAATAACAAAATAAACAAAAGTAATAACGTATTTTCCACATCTCACTTTCCTTTCTTCGTTTAGCATTTTCTGCCACCATTTGCCTTTTCTTGCCCAGACAGACAATCAGGCGGACAGACGATATCTGATTTAACGACGATTTTTTTCCTTCAATCACGTGCAAAATATTCATTTGCACTGCAACTAACGGCGTCCGGTTCTATTCACAAGTCTTCACAAGGCAACTCAGTTGTGCCTAAACCAACAAAGTTACAGACGAGGGAGGAGAGCTCAGGCGGGAATGTACAGAATAACTTAACGCTTTTTCTTGATATATGTGTTAAATTGATTTCTTAGTTTAAAAGGTTTTCAGTTGAATACACTCAGAAAACTAATGGTTTGAAGAGAGGTTGTACCAACCGTTAATTTGGCTGTTACCACCGAATTGCGGTTGCCACAACCGATTTGAGGTCGACACGACTGAATTTAATCTCCACAACTGCAATTCGGTTGAAGAGACTAAAGTTGTGGCGACTAAGTTCAGTCGTGACAACGTCAACACGTTTGAAGCAAACTTGTTTCATAATTGATCCGGTTGTGACAAGTGAATGATAAAAAATATTCACTAGGTCCACTACATTTTCAATAATTTCAGTTGCAATGAATGAATTTGGAACTATTGGGTTGAGAAGGAAATAATTTCCGTATCTTTGTTCAAAGTAAATTGCAATTAAAGTATATAAGTAATTTTAATCTAGAATGTAGCTGCCATTTTTTTCAATATCCTTCCGCCATCGTTCGGACATCTTTTTGATCCCAAACTCATAGAATGACTGGTCCGTTCCACAAAAATACTCGGAGATACCGAAAGTTTTGCAGACTCTGAAATAAACAAAACTCCCAATATAGGCCCTAATATTTGTTGCAGAGTCTGCAAACATGGGTCTGTCAATTGCTGACGACGTATAGACGTCAGAATTTATGGTTTGGCGTTTAGGAAGCAGTTCAGAATATATTGGAAAAAAATGGTGTCCCGTAACATCCCATGAAGGGATTGGCGAGAGTTTCTCACAATTCGTGAGATGTGCGTTTTCTAGTTTTACACTCACCTATTGGGACCTACAGTTTTGCATCGGTTCCAACCGGTATTTTGAGAAGCTCTTCATGGCTAAGTACTCGATAGTGTCGCCATCACTAAGCGAGGTGACTGTCGTCGAAAGAAATGTAGGTGGTCTGAGCAGGGATCGAACGCACGTTCTCATGTACAAGAGGCGCGCTCACTAGCCATTGCAAGACCGACGACTGCGGTGGCGATAACTGCTGTAAATATTTACCAATCACAACAAAATATTGTCAGTGATTATTATTCGTCCAAACTTAGTTTGGGATTTTAAATGAGCGTTTTGACCACGCCCCTTCTGGTACCTTCCATACAAATCGACACATATAGTACAACAAAATCACATGAGGTGTCAGGGGACACGCGGTTGGAATGAAGTTCCTTTCGCTATACAGGGTGATTCAGGAAGTTCCGTAGAAATTTCTCCAGCGTATTCCTTGGCTTATTTCATGAAGAAAAGTCCAAAAAAATGCAAGGGTGCGAAATGGCAGCGGGTTCAAACTTTTCTGAATGGCGGTCGGAGGGTAGTACGGTAAAGTTCAGAATCAATTAAAAAAGTAGAAAAAAGTCAAATCGCCGAGATACAGAGCTTTCGGAAAAAAATTCACATAACCTCAATTTGCTCAACGGATGACCCCGAGGTCTTACCGTTCCAAAGTTATGACCATTCTTCTGCCGAAAATTTCAGTAAAATACAATCTTAAACGGGTTAATTTACAAAAACAAGTAAATGTGTGCTGTTACTTCGCTTCCAAAAACAAAAACAAACATTTTTGCATTTCAGTAAAATTTGGGTCGCAGAAAGTCCACATGCAATCCATGAGAAACAAATGCATCCACAACGAGTGGTGTGGAATTTGGTCAGGTGGCGTGATTGGGCCTTACTTTTTTGAAGATGAGGCCGAAATTGCAGTGACTGTGAACGGCATTCGTTACAAGAACATGATAACGGAGTTCTTGTGGCCACCACTGGACGGCATGGGCCTGGACGACATGTGGTTTCAGCAAGACGGCGCCATCTTCTACACAGCGTATGAAACAATCGATTTATTGCAGCAACGATTTCCAGAACAAATTCTCTAAAAAATTTCTCTAAAAAATGCTGATGTCAACTGGGCACCAAGATCATGAGATTTAACGCCGTGCGATTTCTTTCTTGTGAAAGAAATGCGTATAAACCAGAAACAATTCCTGAGGTCAAATCCGAGATCCAACAGATACAGACACATCTCTGTGAAAAAGTCATGGAAAATTTTATGAAAAGACTAATGGCCTGTCATCAGAGCCGTGAGGCCATTTTACGGATAGTTTATTCCATACTTAATCGGAACATGTCTTCTTTACAATCCAAGAAAAAAATTACAGCTATCTCAAAAAATAGGTGTTTTTATTTTAAAATGAAAAACTGCATTCTTACTGAGACACCCTTTATATAAACTGCAGAGACAACAATTGATCTAACTCCACAAAACAAAAAGTGGAGCAAACTGGAAAGGAAGTTTGGGTCTTATGTGTATTCTAATATAAACCTAATATAAAGGTCAATAATAATTCCTGCTGAACCCCTTCATTTTGAAGATAATAAACAAGGGAGGTTTAAATATGGCAAAGTGTAAATGTGGTTTTGTTCTACAGGGTGATTTTATAGTAATACAGATGTTAATATATTTTTTTTCCCCAGACAATTGGTACTACAGGCTTTGGAAAACTTAGTCATGGACGATACTCAGTGAACTATGATTAAAATTATTTACTAACTGGATGCCTGAGCAACAAGCTGAACGACGGTAACAAGAAACACAACCGTTCAAGAAAAAACTATGCACCTACAACGAGTTACTGTTTGGTGTAGTGTTTAGGGTGGCGGACTGATCGGACCACACTTTTTTGAAAGTGATGCCGGTAACGTTGTTACGGTGAATGGTATCGCAACGGTTAGGATAGGATAGGTTAGAGTGAAAGGAAGCGCATCCAAGTAGCAATGAAGTTGTTTTGAATAGCTAACGGGTTTTTCAATAAGAGCGCTACAAAATGTTTTTAAATAAAACAAAACCGGTTTTAGATACCAATGAATTTCTTTAATCCTGTGAAAGTACGTTCGATGCCATTATGTATGGAACTCGATTTCTTTTGCATGGCCACCACGGGCACGCTTGCAGAAGTCCAGACGCTGAACCCAATTTTCGACAGTTTTCAAGCATAAATCGGCCGATACTGCTGCAATTTCACGTTCGATATTCGTACGAAGTTCATCAATCGTCGCTGGCTTGTTGGCATAGACCATAGACTTGACGTAGCCCCACTGGAAATAACCTAACGGCGTCAAATCGCACGACCGAGGCGGCCAATCGACTGGGCCATTTCGTGAGATAACACGTTCACCAAACTTGGTTTCCAATAAATTGATTGTGGTATTCACTGTGTGGCTTGTGGCGCCGTCCTGTTGGAACCACATGCCATCCAAGTCCATATTATCCAATTGGGGCCAAAAATATTCGGTTATCATTGAACGGTAGCGATTCGCATTCACAGTAATGTGCCGGTCTTGATCATCACGGAAGAAGTACGGCCCAATGACGCCGCCGGCCCATAAACCGCACCAAACCGTAATTTTTTCGGGATGCAAAGATGACTCATGGATTACGTGTGGATTGCTGTCTGACCAATAACGCATATTTTGCTAATTGACGAAGTCATTCAGCCAGAAATGAGCCTCATCGCTGAAGATGATTTTCCGATGAAAATCCGAACGTAGCGCTCTTAAAGTTGAGGCCACTGACTCCAAATTTCGGTAGTGAATTTTAATAATTTCGACTCGTTGTTGGCTCGTATATCTTCCATGATGAAATGGCAAACCTTACTGAAGAGAAATGTCAAAAGAGCGGGAAAAATATGGCGTCGTTTGCTGTCCCTATCGATTTACTTTTGTAGCGTCTCTGTTGAAAAACCCTTTATGTTACCTGAAAAGGAAACAAAGAATCGAAAAAAATGTGGCAGTAATAAGTTGAGGTTACCACCCACTAATACCCATTTAACACAGTTAATGTATTTCAGAAGTTGACTGAATTCACTACTCCCCAGTTCCTTTATTCCGTCAATAAAAGGGTTTTCCCAACGTTGTCCTCCTTATATTTGCCAAGGCTGGACACTGTAGGAGATAGTGTTCTATGCCTTTCGCCATAAGTTCGTCATCGCAACAACGACAGTAACTCCTCTGTTGTATTCCAATGGTAGCAGTATGTGTATCAATCGTCCAGTGACCGGTTGTGACTTCTGTCATTCTGGCTATTGTATTCCTGTCATCAGGAACTCGGGTTTATTAGCGTCATATATAGGGCATATACCCCGTGATATGCGACAGGCAGTGAGTTCTCTCCAATCTCTGTCGGTCTTGTAACGGAAAATGCGATCAATAACGTTACACACCACTCTTATAACGCATTTACACCCCCGTTTATCGCGGTCAGGTTAGCGATAACCTTGTTCTCTAATCTTTGCCGTTTACACCATCCAATTTGAGATGAAATTGTCATTTCAGTTGGCAACTCCGCACTTAGACAAACTCCGCGCCGAAACAAAATTATCGAAAACGGCGGCACAACAGGAAAATTAAGTTGGCAGCTATTGGTTTTGCTAGATTTGTACAAAATTGGGATATTTTGAAGTAACTTAACATTTAAAATTGGATCTGTGGTCAAATCGGGCCAGTCGATAAAATCGGATCAGAATTTATCCCAATAAGAGCCATTTATATCGGCGGAGGCGTAAGCTTCAAAAAAGTTCTGGTGGCGCCGACGCGTCGGAAAATTTTCGATCGGTTTCCATCTGTCAAACAGTTGATTTTTGAATATTTTCTTAATATGGTTGCATTTGTTTAGTAACTAACAGTGTTGCATCAAAATGTTCACCTGTTTAAAATGAGGTTGAAATTTAAACTTAAGTTTCTACAGATTAAATTGTATGAGTAATCTTCTGGGTTAGAGCGGGTTAATGGAGTTAACCTTCGAAATGCGTTAATCTTGTTTGGTGTGAATGCCGTATTAGAGTGATTTCAATCACGTTTCGCCCATTCGCATTTCCGCTTGAACCTTTCCTGGCTAGTTCATTAGCGACTTCGTTTCCGGTTATATTTGTATGACCCGGAACCCACACCAGGGAAAGCCTTGTCGTGGCACCGGTCTCGTGTAACAGACTCCTCCATTCACGAATCAGTGTCGATTTATTCTCCCCTGAGGATAGAACCCTTATCTTAGCTTCACTATCCGAGAAGATTTCCACACTGTAGCGTAATTTCGCTACTCACGACACGCCTCCAATATTGCTACTACTTCCGCTTGGAAGATGCTGCTCAAAACAGGCGGACCTATTGATAGTGCTATACCCACTGACGTTGAGTAAACCGCAGCTCCCAATCAACTAACCGTCTTCGATCCATTCGTAAACGTGTATTTGTCAACATCCTGCAATGGTTATTGGTTCTTCCACTGTTCTCTTTAGGCACCATGCTCCCTAAATCTTTTCTAGCAAGCGAAGAAGTTACCTTGCGCCTTCTTAACTCAGAAATCTCAAAATTGTTAAAATAATGAGTTAGGTCAATTTACCTCTCAGAAGCTCGTCCTAAACGCTGTTGTTTTGCTCTTCCGAACTAATAGACATCAGTATTTTTCTCACTCTATGTGTGCTGTCCCATCATTTTATACCCGTTGTGGCCGTTTCTCGGTAAACAATCACGTTCACAGTTGATTTGTATCAATAGGTTTGGTTTTTGTTGTTGTTTCTATTGTTGTTGTTGTATACCGACTCAATGTGAGACTTTTGTTTTGATATTTTTCACATCCACTTATATATAGTTTGAAATTGTTGGTAGCCGTATCGAAACGAGTAACTGGGTTACTTTGTCATTGTTGTTATTCATTCTTCTTCTTCTTCACTGATTTCAGTATTATTCAGCACAGAAAATGAAACAAACGGGGACAGACAATGGGAAAAATAAACACGGGAATCATAAAATCTGACATAACACATCAGTGTTTGCTTTTTCAAGTATCAATGTTGAATCCTCCTCAATCAAAGTTTAATTGGCTACAAAGTCTGTTCTTGAACGGGTATTGAGGCAAAGGCAGTTGTTATTAATCATTTGTTATACACCAAAACTTTGATATCATTTATCCACAAAATGCACACATTTAACAACAAGTTAATATATAATACCACTACTAGCCTAACTAAATATATGAGATTCATGTACTAGAACTTATGATTTATGCATGATTAAATTAATTGTTCTACAATGTTTTTGCAATTGCAATAAACACCATTATATGGGGTTAATGGAAAATTAATATCATTAATCATACGCATGTTGGTATCAACATGACGCAGTTTAAGTTTAGCGTAGGTTGCTCCGGTCGTATGATATATTAAAATTCCATCAACCATCACTTATACGGCACAGCGTCTGGTAGAGACAACTGCGGTTATTGTTTATTTTTCATTGTTTCTTTAATTCATCAACAATAATACGTCACCGTGTACTGTCACTCAATAAAATTGCAAATGTTATCGCTTATAAAAAATAGCTGGTACCTTAATCAGAAAATTGAATCTGTGTTAGTTTACAGGATATTTAGGGGGGAAAGAAGTACGAAATTTAGAAAGGAATTTTACCCAGAAAGTTGTAAGTTATAGCAGAGGCAGATTAAGAATGGTCAAATTTAAACAAGTTAATTTTAAAAATTTGGAAAATAATTAGGAAATTCTCTAAATTTGTAGGGATAAAATTGCGCGCATTTTGTCTGCTAAACAATGAAAAATTAAAAATTTAATTTTATGTATAATTGACCTTTTCAATTTTGTGAGTTAGATATACACATTTCTGTCCAAGATCATATGTGGGAAAGAAAACAATGAATGGTTGACTTTTTAATCGGGATTTTGTTATTCACTTCCAATATTTCGATCACATTCGTTGATCATGTTGAAGGATATTGCGCGAATGCGTCCAAACTTTTCAGCAATCACATGACAAATGAGTCTATTTCAAAATATTTTAAGTTTTCGAAGAAAAACTACGAGATTTTTCGGAATATTATTCCGGCTGCTGCAAATTGAATTATTTTTTATAAATTATATTTTCTTATCTTCAATTACGGTTATGGTTAGAAAATGTCTACAATAACTTCAAATCTATATAATAATCTTAAATCTATAAACAAATCTTAAGACCATATACAGGGTGATTCAATGAGACAGCAGAATTTCTTTTATAAATAAAACAAAAGTTTGTCAAAATCATTTTTTTCAGCGATCCAGAAAATGCGATGGACAGCATATGGTTGCACCAGAAAGAAAAACTGCTGTCCATAAGCGAAAGTGCGGCTTTATAGTTGGCAAGAGACTGCGACACCTAGTTACAAGGTTCAACCTAGTGAGTGACCGCATAGCCACAATTCACATCAAATAGAAATATTTCAACATCTCGAAAATTTGTTTGCAGACTGAGGACGACGACGATGAGGTCAGGGAATCATTTTCAGAGCGTCTGGGGGGAGTATACGAACGCTGGGCTTACCACGACATTACGATTTTTCTTTGCGATTTTAATGCCAAATGGGGAAAGTGTCTTTCGACCAACCATGGGTAATTACAGTCTACATGATAGACTTCGCCGCGACCGATAGACTTCGCCGCTGCAAAGAACATGGTAGTTAGTAGCACACGATTCCAGCATAAGGACATACATAAGGCGTCCTGGATATCTCCTGATCAGAGGACGAAGAACCAAATTAATCACTTGGTAATAGATGGCAGGTACTTTTCTAGTGTAAGGAATGTACATGCAATTCGAGGTGCTAATATCGACTCGGATCAATACCTGATGGCTGGGAAAGTTCGAACGAGATTGAGCAGGGCGAAAAACGTACGAAGCCGAACAAAGGAAAAGCTAGATATTGATAAACCACAAATACCGGATATATCAATGTCCTATCGACAGAAGCTCTCTGTCCTTCTAGGGCAGAATAGCCCCCTCCCGAAGACCCAGATGCGCAGTGGAAGCACATCTCCAATTCTTTGGAAACCTCTGCAAGGTCTGAACTTGGCTGTCAAAAACCGCAGAAGGATAAGCCATGGTACGACGAAGAATGTTGCATTGCAACTGATGAAAAAGGCGCTGAGCGGTACGAGAAGCTGAGAAGGGAGGAAAACCAACTATTTAGGCGGAAAAATGGAAGTGGGAGCAGAGGGAGAGCGAGAAAACCGAAATGTGCAAAATGAATGGTAAATGCAGAAAGTTTTTCCAGAGGGTAAGAAGACTGAATAACAGGCCTAATAATGGGCTGCACTCCTGCAAGGACGAGAATTGGAATCTGGTGACTGATAATCAGTGTGAGCGCAAAATGTGGAGAGACCATTTTTCATTACTACTCCACTCAGATTCTTCCACTGAAGATCAGGAGGTAATGATAGTGGAAGATAGTGTAGACTATATAATCATTGTAATCATCAGTGAAAGTGGGGGAAGACCTCACTGAACCATTCTGTACCAAGCGAGGACTTAGACAAGGCGACACACTTTCGTGCAATCTCTTCAACTTCTTAATGGAGATAATAATGAGAAAGGCTGCAGTAAATGGGAACAAGACCTTTAACACGAAAAGCCATATGTTGCTGGCGTATGCTGGCGACATAGACATCATTGGGCGAAATTTGCGAGAGGTTACTGCAGTATTTTCAAGAATCGAAAAGGCATCAGCGAAGGTGGGTCTTGGTGTTAATGAGGGCAAGACAAAACTGATGGTGTCAACGACTAGAGGCACCTCTCGACTTGATCCGCACTTGAACTTTGACAACCGATTTAATTTTGAAGTGGTAGATGAATTTGTCTACCTTGGATCCGCCGTGAACAAGGACAACAACGTCAGCCTGGAGATAGATAAGGGAATTGTGCTTGCAAATAGATGCTATTTTGGGCTCAGCAAGCAGTTTAGGAACAAAGCCCTCTCTCGGCGGACAAAAGTCCAACTATATCAGACTCTCATTTTACCTGTCTTGGCTCCGAAACTTGAATCATATCGCAAGCGGATGAAAAACTCCTAGGAGTTTTCGAGAGAAAAATTCTCCGTAAAATATATGGTCCTGTTACAGAGTCCGCGTGATATAATGTGGTTCTCTACGTGAAGTCCTTAACCACAGATGAGCACTGCCCCACCAAGAACATGTTTGATACGACTGTTAGCGCCGCCCGTGAGATATCCGTGCTACGCCGCATAGAGGGGCAGCCAAGAGATCAGGAATAGGAGGCCTTACACCGTTGATATACACGATTACCTGGGAGATCAAACACCCCGTATTCGCGACTTCTTTCTTCCGTCCACGAGCTAAGGTCCTGTTACAGAAAATAGCGAGTACCGACGTCGCTGGAACGCAGAGCTACATAATCTATACTCTGACGTAGCTAGGCGAATCAAATTAGGCCAATTGAGTTATATAGGCCATGTTATCAGAATGAATGAAGATGAGTCAGCGCGAAAGGTTTTTGATAACGTACCCGATGGTAGCAGGAAAAGAGGACGACAAGACTCCGCTGTAAAGACCCGGCAGAAGAATCCCTCCGTATCCTTGGTATTACCAACCTGCGGAAAAAGCCGAAAGATAGAGCCAGCTGGAAGAGTATGTTGAAATTTGTTTGTGTAATTAATATTTGTAAGACGTCTGACCTCATGAGGTTGAAAAATAGTCAATAAAAGTAAAGTAAAACAGTTTACTTTATTTACACCACTTTACAATAAGTCTTATGTCTTAGTATTAAATCGCGTTGCTTACTTTCCGATGGGTAATCATAAACTGAACTCAAAATGCCACCACCCTCAGGTATTTATACCAGTTGTGCTTCTCGCCGCAAGGGGCTTTATCAGTTTCTAGATTGTTCTACCCGATTCCAGAACTTGTAGTGTAACAGTTTTTAAAAAGAACGTACTTGCAGCCGACTCGTCAACTGGGTTGTAGTATGAGTATAATTTCAGGCGCAGCATTAATCACCCTGTTATTTACATAATGTTACGTCTGATCATTAAGAGTAAGTAAAAGCTTTTTCTTAATCGTAACAATATTATAAAGTAATTTTGACATAAATATTTGGTAAACCAAACAGGAAAAGCATTTATCGTAACCATATTTTCTAGGATATGGTACAGCGAAGAAGTCAGAGGAGATTTTTTTCTCCCAGGTAAAAGACACAAGCACAAGACCCAAATAACGGGTGACCCTACAATTGTGCTACAATAAGAAATTGAAATATTGAAACTTTTGTTTTAATCAATGTATTTCATTTATATATTTTTAATTTTATAGAAAATTTAATTTTATTTCATATAACTAATTGGCTTTGAAGATGATAGACCGTAAATGACCTGCATAATCATCCACTTAAATGCTACACCTGATCTGAAAATTATTCATTACGGCCTGAAGGGTTGAAGTCAGGATCGCTTCAATTATTGTTTTCATGGACTGCTTCAATTCAATCAAATTCCTTGGATACGTTTTATACACAACCCCATAAACATAATATGACGCAGTCAGGTCAGGTGACCATGGGGGCCAGCAGAAAGTGGATTTTCTAGATATTAGTTAGGTTCGGAATTTTCGTCAGAGGTGCGCCATAACTGGTCTGTCTATGTATCCAGTTGCTCCATTTTGTTGGAACCAAATACGATTGAAACGGATACGTAACATGACAATCGAAAAACGTGATTTGTACCCAAAATGGGTGATTCTGTTATTTTTAACAAATTTGTTATCATTGACATAAATAAAATATAATATTTAAAAATTTTTAAATTGTATTTAAAAATAAAATAAATATTTTTTGATTTGTTAATCTTTATTTAATATCTAATTTTATATTGATAAAAAAATATTTTTTATATTTTATCCCTTGATTTTTAAAGATCCAGGCTAAGAAACTAACTAATTACAATAAGAAAATTTCCATCGTAACCGAAATTTCAAGTCGGCGACTCCAGTGTAATTTGTTTTGAGATATGTTCAAATATTTTTGCCAATAACAAGGATCTTTGTGACCCATCCGACACAAAGGATATAAACAAAATTATATGAGGTATCAGGGGACACCCGGTTGTAATGAAGTTCCTTTCGCTATATATTATGTACTAGTTAGTTCCAACACGCCTAGGCGCCCGTTGAAAATTATGATAATTAAAATGGATCGATACTTTTTGTAATATGATAAACTTTTTTTAGAACAATTTTTTTTTATAGAATGTATGTTTTTTTCAAAGTATACTCGTATTTTAGGTCTTTTTTGTAAGAATATGTATTAAATTTTCCCGAAAAGGTTCTTTTTTAAAGAGAGGTACTTCTTTTATTAAAATCTAATGTTTCTTTTTAAGAAACGGTACTATTTTTAAGAAGAAGTACTTTGTGGAAGAAAAAGCAATAAGAGTATGATTTTTTTTTTACAAGAACTACCTATTTTAAGAACAGGTACTTTTTAATGAAGTGGTACTCTTTTTAGGAAATTTTTTTTAAGAAACTGTACTTATTTATAGAAGGGCTACTTATCTCAAGAAAAGAAAGGAAAAGGTATTATATTATTTTTAGGAAAACGTACTTTCAAAAAAAGGAATTATCAAAGTTATCAAAGTAGATACATGCTCAACACACAGCGTTAGCATCAACGACGAGGTTGCTGTATAACAATAGTCTCTGCTTGAAAATGATTATGATGGTATTGATGTAGGGGCAGCGAACAAACAAGCAGGTCGTCGTCGCCAAAGAGTATTGAATAGTATAGAGAACTCATGGAACGAATTGTATGACTCAAAACCACTGACGACATCTGGCGAATAATTCAAAACGTATTGCTCTCTTTTTGTCATAACTTGGTCCATTTATAATTTTAATGTGAATCATTGATGCCTTTTGAAACATTTATGCTTTTTGTTTTGTTTTATGTAATAACATTGTCGAAATGGTGCATTTATATTAAAATATTCTATAAAGAGAGTATGACTCGTTTATGCTCTTTTCCTCAGACTCTCTACATGAGGGCGGAAAAAGAGTGCCACAAGTTCTCTATACTATTCAATACTTTTTGACTTCCCTCTGTTTATGACAAAACAAAAACAATTATTTCGGTGAGCTAAATATTGCAAAAAAAAACTATTCTTGTTTTATTTTCTAATGTAACATTTAGTAATGTGTTCATAGAAATCGAACAGGTACCGAGTAACAAAAAGGTGTTAACACATCGTACGTGAGTTGGACCTCTCATTGATTGTTTTAAGAGAATGTTTCTTTTGAAGAAAAGGTTTTTTTTTACGAAATTGGAATCCTTTTAGAATTCGTATGTTTCGAGAATATGTAATTTTTTAAGAGTAGGTGCTTACCTCAATAAAAGTTATTTTTATATTTTAGAAAAAAAAATTTAAATTTATTATTTATATTTTAGAAAAATTTAATTTGTTTAAGAATATGAATTGGTATTTTTTTTTTTTGAGAAAATTTACTTTTTTTAAGAGGAGGCAATTATGTAAGAAAATTTTAATTTTTTAACCTCTATCACTTTGGCTTTTCTAAATTTACTTTTTATTGTGTTCAAAACTACAATATATACTAAATATTGGTTACAGGCTCCACCTGGAAAACTTCCCATTAAACTAGAAATTTTCCAACTTATGTTAGTCTAGACACAAACCAAGGCAAAAGTACCCAATACAGTTGATAATACTGGGTTGTAGCATAATATTGTTACAAAAAACGTGCGATAAGGAACTTCGTTCCCAAAACTTTTATATATTTATCAAACTAATGTTAAGAAAAATCGACAAATACGCCTATCAAATTATTTCAGTTAGTGGCACATTTGAACAGATGTCAGTAGCCTACAATCAAGTTTCTGATGATGAAGTTCACTAACTTCGAAACGATCGTCTGATAATGTGAACTGTTGTAAATTTTGTATAAAAAAATATAACTTCCAAGCGAAGTTATACTAGACTAGTTAAAAAGAGAGAAACGTCTTAAAGCGGGACTTCTCTGTAAAAAGCGGGATAGAAATCCAAAGCGAGATGAGACATCGAAAAGCGGGATAAGTCTTCGGCGCAGTTCTGGTTGAAAACCTCCCCATTGACAGTTACTGTTACACCATTTCCTTCAAATAAATATGGCCCCGCAATGCGCCTTGGTGAAACTGAGTAGCACACACACGCTGAAAATTAACGGCCCCAGCAACATATTGCCGGAACAATGTACATGTTTACAAGCATTGTCTTTATGAATTGAATCTCTGCTGCATTTTTGTTTGTTGTATTCTGTAACGTTTTTATTTAAAGCTGTTTTCAACAAAAAAAATCACAATTCGGCCACAAATACATATATTATAACCTATTAATCACTGTGTCTCAAACATGTAATATCGAATAGCAAACACAATGTGGACAGAAGTAGGCTATTTTTGCGGCGGGCTACAAACACGTTATATTTGCATCCAAACAACAAAAAGGACTGATTTGTCAGCGTGCAGTGACCCGTTCTTGTTACAGTTCCGTTTCATCGAGTATTTGTGGATTAAATTCACTCCATATGCGGCAATTTTGCTTCTTTACATTGCCATTTAGATCAAAATGGTCCTCATCAGACATAAACAAACAATTTGTCAAGTTGTTCTCGGCTTCTGCGATTTCAATAATTTTTTTTTGGCAAAATTCCAGGCGAATAGGCAAAGCTTTCTAGAAATTTGGACTTTGTGCGGAAACAAGTTTAAGTCATCATGAATATTCCGTCGTTATAACCGTCTGCTAACTCCAATTTGCACCGATAAGTTTCGAGTCGAATCAATTGGATTTACCTGAATTGACGATGCTACAGTCGCGACTACATCTTGAACCCAAACATAGGGATCTCGATGATACGGTCTTCTTGCGATGCTTCCAAATTGGGCAAAGATGTTTACCCACCTCATAGTGGACCATCTACTCGTGGGAGTGCCGCCAAACACCCGCCTAATTCCCTTTAGACGGAAATGACGGACTGGAAAGCATGGTACCGCTGTACTATCCAAATCCTCTTTTCGGTAACCCAAGCATTAATTTTAACAGACAGAAAGTTATTGCTTTTTGTTTTTGTAGCACGATTCGCGTGTCACCCTGTATATTGGGAACGAAAACCATTTGCCTTCTCCTGGCTACGATCCAATTTGTATTAAGTATTTACACCATTTACAGTTGAAATTAAAAAACAAACTGATATAATTGATATAAAAATTGTATTCACTTGTAATCTATATTAAAATCCTTTATATCCTTTCAAGAAATCGGTGAGGGCCTCACACAATCAATAAGCAGACTATATTATATTCAAAACTCTTAAGGGCAATGCTTTAAAAAGTCCTTCAAATCTCTAACTACACAGAAGATTCGGGTAAGTGGGGATACCCACACATGAAAGGAAATGGATTCGGAAGCCAATACCATCACTAGCAATTGAAATCTCCAAAATAGCCACCACTTTAATGGACATAAACCCACTTTCCTGCTGGTCTAAGGAAGCTCTTTGATTGCCGGAAATCACAACCAAGACTTTGAACAAAATTTGTGGCGCCAAAAACATTTTGATTTTTTTTCGTTTTTGTCTGCCAATCCACTCAATGTAATCGATTGAAATGATAAATATCATCAAAATTCCTTTGTTCAAATATCCTAGGACATTTAATAAAATAGAATTTGACAAGCAGGATATCTGAGGGACATTGTAATTTCCATAACGGAAGTTAATATATGAATACGAATATAAGGATGCATATTTGAACAGTTTCATTTGAAGACATATCCAAGGCCGTAATCTTCATAAAAACGCCACTAACATGGGATGTATATGAATTAATGTATATGTGATATGATGGAGTATATAACTATTGTGCTTTAACCATAACGATATCCTTTGAAAGGAACTGAAAAACTATACATCAACGGAGTTTATGGGTTGGTAGACACGTGTACACATGTGCTTGACCCCAGTGTAAGAATTGTTGAAATGAGAAACAAGCAGTCCTTCTTTGCCTTCACATTATAATGGAAGGAGAAGAACGTCTTAATCCTTTGATATCCATGTGGTTGCTGGTTACGATAACAGGTCACGTCTGCCAACCATATCTCTCATTCCATCATTACTTGCATAGAGTAAAGCTGTTTGTTTTATTGTTTATCTGTTTACAGGCAGTTACACGGACATACATACAGTCAGATATTCCAGTGAATGTCACATGTTGGTGGATGCCGACTTATGTACTCGATGTTTCTTGTGTTTACGACACTGAGTACCAGTACTCGACATGGTGCTCTTGATACGAGTATGGGGAAAAATCGCATGTGGTTGAAATGTAAACATAGCGTAAGATTCATTTGTTATTGTTGACTTTCTCGCTATAGTACGAGTATGTACTCATGTTTATATGCATGTGTTCAATTTGCGGAACTTCGAGCAAATCGCAACCGTCTCTCCATCTCTGCTATCTCTTTTTGTTCTCTCTTTATTGCTTTGTTAAACATTTTATGTAAACACACACATACATACTGTCGGCGTATGTCCTTATGTCTTTCATAGTTACTAACTGAGCAAAAAGTACTATTATAAATCCTTTAGCAGAGCAAGAGCCTTATTGGCGCGAGAGATATCCGTAAAAGTTACAACAATTCGGAAAGCTCTCATAATGCCGGTAGTTGAAAAGCTTTCATCCTTTTGAGCATTACAGGATTTGTAGCTGGTTCTATTTCTTCACGTTTTGTCTTGCAAATATTAATGTAAAATTATTAAAAATTTCTTAAACATTTTGGATTTGTTGTGTCATTTACTTTCTTTTCTCTTTCGCACACGATTTACTCTTTAAGGACATTTGCATAAATTTGGTTTAACCATCTTTTTACTGTTGTCGGGAAAAGGAGGAAAGAGGAGGAAAAAGTGTAACGTAATAAATCATAATTTCATGGCGAAAAAGTTTTACCATTGCAATCAACATATTTCCTTTTTTCGTTAGTTCGGGGTGAGAAGTACACTGGGAAAAATTGTGCATAAATATAAATGTTATTCCAATCATAACGAATGTAACAACAGTTTAAAATTAGTCATTTTCCGTATAAAAACCTATATATGTATGTACACCATACAAGTTGGGCCTTAATGCGTATACGCAATATGTATTATACTAAGCACGGATGGGTGGGCCTTAGTGCGTATACGCAATATGTGTAAAATAAAATTCAATTGGAAAAACTTGTATATTTATGAACGAATTTAATGCGTTGTTACCTTAAAATCTTTGTTAGTGTATAGCCTTTGGCCGAAATGTGTTTCGAGATATTCAGCATACTATTTAGATAGTACTATGTTTTCTTGATTTTTCAAAATCTTGAAATTTTGCCAAAAACTTGATTAAACCGTGCTCTGACGGTTCGGCGGACTTATAAGCTGTATTGGAACTAGTTGTGAATTTGGTGGCCACTTAAAAACTCCTTTAGTGTTATCCTAGCCAAAGCGAAGTTCGAATTTAAATTTCACGTCTTAAAAACAACAAAGCCGCTGGTGCTGATGGACTATCGGCAGAACTGTTTAAGACTGGCGGCCATGAGTTAGAAAGGTAACATGCATCAACTTATAGGCCAAATCTGGCTAGACGAATGCATGCTCGACGATCGGAGTCTTAGCATATTGTATTCTGTTTTCAAAACAGGCGACCGAGTATATGCACGAACTATCGTGGAATAAGCACTTTACCTATCACATACAAGGTACTCTCGAACGCAATGCGCGAAACACTAAAGCTACCTGTTGCAGACTTGATTGAACTTTATTAGTGTAGCTTTAGGCCGGGAAAGTCAACTACCGACCAGGTAATTCACATTACGAGAAATCCTGGAGAAAATCCACAAAACAAATCTCCTCTTTGTAGATTATAAAGCTGATTTTGATAGCACGATACGGGAAAAAGTGTACCGAGCTATGTTCGGAGCTTGATATTCCCAGTAAGCTGACACGTCTTTGTAGAATGACGGTGACCGATACGAAATCCTCAGAAAAGATTGGTGAAAATCTCACCGACCAATTTAATACGTGGCGAGACCTCAGGTAGGGCGACACCCTAGAATCTCTTCAACATATTAATTGAGTCATCATTAGAAAAGCTGCAGTCAACACGAATAAAACCATGAAGCAGCAAAAGTCTTCAGCTGCACGTGTATGTGGATGATTTAGACATCATTGGGCAAAATCTGTGAAAAGAATTGAGAAGGAATCAGCAAGAAAGGGTTTGGCAGTATACGAGGGCAAGATAAAATTATTGGTTTCGACAAGCAGAACATCTACCCGATTGGATGGAAGGGTGAACCTTAATAACCGCTATAATTTCGAGATAAAATTATTGGTTTCGACAAGCAGAACATCTACCCGATTGGATGGAAGGTTGAACTTTAATAACCGTTATAATTTCGAGGTAGTAAACGAATTCATTTACCTTGGATCTGCTGTAAACAAAAGCAATACAGTCAGCCTAGAAATCAAACGGAGAATTGTGTTGCCAACTGGTGTTATTTCGGGCTAAACAAACACTACACTGATAAGACCCTATATCGAGAAATGAAGATCCACCTATATCAGATTCTCATACAGCCTGTCTTCCTTTATTCACTGGGAGTCTGCGAGAGAAAAATGCTTCGAAAAATAGATGGTGTTATAATAGAAAACGGCGAGTATCGACGACGGACGAACCACGAGCTGTGTAATCTTATCATGACCTCGATGTAGTTACATATGCGTATCAAAGTAACGCGTTTACTCGGGTTAGGCCATGTCAGTAGAACGGTTTAAAATGAATCAGTGCGAAAGGTATTCGAAGTCGTACTCAAGGAACATCGAAAAATAGGACGACCAAGGCTGCGCTGGAAAAACCAGGGGGAATATTGCCTGCGAGAGCTTTGTGTTACCAACTGGAAGAGAAAAGCTGAAGATCGAGCCGGTTGGAGAAACATGTTATCCTTAGTTTGTAAGGCTCTTGGCTTAGTTGTTTGATGCCACCTAAATAAGTAAGTAATGTACTCGAATATGCACTGTATGTTTTGCAAAAATTCACATTTTAAATCACCCATAGGACATTTTGTTCATTGAATTCTTGCATTGGGTATCTATGAAGAGGCACGTTGGATTGAGCTCAACAACTTTTATCAGCATTTTAACTGGATTCTTTGTTTTCTTGACAATGACATAGATGGTGCTGCTGAAATGGTCGACAAGATAATTTTGATTAGTATAAATTCATTCATCCCGATGAAAATTATTTCGGTTGATTCATCGGAAAAAAAATTGGTGTCGGATCCAAGGAGGACGCGATCAGAGACTGACGTTCCAACAAAAACGTTAATACTCAACTGCTACGCAAACAGGCAAGATCCAAGTGTGCCAAAGTACTTCGACGCGAAAAGTTTCTTCAGGAACAGGGTATTCGTGCTAAAGTCCTTCCTTTCCCTAGAGGAAGTAAGAGCTTTTGGTCATTTGCAAGAAGAGTAAATGATAGTTCTTCCTCTATCTGAACTCTTGTTAATGATGACAGAACATTCACTGAATCGGTTGCTAAAGCTAACCTCCTGTCTGAAATTGTTGCAAGGAACTCTTCCTTGCCGGATAGCAATCAACCACCCCCGTGATCAATTACGTATCTTGTTCCATGCCCAAGACATTTTTTCGAACGCTAGGAGTTAGAAAGGTTCTTGTGAATCTTGTCGTAAATAAATCCCCGGGCCCGGAGTAGGTGCTCTTCGACGCTGACACCTTTTAACCTTGCATACCATGCGGGAGTCTTCCCGGCGCGTTGGAAGGTTGCTAATGTCCAGCCAATCCCTAAATAAGGTGATGCAAGTAACCTTGCAAATTACCACCCAATTGCAATTTATTCCACGCTGTCGAAGGTTATGGAGAGCATGGTTAACCACCATCTTGTGAAATATCTTGAGTCCAATGACCTTCTTAATGATGGGCAGTACAGCTTCCGTAGAATGAGATCTACTGGAGACCTGATGGCGTTCCTTTCGGAACAGTGGAGTCGATCTATTCACCGGCTTGGTGATGGTGATATTCCCAAGGCCTTTGATGGAGTATGCCACAAAGAACTCATGTCAAAGCTCGCTGCTTTTGGTGTCGGTGATAACTTCACTCGATTTATATCGAGATTTCTCAGAGATCGAACTATACGAGTTATTGTAGATGGGGTTTCATCCGACGAGCATAAATTGACTGCAGGTGTACCACACGGCTCTGTTCATTCTCCTTCTCTTTTTCTTATTTTCATTGGCGATCTCCTGGCTAGACTCTCTGTCATTCTTATTCATTCGACCGTCGGCCAAGTCCTCAAGAGATTGAAGTCATGAAACACTCGATCGGGATTTGGTCTCCATTGTTGAGTGGGGTCGAATGAATAGAGAAGATTTTAATGCGGGTAAGACCCAGTGTTGTTTGTTGTCGCATAAACGGATCGCTGACCCAAATGAGTCGTTATTGTCTATGGACGCTGTGTATATTGGTGAATCAGACGCTGTTGATGTCGAATTGTGGCTTGCGTGTCTCTGTTCTATCGAAACTTTCACGGCATGTATTTCCATGTGGACTCTGGGATAGCCATGGAAGAACATCTTGTCCAAGTCGATTTAAAAACGTTGTTGGTAAACATGATTTGTCGCATGGAGCATTATCATGTTGCAAAATCAAATTTTCATCAGGATATAATCTCTGAGCTGAAGGAATAGCATTGTCATTAAAAATATCTAGGTATCCTGCCTGGTTTGGAGTGTCTTGTATTGGTACTAGACCTCATAATCCATTGTATGAGACACATCCCCAAAACATTACTGACTTCCCACCGAAACGATTCAACGATTACTTCATGCTTCGATCCTTTGGAAAGGTGCATATACGATTTTCGAATTGACCCTTAAAATTGAAAAGATGACTCATACATCCATAAAACATTGTGCCAGAACTCCACTGGCTTATGGATATACTCCATGGCAAACTCTAGACGTTTGTTTTTGTTGTTTTCTAAGGACTTGTCTCTTACTTTTCTCACGATTAAATTCAATTCAACTCAATTCATTTCAGTTCAATTCAATTCAATTCAATTCACTTCAGTTTAGTCCAGTTTAGTTTAGTTTAGTTGAGTTCAATTCAGTTCCATTCAATTCCATTCATTTTAATTAAATTAAATAGAATTTTTATTTCCGTGCAATTCGATTTATTTCAATTCAATTTAGTTCAATTCAATTCAATTTAATTCAATTCAATTCAATACAATTCAATTCAATTCAATTCAATTCAATTCATTTCAATTCAATTCAGTTCAGTTCATTTCTGATCAGGCCCGTTCAGTTCAGTTCAATTCAATTCAATTCAATTCACATCAATTCAATTAAATTCAATTCAATTCAATTGAATTTAAAATTCAATTAAATTCAACTCAATTCAGTTCAGTTCACTTCAGTTCAATTCAGTTCAGTTCCGTTCAGTTCAGGTCAATTCTATTCAATTCAAGTCAATTCAATTCAATTCTATTCAATTCAATTCAATTGATTTCACTTCACTTTACTTCACTTCAATTCAGTTAAATGCAATTGAAGTCAATTCAATTCAATTCTATTCAATTAGATTCAATTCAATTCAGTTCAGGTCACTTCAGTGCAGTACAGTTCAGATCAGATCAGTTTCAGTTAAGTTCAGTTCCGTTCAGTTCAGGTCAATTCTATTCAATTCAATTCAAGTCAATTCAATTGACTTCACTACACTTCAATTCAATTTAATTCAATTCATTGCTATTTAAGTCAATTCAATTCAATTCAATTCAATTCGATTCAATTCAATTCAGTTCAGCTCAGGTCAGTTCCGTTCAGTTCATTTCATTTCATTTCATTTCATTTCATTTCAGATCAGGTCAGTCCAGTTCAGTTCAGTTAAGTTTAGTTTAGTTTAGTTCAGTTCAGTTCAGTTCAGTTCAGTTCAGTTCAGTTCAATTCAATTCAATTCAATTCATTTCACTTCACTTCACTTCAATTCAATTCAATTTAACCCAATTCAACTCAACTCAACTCATTTCAATTCAATCCAACTCAATTAACTTTCATTAAATTTCAACACTAAATTTTCTCTCAGTGTTTGGTAAAATATAGCCTGAAACCGTTTTTCAAACTTCCTCTTTTCATGGTTTGCAATTTGCTAAGTTTCTGAGAAACCGAGACTTTGATTGCTTTGAGTCGTGGTTTGTATATTTTTGTTTCTAGTGCGGGATGTGAGACGAAGGCTGATTCCGTTGTATTTTATTGGATTAACAAAAACGCACAAGAACAAAAAGACTTTTGTTTTCTCATATATGGCCCTGAGCTAGTGAGTGTGTTTGGTTGTGTGTGTGTGTGGGAGAGTAGAAAACGGATATGGTTGGAAACAGCAAAAACCTAACTTTTCGCATAATTATCCTGAAAACAAAAATTAAGGACCAATGACATAAAATAACTACTATTAATATGTAGTTTTGCTCAGTTTATCAGTAAGTGTGACAGTTGATATATTAGGGGTAGTAGTGTACGTGTGCGTGTATGTATGTGTGTGTGTATATATATTTGTGTGTTGAAGCTCACACATTCACATATGCTTACCGAACTATTCACATTGCGTTTGGTGGAAACACGTCGATGAAAAATTCTCGCTGGCTCAGCTTCAATTTCCGATTCCGAGGATTCATCGCCCGGACTAATCGAAATTACCGGTATGGGTATGGGTGATACACTGCCAGAGCTGCACGCGCTGCTGCCGCCACTGCGGCCCCGGCTCTCATAGTTGCCAGCAACACGTAGCCTCTGATGAGACATTATTCACTCTGGTGTTGCGTTTGTTTTGGCTGTTGTTGCCGCTGTCGCTGCTGTTTAGGTTTTTTGTGTTGTTGCTGTTTTTGTTTTTTGCTATGTTAGGAGGGGATTTTCTTGTGTTTTATTAGAATCTTTGGTTGTGTCTTCTGGGGAGCGGGGCGGGGGCCAACGAAGAAATTTAATTTGCAGTCAAAACTGTTTAATGATTTATGGCATAATTTTGGGAGCCAAATACACACACATGTCCTTAGGCAGACTGACTGACTATTAAATGTGTATGTATGTAACGGAGTGTGTATGTGTTTGTGTTATTGGTTGAATTTTTTTTTCTTTAACTACTAAAGGCAGTTTGTTTTCGAGTCGAAACTCGCAGTTTCTTGGTTTTATTTTTCTCTCCACAAATACAGACATTTAGAACATATCAAACTTTGGAGATTATTAGTAAAAATCACATGTTTATTATATATTATTTAGCCATATAACAATTAATTTTAAGAAGAATAAAAAAAAACACGAATTATTGTTTAGACTTCACTGGAGCAGAAGAGGTTGAAAATGTAGAATACCTCAGGGGAGTTTCACAAACTTTTATTTGTTAAATATTTATGTATATATTTGCTAACTAATTTTGGTTTTTCCTTTTTTGTTTTAATTTTATTTTGTAATTGAAACATTCGAAAATATTGTTTACGTATAAAAAATGTAAAAAAATTTTGAATTTTTTTGTTATTTTATTTGATTTGTTTTGTTTTCTATATTAAAATATCCGTTTGATTGTGTTGAATTAATTGTTTATTTCTTCCTTCCAAAGTTTAGTTAAATACGAAACTACAACTTTGCTCACACTGGTCGAGACCGCAACCCTCACTGAGCTTTTTGTTTTTGCATTTGTCAGTGTATAGTGAAAATTGTATACTTTTTCCATCCTATAAGGATAACAATCCGAAATGCTTGCACACAAACACTCACGGAGCATGAAAAAAGACAACCCAGAGAGCCAAAACACTTACACACACAACTATTTCATACTAGTAGACGGTCGTATGGTCTCGCATTACGCCTGTTCTTTGCTTTTGGCTTTTCGCTATTGTTGTTGTGTTGCTGCGCGTGTTAAACTTGTTCTGTTGTTGTTGAAAAAGGAATAAAATAAAATGAAATGAAATCAAAAGAGACGCATCTGCTATGGTTGCCATACTTAAGGAATCCCTGGAAAAAGTAGTTTAACATCCTTAGAAAAGAATTTGAAATCCTTGAAAAAATAATTTAGTTTCGTTTCGTAAAATACGATATTGAAAACGCTCCCAAAATTCCGTTCATTCAAGCAAAAAAAATCCACCAACTTTGTGTTTGTCAGCCACCGAATCCAAACCACTTTTCGATCCCTGCTCTGACCACCTTAAATTTCTTACCGCGGCGATCAATATAAAACTAGAAGGCGCACACTTCACTGGTTGTGAGAAGCTCTCCCCAATTCCTTCATGGGATGTAATGGGAAACTTGTTTTTAACGAATTTGAATTACTTGAATATAACAATTTATTGTTTCATTTGGTTATGAGGAAGATGTGAGCGTAAAATGGGTGCCGCGTTTATTGACAGGAGAGTCTATTTCAAAACAATGTTTGGTTGTGTTAGAAGAAAATTAAATGTGTGTCATTTCTCAAACAGAAAATAATGGAACTAGAAAAAGAGTCAAACGTTCAAGAAATACACGATCTTACTTACTCACTTACTTAGGTGGCTTCAAACAACCAAGAGGAGTTAAGGGCTTTACAAAATGAGGATAACATGCTGCTCGAACCGTCTCGATTTTCCGCTTTTCTCCACCAGTTGCACGCTGAAAAAACGGTATTTTTTTTGTTGTTTGGATGCAAATATAAAGTGTGTTTGGAGCTTGTCGCAAATGTAATATACTTGGGTCCAAACACATTGTGTTTGCTATTCAATATTACATGTTTGAGACACAATGATTAACATGTTATAATATATGTGTTTGCGACCCACATATATTTATGTTTGTGTATGCAACAGACACATGTACATACATACATTATTATGTTAATACATACGCTATAGACACAATTTCGTTTGCCTCACCCCTGCCACACCACTCTTTCATTGCTCTCTTGCTCGCTCATTTTTGTTTAACACGTCATTATTCTCTTTCGCAGTCGCAGAAAATCTGGTTTTAGCAGCAGCATAAAAAAAAATAGCAGATTTTGACTTTGATAGATTTAGTCCCTATACGCCGCTATAGATGTTAACACATCAATAAAAACACACATGTAATTAATCCACGCTTGGCTTGCATGAACTTGATTAAATATATAAATATCTTGTTTGTGTACCAACGCCTAGTGATAACCAATGCATAGCTGAAACCTTCTGAAAACAAACCCGTGAGAGACAACAAAGAAAGGAGAAGCAAAAGAGCAGCAGATCCTCTTTTCATGAAAAAAGAACAAATAATGCATTCAATGCAAATAAATGTAAAAAGGGCCGTTTAAATCTATTAATTTTTTGCATTAATTATTTATAAATGTGGATTTATATTGATACAATTAATTATAATAAATAATACATATATATTGAAATCGAAGAAGAATTCGTTTCTAAATATTATTATATTTGGGAGGAAATTCGCATATGTTTCCACGTAAGTATATGTAGGTTTGGGGGAAACACGCGAATGCTTTCACATAAGTATATGGATGTTTGGGATGAAGAACGCATATGTTTCCACGTAAAAGCATACATGTTTGTCAGTAAAAATGATACTGTTTGCATTTAAATACAAGTAAGTTTGAGACTTGCAAACATATGAATGTTTGAAGTGTGTTCTAAACATACACGAAATAATTATAAAGGCAATATATTTTTCTCGGTACTCTCAATGCACTGGGGTTTTGGTGTATAATTTTAATGCATATGTGTGTCATTAGGTATATTATGTCAGAGAATATAACCATTCGATCTCTTTTACAAGTTAAATGAAAAGTTACGTTGTTTTTTCTGTTTCTGGTGCGAAATATATATAAATGCAACATGAAAAAGAAACCGAATTGGAACAGTAGTAAATAGGAACTTAAACAGAAGTGAGTTTTATTTTATTGTTTTCAAATTAACGTAGGTAAAATTAAAATAAAATAATTTATAAAGAATACCTGGAGGAAAGTACCTAAGTAAAGAAGAACAGGGAAAAATTTAAGATTATCATGATGAAGGGCTGTCCAATCGGGAAATTTCGAGGCGATTGAAAAGATCGAGCTGTGTCATTGACAATTTTCTAAAATAGGGTGGCCAATATGGAAACACAAAACGACCAGGAAGGACACCACTGATCCGTGGCAGCGCCAAAAGAGAGATCAAAAGGGTTGCATTTAAATAAAACTTCAGCGATAAGGAAATTATTGGTGAATTGAGCTTGGGAGCAGGGTTGCCTTGTGTTCAACAAATAATGAAACGCGACTTGCAACTGTCATATGGGAAAAAGTATGCAAAACTTGGTCTCATGCCAAGACACGAATTAGACAGATTTAAATTCGTTGAAATATACACATTTTTGGATGAGCGGTGATATTTTCCGATTCAAAAATTAAATTTGGATGTACCTGATGGCTCGGACAAATATTGGCGTTCCAGAAATTTTTCCAAAATTATGCGTCAGCCGCGAAATTTTGGAGGTGGCTCCCTTATGGTTTTGGCAGGTATGAGTTATAGAGGAACCACTCCAAAATGTTTCGTTTGCACAAGAATTGCCTACGAGTATTATATTCGACTATTGTATGTCCTCTTAGTTAATTCTGGAGAGGAAATTTGTGTTCCAGAATTTATCATCCAGCAGGACAACGCAACAGTACATCGGTCTAAGAAAATTCCAAAGTTTCTGGAGTCCAGAAATAATACAAACTCTCGACTGGCCTGTACTTTTTTCTGATCTCTATCCGATCGAGAACCTCTGGTCTATTTACCTACCCAAGTTTACCACCCCTGGGACTCCAGTTGAAGAATGTCAAGGATCGAAGAGTAGCAATACCAGAAAATGGAAGGTAACTGATCTTGCGCATATTCATTCGTTGATAAACTCAATGCCAAGATGCTTAGTAGAAGTTATTAGCGATAATCGAGATCAAATGTCTTACGAAACTTTTTAGAATATTCGAATAAACCTGTTGCCTTTAGAAATATTTCGCACTAGTAATTAGTTTATTTTTGTTGATTCACCTTGAAGAAGTCATATTTATAGTATTTTTTGCTGAAAAGTATTTAATTTTGAAAGGACTAATACAATATAAAATAAAAACTTGAAAATTCCTCACAACGTTTGGAAAGAACAAAAAGAATTTTTTTTTTAGAATTTAAATTTTATTTTGTCCATATATTCATTTAACAATTTTTCATATCTTATTCTAGAGATTCTTCTTCTCTCCCAACGTCCTAAGACTGTACTGGGAATATATGCCTTATGGTTAATTTAAGTGCCTGTAAGACCAGCCCACTTATACTCTAGCCCACTTATACTGGTGTTGCCTTTATATATATTTCGCTGGGTGTATACATGGTTCCTTGTGAAAATATGTTAGACAGGCCATTATTTTTCAGCGTGCCAAACTCTCTTAGATAATATTCCACTTAGATTTTCCAGCGACGGTTTGGTCGTTGTATTTTTCGACGCCCCTTGAGTGCGTCTTCGAATATCTTTCGCACTGGTTCATTCTGATCCATTCTACTGATATGGCCTAGCCAGCATAAGTGCGCTATATTGATACTAAACATCTGAAACAAGCTGAGTTGAATCAGTTTCAAATGACTCGTTCCCATTTCAAGTGCTGCCTAACATTCACATCTAATGTTTAAGCAGTTACTGCTGAGGAACGATTTGAACATACAACGTAGAACTTCAATCAAAGCAACAAAAAAAACTACAAAACACGCGGTATACAACGATCAACCAAATGCTGCGTTGAGAAAAGTGTAATCGAATCATTCGAGAGCATGCTTGTGTGGCATTGCGCTCTTTCTTTCCTTCATCGTTTCAGCGCCACACTGTCAGTTGGCAGCGAGTGCAGTAGAATATTATCAATGTTATGATAGCTTGTAGCGCTTGTAGATAACATATGTGTATCACAGTAACAAAGCACAAGTAGTAGAATATTGTGGAAAGCAATAGCGACTGTTGTGTTGTTTTAAATTAAGCATTATACAACATTTCTGCTGTTATATACAAACATATGTATATTCTTTGCAAAGTTATTAAGCTATTTTGATGTAGTAAACATAATGGAAAAAAAGATTTCTTTAATGTAGAAGTAATATAAATATTAATTTATTATTTAATGTGGTTAACTACAAACATCTTTAAACTTAAAACATAAAAAAAAACTTGGAATACTTCAAAAGAAAAATAGTACCAATAAAAAACTAATCAAAACAATTCACGTAGATCTGGTATTAAATACAAAAATAAATATATAAGTACATATGTATATCACATTTTCAATTCATTTATCCATAAAATAGACTTAAAATATTATTAAAGGAAAGAAAGTTCTATGAAATAGCATATAAACATTTAAAAAGAGTATAAAAATTAATACATACCCAGGCACATCAATTACTACACAGATCAATTACTACTGCCACACTGACACAGAAGGCAGCAAGTGCAATAGAACAGTGATCATGTTATTATAGCTTGTAGCGCGAGGATAGACCATGCATAAACAACATCAGCACTATAACATAGATGTTAGTTTGATACACTTGTGAGTTGATGATTTGCTGTGAATCAACAACTTCGTAACATTCCCTCAAAAACGAGTAATCATTCGTCAATTTTGGGTTGCTTTGGCTGTTGTTATGTTTTAGGGAAGATGTGTAGTACTAAATGTTTACAAGTACTGTACGTATTTTGAAATGTTTTGTTTGTTAAGAAATCAAGCTGACTCGTTCTATGCTTTAATTGATACGCATAACTACGTCGATCTCGGGATACAGATTATACAGCTCGTGGTTCATTCATCTTAAATAATCGCCGTTTTCTATTATAGGACCATATATTTTTCGGAACATTCTTTCCTCGTATACTCCTGGTAATGTTTCAGAAGCATGCGATATGACACAAGATTCTGCGCCATAAATCATGACAGGTTTTATGAGAGTCTGATGTAGTTGGATCTTCGGGTCTTATCTCTGAAGTGCTTGCTCACCCCGCAATATCCCCTGTATGCAAGCACAATTCGCCATTTGATTTCTAGGCCGACGTTATTGCTTCTATTCACGGCAGATCCTAGGTAAATAAATTCGTCCACTACTTTGAAATTATAACGCTTATCAACGGTCACTCTTCCATCCAATCGGGTGCTTTTCAAAATCATAAATTTTGTCTTGTCCTCGTTTACTACCAAACCCACTTTTGCTGATTCTTTCTCAATCAAAATTCCTTCTCGAAAATGCAGCAGTAACTTCACCCTGATGATGTCTAAGTCATCAGCATACGCGAGCCGCTTGAGACTTTTGCTGCTGATAGTTTTATGCGTGTTCACTGCAGCTTTTCTAACGATGATCTCAATTAATATGTTGAAGAGATCGCATTATAGGGTGTCGCCCCCGCCTGAAGCCTCGCCTCGTACTAAATGGTTCGTGATAATGGCACATGATCACTGAACCAAAAAGCTGCATCACACAAATGAAATTGTTCGTCACCTGGACGAATATTTGCATGGAATATGAATATGAATATGAGAAGAAAATGATTCATTGTTAAGATGAAAATGTTTCATTCCTGCTTCAAATATCTTGCCTTTACTTACGTAATTACTTACTTACTTAGCTGGCCTTAAACAACCCATAGGGTTTAGGGACCTTACAAAATGAAGATAACACCTTTCTCCAGACGTCTTGATCTTTAGTTTTTCTCTTTCAGCTGGCAACACTGAAATCTCACAGTCATTCTCCCACCTGATGTTTTCGGCGATGGCTTGGTCGTACTATTTTTCATTGTCCTTAGAGTATGTTCTCGAATATCTTCCACGCCGACTCACTCGGATCCATTCTATTAATATGGACAGCAGACATTTTCAATCGCATGAAAAAACATATACCAACCATAACAGTTTTATTTCAATACATGCAGTATACAAATACAATCAGAGGGTGACCATGTCACAGCTGATCGACAATGTAACGGGTTTTTCAATAAGAGCGCTACAAAAGTTTTTTTTAAATAAAACAAAACCGGTTTTAGATACCAATGAAATTCTTTATTCCTGTGAAAGTACGTTCGATGCCATTATGTATGGAACTCGATTTCTTTTGCATGGCCATCACGGGCACGCTTGCAGAAGTCCGGACGCTGAACCCAATTTTCGACGGTTTCCAAGCATAAATATTCGTACGAAGTTCATCAATCGTCGCTGGCTTGTTGGCATAGACTATAGACTTGACGTAGCCCCACAGGAAATAATCTAACGGCGTCAACTCGCACGACCGAGGCGGCCAATCGATTGGGCCATTTCGTGAGATAACACGTTCACCAAATTTGGTTTCCAATAAATTGATTGTGGCATTCGCTGTGTGGCTTGTGGCGCCGTCCTGTTGGAACCACATGTCCTCCAAGTCCATATTATCCAATTGGGGCCAAAAATATTCGGTTATCATTGAACGGTAGCGATTCGCATTAACAGTAATGTACCGGTCTTGATCATCACGGAAGAAGTACGGCCCAATGACGCCGCCTGCCAATAAACCGCACCACACCGTAATTTTTTCGGTATGCAATGCTGAATCATGGATTACGTGTGGATTGCTGTCTGACCAATAACGCATATTTTGCTTATTGACGAAGCCATTCAGCCAGAAATGAGCCTCATCGCTGATTGTTGAGGCCTCTTAAAGTTGGCCTCTTAAAGTTGAGGCCACTGACTCCAAATTTCGGTAGTAAATTTTAATAATTTCGACTCGTTGTTGGCTCGTATAACTTTCCATGATGAAATGGCAAACCTTACTGAAGAGAAATGTCAAAAGAGCGGAAAAAATATGGCGTCGTTTGCTGTCCCTATCGATTTACTTTTGTAGCGTCTCTGTTGAAAAACACTTTAGTAGGAAAATGATAGAAAACAGAGAGGATAGGCGAGAGAGCGTTAAGCAACCAGAAGCAAACTATGCAGCAAACTAAGTTTAAGGCTCAATTTTTGACTGGTTATTTTATATTGGTAATCAGTTGATATTGGTTTAAGTTTGATCTGCCTTTAAATACGAAAAAGAGTTTTTCAGTGCTTTGTCAAATAATCTTACTATCATGTGGCAACAGTGGCAAATGCTACGAAAAATAACCGATATTCATACATTTCTAGGCTAATCGTTACAATGCATCAAACTAACGCCATTTGCAGAACAAAAGTGAAATGATAAAATGCAAAGTATTTAATGAAATTGGAGAATATTTGAGCAAAAAAAAAGTTCTAACTGCACTACGAGTTAAATGGTCACTTGATCGTAGTTTAAACTCCCAACTTTGGCTGTTTAAACAACAATTAACTAAAGGGTTTTCCAATAAGGACTTGACAACTTTTTTTTCAATAAAATGCAAACCATTTGAGATGTTTCCAAAAATTTAAGAGCAAATCCAATCAAATCACTCAACTCAACTTCGTTCATATGGCCACCGCGGGCACGTCGACAACGGTCGATTCGTTGGACCCAACTTTCGATGACTCGGACACACATTTCGGCCGTAACGACCGCTATTTCGCTTTCAATGTTGGCTCTGAGTTCTTCCAACGTCGTAGTCTTGTTGGCATAGACCAATGATTTGACGTAGCCCCAAAGAAAAAAGTCTAGAGGCATTAAATCGCACGAACGATGCGGCCAATTGACTGGTCCATTTCATGAGATAACACGCTCACCAAACTTACTCTTCAATAAATCCATTGCAACGTGTGCTGTGTGGCACCATCCTGTTGGAACCACATGTCGTCCACAGTCCATGTTTTACAACTAGGGCCAACAAAAATAATCGGTAATCATGGCGCGATAACGATCGCCATTCACAGTAACGTGACGATCGTCATTGTCGACAAAAAAAATGGCCCAATGACGCCGCCGGTAGGCAAACCGCACCAAACATTTATTTTTTGTGGATGATGTGGTGATTCATGAAGCACATGTGGATTTTCACCAAACCAATAGCGCATATTTTACTTATTGACGAACCCATTGAGCCAAAAATGAGCCTCGTCACTGAAGATGATTTTGCGTTGAAATTCATCATCTTGGCGCATCTTCTCCAGAGCCCAATCGGAGAACGTAAGTCGCGTCAAATGGTCCATCGGCTTCAATTCTTTAGGAAGCTTGATATTGTATGGGTGTAAACCAAGATCTTTACGTAAAATTCGCCCTAAAGTGGATTATTACAGTAAGGCAGTAGATAGGAAACTGTTATTAGTCAAGCTAGATACTCGTTTTACAGGACGTATATCCAGTGACTAAAATTTCCAATGTAATATTCCGACATGAACAAAAAATTGGAAAATCATTCAACTATGTATGCACCTAAAACCGAAATTATTAGAAAGGATTCCCTTAAGAATTAAAGTAAAATAGGTAATATTCTTTTCCATCGATGATGCCAGGGTAGTGTGCGCAGCTCTTGTTCATGAGAACGTGGGTTCGATCCCTGCTCTGACCACCTTCAATTTCTTTCGACGGCGGTCACCTCGCTTAGTGACGGCGACACTATCGAGTATTTAGTCACGGAAAAGCTTTTCAAAATTCCGTTCGGAACCGGTGTAAAACTGTCAATGAATGTAAAACTAGAACGCGCACAGCTCACTGGTTGGTGAGAAGCTCTTCCTAATCCCTTCATGGGATGTAACGAGAATCCAGTTTTTATAGGTAATATTTTTTACGACAACTACTCACACATATTTTAATAACAGATTTGTGTACAGAGAAATAAATCAGTAAGGATAAAATGAGTTTTCTCAGTTGAAAATATATATTTTAAATTCTTGGGATTATTTTTCCACAACTACAACTTTGGCAACTCTACAAGATATGATATGACAGGATAATATCATTTAAACATTTCTTATCCAACAATGAGAGATTGAAAAGAAGTACAAACACTGACAACAAATACAAAATTCGAAAAACATACCGCTGCATGAATGTACTTATGTATATGCACATACACATGTAGCTTAGGAATCAACACAAAAACGACTCCCGAAAAGTTCATAAACCCTTCATGGCATTTTTTGTGTGACTTTCGGCATTTGATTTAGGTAAGAAAAAAAATACAAATAAGCGGCTGCAAGGAGTAACACCTACAACAGCAATATCTAGAGAACATTTGAAAGGAAACTACCCTTAAACGAAGGCAGGTCCTTTCGCGCACCCATACATATATATTCCTATAATTCAATGTATGTACATGTTGATAGTAAAGAAAGACATAATCAAAACAAACTAACCAAAATAAAATAAAAATATTTAATAGAAATGCTACAAGGACACTCTTTTATATGTATATGCTCTCTCCTTATAACCGGCATCGCAATTAATATGATTATTGTTCATTTTATTGTTCTGTCGCAATTATTGTTTTCGTAATTGTCCTTGTTAAAGTTGATATCTAATTACGAGCCATGTGTAATAGACAAAAAGCAGGAACAACTTGTGGTGTCATTGGCCATCCTTCACAATTAAAGCTATAAACCATAAGGCGTGGGAGCGTGAGTCTCTCACAGTTATTGCACGAACTGTTCTTGCATTCTTCCCTACGATAAACACACACACTGTCAAACAAATGTCATCATTGTTCTATAGGATAATCTGTTGTTATTGTTAATGTATTTTCCAATTTCGATAAAGTGCAAAATTGTGTTCAAGGATATATGAATAATGATCGCCATTGGCTGCTACAAAAGGACATTGTTGTAATGAAAAATATAATTGTTTGTTAATGTATGAGAAATTTATACAAGGTCATGAACATTTTTCTAATTGAAAAATGCCTGGGTTTTGTTGGAATAATAGACAATTCAGTTATACACACTCACTGGTTTAACTAGTTTCGAACTCCGTGTCAAGATCATAAGATGCCTAACTACTGTGCCTGAATTGATACCACCGGTAGATCCTCAATCGTATGTATTTTAACCCACATATGCAATTTACATATGCGAATTAGTATTGATCGAAGATCCCTAAATACCAACACACACTGAAAGGTCCATAATTCCAACCATAGATTAAGGAAATAAGTAGATATCCCACAGGCGTTGTCAAGTACTGCCACTAGGTGCTGTGTTGTCGTTTTGTAACTTTCATTGACGTTTCTCATAACATTCACTGACGTTTATTAACCAGTGTGGGACATTTTTTCAATACAAAAATAGAATCATTTTCCAGGTTGTGCTAGTCAAACAAACTAATTTAGTTTTTTTCATGTCGTTGTGTTGCCCACTTTGAAGTTAAAATTTTGTTATTTTGATTGTATCTTTTTGTGTACTGTTATTGTTGGTGTTCGTTTCTGTTGAATTTGAGAGCAACGGACCACAAAACAAACACAAAATCCCTGTTGATGTTGCCTACCACACCTATTGTTAGCACCTGTTCTAAATACATCTTGCAAGGTATATTTTGTTTGGGATCAAACGTTGTAATTATTGCATCCAGCTCCATCTAGAAAATATCCCATTGAACAAGAAATTTCCCGAGGCATGTGCGATATCTAGTTAATTCCTTTATCTATGATTCCAACACAAGAACAGAAAGCTTTTTCCCCCTTCCTTTCCTCTTGCATACTAGCATTGTTGATTTGAGGTGAGGTTTTACTATATCACAGAGGTGAATTTTTCTGTGGTATAGATTTTTTTGATGATCGAGCTAGTGTCAGTTGCGTTTTAATTTTCATTATAAATTTTATTTTAATTTGAAACTTCTAATAAAGGATTTTCGATTTTAATGTAAAGTTCCCCAACAGTGGAAAAAATATAATGCTTAAGAAAAATAATACTTTGTGTTATTAAAATAGTTTACGATTTTTATATTCGCTTTTTAAAGCGGGATGGGGGCTAAATTAAAAAAATTAAACAACTTTTTTTTAACACTATTATGCTACCTACCACTATTATCAACTATGTATATTGTTTACTATTGCTTTGGTTTGTGTCTAGACTCACATATGTACATATGTTCTAATTCTAACCCAAGCTCAGTTACAGATAATTTAAATCATCATAATAGTGCTCTCGTGAGCACTAATGATGATAATATCGTAGCTGATGTAGATAATGTTAATTAGATTTGGGAGATAAAAATGCAAACCCAACAAACAATGCGAGGTGGATTGAGGTTAAACAAAAAAAGAGTCGTAAAAAACCAGTAGTATTTGGCCAAAGTAATTATAATGAATTAGATGTGATTGTACCAAAAAAATGGGTACATTTCTAATCATTTAAGGCAACTGTGACAGAGGAACAAATAAAGTGTTACGTAGGAAAACACATGGATGTTAGCCAAACCCATTTGGCGTGCTATAAGTTAGTGAAGAAGGATGTCAATGTAGCTCAGCTGAAAATTATTATTTTTAAGTTGGGCATTTCCCCAGAAATTTACAATGAATTGCTAACACCGTCTTTATGGCCATCAAGGGTTAAAGTTATCCCTTTTCAAAATTTTCAATCGGATCGCCAGGGTCAAATGCTGATATAATCGCGGGTGATCTTCTGTCGAATCTAAAATTGTATTATCAATACATGTCTGGTATGAGAACGAAGTCAAATGCTGTTTTTATGGAAACCTCTCAATGTGTTTATGCTGTTATAGTCCTTGTTGAAACATGGCTAACTGTTGATTTTAAGGATGGTGAATTTTTTAATACTAATCTCTATAATGTGTTCCGGAAAGACCGAGATGTGACAAAAACAGGCTGCTGTCGTGGTGGAGGCGTTTTAATTGCTGTTAAAAAATCCATTCCTACCTAATAATGATTCTCTATTAGTTCAACTATGTGTACGTTTATGGGGTGGTGGAAATTCCTTAAGTATTATGGTCTCCTATATTCCTCTTAAAAATTCGCAATCTTTATACAATGCACATACTGAAAATATTGCTGCGATGGTGCCTGAAAATGCCGCTGATGGCTTTATGTATATTACTTGGAGATTTTAACTTTTCTAAATTAGTTTGGACGTGTTTCCAAGGAACTTCTTATCTCTATGCAAATAATGTTAACCATGAAGATGAAATTAATTTTTTAGACAGTTTATGTAGCTGTGATTTGGTACAGATTAATCCTTTTTATAATCCTTTGAGAAGATATGTATTTAGATCTAATTTTTGTTAGTAAGAATTTCAAGGTCACTATTGAAAAATGTAATAATCCAATTGCACCTACAGATGTCCATCATGTTGCCATAAATGTAGATGTTGAGTTCTATAAGTTTTGTAAATTTGATAATTTTGAAGTATCATATGATTTTAATAATTGCAATTTTGATTTGATAAACCAATTCATATCTGAAATTGACTGGATGAATACTTTTAAGTGCAAGAGCTTATTATCTTCCTACTAGTTATATATTTAATGAAAAAATAGTAAATATTTGTCGTGAGAATATTCCTCGATTGAAACCAAAGGTTCACAAATTTCCATGGTATACTACTGGTCTAAAAAAAAAACTAAAATACTTAAGAAATAAATTTCATAATGCTTATAGGTCTACAAATTCTGAATTTTATAATCGAAAATTCCTGCAATATTCAAGAGAATTTTCATTTTTGAATAAGTTTTTATACAAGCAGTACGTTACTGTCTTTGAATCTAAAATAAAAGACAACCCCACAGTTTTTTGGCATTATATTCAGTCGAAAAAATCGAGTAGTGATTATCCTTGTAGAATGGTCTTTGGAGAGAGGATTGCCAACTCTCCATCTGAAATAGCCAATTTATTTGCGAATTTTTTCAAGTCAAATTTCAATTTTAGATGATAATCTTTTGGTCTCGGTTAAATCTGTAAAAGATTTAGGTTTATTACAAATATCTGAGGATGATATACTCTCAGCTGTGTTGAATCTTAAAGATTCCAGGAAACTTGATATGGATAAAAAAAATCGTAAAAAAAGGTTTATCATTTTACAAAAAGTATCTTTTCTTAAAGATTCATTTAAACTATCGTATTTTTCAATGGCGCCTTAGGCGTGTTGGAACTAACTAGTGCATAATATATAGCGAAAGGAAATTCGTTCCAACCGAGTCACAAAACACAAATTCAATATATGTTAATGATTTTTTTCACAAAACATTTAGAAAATTTTTGAAAAATAAATTCTGAATGCGTTTCCAATTTTGGTAAATAGAATATAAAACCAGATAATGAGTTGTTGCTTTCAATCACTTTGTTATCAAAACTTTATTTTAATTGAATAATTTGAAAAGTTGGAGCAAAAATAAAACACAAAAACCAGGATATAAACAACAAAAAGCAGGCTAATGAAACGTTAAATCAGTTGCTTTAAATGTTAGTGGTTTTCCATTTTAATTTTTTAAACATCATACACAAGAGGACAAATGTGACACTTGTAAACTGTTTGTGTAAATTTCCGCCTAAAATAGCCCTATAGAAGGGTAACAACGCCTTCAATAAAAATCGCAACCTTTTTGAACACATTTTTGGATTATGAATGCGATTATCGGGCAGCGCCTTATTAAACCTTTTATAAGCCTATTGCAAATTATTATGAATAAGGTCCTATATGTTTAAATTATATACACGTTTTTGGTTTATTTCAAAATCAAAATATTAAAATGGTATACTCGCATGTTTATGAGATGGGAACCCCCTTACACCAGTATGCTCAGCAATCAATTCGCCAGGCTACGAACTTTGTAAGTATATGATCAATACTTGATAATTTGACGAAGGACTCCGGATATAATGTTGAAGATGCGATCGATTTTAAAACGAGGGTTGAGAATATCGGAATGGATGATGACGGGATATTGGTGTAATTCGACGTGGTGTCCCTCTTCCCAAGTATACTGATACATTTCGACGGTAGAGAATAAATTGAGTATACTGGGAAAATTTGCACAAATACCACAAGACTTATTCATTGAATTGCGGAAATTTTGCATGAGGAGGACGAGATATTTCAAATACAAGGACAAATTTTATGAGTAAAGAAAAGGTATGCTGCCATAATAATGGAGGAGATACTTGACGAAACTTTGACGAGGTTGGAAGTGAAGCCCAAAATCTTGACAAAGTATGTTGACAACTTATTTGTTGTGATAAAGAGGAATGAAGTGGATAACGCACTTGAGGCTCATAACACATACAACGGACAAATAAAATTCACGATGGAAGGGGGAAAGGACAGCAGATTACCATATCTTGACTCAGTCGTAATTCGAAAAGGCAACCTGCTCAAACTTGATTGGTACCAGGCGACTAATTAACTTCAATTCTAAGCACCCTATAAGAATTATTATCAATACGGCGACAAATTTCGTGAATAGAGTTCTGGAGTTCAGCGACAAAGTTTCATGTGGAGAATGAAGGAAATTCTTCGCGAAAATGGCTTTCCGGCCAGAACTATAAATGGCCCACTGGATCGGAATGGAACATAGGATAATTTATGGAACGGGGACAAGGTCGACCAGACGAAACTCCGCTGAAAATTTACGAGTCCCTGACTTATATACCTGGATATTCCGAGAGACTAAAGCATTCCGATATCTATGACAAAGGGTCATATCGTCACCTAAAATGCCCAAAGACGTAACCCTCATTTTCAAAATTTACAGGATAAGCAAAAAACCTTATAAAATCCGAAGTATTTCAGTTTGAAACGCGTGCATTCCACAGCTTACCTTAGGAACTTGTAAGTCTACTATTTGGCACATATATATTTTAGCGTGGAGTATTATATTCAATCAAAAAAACTGATTTTATTTTTTTGAGGGTTACGCCTTTGGGCATTTCAGGTGACGATATGTCTTGGCGTTGAAATCACACAATACCCTGAGCAGGTTATTTAGCCAGACAAAGTCCCAAGTAACGGAAAAGGATAAGTCTAATATTGTATATCGAATAAAATGCAATGGGGACAAGACTGATGTATGCCAAAAGGTATACGATGGCACCACGATGACGAAATTGAAGACAAGACCCACAGATCAGATTTAAGGGCCACCTGTAAACCTATGGAACGGAAAACGGCATTAGCGGCTCACTGAGCTACGACGGATCATAATTATAACTTTTACGACGTTTACATTTTAGCGGAGGATACCAATTACTCACGACGATTTGCGACGAGATGCTGCACATAATTAATGTTCCCTCAGGGACAACACTCTATTACAAGACCGACACTGACCGATGCGCTCAAATATAGCGACACACAAGAAACAAACACGGAGAAAACAGACAATAGTTGACGAAAGCTTGAATGAACACTGTGTACGAGTAATTTGCTTTTTGTGATTTATAATACATGTAATTATTGGCAATCGTTTTGTGATCAATATGGTATTAATGTTAAAAATTTTTGTATAAAGAACCCTGAGTATGAGTAGAGATGCTAATCGAATTATTGGGAAAATTTAATAATTCTTGAAAAGACAATCGAAGCCGCTGGCAGTTTCATTTTATGACCTCAAGCCAAACTAATTAAACACAGACATGACTTTTGTCTGCCTCAAAATAATTTTAGACATTTAATTAACTAGTTAATCTTATTTTGTTGCGATATTTTTATTCTTGTTAAATAGTTTGTAAGATATTTGCTGGTCTGTTAGGATATAATTCCATAGACTTAAATAAAGAAATTTCCAGCAAATCTTAAATCAAGTCCGAATATTTCAGTCGAATAACAAATTAGTTTAATAGCAATCAAAACTTTAATAGAAAGTAACAACTTAAATTAAGCCTCTCAACTAAATTAAGCGGCGTTCAGTTATATCAATTTCGAAGTTCTCAAAAATCAACTGTTTATGGAAATGAATTCGGAAAACTGCGAAATCACGGTATACCAGAACATACCTTTATTGTCTGTTAACAATTTCTAAATGCTTAGCCTTCATAAATTTCTCCATTCTCCTAAGGTGCTTGACGTTCATAGACCCAACCATTTTGTGCCGAATGTACAAGCTCATTGTCAATTTCCTGGAAAAAGTTTAGAAAACATTAAACCCATACCTTGAAGTCATATACCAAACAATTTTACACATTACCTTTTCCACGCCGGGGTGCTTTCTGAAAACAATACGATCATGCAGACGATCTGTTTGGCCCTGCCAAAACTCAATAAGTTTCGGCCTAATCAAATATCCACCCCAGTTGGGCAAAGGCACCGGCTTATCATCACCCAACTCCTGTATGATTTTCTTTTCGATTACATCTAAATGTTGGCGAGAAGGTATTTTGCTACTTTGCTCCGAGGCCAGGGCACCAATTTGACTGGCACGGGGTCTTTGATGGAAATAATGCAAGGAATCTTCTTGAGGGATTTTCTCCGCAGTACCTTCGATGCGCACAGATCGACGTAAAGGACACCAATATAATGTCATAGCTACATTAGGATTTTTGGCAATATCATTTGCTTTACGACTGCCATAGTTGGTGAAGAATGTGAAGCCCTCGTCCGTAACATCTTTCAGCAAAACAAAACGATTAGAGGGAAAGCCATCACTAAAATGAAATTATAACGTAATTATGGTAAGAATCATGTTTACTAAAATAACCGAGCTCTGCTGATGTCATTTATCCTCCTCCTGTGTAATTGTCACTTTATTACTAACCTGCTTACAGTGGCCAAACATGCGGCATTCGGCTCCACAATTTCTTCCGTTTTTAATGCCTGATCCAACCACTCCTTGAATAAAACGAAAGGTTCTTTCACCTTTATGTTCTCCTCTAGGAAAGCCTCTTTCTTTTCCATATACTTCATACGCAGAGCTGCAAAGGATAACACAATACACATTTAAACATTTGTCTTACAAGAAATGCAACACGACTTACCGGACAGTGGCACGCTGGAGGACATTTTGCTTATTGGTATTAGAATGTTCACTAAATAATAAAGATGCAAAAAACAGTCACACGAAAAGAAAGGTCAGTTGAAATTTGTACCGCTGCTTTTCTTATCTTGCACTGAAAAAATATTTCAATATTGCAATTCTTACTTTTATTATTATTCTGTTTGTTTTGATTATGCTTTCTTCTTCAACTTTTCTGATAAACCGCCAGAAGTGTAGTTGCCAGATCGAGTAAAAAATATGACAAATATATTAAGCGTGTTTTTGTATCCCTGACTGACATGGAGTTTACAGCAGACAGTGACAGCGAGACAATAGCAAAACATTCCCACATTGGCTGAATTCTACAAAAAAAAAACAATAGAAATGAGAGTAAACTATAACAACAACCAAAATTAACAAAATTAAAAATAGGGACATCGAGAAACAGGAAAGTGTGGGTACTCAAATTAAAGTTATTCCTGTCACGAATTAAATGGTGCATCGATTTTTCTCGTGAAGCATCAGGGGGCCAAGATAACCCCATTTATGAATATAAAATGTGGGTCCTGAGAATCGACAAAGGGGTATTAACTATACCCAGTGCGGGTACTGAAATGAAAGGGAATTTCAATTATAATATATTGTTATGTTTGACAGCGGCGAAAAAAAATTACATGAGGTGTCAGGGGACACCCGGTTGGAACGAAGTTCCTTTCGCTATATATGATGTACTAGTTAGTTCCAACACGCCTAAGGCGCCTATTGAAAAATACTGGAATTCACTTGGATCTTTAAGAAAATATACTTTTTGTAAAATGATAAATTTTTTTTAAGAAATTTTTTATTGATTGAATGTATTTTTTAAAGAAAAAATATATTTTTAGGTGCATTTTGTAAGAATATGTATTATATTTTCTTTCATTGATGAGAGGTATTGCTTTTATTAAAAGTTAATGTTTTTATGTAAGAAAAAGCCTAAGGGAATGAATTTTTTGTACAAAGAAAAACTTTTTTTTTTGAACAGGTAGTTTTTAAAGAAGTGGTACTCTTTTTAGGATAAGGTTATTTTTGTAAGAAAATTTAATTATTTTCAGGAAGGCTACTTATCTCAAGAAAAGAAGAGAAAAGGTATTATTTTATTTTTAAGAAAGGGTATTTTTAAACAATGGTATTTTTTGTAAGAGAAGGTATTTTTTTGAAGAAAATCTATCTTTTACGAAAGAACAGGCAAAATTTTAAGAGTAGGTACTTATCTCAAGAAAAGTTATTTTGTTTAACAATAAAGGTACTCTTTACAGAAAAGCTGGTTTTTAAGAAAATGCAATTTGTTGTAAGATAATGTACTTTTTTAAGAAAAGGCATTTATTTAAAAAATTAGTTTTTTTTTTAAGAAAAGGTACTTTTTGTAAGAAAATTTACTTTTTTAAGCAAAGGTACGGTATTTTGTTAAGATAAGGTATTTTGTTAAGTAAAGGTACTCTGTTTAAGAGTATGAATAGGTATTTTTTTTGAGAAAATTTAATTTATTTAAGAAAACGCACTTAGTTAAGAAAATTTTATTTTTTTAAACTTCTTTCACTTTGGCTTTTCTAAATTTAGTTTTTATTCGGTTCAAACTACAATATGTAATAAACAGGCTCCACCTAGAAAATTGCCCATGAAACAAGATATATCCCCGAATATGTTAGTCTAGACCACACATGGCAGCAACGAATTTGTAATTCAAGCCTTCTCGTTCCCACTCATGTTTTTCGTGAAATTGGAATTCAAATTTGTCATAGAAGTAGGTTCTACTTCTACTTCAAATTGGAATTTGTTCGAATCAGTTTATTCTACTGACCGCTAGGGGCGCTCTACTTCGAATTTTGTTTTAAAACTTGAAAGTATGAATGAAAATGTAAACATTTTGTATCAAAACAAACATTTTGATAAATAATATTATCTGTAGAATGTAATGTGTAGTTCGCGCCAATTTTATTAATAAACAAAAGAAAAAAGTTTAAAAAAGCTGACATTTTTAGGTTTATCGAAACCGTCCAAGGCCATGACATATTATGGAACATAAGTTTCTAAACATTTCTATAGAAAAATTTGAAAACATTTCTAAAGAAAAATTTGAAAATATTTCTATAGAAGAATTTTAAAATATTTCTATAGAAAAATTTTAAAACTTTTCTATAGAAAAATTTGAGAATATTTCTATAGAAAAATTTGAGAAGATTTCTATAGAAAAATTTGAAAACATTTATATAGAACAATTTTAAAACTTTTCTAAAGAAAAATTTTAAAACATTTCTATAGAAAAATGTTAAAACTTTTCTATAGAAAAATTTAAGAACATTTCTATAGAAAAATTTCAAAAAATTTCTATAGAATAATTTTAAAACAATTCTATAGAAAAATTTTAAAAGATTTCTATAAAATTTTACAATTTTTCTACAGAAAAATTTTAAAACATTTCTATAGAAAAATTTTAAAACATTTCTATAGAAAAATTTTAAAACATTTCTATAGAAAAATTTTAAAACTTTTCTAAAGAAAATTTTTAAAACATTTCTATAGAAAAATTTGACAACTTTTCTATAGAAAAATTTTTAAACTCTTCTATAGAAAAATTTGAAAAGTTTTCTAAAGAAAAACACTTAATACTTTTTGCTCCGGGTAGTGGTACAAATCTGAGGTCCGTGTCTCACATTTAATTTTTCTATTTTTTACTGTTTGCTTTTTCGTTTGTATTGCAATTCTCCATGGTTTTCAATCCCCAAATATGTATACTGCTGTATAATGTAAACAATGTTGCCAGTCAGCTGTTTTTTCGAACTTAAAAAAAAATAAATGGTTTCCCATTACATCCCATGAAGGGACCGGGGAGAACTTCTCACAATCACTGAGCTGTGCGCTTTCCAGTTTTCACTCACTGATTGGGACCTACAGTTTTACACCGATTCCGAACGGTATTTTGAGAAGCTTTTTCATGGCTATATACTCGATAGTGTCGCCGTCACTAAGCGAGGTGACCGTCGTCGAAAGAAATTTTAAGGTGGTTGGGAGCAGGGATCGAACCCAGGATCTCCTGTACAAGAGGCGCGCACACTACCCATTGCACCACCGACGGTTTCGAACTTATTCGAACAAATTTGTTGCTTGCATTGTGAACGCCTGTTGAATTTGTTGCTATCATTGTGAACGAGCCTTAAGTGTGCTGCCAAATGTAATTCCATGCTCAGGCTTGTACTTTGGCTTTTATAAATTTACTTTTTATTGGGTTCAAAACTACAATATGTAATAAAGAGGCTCCACCTAGAAAACTTCCCTTTAAACCAAACCAAATCAAAAGTACCCAATATATTTGATAATAATGGGTTATAATAAAGTAGTTAAAAAAAAGTTGTTTAAAGTTGTAATTTCCTTTTAAGGCTAAGAGATCATATTTTCTCGGGTTAGTGAAAAAAATGTAAATGCCGCGGGTGGGATTCGAACTCACATTCGCTGGACGATCGTTTCGATGTTTGTGATTTTTTTTTCATTTAGCCCCCATCCCGCAACGTGCGATAAGGAACTTCGCTCCAAAATTTAATAAAAAAAATTGCGCGAATTCGTTGTTGTACCTACTCCAGAGGAAAAAAGGCCGGACGAAAGCCGTTCACGCAGAAAGCTTTAGAAGACAAAAATACTAATCATTATAACACAAAAATCGTAAAAATACGAGGAAAAACAAATGTGTACATATGTATATATTTATATGAATATATTAATAATTGTTGAATCGTCTTCAACAATACTTATAATTTGCATACATAGTACTATTTTTAAAATACAATTGTATTCCTGAATGCATCTTTTAACAGTTTCGCTGCCTGTTGTGGTTATGCGAACGCAACATACAGGCACTTATACTTGAGACGACGAAGCGGTGAGAGACCTGGTTTAATAAAACGTCTAACAATTCCAACTTACACCACAACGTCTTGTAATTTCTTTCTAATTTTTGGGTATTTGGAACATCTACCTTTTCTTTTACAACTCCGTGAGACCGACATAATAAATTGTACAATATTAATACAGCATTCGCAATGGCAGACGACAAATCGGGTATTTTTTCTTATTTGTCTAGGAATCAGGAAAAAAAATGCTTATTTTAGATGCAACAAGACACTCCGAATTAGAGGAAGATTCGGATTGTGAGTCGCTCCCATTATCCGAAGACGAGGGCGATATGGAAGAAATTAATCTTCTGCCGTTCGAAAATGGGGTCACAGTAGATCCTTTGGTGATGTAACTATTTCTGTATTTGCTTTTGTAAATATTATTTTGGTATTTTTTGTTGCCAACAGTTGAAAGCGGTGACGTGGACGACGTATGGTTTCAACAGGGCGACGCTACTTGCCACACAGCCGACGTTACAATCGATCGTTAAAGCCGGAATCACAATGCAAGCAACATTTTCAAAAGGCGTTCACAATGCAAGCAACAGTTTACTTCGAATCGTGATGTTTGTTCTAACAGGTGATACCAGTATTACGGCCAATGTATCAAGGCAACAATTTCATGTCAAAGTTAACACAAATGTTTGTCAAGAATAAAAGTAAGCCAGAAATTATAAAACCAAATACATTTGAATTTGATTCTTCATATAATGAACAGAAGGAAAAGCAAATCATCAATAACACAATCAATAACACAACCTCTATTAGTTGCATCATGATTCAAATGCCACAAATGTCACATCCAGGGTTGTATTTCGAATATTAAAAAATGTTAATGTATTTAAACATATTTGGTATTAAAAGATTCTACAGATAAAATAACGTTTTATAATGCGTCTTTTAACACAAATGGGTTCAATTTTCATTGATGTTTTTAAGTTTGAAAATGAAATTCGAAGTACAGCACCATCTACCGCTTAATAGTACATTATTTATTCGAACAAATATGTTGCTGGAGTAGGAATAGATCAACTTCAGCGACAAATTGGAGTTACATTTTTGAAAAAAAAACGAAAGGCCATTATGTGAAATTCTGTGTGTGAGAACGAGATAGCATGAACAACGAAATTGTCGCTTGCATTGTGAATGCGGCTTAAAGCACTGTGTTCGAAAACCGCATACTCAGCCGAAACTCACAGCTCCGTTGTACAAATATATTCGGGGCGCCGTGAAATATAAGTGTTACACAAACAATCCCGAGTCCATTGAGGCCTTAAATCAGAATTGATCGATCGATTGAGGCAAAGCAAGTCATGGACGCCATTTGAACGATATTGTGGTTCATCGTAGAGTAACCTAGAATAGTGAAAACATTTCTCTCAACCGACGTTTCGTTTCACACTCTTTGGCATTGGTTCGTGCTCACCATGGTACAATAATATGTTCATGGTAAAGTCGAAAGAACAGCTGTTTTCATTTTTTCATGAGGTTCTTCGCTTCGGCTGTCACACTCACATGTATTTTGTTTTTGTACTCTTCTGCATTCTTGTGTTGTTGGTGTGTATTTGTGTAGAGTTTGACAGCTGAAGCGAATACAACAAAAACAAAATGCTTGTTGTTGCTGCCTACAACAACAACAACACGCGCTGCTATTACCATGAAGATATTATTGTACCATGGTGCTCACCGTATCAAAACTGTCGTTAGCCCAGTGACTTTCGACGATAATTTTGTGGAACTGAAGCATGAAACACATAGACGACGACAGGCTACCGACCACAACCTGTCAAAAATAAAATACATGCGTTTATATGGAATTGATTATTTTAACGACGGCAAGGCGACACGACTGCAGGTTGTTGTCTATGCTACTTATGTAGCTGTAGTTGAATTAAACTAATTTCTATTTGTGTGGGGGACAATCAACAGGTTAGAGCTGTCAATGCCTGAAGTGGCACCACTGACAGAATAATCAACTGTTTTCACAATTTTTGTTATGTTTGTAATAATATTTATTAAATATTCTCCAGACATTTTATTTTCTTCTAACACAAATAACACAAACGTCAACATTACAGATCAGCTGTTTACTTTGCAGTTGCCGTCTTGAAAATAATTCAGTGGCTGCCACACGTCAACATTTGCAGTCAGCGGCATTTGTAGTCGTGTGTTCATGTAGCCTGTCGTCGTCTATGTGTTTCATGCTTGAAACACACATTCACTCTCAACTCACTCTTACTCTATGGTTTGTGCCGTAGAGAAATATATAGAGTTGTGTGAGAGTTTCAGTTCCACCAAAAAGTAACTGAGCTAATGATAGGTTTGATACAGTTTTTATTTATGACCGAATTCGGACGTAATATTTAGAAATTAAACTCAAATAAAATTGTTGTGACCGTTGATTTATTGCATACGAGTATTAAGTTATTTTAAAAGTCATCCGTGTTAACAAAAATTAATTTAAAGGCAGTTTTTTCAATTCGCCTATCGCTCCTTATGCTTCAAATACTATTCTGTGTCAAATTTGCAGGTACGAGGTCGAAATGCTATTTCATCGCATACGTTTAGGAATACGGGAAAATTACAAAATAACGGAAAAATAAAAGAAGTGCATTACAAAAAAAAAAAATTATCTCTCATTTTTAGTGACTGCTACGGAGAACCAAGTAAGGGATCCCATTAACGAATTTTATTTCGACTCTGTGTTGAATCTAGTTAATAATACATACAATTAATGATGTAATTAAGGGACTTAAGTCAAGGAAATAACCTGGTACTGACGGAATAAATAACATTTGTCTCAAATCCCTTCCGAGAAAAGATATGCTTTTTTTTTTACCATATTCAATAACAGCTGTATTATGTTGGGTTACTTCCCGATCAATTTAAAAAAGCAAAGGTCATTGCGACCAAGAAACCTAATAAAACTTCCGATTCCCCATCCTCATACCGTCCCAATGGCTTATTGTCTTCCATCAGCAAGGTTCTAGAGAAGGTAATAAAGGAAAAAATTACAGACTTTTTAAACGAAAATTACATTTTGCCGGATTTCGTAGGGTGCACAACACCATACATCCTTTAGTCAGAATGAGAAATATTGTCAAGTCAAATTTTGAAAAACAAGAGTCCACTGGTATATGACATAAAAGCAGCATTTGACGCAGTATGGCACGACGGCCTGATTTTTAAGCTAATAAAGTTAACCTTCCCTCATAATATTATAAAAATACATGAAGTGTCAGAGGACACCCGGTTGGAACGAACTTCCTTTCGCTATATATTATGAACTAGTTAGTTCCAACACGCCTAAGGCGCCCGTTGAACAATACGATAATTTAAATGGATATTTAAGAAAAGATACTTTTTGTAAAATTATTAACTTTTTGATGTGTTATGTATAGGGACTAAATCTATCAAAGTCAAAATCTGCTAAAACCAGATTTTATGCTGCTGCTAAAACCAGATTTTATGCGGCTGTTAAAACCAGATTTTCTGCGACTGCGAAAGAGAATAATGACGTGTTAAACAAAAATGAGCGAGCAAGAGACCAATGAAAGAGTGGTGTGGCAGGGGTGAGGCAAACGAAATTGTGTCTATAGCCTATGTATCAACATAATAATGTATGTATGTACATGTGTCTGTTACTGTTGTTGAACGGAGATATAAAGCATAGCCACGCAAAATTTCATTTGCAAGCTACATTTGGCTTGCGCAGTCGACGTTATGGTGACACACTAATACGTCAGCTACTTCGTACAAAGTATGTGTGATGTTGTGTGTTTGGCTGTTGATATGGCAAACATGTGGTTATGTGACACACGTATACGTCAGCTACTTCGGACAAAGTATGTGTGATGTTGTGTGTTTGGTTGTTTCGTTGTTGTTGCTATGGCCAAACAAAGCGAGTCATTTGATGTTCTGCATTGCCCGGTGTATACAAAAATATATCAGTAGTAGTAGTAGTTGTTGTTGTGGTTGGGGTTGTTGTTTTTTTATTATTGTGAAAGATAACTCCAATAAAATGTGGGTGCGGAGCACTCTCAGAGCAAAGAGAGTAATGACGTATTATACGTATATAAAAATGAGATAGCAAGAGAGCAACGACAATTTTGTGAACTTGTGTAGCGTATGTACGAATATAACAATGTATGTATGTAGTGGCTGTTGCTTTGCATTCTTTGACTTTTGTGGGAATAAAACAAAAAGTATTGAGCAAGAAAATAATGACACATGTGCTTGCACTGGGTCTTTAAATAATTTTAAGTATTAATATTATTTAACTGTAACGTCATCATATGATTGAACGCTGTTTTTTATTTTCCAATGTAACATTTACGAATGTGTTCATAGAATTCGAACAGGTATCTACCGTGTAGCAAAAATGTGTTAACACATCGCCCGTGGGTTCGAACACTCATTGGATTTTTTTTTTAAGATTTTGTTTTATAGGAAGCTTTTTTCTTTTAAAACAAAGTAATTATGTATTATATTTTCCCGAAAATGTCCTTTGTAAAAGAGAGGTTCTTCTTTTATTAAAAGCTAATGTTTTTTTTAAGAAGAGGTACTATTTTTAAGAAGTACTTTCTGTAAGAAAAAGCCATGAGTATGCAGTTTTTCCGAACAAATACTTTTTTTGATGTGTTAACATCTATACGCGCGCCTCTAGGGCAGTAAACTATAAATTTAATACATACGCAAGTGTTAGGTTTGTAAGAGTAAATCAGCGGTCGGCAAAAATAAAAATTAGTGTGTGTTGGTGAGAGAAAATATTGTGCACTGAAAAAAATTAAAGTGCGACATTGATGACATATTTTCCCACGTCTTAAAAAAGTTCTATGGGAAAGGTGTTTTTTCAGTAATATGAAACAACGAATGAACGGCAAACAAAACAGCTGCAAAATAAGACCATTCATACAAACATACGAGTTCTTGTTTTTTGCCGCACGCAAGACAAACAAATACACAACCAGCGCACATGATGTTGATTCATCGCTGTCTTGCGGACGACTAAACGAAAGAAAAATTTTGTTCTGTGCACATTCAAAGAAACGAAGCAAAAGAGCGTGGTTTTCTAAAGAGCGTAAGTGTCGGTGTGAATTCAATGTCCACACAAGTGGTATGGAGTGCCGATGGCTGGAGTAAATCATCGTTTGTTTGTTCGTAGCTTGGCAGTCGGTATTGAAAGTGATTATTGGGCGATTTTCATATAATTTTCCCACGCGATTTTCTCCGGAAATTCATAGCCGATTTTATTAATTTTTGGATTAAAAAGCTAGTGCGGGTTTCGACGAAGAGTTTAGGCCAAAAATTAAGGTGATCCGATATCGGCGAGCCGAGATTGAAGTGTTTTAATTTGGAGTATTAATTTGGAGTAATATTAAAAAAGTATTTTATGTTGATCTTCGGTTATATCGTACGAATATAACAATGTATGTATGTATTAAAGCATAGAACGAGTCAGCTTGATTTCTTAACAAACAAAACATTTCAAAATACGTACAGTACTTGTAAACATTTAGTACTACACATCTTCCCTAAAACATAACAACAGCCAAAGCAACCCAAAATTGACGAATGAGTACTCGTTTTTGAGGGAATGTTACGAAGTTGTTGATTCACAGCAAATCATCAACTCACAAGTGTATCAAACTAACATCTATGTTATAGTGCTGATGTTGTTTATGCATGGTCTATCCTCGCGCTACAAGCTATAATAACATGAACACTGTTCTATTGCACTTGCTGCCTTCTGTGTCAGTGTGGCAATGAAACATTGAAGGAACGCGGATAGCAAAACATCGCTCTCTGTGTAGTAAATGATGTGCCTGTGTATGTATTAATTTTTATACTCTTTTTAAATGTTTATATGCTATTTCATAGAACATTCTTTCCTTTTATAATATTTTAAGTCTATTTTATGGATAAATGAATTGAAAATGTGATATACATATGTACTTATATATTTATTTTTGTATTTAATACCAGATCTACGTGAATTGTTTTGATTAGTTTTTTATTGGTACTATTTTTCTTTTGAAGTATTCCAAGTTTTTTTTATGTTTTAAGTTTAAAGATGTTTGTAGTTAACCACATTAAATAATAAATTAATATTTATATTACTTCTACATTAAAGAAATCTTTTTTTCCATTATGTTTACTACATCAAAATAGCTTAATAACTTTGCAAAGAATATACATATGTTTGTATATAACAGCAGAAATGTTGTATAATGCTTAATTTAAAACAACACAACAGTTGCTATTGCTTTCCACAATATTCTACTACTTGTGCTTTGTTACTGTGATACACATATGTTATCTACAAGCGCTACAAGCTATCATAACATTGATAATATTCTACTGCACTCGCTGCCAACTGACAGTGTGGCTCTGAAACGATGAAGGAAAGAAAGAGCGCAATGCCACACAAGCATGCTCTCGAATGATTCGATTACACTTCTCTCAACGCAGCATTTGGTTGATCGTTGTATACCGCGTGTTTTGTAGTTTTTTTGTTGCTTTGATTGAAGTTCTACGTTGTATGTTCAAATCGTTCCTCAGCAGTAACTGCTTAAACATTAGTTGTGAATGTTAGGCAGCACTTGAAATGGGAACGAGTCATTTGAAACTGATTCAACTCAGCTTGTTTCAGATGTTTAGTATGTATGTACAAGTGTCTGTTGCTTTGCATTCTTTGACTTTTGTGGGAATAAAAAAAAAGTATTGAGCAAGAATATAATGACACATGTGCTTGCACTGGGTCTTTAAATAATTTTAAGTATTAATATTATTTAACTGTAACGTCATCATATGATTGAACGCTGTTTTTTATTTTCCAATGTAACATTTACGAATGTGTTCATAGAAATTGAACAGGTACCGTGTAGCAAAAAGGTGTTAACACATCGCCCGTGAGTTCGAACACTCATTGGACTTTTTTTAACAACAGGTACTTTTTAAAGAAGTGGAACTCTTTTTAGAAAAAGGTTATTTTTTTTAAGAAAATTTACTTATTTTCAGAAAGGATACTTATGTATCTCAAGAAAAGAAAAGGAAAATTATTATTTAATTTTTAAGAAAAGGTACATTTAAGAAAAGGAATTTTTGTAAGAAAATGTATATTTTTAAGAGAAGGAATTTTTTGAAGAAAAGTTTTTTTTTAAGAAATAGGATTTTTTTAGAATTCGTAATTTTTTCAAGAACAGGTACATTTTTAAGAGTAGGTACTTATCTCAAGAAAAGTTATTAGTTTCAAAATGTGAATAGGTGTTTTTTTTTAGAAAACTTTCTTTTTTTTAAGAAAAGGCACTTACTTAAGAAAATGTTTCCTTTTTAAATTTCTTTAACTTTGGGTTTTCTAAATTTACTTTTTATTGGGTTCAAAACTATAGTATATACTAAATGTTGAAAACTTCCCATTAAACAAGAAATTTCGCAACATAAATTAGTCTAGACACAAACCAAAGCAAAAGTACCCAATATAGTTTATAATACTGGGTTGTTGCATACTAGTGTTAAAAAATATTTGTGTACTTTTTTTCATTTAGCTCCCATCCCGCAACGTGCGATAAGGAACTTCGTGTAAAAACAAATCATACTCTTATGGCTCTTTCTTACAAAAAGTACTTCTTCTTACAAATAGTACCATTTCTTAAAACAATTATTAAATTTTAATAAAAGAAGTACCTCTCTTTCATAAGACCCTTTGCGGGAAAATATAATACATATTATTACAAAAGGGACTTACAAATATATTTAAAAAAATGCATTTTAAAAAATTGCATTTACAAAAAGTATCTTTTCTTAAAGATCTATTAAAATTATCGTATTTTCCAACGGGCGCCGTAGGCGTATTGGAACTAACTAGTACATAATATATAGTGAAAAGAACTTCGTTCCAACCGAGTGTACCTTGACACCTCCTGTAATTTTTGTTTTCATACCAGTGTTTGAAAGTTTTTGCCTCCGTTTGTAATATTAAATTGTATAACTATTTTAAGAAACACATTGTCATATCCAAGCTGAAAAAGGAAAAATCCTTAAACCTTAGAGTAATGACGTACAGGGACGCCAACTCTCTCAGTAAATTGATGACATTTGGTGTGATGCAGATGGGCGGTGGAATGTTGGAAAGTATTGCTTTAATAATACCAGATAGTGTAAATAAATACATCACAAATCTATACTAACAATAAAATATTACAAAAAAGTCCATAATACGTTTAAATTTCATAGTTTTTCGTCCAAACGACAAGCAAATTTTAAGTCAAAAAGTTTTGTAATTTCACCTGGTATATGTCATTTTACGTCAAATAAGTCTCTATCCGCACCACAAAGAATAGTGTGAAAGGAAATGTCAGCTGAGAACAATGGCAGCTCTGTACGTCATTACTCCATGCTTAAACTCTTTAAATTGTATGAACACTAATTGTAAACAAATTCGAATTTAAAAAAAAATCCAATTGTCTTAAAACTTGCTTTCCCTTCTTATTATTTCAATAATAACGTTTATTTAAAACATCCATTTACCTTTGAACAAAGCTTTCCGACTAACGTTCATTTGCCTCATTCACCTTTACGGAAATGTCAAAGCTTGAAAAGCTCCCTTCTACTTTTGCACATCATACAAAGTACTCGAATGTAGATTACAAATAAAACAGAGAGCGTAATAAATATTGCGATAAAAGCAAAGTAACAATGTTAAAAATGCGTAAAGACCCTCAATATGACAAAACAAAATTGAAACGACTACAGCAACGACAACACTACTACACAAATCCTGATACTACGTGTTAGTATGTTTGTGTCAGTGAGTGAGTGATACAATTTAACGGCACCCACCCAGCGGCGGTAGTCGCAAGGCCATCCACAAATAAGGCATGCCCGAATGGTTCTTTTGTGATGTCTTCCTAAAATAAGGCCTGCGGAATGCATGAATTTGTTCATCAGGTACTCGTATAACCAAGAAGCAGATTTTTACAATTTTGAGAAATTTTGTTTCCGATTCTTTTTAATCGTAATTTATTTGGAAAGTTTCATAATAATTTTAAAATTATAAAGGGTTATCCATTTTGCGGTTTCAAAAGTAAACGTAATTAAAAGACATATAAAATATTTTTTTTCATGATATTTCCTTTTTTTATAAAGTTTGAACTTTGACAATATGTGTGAAACACTACATCATTTAAATGACCACCACGCGAAGTGTTGCAAGCATTGATTCTTTTGAGGTAATTTTCAACCACTTTGTGACACACATTGGGCGGTATCTTATCTGCATAAACACGGTCTTTCGCGTAGCCCCACAAAAAAACGTCTAATGGTGTCAAATCGCATGATTTTGGTGGCCAGTTGATATCGTCACGACGAGAAATTACGCGGCCAGGAAATGTCTCTTGCAATAAAGCCATATTCGAGATGTGTGGCATGTGGCACCGTCTGGTTGAAACCACATATTCTCCAAGTCGTATTCTTCAATAGCAGGCAAAAAAAAGTCGGTTATCATGTGACCATAACGCTGCGAATTGACGGTGACAGTCGTTCCATCGTCGTTTTCGGAGAAGTAAGGTCCAATCACACCTTCGGACCAAAGAGCGCACCAAACAGTGACTTTTTCTGGATGTAATGGCCTCGCTTCAATTACTTGAGGATTCTCAGAACCCCAAATACGACAATTTTGTTTATTAACATACCCACCGAGTGAGAAATGTACTTCATCGCTGAAGAAAATGTTGTTCGAAAAATCTCCGTCCACCGCCTGTTGTTCAAGCACCTATTCCACGTATCTACGACGTTGTGAATGGTCAGCTGGCTTCAGTTGTTGTGTGAGCTGGACTTTATATGGATGTAGGTGTAGATCCAAATGCAAAATACGCCATAATGTGCCGTAAGACAGTCCTAATTCCTGAGAACGACGAGGAATCGACACATTCGGGTCTTCGGCAATACTTTCACTTACAGCAGCGATATTTTCAGCGGAACGAACGAAACGATGATGCACAGGCCTTACAATATTTGTAACCGCTCCAGTCTCTTCAAATTTCTTCACAATTTTGCCAATTGCTTGCGTAGTTGGACGATTATGTAAACCATAATCTCCTCTTAAAGCACGATATGTGGCTGTGCCAGAATCACCATTTTTGTAGTAGGTTTTAATAATTTTTATGCGTTGTGTGATAGTTAAGAGATCCATTTTCGTCAATGTCAGACTTTCAACTGAAAAGAAAAAAAAATTGGTTTAACAACTTAGTTTGACAGATGTCGAATTACAGCCCAATACTTTTGAAACCACGAAATGGATAACCCTTTATGTTTTATTAAATACTTTTCAGGGTGTTTTTCAAAATTTTCAATTGGTACAACTTTCTAAGATAGATACATACATACAGTGTAACCTTTCTAGTCGAGACTATCCAGTAGTCCGGACAGTTCAATGTTTCGGACAGTTTATAAATTTTACATCTGTATGCCGGATATCAGTTGGTTTTTTTTGTTTGTTTGCAGCTTTTGGTCGTTAGCCCAACAACACCAACACAAACAGAATATGTGAATCTTATTTTTAAAAGAACTTAAAACCAGAGCTGAAAAACTGCACATAGAACAATGTGTTCAATCCAAAATAAATTGATATTTCAAGAAATACAATTTTTTAATTTCTGTTCTGTTGAACCCTTCCTGTAAATGTAAATCAATTTTTAATATTATTTATTTTTTATATTTCGCTTTTTAAATAACTTATTTCATAATAAAATAAATAAACATAACCAACTTTCGAGTTTAAAAAATGTTGTACTGTAGTCCGGACAATTCAGTAATCCGGACAAAGGTCGAAACTATATCTGTCCGGATTAGAGAGATTATTCTGTACTTTTAAATAAATATGTAGAAGTGGATAATGATTTTGTGCTAAAATAAATTATTTTATTTGTATTTTTGTTTAACAAAAACAAATTAAAGTAAATCCCTTGTAAGGCCTCCCTCTTTACATGCCTTCTTAAGCGTTCTTTAGGCAATGGTCAAGGAAGGCCTTGCCACCCAATCTCACGCAATGTTAAAAAAAGGAGGAGGTAATGTGTAAAGGAAGGTTTGTATTTTAAAGAAGGCCTGTTTGGTCATGATTTCAGGCCTTCCAGGCCATGACTTTTAAAATACGGGAGGCCTTCCCTACACATTACCTCCTCCTTTCATCTTAACATTGCGTGAGATTGGGTGGCAAGGCCTTCCTTGCCCATTGCCTAAAGAAGGCATGTAAAGAGGAAGGCATTAGAAGGCATTCACTTTAATTTATTTTTGTTAAACAAAAGTAAAATTGAAATGATTTATTTTAACACAAATTATTATCCACTTCTACATATTTATTTATAAGTATGTATGTATGTATCTATCTTAGAAATTTGTACCACGCCCAACTTCAAATTGAAAATTTTAAAAATACCCTGAAAAATATTAAATAAAAAATATAATTTTAAAATTTTTATGAAATTTTCCAATTAAATTACGGTTAAAAAGAATCGGAAAAGAAATTGTAAAACTCTTTTTCTTGATTATAAAGGGGTTTTCAACAGAGACCCTACAAAAGTAAATCGATAGGGACAGCAAACGACGCCATATTTTTCCCGCTCTTTTGACATTTCTCTTCAGTAAGGTTTGCCATTTCATCATGGAAAGATATACGAGCCAACAACGAGTCGAAATTATTAAAATTTTCTACCGAAATTTGGAGTCAGTGGCCTCAACTTTAAGAGGCCTCAACAATCAGCGGTGAGGCTCATTTCAGGCTGAATGGCTTCATCAATAAGCAAAATATGCGTTGTTGGTCAGACTGCAATCCACACGTAATCCATGAGTCATCAGTGCATCCCGAAAAAATTACGGTTTGGTTTGGTTTATTGGCCGGCGCCGTCATTGGACCGTACTTCTTTCATGATGACCAAGACCGGCACATTACTGTGAATGCGAATCGCTACCGTTCAATGATAACCGAATATTTTTGGCCCCAATTCGATAATATGGACTTGAAGAACATGTGGTTCCAACAGGGCGGCGCCACAAGCCACACAGCGAATGCCACAATCAATTTATTGGAAACCAAGTTTGGTGAACGTGTTATCTCACGAAATGGCGCAGTCGATTGGCCGCCTCGGTCGTGCGATTTGACGCCGTTAGATTATTTCCTGTATGGCTACGTCAAGTCTATGGTCTATGTCAACAAGCCAGCGACGATTGATGAACTTCGTACGAATATCGAACGAGAAATTGCAGCAGTATAAGCCGATTTATGCTTGCAAAACCGTCGAAAATTGGGTTCAGCGTCTGGACTTCTGCAAGCGTGCCCGTGGCGGCCATGCAAAAGAAATCGAGTTCCATACATAATGGCATCGAACGTACTTTCGCAGGAATAAAGAATTTCATTGGTATATAAAACCGGTTTTGTTTGATTTAAAAAAACTTTTGTAGCGCTCTTATTGAAAACCCCGTTGTCTGATGAAAAAAATGTATGCATTCCGCAGGCCTTATTTTAGGAAGGCATTACAAAAAAACCATTCCGCATGCAGGCCTTGCGACTTCCGCCGCTGGGTAACAACACACTGAGGTTTGGTTGTTTGTGTAGTGGTGGTGTTTTGGCAGCGCTGCCAAAAAGGACAAGAGCATGAAGTATAAGCGAGCAAAAACAAAATGCGAAACTAGAGCACTATGAACGTAAAGAATAACTTGTAGGCCACACAAACACGTTCGCACACACATACACGAAAATCTACCAATGTACTCACCAGAAAGAGAACAATGACACATGACAATCACACACACACACACAGAGAGGCGAAGGGACCCATGAAATGTCTAACAAAATTATATGAAAGCAAAAGGCTGCTGGTCGCTCGCAAGGATAGTTGTGTATATAGTTCGCGCTTAATAGAAAACGAATAGCGAATAATTTTAAATGTTGATTTTGGTATTTAACGCTCGAGGAGAGAACAATAACAACTAAAAAAGTGTATTATATTATTAACGTTGCTCGTACGGATGTTGGTTATGATTATGATGATGAGGAGGAAAATGGCGATGACGATGATGGAGTGCTAATGCAAACAAACGAAAAAAAAATAACGTCAAAAAACAAAAACGATTCAGTCATTTAAGTCGCAAATATTTCCACAGTACAAAAATACTCTGAACAACAAAATCCATAAAAACAAAATCAAATAAAAATTAAACGAAAACGAAAACAAGCAATATTGTAATGATTTTGTAGTTAAACCTCGTCCTTTAGTTAACATTAATAAAAGCAAAACTGAAAACAAAAAAAAACAAATTTGAAAAAATAATTACATCGTAAATAGTTACAATTAACTTGAAATACAACAAAATCTGTTGTCAAAGGATTCTTGATTTGTGTGATTAAAATCGTACTCGTATTCAATAGTCGTGTTTGTGTGAGTGCCTATTCATACATATAGAAATATATGCCCATTGAGTGCCTTATATCCTTTGATAACAATACTCAAGGTGTCTATTATGCTGGTCAGGAATTATCTGGTGTTGTTGATCTTACAGTTGACACAACAAAACGTATTAAAGGTAAACAACATTGTCTTTGTTGTATTTTGTACATCTGCTTTACTATGTCGTTGGCAATTTTCCTTTTCCTTTTTACATGTCAATTGTTTAATTTCTCACTATCACTTTCACTTTTCATTTTCATTTGTAATTGTGTGTGTGTGGCTGTGTGAGCAGGCTTACATGCACGAGCTTTTATGTGTGTGTGTGTGTGTGTGTATATTCATACAATGTAGTATGACTCAAAGGGATGCGTTGTCCCATTTCCGAGAAATGCTTTAACAGCTCTTTAAGTGCTTTGTTGATGTGGCTGTTGTTGGGCCAACAATGTATACATATTAATGTTTATTACGTTCAAAGTTATTTTGCATTCTCCCTCCCTCCCCCGTTTCTCTGTTGACTCAGACTGTGTGTGTGTGTGTAATTATCAGTTATCAATAAACATTACAATTTGTCAATGCGCGGAAGGCATTAATGTGACTAAAAGTTACAAGTGTAATCCCAGCACACCATCTGATGACCATTCGTCGTTAGGAACGTAGACACTGTGGCTAGACACTGCTGACTTCATCAATAACAAGGGAATACATACAACAGTGTATTTGTCATTAGCAAGGATCAAATGTATTCAAAGCCAAAGTTCCAAAAGTCATATTATCCAATTGTGAAGGGGTACGAGTTACAACTTCCAACTTATTGCTTACAAAATGACGCAGTTGGAAATTTAATATAGGATCCAATGAGGGGACAAGGAGGAGCTTCTCACAATTACTAAAAAAAATGGTTTCCCATTACATTCCATGGAGGAATTGGGGAGAGCTTCTTACCACCAGTGAGCTGTGCGCTTTCTACTTTTATACTCACTGATTGGGACCTACAGTTTTTACACCGGTTCCGAACGGTATTTTTGAGAAGCTTTTTCATGGCTAAATACTCGATAGTGTCGCCAGCACTATGCGAGGTGGCCGCCACCGAAAGAAATTTAAGGTGGTCAGAGCAGGGATTGAAGCCAGGATCTCATGTATAATAGGCGCGCACACTAGCCATTGCACCACCGACGGTGGTACCGACTACACTATTTGGGTGCAAGTATAACGTGTTTGTAGCTTATCGCAAATATACTATACTTGTGCCCAAACACATTGTGTTTGCTACTCAATATAACATGTTTGAGGCACAATGATTTATAGGTTATAATTGTATGTGTTTGAGACCCAAATGTGGGTTGCTTGTTGAAAACAGCAGAAAACCAAATACGAGACAGGCAACATAGAATCAAAAAAAGCAGCAGATCTTCAATTTATGAAAACAGTGCTTACAAACATGTACATTCTTCTTGCAGTATGTTGCTGGGTGTAATTACTCGATAGTGTCGCCTTCGCATAGATAGGTGCCCGTAGTCTAAAGAAATGTCAGGTGGTCAAAACGCGGATCTAACCCACGCTCTAAAGTAGAAGAGCCGCGCATAATTACCCAATGCATCAACGCACAGTGGTTCAGAATCATTTTCCATTGGCCAAAATTTAATTGTTGTTGATTTGTTTTTCTTTTATACTTAATTATTGCAATTTATTTTTCAAATAATATTAAGCATTATGTATGTTAATTGTAGAAAGTAGAAATAATCCACTCATCATTCTATAGGGTGGCTGATGATTATTGCTACATTAATTATTGCTCATTATTGCTCAAATAACTGTTTTTTTCAGTGTATGGAATTCATTTCTCTTTTATTCATGTTAATGCTCATCCAATTTTATTAAATACAGTTTAATTGGTTTTGGTTTGGTTGGTTTCGAGCAGAAAGAATCTAATATGGGCCATTAGATGCTTTAAGCCCTATAAATCAACGGAACCTGACGGGATAATTCCCGCGCAACTGCAGGAGGCACTATACATATCTTGGAGTTGGTTGGAGGCAATCTTCAGGGACTGTCTTATGCTGGGAGTCATTCCTAGCATTTGGAAGTAAACCAAAATGGTTTTCGTCCTGAAAGCGGGCAAATGCTCTCATGTCAAACCAAAGGACTTTAGATCAATCAGTCTATCATCCTTTGTTCTTAAGACATTTGAAAGGTTACTGGACATTCACGTTCGAATTAATCTTCCACAGAATCTACTATCGAGTTCTCAGAGTTCACTCTATAGTCCGCATAATAGAAAACTCTCTTGAGAATAAGGTCTTCGCTTTAGGAACCTTCCTGGACATCGAGGGAGCCTTCAATAACGTTCAACCTTCGGCGATTCTTAGGTTGTTACAGAAACTAGTAGTCGACAGCTTAGTGACACGCCTAATTGGGAAGCTTCTGGTGGATAGATCCGTCAAAGCTGAATGGGGTGGTGTTACAATTGCTAGGAACGTTAACAGGGGGACACCGCAGGGGGAGTTTTGTCTCCATTATTATGGTTAACTTCTGTCAATGAACTGCTTCTTGAATTCGACAGGGCCGAATGCCAGGTCTTTGCCTATGCCGATGATATTGCTATCATCTGTACGGGTAGATACTTCAATTTACTTAGCATTCGTACAACTAGCGTACTTAGTCTGATTTCGAACTAGACCGCTAACAACGGACTATCACTTAACCCACTTAAAACCGAGCTTATCTTGTTCTCTCGGAAATATAAAGTACCCGCATTTGAACTGCCGCCAGTTAATGGGGTGCAATTACAGTTGACGGAAAAGGTCAAGAATCTGGGAATAATTCTCGACAGAAAACTGCCTTGGAAACCGAATGTGCAGGAGAGGGCGAAAAAGGCGTCTGTTGCTCTTTACTGCTGTAAAGGGGCGATAGGAAAGCGCTGGGGTCGGTCTCCTAAGATCATCATGTGGATTTATACGGCAACAGTCAGACCAATACTTCTCTATGGCATCGTAGTTTGGTGGTGGTCCCTCCAAAAGAAATATATTCTGAATACCTTGATGAAAATTCAAAGATCAGCACTGATTAGCGTTAGTGGGGCAATGGGCACGACGTCAGGTACTGCACTTAGTGCTATCCTGAACATCTGTACTCCTGATATCATGGCCGAATCGGCAGCCGCTACATCCCTGATGAGAATCAGAGATTGCGGCGTTTTGATATCGGGGCTTTCCGGACATGCTGAATTACTACACCGGATCAATTCTGTTCCCTTAAAAATGGACTACTATATCCCCTACCTTCTACCAAAGACAAATCTAAGGACTTCTATTCCGAACAGGAATACCTGGGAAAAGTCATTGGAAGGAAATACCAGTAGTATCACGTTTTTCACGGATGGATCAAAGTTGGACGAGCAAGTAGGGTATGGGGTCCATTCACCGGACCTCAATGTAAATATTTCCTTCAAGCTGCCTGATCACTGTAGTGTATTTTAGGCGGAAATTACCGCCATACTGGAGGTTGCTGAACTACTGAAAAGTAGTGCCACAACCCTCCGGAGAATATGTATCTACAGCCAGGCTGCCATAAAATCCCTGTGACGATGAAAGAATGCCACGCATCACTTAGGGTGATGGCAGAGTACTCTGACATCAGGCTCGTCAGGCGACTTTCCAGGCAATTGCGTAGCGCATGCGTTAGCTAGACAGGGCACTACGGCACAGGTTCTTCAGGCAAAGGAAGGTGTTAATATGCCAATCTCTACCTGCCTTTTGCGGATATTCAAGGACAAGTGGAGACTTACTTCAACTTTCAAACAAACCAGGGTCGTCTGGCCACAGTTGGACAGGAAGAGTACTAGGCAACTACTTAACTTGCCGAGAGGCAGGTTATCCACAATGACAGGAACACTTACGGGACATTGTCTTGTAGGAAAACACGCCCTAGGAGTGGGACATAGAAACTCCACTCTCTGAAGATGCTGCATGGAAGAGGACGAGGAAACGACGAAACACCTTCTCTTGGATTGCCCTGCTCTGCCAGGACTGAGAAGTAGGATATTCGGAACACATTTAGTTAGCACCGTAGCCCTACAGGACATTCCTGTAGGTCTTATATACAAATTTATTGAAAGGGCAAATTGGCTAGACGACTAGTCAATAGTTGCTATGGAGGAAACTGCAGGTATCACAATGGGCTTCTTTAGCCTAAGTGTGCTAGACAGCGTGCTGTTTTGCAGCCTTTTCAACCAACCAAGTTCAGGCGACCTGGGGGGCCAACGGAATGTGGAGTTTCTAGATATCAGCTTATTGGGGAATTTTCGTCGCAATTCTGTCATAACAGGTCGGGCTATGTGAGGAGATGCAAAGAATGCCATCTTACTGAAACCACACAGAGTTGAAAGAGATTCTCACTTGGCGTAATTCTGGATAGAAAAACTCTCTCAACATGCTCAAGTAACGGTCTCCAGTAACAGTAACGTTTTCTTCGAAGAAGTGGGGCCCGACAATGCAGCGTGAGGAAACTGCACAGCACACTGTCACACGAAGTGGATGAAATTCCGTCTCAAGGAGTGTCTGTGGGTTGGAAGCACCCCATATTCAAGTTCAACATGTTTCCGTCCTGTTCCACCATTTGAATCATCTTCTGGCAAAATTCCAAGCGAATTGGGAAGTCTGCTGCGTTCAGTTTGTTGACCATTTGAATTTTGACTTAATCTTTGTGCATAATTGACTGCAATGACTGTCTGCTTATACCCATTTGAGCAGATAAGCATCTTGTCGAAACTCTTGGATTGTTTTGTATGGCAGCAGCTACAGCAGCGATTGTTTCCTCCGTCCGAACTGAAGGGTTTCGATGGTAAGGTCTTCTGTTGACTGTCCCATGCTTGGCAATATTGTTAACAAGTCTCATTATGGTCCATCTGCTCGGAGGATTGCCGTCAAACGTGCGCGTATACTCTATTTGGACGTAAACTACGGACTCCAGTTCGTGATAGCGGCGGACAATCCAAATTCTTGTTTCAGTGTCCCAGTCATCCTTTTCTGTTAAATCTAAAAATCAATCTGCAAAATAAAAAAAAAAATTAACCAGATTCATTAAACAGAAAAAAAAAATATTATTTTTTTTTTTGATAGCGGCTTTCATCAGCCACTCGAGTCTGACATAGTTGGATCTTCGTTTCTCGAGAGAAGGTCTTATTTGGGAAGTGCTTACTTAGCCCGAAATAACACCTGTTTGCAAGCACAATTATCCGTCTGGTTTCTAGGCTGACGTTATTGCTTCTGTTGATTGCAGACCTGAGGTAAATGAATTTGTTCACTACCTCGACATTATAAAGGTTAGCAACGTTCATCCTTTCATCCAATCGAGTGGATGTTCTACTTGTCAAAGCCATTAATTTTGTCTTGTCCTTTCGCTGATTCCTGCTTAATTCTCGAAAATGCGACAGTAACTTCTCGCAGATTTCTCCCAATGATGTCTAAGTCATCAGCATACGCGAGCAGCATGGACTTTTGCTGCTGATAGTTTTATTCGTGTTGACTGCAACTTTTCTCTCTATGATCTCAATTAATGTATTGAAGAGGTCGCATGATAGGTGTCACCCTGCCTGGGGTCTCATCTAGTACTAAATGGTTCGTTGAGATGTTTACCAACTTTTATTGAAGATGTCGTGTCAGTCAGTGTGTCAGCTTAGCAGGAATACCAAATTCCGAAATAGCTTGGCACAGTTTTTACCGCATCGGGCTATCGCAGGCAGCGTTATAATCTACAAAGAGGTGGTAGGTGTCGATTGGTTTTCCGTGGGGTTCTCCAGATTTGTCCTAATCTGAATATTTGGGCGATAGTTGACTTTCCAGGCCTAAAGCCATAATGATAAGGTGCGATCAGGTCTGCAACAAACAGCTTTAGTCTTTCGCACATTACGCTCGAGAGGGCCTTGTAGGCGATAGATAAAAGGCTTATTCCACGATGGTTGGTACTTTTGGTTGGATGGTTGGTCGCTTTTTTGAAAACAGGTTAAATTATGCTAAGGTCCCAATCATCGGGCATGTAATTATATAGCTAGATTTTGGAAATGAGCTGATGCATGCACCTTTCGAACTCATAGCCGCCAGCCTGACACAGATCAGTCGGTAGTCCATCAGCACCTGTATGTGATCCACACCCTCTTTTATATGGAAGTCGGCTGGGACCAGCAAAGCATACTCTGCACATCTGTGACAAGATTGTCGTCCTTACCTCCCTGATCCATTTCCGTTGGTTTGGCTTTGTACTTTTCAGTAGAATTTACGGGCCTCATTTTTCCATCTTTAAGAGTCAATTTGCTTACTCTCGCGCTTCTCCACAACCATTCGTTTTTCCTAAACAAACGTGTTTCCTCTCTCCTCTTCTCCTTATACCGCTCCGTCGAGGCTAGCGTTGCAAATGACTGAGGCATTACCAGACGCGCAGCGTTCTTTTCATCACTTGCCATTCGACACACTTTATTGTATCATGGTTTGCCTTTAAACGGATTTTCATAACCAAGTACGGTCTTTGCAGCAGTTTCCAAAGAGTGGGAAAATATACTTCCACGTGGCTTAAGGCTCAAGAGGCGGGGGTGCGTAGTGCGCCAGTATCTGGGTGAGCTACTCTGCATAGGCCACGGCTATTTCTGGTAATTGCATTTATCCGATGTCCAGTTTTCTAAATGTCTGGTTTCGTACGACTTTCGATCTGCTTATCCTTGTGCGAACCTTTACTGCAACTAGGTAGTGGTCGGTATCGATATTAGCTCCTAGAATCACACGTACGTCCATTACAGTAGTAGAGTGTCTTCCATCAATTAAAGGCGATCAATCTGGGTATTCGTCTGTTGTTTAGGGGATATCCAAGTAGCCTTATGGATGTCTTTATGTTGGAATCTCGTACTACTGACACACGTTGAAAAATAACGGTCTCTCTAACTTATTTTCCCAAACATATTCTGCAGGAACATGTATATGTTTGGAACACACTTCAAACATTCATGTGTTTGCAAGTCCCAAACTTACTTGTATTTAAATGCAAACAGTATCATGTTTACTGTCAAACATGTATGCTTTTACGTGAAACATATTCTGATCAGAACTTTTTTTAAGGCGAGTCAAAGTTTCCGCCCCTCGAAACTTTCCTGCAACATATCGGCATGCAAAATTGTTTGTTCCTTACTTCTGAGGTACAAAATATGTTTAGAAGTTTTATAGAAAAGATTCAGATAAACATTTTTGTGGATCAAATTAACACTCTAACTGTCATGTGTAAGAGAATATATCACCTTTAGCGGAAATGTATCCACAGAAGAAGTTGACCTTGACAGTCCATAAAATATAGGCGCATGGCAAAGATATAATGAATACCAGTCTTTGCCAATTGGAGATCTTTCTGAAGAAGCGCAGGAGTCTCTTAACAAATTGTGTAAAAAATATAGATTGCAGAACACGTTCAAAACATCAAGCGTGAGGCAAAATGAAGCCCTCTTCAACGTGTTAGCAGCATCTTCCGATTCACTTATTTCTTTCCTGCGTCTTGTCAGGTCACGAATAGAGTTAGACAATCATTATAGTTTAGAAATGATTAGCCTTTTAATATAACGGGTTTTTCAATACGAGCGCTACAAAAGTTTTTTTAAATCAAACAAAACCGGTTTTAGATACCAATAAAATTCTTTATTCCTGTGAGAGTACGTTCGATGCCATTATGTATGGAACTCGATTTCTTTTGCATGGACACCACGGGCACGCTTGCAGAAGTCCAGACGCTGAACCCAATTTCGACGGTTTTCAAGCATAAATCGGCCGATACTGCTGCAATTTCACGTTCGATATTCGTACGAAGTTCATCAATAGTCGCTGGCTTGTTGGCATAGACCATAGACTTGACCATAATCTAACGGTGTGGAAGAGAAATGTCAAAAGAGCGGGAAAAATATGGCGTCGTTTGCTGTCCCTATCGATTTACTTTTGTAGCGTCTCTGTTGAAAAACCCTTTACCTTCTCTTACGAATTGTGATGAATATTTTACAGAAAATTGAAAAAATAAATTTACAAAAAAAAAAATATTTTTTTTTAATTTGTTGGGTAATAATTTTAAAATATAAAAACCGTAAAAAGGAACGAAAAAATATTTTTTGTAGTTACCGTAAAATTAATTTTTCTACAAATATTAACTTTTATAACCCATAACTAAGCACCTAGAAGGCACAGCACCGTTTCCAAACACTCATTTCATAGGCAGAACACCTATCTATCATATGCCAGTTAAGTTATTCGATTATCTTATTCGGTTCAAAAGATATGATTTTTGCAACGAAAAAACTCAAATGGCGCGACTGTGCGACGCATCATTACTTATAGTGACTAAAATGTGGCTGAAAGTGGTCTGTTTAATTTGAGATCTATTGCAAAAGACTTTTGTTGTAATTTATTAGGAGTTTTTTAATCAATTAGTGGTGCTACAATAACAATATATATTGCGACTTGGGATCGATACGATTCCCTCAACGGCAGTCACATTGGGTTGCGGTGCGCTTTATATATTTTTAAAAATGTTTTAAATAAATTCTCAATGTTATGACGTATATACCATAACTACAAATTAATATACACCTTTCCCATAGAGTAATGACGTATGCTTATAGAGACGCCAACTCTCTCAGTGAATTAATAACATTTGGTGTGTTGCAGATGGTCGGTTGGATGTTGGAAAGTATTGCTTTAATAATAGCAGATAGAGGCAATGGCTCAAACCATTTTGATTTGCACGTTACAATTTTTATGTAAATATACCAAAAACATATATTCAAACCATAAAATATATCAAAAAAAGACCGAAACACGTTTAAATTTCACAGTTTTTCACAAAACGACATGAAAAATTTAAGTCAACAATTTTTGTAATTCTACCTGGTGTAAGTCAATCTATGTCAAATAACTCTCTATCGCAGCAACCGCATCACGAATATTGTGATGAGAATAATGACAGCTCTATACGTCATTATTCTATGACCTTTAAATTCGAAGTTTTTGAATAACTCGAAAATCTACCCACATGAGTCGTAGTTGACAAATTATAAATGCTTCTACTAAACCCTAAAAAATTCCATAGTTAATTATATTCAAACTTTCAACCACCACGTAAATGAAATTCCTCTGACTTCTGCATAGTTGATATAAATCGGTTAATAATAATTACAATTATGAATAATACATTTGTGGTCGACAATGCACAGATAATGTTAATGAAAAAGTTTTCAAATTGCAATGTTATTACGAATGAAGTAATTATAATTGTTCGAGCTGTTTTATTTCACGTTAATAACACATGGTTCACTTTAAATTACGAAAGTATAACAGTTCTAATTATTTACATAAACCCATAGATAAATAAAAACCATAGATGAATCATTTGCTTAATCACCTTTTTCACCAGAGGGCAAAGGCTGTTTCCGTGCGACCATTTTGTACTCGGATGCTACGAAAAAGCACCCAAACATAATTTTTAATTCGATTATGTTCTTTAAATTTGAAAAGCATATCGCTTTTGATATTTGTTGACAATACAAAAGTCAAAAAAGCGTGGTTATATAGTTTTTTAATAGTTTTGGTTTTGACGCGAATTTTACAATTTCGGATTGAAATTTTCGAACAAAATTTAAGTCGTTCATATTGGGCATTTGAGCAAAATCGTTGCAAAATGACAACCCTTTGTTACAAACATCAGTACCATGAGTGAAATTTTCGTGACAGAATTTTTTCTAAAATTTTGTTAGAAAATTAAAAAAAAAAAACAATCAAATAAATGAATAGTGCATGAACCTTAAAGCTGGGAACTAAGATCGACATTTCAAGTGCAATTTTTCAAACTTCCATACAAAAAAAAGATGCGTGCGAAATATTGGTGAAATTGATGTTTCAATTCTCATTAAATTTGTTGTCAAAAAAGCGTTAAGAACACAGAAAATATGGTAGCCAACAATAAGGCTGTTTTTGTATTCCCTTAAGCTATCGCCACTTACGACTTTCCAAATAAAACGATCCACACTTAATACTACGCAATGTGGCAACATTTGCTGTAATGTGTGAAAAAAATGCGATACGGCAACACGTTAGTAGCCAGTGCCAACAACAACATGGTAGCAGCAGATGGTGCTGTAATTGTAAGCTGCAAAAACAGACATTTTATTTTCGTTCATTCGTTTCAGTTGTCATACTCTACACCATAGATAAAGGAATTAACTAGATATCGCACATGCCGTGGGAAATTTCTTGTTCAATGGGATATTTTCTAGATGGAGGTGAATGCAATAATTACAAAGTTTCATCCCAAACAAAATATACCTTGCAAGATGTATTGAGAACAGGTGCTAACAATAGGTGTGGTAGGCAACATCAACAGGGATTTTGTTTCTGTTTTGTGGTCCGTTGCTCTCAAATTCAACATAAACGAACACCAACAATATCAGTAAACAAAAAGACACATACTCAAAATAAATGAATTTGAACTTGAAAATGGGGAACACGACATAAACAATTTAAGTTAGTTGTTCGAATAGCACAACCTGGAAAATGATATTTTTTTTCTATGTATTAAATTTCCCACAGTGTTGAATAAACGTCAATGAAAGTTATGAGAAACTTCAGTGAGAGTTACAAAACGACAACACAGCACCTAGTGGTAGTACTTGTCAACGCCTGTGCGATATCTACTGATTTCCTTTATCAATGCTCACACATATATTTAGCAACAATACAAGAGTACAAAAAAGGATAAATACAAAATACATATGATTTTGACAAGTGAAACTAAAAATGACATGGATAAAATGTCACCACCTGTTTAAACGACTATACCTGGTAGATAATTCTACCATGATCAATATGTATAACATTTACCGAACGTTGTTGTGAACAATTTATTTCCAATTTTGTTTTCTATCCTTCAAACTTAGAGATATGAAAGTGTACGTAGTCTTCGATTAAACAAAATAATTTTAATGAACTTAAAATCTGTAAGTCATTTTGCAAATTTCTGCTTTGGAGTCTCTCCTTGATAACATTTTCATTCGCAAGAAATGATAACAAAATTTATCTAAGATAACTTTTTGTTGCCATTTCTTGAAATTTAACATGTGGCAACATTGTCATTGCACAAGTCGGAATTTAAGTGGGATATTGAAATGCCACTTAATATCGCTTAGCTGTCCCGTACAAATTAAGCTATAATTAACTTTAACGGGGTAAAAAAAACACACTTAATGATTTGTTGCTGGACAATGATGGCACGTAAAATATGAATTGGAAAAACTATTTCACGCGAACAAACTTAGTACCAACTACAACATGTTATATTTCGTTGTGACTAATCCAAGTCGATAAAAAATTAAAATTTAAATTTGATAAATGAGGCGGCATGCAATCGTTTTGTTATTCTGTGTTGTCAATTCAGTTCATGCGAAATTATTGTTCATGCGATATTCAGTTCATGCGAAATTTTTGTAAGAATTTTTGGCATTTATCTCTAAACGTAAACTTTTGTTGCACAGAGTTACCACCTACCTATCTTTGATTTAACTTGCAAATATTTCGCTTATAATTCCTCCACGCACTCCATTTTATTTTTAACGCATGTGGGTTTCTTTTGGTTGTTAAAATTATCGAAATGTCAAAAAAAAGCCAATTGTTTTAGTACGAAATAACTTTGGCGTAACAACCCTGTAATTGATTTTGCCAACGAAATTATCGCAAAGAGCTGAGTACCAAGGAAATGAAAAGTGAGCTAAATTTTCGGTTCATGAAATGTTCATTATTTTTTATACAGGTAAAAGGAAAACGAAAATTTCATAAAAACTGAACTGGGCTTGAAGTTGAAATATGAGTGTCTGTACAGCTGTTGCCAGACTGTTTGATCAAAGCCAAGAATTTGGGATGTATCTGGCTAAATCAATATTAGATATGAAATACAATAGTGTTTTCAGATCTAATTTTTGTATCCAATAGTCTGATAACAGCTTAATCGATTCATTTCTGGCATGAAAAACAAAAATTTAAATTCTCCTTTTTCCTCATTTCGACTCTAATATCGTTTGCTTTGTTACATTTCATATTCGTTAATTGCTTTTTCACATAATGTGTTCATTTCTTCTTGGAAATTGTCAGTTGATGTCGTGTGTGCCTAAATTTATGTGTGTGTGTGTGTGCAAATGCATGTGTGCATTTGTTCATTTGCATACAACAACACAGACAACCAACTGCATATCCTGTGGAAGTTGTTGCCTTTTGCTGTTTTCCATTATTGTAAGCATTTTATCGGTGCTCGATATAATTATTTCCTATTTTTAGTTGATTTTCGTGTTTGTGTTGCAAACATGTTTTCCTTTATTTCGTTGGCATGTGGCCATTACTGTGACCATAATATCACTAACAACGAAATATTGTCACATTTTTGTATTAAGGATAACTAACACCATTATGGTAGACTTTTTGATGTCATGAAAATTTTAGAAAATCTGCACTGGATTAAGTTTAAATTTCGGAGATCAAGGAGACTGATTGAAATGTTAAGGTCGTTCCAGATAGTCTATTAAGGAATAATGGACTGTGCGGAGTTGTCTGTTTAACGTTAATAAAACTAGGTTCTATATAATTTACCATAATGCTAATATTAAATTCTTAGATTATCATTACACACTGACAAAGTTGATAGAAAACCGCAAGATGGTGAAAATCCGTCGTTTGTTGTTGTTTGGATGCAAATATAAAGTGTGTTTGGAGCTTGTCGCAAATATAATACACTTGTGTCCAAACACATTGTGTTTGCTATTCAATATTACTTGTTTCAGATGCCTTGATTAATATGTTATAATATATATGTTTGCGACCCACATATATTTATGTTTGTGATGCAAATACAGCTGTGTTTGTTGTTTGTGGACCACGAGAGAGGGTCTATCTCGTAAGTGTGGACCTGTATTTTTGCATTATTCTCTCAGACAGTGATTCATAAATATTCTTGAATGGGCGTGTAAATTGCAGATGAAGTGTTTCTAATTTTGGCTGATGTATTGCGTTTTAGTTGCATGTATTCAGAAGCCAATGGTTCATCGGACAGAGGATACCAAAAGCGCTTGATGCGTGAAAAAGAATAAAGGAAGGCTCGGACGGTTAAATGGTTTGTGATATTACTTTGGTTTTTGTGTATGTGTTTCGTATATATGTATGTGTGCTACCAAAGTGTGAAATAAGTGCAATAAAAAAACACAAGTAATTAATCCAAGCTTCACTTGATTTGTATATAAATATCTTGTTTTTGTACCAACGCATAGTGATAACCAACGCATAGCTGAAACCTTCTGAAAACAAAAACGTGACAGACAACGAAGGAAGGGGAAGCAAAAGAGCAGCATATTCTCATTTCATGAAAAAAAACAAATAATGCATTCAATGCAAATAAATGTAAAAAGAGCCGTATTAAATCTATTAATTTTTTGTATTAATTATTTATAAATGTGGATTTATATTGTTAAAATTAATTATAATAAATAACACATATATATTGAAATCGAAGAATAATTGGTTTCTAAATATTATTATATTTGGGAGGAAATTCGCATATGTTTCCACGTAAGTATCGGGTTTTTCAATAAGAGCGCTACAAAAGTTTTTTTAAATAAAACAAAACCGGTTTTAGATACCAATGAAATTCTTTATTCCTGTGAAAGTACGTTCAATGCCATTATGTATGGAACTCGATTTCTTTTGTATGGCCACCACGGGCACGCTTGCAGAAGTCCAGACGCTGAACCCAATTTTCGACGGTTTTCAAGCATAAATCGGCCGACACTGCTGCAATTTCACGTTCGATATTCGTACGAAGTTCATCAATCATCGCTGGCTTGTTGGCATAGACCATTGACTTAACGTAGCCCCACAGGAAATAATCTAACGGCGTCAAATCGCACGACCAAGGCGGCCAATCGACTGGGCCATTTCGTGAGATAACACGTTCACCAAACTGGGTTTCCAATAAATTAATTGTGTCATTCGCTGTGTGGCTTGTGGCTCCGTCCTGTTGGAACCACGTGTCCTCCAAGTCCATATTATCCAATTGAGGCCAAAAATTTTCGGTTATCATTGAACGATAGCGATTCGCATTCACAGTAATGTGCTGGTCTTGATCATCACGGAAGAAGTACGGCCCAATGACGCCGCCGTCCCATAAACCGCACCAAACCGTAATTTTTTCGGGATGCAATGATGACTCATGGATTACGTGTGAATTTCTGTCTGACCAATAACGCATATTTTGCTTATTGACGAAGCCATTCAGGCAGAAATTAGCCTCATCGCTGAAGATGATTTTCCGATGAAAATCCGAATCATTTTCAAGTTGTTGCTCAGCCCAATTCACGAATATACGACGCTTATGGTGATCAGGCGGCTTTAGTTCTTGCGTCAATTTGATCTTGAAAGGATATAGGCCAAGATCTTTTCGCAAAATTCGCCACAACGACGTCACAGGCATGCCTAACGCTTGAGTACGACGTGTGAGAGACACATTAGGGCTTTCTTGAACTGAAGCCTCAGTAGCAGCAATATTCTCGACACTACGGGCACTTCTTTGTCTCACTGGCATGGGAACATTTTGTACTGTGCCTGTGGATTCAAATTTTTCCACTAGACGCTCAATTGTTGATCTGGTAGGACGATTATGACGACCATAAATTGGACGTAGCGCTCTTAAAGATGAGACCACTGACTCCAAGTTTCGATAGTAAATTTTAATAATTTCGACTCGTTGTTGGCTCGTATATCTTTCCATGATGAAATGGCAAACCTTACTAAAGACAAATGTTAAAAGAGCGGGAAAAAATATGGCGTCGTTTGCTGTCCCTATCGATTTACCCATGGTACAATAATACGTTCATGGTAAAGTCGTAAGAAAAGCTGTTTTCATTTTTTTCATGAGGTTCTTCGCTTCGGCTGTCACACTCACATGTATTTTGTTTTTGAACTCTTTTGCATTCTTGTGTTGTTGGTATGCCTTCGTGTAAAGTTTGACAACTGAAGCGAATAGAACAAAAACAAAATGCCTGTTGTTGCTGCCTACAACAGCAGCAACGCGCGCTGCTATTACCATGTAGATATTATTGTACCATGGGTTTACCATTGTAGCGTCTCTGTTGAAAAACCCGTTACATGCAGGTTTGGGGGAAACACGCGAATGCTTCCACGTAAGTATATGGATGTTTGGGATGAAGAACACATATGTTTCCACGTAAAAGTATGTATGTTTACCAGTAAACATACCACTGTTTGCATTTAAATACAAGGTTAATTACTGGGCGGTCGGTGGTACAATGCTGGTGTGCGCGGCTCTTGTATATGAGAACGTGTGTTCGATCCCTACTCTGACCAGCTTACATTTCTTTAGACGGTCGCTTACTGACGGTGATACTATCGAGTATTTAGCTATGAAAAATCTTATCAAAATAATGTTTGGAACCGTTATAAAACCGTATATCCCAACCGGTAAGTGTAAAGCTAGAAAGCGCACAGCTCATTGGTTGTGAGAAGTTCTCCCACCCAATCCCTTCATGGAATGTAATTGGAAACTATATCTTTTAATTACTTGATAGTGGTTCCTTTACTAAGCAAGTTGATCGTTGCCAAAGGAAATTTCAGATGGTCAGATTGGAAACTAAATCCATGTTCTCTCCCCTAACCACTGGAACACCGACGACCATGACAATACTAGTATTTCACAATTATTCGAACTTCAATAACAACGTTCAACAGTTAATTAGTTAGTCGAGTAGTCCGCATTTTTAATTCTTCCCGGTCCAAACAGGGACAGCGGTTGACTGTTTTTAGCCAAATATATCTACATCTAGAATTTTCCACAATTCTCTCGATTTATCCCAATCACCATTGGAGAACCACCAGAGATTGATTCGATAATACTCATTAGTGAATTCAAAATATTCATTACGGCTATAGATAAATAAAAAACCATAGATGGTGAAAGATAAGTGGTGGATTTTAAAGTAAAGGGAAATTTTCTAGATGGCGCCGGAGTGGAGGATATGGGCAAATTTCCCTGTAAACAAAAACTATTGGAAAAAACTGTATAATCATGCTTTTTTGCATTTTGTATTGTCAACAAATATCAAAAGCGACTTTATGCCAAATTTATTATATGCCAATTATAATTTGTTGTTTAATTTGAATTTCCTGTCCAAATGCAAATTCAAAAAAATTTCGGTACCATTTATACCAATTATACTTATTTTCATAGCATTTCCTTCATATCTGGCAATTTTGGTTTTCAGACATTTATGAATTTTTATAGTACTACGAGGCAATACCTATTAAAGCCACAAACCTCTACATATAAAATACTTTAAAAACAGAATTGCCAGCAGTCAAACAAATTCAAAATATTTAAAAGCATTCCCATATTTCATTACAATTGGTATCTGATTCCACAACCTGCATTTGCATTGCCTGAGCAAATGCAAATTCAAAATTTTTTAATTGCCATTGTGAACAATGGTAATTCTTTTAAATCTGCATTAGATAAAGTAATGCAAATTAAAATCCAATGCAAATTAAAACAACAAAATCCTATTTTCAAATTTAAACGACAGAATCGAAATGAAAATGATGTTTGAGTGCTTTTTCGTCGCATCCGAGTAACAATGGTCGCACGGAATCATCATGTGCCCTATGGTGAAAATGGTGATTAAGCAAATGAATCATCTATGGTTTTTAGTTATCGATGGATGCAATGAAAAAGCACTCAAAAATTATTTTTATTTCGATTCTGTTGTTTGAGTTTGAAAATTAAATTTAGATAATAGAAAGGTATTGCTCTTGTTATTTTTTGACAATAAAAAAAGGCAAAAAAGCATGGTTAAATAGTTTTTGTTTCCAGGGAATTTGCCTATTTCAGCCATTGCTGCGCCATCTAGAAAATTTCCCTTGGCTTTCAAATCCACCACATTAGTATATTTCTAGAGGTTTTCTATCATATTTGTTTCTATCATTTGGTTCATAAGGTCGAAAATGCTTTTCCAAATCATCGGAAGAGATACCAAGTAAAATCTTAACAAATTCTTTTACATTTTCTCCAGCTCCCAACCCATTAACAAATGATATATTTTATAGTTTTTCTGTTCACTTGCTGACAACAAAATTAATGCCACATTACTACCTTAAATACACCAAGAGTAGGGTGCAGCAGGATACTTATAAATAACCATATGCACATAGTACTCGTCCATATACTTATACACATAGCACATATACACATGCCACTTGTCTATACAATAGTTGGGTTTTGCCCAAGAGAAATCTTTTGTAAAAGAATGCGTCCGCAGTCCAGTGTTCATGGTGGACAAGTTAAATTACAGTGGAAAATTAATTACATTGTCAACGTTAAGTTGCAGTGGTACCTAATTGTTGTTGTTTTGTTGGTTGTAGTCTCCGATGAGAGACAGAGATTATAAGAGAGAGAGAGAGAGTGAATTTTTCGATTTCTGCAAGACATAATGAGAGACAGAGAGAGAGAAATATATATCAGTTCAAACACAATCAGACACGCTACCGATGACGTCGAAAAAAATCTCTAGAGTCTGAATGGAACGGGAGGTAGAGCTTCGGTTGTCATATTTTCTGAGTCTTACTAAGTTGCAGTTCATTTCTGGAATTTGTTTGAAAGTTTGCAAAAATAAAGTTACAGTTGAAATGGATTATGTTTTTGCTATGTGGTGTTTGAAAATTGGAGAAAACACAGAAAATTTGTTCAAGAGAATATAATATTTATTTGAATCAATAAGGCATGTAAATGTTGGCAATTTTGGCATACTGTCTCCAACATTTCGGCCAGAATCTCACCAATCACACGTGCATGGTTGCCTTTCAAGGCAGCGATCATTTTTGGCTTGTCCCTATAGGCGAGAGACTTTACGTTCCCCACAAGAAATAGTTCATTGTTTTGGTCTGTTCTAGTTCTAGACAATAAATACATCCATAGTGAATTTTTGTGAAAAAAGGTTTTCAACTATTGTTTTTTAGGTGTTCCAAAAACACTCACCCTATGTTGTTTTTCTCCTTTGAGGAGCGCACTCTAGTCGGATATTCCCTTTGAGTGTTTCAGAGTCTGTGGCTTGTTTGCGTAGACCTGTGACTTCAAAGAAAGTCCAAAGAAAGATGACTGGAGCGGTTAAACCGTACGATCTAGACAGCCATTACAAATCGCCAAACTGAGACCTTAGGCGACCCGAAAACGCATGCTTTAAAATGCCAATTTTCGGTCACGATTTGTCTGCATTTGTACCGGCCTTTTGGAAACACATGTCGTCCAGTCGCAATTCATCAATGTGCTACAATAAAAACTCATTAGTCATGTTCAGGTTATGGTTGGTCATGGCTCATCAGACAGAGTAACTGTGTTACCCCCGTCGTCCCCGAAAATAGAAAACCCGATAACACATCCGGTGTAAATAGCTCAGAATGCATTGACATTACATTGCATGTAATGCCTGCAAGTGCGTATAATGCCATCAGGTCGAAGTTGGGGGTTTTGTCTTGTTTAGTCCATTCTCTTATAGGCGAGGGGTTAAATGCATTAGTATTTGACCAGTAGCCGTAGGACAGGGAACTGCGCTACAATATCTGACATATTAAGGCTGTTTTTTTATTCCATTAAGCTATCGCCACTTACGACTTTCCAAATAAAACGACCCACACTTAATACTACTAAATGTGGCAACCTTTTTCTGTAATGGGTGAAAAAAATTCGATAGGGCAACACGTGCCAACAAATACATGGTAGCAGCACTTATTAATGTAGTTGTAGCAGCAACAACATAGATTTTATTTTCGTGCATTCATTTCAGTTGTCAAACTCTACACAAATATATATCGACAAATACAAAAATACAAACAAGTATAAAATCAAAATACATATGATTTTGACAAGTGAAACGAAAATTGACATGGAAAACAATACATCACCTGTTTAAACGACTATACCTGATAGATAATTCCACCATGTTGAATATGTATAACATTTACCGCGCGTTGTTGTGAACAATATATTTCCAATTTTGTTTTCAATCGCAAATAAAAATCTATCCTTCAAATTTAGAGATATAAAAGTGTACGTAGTCTTCGATTAAACAAAATAATTTTAATGAACTTAAAATTTGTAAGTCATTTTGCAAATTTCTGCTTTTGAGTCTCTCCTTGATAACATTTACATTCACAAGAAATGATAACAAAATTTATCTAAGATAACTTTTTGTTGTCATTTCTTCAAATTGAACATGTGGCAACATTGTCATTGCCCAAGTCGGAATTTAAGTGGGAAATTGAAATGCCACTTAATATCGCTTAGCTGTCCCGTACAAATTAAGCTATAATTAACTTTAGTGGGGTAAAAAACACACTTACTATTATTTCTCAAACAATAGCCACCAGTGTTCTGGGTTTTTGATGAGTATAGCACTCTATGTCATATCGACGTGAATCAGATACGGAATTCACATTAATAAGTCATTGAACGGTTCACAGAAACAAAACCGGAAGTTGCCACAATCTGCATAAGTTATAGAATCTATCTATAGGGTGATACACTTTGTGCCACTTTTTAGTACTCTTTGCTTATTCTGAAGCAAAATTAGTACTTCACAATACCACCCCTTAGTTTACGCAGAGATTTACAGCGCCATCTATTTCTCGACTCTTCCTGGAACATCCTCAGCGAATTCATAAACCGTTCGTATTGAGATCGTAGTATACGCAGAGATTGACAGCGCCATCTATGTATTTTTCGATTCTTCCAGAAACGTCCTCAGCGAATTCATAAACCGTTCGTGGTGAGATCGTAAACCTTACGTTTCGATTTATAGCCATGATCGGTATTTAATTGCCATGAAGATTATCTAATCTGGCAACAGCAATAATAAACAAGCTGCAACATACTGCTTATTATCCTTGGGAATCAAATGTTAGTTCAGCCAAAAATTTAATGAACAATATATGTATATAAGGATGTACTGAAAAACAATTTTTTGAAGTCAGACTTTTTATACAAGGGTACTTATAGTACCTTGGGTAATTTTTGATTAATTTTTTAGGTCTATATGGGACTCAAATGACGTGCCATGATGATCATAATTAGAAGAATTTATTTTCAAAATGTTGACAGGTCATTTTTTCACGGCAGTAGTTTGAAGTCTTGATCAAGTATGTCTTTTTTAATTTTCCGCGTATTTTTCAGTGAAGTTACTTTTACACTTTCAACATTCTTTAAAAATATATTTTTCTGTTTACGATCGCCATGACACTTCAATTGAGCCTCATATTGACAAAAAAAGAATTTTTTTTTTACCCAAATACAGTAGGATCGAAACTTCAACGGTCGGTAGGGATGAGATGTCAGGGGACACCCGGTTGGAACGAAGTTCCTTTCGGTGTATATTATGTACTAGTTAGTTCCAACACGCCTAAGGCGACCGTTGAAAAATACGATAATTTATATGGATGTTTAAAAAAAATATCCTTTTTGTAAAAACATTTTTTAAGAACTTTTTTTTATAGAATATAATTTTTTTTAAAAAGAATATTTTTAGGTCCTTTTTGTAAGAATATGTATTATATTTTCCGTAAACGCATTTTTTTTAAAGAGACGTACTTCTTTTATTAAAAGATAATGTTTTTTTAAGAAGAGGTACTATTTTTATGAAGAAGTACTTTCTTTAAGAAAAAGCCATAAGAGTATGATTTTTTTTTACAAATAAGTACTTTTTTAAGAACAGGTACTTTTTAAAGAAGTGGTACTCTTTTTAGGAAAAGGATGTTTTGAAGAAAATGTACTTATTCTCGGAAAGGCTACTTACCTCAAGAAACTAAAAGAAAATGTATTATTTTATTTTTAAGAAAATGTACTTTTAAGAAAAGGAATTTAGATAGGAGATATTTTTTAGAAGTAAAGGTTTTTTTGGTCCTTTTTTCAAGAATAAGTACATTTCTAAGAGTAGGTACTTATCTCAAGAATATTTATTTTGTTTCACACCAAAGGTACTCTTTAAGGAAAAGGTAGTTTTTTAAGAAAAGGCAATTTGTTGTAAGGAAAAGTACTTTTTTAAGAAAAAGTACTTACTTAGAAAGAAAATACAACTTTTTTTGAGAACTTTGAACAAGAAAATTTACGTTTTCTAAGGAAAGGTACTCTTTTGAGATAAGGTATTTTTTTTTAAGAAAATGTACTTTGTTTAAGAATATGAATAGATATTTTTGTGAGAAAGTTTACTTTTTTAAGAAAAGGCACTTATATAAGAAAATTTTCTTTTTTTAAACTTCTTTCATTTTGGCGTTTCTAAATTTACTTTTTATTGGGTTCAAATCCAAAAACGATTTACAAGTAGACAGTTAAAATTTCTCTTCACTCAAATGCCAACAAACAAAACAAGTGAAACCGTAGTACTTCTCTACTCTCTCTCTTACTCTCTTCATTGAATATTTCAATACACGAGCAGCTTTTTGATAGTTTTATTGTATATAATTATACAAATTCCAACCACGTTGAAGTAGAATTACATAAACTATGCAAAAAGTATGAAATAAGCAAGATATGACGCGAGAGAGAAATGCGTTTGAGTGAACTCCTAGCACTTTTTGGTTCTCTTTTACCAGGGTTGCCAAGTTGCGCACATCTTCTGGTCGTCTAAATGTAAATCGTCTTTGTCAAATCTACAGTATATACTAAATATTGGTTACAGGCTGCACCTGGAAAACTTTCCATTAAACAAGAAATTTCTTAACATATGTTAGCCTAGACACAAACCAGAAGCAAAAGTACCCAATATGGTTGATAATACTGGGTTGTAGCATAATAGTATTAAAAAAAATTTGTTAATTTTTTTTCATTTAACCCCCATTCCGCAACGTGCGGTAAGGATCTTCGTTCCAAAAAAGCCAGACGTTCCCGTAACAAGCTCTTCAATACGCAAAAAGGTACTCTTTAAAGAAAAGGTAGTTTTTAAGAACAGGTAATTTGTTGTAAGAAAAAGTACTTTTTTAAGAAAAGGTACTTATTTAAAAAGATTTTTTTTTTTAAAATAAGGTACTTTACGTAAAAAAAATTTACTTTTTCTAAACAAAGGTACTTTTTTAAGGTAAGGTATTTTTCTTAAGAAAATGTAATTTGTTTAGGAATATGAATAGGTATTGTTTTTGGAGAAAATTTACTTTGTTTAAGAAAAGGCACTTATTTAAGAAAATGTTATTTTTTTTTTAAACTTCTTTCACTTTGGGTTTTCTAAATTTACTATTTATTGGGTTCAAATCTACAATATATACTAAATATTGGTTACAGGCTCCACCTGGAAACTTCCAATTAAACAAGAAATTTTTCAACATATGTTAGTCTAGACACAAACCAGAAGCAAAAGTAAACAATATAGTTGATAATACTGGGTTGTAGCATAATAGTGTTAAAAAAAGTTGTTTAATTTTTTTTCATTTAACCCCCATCCCGCAACGTGCGATAAGGAACTTGGTTCCAAAAAAGCTAGACGTTCCCGTTACAAGCTCCTCAATTCGCATCTGTTGAGACCCCGTCGATCAAAAACAATTATTCGGGGCACCCTAATGTATATACATTAGACTGTGACACATTGAATAAAATAAAATAAATGATTTCCCATTACATCTCATGATGGGACCGGGGAGAACTTCTCACAATCACTGAGCTGTGCGCTTTCCAGTTTGCACTCACTGATTGGGACCTACAGTTTTACACCGACTCCGTACGGTATTTTGAGAAGCTTTTTCATGGCTATATACTCGATAGTGTCGCCGTCACTATGCGAGGTGACCGCCGCCGAAAGAAATTTGAAGGTGTTCAGAGCAGGGTTCGAACCCAGGATCCCATGTGCAAGAGCCGCGCACACTACCCATTGCACCACCGACGGTGTATGGTGGGGAAAAAAGTGTTGAAAAGACATGTTTTAATATGTTTTATGTACCTAATAGTTATGTTGTATACATTGCCTTTAGCTAAAGTACAAAATTCTTTGAAAAACTAAAAAAATGTCTTTTTTGAAAATGGTCCAGCTCACGGGATCTTAATGCTAGACACGAAATATTTTAGGAATTATTAGAAAACAAACCAAGCTACATTTTGAGGGATAGACAAAGGGAACTTTTTGTTTGTGAGTTGGTCTAATATTCATATTAGTGGTATTCATGTAAACTAAACTTGAACAGCAAACGACAGAAAAGTTTCGGGTCAATTTTGCTGAGCAATCATTGAAAACGAAACATCGGATATCTGTGCAAGTCGTTTTGTGTGAGAACATTTTTGTTTTGTTTTGATGTTTGCTGTGCAAGTTTTTCGCGTTTACACGTATACCACTATTAATTTTTCGACATGAAAACAAAATGTATACGAGCTGATAAATATCGACTCCTGCAACATATTGCAGGAACCATGTACATATTTCCAAGCTTTGGTTCCGTGAATTGAAGATATGCTGCTTTTTTGTTTTTTTATTGTCTGTCATGTTTATGTTTTCAACAAACAAATCCACATTTGGGTCACATAATCATATATTATAACCTATTAAATATTGTGTTCCAAACATGTTATATTGAAGAGTAAACACAACGTGCTTGGGCACAAGTATACTATATTTGCGACAAACAACAAAAAAATACAAATTTCTCTGCGTGTACATTTTTGATATTAAAAAAAATTTGTTATAATTTCAAAATTAATTACAGTAGGTAGATTGCAGGTCTTGCTAAGAAGATTTCGAAACAAGCTTTGCAAATTTTAACACACTTTCAAACAACCAAGTTATGGGCTAAAACCCGGTTAGGGATTAATTTTTCACTTAACCAGTTGCAGGGTGTTCTGGCTTTAAATTTAAAGCAGCAACGACACATTCTGTGCATTTTTTAAGGAATGTCCCACAGTGTAATATTTTGCAGTAGTATTGTTGTTTAATAATTACGTGTTTCGTATCAATTCTAATGCTAATTAATTCATATAAATACATCCCATTGTTAATCAATTTTCAGCCATACACATTACCGTCAGCGGTTATGCCAAGATACGCTGGATAAAGAAGGGCTATCCACGTGACAGCGAACGGGCCATGTGTCGAGCGTATCGTTCGTATTTGTCATCACGCTCATATGTCTTGGGAACGTGTGGCAGCAGCACTTGGATGGACTGGGTGGCTGGTGAATATTCATATACATTTCATGTTATACTGCCGGAAAATTTACCAACATCGTTCGATGGCAAATACGGACAAATACATTATGAGATCATAACGACCATCGATAGGCCAGGACGTTATCCCAAAGTTTTCAAGTTGCCCTTTACCGTGATACAGCCATTAGATTTAAACAGTGACGCCATTTATAGGGTGAGTTTTTTATATGACGGGTGATACAAATGTTATCACTGGACAATATTACACCAAAATTTATGTTAATTTTTAGGTTCCCTTAGAGACACTAGATCGTAAACGTTTCTGGAGTTTTTGCTGCCCCACTGGACCATTAACAGTTAAATTTTCCACTCCCTATTGTGGCTACGCCCCCGGTCAAAAAATTCATTTCGTTTTGTACATTAACAATGAATCATCCATTGATATAACCGAGTGTGATGTGAAATTTAAACAGGAGGTAACCTATGAAACTCATGATCCTCAGCATGAGTATCGTTATGACAAACACTTGATTGCCTCCAAGCAATTCGGCAACGTTTTGAGATGGAGCCGCAAGGTATATCGTGGCATTTTGGAACTGCCCTCAATACCGCCAACATCGGTAATGACCACATGCCCGATTACAGTGACTTATGCTATAAAGATTATAATAAAACCAACAGAGTTTCATTGGAAAATGAAATTGAAAATTCCCGTAACCATTGGTAGTGTTCCGATAATGGATAGTGTGATCAATGCCGGAATATTACATCCAAATAACAATAGCATTTTAAGGGAGCTGGAATTGGCGGAGAGACCACCAACGACAACACTGCCAAATGAGCAGTTGCTAGATGATGAGGTTAATCAAAATTCAACACCGGTAGTGACAATTACGGAGGCAGATAATCCGCCGGATTATATAGCGATGTGTAAGTTTGAAAAGAAAATTAATCTATTGCTTTACGAGAGCTGTCGCTGTCGCTGTGGCAGTCGGAGTCGGAGTTGTAATTTTGTAAAATTTTATATTCCGAAAACTACGATATTTCGTTGAATATATAGGAAATTACAAAAAATGTTTCAACAATTTTCACTTTATGTTTGTATCCCAAAATACCCTATCATACAAATATTGAACTACAAATCGGGTTAAGATTTACCTGGGCCTTAATGGATTAATGCTGATAGCGTTTCGTATACTTTTTTATGATTTACTTGATTTGAAATCATGTGCCATCAATAGGCGTATTTTGGCTACACTCCCTGCTTAGATTCTCACTTATTTTGTATGGAGAGCTAAGCGATATTTAGCGACACTTGAGATAACTGCTTACTTATCTGTTGTAAGCAGACACAAGGTTGCCAGTACGAAAAATTCAGCAAAACAACATTAGATAATGAGATTTGTTAGATTGTGAATTATAAGATAAGAAGAAGAAAATAAACACATGCAAAAATTACTACATACCATGCGTTAGAGCAAGACGTTTAGCTCGAAATTATCCTAGTGATTTCGAGCTTTTCGAGATTTCAATCCACCAAACATAAATTTTTTCCCTACAGCTGTTTATCAAAACAAAAACCCGAAAACAGCAAAATCGCGATATACCTGCACGCAAAGAAAAAACTCGTTCATCCCAAACGAAATCTCAGATAACTAAAGTTGGTTTGGAGACTGTAGTTCAGAGGAACGAACTTCTGTTAATCCAAACATGTCAATTCATTTGGGAGAACCGAAAAACGTTTGCAGCAAACGAGTTACGAGAAATGAGAGCTTAAAAAACTTTTACGATAAACGAAAAACGGTTGTGCCAACTGCTCCTTCGGTTACGGCAACCGAGTTGTAGTTGCTCCAATCTAAAAAACGTTTGCGAGAACTGAAAAACGTTTGCAGTAAACGAGTTATGAAAACTTAGAGCTGAAAAACGTTTGCGAGAAACGACAATCGGTTCCACCAAATGTTCTTTTGGTTACAGCAACCGAGTTGTAATTAAAACATGCATTAATGGCTTCTATAAGCTCTTTTTTGTTTAAATTTCCAAATCTTATGATTTTGGGTTTACTTACGTGTCTGTCTCGCCTTGCAGTCAAAAGACAACTAAAAGCGCAGCAAAGTACAACGCGTCAATTGTCCATCCACGATATGCATATTAACAAGGTAGAAGCATTAGAGTGTGTGATCACTATATGTGAGTGTGTATGCCAAACGAGTGGATACGACTCTGTATACAGTCGACAAAATGAGAGAAATTTACGTTGGCCGTAGGCTGTGCTCTCATTCGAAAGATGGCTAATTTCAGTTATCACAAACATTTTTAAATTTGCGGCAAATGTTATTTTGTACGCGTTTGATGCAAACGAGAACTCGTTTGCTACAACATGATGCACATTTGCGATATATGTATCAGTTTATTTGGGAGAACCACATGAACGGTTGTGATTAATAAATTAAGACAAATCAATCAAATTATTGTTGCGGCAACCGAGCACTAAACTTTTTTTTCTTTGCGTGTGAACATACCAATTGAAATTGCGAACTTCCCGTCATTAAATAGTTGGACCGCCGTGAGGTTATTGTCGTTGACGCTTTGATATAACTAAATCGATTTTAATGAAAATTAAATGAATATTAAAAATAGTCAATTTCGCCGCGCCTATTTGGTAAACTCTCATACAAATGATGCTCCGCAGTAAACAAATAACAAAAAGTATGACTTCTCTATTATTTTATCCTAATATTTGGAACTATAATTTCAATTGGAACTAATGACTAATATGACTTCCTCTATTAAATTATCCTTATATTTGGAACTATAATTTCAAAGGGAACTCGTCTGAAATTTCTACACTGGGCTTTAAAAGTTTCGATTCCAAATCTTATGTTCTATGGAAAATAAATTCTTAATTTTAATACAAAAAATATTTAAATATCTTGTGAAGTTGATAGTTTTAGTGGCTAATTCTGAATATGACTATTTCGATACCCACCTTCATTCTCCATAAGTATTTTAGTTTATTATCGCTACTTATAGTTAAAAACAAAGTTTAACTTAATAAGAATTGTTTCCATGCCAACTGGTGTGAAACATTCAAAACAATGCTTTATCGGAATTAACAATACTTACAAGTTACTATCTATACTCTAAAGGGCCGTACTAATTTTAACGTGCAATTTTACAAAACTCGGTATAAAATGACTTCGAAATATTTCCGCTCGTTGACTCTTGTTCACGCAAAATATCAGCAACATTTTAATGTTTCTAAGAATGTTGCCAATTACCCTAATGGCCAGTTTTTCGGCCAGTGGAGATCTTCGTTTCTTAGTTAAATTCTGGTTAAACACCAAATTGTATTTTTCAGTCATTGTTTAACTATGATTTAACCCACAATGTTGGTTGGTTAACTTTTAGTCATAACCATATGATTTTGACAATCAAATTACTGACTGTCAAAATGAGAAATGTTAGATTGTATAAAATATATGCTTCTATTTTGCGTATTTGTACACATACGTTGAGTCTAGATCGTTAAATGATTGCGCCTATATAGTTTTTTACACATTTTTGTTAAAATAACTTCGATTTTATGCATCCTATTTTTTATTTTACATAATTCCATTTTGTTTGTTCCTCTTTGTTGTTTTAGTATTTATACCAAACCAGTTGTTTTTTCCAATAAGAATACAAGGGTTGCCATAATCGTTAACAATATGGCGACTTACATTAACTCACCACTGAAAAACAAAATGCAAAGTTAACCTCAAATTAACTTTCAATTACGATTAAGTAATCTTATAGTTAACTACCAACTTAAAAGTGGGTAGTTTCCATGGATATTCCCCATGGTAGCTTACAAATTTTGGGCAGACGGACGAGACTAGCGGCCACGTTACAGGTTTCGAAGGAATTGAAACACGTTGACATGTCTCTAGTGAGTTGTAAGCAGACCCTGCAAGAATACTCCAATATGATGATGCTGGCGAAGTGGATGAGAGTCATAAATTTTGCACGCGCAAGACAAATCTGGCCGATAGTAGATGGAAGGAGATCTTTGAACTTTCTATTGTTTGCCAGACCCAAAGTGTCAATTCTTGTTTCAGTTTTGACGGGACACTGCCTGATTGTTAGACATGAGTCGAGACTAAGGATCAGGGAGAATGACGTCTGTAGAAGCTGTAACGATTAGGAAGAGGAAGAAACCACTGAACACTTTATCTGCACGTCAATGGGCATAGAAAATATGTTGAGATTCTTAGAGCAAACTAAATGGCTCTCTGGTGAGTCTAACGCTTAATTTTACTAGCCCGTGATATCATAATGGACTAATAAGTGTAAATGGGTCGCTCATTGGCTGCCACCAACACCCAGCCTAACCTAACCTATGATAAATTGAACAACCGTCAACTTGTGGTCGAAATTGATCAATGATTAAATTGTGGCCGTCGGTGATACAATGGCCAGTGTGCGCGGCTCAAGTACATGAGAACATGGGTTCGATGCCTGCTCTGACCTCCTTATATATTTAGCAACGAAACATCTTCTCAAAATACCGTTTGGAATCGGTGTAAAACTGTAGGTCCCAATAAGTAAGTGTACAACTATAAAGCGCACAGCTCACTGGTTGTGAGTAGCTCTCTCCAATCCCTTTATGGTATGTAATGGGAAACCATTTTTTTTGGCAACTAAATACTTAATACTAATACACTAAATCTTAATACTTGGTTTAAATGCTGGTGCTAATATCCGTTCTACGAAAGGCATTGAGGAACATTAATTTGTTTCGCTGCGAAATAACCCAGCAACATATCAGTGTTGACGACTGTATTTTCCTCTGATTTGAAGGTTTTTTTAAATAATAGAATTATGTATTTTTAATAAATTGAACGAGAGTTGACACCATGGACCATTTAGTCCTGCAATTTGATTGGCCGTTAAATTTTTGTTAGAAACATTAAACTGTAGCTCTATGCATGTGGCTACTATTTTGTGGAAACAACTTAGTACTACTTATACACTGGCAGAAATTTTTAGTCGATATTTCGGAGGAACTTGTTTTGGTTATTTTTTGATGTGTTAACATCTATAGGTACGGGTAGGATATAATCTAACAAAGTCAACGCATGCAAACAACATACAGCGTTAGCACACAGCGTTATCTACGTCGAAGCTATGCAGCGTTAGCATTGAAAATAATATGTGGTTGTTTTACAACAATAGTCTCTACCTGAAAATAAGTATGATGGTATTGATGTAGCGGCAGCGAATAGTTGTCTTAAAAGACGAAGTAAGCTTACGAATATAACACAATGTATGTACATATGTATGTCTGTTACTTTGATTTCTCTTTGTGTTTTTTTGGGAATAAAACTGAAAGTATTAAGCAAGAAAATAATGACACATGTGCTTGCACTTGTCTTTAAATAATTTTAAGTATTAATTAACATTTACTAATGTGTTCATAGAAATCGACCGTGTACCGTGTAGCAAAAACGTGTTAACACATCGCCGTGATTTCGAACACTCATTGGTATTTTTTTAATAATATTTCTAGCGAAGAGTCGAACTTTAGGCTGGTTCGGACGAAGTATATTGAGACACATCAATTTGCTTAGCTGCAAAATCTGTCAGCAACATATTAATGTTGAGGACTATATTTTTCTCTGTTATTATTTTTTTTTTGATGTGTTAACATCTATAGCGGCGTATAGAGACTAAATCTATCAAACTCAAAATCTGCTAAAACCAGATTTTATGCTGCTGCTAAAATCAGATTTTCTGCGACTGCGAAAGAGAATAATGACATGTTAAACAAAAATAAGCGAGCAAGAGAGCAAGGAAAGAGTGGTGTGGCACGAAATTGTGTAGCGTATGTATTAACATAATAATGTATGTACATAATAATGTTGCTGTTGTTGAACGGAGATATAAAGCATAGCTACGCAAAATTTCATTTGCAAGTCGACGTTATGGTGACACACTAATACGTCAGCTACTTCGTACAAAGTATGTGTGATGTTGTGTGTTTGGCTGTTTTCGTTGCTGTTGATATGGCAAACATGTGGTTATGTGACACACGCATACGTCAGCTACTTCGGACAAAGTATGTGTGATTGGTTGTTTCGTGTTGTTGCTATGGCCAAACAAAGCGAGTCATTTGATGTTCAGCATTGCCCGGTGTATACAAAAACAAGTAGAAACGGTGTTAAGTTCGGCCGTGCCGAAGCTTATATACCCTCCACCATGACAATTTACACCCCAACTCTCCACTCTTTGCATTCCCGTAACAGTTTTTATTTTAGGTACCCCCCCCCCTACGCCCACCACCCACACAAACACTCCACGGCACCGCAAGCACAAATAAATCACCAACATATCAGTAGTAGTAGTAGTTGTCGTTATTATTGTTGGTGTTGTTGTTTTTTTATTATAGTGAAAGCAGGGCACACTAATCACGGTAGTAGCAGTAAATAGGTCTGTTTGAGAACGTGATAATTTGTACAATTTATCACATTTCTTACTTGATAGTGTTCGTTTACTCGATAAAATCAACAACGAGAGAGCCAGAGAGTGAATATTTTTGACAGTTGAATGATAGAGAACTTGCAAGTTTTTACTGGAGAAATTTTTGCCAGTAAGAATTATCAAGTACGAACATATGTTTTTAAACAGCTGTTTTATTTAAATAAACAAAACTTTGAAAACAAAGAAGAAATTTAACAATGGCAGAGGTAAGTAAGAAAATACATTTGTTGGAACATTTTAATAGAATTTGTTAATAAACTAGATTCCCAACAAAGTGCAGTGTTAACAAGTCAACAAATTACTCTGAACATAGGGAAAACAATGAAACGAAAAGCAAAAAAGAAAACATGAATCAGCTGTTTACAAACAAATGTTGATTACTTGATACTTTTTACTGGATGTCGTTCGTTTACTTTTTGCGATATTTTTTACTTAGAGAGTAAAATCAGCCTTACTCTCCCAGTAAAAGTTACTTGATATTTTTTACTGGAAAAGTTCTCAAACAGACCTAATATGTGTGTAAAATCGCACTTGGCTTCTGTCAAACTCAGCTGATAAAAATGTAAACAAAATGTGCATATTTGAATCAGTTGTGATATAATTGCAAAGAAATATTTGCCAAATTAATGAAGATTGAAATTAATAATTGAAATTGTTTGATGCTGCAGTTTTGGTTTTTCCCGGTGTGAAACTCTAACTCGTATTCGCGTCTGTTGTTTAATTCCGCTTCTGTAAACAACTTATAACCAACAAATGTAAACAAATTTGACATTTCCCAAGTGCGTCAAATGAAAAAAAATCAAATCAGCTGTTCTAACGATACAACCTTGTCTTTCAACCATGAGTGAAAGGTAAGTCCAATAAAATGTGGGTGCGGAGCACTCTCAGAGTAAAGAGAGTAATGACGTATTATGCGTATATAAAAATGAGATAGCAAGAGAGCAACGACAATTTTGTGAACTTGTGTAGCGTATGTACGAATATAACAATGTATGTATGTAGTGTCTGCTTTGAATTCTTTGACTTTTGTGGGAATAAAACAAAAAGTATTGAGCAAGAAAATAATGACACATGTGCTTGCACTGGGTCTTTAAATAATTTTAAGTATTAATATTATTTAACTGTAACGCCATCATATGATTGAACGCTGTTTTTTATTTTCCAATGTAACATTTACGAATGTGTTCATAGAATTCGAACAGGTATCTACCGTGTAGCAAAAATGTGTTAACACATCGCCCGTGAGTTCGAACACTCATTGGATTTTTTTTTTTTAAATAAGAAATCTCTTATTTTGTGACACTCAATGAGAGTTGACAACATTGATCATTTTGTCCTACAATTTGATTGGCCGTTATCGTTTTCCCAGATACATTAACCCATGGTAAAATATGTAAGGTATTTTATGTCCATAATCTGTCAAACTTTCTTCGTGTGTGTATCTACTGTAAAAGTAAACAAAAAAGTACACAAACAAAATGCATGTGAATTTGACAGAAGAGAAACACCTTAGCAAGAAAAATTTTGAAATCAGCTGTTCTAACGAGTTTACCTTACTTATTTTACCATGCATTAACCTGTTGCGTGATACATGTTGCTGATGTTTCTAGCGAATAACTTTTCAGTAGACTGGCGGAAAATTTTCGTCGTTATTTCGCAGACACTTTCTTTGTATATTGTTTTGTAATGCTTCGCGCGTGTTGTTCATATAACGCCTGAGACTAATTTCGGTTGCACGAAGTATATGGAGCGACATCAATTTGTTTAGCTGCAAATTCGTTCAACTAAATATTTCTCTGTTGTTAATTTTTTAAATAAAATTTGTTGTATTTTGTGATAATCAATGAGAGTTGATAACATTCATTATTTTGGCCCAAAATTTTATGGGACGTTAATTTTTTCTTAGCAACATTAAACTGTTGCTTGATTCATATTGCTGATACTACCAGCGAATAACTTAATACTTCACTAGCGGAAAATTTTCTTCCATATTTCGCAGGCACGTTTTTGTATAAATTGTTAAAGTAAAGGCCGCTACTAATTTCGTTCGGACAAAAAACATTGAACAACATAAATTTTTGTCGGTCCGAAATCAGTCAGCAATATATCAGTGTTGCCATTATATTTTTCTCCGTTTGAAATTTTTTTTACTAATACATTTGTTTTTGTTTGTAATTTAATTGTGTGAGATTTGACAACATTGCAAATTTCTTCCTATAGTTTCGTTGCTCGTTAGATTTTTCTTAGAAACATTAAAATGTTCATCGATACGTGTTGCTGTATACAGGGTGTCCCCTAAACTTTTGTCATTTCCTGTCGCATTTGATTTAAAATCAATTGTGAAGCAATTTTCAATGATATTTCTTTTTCATTTAAAAAGTAGATTATGCATTTATTGAAAATGCATTCAAAAATGCAATTATTTTAAACACGAATATCTCGAAAACGAAGCCACCTAGGCAATTGGCGTAAGAACAAACATTGTAGCTATCACGTGTTTAAGTTTAGACAAAAGTTTAGGGGACACCCTGTATACTGCTGAAATTTTTCGACCATATTTTCGTTTTGTAATTACGAGAATTATTTAGTACGAGCCTTATAATGGTACTCTCATTGGCAATCGCCTGTATATATATACTAGGAACTTGGGAATACTGATGTCTCAACTATTGTTCATTTATTGTTTGGATTTTATTGTATTTATTTTTTTTTTACATGTACGAGTATTGGCTATAATTGGAGCTGTAGCTATTCTCATTAAGTTGAGTTTTATTTATCAATATAAGGTGTAATGATTAGACAAATATTTGAGGAAATGCAGTGTAAAAAGCAATCTTGATGTGCATTGGAATATGTATGTTGGAATATGTATCTAACATAACTATAATCTCCATAAATGATAAATATAACTAGATATTAAGCCACTACTTTTTTTTTTAAAAGAATATACAATTTAAAAAAAAAATATATATAATGAAAAAACTATGAAATAAAAAATCGAAAAAACAAACAAAACCTATATATGTATTTTAATGCTATTCATTTCAACTTTTTCTTTGCCACTTTCTTTAGTGCCTCCATCGTACCAGGATGCCATGGCCTTAAGTGAGAAGTTCTACGATGACTTGGAGTATATGGAAAATGTTAGCGTGTCTAGTGTGGTGACCAGTAACAAAGTGGAGAACTTCAAACCGCGCTATCCCGTGTACTACGATTATGAAACACCCATTATACCACCCGGTAGTGATGATTCAAACAATGAATCTGAATAATTTTCAAGTTTATGTATTTTGAATCAATCAAAACAATCCTATGCATTTGTCTTTATGTATTTTTTAACATTTTCAAAACAAAAACAAAAAAAAAACAAAAATATTTAAAACACAACCTAGTTAGTCAAACAATTTGAATGTTCATTAGTTATTTATTTTCGTTTGATCAAACAAGTATTTACACACACACACATATTACCAACAAAAAACAAAAATTATTTACAAATTTGGTATGTTTGAATTTTTTGTAGTTCCAAAAGTTATTAACCTAATTGTTTTACAAAAATTTGCACGTCAAAATTTTAAAAAAAAAAACACACCACTAACCCAATTGTGACCTTTGTTCTCCAAATCTTAGAAGTAGTTACATTTATCTTTGTTTCCTTTTGAATGATTAACTATTTACTTAGAGCGGGTAAGCCATCTAATGGGTTCTGGTAAATTACATGAGATAATATTTTGAATTGCTGTTTTTAAATGAAACCAGCCGATGGCTTAGCCTTTACATGTATCAGAGCTTCAATAAAAAAAACACAAAAACTAATATCCACCAAAAACAAAAAGAAAAACAAAAAACTAATCCCCCAATTTGCAAACACGTCCTTGTACTAATAATCAACATTTCTGTTTTGGTTTATTTCATGTGTCTCGCTCTTCTTTTTATAGAAACCCTTTATGATGCCATACCATCACGTTACCATCCAATGGTCCTTGCAACGCCAATGTCGGACATGTCATCATCTTCGCTAGAATTGAGTCATGTAAAGACATTTAGGAAATTCCAAATATTGCGTTACATGAAGAAATAGTTTATATGGTCGTCTGTCTCTTACGTTCACAATATAGAGTTTGTACTGTTTTCCGTAGTTAGCAAAAAAAAAAAAAAAATTTAAGAAAATAAAAAAAAAAAATTCAAATTAAAAAATTTACATACCGAGCCCATTATTTTTATTGTATGTACGATTTATTGTATATCTAATAAAGTGCCATTGAAGTAATTTTTTCCCATTCTCCTACCTACCACTTCCACTTCCTTTCCATTCGCTCTTAATTATTATACTACCCTCATCATGGCTCTGTGTTTTTCATTATCTTTTCTAGGCGAGAAAATAAATTGTATTTAAATGAAATGTTTTTTTAATTAAATTTTTAAGGATTAAATAAAAACTACACAAACAAAAAAAAAAAAAACAAAAACAATAAAGCGAATACAAATTAATTGAAACTCTTCCTTTTTAAATGTTGATACAATTGCACAATTTATATATGTTAACAACAACAAACAACCAATAAACAACAACAATTAAAAAAAAAAAAAAAACAAAAATAGTTAATAAAATATTTAACACAGAAAGTTATAAAATATTATGTCTCTTTTTTAGCCTTTAGCTCTTAAGCAAATTTGCACAATTTTACTCATAGCTAAGCGTAAATTTTTCATAAATCCCAAGAAATAAAAGCAAAAAAACACAAAATTTATAAAATAAATTCCAATAAATTTAAAAAAAAAAAATAAATAATTTTTATAATTTCTATTATGATAATCTTGTTTCTAGCTAAAATAAAACAAAATAAAGGTCTGTTTATACCGCCACGAAATGAGTGTCGCCAATAAACCGCATTGTTTGTCTACAGAATTTAATTAACACAAGGGTAAACAAAATTGTCCCTTTGTGAGCAAGTAGTCATAAAAGCATAAAATATCCTTTAATCCGCAATAACCTAAAAAGTGTATCTATAATTTACTGCCACTTGTTTGTCAAAATATGACATAATATTTTCAAAAGACTGCCAGAAACTTGAGAGTGCGGACTGGACTGTATTATGAAAACAGAATAAAGTGTCAAATTTGAATTATTTTGGAATTACACATTTATTGATAAAAATTTTACCCCTGGCAGCTTGCAACTGGGAAAAACATGTTGGCTAATTTGTAGTTTCATTATAAAATTATTTTAGAGGTATAGAACTAGAATTAGAGGTATAAACTACCGATGAAAAGTATTAATTGCAGGGAATTTATTGTTGTCACATATGGCACAGAATATTGTTGCGACAAAGATTCTTGACATTTTTGGCTTAACTAACATTTGAATCCACAGTATGTCAAAGTAACATTACGATGTCAATAAAACGTTTGTGGTGTGTATTATAGGAAAGTTTAATGTCGATAAACAAGTGGTATGATGTCCATAATTAAGTCGATAATTAAGTCTTAAGTTCCAAGCTTTCGTATACGATATCACCACGATAGGCTGATGAATTCGCTAGCGCTACTATGAGATCTCACCACAAACGGTTAAGTCGTTGCCAAAGGTGATATAATAAGTACCATGGAGGGTGAAAATTAAGTGGTGGATTTGAAGGTTAAGGGAAATGTTCTAGACGGCACTGAACTGGTGGATAGATAAAGTAGATAAATAAAAAAACATAGATGGTGAAAGATAATAGGTGGATTTGAAATTAAATGGAAATTTTCTAGAAGGCGCCGAGGTGGTGGATATGGGAAACTTTCCCTGGTAACAAAAACTATTGAAAAAACTAGACAACCATGCGCTCTTGCCTTTTGTATTGTCAACAAATATCGGAAGCGATATGCGATAGTATATATATTCTGTTTTCGAATATAAGCAACAGAATCGAAGTAAAAATGTTGTCTGAGTGCTTTTTCGTCGCATCCGAGTGAAAAATGGACGTACAGAAACAGTATGTGCCATCTGGTGATGGTGATGAATAAGCGAATGTATCATCTGTGGTATTTCTATCATCTTTGGGGAAATTTTCTAGACGGCACTGAACTGGTGGTAATGGGCAAATAACTCTGAAAACAAAAACTTGAAATCACTGTTTAACATTTGAATCGACTATGTGTCAAAATATCACTACGATGGCAACAAACAGTTTGTGGTGTGTATTATAGCAAAGTTTAATGTCGATAACCAAGTGGTATGAAGCCGATAATTAAGTGTTAAGTTCCGCGCTATCGTATACGATATCACCACTATAGGTTGTTGAACTCGCTAGCGCTACTATGAGATCTCACCACTATCGGTTAAGTCGTTGCCAAAGATGATATAAGTACCATGGATGGTGAAATGTAAATGGTGGAGTTGAAGGTAAAGGGAAATTTTCTAGACGTCACCATAGATATAAATAAAAAACTATAGGGGGTGAAGGATAACTGATGGATTTGAAAGTAAAGGGAAATTTTCTAGAGGGCGCCGGAGATATGGGCTAATTTTCCTGGAAGCAAAAACTATTGAAAAACTATATAACCACGCTGTCTTGCCTTTTGTATTGTCAATATCTATGAGATATGCTTTTCTATTATTTATATTATACCTCCAAATTTAAACAACAGAATCGAAATAAAAATTATGTTTGCGTGCGTTTTCGTCGCATCTGAGTATAAACTGGTCGTATGGAAACAGCATGTGCCCTCTGGTGAAGATGGTGACACTGAACTGTCGCAAATGGGCTTAGATACATTAAAAACCATAGATGGTGAAACATAATACGATGAGACAAAAAGCACTCAAACATCATTTTTATTTCGATTCTGTTGTTTAAATTTGAAAATAGAATATAAATAATAGAAAATCACATCGCTTTTGAGATTTTTTCACAATACAAAAGGCAAAAAGCACAGTTATATAGTGTTTTCAATACTTTTTGTTTCCAGGGAAAGTTGCACATATCCACCACTGTGGCGCCATCTAGAAAATTTCCCATTAATTTCAAATCCAACACTTTTATCTTTTATTATATATGGTTTTTTATTTATCTATGTTAAGATGATATAAGTACCATAGAGGGTGAAATATATGTGGTGGATTTGAAGGTTAAGTGAAATTTTCTAGGCGGCGAAAAAATGGTGGAAATGGGTAAATAACTCTTGAAACAAACACTTGAAAAAACTATTTAACCATCCTTTTTTGATTTTTGCATTGTCAACAAATATCAAAACCAATATGCTTTTCTATACTCTATATTTTATTGTAAAATTCAAACGGCAGAATGGAAATAAAAATTACTTTTGAGGGGTTTTTCCTCATCTGCGATCCTTTGCCGCCTGGTAAAAATGGTGAATAATCGATTAAGCCATCTATGGTTTTTCTATCATCTTTGGTCTCTGAGGAATTCTCTGAAACAATCTATAACAGTTGGCGCTACTACGAGATGGTTCTGGAAACGGCTGGCGTATTATAACTGATACAAATAGTTGATTGGAGAGAATTTCGAATCATTTTGTGTTCAAACGCTTAAAGTACACAACGACATGTAATAAAGGGTGGGACATGTACAATTTGGAATTTAATTTCGCTTTAAAAAAAACTACTAGAAATATTTTCAAAATTATGATTTTATTCGTAAGGCCCATCATTGGCATTTAGGAATGAAATACAGCATCGGTCAAATGGCTTCTACGACTTGCTTTACAGTAACTAATTCGATCTACCCAATGTTTCAATACAATTTCGATTGGTTGTGCGTCTAACTCGCCAACGACAGCGCCAATTTTGTATCTTACAGCCTCAATGGAGTCGGAATTGTTTGCGTAAAACTTATCTTTCACGGCTCCTCAGAGTTTCGGCTGATTATGCGGGCTTCGAACACAGTGCGCAAAAGATAGATTGTAACAGTGTTTACGTTGCACGTAGCGCCGTCCTTGTTGAAACCAATCGTCGTCCATGTCGGCCTCTTCAAGTTTTGGGAACGGCAGCTGATTGCGCATTTTCGAAGAAAAATTGGCCTCTGATGCCACCTTGCTAAAAACCGCACCAAACAGCCATTCATTGTGGAAGTATCGGCTTATCCTCGACGACTTGTGGATCCTATCAAAACCTAACGACCATACCGATGTCTTTTACAAAAATGGAATCACTTTCCAGCAGGGTGATACTTATTGCCCCACCTTGCATAATAAATAAATGGTATTCCAGTAGATACCATAAAGGGATAGGTGAGAGCATCCCACAATCAGTGATCTTTCTTGTTTCACACACACTAATTGGGACCTAAAATATTACACCTCATGGGTATAGTGTACCCGTCACTAGGCGAGGTGACCGTCATCGAAAGAAATGTAAGGCGGTCAGAGCAGGGATCGAACCACGATGGTTAGTAGCGGTGTTAAATCGCAGTCTTGGAAAACAATTCATAGGTAAAACGCGAAATTATGAACCCACCAAACGTTGCCTTCAGTGAATGGATGTTGCACAATATCCGGTGGTCGTGCGGATTTATTTGTTGCATGAGTTTTTTTTATAAGCCCGCAAATAATTTGCATGTTGGAGAAAAAATGATTAATATATTATAATTTATGTGTTTATGGCTCAAATATAGCTGTTTTTGGGATAAAAATACATCTGTGTTTGTTGCACTACTTTCTCTCAATTGAGAGCAAGCGAATAAAAAAGGTACAAAGAGAGATTATTCGCAGTCAAAGTTGTAATTGATTTATGAAAATTCCTGATTACGTCTGTGAGTTGCAGATGAATTGAGTATTTCTTACATCTGTTGCGTTTTAGTTTCACGCATAAATAACCGCATGTTTGGCAGGAAATACCCACTTACTTCCACGTAAGTATATGTAGGTTTGTGAGGAAACACACAAATGCTTCCATTTAAGTATATGGCTGTTTGGGATGAAACACACATATGGTCCCACATAAAAGCATGCATGTTTGCGAGTAAATATGAAAATTATCATTGGATGAAAAAATGGTTACTAAATATTAAAACTGCCGGAATAAATCTTTTTAATTGGTCAGTAATTGGTTAAAAATGCAGATATATGTTGGTAAATTAAAAAAATATATAGATATGAATATTGAATTCAAAAAATAATTAGCTTCCAAATATTATCATGCAGGGTGATACTTATTGTTGGGGATGAAACATGCATATATTTCCTCGTAAGTAACCACGTGTTTGGGAGTAAATACACTCGTACTTCCTCGTAAGTATATGGAGGTTTGTGAGGAAACACATGAATGCTTCCATTTAAGTATATGGATGTTTGGGATGAAACACACATATGGTTCCACTGAAAAGCAAGCATGTTTACAAGTAAATATGAAAACGTTTGCATTTAAATATAAGTGAGTTTGGGACTGACAATTGTATGAATATTTGGAGTGTGTTTCAAACATATGCATGGTTCCTGCAGAATGTGTTTGAGCGAATATGTTACAGAGGGCGTTATTTTAGCGTGTATAACGCATGGTATTTGCTCATTATTGCAATTGGTTTCGTTCTTCTTTCATCAGTTAATTCACAACAACGCTATATCGTATAACGTCGGTTTGCTGAATTAAGCAGACCGGCATCTTTATGCCTGCTTAAGATAGAAATGGAACCAGTAATTTCAGGTACCGCTTAACCTTAGAAGGGTAATCAGATTTTACATACCTTAAAGGTAATCTTCGTCGAATCGACAAAGTCCTCTTTTAATTGTCCATCGAATCGACGAAGATTACCCTTCTAGGGTTAATATCGCTTTGCTCTCCACACAAAATACGTGGCAATCTAGGCAAGCTGTGTAAGCAAAACACGCCTATTGTGTCACTGTAATCGACTAGACAACAATATGGTCATGGCAAAATAAGTAAGGTAGAAGCATTAGGAAATGAAGGCATTTTGTTTTTATTTCAGGAGCCGGCCTTGTCAAATTCAGTCGATCAAAATTGTCAAGATGTATTTATTTCAGGTTATATCAGGAGGAATTGTTGTAATTTTTGGCAACAATCACAAGGACAAGAAAAAATTGTATCTGCTGTTTTAATGCTACCACCTGTACTAGATACATCTTGGTATTGGTATAAACAACATTTTACAAGGTCGGACCACAACGACAAGAACAAATTTAAATCAGCTGTTCTAACGCTTCCACCTGTAATAGATTCATCTTGAGTATGGTGAGCATAGACCAATACATACATAGATAGTTACTTTTATTCTCTCATCTGACGTTTCATTTCACACTCTTCGTCGTAGGTTTGTGGAAATGATAGCAATTAAATTTAAAATTAACTTACACCAGGTGGAGTTACAAAATATGTTCACTTAACTTTTTCATGTCGTTTTGGTGTAGAACTGAAAAATTTAAATGTATTTTACACTTTTTTGTTGACTTTTATCGTTGGTATACATTTGTATTGTATTTAACACAACTAGTTTGCCACAAAAACACGAAATTCGGTTGTTGTTCCTTTGTTGAACGTTGTTTACTATTGCCACTATCTGGTATCATTGAACCCATGTCTTCCACCATCCAATGTTTACTTTCCACCGCACCTATGACGTTTAATTTAGTGAGAGAATAAATGTATCTATGTATGTATTCGTTTATGATGGTGAGGTCCAGTCAAATTTTCAATTCAAAATTATAACATTTTTAAATTTTACTTATTTTATTTAGTTTTTTATTATTTATTTTATTATTCTTCATTTTATTATTATTTATTTTTTAATATTTCTATTAATTTTATTATTACAATTTGTACTAATTATTACAACAATTTTACCAAATAGAATTCAAATCATTTTCGAAATTTTCTTGTAACAATATCTCAGTGATCGCCTTAGGTGAGTCTTTCTACTCTTTAAGGGTAATAATCCCATTGTTTCGTAAATTTGTTGAATCTCAGTACTACAATTGGCCATCGTGGCCAAGTCCAAAGTATTTACTAATGGTGCACCATGTGGAGAACCTGGTTAAACGAAATCAAATAGATATCTTAATTTTCAAGACACAAATACTGTGTTACCTACCATAATTGTCATAGCACATTGAGCTGTCTCCATCGGATTCCTCATGGGCAAACTTAAAACAGGGCGTGGTTCCAATAGCCAAGGGAATTGCGACTGATAATACAATATTTTTGCTAGCATTAATGACCAATGCTTCTAGCAGGTACTCATAAGCCAAAATCAATTCTTCTCCAACCTCTCCTGGTGGCGTTGAGATGTAACTGTCCAGCGGCATAGTGAGGTGGGCCAATGTCTTGCCATATTCACAGTGCTTCCTAAAGTTTATGATTTGTTTGATGAGCTTCTCGCTGTCGCTGGGTGTTTTGCTGCGACACCTAATAAAACAATTTAATTGTATCAAGACTTTGCAGTTCATTTGTGCCGCTTGAAAATTCACAAGATAAGGAACTCTCTGGCCGGGTGTGAAACCGGTACAGGGTGTTGACAACACAAGATGGCCAAATTGATTTTTCTGTGTCACACTGCAAGGCTAAAAACAGATCGCAAGCGACCGAGAGGAACAGGTGTCAAAGTTATTTATAATCAAAAACTGTGGGTGCAGCACATATGGACTATTTTGGTTACCTCTTTGTATGTGAGGTGATGTCGGGATAAATCCAGTTTACGTTTAACCGTGATGCGCTGGTGAAATTCTTTGTGCGCTTTCTTTGTGTGCTGCAACACCAACTGCAACACGTACTCGCACTCACCCAGGGGACAACGACTTGTTGCCGGCAGTTGTTGTGGTATTGGGAAACTAAACTGGTATTCATATTCCGTATGAGGTTGCAGCAACTGTGTGTTGGCCAGTTTGAGTTGGTCGCAAACATGTTTCTGCCGATTGCTAAAGAGTGTTTTCTGCCTTACCTCCTGGGTACTGTAGTCGTTGTGCACAATGTTATTGGCAACAGCAGTTTTATCCAAATCCCACCAAGCCACTTGGGTTTGGCCACAGAATTCCAGGCAAATTGCTGGTAACAAAATATAAACAAAATCATTAACAATTTGTGTTGCTGTTTTGTTTATCTAATCTCTGACATATGTGTGTCTGGTAGCTAGGAAATTGCAACATCAGAACACAGTTCGAGGCGATCGATAATTACAAGTGTCACACACGCACGCACGCACCTTCAACCTGCCGTGATTTGAGAGGGTACAGTGTTACCGACCCCTCAATCCGCTCGCCACAATAATAGATATTGGACGAGCGTGTCAAGTGAAATTTACATGAAATTGACATTAGATGACAATAATTTTGATTTGAATTCACTCGAATATAATTTGAGATTGATTAGGTTCAATTTCAAACTGAAAACTGTTACACTCGGGCAAATTAGTGAGTCGTGGTTCGTTGCGCCGCTTATTCCTACACGTATATGTTTACAGTTGAACGTTTCAAATGAAACTGTTACTACAACAGAGATCAAACTGTGAGTCCGTGCACTCGTTCGTATGCAATCACTTGACTTTCTTCTTGCTGCTCCGTTTGCAGTCATTGCTGTTGCTAGTGTTGTTGTCAGGTTCAGATACAATATAACTACTACTTAGTCAAACGCTTGTTTCGTTTTAGAGGACAGCATTCTGTTTTGTGTGAGGGGCATTGCATGATATCTGTTTTGAGACGATTCCCCAGGCGTTTTTTTTTTTGCTGTTGCCATTGACAGAATGGAAGATAATTTTAGCGTTTATTAGTTTATTGTGTGTGTTTTTTTTTGCTGCGCCTTATTTTATTGTTATTATTATATGATGTACGTATGTGTATGTATATGCATCTCCAAAATTACGCTGATTAATAAAATTTATATAAATCTTTGGCAGTATGTTTTATCTTAATTGAGAGGTTTTTTTTTTATAATTTATCCATTCTATTATTCGAATACGATATTGAACGGGAAAGATAGTTCGTTAAATTGAAAAACAATGTGTTGGCAGGTGCAAAGTTGAACTAGCGTTATATTCGAGTGCGCTAAATACGACCTTAGGATATCCTACAAATATAGATCATACACGTTGACAAAAAAAAAAAACCAAGTTCCTTTCGCTATACAGGGTGTCCCCTAAACTTTTGTCTAAACTTAAACACGTGATAGCTGAGAACAAAAGCTACAATGTTGGTTCTTACGCCAATTGCCTAGGTGGCTTTGTTTTCGAGATATTCGTGTTTAAAATAATTGCATTTTTGAATGCATTTTCAATAAATGCATAATCTACTTTTTAAATGAAAAAGAAATATCATTGAAAATTGCTTCAAAATTGATTTTAAATAATTTATTTTTTCGTTTGAAATGAAAACGATTTTTTTTAAAATGTTTTCAATTAACGAAATTTTTTTTCGTAAGTTTTTCCATCAGCTTTTCCATAATGGTACACGATATCACCGTATTCTTGGAAGGAGAATTTCATGACGACAAAAATTTAGAAACGAGAAAAATGACAGAAAGGGAAAAAACTCTAAGCAATCAACTTTTTCAAAAATTTTTTTTTTAATTTCTTGCAAATTAAACAAGTAGTTTTTCTAGTTTAAAAAGTGCATTTAAAAATGCAATTATTTTAAACACGAATATCTCGAAAACGAAGCCACCTAGGGAATTGGCGTAAGAACAAACAATGTAGCTCTTGTTCTCAGCTATCACGTGTTTAAGTTTAGACAAAAGTTTAGGGGACACCCTGTATATTATATACTAGTTAATACTTTTTGTAAAATGATAAACTTTTTTAAATTTTTTTTCGATTTTTGTAGAATGTATTTTTTTTAAAGCATATTTTCAGGTCCTTTTTGTAGGAATATGTAAAATTCGCATTGACTTCACTTTGCTCCTTGAACAAATTGCAGGCGTTTTTCTTGGTCTCGTGATTAAGCTGCATTTTGTGCGCATGAAGGTTGAGGTCTTTTGTCAAAATTCGCGGCGTACTGCTTCGTGAAATTTAAAGTTGTTGAGAACTACGCCGAGTTGATGTTTCCGGGTTTTAGGTGACTCGCTCCTTTATAACAGCAAAGTTTTCAAGAAACCGACCAGTACGTTGATGCACAAGAGTCTCACTGTCCGTAACCGTCCCAGTTTCGTAAAATTTATGGACAATTCTTGGAATGGTTGACACTTTAGGTGCACTTTCTCGACTGAAAATTTCAAGTTTGCGAACGGCCTCAGCATAACTTTCAAAGTTTTGTAAGAAGTTTTCGCAATTACAAGGCGTTGTTCTTTCGTAAAGCGTTCGAATTTTCATAATCAGAATAATCATATGTAACAGCTGTCAAATTTCAGAGTTGCCACTTGCGTAAAGAAAAGTTACACTAAATTTAAAAAGTGCTATCGTACTGGGACACCCTTTATATAAATTTTAAACAACAAATTTCTTGAAAAAATGACGTAATTTAATTGAAAAGAGCGTTGCATATTTCATGACATAATGTTTTAAAAATCTGTGTCCGCGCATAAACAACTTTTTCGTTGCAACAGCGCATTCATTTCGTCAATTTTTAATGCTAGATTCCGTAATATTAAATTGTCCTAGTCTAGTCGAATGAAACCTGAATTTGGTTTCAATACCTTGCTGTTGCTAGTCCAATGACAATTTCAGATTCATATACATTGCCTTACAAATTTTTGATCCTTTCCTCACCTTCGAAGGTGCTGTCATAGGCGAACCACCATTTCGACTTCGAGAAACCAAATTCTGGAAAAAAAATTAAAGCCGTGTTTGGCGCAAAAATATTTATTTTGGCCACAAAAATATTTTGCTTGTTTATGGTTGAACGCAAAAGTTCATGCTTTTCCCGGTGATACAAAAATCACATGAGGTGTCAGGGGACACCCGGTTGGAACGAAGCTCCTTTCGCTATATATTATGTACTAGTTAGTTCCAACACGCCTAAGGCGCCCGTTGAAAAATACAATAATTTAAATGGATATTTAAGAAAAGATACTTTTTGTAAAATAATAAATTTTTAAAAAAAAAAATTTTTTTTTTTTTTGAAAAAAATAAGATTTTTAGGTGGTTTTTGTAAGAATATGTATTGTATTTTCCCGAAAATGTAATTTTTAAAAGAGAGGTACTTCTTTTATTAAAAGCTAATGGTGTTTTTTAAGAAAAGATACTATTTTTAAGAAGAAGCACCTTCTGTAAGAAAGAGCCATAAGAGTAAGAAAATCCAAAGAAGTAATTTTTTTAAGAACAGGTACTTTTTAAAGAAGTGGTACTCTTTTTAGGAAAAGGTTAATTTTGAAAGAAAATGTACATATTTTCAGAAAGGCTACTTATCTCAAGAAAAGAAAATGAATAATTTTATTTTTAAGAAAAGGTACTATTTTTAAGAAGAAGTGCTTTCTGCCATAAGAGTATGTATTTTTTTTCCAAGAAAGTAATTTTTTTAAGAACAGGTTCTTTTTAAAGAAGTGGTAATCTTTTTGGGAAAAGGCTATTCTTTAATAAAATGTTCTTATTTTCAGAAAGGCTACTTATCTCAAGAAAAGAAAAGGTAGGTATTATTTTATTTTTAAGAAAAAGTACTTTTAAGAAAAGGAATTTTTGTAAGAAAAGGCAATTTTTTAAGAGAAGGTATTTTTTTGAAGAAATGGTTTGTTTTTAACAAATGGTAATTTTATCCGTTTAAGTTTAGATTATTCGATCTTTCAGTTGTTATTTTTTTAATATTTATCCGATTCAAGATTATTCGGTTTACATTCGGTTTATTCGGTTTTTCTATGAAAAAGTAAATTTTAATAGAAATATTACTAAAGAAATGTGTGAAATTGATTATTATATTATTATGGTGCCTGGTTGGGAATATAGCTATTTCAATGCCCACTAAGGCATATCATCAGCTCACTTCTCCACAAGTATTTAGGTATATCATTACAGATTATAGGGATAAACACATCTCAATTAAGCGAGAATTGCCTAAACTCCTACTTGTGCGAAAACATCCACAACAGTACTTTGTCATAATCATCAATGTTCACCACATTTCTTTTCTATGCATGCTTTCATCGAATGCCATTGCATAGATGTTGTTGTTTCAAAAAAGAAACAACGATTGCCATGAGATTGGCGTTAAAGTGTACCGTCTTCAAATTATATTATATTTTTATAGTTGATTGTTTCCTTGAATTTTGAACGGTTTGCTACCTATGGACTTGAACAGGGGTAATAAGGTACAAATAAAATCGAATTTTTTAAAGTTTTTTTTGCAATTTTGACCATGACGATGAAGTTTTTTGGATTTTATATGTTCACAATTTTTGTGCTTTGTGACAACTTTCCCTCAGAGAGTAAATCAAAATTGCGAACGGTTTGCAAGATATGAGCCTTACAAACTGATCACTTTATTGCAACACTGACACCGAGGCCCCAAAAAAATGCTTGACTTTGGGCAAAACGGGGAGACACGGTTTTTTTTTTGTTTGAATTGGTCCATTTTGCAAGAGTAGGAAATTTTTTAACGATAGATACTTATCTCAAGAAAAGCTGCTTTGGTTCACAAAATAGGTAACCTTAAAAGAAAAGGTAATTTTGGAAGAAAAGGCAATTTGTTGTAAGAAAATTTACTTTTTTTTTCAATTCAATTCAATTTATTCTTTATTGACAAAAATAACAATAATAGGGGGTACAATAATTTTTAGTTATATGTAGAGAGATTAGTCATCTTGGACTTTACTACTTAATTATTATGAGTTGTTTTTTTTTATAATTATTATTCCAGAAATATTATAAAGATCAAAGGAAAAATTATTTTTTTATGAAAAGGTACTTTTTTACGAAAATTTACTTTTTTAGGAAGGTACTTCTTTAATATTAGGTATTTTTTTTAAGAAAATTAAATTTTTTTTAAGAGGCACTTATTAGGAAAATGATATTATTTTAACTTTTTGCACTTTGGCTTTTCTAAATTTACTTTTTATTGGGTTCAAAACTGCAATATATTCTAAATATTGGTTACAGGCTCCACCTAGAAAACTTCCCATTAAACAAGAAATTTCCCAACATATGTCTTGACACAAACCAAAGCAAAAGTACCCAATATAGTTGCTAATAGTGGGTTGTAACACCGATAAATAAGAAACCATAGATGGTGAAAGATAAGTGGTGGATTTGAAAGTAAATGGAAATTTTCTGGAAACAAAGACTATTGAAAAACCATGCTTTTTTGCATTTTGTATTGTGAATAAATATCAAAAGCGATATATATGCTTTTCTATTATTTATAATCTATTTTCAAATTTAAACAACAGAATTGATAAGGAACTTCGTTCCAAAATACACCTGCCCCAAGCAATGGTTATGTGCGCGATTCTTGTGCATGAGAACGTGGGGTCCTGTTTGTTGGCGGAGGAGAAATTATTTTTTTGTTGCTAGAAGTATGTAAATTGATACATATATAAGTATATCCACCGATCCTGACGAAGGGGATCGATTTAGAAACGTATTGTAGATGTATTATTTGTGGGCGGATGGGGCGTAGTGAAAGTGTCCCATTAGAGATAGAAGGCTAAAGATTGGTGCATGCATAGTACTGACGAGGGCGAACAACAATTTCAAGCTGGATTTTAGATTTATGATTTGTGGTCGGAGGAGTTTCGACCAAAGGAGCGAAATGGCGGTTTTTGACATTCAGCGTCCAGATACGCGTGACGAACAAAAATTATTTTGAGTACTATTTTGCCCTTAAAGCACTAAAATTCAAATATTTTTAATTTTTGTTACTAACGAAGAAAATTAAGAAAATTTTATTATCAAACTGGCTACCAATCCACATGAGGCCCACAAATTGTAGCCATTTGTTTGTTGTGGAATAACAGCCGGCGACATCATCAGTCAGTACATCCTCTAAACCTATAGTAGCATTGGAATCACTTTTAATGGAGAGAGTTACCGATCAATGGTAACAACTATCTTTTCACCAATATTTTATTCGTCACAGGTTTGCAAATGTTCGTCTCCCCAACAATTTTTGTCATCGAAAGTGAGCTAACATACAGTTTCATTCACGTTACGAAAATGTGTTCATCAATGCTGTGGTTATTGTGGAAATGAAATGTTGCTATGAACACGAAGCGTTTTTCTTACGACCTGTGGTTCTAACAGGTCAGCAATACGTAGCACATAGCTGATGCCACAGTGCGCATTCGGCACGAGCGATTTGAGGATATGGTTATCTCACTCAGAGACGACGTAAACTGGCCACCGAGATTGTGCCATTTTAACCCGTTAGAGTTTTTCGTGTGGGGTTTTCTTAAGTTGCAAGTCTACTCAAATTAGTCACAAAATCTGGCCTGGTGCCCTCAAAATCAATATAACCCGCGGCAGCGCTCAAATTTAGAATTAGATATGCCACAGAGTCATCAAAAATTGGACGTCTCGGATGCGCGCAAACCTATCAATCCGTGGCGGTCGTTTGGAACGATTTCATTTTCGCCACATAATTCCATTGATCGCCTTTTCAAATAAAATAAGAAATTTGTTGACAATTCACACGCAACTTTTTTTTTGTTAAATTTTATAATTGGAATTATATAATTATAAACTTGTTATAAATTATAAACTCTTTCTAACAAATGAAAACTTGGAGCGTTTGTTGTGAAGGTATAACTTTTCTTGTGGCAGTACTTAGTATATATATACAAATCTGTTTAATGTATCAAATTTATCATGGGACTACCACGGTGCTTTGGTGGATTAAATTGTATCAAATAAACTTCCAATTGTACCAACTTTGCCATCCGTGCCCTAACCTCGCCAACTCATCCATATACGGTGGATATTGAACTGCTGCCTATCTCATTTACAGATGCGCAGCAGTTGTGAACTGTTCTTGTACACGCAAAGAAAAAACTCGTTCCTCCCAAACGAAATCTCAGATAACTGAAGCTCGTTTGGGGACTGTAGTTGGGAGAAACGAACTTCTGTTAAGCCATACATGTCATTTCGTTTGGGAGAACCGAAAAATGTTTGCAGCAAACAAATTATGAAAAATATAAGCTAAAAAAAATGTTTGCGAGAAACGAAAGACGGTTCCGCCAACTGTTCCCTTGGTTACAGCAACCGAGTTATAGTTGATCCTAACTAAAAAAACGTTTGCGATAACTGAAAAACGTTTGCAATAAACGAGTTGCGAAAAATTAAAGCTGAAAAAACGTTTGTGATAAACGAAAAATGGTTCCACCAACTGTTCTTTCGGTTACAGCAACCGAGTTGTAGTTGTAGTTACTCTACTCAGTACAACATTACTTGTACATTAAAATTTATATTTATGGTTTCCATAAGCTCTTTTTTGTGAAAATTTCCACCGTTTATGATTTTGGTTTTACCCATAAAGTTTGTTTTAAAACAAGCTGGAATTTTTGTCTATCTTTTCAGTGTCTACTAAGATATATTGTCAAGGCAAAAACCTTTTATATGTATGCGTGAGTGTGTATGCCAAACGAGTGGACTGTATATACGGTCGGCACAATGAGAGAATGAGGGAAAATTTACGTTCTTCGTAATCTGTGCTCTCATTAGAGAAATGGCTAATTTCAGTTATGCAAACGGTTTTTAACTTGGGACAAATGTCATTTTGTACGCGTTTAATGCAGACGAGATCTCGTTTGTAACAACAGGATACACATTTGCGATAAATGAGTTTATTTGGGAGAACCACATAAACGGTTGCGATTAATAAATTAATACAAATCAATCAAAGTATTGTTGTGGCAACCGAGCAATAAACGTTTTTTTTTCTTTGCGTGTACAGATTGCAGAGATTTTATGCCAGCCTGACTGTCACATTAGATGTTGTTAGATGTTGATGTCCCAACCAAAGTAAATTTATATTAAGTAAATTTAAATTAAATTTATATTGAATTAAATTATTCATAAATCTGTAGTTAAGAATAGTAAAAACAAAAACAAATAGAAAATTAATATTGAGTAAAACAAGTTTAAATGACGTCGTAGTTGATTATAACTAACATTTTAATCACATCGTAGATGAAATTCCCCTAACTATTTTGTGCAATGGTACATTAGCATTTTGAAATGTTAGTGACAGTCGAATGCAATCTTGAAATGCAATTAATTTTTTTGAATGTTACATACATCTGTCTAAACTGATGACACCCTGCATCCCAGTAGGGTGCAGAGTATACAGATTGCAACTTCCTATATTAGAATTTAATATTTATAATTAGTAATTTTTGTGGTTGGTGCTAGTTAAATAATTGAGTAACTAACTTCTACAGTCGATAACATGAAGTCTCGACACAATTGGGTGTGGGCAGATCTTATATAACTTATTACTCACCCTGACAAGTGGTGCAATGACTGGTTAATTAGTTTTATGCGGGAAGATGTTGCAACGTCTCATCAATTAACATTTAAAATTAACATGAAATCGCTCATAACAACAATAAATAAAAATAGAGTATAAACACCACCCAGGTGTTTCGATTAATAAATTTCGATAATTTTTAAGAAAATGTATACGAAGACGTACTTGAAGGACACCGAAAAATAGGACGACCAGGATTTCGATGGAAAGAGAAGGTGGAATATTGCCTGTGACAGCTTGGTGATATCAACGGGAGGAGTAAAAGTGAAGATCGATTCGGTTGGTGAAACATGTAATCCTTATTTTGTAAGGCCCTTGACCCCCCCTTGTTTGAGGCCACATGAGTAACTAAGCAAATATTTTTAATAACATATCTATCATGAAGTAAAAATTAATTTCAGTCAAAAGGAAAAAGTGCAACAGTGCATATTATTGTTGTCTGTGTGGATATTCCCGAAAACATGTGTAATTTGTTCTTATAAAACAAAAAAAAAATACATGTGTTAAAAGTTTAGATTATAGTGCTCCCTAAATTCCACGACACCATGTGCTTTTAACCCTATAGATGTAAAAGTAGTTAAGTTGGCGTCAAAACTTCTTTTATGCGTTACAATTTTAACGGTATCAAATGAAATGATACTTTTGAAACATTGACTCACTGTGCAGCGTTCGTCATTGAAAGATTTTTCTCCCATAAATAAGGTTTTTGTCTGAATGTCAACAACATTAAAAAGTAAAATATTAACATTAAATGCAGTTACTTATGCACATACATTTCTGCTGACTGTTTCGTAAGGACAACAGCTGAGACAGATAAATGCAGCTCAAACAAGCTATGAAATAACAGCAAGACTTTTATTCAATTGTGCATACATATTAGGGCGTGTCGGATTGTGGGGGTCGAAAAAATGTAAAAGTCTCATCACGATTCTTGTTCTATGGGGCATTTGAAGAAAGTTTGGCGAAGAAACCAAAATCTCTAAAATGAACTGTAAAATGAATTTCGAATACCCCGATTTTTCGAAATAGGTTGTTTTTTTTAATATTCAATAATCGAGTCAGAAATTGGACTAAAAAGGCAAAAGAAAATTGTATGTCATCTAGTTATATGTGTATTTGGGGGTTATTTGGGTCGACGAATCCAGTTTTGACATTTATTTTTATTTTTGAGTACCGCCAGAGGGCTCTTTCTGAGTTTCTCATAATGCAGTCCCAAATTTTAAATAGCCCATAATGTTGAGTGCTATAATTTAGTGGGGGGGGAGGTTGTGGGGATTTGGGGATTTCTTATTCACGACCTATATCGATTTCATTCAAATTCAGACAAAGAATGAAAAAAAACATATTTTTTCCTTATTTTAATTTAAAAAAAGCATATAAAATGTAAATGAACAAAAATCCAATGAGTGTTCGAACTCACGGGCGATATGTTAACACCTTTTTGTTACACGGTATCTGTTCGATTTCTATGAACACATTCGTAAATGTTACATTGGAAAATAAAAAACATCGTTCAATCATATGATGACGTTACATCTAAATAATATTAATACTTAAAATTATTTAAAGACCAGTACAAGTACATGTGTCATTATTTTCTTGTTTAATACTTTTTGTTTTATTCCCACAAAAAAAAAATAAAGAGAATGCAAAGCAACAGACACATTGTTATGTTCATATATACCACAGAGTAATCTCATACTAGAGAGAATTTCATCTGACATTTCCTTTCACACTCTTCTTGATGCGGTCGGTGTGATAGAGAGATGTTTGACGAAAAGTGACATACACCAGTTGGAATTACAATAACTTCTTGCTTTAATTTTTCATGTCGTTTTTGTGAAAAACTGTGAAATTTAAATGTGTTTTAAACTTTTTTTATTGACTGTTATTGTTAGCATCCATTTGTTTTGTATTTAACACAATAATTTTAACACACAACACGATATGCCGTTGCTGTTATTTTGTTCGTTGTTTTGAACCATGCCTCTATCTGGTATTAGTAAAGCAATTTTTTTCCAACATCGATCGTAAATATCACACCAGGCCAAATGTCATAAATTTGGTTAGAGAACTATTAAGTAAGTAAGTATTAGTCTATGGTACATACGCTACACAAGTTCACATAATATTCGTTGCTCTGTGGCTATCTCATTTTTTATACGTATAACCACGTCATTATTCTCTTCGCTCTGAGAGTGCTCCGCACCCACACACGACAACTATGCGCTGCCGCTACCTCTGTGTCTGTTTTTGTTCACAGTCTGACAATCTGTGTGTCGCAGTCGGACAAATCTGTGTTCTATATAGGGGTGTGTCACCCTTATCATTTTGGGGTATGAAAAATAAATGTTGGCCGATTCTGAGACCTACCCGATATGCACACAAAATTTCATACAAATCGGTCCAGCCGTTTTGGAGGAGTTTAACGCCAAACAATCTGTGTGATCGCAGTCTGACAATCTGTGTGATCGCAGTCGGACAAAATGTGTTTGGATGTATTCACTTTGTTAATTTAGTCCACCGAGTAATACTATAAACGTGTGCACTAGTTGCTTTTTGTACTAACGAGTTCCGAGACCTACGAGGAAAACATATAGAGAATGAGAGCAATCTTTAATTTTAACAATTTTCGTGTTAATTGGGATCTACACAAATAACTTTACTCTTGTGTAAATACACACCGCAGTGGCTTAACGGGCTAGACGCTGCTGAAGATGATGCTTCACAGCGAATGTGATTTCGAATCCCACCCGCGACATTTACATTTTTTTCACTAACCGGAGAAAACAAGATCTCTTACAGCCTTACCGGAAATTACAACTTTAAACATAACGAGGATCTAAAACAACTAAATTTTACTCTAACACTTCATTAAATTTTGATTTTTTTCACTGCATATCCCTTTTTTTAAACGATTTAGTTGGCAAAATTTACTCCCAGTTTATGTGTTTTGTACTTTTGGCTTGACACTCGGCAGCAGAAGTTTGAAAAACACACCACGCAACCCAGTCCCTATTACCTCGTCTTCTCTGATAGCACATTCTCTATTTGTTCTCCAAGGACTAACTTGATCAGCTGTCTCATCGAAACCCATTGATTTCCCTACCCCTACCCGGCCTTATAGATGTTAACTCATCAAAACTTAAATACGGAAAAAATATGTTTTTTTTCATTCTTTGTCTTAAATTGAATGAAATCGATGTAGTTCGTGGATAAATTATAGCGCTGGACATTATGGCCTATTTAAAATTTGGGACTGCATTAAGAGAAACTCAAATATTCGTCAAGTTTTGACCCACCCTAATAAGTATGTATGTATATACGCTCAGGTTCACTTATTTAAAGGCACTAAAAATTCCATATTCAGCAGCCTGTATCTTTTGCAATTTGTAACCGATTCCAGAATTTTAAAATGGAAATAGAAGCTGGACATCTTGAGATATAAAAACATCATGACAATAGTGGTTCCTTAACTAAACAACTTTTTTTGAGCAATGTAGAAAAAAAAGTCAAAAAATGTGCTTTATTATTTTTTTATTATTTTTAAAGTAGGCGATGATTTTGTTGTAGGGAGCGTTTGTTTATTACAATTTATTACATTATTACAAAATGGCAAAACAAGAAATTTTGAATCTATCGGAAAAAATTAAAATCGATGTTTACCATTCCAAAGATACAGTCTTTTGTAAATGGAATTTTTAGTGCTTTTAAATAAGTGAACCGGAGTGTATATAAGTACCCTCGTATACAAAAATGTTTGAAGTTTCCGCAAACAGGTCTTCAACACGCATCTTTTAAGAGCCCAACAAAATTTTTTCAGTACACCCTATTGTACAAACATGCCCTGTTCGCCACATTTCCTGAATAAACGACAAAAATCTAATGACATCTGGCGTGTTGATAGTAACACCGGCTCTATATAAGTTGTAACGGTCCAATCGTGGTGCGTATAATTCAATTTTTGCGTGGGTCGTTAAATAATAGGTCGGTAAACGGTGGAGGAAAGCAAGACCAGCCCACCGTAGTATTGCAGTTTACTTACTGTCAGTATGATTTATCACAGCCTGCTATTCTGGGTCAGAACCGGACCAGAATGAAACTCTCTCTATCCAACCTGGATTTTATTCTTCTATTCCCTGCACTTATCCTCCGTTGACCAGTAGTGCTTCTTCATCCACCTTCTTCGTTGTTTTGAAATGGATTTTCATACACAATAACTCGACTTCTTTTGTACTATTGCACACATCTTTTTGGAGCTTACAAGGATTTATGATTTATAGGTCTGAAATCAAAAAACTAAACTTTAAACCAATCATTTTTTTTCGCAAAAAATAAACATCAAGATCTAATGAACACTATCTTAATGAGTACTTTCATTAGGAATTTTCAAACGATTTCTTAACCAAAATCTGCAACAAAATTTTCGAGAAAAATATAATAAATTGTAAAATATCAAAATATTCAAAAAATAAGCATACAATTAATTTGTTTTTTATTTTGACTTTTTATTTTAGAAGAAGTAAAGTACCAGTGATGGATGAAAAATCGTGCAGCCTAGTGTAATTTAATAACTAAAATACCAATATGATCGATATTAGAATGCTTTGTAAATCTTTACCGAATGCAGATTTTTTTAGACATTTGTAGAAAATGCTCTTAGATCGTCCATTTTACATTTTTCACACTGAACTGGCTACTTATATTTTCAGAAACGCAATAACAAGTACATTTCCCTGAAATATTTTCCTACTAAGCCAACCAAATCAAATACAAAACATTGATAAATCGGCAAGGGAAAAGAGCAAAAATGGTTTCTCTTTACCCTTACCTAATATTGATAATATTCTACGATATGGAAAGTGTTATTAAGCCCCACACTTTGTCTTTCCAGTGTTTTCGGCAATAAATAGATGTCGTCGCAAGTTTATTTTCCAAGGATAATCTTAAATATTTCGCAATTACTTAACATTAAGAAAAAATAAAAACCAAAAATAAATATAAATATAAACAACGGGAGAGGACCAAAGTTGGAAGCAACTAGTGGTGCCAACGCCGACTATATAATACTCTATAATCACCGTGTATCCGTAACCAAATTTCAATAATAGTCGATAGTATCATTGTATATGGGGAATGGTTTGTGATGTTACTTTGGTTTTTGTGTATGTATTTCGAATATATATGTATGTGTGCTACCAAAGTGAGAAACGATTTTGAGGAAAGAAACTGGAAAGGGCAACAACGTGAATCACTTTTTCTGTCCGAGCCTTTACTGAGAAAATCGGAACGGCGGACCATTTGTGAAATAAGTGTAATAAAAGAACACAAGTAATTAATCCACGCTTGGCTTGCATGAACTTGATTTGTATATAAATATCTTGTTAGTGTACCAACGCGAAGTGATAACCAACGCATAGCTGAAACCTTCTGAAAACAAAGAAGTGAGAGGCAACAAAGCAAAAGAACACCAGATTCTCATTTCATGAAATAAAACAAATAATGCATTCAATGCAAATAAATGTAAAATGGGCCGTTTAAAACTCTATTAATTTTTGGCATTAATTATTTATAAATGTGGATTTCTGTGGATAAAATTAATTGTAATTAATAATACATACATATACAAGGTGGCGCAAAAGTAAACTTCCGATGTTTTTTGGCTGTAATTTAAAAAAAAATTAAAAACTTTGATTCTTCTTGTGGATTATTTTTATTTGGTCTTTTAATTTTTTTTACATCAAGTCGAGAATATTATGTCATGTAAATGGCCGCCGCCACAGTTGATTGTCATTTGAGCCCTTTTTATGGCATTTTCCATCACTTTGGCCAAAACTTCCGGCGATAGGTCCTCACATTTTTGACCGATATTGTCTTTAAGAGCTGAAAGAGTCTGAGGTTTGCTGACATAAACCCGCGACTTCAAAAAGCCCCACAAAAAGAAGTCTGGAGCGGTCAAATCAGGCGATCTTGCTGGCCAGTGCAAATCGCCAAAACGGGAGATTAGGCGCCCGGGAAAGACATCCTTCAGCATATCGGTTGTGGCACGTACAGTGTGTGCCGTTGCATCGTCCTGTTGGAACCACATGTTTTCCAATCCCAATTCATCAAGTTGCGGCAAAAAGAACTCGTTGATCATTGCTCTGTAGCGTGGCACGTCGTCTGGTCGATGCCGACGGCGCTTCCATGACATCCTCGGCTACAGCAGCAATATTCTCTGCAGAACGGCTACTCCGGGGTCTGCCACGCCTGGCAGCATCTCGTGTTGTGCCAGTCTCTTCGAGGCGAGCTTCTAAACGTCGCAGTGTTTCACCAGTAGGCGTTGGACGGCCAGGAAATCTGCGACGAAATTCACGATGTGCCAAAGTCACCGACCGATTATTAGTCAAATAAATAGTCAGCAATATTCCGCGTTCTGGAGCAGTGTAGCGTAACATTGTTTATTAACGTGTATTTCGCATGTGTTTACTACACAAATGTCAAAACAGAACTGACATTAGGGGCCAATCGCAAAATTTATAGCATTTTCTGATAGGAGGATTACTTTTGCGCCACCTTGTTTATTGAATTCAATGAATAATTAGTTTTTAAATATTATTATGTTTGGGGGGAAATACGCATATGTTTCCACGTAAAAGTATACATGTTTGCCAGTAAACATGATGCTGTTTACACTTAAACACAGGTGAGTTTGGGACTTGTAAACATATTAATGTTTGAAGTGTGTTCCAAACATATACATGGTTCCTGCAGAGTGTGTTTGGAAGAATATATTAGAGAGACCATTCTTTTTCAGCGTGCACTACTACTGTTCCACTAATACCTAATCTATTATAATATAGGTTTCTGTGTAGGATTTTAAGGTTGTAGGAGCGATCTAAATGTTTTAGTGGAGCTAGCTAAATCTCATTGGCTCATTAGAGCTTTAACTTTTTCACAATATAACTAAATTATCTAAGTGGACAGCTAACCTAACATCTTCTCTGCACGTGTCCAACTTTAGCCAGTAGGAGGATGTCTGCTATGGGATCCTTCTCTTTTGGGTACCTAGGAGTATTGACTGATTTGAGAGGCGATATAATTCTTGAAGACAAGGGACTGGCCGTGGCGGTGGAAAGTTTCTGATTACCACTCATTTGGGAGTAGCCAGAAATGATTCCTTTATAGGACAGTCCAATTAGCTCACTACTTCATAGAAGCATGTCCCGCGCAATGGCTTTATCAGACCCTATGTTAGCTAGCTCGTATGAGAAGGCGAAATGAATGAGCAGCCTAATTGGTTATGCGATCACTGATGCGTCTCATATTAAATAAGTGACCCTGCCACTGAAGTTATTCGGACTAACATGAAACCTGCTATTTGTTGACGACTGCTGCAAAAGTTATAAGAACCACGATTTACGGGTATGCAATTGGAATGTTACAACACCATACAGATCCGGTGCCACTATCCACTTGACAGACGTCCTCGCGAATCATAAGGCTGACATTACTGATATCCAGGAGATACGATGGACAGGTCATGAATGTACATAGATAAGATCTGGGACATATAAATACTACAGCCGACATGAGAAAAGGCTTGAATTTGGTAGCGGATTTGTAGTTGACAAAAAAAAAATACGACAAGTGGTCTGAAGGTTCAACTCCGTGAGTGAACGTATAGGCAGAGATAGGCACGCCCTATACAGAGAAGCTCACTCAGATACTGGCGCAGAGCGCACCTCCACATCATGATCCTGAATCGCTGTGGAAGCACTTTCTCCACTTAATGAAAACAGCTGCAGAGACCTCACTTGGTTATGAAAAACCGCTTTAAAACAATCCGTGGTACGATGTTGAGTGTCGCATTGCAAGTGATGAAAATAACGGTGCACGCAGGGGCGGATTTACGCATAGGCGAAACAGGCCTGTGCCTACGGCGGCAAAACAAATTCAATCATGTTTCAAACTGTTTGAAGCTTTAAATGGATTTCTCGAATTAAATGATTTGGACGTGAGAAACTGCCAAGGACAGTCATATGACAATGCTCCAAACATGTCTGGAGCTTACACCGGTCTACAAACGCGCATGCAAGAATTGACTCATTAAATCGAGTGGATCCCTTGTTCGGCTCACTCCTTAAGTCTCGTTGGAACGAACGCTGTGGAGTGCTGTTGCGAAGCCTGCAACTATTTCTTACTCCTCCAAAATGTGTACGCATTTTTCAGCGTGTCGACCTCTAGGTGGGAAGTCTTAATGAATTCGCTGCTTAAGAAAGATACATCCCAAACATTGAAAAGTCTGTCTGCTACTAGATGGTCCGCACGAGATGACGCTTGTCGAGCTCTAATGAATGATTGGGAGCAGGTTTTCGAAGCACTCCATACCATTGCAGAAGATCCCATAATAAGAAATAGTTTGGACACACTTGAAACCGCGTTCATGACGGTATTCTGGGGAGTTATTTTAGAGCGCTTAAATAAGTCCAACAAAATTTTGCAAAGTGTCGACATTGACTTGAGTTCCGTGGTGGGAATTTACGACTCTCTCATCCAACTTATAGCATCACTCAGGGGTGAATTTGACTATTTTGAAGAAAAGACGAAGAAATTGTAATCGGACGATTCATACAAAGCGGACCTACGAAGGAAGAAAAGAAGGAAATTGCAACACGATGAAACTAGGACCAACGAAGTGGAATTCTCGAGTCGTGAGAATTTTAGGATCAACACCTCCCTCGTGATTATTGACAAGCTGAGTGCGGAATTGACGAAGAGAAGGGAGGCGTACGTTGCGATCAACGAAAAATTCAAGGCCATCATCGATTTTGAAAAAATGTCCCTGTTGGAACTGGAAGAAGCTAGTGAACATTTGCGTGCACCTTATCCTGAAGATCTAGACGATACGCTCGTCCCAGAACTGCTACATCTGAAGTCTCACTTCGCAACTCTCGATCCAAAAATAAAACCAACCAATCCTCTTTCACTAGGCAAATGGTTGCGCGAAGAAAAATTGCACCAGGTGTATCCGATGATCGATATCGCTGTTAGAATGTTTACTTGTACTGCGGCAGCAAATTGTACCGCGGAACGATAATTTTCGTGCTTGAAACGTATCAAATCTTATTTGCTTTCGACGATGACTGAGAAAAGACTCAAGGCTATTTGCTGTTGAAAAAATGACTTGTGATTTACTTCTTGATTATTTAAAAGATGTATTTTTTGTTTTGTAAATCTTAATCAAAATTAAAAGGAGATTTAATTTATTACATTACATATTATTCAATTTTTAAATTTACAAAAGAGATTTTTATTAAGAAAAAAAGGCGGCACTTTGTTGCCTGCCTACGGGCGGAAATTTCGTAAATCCGCCCCTGGGTGGACGTATGGCAATACTTCAGTCAGTTGCAACGCGAGCCGTGACATAGCGGTATAAGGAGAAGAAGAGAGAGGAAACCCATTTATTTAGGAAGAAAATACGGTTGTGGAGAAAGCGCGACAGTTAGAAAATTGAATCTTACAGAAGGAAGAATGAGGTCCGTAAATTCTACCGAAAATTACAAAGCGAAACTAACGGAAATGGATCTGGACCCTCTTTTTGTAGAGATAATGACGGGAGTCTTTTTCACAGATATGCAGAGTATAGGGGGAATACGGAGAGATCACTTGTCCACCAACAAGTTACATGAGGTGTCAGGGAACACCCGTTTGGAACAAAGTTCCTTTCGCTATATATTATGTACTAGTTACTTCCAACACGCCTAAGGCGCGTAATTTAAATGGATCTTTAAGAAAACATACTTTTTGTAATATGATAAACTTTTTTTTGAGAAATTTGTTTTATAGAATGTAACTTTTTTTCAAACAATTATATTTTTAGGTCCTTTTTGTAAGAATATTTATTTTATTTTCCCGAAAAGGTACTTTTTAAAAGAGAGGTATTTCTTTTGTTAAAAGCTAATGTTTTTTTTTAAAGAAAAGGTACTATTTTTAACAAGAAGTATTTCCTGTGAGAAAAAGGTTTTTTTTAAAAAAGTTTAATTATTTTCAGATCGGCTATTTATCTCAAGAAAAGAAAAGGTATTATTTTATTTTTAAGAAAGCAGTTTTTGTTAGAACAGGTATTTTTTGTAAGAGAAGGTATTTTTTTGAAGAAAAGGTTTTTTTAAGAAATGTGTTTTTTACAATTGGTCCTTTTTACAAGAATAGTGCAATTTTTAAGGGAAGTTACTTATCCCAAGAAAAGTTATTTTGTTTCACAAAAAAGTTACTCATTAAATTACTCATCAAAAGGTCGTTTTTTATGAAAAGGCAATTTGTTGTAAGAAAATTAACTTTTTTAAGAAAAAGATTACTTTTTTTAAGAAAAGGTACTTTTTGTAGGAAAATTTACCTTTTTTAAGCAAAGGTACTTCTTGAACATAGGGTATTTTTTAAGAAACGGTACGTTGTTTAAGAATATGAATAGGTATTTTTGTTTGAGAAAATTTACTTTTTTTTAAGAAAGGCACTTATTTAAGAAAATATTATTTTTTTAACTTCTTTCATTTTGGCTTTTCTAAATTTACTTTATATTGGGTACAAAACTACAATATATACCAAATATTGGTTACAGGCTCCACCTAGAAAACTTCCCATTAAACAAGAAATTTCCGAACATATGTTAGTCTAGACACAAGCCAAAGCAAAAGTACCCAATATAGTTGATAATACTGGGTTGTAGCATATTAGTGTTAAAAAAAGTTGTTTACTTTTGTTTCATTTAGCCCCCATCCCGCAACGTGCGATAAGGAACTTCATTCCAAAAATCGACACCTACCACCTCTTTAAAGATTATAAGACTGCCTTTGATAGCCAGAAGCGGGGAAAACTGTACCAAACTTTGTTGGAGCTTGTTATTCCTGCTAAGCTGACACGCCTGACCTGACACTGGCCGACACGAAATCCTCAGTAAAGACTTGTAAAGATCTCACCGAACCATTTAGTACTAGGTGAGGCCTCAGGCAAGGTAACACCCTATTTTACCATTTCTTCAGCATATTAATTGTTATCGTCGTGAGCAAAGCTACAGCAAATCACATGCTGAACGCGTTTGCTGATGATTTAGACATCATTGCAAAAGTGGGTTTGACAGTAAACGAGGACAAGAAAAAATTATGGTTTCGACAAACAGAACATCCAGCCGATTGTATGAAAGGGTGAACACTGATAACCGTTGTAATTTCGAGGTAGTGAATGAATGTATTTACCTCGGATTTGCTGTGAACAGAATCAATAACGTCAGCCTAGAAATCAAATGAAGAATTGCCAACAGGGGTTTTTCGAACTAAGAAAGCAGTTCAGGGATAAGACCCTCTGTCCAGAAACGAAGATACTATCTATATTGCTTTATGACGCAGGATCCTTGGCAATTTCGCATGCTGATGAAACATCACTGGGTGTCTTCGAGGGAAAAATACAACAACCGTTTCCTATTACATCCCATGCAGGGATTGGGGAAAGATTCTTACAACCAGTGAGATGTGCGCTTTCTTATTTTTCACTCGCTGATTGGGACCTACAGTTTTACACCGGTTGCGAACAGTATTTTAAGAAGATTTTTCATGGCTAAGTACTAAATAGTATCGCCATCACTAAGCGAGTTGGCCGTCGTCAAACGACATGTAAGTTGGTCAGTGCCGGGATCGTACCCACATGCTCAGTCATATGGGCCGCACACACAGCCATTGCACCTCCGTCGGCCGAAAAATATATGGTTCTATAAAATATATGGTCCGAAAAATATATACTCCGAAAAATATATGGTCCCGTAGTAGAGCAGTATAATCTGTATCCGGACATCGACGTAGTTATGCGTATCAAAATGCGCGTTTACGCTGGCTTGGACATGTCCGTAGAATGGATCTCATACATGGAATGCAAGTCATACATTTGGAAAATTAATTACATATATGACAGTTATAATTTGTAGTTTAATTTGAATTACGTTTCGAAATGCAAATTCAAAAAAAATGTTTTCAAAGCATTTCCTTCATACCTGGCAATTTTGGTTTCAAATATTTTATACAAAGCCATACCTATCAAACCCACAAACCTCTAGATATAAAATACTTTTAAAACAGAATTGCCAGCAGTCAATCAAACTCAAAATAATTAAAAGCATTCGCAAATTTCATTACAATTGGCATCCGATTCTACAACCTGCATTTGCAACTGGAAATTCCAAATTTTGTAATTGCCATTGCGAACAATGGTAATACTTTGGCATTTGCATTAGATAAAGTAATGCAAACTAAAATCAAATGCAAATTAAAGGAACCCATGTATGATCAGTATGTACCAGTGAGAAAGGTATTCGAAGACGTACTCGAAATGCATCGAAAAAAATAGGACGACCAAGACTTAGCTGGAAAGACCAGGTGGAATAAGGCCTGCGATAGCTGGGAGCTACCAACTGGAGGAGAAAAACTGAAGATCACGACGGTTGCAGTCCTTGACCCCTCTGGGATGCGTTAGGCCACCTAAGTAAGTAATTAAGAGCCCTAGTAAATGGTTCTCCGGTGAGGCTAGTCCTTAAATTCCTTACTCCGTCGTTTCACAAGGGAACTAAACAATCTAGGATATTCGTTTGTCGACTGCTAGCAACTCCTAACCTAAGCTAACTCGGACAAATGGTCATATTTCAATTCAGAAAATTATTCTGAGTCTATGTCGTATATTTTTGTATATTGCAAACATTTGCGCTAACTCATAATACCCTGTCATCATAGTTTCACCACAACAAGGAAACTAAGGATACCAAGGAAATCAGCAGTAGTTCATTTACATTTAAAATCATGACCTTACCACTATAAAACTCGTGAAAGGAATAAAAACAAAGAGAAAAACATAAACACATTTTAATGCCTACACATGCATACATTCAAAGGGGCTTTAGATTAACTGTGTCTCTAACTCTAAACTAATATCCTTGCCTACACACACACAGAGGCGGAACCACATGACTGCGATATGCGTATACGTAATACACTACACCCGTATCATGCCGCAGACTGACTGACTAAGGCGTTGGACATTATAAAGTTATGTGGCAGAGGGGATGTTTGCTGTAAAATTCCAACCAAGTACAAATATGATGTCTCGCTTCACATACAATTACTACAGTGAAGCCATAATGTATGGGATTTCTTACCCCCAAACAAGAAACAGCCACAAATACTTGTGGCGCCACTTGTATTGATTCGCCCAAATGTAAAAACAAATGTACGAAAAAGGAACTGTGTGCGTTACGAAGAAAGACACAGACAAATCCAAAACTCGTATCTCGTGCTGGCCCATGAGTCTCGTGGCTGGTAGTATCTGTAGTATCTGGAGTTGGCACAACATTTGCAAAAGGATGCTGTAAGAAGAAGGTTGTGTTTGTTGTTAAGTAAAACGAGTTTCAATTCAGTTTTGATTTTCTGAGTTTCCAATCGCATTAAACGGTTACAAGGAACTGAATTTGAAATGCCAACTACTTGCAATTTTGAGCTGGATCGCCTTAGTCCCATATTTTCATCGGGAGAGTATGTAAATGGACGTATTCTCTTGAAAACGGATAAAGTGAAACGAGTAAATGGTAAGTCCCTAACCCACTCGCATTGGCACCCCATCCTCCTTCTCGGTCAATAGAGTTAGAGGTTACATCAGTTACATCATTTAACATTTGTGAATTTCATGTCAGCGGTTTATGTTACCTTGGAGGGTGAGGCGAAAGTTCAATGGTCTATTAGCGGCAAAGAAACAGCCAACTATTGCGGCCATCAACAGTATTTGTATTCACGTGTGAATGTGTTCGATAACGCCGAGTTTACAGCGGGTTTGCATGTGTACGTCCTGACATTGCGTATACCACCCGACTGCCCCTCGTCATGCAAAGGACCCTATGGTTATATATGCTATAATATTTCTCTAGTTATTGATAAACAAAGGACATTTGATGAGGTATTCCGGAAACCTATATGTGTTGTGCAAACATTGGATTTAAATTTTCATCCTGAATATGCGGTAAGTGACAAAATTTTATAATTTAAAAATCTGAAATAATTAATATTAAATTGAAATATTAAATATTGAAATAATTAAAAATTGCTAAAACACCGTTCATAAGATACAACAGTCGCTGGTGTAGTTTAATTTTAAATAAGATGAACTATTCAAAATATCATTGAGTTTTCCCCCACAAGAACAGGCAAAGGTACTCTTTTTTAAATGTGTATAAAAATCGCGTGTACAAATAATTACACAAATGTACAAATAAGTACACAAATGGGGGGAAAATATTAACTTGATTCACACTATATCCCATTTACGAACGAATCAGAGTTCATCGCAATGATTAAGCTGTGAACTGTGCAATTTATAGGCACACTAAATATGATCTACATTTTTACAGCAATTCCGAAGCTTTTCATTGGCCAATTACTCGATAGTGTCACAATCGCTCAATAACGACTTCCACCAATTGCAAAAATTGAGCACAAAGTTAAAAAAAAAGTTCAAACAATTCGCCACTAGTTACACACAGTGTACTCAAAATACCCACAGTGTACAAAAAAGTACACAAATTAAATCAAACAAGTACGCAAACTCAATAAAAATTAAACAAACGGCACATAAAGACTACAACAAGTGTTTAAAAATTTAAACATAGTATTGTAATAAAAGTAAACAAAGTATTCAGAAAAAAATACAAAATGTACACATAAGTACAAGTTCGAAAATAAACAAAAGAAAAATTCACAAAGTGAGCAAAAATGTACACGAAGTGTACAAAATATCACGAAGTGTACAAAAACCAGAAATATATTTTAAAAATACTACGACTATACTAATAGGTACTAATATGAATACCCTGTGTAGCTAAAGTATGTACCAAATATAACAATGTATACTTAAAGGTACACAAAGTGAACTTAGGTACCAAAAAGAGTATAAAAAATTGCACAAAGTCTCAGAATGGCAATAATGAAAAGTGTAGTTAAAAATGCGATACTTAAAAAAGTATTGAAAAAGTACACAAATTATGCAAATATGTATATAAGCATACAGGCTGTTTATTACGTTCCAGACGGATGTTTTTTTTTTGAATAAATCTTAAACGGTACAATATATTGACAAAATGGTTGCAAAATCTTTCGCGCTTATTCAGATAAAATGTTGTAATAACTTCTACACGTTGTTGATTCATTAGATGCTTGATAATAAATTGTTGTCGACTGCTCTGCACAACTGTCAAATACTAACTGACAAATGTGAACCAAACATAAATTGCGGTGAAAAAACATCGACCTGTAACTTAAAAACACCCTGTATTGTATTAAAATACACAAAATGTATAAAATAGAAAACAAAGGTAAGAAATATATAAACGTGTACAAGTGTATTTAAACGTAAAAAACGCGTACGAAAAGTACACAAAGTATCTAAAAATACACTAAGTGTCCAAAAAGTACACAAGGTGTCCCAAACCATACACAATATAAAGAGAAACCAACACAAAGTGTAGAAGGCCATTCACAAAATGTACAAAACTTACAAGAAGTACACCAAATATAAATAAGTACACAAAGTACTGTATTAAATAAACATTGTGGAGGAAATTTCACATAATATTCAAAAACGTACATTTTAAAAAATTTTAGCATAAAGTGCATTTCGCATAGACTACATAATTTGTGCAAAAAAGTACACAAACTCTAACTGAAGTACGCAAAGCTCTTCTAGTGAACTTGAAGGTACATAAAGTGGGATTAAATGTAATCAAATGCACATAAAGTGTAACTAAACTTTCACAAAGTGTAAATAAAAGTTCACATAGTGTACTTATAATTATACAAAGTGCACTTAAAGTTATACAGAGTGTACTTAAAAGTAAACAACGTGTACTTAAAAGTACATACATTGTATTTAAAGTTACACAAATTATAGTTTAAGCTACACACGTTTTTTAGAAGGTATAAAAAAATGGTGTAAAAAGCGTAAAAATGTAAAGAAAACCCAACTCAAACGGTAGGAAACCAGAGACAAAAATTACAAAACTTTCAAGAAGTCTACAAAATATAATAAAATACAGTGCACTTAAATTTTGCATATTGTTCAAAAATGTACACCTTTAAAAATAATAGCATAATTTACGTTTCTCATAAATTCCACAACTTGTACAATAAAAGTACACAAACTCTACTTGAAGTACGCAAGGACCTTCCAGTGAACTAAAAGGTACATAAAATTGGCTTAAGTGTAGTCAAATGCACATAAAGTGTACTTCAACTTTCATACAGTGTACTTGAAAGTTCACATAGTGTACTTCAAATTATACAAAGAAATTTGTAATGAAAAATGTAGCGTACAAGTCCGGCACACACAATTTAATAAAAATGGACTTTAACAAACAAGAAACCATACATTTTTAAATTGTTGTGACTCATTTTCGAGCAATTCGCAATTCAGTCCATTTTCTTGAAATATTAAAAAAGACCAACAGTGTTCGTCGAATCGACGAAAATTACAATTATAGGGTTAAAAGTAAATAAAGTGTACTTGAAAGTACATACATTGTATTTGAAGCTACACAAATTTATGACAAGAGCTACAACTTTCCCTCAGAGAGTACATCAAAATTCCGAACGGTTTGCAAGATATGAGCCTGACAAAATGATTACTTTTTTTTTGTAAAAATTTCACCGAGCCCACAAATCTTTGGGGGCCCATAAAAAAAAGTGCATGACTTTGGGCAAAACTGGGAGACACGGGTCTTTTTTTTGGTTTTTATCACGTATTGGTGTCCGTATATGGTTATATTTCCATGACTTACAAAATTACACACAGTGTAAGTAACAATCTCAGCCGAAAATAAATAACTAATTTACGAGGCAAAATTTTCATTCTGTAAAATTTGAAATGGTGTAACATTTGCAGAACGGACAACAAAATCCTTTTGGGACGAAGTTCCTTATCGCACGTTGTGGGATGGAGACTAAATGAAAAAAATAAACAACTTTTGTTAACACTATCATGCTACAACCCAGTATTATTAACTATATTGGGTAATTTTGCTTTGGTTTGTGTCTAGACTAACATATGTTGTTAAATTTTTGTTTAATGGAAAGTTTTCTAGGTGGAGCCTGTAACCAATATTTAGTATATATTGTAGTTTTTAACCCAATAAAAAGTAAATTTCAGAAAGCCAAAGTGGGAGATGTATAGAAAAAGAACATTTTCTGAAATAAGTACCTTTTGTTAAAAAAAAAAAGTAAATTTTCTTACAAGAAAATACCTATTCATATTCTTAGCTTTACCTTTTCTTTAAAAATATACCTTATCTTAAAGAAGTACCTTTGCTTTAAAATAAAGTAAATTTTCTTACAAAAAGTACCTTTTCTTAAAAAAGTACATTTTTTTTAAATAAGTACCTTTACTTAAAAATAGTAAATTTTCTTAAAAAAGAAATACCTATTCATATTCTTAAACAAAGTACCTTTTCTTTAAAAAAATACCATATCTTAAAGAAGTATCTTTCCTTAAAAAAGTAAATTTTCTTAAAAAAGTACCTTTTCTTAAATAAGAATTTTTTTAAATAAGTACCTTTTCTTAAAAAAGTACTGTTTTTTTCAGAAGTATCTTTTCTTGAAAATAGCAAATTTTCCTTTTTCTTTAAAAAAATACCTTATATTAAAGAAGTAACTTTACTTAAAAAGAAAATGTTCTTAAAAAGTACCTTTTCTTAAAAAAGAATGTTTTAAATAAGTACCTCTACTTAAAAAAATAAATTTTCTTAAAACAAATTGCCTTTTCTTAAAAAACTACTTTTTCTTTAAAGAGTACCTTTTTTTGTGAAACACAATAAATTTACTTGAGATAAGTACCTAGTCTCAAAAATATACTTATTCTTTAACAAAGGACCAATTCTAAAATAAATCCATTTCTTAAAGTACCTTCTTTTAAAAAATACATTTTCTTAAAAAAATTCCTTTTCTTAAAATTACCGTTGCTTAAAAATAAAATAATACCTTGTCTTTTCTTTTCTTGAGATAAGTAGTCTTTCTGAAAATAAGTAAATTTTCTTAAAAAAATAACATTTTCCTAAAAAGGGTACCACTTCTTTAAAAAGTAAAAAAACATCATACTCTGGCTTTTTCTTACAGAAAGTACTTCTTCTTAAAAATAGTACCTTTTCTTAAAAAAAACATTAGCTTTTAATTAAAGAAGTACCTCTCTTTAAAAAAGAGCTTTCCGGGGAAATATATTATACATATTCTTACAAAAAGGACCAAAATATGCTTTTTTTCCAAAAAAAAAAAACAATTCTATAAAAAAACTATGAGTGTTTGGACTCACGGCGATGTGTTAACACCTCTTCGTTACAGGGTATCTGTTCAATTTCTATGAACACTTTAGTAAATGTTACATTAGAAAATTAAGAAATAATAGTTTTTGTCCTGAATGCTCTTTTGCTATTGTACTTTCTTTCGACAAAAAGTTTTGAATATTATAGAGAACTTATTGCACTCTTTTTCCGCTCTCATGTAGAGAGTCTGAGTAAAAGAGCATAAACGAGTCTTATTCTCTTTAGAGAATATTTCTATATAAATGCACCATTTCGTCAATGTTATTACATAAAACAATACAAAAAGCATATATGTTTCAAAAGGCATCAATGTTTCACATGAAAATTATGAAAAGACCAAGTTATGACAAAAAGAGAGTAATACGTTGTGAACCATTCGCCAGATGTCGCCAGTACTTTTGAGTCATACAATTCGTTCCATGAGTTCTCTATACTATTGAATACTCTTTGGCGACGACGAACTGCTTGTTTGTTCGCTGCCGCTATATCAATATCATCATACTTATTTTCAGGCAAAGACTATTGTTGTACAACACACATATATATGTGATGGTAACGCTGTATGTTATTTGCATGTATTCACTTTGATAGATTTCCCTACCCGTGTATATAGATGTTAACACATCAAAAAAATATATCTTAAAAAAAGTTTGTCATTTTACAAAAAGTATCTTTTCTTAAAGATCCATTTAAATTATCGCATTTTTCAACGGGTGCCTTAGGCGCGTTGGAACTAACTATTACATAATATATAGCGAAAGGAACTTCGTTCCAACCGGGTGTCCCCTGACACCTCATTTGATTTTTTTCAAGCTTTCACCTTATTTTAGAATAGTTGACAAATTAGATAGTTGTGCAACATTCTTTGTACACCTATAAAACATCTTAGTTGCGTAGTTAAACAAATACACAGTTGATGTTTAAATCAACTACGGCAATCATTTGTAACCATTGTTTTAGTTGAAATTAGCTTTTAGTTGATTGCGCTCGACTTGTCAAAATAAAAATTAAAAGCAATTGACACAAACTGGAAATGAAGTTATATTATAACATGAGTGTAATTATTGAAATCTACAAAAATTTAAAAAATTCATTTCAGGAATCATTTTAGAGTAGTTGAATTCAAATCAACTAAGCACAAGTTATTAGTCAATTTAAAAATGTTAATTTTAAAAACATTTCCGTTAAAATCAACCACGTATCGTTGACAATGACTATCGATTTAGTTAAACCGTATAATTTTTCCTAAGCGTAGTTATCACGAACCAATTAATTTCAACCACGCAATTTAGCCACTTGTGCCTAAGTCGTATTTGAACTTTTGGTTGAGTTGTCAACTAAATAATTTTTTGCATGTATCGACAACTAAAAAATCACAGATACTAATAGCTAATGTTTTAACTTTTGATTTAGTTGGTAACTACATAATATTTTGCATGTATGGACAACTAAGAAATCACAGATACTAATAGCTAATGTTTTAACTTTTGATTTAGTTGGTAACTACAGAATATTTTGCATGTATGGACAACTAAGAAATCACAGACACTTTCTCTCTACACAATAATTTAAAAACCATAATTGATATCCTTAGTTACTTTGGTTCTTTGTTTAAAATTACTGTTGTTCTTTTGTTTTCTAGCTGCCCATCAAAGAGGAAAACGTCAAGTACCTGTGTCAGTGGCCTTGTACATCAGGTCCCCTGTGCTTTAGCCTAATGTTGCCTTACGCTGGTTTTATACCCGGCCAACACATCAAGTATTTCCTTGAATTAGACAATCAGTCGCCGCACTATGACATTATAGGTGTGGAGGCAGCACTGAAACAGCATTATGTGTTTTTGGCGCGTAAACCAGCAAAGCGTAACTTCCACACCAAAACACTGGTGAAGAGTTCGATAGACGAGCGAACACTGCGCCTGACCAAACGCCTGTATGAGGGTACAATTTATGTGCCAACCGATACGCCAAGGTCAACGCTAAATCTCAATTATATTGTGTTCATACATTACACGCTGCAAGTGAAGTTAAATACTGGAGCCTTTCACTACGACACAGATATTTCAGCACCAGTGGTGATTGGCACGGTGCCACTGCGTCAGTTTCAGGAGGAGCAGCAGTTGCTGCAGCGTAACTACAGAACAAACTGCAATGTTTCAAGTGGCAGTAGCAGCAGTAACGGCAGCGGTAACAACGGAAGTACCAACAGAAGTGGCGGAAATTTGGTAACCTCACAGCCTACTTTAAGGCTACGCCGGGAACTGGAAGCGTTATTGGAATCACAAGAACACGACGATGAAACAACTACGAATGGGGCAAAGAAGCGGGAACCTAAGGATGATGAACCGCCATCTTATGATAGCTGTTGTAAGTAACACACATAAAATTCTGTGCAACATTTTAATTAATAACTTTGAACTTAGTACCACCCTCGTTCAGCTTCGCTACTACCTTGGGTAGCCAGGCTGGTATGGAAGTGTCAGAGCTTAAGACTGCGGAGCGTCAGCGTGTCAACATTCAATTGCCACAATTTCCCGGCTATAATACATTTAACTCTCATACTCAGTCTCCGTGTTATACCAATGACTCCGTACTCGATGGTGACCAGTACTATAATTCCTGTGGATCCTTGTTTACCGATCATACTGGCAGATCTTTAGATACATTGGATGTATTGAGTTATGGTGAAGAGGCCACACGTCAGGATAATGACCAAAATGTAAGTTACATAGATGAAGACGTTGGCGAGGAAGAAGAGCGAAGACCAAGAGGTGTGATTGAGGGTACAACTGCGCAATTATCTAATGAAGGCATTGACGTCAGTGCGGTAAACTAGAAATAATATATAGGGATAACTCGTAAAGGGTCCAGAAACTTTCGACCATTACTTTAGGCATATAATACTCGTATATATAGCAATCAGAAATCAGGTAATCGTTTTTAGTATAAATATTCTAAGCTGAATTAGATGTATGAGATCTTAATATAATTAATTAATTAATATTAGATACTAACATATTTATATGTTTCATATCGCTTATTTACTACAAAGAGTCATAATTTAATAATTTAAATGTTTAATTTTTTGTTAAAAAACAAACATTCAGGGACCATCTTTTCCACTCTCTATAAATATCTGTCATCAGTTTGTCTTCTCTTTGATTTCAAAAATCGCCTATATATTTGGATAATCTACAGTATTTTTTTATTTTAAAATTTATTTAAACTGTTTTTTGTCTCTACTAAGGAAAATTGTTAATTTTGAATTATGACTCTTTTGAATTTAGTGAGCGATATTTGTACGTAAGTGTATTTAAACAGCTGCCAAAAGCGTAACTTAGAAATCATTGTGATTAAGTGAGAAAGCATTGAATTCAATGGTAGCTCAAATTATGACTGAAATATTGAACTAAAATTTACTGATTTAAATTGCTGATATAGCTAACAGTTATTATTGAAATTAATATTTAAATAATAATTGACGTACCATTTATGTTAAATTCATTCATAAAATTGCTTAATTTATGATACCATATACTACTATAATAGGTTATAATGCCAAAAGTTTGCCTTTTTAACCAAATTGACATACATACCTCTTATTGTAATTTGTACATACATACACTTACACACATACATATATATTGTATAAGCTTTGACAATAAACAATAAATGTTAACTTAAATAACATCAACTGCATTGCCTGAACAACAATTAACATTCAGTTACAGTCATGTTAAGATTAACAGTTGCATATCCGTTAGCAGAATGTTAAGATATTAACATGAACTTTTTGGCTTTGGAAAAAGCTTTCAACAGTGGATGCGAAAATGTAAGTTGTTGAAAAAAAAACCTAAATACATATATACATAAATAAGGGTTCTAAATTTGAGTTTAAAATTTCAAAATTTTATTTTATATCGTACAAAAAATTTACTTACTTCCTTATCCGGTTTAGAATAACCCCTGGAGGTCATGGACCTTACAAAACGAAGATAACATATTTCGCCTACCACTTCGATCCTTTGCCTTATATATCCAGTTTGTAATACCAAGTGCACGCAGGGATTCTTGGTCTTTCCATTTTTCGTCTTTCCTTCGAGTTCGGTTTCGAAAACCCTTCGTGCTGGTTCGTCTTCATCCATTTTACTGACATGGCCTAGCCAGCGGAATCGCGTCATTTAATTATTAATTATATAAATTAATTATATAAAAATTTTACCTCCATAGGAGGCTTTAACCAATGGGTGCCTCCAATATGACGTCACTTTTTTTTCGATTTATAGCCACCTTTTTATGTTAGCGATTTTCTTATTTTGGCGATTTTTCGAAAATAAAATTCTTCTATACAAATTGGACCACTTTATGAAAACCCCTTAGAAACCAGCAAAAGTTGGTAATTTTTTCGATTGGACGCTCCGATTCCGACATATAAACATGAGGGCGTTTTAGCGATTTTTTGTTTGAAAAATTTTATTTTTTTTGCGATTTTTAAAAAAAAAAAGTGATGCCACATTGGAGACACCCATTGGTTAAAGCCTCGTATGGAGGTCAAATTTTTATTATTTTTTCGATTGGACGCACCGTTTTTGAGTTATAGCCACTTTTTTATTTTAGCGATTTTCTTAGTTTGGCGATTTTTCGAAAATAAATTCTTCCGTCCGAATTTGACCACTTTATGAAAACCCCTTAGAAACTCGAAAAAATTGGTTATTTTTTCGATTGGACACTCCGTTTCTGAGATATAGAGATTTTTCCTAATTTTTTCATATTTTCGATCAAAAATGGGGATGGGTTACCCATTACCCATCGCCGTGGGTAGCTAACCATTATTTTCCCCTTTTCCCTGAGGGTAATGAGTAATCGTGATAAGTAATTCCCCATTGTCGTGGGTAGCTACCCATTATTTTCCCCTTTTCCCTGAGGGTAATGAGTAATCGTGATGAGTAATTCCCCATTGTCGTGGGTAGCTACCCATTATTTCCCCCATTGCCCTGAAGGTAATGGGTAATCGTGATGCGTAATTCCTCATTGTCGTTGGTAGCTACCCATTATTTTACCCATACCCTGTGGCTAAAGGGTAAACGTTCATTACACATTCCCCACGACGATCTGTATAGGTTACACTTGGGGGGGGGAGGGGGGTAAATTCGACTCTGTCTTCGCTTGATCTCAAGGCTGACGTTGTTGATTTTGTTTAGGCACATCCAAGGTATATAAATTCGTCCACCACCTCGAAATTATAACGGTTATCAACGTTTACGCCTTGATCTAATCGCGTAGAGGCCCTGCTCGTTGAATCCATTAATTTTGTCTTGTCCTTATTTACTTTAAAACCCACTTTTGCTGACTCCTTCTCAATTCTCCAAAAAACCGCAGTAACTTCTCTAATTGTGCGCCCAATGATATCTATATCATCAGCATACGCGAGCAGCATGTGACTTTTGCTACTGATGGTTTTATTGATGTTGACTGCAACTTTTCTCAGAATGATCTCCATTAAGATGTCGCCTTGCCTAAGGCATTGCTTAGTTTCAGAAGGTTCGGTAACATTCTTACCAACTTTCACTGCGGATTTGGTGTTCCTCTCGGGAATACTGCAAAGGCGTATGAGTTTTGCAGGAATATCAAGCTCAGACATTGCTTCATAGAGTTTTCTCCCGGCGCTTTATAATCGATAAATAGATGATAGGTGTCGATCTGTTTTTCGTGTGTCTTCTCCAGGATATTGCGTAGCGTGAAAATCTGGTCAGTTGTCGATTTTCCATGCCTAAAGCCACTCTGGTATGGTCCAATCAGTTCAGCGATAATTGGTTTTAGTCTTTCGCACATTATACTTGATAGAACCTTATATGCTATGGTTGAAAGGCGTATTCCACGGTAGTTGGCACAGACACTCGAGTCACCTGTTTTAAATATGGGACATAGTAAACTGAGACTCCAATCGCAGGACATGCATTCATCTAACCAAATTTTGCTAATGAGCTGATGCATGCACCTTATCAGCTCATCGCCGCCAGCCTTAAACAGCTCCGGCGGTAAGCCATCGGCTCCTGCGGCTTTGTTGTTCTTAAGCCGGGCAATAGCTGTTCTGACCTCGTCTTGGTTAGGAGGGGGCAATCGACGTCGTCGTCCATATTGTGATCGATTGTCCCATCGTCATTGGATATCTCAGGTACTAGTAGCGCTGAGAAATGCTCTCTCCATATTCCCAACATGCTCTGCATATTTGCGACGAGATTTCCGACCTTGTCTTTACAGAAGGGGGGCGCTGAACCATGCCCATTAGATCCGTTTTTAACTTTTTGGTAGAATTTTCAGGCTTCGTTCTTCCTTCTGTATGACTCAATTTTCTCACTCTCGCGCTTTCTCCACTGCCGTTTCTTACACCTAAAGAGACGGTTTACCTCCTTTATTTTCTCCCTATACCGCTCAGTCGCAGCTCGCGTTGCAATTGACAGAAGCATTGCCAAGCGTGCAGCGTTATTTCCGTAATTTGCTATGCGACATCCTTCATCGAACCATGGTTTATTGCGAAGCGGTTTTTCGAAACCAAGTACGGTTGTTGCGGCAGTTTTTATAGAGTCGGAAATAGGTTTCCACTGCGCATCAGGATCGTCATCGGGAGGGGTTGGGTTCTGTGCCAAAAGTTGCGAGAGCTTCCTTGAGTAGGCTTTGGCTACCTCTGGTAATTGCAGCTTTCCGATGTCCAGCTTCCTCTGCGTCTGGTTTTGTACGATTTTCGCTCTACTTAATCTTGTGTGAACCTTTGCTGCTACCAGATAGTGATCAGAATCGATGTTAGCTCCTCTGATCACTCGTACGTCCATTACACTGGATGAGTGCCTTCCATCAATTACCACATGTTCAATTTGGTTCTTCATACTTTGATCAGGGGATACCCAAGTAGCCGTGTGGATGTCTTTATGCTGGAATCTTGTACCACTAATGACCATGTTTTTTGCCGCGGCAAAGTCAATCAGTCTCATTCAGTTGTAGGAACCGTCAGCATGTACACTGAAATGGCCAATAGTTGGATGAAACACATTCTCCCTGCTTACTTTAGCATTAAAATCTCCTAGTACAATCCTAATGTCATGGCCAGGGCAGCGGTCAGCCGTTTCCTCTAGGCGCTCATAGAATATGTCTTTGGCATCATCATCTTTCTCTTGTGTCGGGGCATGTCCACAAATTAGGAAAATATAAATACATTTCGCTTTTATGCGGATTGTGGCTATAAGTTCACTCACAGGATTGAACCTAGAGACTAGATATCGCAGTCTTTTACCAACTACAAATCCGCAACCAAATTCATGTTTTTTCTCATGGCAACTTGTGCAGCCATGTCCTGTCCATCGCATTTCCTGGATAGCGGTAATGTCAGCCTTATAACTTTCGACGACATCTGTCGGATCTATATCGAGTTCTTACATTCCAAGTGTATATCCCTAAATCGTGGTCCTTATAACGTTTGCGGGGTTCATCACCAAATAGGGGTTGTCACTTTCTCTTTCGTTTTTGTACATTCACTGCCATTATGAACGGTAGCGGAAGGCAGACCCAATCCGCCGGGTTTCTGCCTTATACCTAGTGCCAGGATATTTGAATGCAGCCGCCCATTACGGATCAGAAGCTGACCAGGATGAAATATGTCGAAACTGGATTTTCTTCTTTTGGTTTGTAGCCGCCGTTGGCACATATGTTTGGCTCATCCGCCTTCCAAGTCCAAAAGAATATCCCCGATAGCTTGATAAGCTTCAGTGACATCAGTCGCCTAATAAACCTGAGTCATATCTGTGATTGCATAACCAATCAGGCTGCTCATTTGTTTCGCCTTCTCACTCTAGCTAACTAATCGAAGTTTCGGAGAAAGCCATTGCCCAGGACATACTGCGTGTAAATAGTGAACTGCTTGGACTGCCCAATGAGGAAACTTTCCGCCTCCACTGACAGTCCCATGTCCCACCTTGCTGTTGCTAGTCAAATGAAAACTTCAGATTCATTTACAATGCCTTACAAATTTGAGTTCCTTCCTTCACCTTCGAAGGAGCTGTCATAGGTGATCAAACATTTCGACTTCGAGAAACCAAATTCTGGATAAAACTTGAAGCGGGTTTGGCGCCAAAATATTTATTTTGTTGCCACAAAAATATTTTGCTTGGTTATAACTAAACGCAAAAGTTCATGCTTTTCCCGGAGATAAAAAAATCACATGAGGTGTCAGGCGACACCCGGTTGGAACGAAGTTCCGTTCGCTATATATTATGTACTAGTTAGTTCCAACAAATGATAAAAAAATTATAAACTTTTTTAAGAAAAATGTTTATTTTTTTTTTAAAAGGAGATTTTTTGGTCATTTTGTAAGAATCTGTATTACATTTGCCCGAAAATGTAATTTTTACAAGAGAGGTACTTCTTTTATTAAAAGCTAATGTTTTTTTAAATTTTTTAAGAAGAAGTACTGTCTGAGTACAAATGAGAGTACAAATTTTTTTACAAAGAAGTACTTTTTTTTAAAGGAGTCGGTACTTTTTAAAGGAGCGGTACTCTTTTTAGGAAGAAGTTATTTTTTTTAAGAAAATTTACTAAGTTTCAGAAAGGCTATTTATCTCAAGAAAAGAAAAGAAAAGATTTGATTTTATTTTTAAGAAAGGGTACTTTTAAGAAAAGGAATTTTTGTAAGAAAAGGTTTTTTTTTTTTAAGAGAATATATTTTTTGGGAGAAATGTTTTTTTTTATAAATAATCTATATTCCCCGAGCTTGAGGTCAGGTTTGGTTTTCTTGAATTTATTTCTAAGAAAATGTATTTCTTTTAAGAGAGGGTATTTTTTTGAAGAAATGTTTTTTTTTTTAAGAAATGTGAATTTTTTTTAGAATTGGTTCTTTTTTCAAGAATAGGTACATTTTTAAGAGTATGTACTTATCTCAATTTAAATTATTTTGTTTCACAAAAAAGGTACTCTTTAAAGCAAAAGTAGTTTTTTAAGAAAAGACAATTTGTTGTACGAAAATGTAGCTTTTTTAAAAAAAGTACTTCTTTAAAAAAAAATACTTTTTTTAAGAAAATGTTATTCTACTATTTAATTTTGTGTCAGTAAATTTAGTTTTTTTAACCAACGGTACTCTTTTTACGATAAGGTATTTTTTTAAGAAAAGGTGCTTTTTTTAAGAACATGAATAGGTATTTTTGTGAGAAAATTTACTTTTTTTTAAGAAAAGTCACAAAGTATTTAAGAAAAGTTTATTTTTTTAAACTTCTTTCACTTTGGCTTTTCTAAATTTACTTTGTATTGGGTTCAAAACTACAATATATGTGACCCCGTCTATGAAAAGGTGGCTTATGACTAAAAAAAAATTATTATTATTATTATTATGGTTTCCCATTACATCCCATGAAGGGACCGGGGAGAACTTCTCACAAACACTGGAGCTGTGCGCTTTACCGTTTTCACTCTCTGATTGGGACCTACAGTTTTACACCGATTCCGAACGGTATTTTGAGAAGCTTTTTCATGGCTATATACTCGATAGTGTCGCCGTCACTAAGCGAGGTGACCGTCGTCGAAAGAAATTTTAAGGTGGTTGGAGCAGGGATCGAACCCAGGATCTCCTGTACAAGAGGCGCGCACACTACCCATTGCACCACCGACGGTCTATTTTTATTTTTCATTTTTTTTGGTTTCGGATAGTTTTTGAGACGCTCTTTCACATGGTGAAAAGCAAAAAGTCCTAACTGGCTTAGAAGTGTACTAAAAATGTAGGGAAAGAAGAGCACAAATAAAAGAAAAACAGAATTTTATTGAAAATCGAGAATCAATATAATACATGGAATTGAAAATGAAAAAAAGGATTGAACGCTACAAAAATGATTTTACCAAAACAAAAGCTATTTTGCACAAAAAATATTTATTTAGCAATATTAAGCAGTTTTCTTCGTCGCCATCCTTGTTGACACCTTTGAAGTTACTCGTTTTTTTGAATCTTCTTCTGGAGATGAGGCCTTACGTTTTCTTGATTTTTTTATTGGAGTTGAATTCGTAAGTTTCTTCAGTTTTTTTCATTTGAATCGTGATTTGGCGATGAAGCTATAGGTTTCGGTTTCTGTTTCGACGATAAAGCTACAGGTTTCTTCGGTTTTTTTTTTGGATAATGAAGCCACAGGCATCTTCGGTTTAGGTTTTGAGGATGAAGCCTTGGGTTCCTTCGATGCCACTTTTGTGGCTGGTAAAGCATCTTCAGATTTTTTTGATGGCGTTTTTTACGATGGCAATGGAGCCAAAATATCCGCATTCATGGGATCTGAAACCAAGCTTCTGAGATTCTGATAAATGTACCACTGACGCTGCAGAGATAAACCAACTGGTTGGATAATTTCGGGCACGTTGTCATCAACTGGGATTAATGACAGTTGAAATGATTCAACTTACAGCAATTAACTAGCATAATTTTTGGAGCAAAAGTAACACTGCATCTCACTTGGTGCCCTTGAGCGAAGAGAGACACTGGGCAATGGGAAGGAAGGAGACCAACTACCGAGAAACTGACGAAATGCATTGTTTATCTTTAACAGCTGATTCTCGAAATTTTGTTTTTGAGTCATAAGCCACCTTTTCATAGACCGGGTAACATATACTAAATATTGGTTACAGGCTCCACCTAAAAAACTTCCCATTAAACAAGAAATTCCCAACATAGACACAAAAACATCAAAAGTTCGCAATATAGTTGATAATACTGGGTTGTAGCATAATAGTGTTAAAAAAAGTAAGCAACTGTAGTTTTTTTGTGGTTGAAAACTAACATTCATTTCCCCAAAATTTGCAAAAATTAAATTTTGCAACAAATTAGGGAAACCTTTTATTACACAGTGCAACACGAAAAAATATAACCAAATACGGACACCACTACGTGATAAAAGACCCAGAAAAAAAAAGACCAGTGTCTCACAGTTTTGCTCAAAGTCATGCACTTTTTTTTTAGGAGCCCCCAAAGGTTTGGGGCCTCGGTGTCGTTTTTGCAAAAAAAGTGATCATTTTGTCAGACTCATATCTTGCAAACCGTTCGGAATTTTGATTTACTCTTGTGAACATATAAAATCAAAAATCGCAAAATTTCAGGTGCAAGCACTGTGGTAGTGTGGCTGTTACAGTTGCTTTATAAATTTTGTTCTTCTCAGCATGTCGATTTAGATGACATGTATAATGTACGCATGCATAGCAACAGGTTTCATCATGATCACCTGGGCGAGTAATCCAGTTTACCAGCTTACAATACTTCATACTATGTTTGCCTCCACTCAGCCATGCCATGATATTCTCATAGCATTGGAGACACACTGTATTAGGTGTGTAATTTCCACAGGTCAAGTCTACGTCGTCGAAAATCAACTTATACTCGTATGCTCTCTTGAATTCACTACTTAAAATATTATTTTGCTTTTGAAATCTTGTAGAACTTTATTTTCCTGATTTGATGACCGCAAACGTAGCAAAATAAATCAATATTTTCACACTGCAAATTAAAATTGTGTGCGAATTATTCTGTAGCACTTTCTCTATAACTTTCAGCGCTGAGCTCACGTTGACGTCGCGCTGTGTAATGCCTCGATGTGAGCGTAGCGTCCGTCGCTTTTATATTGTGGGCTGCGTTCCTTGTTGCGTGTGCTGAGCTCACTGATTTGCCTGTGCTGCTGCGGTCGGTGAGATAGCATAGTATCCCAATGTTGAAGGAAACGGTGTTAAGAATCATTCCTAGGTTGGAGGAAACGGTGTTAAGAATCATTCCTGTTAAGAATCATTCCTGACAAAATGATAAATTTTTTGCAAAAATTATAAAAAACAAATAAAAAAAAAGTGCATGCCTTTGGGCAAAATTGGGAGACACGTGTATTTTTTTTGACTTTTATCATGTACTGGTGTCCGTATATGGTTATATTTCCATGACTTAAAAAATGAAAAAAATTTCGCCAAATTTTTCAATTTTGCGACTACCTAAACGCTACCTAAGCGCTACCTAAATGGTATTAAAAATTATTCCTAGGAAGTTCATGTGTTCTAGAAAGTTGTTTATTAAGATCTTAGTTACATTTTTCTTGTTGATTGTTTCCTTGAATTTTGCATGGTTTGCTACCTATGGATCTGAACAGTGGGTTAAAGGTAAAAAAAATCGAATTTTTTAATTATTATTAATTATTAATTTTTTATTATTAATTAATATTTATAATTATTATAAATTAATTATTATTAATTAATAATAATTTTTTTTGGCGATTTTGACCTTGAAGATGAAGTGTTTTTGATTTTTTATGTTCTTTATGACCAGAGCTACAACTTTCCCTCAGAGAGTAAATAAAAATTCCTAGCGGTTTGCAAGATATGAGCCTGACAAAATGGTCACTTTTTTTTTGCAAAAATTACACCGAGGCCCCAAATCTTTGGGGGCCCATAAAAAAAGTGCATGGCTTTGGGCAAGACTGGGAGACACGGGTCTTTTTGTTGGTCTTTTATCACGTAGTGTTGTCCGTATATGGTCATATTTCCATGGCTTAAAAAATTACACACAGTGTTTTGCACAAAAAAGTGTATACACATCTACAAACACTCCCAGGTTCGATTTATTTATTTATTTATCATAAAGGTTATTATTTTTTTAAAACAATAAGAGTTCGTTTGCCGCATATATGTACATTCCCCAAACAAGTTGCATATATCTGAGATTTCGTTTGTGCGTAACGAAATGTTTTGTGTTTATTTCTTTCTTGATTAGAAATATATTGAAAGAGATGAGATTAAACTAATATCAATATTTTAAGGTAAAACAATCACAATAGAATCCCCTGTTGGAAGAAGTTGTTAACTCACTTTTATTCAAAAACAATATTCCTTCTTCGTTTAATGTTTCCATCATATCTGATTATGTTTTAGATAAGAAAAAAGTGAACTTCTGATATTTAAATTATTAAAATTAAATCTAAATTTTTTTTAAATCCGATACCATGGAAAACGTTAAAAGAAGGAAAATATTGTTTTTGAAAAAAGTGAGTTAACACCTTCTTCCACCAGGGGCTTCCATTGTTTTATTATATGACGCTTTTTCCTCCATCCTCTCCGATATCTTTTAAATTAGCATTCCTGGAATGCCCTGTACAGTGGAACTCGCTGTAGCTTTTAGTAGTTGTTATTAAGAACCTAAGCAGCTTTGATTTTTTAGCAGCAATAATTTTAAGTGGCTTTCACTAGTTCATAAATTCCAAGAGATTTCTTTAGGTTTTTGTTGTTGTTTAAATAGTGATTTGGTATCGATAATGACGAGAAATTGCCAACATAATCGGTGTGGTCATGATTGCCAAACCATTTCAATATTTTGTGGAATTTTTTTTTGTGAATAATTTGAATTTGTTGTGGGATTTTTTTTGTTTGTGGGATTTTTTTTGTAAATAATTTGCATTTGTTATGATTTTAATTAATTCCTACAAATTTCAATATCTTTACAATCGTACGCGTAACGGCAGTGATACCATTTGCATTTTCTAGTGAATATGTGTAACTGATACGAGGGACATCGACTCAATACTCGATTTATTGACGTAGAACAATTAAATGGCCAAGTGATAAGATAATGTTATCCCCCATAACACATAAACAACAAATTCTATAATACCAAACCATCAGCAATAGTGGGACACAGTTTACGTTTGGTCATCGCTGATTCAACAACAACCACGCGGAAGGAACCTCGAAAAAAGTGAAAATGAGTCTTGTTTCTTGTTCGCTACAATTTGAAAATTCAACTCAATGCTATCGGCCGGGTGAGGTGATAAAAGGTTTGGTGATTTTCACTGTTAACGGTAGCAGTACAATTCTACTCAAAGGTGAATGGAATGCAATGAAATGACTCATGCGTTGTAGTGAAGTGTTTTTTTTTTATATTAATCTTTATAATTGCTTTAAGGTTTGTCAATACAATTCGATGGTTATGCCGCCTGCAAATGGGAAAAACCTCAGGCACCCACAAAGGCAGCCAAACCTAAACCTAAGGAATTCTATGTGAATCGTGAGGATTATGTTGCAACCAAAAACTTTTTAATAGGCTCAGATGAAGCCAATCCCAGCAGCCTACAACCCGGCGATTACAATTACAACTTTATGGTTCATATACCCACAAATGCACCGTCCTCGTTTGAGGGTCCTTTGGGCTCAATACGCTACGATTTGCAAGTTCATGGCCATTACAGCGAGCACAGTGAATGTTTGAACTCATGTATTATAAATGTGGAACAGCTAAAGGACCTCCGCCGCTTGGGATCTGTTGAACAAACACTCACCGAAAAAGATACACTAGAATACAAATCGTGCCTTAAGTTTTGGCAACAACCGCTCCAGCTGTATATTAGTGTACCACAAGTAGCCTATGCCGTGGGAGAATGTATATCTGTACACATTAAGATATCCAATCATGGCAAAATAAAACTTAAGGACATCATCAGTAAACTGAATCGTATCGTTTCGTATCAAGGCTCTATAAAGGAGAAGAAACCCAAAATTACCACGGATACAACAACAATTGCATGCAACATTCATAGTCTTTTTGGGCAAAATTCCAGTGTCATACAGCATTTGCAACAAATCTATGTCCCAAAGACCCCGCCCTCTGTGCATTTCAATGAATGCAAATGTATAAGTTTGTCATATGAATTGGAGGTGACGATTTGTGCTACGAAACATGAGCGAACCGTAAAGGCTGTGATACCCATTGTTGTGGGTTCCATATCACTGACCAGTGATGTTAAAATAATCGAAGTGAACACCACCAGTAGCAGTCATGCCCCAACAATATCAGTGGCTAGATCAATGGATGAATTGAATTTACCCTCGAGGCTAGACATGGAGGATCAGAATCAATTGGGAATGCAGCAGATGAGTCCGATAAGTGTTTCAATGATGTCGTTGGGTAAGTAAAGTGGAAAATTTTAAAATGAAATGAGGGTCGCACGAACGTGGTGGGTTTAAATTATACAAAATTTGTGGCTTATGAAATCTGAGAACAGGTAATTAGTTAGTGATACCAAATTTTCAAAAATAGAGATATCCAAATTATGATTTCTTAAATGGAATTTTAAAGAACATATCGAGATCAAATAATTTCGTGTCATAAGGCCCAATGTGCTATAGCAAATTATATAAACTAAAACGTAGTTAATTTGAAGTCAACTATTTTCAAGTTGTATTGGTTTGTATTGGTACTTGGTATTGGTTTGTTAATAACAAACAAAATCGTTATAATCACCTAATGACTAAGTACATTCTTTATATTGGGACGAAATTTGTAGTTACCGTTTTAGCCGTATTTTATATACCGTGTCGCATTTACGACGCAGTTTATCGCGGCCAGGTCAGTGATAATCTTGTTCTCTAATCTATACCATTTACACCACCTATTTGGAGATTAAATTCAGGTGGCAACTCCGTGCTTAGTCAAACTCCGCGCCGAGACAAAATTATCAAATTCGGCGGCACAACAGAAAAATTAAGGTGGCGGCTTTTGGTTTTGCCAGTTTTGTACAAATTTGGGATGTTTTAACTGAACCTCTGAAATTTGATTAGTGGGTCAAATCGTGCCAGTCGATAAAATCAGATTAGGTGTTAAACCAATAAGAGAGAATTATATCGGCGGCGGCGTAAACTTCAATAAATTGTTGGTGACGGCAACGCGTCAGAAAATTTTCGATCGGCTTCCATCTGACAAACAGTTGATTTTTTGTGTATGATTTTATTATGGTTGCATTTTTTAGTAACAAACAGTGTTGCTTCGAAATGTACACCAGTTTAAAATGAGGTTAAAAATTATGCTTCCGTTTCTACAGATTAAAATTTTATGAGTAATCTTCTGGGTTAGCGTGGGTTAACGGCGTTAACCTTCGAAATGCGCTAATCTTGGTCGGTGTAAATACCGTATTATGTCGCATTTACACCGCAGTTTATCGCGGCCAGGTTAGTGATAACCTTGTTCTCTAATCGTTGCAGTTTACACCACCCAATTTGAGATTAAATTCATTTTTCAGGTGGAACTCCGTGCCTAGACAAAGTCCACTCCGAGACAAAATTATTGAATATGGCGGCACAACAGAAAAATTAAGGTGGCGGCTTTTGGTTTTGCCAGTTTTGTACAAATTTGGGATGTTTTTGAAATAACTGAACCTCTGAAATTTCAAATCGGGCCAGTCGATAAAATCAGTTCACATGCTAAACCAATAAGTGCGAATTATATCGGCGGCGGCGTGAGCTTCAACAAATTATTGGTGGCGGCGACGCGTCGGAATATTTTCAATCGGCTTCTGTCTGTCAATCAGTTGATTTTTTGTGTATGTTTTTATTATGGTTGCATTTTTAGAGTAACTAACAGTATTGTATCAAAATGTACACCAGTTTAAAATGAGGTTAAAAACCAGTACAGAAATTTCAGTCGGTTGAACCGACTTAAACGTACTCTCTTCCTAAGTCATCCGTTGCGCACGAGTTCTATTAAAAAAAAACCAAATATATTCATCCTTACCTTGATCGAATGGGCGTGGCAAATATGCCAATGCCCAACTTAATTAGAATCCTAAGTGATTTTGGGAATTTATCATGACTACCAGGTCAATTGTCCGCCCAACATTTATATTCGGGGTACAAAATTGTGCATGGCGAAGTTGTTCATTTGCTATTATACAGTAGTTTTTGACAAAATATCAAAATTCTGATCAGTACGAAATTGTGTTAAAATCGTTTGTGGTTTATGGGAGATATCGAGTCGGCCAACAGGAAAGCCGCCCAACTTTTGAAGTTGAGGTACGAAAATGGTGGTGGCACAGCAGTTACTCTTTAATTACACAGTATTTTTTTAGCAAAACATTACCTAGTACCTAATTTCATTAAGATCGGTTGTAGTTTATGAGATTTACCGCGTCGATCAACCGGTTATCCGCCCAACTTTTGTGTGGAAAGGACCAGAATGAGTGTGGCAAGACTACTCATTTTCCACAGGGAAGTGGCATTTGACTAGGTTTTGTCTAGCACCAAATTTCATAAAAATTGGTTCGGTTTTGCGGGAGCTATCTTGACGAACAACCAGCCGGTCGAACAACTTTTGTATGCGAGGTACCAAAATGGTCGTGGTAAAATCACCCATGTCTTAACCGGTGACTGGCGTTTGAAGACATGAAGACTAGTACTTAATTTGATTAAGATCGGAAATTTTTCACGTGACTTATCGCATTGACAACCCGGACGACCACCAAGCTGGTGTATAGGAGGTACCAGAATGGGCGTATGATAACTTGGCCCATTTTCTCCCGTTAATACTTCTTTTATTAATGGTACAGTACAAAACTCACCACTTCCAAAATAAATCGTTACTTAAAAACCAACGTTACTCGCCGATGTATAATTTTACTCGTTTGAAATCAGACTGACTCAAAGGCGCCCCAAGCGGCTATTTATTTTTAGTCCAACTCTCAAAATGTGTCATCTGTAGCTTCGCGAACTATCTCGACAATGGCGCCATCAATTTACTCGATTCTTCTAGAGTATTCTTAGTAGACTACCCAAAAAATCGACATCATAGAAAATTGTTAGATTTATGAAATATAGAAGAAAAAAAGGAATCAAATTATGTCACTTACGGGATGATTCGAGCCAACCAACATTCGAAATTGTTAGAGTTGAATCCAAATTTCAGCGAAACTATTACACATGGAGAAAATGTGTCTTAGAACAAAATTATAATTAAGACAAAAATATGTTCATTAAAACATATACAGACAAATCGCGTCACGTACGGGTCATAGTTGAACTTAAATCTATAAAATCGGTAATGATCAATAGTTAAATACAGTTTTGTCCAGAGATAAGCTATGCTTTCGGCACTCCACCACTGTCTCCTTAGTTTTAATAAAATGGAAGTTTGAAATTCTAGGAATCGTGTTAGTATTTTCCCATGGCCAAATTTTGTTCACAAGTTGCGAGTAGGTATAAGTATTTTTGTTTGCACTCCAACCAAATGTGAGTATTAAAAAAAGTGATGAACATCTCATAATTTTTATAAATTCTTAGAGATAAAAATATAATCTTGCTAATGTTTGCACAACTATGTATATATAAAAAAAAACAATATTTTTGAAATGGCTATGAATTTCAATTTCATATTCAAATTTTAAATAAAATAGATTTTCATGTATGGAAATCTTGTTATGTTCAAACCATTTACATTTAGAAAAGCTTAATTAATTCTTATTCAAATCATAAAGTCGTTTTTAAATTTGAGTATAAAAATTGGTTTAAAACAGCATTTTGATCTTATAAGAGCATAAGTTCAAATTTTCAAAAAGAAATCATGTTTCTTAATTCCAAAATGTTATTAAAGTTCAAAAATCATATCATTTATTAGTAATCTATTTAATGATATTTAACAGAAATTGAGTAAAAACCGGTTAACCGACGTCAAATTGCCGGTTTTCGGTTTGTACGTTTTTAAAATCCCGGCACACGGATAATATCTAAAACCGGTTTAATCGGATTCGGACACTCTAGTTCTTAGGGAATTAGTATTGAATGTGTACATCACATTCTGGCGCCATCTATTGTATAATGTTTAATTTTCTTAGCGAATTCATTAACCGTTTATGTTAAGATCGCATATGATAGCTTTGTATTTATACTGAATACTTACTAGTTATCGACACTAAGGTTTTCGAATCTGCTAAACTGTTTTCTTTAGTCAAACTGTAGTACACACCTCAAAGTGTTTGTTCACATTCTAATGTTATGCTGGCATACTATGGAGTCAAATGTTAATTAGGCGAAAAATGGAAAGCATTTATCGTAACAATATTAAACAAACACGTTATTATCACCCACTTATTAATATTAACTATGCACTAGTCAGAGGAGTTTCCACTAAGCCATAATTGAAGTTTGGTTCATTATACAGTGCGACCAGTTGGCGATATGCACATTAGGGTGTACTGAAAAAAGTGATGTTTGGAATTTCAATCGTGGATGGTCTTAAAAGTTGCATATTGAACAGCTGATTACAGGGACGTCAAACTTTTTTTAATCCCAGGGTACTTATAGTCCCCCACTGGCCGTTGAAGTTTCGATTCCTAATGTGTTTGGGTAAAACAAATTTGTTACTGTTTTGGTCAGTATGGAGCTCAACGTGGCATGATGAGTATAATTAAAAAAGGTTATTTTCAAAATTTTTATAAAGCATTAGTTTTCACTGCAACATTTTGAAGTCTTGATCTACCATTTGTCGTGTATTTCTCATTGGAGTTGGCGAATTAGTCTTTAATGATATTTATTTTATATATTTTTGATATGATTTTATTAGATATTTTTATGAAAAACACAAAATTAAGTAAATTGAAAAAGTATATGTCTGGGCTACGAATGATGGAATTGTCGTCATAATCATAGGTATTCAATGCAAAGTACCGCACCGCGTTCTCATAGGCAGTACTGGCGCTAATCAATCATTACACAAGCGACGGCCATTATTTTCAATTTTATTTACATCATGCTGGTTTAACACTTTTTTATTGAAACATATTATTTCTTAAAATATTTCTAGCTTCGTCATTTAAGGAGGCCGATTATATGACTCCCGTGAAGTTAAACAAGAAATCCAAGTGCCAACTAACCGGAGATCCTATTGATTTTAAACCCAAGTATTTGTATTATGATCTACCTGAGGAATTACAAACGAATCTCCGAGAGGACTCGCCCAGCTCTAGCAATATTATCGCGGAGAGTACAATAACCACAAGGGAAAAATACTAAACACTTTAAAGAACATTTGTAATCTTTTTTTTATTTTAAATATATAATTATTTATTTAATATTTGTAAGCAAACTTTATTTTATTTATTGTTAAATTTTTGTTTTGTTGTAAATACAAATTTAATTTAATATTTTTAAGAAAACTTTCGCAGGTCTTTCCTTTTTATATATTGTAGCTGTAGCACCGTGTTATATATGTGGCAGATTGAACAGCGACATATTTCTGCAACCATGTATATGTTTGCACGCATTGTTTTAATGAATTGAAGATCTGCTGCTTGTTTGTTTCTTTGTTGTATGTCACATTTTTGTTTTCAGCGGTTTTCAACAAACTAACCTACATTTGGGTCACAAAAACATATATTATAACCTTTTAATCATTGTGTCTCCAACATGTAATATTGAATAGCAAACACACAACAATACTATATCGGGTTTTTCAATAAGAGCGCTTTTTTAAATAAAACAAAACGGGTTTTAGATACCAATGAAATTCTTTATTCCTGTGAAAGTACGTTCGATGCCATTAAGTATGGAACTCGATTTCTTTTGCATGGCTACCACGGGCACGCTTGCAGAAGTCCAGACACTGAACCCAATTTTCGACGGTTTTCAAGCATAAATCGGCCGATACTGCTGCAATTTCACGTTCGATATTCGTACGAAGTTCATCAATCGTCGCTGGCTTGTTGGCATATACCATAGACTTGACGTAGCCCGACAGAAAATAATCTAACGGCTCCAAATCGCACGACCGAGGCGGCCAATCGACTGGGCCATTTCGTGAGATAACACGTTCACCAAACTTGGTTTCCAATAAGTTGATTGTGGCATTCGTTGTGTGGCTTATGGCGCCGTCCTATTGGAACCACATGTCCTCCAAGTCCATATTATCTAATTGGGGTCAAAAATAATCGGTTATCATTGAACGGTAGCGATTCGCATTCACAGTAATGTGCCGGTCTTGATCATCATGGAAGAAGTACGGCCCAATGACGCCGCCAGCCCATAAACCGCACCAAATCGTAATTTTTTCGGGATGCAATGATGACTCATGAATTACGTGTGGATTGCTGTCTGACCAATAACGTATATATTGCTTATTGACGGAACCATTCAGCCAGAAATGAGCCTCATCGCTGAAGATGATTGAGGCCACTGACTCCAAATTTCGGTAGTAAATTTTAATAATTTCGACTCGTTGTTGGCTCGTATATCTTTCCATGATGAAATGGCAAACCTTACTGAAGAGAAATGTCAAAAGAGCGGGAAAAATGTGGTGTCGTTTGCTGTCCCTATCGATTTACTTTTGTAGCGTCTCTGTTGAAAAACCGTTTATTTGCGACAATCTACCAACACGTCATTTTACCATTCAAACAACAAAAAAAGGAAGTGTTCTCAGCGTGTAAACTTCCTAGAACCCGAGACATTCTTAAAACATGCCTGCAAACATGCACTTGAGGCAGTTCGCTGGCATTCAACCATGCCTTCTCCTAGCAGGTATACATACAGGTCATCTTTATTTTAGCTTCTTGAAGGATGCCTGTATATGGGACTCCTGTAAAAGCTCAAAAAGGTCTCATATACATGCTTGCTGCTCTGCATTTAAGCAATCCTGTTGACGGGCCTACTAGTGAAATGCAGAATGAATGCGTATACACACTTCTCTTCCTTAAGCAGGCTGGTGAGTAGGCCGTTAAGATATGAAAAGAGGGGTGCTGTTGTCAATGAGACCCGTATTTTCCACATGTACGCAATTCGACATAGCAAAATGATAACATGCGGTAGCTGAATAAATATCAAACACGTCGGACTGCAGATTAAAATATATCTTAGAAATGTTAAAATAGTGTATTAATAATTTGTCTAGGAGATATAAAAATGTATCAACAATATACCTTAAATAAGGAATATTTTATTTTTCCTCTAAGGAAACCTTCAATTAGCAGGCCTCTTAGATGACCTGAAAAGGAAGGTCCTCTTCCTATTCCGCTCTATGTATATTCCAATTGTATTTGTTGGCTGGGCCTTCTGACTGCCTTCGCAGGCCTGCTAGAAGGAACCTTTTCTAGCTGCCTTCGCAATAAATTCATACTTTTGAAAAAATGTCCATGCGTTGGTTTTTGAAGCGAAATTAAATTCCAGATTTTACAAATTAAACCCTTTGTAACAATTAATGACTAAAAATTGCGAACTCTTTAAATTTTATGAAATAAAATAGAAAAGTCTGAAATAATTCGAAATTTTTGTAAACTTGTTCTTTAAAAACTAAACAATTTGTGATATTTTTAAATTTTATGATATGAATAAAAAGTCATTGAAACCCGACTACTTCAAAATGAGTTAGAATCCATTGAAATACTAGTTGCCTCATAATAATTGTTAAAATTTCGAATTTACACACAGTATAACTATCATGCCAACTGACTCCATTAGGAGATCTTTGTTTACACCTATAATGGAAATTCGTTTTCGTACTACAATTCACATAACTTCTGTTTTAATGTTAAACTAAAATTAAATGACTGACATGTATTCATTTATTCACATTAGACAATCTTTAAGGGAGGGCATATTTGTACCTGCTGCATGATCACAGACACTTTTTTATGTCGACCTTTTGTCGCCGTGTGGTATCCAGAAAGAATTTATCATTTGAGCCATCCTCACATTAAATTGGGATTTGACAAAAGTCGTAAAAACATATAATTAATGATCAATCCAAGGTTTCCAAATGTAACTTGTTGTAGAAGTTTTAAGTCCCTTTTATCATTTATACAGATTTCACTTTGTTCAAAGGTTGTAATACAATATTTGGAGTTGAGTTGATATTTAATGATCCATTAAAATTAATTGGTTCAGTTCACTTAAACCTATAGTTTTTATAGTGGTATCTCCCACCATGCAGAGATTTTCCTCATGGATCTTAATAAAGCCAAAGGATATTCACACAAAATTCGTTAAAAAAAGGAAGAACAAAAACAGGACTAATCAACATTTATAGAAATAAGTGAACCATAAAAACTAACTTCAAACTAACTATTTACATATATAGTAGGGGTCTGCACAATTATTGGGCCATATTAAACGCTATGTTCTTCAACTACTCTGCTACTCAAGTGAGCAAGCCGACAATAGCACGTGATTTAGACGCGTCTTCCCTTAAGTTGGCGTATTCACGCGAGAAGTTACCCACTCTAGCCAGGCATGTCATGAGGTCCTTGCCAAAAAAACCCTCTTACAATTCTCGTCAACAATATTAAAGTGGGCCACCGCACTTCCGACACCACGCCCGCAGTTGCAGCTGTAAAACCCACTCTATACGAACCCCTTCGCGCTGCTTGCGCAAGAGACCACGCCTCGGACAATGCCACTATTTTGCAGGAGCACTAATTATATCAGAGGCCCTTTGACGCCTCTTTGCCTCGGCCTTTTCGCTCAGCAGCTTTTGTCTGATCGGGCAATCTTTTGCGATTGCGGCGTGTCCGTCCATTCCGACGACATCTCATCATCGCGTATAACCGCGCCAGCAACCGGGGCCGGGACCGTTTCCTCAACCTCGGAACTTTTGGGGGGAATTCCACATTTGACCGGGCCGTAAGACCCGCCACAGTTACAACACCGATATGCCATATCGAAATTCATAGCCACGTGACCAAACCGTTGGCAGTTACTGCACTGCGTTACCCCAAGCTTCCTCTCCTTACGGACAGTCACCGAATCCAAATCACCGCCCAAATTCGTCACGCATTTCACCCTGAACTTGATCCGTAACCCTCGAAGGTATCCGAAGTGCCGCAAATAAAAACCGCATAGAGTGTCTCCGATTTCGGTGTAAAACTATAAAAGCTGAAGGCCTCCTGCTTTAACATTGATTTCACCCTCTGGTATTCGAGTAGCGATAAAACTTTCGCGGTCGTTATTGAGCGACCCATAATCTTCACAGTGAAATTGCCATGGCCCAATAACTGATTCAACTTACCAGTCAGATCTTTAACATAGGCATTATATAAACCAATACCCGGAAATTTCCGGATCTCCTTCTACTCTGGTTCCGCCTTCTTGTTTCCAGCATTGTTTAATATAGATGCTGCTGCATCCTCCACCAGACCTTCTGTCATGTTATTATTGAGCTTACGCTTACTTCTCATGCCCTTAGCCATCTTCCGCGCCGGCATTGCACAGGCAGCTTAACCCTGCACTGGCTTTGTACAGGGAATATTCATCCACTACCCGTCGGAATCTTGCTCGAGCAGGTTCTTCTCCATGTCTTCAAGCATGGACTCGGCATCGCCCATGCTGTCACTCTTTTACGTTAATACCTTTGCAAAATTTTCATCCTTTGAGCGACTTGCGCCTTCAAATCTTCGATGCGATCAAGTGCGTCTTTGACTTGCTACCTTAAACAAGTATTCTCAGCCGATATGGTAAAGAAATCATTCCGATCAGGCATACTGACCTTACTGTAGGCCACACTCTTTAGTGTGTGAACTGAATACGCACGCTGAAAAATCTGTCGTTTTTTGTTATTTGGATGGAAATGTAGCGTGTATTTGAAGCCTGTCGCAAATATAATATATTTGTTTGCAAACACATTGTGTTTGATTGATTGATTAATATGTTATACTATAAGTGTTTGCGACCCAAATATATCTGTGTTTGTGATACAAACACAGTTGTTTTTGTTGCACTGTTTAAGTCTATCTTGAAAGTGAGAAAGTCTATCTTGAAAGTGTGCAGTCAGTGATTCATAAATATTCCCGAATGTGAGTTCAAATTTCAAATGAAGTCAGTGTTTTTTATTTAGCCTGATGTATTGCGTTTTAGTTTCATGTAATCAGTCGTCAATGGTTCATCGGACGGAGGATATCAAAAGCGCTTGATCAGTGAGAAAAGAATAAACGAAGGCTCGGACGCTTAAATGGTTTGTGATGTTACTTCGGTTTTTGTGTATGTATTTCGTATATTTGTATGTGTGCTACCACAGTGAGAAACGGTTTTGGGAAAGGAAACTGGAAAGAAACTGGTCCGAGCCTTTATTGAGAAAATCGGAACGGCGGACCATTTGTGAAATAAACGCTTTTTTTGCATGAACTGGATTTGTGTATAAATATATTCTTTGTCTACCAACGCATAGCTGAAACCTTCCGAAAACAAAGATAGGAGAAGCAAAAGAGCAGCAGATTCACATTTCATGAAAAAAACAAATAATGCATTCAATGCACCTAAATTTAAAAAAGGTGGTTTTAAATCTTTTAATTTGTTGTATTAATTATTTATAAATATGGATTTATATTGATGAAAATTAATTTTAACAAATAATACATTAGTATTATGTTGGGGGGAAATACGCATATGTTTCCACGTAAAAACATACATATTTGCCAGTAAACATGATGCTGTTTACATTTAAACACAAGTGGGTTTGGGACTTTAATGTTTGAAGTGTCTTCCAAACATATACATGGTTCCTGCAGAATATGTTTGGGATAATATGTTAGAGAGCCAGGTATTTTTCAGCGTGTAGGAAGAGTCTAAAGCTTTCTATAGAATTTTTTTTAACACATATATAGAAACTTTCGTAACAATTCTATAGAAAATTTCTGAATTTGTCTATAGAAAACTTCGTAAGTTTTCTATAAAACAATTCAAAACTTTTCTATAGAATGATTCTAAACTTTTGTGTAGGAAGAGTCTAAAGTTAAAGATAGTTAACATATTACTGGGTCTACGGCTTATATTTTAAAATGATACAACCGCATTGGCAAACCTAAAGAAAATCCCCAACATCTTTGTAAGAGGCGTATGTATGTAAGTATATCCCAATGTCCCTGGATGACCTTATATGCTGTAGATATGGGTTCAGTAAATATTCCAAAACAAACAAAATTAAATATTAAAAAATAGAAAATAATTGTTCAAATTATTCAAAAATTAAAAAAATTATTCAAAAATAAACAAAAATAACAATTTGAATGGAAATCTTTTTATGATAGCATTTTATAATAATTTGTTGCCCAAAAATGTGTCTTATCTTGTTTGGTGACAAATAATAAAAGCGATTTCAGTAGTTTGTTGTTTTTTTTTCGAAAGCAACATTTAGTCTTGACACAACCGCGGATAGCAATAGACCTTATCACGTCTCAATTTTTGTTAGAAATGTCACCGGAGTATGTAACCGTAAACGATAATAAACAAATTATATAATAGTTAATAACTTGAGTAGGCCATCAAATAGATTAGCTTAGGGACACGACAGTTTGATAATTTAAATTATATAAACTCTTTTCGTGGCCTATGTCTGCATTTTAATATGAAAAATGCGTGAATTTTCCCAAAATGAAACGGGGAAAAACGACGTTAGTTTTAAGAAAATTCAAATTGTGTTTTCCATAAAAAATCATAAAAAATTAAAAATCTGTAAATTTTTGTAAAATGATTAAAAATGACAAAATGACAAAATGCGTCAATCCTTAATAATCCTTGTTTAAAGTTTTTCAGAAAACCCCATTGTGACCACCACAACTGGTGCACTACGTGGCAAGAGAACTGAAACAATTTACGGTCACTCATATTTCTATTTTGATGGTATTCCCTATGCTAAACCTCCGCTGGGGGAGTTAAAATTCAGGGACCCTGTACCTGTTCCAAAGTGGAATGACATCAAAGATTGCACGCAGTCGTGTAGTAAGAGTTTACAATGGAATCGAGTCATCAAAGAAGTTCAGGGCTCCGAGGATTGTCTTTATCTCAATGTTAGTGTAAAGACATTCAATTCAAATCAGCGATTGCCAGTTATGGTTTACATACATGGTGGTGGTTACAATACGGGGGACGCTTCGCGCCATGCCTGGGGTCCGGACTATTTTATGATGAAAGATGTGGTATTTATAACCATTGGCCACAGGCTTGGTGTATTAGGTAAAATACAAATTACTGCTCAGTCTATCAGTGGAATAGATCTAAAATATGCCTACTTTTCTTGTATTTTTTTTTACAGGTTTCGCTAGTTTTTCGGACAAGTCCATTGGTGTTCCCGGTAACTGCGGTATTAAGGATATTATGGTGGCCTTAAAATGGATTCAGGCTAACTGCGCCCACTTCAATGGATGCCCCAACAATATTACAATGTTTGGCCACAGTTCTGGCAGTTGTATTGTGCATATGCTAATGCAAACTCCTTCAAGTCAAGGTCTCTTCCACAGAGTAATTCTAATGGCTGGTTTCAACATGTCCCTACCCGCTTTACCTAAACTGGAATATCGATTAGCAAAACATTTGGGTTTCGAGGGCAAAGAAGATGATGAACTGGCCATCTATAGATTTCTTAATCAAGTGGAGGCATCAAGACTTCTAAATTGTGATATATTTTCGCCAGAGGAGAAGATACGATATCCGTATATTGAAATATTTCCTTATGTGCCAAGAATGGAAGCCTATGCTGATGAGAGTACAATTATTTCTCAAGATCCTGTTATCTCACAGCGTTTCAGTTGGTCCAATGGCATACCCGTTATGATGGGTTGTACCTCCAATGAGGGTTTATCTGGCACCACTACGTTTAAGGATAATGAAGAGCAATATATTCAGTTTAAGAATAATCCAAAATATATCCTTCCTCCAAATTTCCAAACGATTGGCGATGATAATTTACTGGCGCAGATGGGAGAAAGGCTAAAGGAATTACATTTTGGTGACAGCGAACTAACAAGTCAAAACTACAAATGTGGTGTGGAGGTAAATGGGAATTTAAAAATAGTATAGGATTTTAAGGAGACAAGGTAAGGCTTTACCGTTAGACCGTACAAGTTCCTTAAGCGTATTATTCATCTGATTAATTCGACGAACGCTTTGTACCAAAGACAATGTTGACAGTAGTTCAACATTTCAATGTGAAGACACTAAGCCTGGGAATTTCCTGATCAAAACATGTAGAAATAGGTAAATAATTTCCTGATTGATTGAAGGTACCCTTCCAGTAAAATGAATGTCATTAGCTGGTGTTAATCAGAACGAAAATTAGGGCAAACCAAACACAGGGAAATCTAAACAACAACCTATCAAAACACACTCACTCAATTACTAGAGCAAAATGCATCCTATGCACAAGATTCAGAAGAGCAGTGAAAACAGCCCTACGGGAAAATGGGGTGCCAATTGTCTAAAAGTGCTTGTCCAGAGACAGGTTAGGCGAACATGTGTGGACGAGATGTAGTTCAAAGACAGGTTTAAAGGATACAACTATTGAACTGAAACGTAACAGGTTCTTGAAGGTATGGTTCAAGTCATGGTATAACGTGTTTGAATAAAAAAATTACATGATGTGTCAGGGGAAACCCGGTGGGAACGAACGCCTAAGGCGACCGTTGAAAATACGATAATTTAAATGGATCTTTAAGAAAACACACTTATTGTAAAATGACAAACTTTTTAAAAATTGTTTTTTTATGGAAAGTATTTTTTTTAAAAAAAGTATATTTTTAGGTCTTTTTATAAGAATATGTATTATATTTTCCCGAAAAGGTAATTTTTTAAAGAGAGGTACTTCTTTTACTAAAAGCTAATGTTTTTTTTTTAAGAAAAGCTACAATTTTAAGAAGAAGTACTTTCTGTAAGAAAAAGCCATAAGAGTATGATTTTTTATACAAAGAAGTAGTTTTTTAAGAACAGGTACTTTTTAAAGAATTGGTACTCGTTTTATGAAAAGTTTATTTTTTTCAAAAAATTTACTCATTTTCAGAACGGCTACTTATCTCAAGAAAAGAAAAGAAAAGGTATTATTTTATTTTCAAGAAAAGGAATTCTTGTAAGAAAAGGTTTTTTTTAAGAAATTAATTTTTATTTAGAATTGGTACTTCTTTCAAGTATAGGTAAATTTTTAAGAGTAGGTAATTATCTCAAGAACAGTTATTTTATTTCACAAAAAAGTTACTCTTTAAAGAAATAGAATCGTTTTGTAAGAAAGTATACTTCTTTAAGAAAAGGTAGTTATTTTAAAAAAATAGTTTTTTTAAGAAAATATACTTTTTGTAAGAAACTTTACTTTTTTTAAGCAAAGCTACTTTTTTGAGATGAGGTATATTTTTTAAGAAAAGATACTTATTTAAGAAAATTTTCTTTTTTCAAACTTCTTTCAGTTTGGCTTTTCTAAATTTACATTTTATTTGTTTCAAAACTTCAATATGTATATACTGTATACTCGTTACAGGCTCGACTTAGAAACCTTCCCATTAAACAAGAAATTTCCCACTATAAGTTAGTCAAGACACAAACCAAAGCAAATGTGCTCTATACAGTTGATAATACTGGGTTGTAGCATAACAGTGCGTATTTTTTTTCATTTAGTCCCCATCCCGCAAAGTGCGATAAGGGACTTTGTTCCAAAACGACAATAGGTGTTTTTTTCACAGCTCCGAAAAAAATGCTTTACAAAATTTATAGGTGTATGACTAGGATAGTTTCTTGCCCGTCACGGAACCGGTCACGTCCTGAAGCTATTTAATTTCCCGTAGGGATGTTCCCAATCTATAAAATTCGTTTCAACCTTATTTTTTTTTGTGAAAAGTCCGTAGGATAATCCATGGCACGACGAGGAGTTTCGGATGTCAACATATACAAAGAACGCCCCAAGTATGGAGAATAGATGAAAGGTAGAATAGAAGAGGCGAATCTATGCAGTGGAGAAAACGTGAAATTGATAAAATTTGAATATACAGAATAGAAATCGAAGCCCCAGAAGTTTAGAAGAAAATTAAAAGCCAAACGGAGAGTTTTAGTTTAAAGCTCCCCTCTGATTAAGGTGAGTGCGGAAATGTTGTGCGGAAGATTCCAACAAAATCTTTGAAATGAAGCAAATCGAAGTCAATGGTATCAATTGTCCTCCACATAATCAATATGAAGCCCGTACATCAATTTCCTGGCTTCAAATTAACAAAGCTATGTTAAAGACTGGCGACAATGAACTGATAAAATTTATGATTCAGCATGTGCTTGATTGGAGCTCCATCGTACTGCATTTTGTGTTTAAAAATTATCCAAATACTTGTGACATTTTTTCCATTACATCCTTTCTAGCCAGTCAGTGTGGCGTTAGAATTGGAAAGCAAGAAACAAATCGACACTTACCAGCTCTTGGTTGACTATAAAGCTGCGTTCAAAAGCTTGGTAGGATAAAATCTAGATGAAGCTACTTCTGAGGTTGGTAGCATTCATGACACTCACGAATATGACGAGTCAGGCCTCAAACAATGCAACAGCTTATTGTGCCATATCTTTAATCCAGGGAACCCGGGGTAACCCATTATTATCGATCATTTACCCATTACTCACAGTGTATGGGAAAATAATGTATAGCTACCTTAGACAAATAGTGGGTAGTTACGCACGAAAATGGGGTATTACCTATTACCCACTGGGTAACTGGGAAAATAAGAGGTAGTTAGCCACGACGATGTTGAATTATCCATCACGATTACCCATTACACATGGGGAGTGAGTTATAGCTCCTTATATTTTTGATTTTACCGATTGTCTTATTTTTGGCCAATTTTAAGAAAGTCTTATGAAAAAACCCTTAGAAACCCGTAAAAATTCGTAATTTTTTCGATTGGTTGCTCCGTTTCGGAGATATAGACATAAGAGCGTTTTAGCGATTTTTTATTCGAAAAACTTTAAATTTAACGATTTAAAAAAAATGTTGCCGTATTAAAAACATCCACTGCGTAATGGATTATCTCCTAGGGAGATAAAAAATTTATTATTTTTGCGATTGAACACACCGTTTCCGAGTTACAGTGCTGTCTGGGTAGAGTGAACCCCCGATGCAATGAACACCCCGTTGGAGTGAACACCAGAATGATTACATTGACTACTCTGTAGAGTGAACAGTCATGAACCTCGATTGAGTGAACATACTTTATAGCATAAGGGTATCGAATGGGCAAATTTCACGAATATACAAGCACTACATTGCCTTCGGGATCAAGCAGTCCAAATATCGGTACGGAACCCAAAAAAACAAACAAATATTACCAATTTTTTCCAGGCTGAAATTTAAACTTCAATATTACATACAAACAAATAAAATGTATAACCTATAAATGGATTTAAAATGCATTTTTAAATAAAAAAAATTTAACCTTGATTTAGTGAACAACCTGGGTATTATGAAATCGCCCTGCAAAAATTAGTTCACTCTACCCAGACAGCACTGTATATCCATTTTCTTATTTTAGCGATTTTCGTATTTTGGCGTCTTTCGTCTTCCGTACAAATTGAACAACTTTATGAAAAAGCCTTAGAAATTTCGATATTTTTTCGATTAGACGCTCCGTTTTCAAGATATAGACATATTTTTCAAAAAATGTTAATTTTAACGATTTAAAAAAAAAAGTGATACCGTATTAAAGACATCCACTGCGTAATGAATACTGTTTATTTTTTTTGCGATTGAACGCACCGTTTCCGAGTTATAGCTATATTCCTATTTTAGCAATATTTTTGTTTCGCCGATTTCTTAAAACAAAAATTTTACCATACGAATTGGACCACTTTATGAAAAACCTTTGTAAAAAATAAATGGTTCCCGGATTAGGGAGAACTTCTCACAAACTGTGAGCTGTGCGCGTTCCAGTTTTACACTCACTGATTAATTGGAATCTACACTTTTACACCGATTCCGAATGGTATTTTGAGAAGCTTTTTCATTGCTAAATACTCGATAGTGTCGCCATCACTAAGCGAGGTGACCGTCGTCGAAATAAATTTAAGGTGGTCATAGTAGGGATAGGGATCGAACCCACGTCCTCATGCACAAGAGCCGCGCACACTACCACTGCACCACCGGCGGCCACAAACCTTTAGAAACCCGTAAAACTTCGTTATTTTTTCGATTGGACCCTCTGTTTCCGATACATAGACATAAGGACGTTTTAGTGATTTTTTTTAAAAAAGTTGATGCCGTGTCAAAGACATCCATTGTTTAAAGCCACCTACGGAGGTAAAAAATTTATTATATTTGCGATTGGACGCAATTTCGAGTTGTGTCTTTTAAATTTCAGTTGATGTCGTTTAAATTTCAATTGATTTCTTAAACTTAAATTTATGTGTTTTATATCTCAAATGATGCGTTTTAAATTTGAATCGATATCTCTGAAATTTCAATTGATATCTTTTAAATTTCAGTTGACGTTCTTAAATTTTAATTGATGTATTTCGAATTTCATATAGAAATTTTAAATTTCAATTGATGTATTTTAAATTTAAAATTTCAATTGAGATTTTTCAAACTTCAATTGTTTTTTTTTTTTAAATTTCACTTAGAAATTTCTATTGATGTCTTCTAAATTTGAATTGATGTTTTGTAATTTTAAATTTTTGTCTTGAATTTCAATTAATGTGTTTCGTATCTCCGTTAGGTGGTTTAAATTTCAATTAATATCTACTAAATTTCAATTGATGTCTTTTAAATTTCGTTTGACGTTTTTCAAAATTTCAAATAGTAGTTTTAAATTTTAATTGATGTATTTTAAATTTTAAATATAATTTTCAAATTTGAATTGATATTTTCAAAACTGAATTGATTTTTTTTTAAGTTCAATTAGAAATTTCAATTAATGTCTTTTAAAGTTCAATTGATGTTTCTCAAATTTAATTTTTTGTCTTAAATTTAAATTGATGTGTTTCATATCTCAATTGAAGTGATTTAAATTTCAATTGATATCTTTTAAATTTCAATTGGTGTCATTTAAATTTCGTTTGAGGTTTTTTACATTTTAGTCGATGTAATTCGAACTTCAAATAGAAATTTTAATTTTCAATTGATGTAATTTAAAGTTCAAATATAATTTTCAAATTTGAATTGATATTTTTCAAAATTCAATAGATTTTTTGTAAATTCAATTAGAAATTTCAATTGATGTATTTCGAATTTCAAATAGAAATTTTAAATTTCAATTGATATATTTTAAATTTCAAATTGCAATTGATATTTTTCAAAATTCAATTGATTTTTTTAAATTTCAATTAGAATTTGAATTGATGGGTTTTAAAGTTCAATTGATGTTTTTTAAATTTAAATTTTTGTCTTAAATTTAAATTGATGTGTTTCATATCTCAATTGAAATGATATAATTTTTAATTGACATCTTTTAAATTGCAACTGATGTCATTCAAATTTCATTTGACGTTTTTTCAATTTTAATCGATGTAATTCAAATTTCAAATAGAAATTTAAATTTTCAACTGATGTATTTTAAATTTCAAATAACGGGTTTTTCAACAGAGACGCTACAAAAGTAAATCGATAGGGACAGGAAACGACGCCATATTTTTTCCCGCTCCTTTGACATTTCTCTTCAGTAAGGTTTGCCATTTCATCACGGAAAGATATACGAGCCAACAACGAGTCGAAATTATTAAAATTTACTACCGAAATTTGGAGTCAGTGGCCTCAACTTTAAGAGGACAACTTTAAGAGGCCTCAACAATCAGCGATGAGGCTCATTTCTGGCTGAATGGCTTTGTCAATAAGCAAAATATGCGTTATTGGTGAGACAGCAATCCACACGTAATCCATGAGTCATCATTGCATCCCGAAAAAAATTACGGTTTGGTGCGGTTTATGGGCCAGCGGCGTCATTGGGCCGTACTTCGTCCGCGATGATCAAGACCGGCACATTACTGTGAATGCGAATCGCTACCGTTCAATGATAACCGAATGTTATTGGCCCCAATTGGATAATATGGACTTGGAGGACATGTGGTTCTAACAGGACGGCGCCACAATCAATTTATTGGAAACCAAGTTTGGTGAACGTGTTATCTCACGAAATGGCCCAGTCGATTGGCCGCCTCGGTCGTGCGATTTGACGCCGTTAGATTATTTCCTGTGCGGCTACGTCAAATCTATAGTCTATGCCAAGAAGCCAGCGACGATTGATGAACTTCGTACGAATATCGAACGTGAAATTGCAGCAATATCGGCCGATTTATGGTTGTAAACCGTCGGAAATTGGGTTCAGCGTCTGGACTTCTGCAAGCGTGCCCGTGGTGGCCATGCAAAAGAAATCGAGTTCCATACATAATGGCATCGAACGTACTTTCACAGGAATAAAGAATTTCATTGGTATCTAAAACCGGTTTTGTTTTATTTAAAAAACTTTTGTAGCGCTCTTATTGAAAAACCCTTTATAATTTTCAAACTTAAATTGATATTTATCAAATTCAATTGAGTTTTTAAATTTCAATTAGAAATCTCAATTAATGTCTGTTAAATTTCTATTGAGGTCTGTTAAATTTAAATTTTTGTCTTAAATTCCAAATAATGTGTTTCATATCTCAATTGAAGTGATATAATTTTCAATTGACATCTTTTAAAGTTCAATTGATGTCATTTAAATTTCAAATTGCAATTGATATTTTTCAAAATTCAATTGATTTTTTAAATTTCAATTAGAATTTGAATTGATGTCTTTTAAAGTTCAATTGATGTTTTTAAATTTAAATTTTTGTCTTAAATATAAATTGATGTGTTTCGTATCTCAATTGAAATGATATAATTTTTAATTGACATCTTTTAAATTTCAATTGATGTCATTTAAATTTCATTTGACGTTTTTTAAATTTTAATCGATGTAATTCAAATTTCAAATAGAAATTTAAATTTTCCATTGATGTATTTTAAATTTCAAATATAATTTTCAAATTTCAATTGATATTTATCAAATTCAATTGAGTTTTTAAATTTCAATTAGAAATCTCATTAATGTCTGTTAAATTTCTATTGAGGTCTGTTAAATTTAAATTTTTGTCTTAAATTTCAAATAATGTGTTTCATATCTCAATTGAAGTGATTAATTTTCAATTGACAACTTTTAAATTTCAATGCTGTCTTTTAAATTTCGTTTGATGGTTTTTAAAATTTTAATCGATGTAATACGAATTTCAAATACAAAATTTTAAATTTCAATTGAAGTATTTTAAATTTCAATTGATCTTTTTCAAAATTCAATTGATTTGTTTTAATTTTCTATTAGAAGTTTCAATTGATGTCTTTTAAATTTAAATTAATGTCTTTTATATTTCAATTGATTCTTAAATTGAAATTCATGTGTTTTATATCTCAATTGATATCTTTAAAATTTCAGTCGATGTCTTTTAAATTTCAGTTGACGTTTTTTAAATTTTTATCGATGTAATTCGAATGTCAAATGGAAATTTTAAATTTCAATTCATGAATTTTAAATTTCAAATATAATTTTCAAATTTCACTTGATATTTATCAAATCCAATTCAGTTTTTAAATTTCTATTAGAAATCTGTTAAATTTCAGTTGATGTCTTTTAAATTTCAATTTATGTCTTTTAAATTTCGATTAGAATTGCTGTAGTCAATATTCAAATGCTCATAACTATGTACGTGTTTCGTTTCCAGCTGACCTCATATAACCTGTACCACAGCCAACATCGCTTAATACAATCCCGCCAAAAGTATGCCAAAGCACCCACCTATGTCTACAGATTTGATTTCGACTCACCCACGTACAATTTTTATCGCATACGTTATTGTGGACCCCATGTCAGAGGTGTTGCTCATGTCGATGAATTGTGCTACACATTTTATTTGCCGCAATCGTATAAACTGGAAACTGATTCACCAGAATACAAATGTATTCTGCAAATGATCGACCTTTTCTATTCATTTGCCAAATCTTCAAATCCAACCACGAATCGGTTACACTGGGAGCAGATTGAACGCGTCGGTGTACCAAAGTGTCTCAATATTAGCAACGATGGAACAATGATGATCGAAATGCCGGAATACAATAAGTGTTGTGCCAGGGACGATATCATAAAAATGGCGAATATTGAATTATTTTAATGGTGATTAATTGATGGAGTTCGATTTGAAAAAATTTAAATATTTGTTTTTGAAATATATTTATAATTCACTTACATTTGTGCCCAATATTTTGAAATTAAAAGTTTTATAACTAGTTCAACAAGTCTTAAGCAACTATTTTAGTCCCTAATATTAACCTATCACTGAGGCTGCCTGGAAGAAGGTAAGGCATTAAATTGGACTCGTTTTAAAAAAATAGAAATTTAATTACGCCTTCTGTTTAAGGTTATATTGCATGATGGGACTAAAATCAATCGATTTGAGTCTGATGGCCGTGCTTGGTACTGAACCAAAGATCCAAATAGTACTACCCCGAAACTATGAAACATTGTGGTGAACCCATAATGGTATGGGGATGTGTTATGAAGAATGGAGTATGTCCCGGGGTTAAAATAGGAGGTTTTACGAAAATGAACCATATTCTTAAATTTCGCAAAATGATTTCCAAGCATCTATAGAAAAAAACTGGTCTTGCTACTAAAATCTTGACATTTTAGCATGTCAACCACCCAAAACATTCGGCCATAAACGCTCAAAACTGGTTAAACAGTCTACAATTTACAACTATGATTTAAATCCGATCAAAAACTTTTGGAGTTACATAAACTCGCAGCCCGCCAAGTAGCCAGATGCTCCAAAAGGCATAAACGAGCTGTGGTATAGAGTAAAAAAAACTTGGGATGCGATTCCAGCGGAAATTATGTCACAATTTTGCAACAGCCTGCCTCGCCATATACGATCTCTTAAAAAAGCCAAAGGCTACTCGACAAAATATTGAATCCGAAAACAAATAAATTAATATAAAACCACAGTGCAAAATTGTAACATTTGTATAACTTTACAATATTTACTCTTCACTTTGTATATATCAACATAGAATTAAAATGTTTGTTTTTTGTATTCACGAGAGAACAATAAATTGATTTAGTTTGAAAATTGTATTCTTCGATATTTCGCTACCCTTTGGGTAGCATCGTCAGGGAAATAAACTCCATTATTAACACTGTGAGACAAAATTTGATTTTTTTCCAAATGATGGGGTTCTGTCAACGGATTCTGGTAGAAAGGTCAAAAAAAAAATATACGTGTATCGGCGTTTTGCCAGATCTGAGCAGAATTTTTTTTAGGGCGGGTCAAAGTTTCCGCCCCTCGGAACTTTCCTGCAACATATCGGCATGCAAAATTGTGTGTTCGTTACTTCTGACGTACAAAATATGTTCAGAAGTGTTATAGAAAACATTCAGATAAACATTTGTGTGGAACAAATTAACCCTCTAATTGTCACGAATAACCACAATTTTTCCTTTTTTTTTTTTGAAAAATCGCAAAAAACTGCTCGAAAATGATGGGGGCGTGGTCAAAATGTTCTACAAAAATGATCGCCATAAAATTTGACTATATGTGTCCGAACACTCCAAAACACAAATCTTAGCCCAAGTGCTAGATAAAAGATGAAATATGACAAAATTCATTATATTATGTGGACTATTTTTAATGGAAACAGCAAAATGACAAAATTCATTATTAACCCATAGAAGGCAGTTAGTTTTTGCTTATTCATAGTCTTCATAGTTCTCATACATGTATATTTCGTGTTCAATTGGCGGCAATCTGCAAGCGCGTCCACAAGTTCCAGGTGAGGATTCCCAAGCTAATTGTAAATTAAAAAAAAATATATATTATTAAATTTGTGCACGAATACTTTTTCCCTTTCTTAGTAAACTTACGTTGTCCGGATAGGCATTTGTAACGTTCCACATTACAACTATTGAGGAAAGTGCATGAGATATCAATGTTACCAATTTTCACTCTGCCGCAAAATGGCTCCCAAATATGCGGACAACGCATTACGCATTTGTGACCGTTAACATTGGACACGCTGAAAATGACAGCCAACATCAAAGCCAAAATCACTTTTGAGACTTGCATATCTTTAGTGGGATATTGTCACTGCATTTGCTAGAGAGGTAGAACGAGTCACTGTTAAAAATATGAAAATTTGAAAATACTTGAAAATCATTGTGGTGAATATGGGTTTTGAAACTCATTTTCATAACTTTTGCAATTCAAAAATATAATCTCTGAATGCAATTAGTCAAAACGTAAGAATACATGTAGAGTATTCAAAAATCAAATTCATAATATTTATTAATCCAAATATACATTACATCTTACTAGTATTAGAACTACTGTATACATTTTTGAATTTTTATCGTATGGATATCTTAGCAATTGTGGCGTGGAATGTTTAATTAAATGTTTGATATTTGTAAAACTAAAACCAATTCAAAAGGCAAAATAGACGAAAAATTTTACATCATCAGCTAAAAAGCTGAAAGTCAAATTTATTTATATCTGAATTGTGAATTTGAAAAAATATTACCAACAAATGTTGTGTTACCGAAAACTTTTCAAAGAATCAGATTCGAAATCCTGGTCGCTAAGAGCTAACGCAGAATCCCTGGCAAAGCAATAGTAATACTTACGGAGGAATTTAGTGCGAGATGAGAACAACTACCGTACGTTTTGTGGTTTATAATGGAACTGATCTTAATTACCACATCTTTCTTATAACTACGACACCTCTATTAGACTACCCAGCGGCGGAAGTCCCAAGGTCTTCCACAAATAAGGCATGGGGAATGGTTCTTTTGTAATGCCTTCCTAAAATAAGGCCTGCGGAAGGCATGATTTTTTTTCATCAGATATAACCAAGAAGAAGATTTTTAGAATTTTGAGAACTTTCTTTTCCGATTCTTTTTAACCGTAATTTAATTGGAAAATTTCATACAATTTTTAAAATTATATTTTTTATTTAAAATTTTTCAGGGTATTTTTAAAATTTTCAATTTGAAGTTGGGCGTGGTAAAATTTTCTAAGATACATACTTACTTATAAATAAATATGTAGAATAAAAGTATTTTAATTTTATTTTTGTTAAAAAAAAATTACATGAGGTGTCAGGGAACACCCGGTTGGAACGAAGTTCTTTTCGCTACGTATTATGTATGTAGTTCCAACACGCCTAAGGCGCCGGGTTAAAAATTCTGTAATTAAAATGGATCTTTAAGAAAAGGAACTTTTTGTAAAATGATAAACTTTTATTAATAAATTCTTTATTTATTGAATGTATTTTTTTAAAAAAAGTATAGTTTTATGTCCCTTTTGTAAGAATATGTAATATATTTTCCCGAAAAGGTCCTTTCTTTAATGAGAGGTACTTATTTTTAATAGAAGGTAATGGTTTTTTTAAGAAAAGGTACCATTTTTAACAAGAAGTGTTTTCTGTAAGGAAAAGCCTAAGAGTAGGAATTTTTTTTTTTACAAAGAAGTACTTTTTTTTAAGAACATGTACTTTTTAAAGAAGTGGTACTCTTTTTAGGAATAGGTATTTTTTTTAAGAAAATTTACTTATTTACAGAAAGGCTACTTATGTCAAGAAAAAAATAGAAAAGGTATTATTTTTTTAAGAAACGGTACTTTTAAGAAAATAAATTTTTGTAAGAAATGGTATTTTTTTAAGAGAATGTATTTTTTTTTTGAACAAAAGCTTTTGTTTACGAAAGAACATGTAGAATTTTAAGACTAGTTATTTTGTTTTACAAGAAAGGTACTCTTTAAAGAATATGTAGTTTTTAAGAAAAGGCAATTTGTTGCAAGAAAATTACACTTTATTAAAAAAGGTACTTATTTAAAAAAAATTTCCTTTTTTTAAGGAAAAGTACATTTCGTATGAAAAATTACTTTTTTAAGCAAAGGTACTTCTTTAAGATAAGGTATTTTATTTTGTAAGAAATGGAATTTTGTGTGAATAGGTATTTTTTTTTTGTGAAAATTTACTTTTTTTTAAGAAAAGCCACTTATTTAAGAAAATGTTCTTTTTTTAAACTTCTCTCAATTTGGCTTTTCTAAATTTACTTTTTATCGGTTCAAAACTACAACTTAGGGTCCACTTAGAAAATTTCCCATTAAACAAAAAATATCCCCCGATATGTTAGTCTAGACACAAACCAAACCAAAAGTACGAGTGTAAAAGTAAGTGTGCTGCCAAATGTAATTCCATGCTCAGGGTTGTATTTTATGGATTTGCCACTCTTGCACTTTGGCTTTTCGATATTTACTTTTTATTGGGTTCAAAACTACAATATGTAATACACAGGGTCCACCTAGAAAATTTCGCATTAAACAAAAAATATCCGCCGATATGTTAGTCTAGACACAAACCAAACCAAAAACACGACTGTAAGAGTAAGAGTGCTGCCAAATGTAATTAAATGCTCAAGGTTGTATTTCATGGATTTGCCAGTCTTGCACTTTGGCTTTTTATTGGGTTCAAAACTACAATATTTAATAAACAGGCTCCACCTAGAAAACTTCCCTTTAAACCAAACTAAACCAAAAGTACATAATATAGTTGATAATAATAGTTTGTAATAAAGTAGGTAAAACAAAGTTGTACAAACTTTGTTCATTTAGCCCCCATCCTGCAACGTGCGATAAGGAACTTCGTTTCAATAAATTAAAGTAAATAACTTCTAAGGCCTTCCGTTTTGCATGCCTTCTAAGGCCTTCTTTAGGCAAGGGGCAAGGAAGATCTTGCCTCCCAATCTCACGCAATGTTAAAAAGAAAGGAGGAGGTAATGGAAGGCCTTCCGTATTTTAAAGAAGGCCTGTTTGGTCATGATTTCAGGCCTTCTAGGTCATGACTTCCGCCGCTGGGTACCTTAATACACATACATGCAATAGTCCAAACACACATATTGCAATCGTAAGTGCAATCAAAAGAAATACGATTCACTTGTTATCTATTGTTGCACAGAACACAATACTTGTAATTTACCTGACCTTTTAAAGGTGCATGCTGCCACATAGATACATCCGTGACCAATGGACACAAAACACATTAATAGCATCGTCTTCGTCCACAAAATACAATATTTATTACATAAGTCTATTAATAGACTCGTCACCAGTGAAATACAGCTACATCTCTGTGTAAAATAATGGAAAATTTCATGCAAAGACTAATGGCCTGTCTTTAGATCCGTGGGAGCCATTTGACGGATATTTTATACCATACGTAAGCGGAATACGTTTTGTTTACGATTCAGTAAAAAAATCAGAACTATTTCAAAAAATATGTGTTTTTATTTTAAAATGAAAAAGTGAATTTTTACTGAGACACCCTGTAGTTTACAAGAGTGAATCGTACAATTGAAGTAGCTAGTTCGCTCGTGAACTACAAAACTCGAATACAGAATACAGACAGAGTTTTCAGCAGAATAGTCTCTAGGCCCGTTAATTAACAAGTATAAAAAAACCGGAAAACCCGGTTTAAATTAATGGAACCAACCGGTTATTCGAAAATGTGAATTTTTTATAAACCTCCATTCGGTTCTACATTATAAATTACATGAGGTGTCAGGGTACACCCGGTTGTAACGAAGTTATATATTATATACTAGTTAGTTCCATCACGCCTAAGGCGCCTTTTGAAAAATACGATAATTTAATTGTATCTTTAAGAAAACAAGCTTTTTGTAAAATGATAAACTTTTTTTTCAGATTTTTTTTATATAATGTTTTTTTAAAGCATATTTTTAGGTCCTTTTTGTAAGAATACTTATGTATTTTACTTTATGGTCCTTTTTTAAAGAGTGGTAATTATTTTATTAAAAGCTAATGTTTTTTTAAGTAAAGATACTATTTTTAAGAAGAAGTACTTTTTGTACGAAAACGCCATAAGAGTATGATTTTTTTTTTACAAAGAAATACTTGTTTAAGGACAGGTCCTTTTTAAAGGAGCGAACAAACAAGCAGGTCGTCGTCGCCAAAGAGTATTGAATAGTATACAGGGTGATTCAGGAAGTTCCGGACAAGTTTCTCTAGCGTATTCCTTGGCTCATTTCATGAAGAAAAGTCCACTAGGACCATGTCCGAAAATGCAAGGGTGCGAAATGGCAGCGGGTTGAAAATTTTCGGATTGGTGGTCGGAGGGTAGTAGGGTATAGTTGCTAACTTCTGAGCCAGTGGTCGGATTTTTTTGTTTTTGTTCTTGTTGGAAAGGTCTTTCAGAATCAATAAAAAAAACTGATACAGAGCTTTCGGAAAAAATAAGGAAAAAACAATTCACATAACCTCAATTTGCTCAGCCAGATGGCAGGTAACTTATGTTTTTGAAAGATAGCCATACCTCCTACCTTTCCAAAATGACCTAAACGAAGCCCAGAGGTCTTACCGTTCCAAAGTTATGACCATTTTACTGAAATGCAAAAATGTTTGTTTTTGTTTTTGGAAGCGAAATAACAGCACACATCTATTTTTAAGATTTTATTTTATTGAAATTTTCAGAAATTGTCATAAGTTTGGAACGGTAAGCCCTCTGGCCGTCGTTTAGGTCATTTTGGTAAGAGCAAATTGAGGTTATGTGAATGTTTTTCCCACCTTTTTTTCCGAAAGCTCTGTAACGCGGCGGTTTGACTTTTTTCTATCTTTTTTTATTGATTATGAAAGGCCTCTTAAAGACCTTTCCAACAAGCCCAAAAACAAACAAACCCGACCACAACGTTACCCTACTACCCTCCGACCGCCAATCCGAAAATTTTGAACCCGCTGCCATTTCGCACCCTTGCATTGGTCCTAGTGGACTTTTCTTCATGAAATGAGCCAAGGAATACGCTGGAGAAATTTCTCCGGAACTCCCTGAATCACCCTGTAGAGAACTCATGGAGAGAATTGTACGACTCGACACCAGTTACGACATCTGCCGAAAAATTCGAAACGTGTTTCTACTCTCTTTTTGTCATAACTTGGTCCATTCATAATTTTGATGTGAAACATTGATGCCATTTGAAAAATTTATGCTTTTTGTATTATTTTATGTAATAAACTCTCTTACTCAGACGCTCTAGTGCACAATGAGTGCAATAAGTTCTCTATACTATTCAATACTTTTTGTCGTGGCTCTGTTTAAGACAAATCGAAAACAATTACTTAATTGAGCTAAATATTGCTTTATTTATTTTAACAATATTACATCAGATGTAAGAAAAATAAATTGCAATAGAAAAAGAGCCTTCAGCACAAAAACTATTCTTTTTTATTTTCCAATGTATAATTTATTAATGTGTTCATAGAAATCGAACAGGTACCGTGTAACAAAAACGAGTTAACACATCGTCCGTGAGTTCGAACACTCATTGATTTTTTTTAAGAAATGGGATTTTTTTAGAATCTTTTAGTCCTTCTTTCAAGAATAGGTAAATTTTTGAGAGTTTGTACTTATCTCAAGAAAAGATATTTTGTTTCATAAAACATTTACTCTTTAAATAAAAGGTAGTTTTTTAAGAAAAGGCAATTTGTTGTAAGAAAATGTACTTTTTTAACGAAAGGTATTTATTTAAAAAGAAATAATTTTTTTAAGAAAGGGTACTTTTTGTAAGAAAATTTACTTTTTGCTAAGGCACTTTTTTAAGATAAGGTATTTTTCTTAGGAGAAGGTACTTTGTATAACAATATGAATAGGTATTTTTTTGAGAAAAATTACTTTTTTTAAGAAACGGCACTTATTTAAAAATTTTTTATTTTTTTAAACTTTTTTCAGTTTGTCTTTTCTAAATTTACTTTTTATTGGTTTGATAACTAAAATATATACTAAATATTGCTTACAGGCTCCACCTTGAAAACTCGACAACATATGTGATACATCTAATTAGTCTAGACACAAACCAAAGCAAAAGTAATCAATATTGTAGTTGATAATAGTGGTTTGTAGCATAATAGTGTAAAACAAATAAAGATCTTTAATTTTTTTCATTTAGCCCCCATCCCGCAACTTACGATAAAAACCGGTTCCTCTGTATTCGGTTTCGGTTTTGAACACACTACTCATAATGTTAGAAACATATGCATGCGTTTATTGTAAACATAGTTTTTTAATATTTTAATAAGTTTTAGCGTAAGGGAGTGTCGCCCACCCTAGATTCCACATATCTATCTTGGTCCATAGACGGCAATCTACAAATGGGTCCACAAGTTCCGGGTGAGGTTTCCCAAGCTACAAAAATAAATTTGAAAAAAATTAAAAATATATTATTAAATTTGTGTACGAATATAAGTACTTTTTCTCTTTCTTAGTAAACTTACATTGTCCGGATAGACATTTGTAACGTTCTACATCACACATACTGCGAAAAGTGCATGCGTAATCAAATTTTTCAAATTTCACAATGCCGCAAACTGGATCCCAAGCACTCCGGCAATGCGGTCCGCATTTGTGAGCATTGACATTTGACACGCTGAAAATTACAGCCAACGTCAAGGCAAAAATCACTTTTGATACTTTCATGTCTTTAGCGGGATATTGTTGTTGCACTTACTGGAATGAGTATCTGCTAGAAATGTGAATATTTGAAAATACTTGAAAATCATCGTGGTGAAATGGTCGAAACATCGTGGTGAATATGTGTTTATAAACTTTTTTTCATAAGTTATACAATTCAAAAATAAAATCTCTGAATGTAATTATTCAGAACGTAATAATACATATAGAGTATTGGAAATTGTACATCGTCAGCTAAAAAGCACAACATTGTAACTGCAATTTATTTTCTCTTTACAGAAGAAAACAAAAAACACCTTAAACGATAAAATGATAAAGAAAACTTTTTTCACATTGGTGATTTTCGACTCTTTCCGAAGGCAAGAGCTGACTTAAGCCTGTATTCAAAAATACTATTAACAAAACCACATGTATTGTCATTGTGGAAGATTAACGAAACATCGACCCATAATATACAAGGTCAAAATTTTTTTAAATTTCCCATATCATTTTGGCTGAAATTTGGTACGAATTATAGCCCAGAAATTTGTATCATATTTGTCCCTTTTTTGGACAATTTTTCTTGTTTTTGTGATTTTTTTCATAATGAAAACATTACTAAATAATGTAAAATGGAAAATAGACCAAAATTTGTGTAAACAAAATTTTATTAAGAAAAATTACCAAAAACCAGTTACTAAAAATTGCGCAATTTTCGATTGTCGGTTTTTTATACAATATTTAGGAATATGTATTCTGTTTATTTGATTTTACAGTAACACTGTGTATAATTTTCTAAGTCATGGAAAAATATAACCATATACGGACACCACTACGTGATAAAAGACAAAAAAAAGAGACCCTTGTCTCCCAGTTTTGCCCAAAGTCATGCACTTTGTTTTATCGACCCCCAAAGATTTGGGGCCTCGGTGTCGTTTTTGCAAAAAAGTGATAATTTTGTCACGGTCATATCTTGCAATTCGGTCGGAATTTTGATTTACTGTATGGGGGAAAGTTGTAACTCTTGTCATAAATAATAAAAATTGTGAACATATAAAATCAAAAAAACTTCATCTTTAAGGTCAAAATTTTTTTTAACTTTTTTCCCCTGTAGCAAACCGGAAACAATTATCTACAAGAATGTACCTAAGATCTCAGTAAACAACTTTCTAGAATATATGAACTTCCTAGAAATGATTCATAATACCATTTAGGTAGCCGCAAAAGTGAAAAATTCTTATATTGTGTGCTGCCTCCCTTTTTGCGTGTGCTGAGCTTATAGATTTGCCTATGATGCTGCGGTCGGTGAGATAGCATAGTATCCCAATGTTGAAGTAAACGGTGTTCAGAATCATTAGGTACATTTTTGTAGCTGATTGTTTCCTTGAATTTTGAGCTGTTTGCTACCTATTGATCTGAAGAGGGGAAAAAGGTAAAAGGAAATCCAATTTTTTTGTTTTGCGATTTTGGCCTTGAAGATGAAGTATTTTTGATTTTATATGTTGACGATTTTTGTTCTTTATGGCAAGACCTAAAACTTTCCCTCAGAGAGTAAATCAAAGTTTTGAACGATTTGCAAGATATGACCCTAACAAAATGATCACTTTTTTGCAAAAATGACACCAAGACCCCAAATATTTGGGGCCCCATAAATATAAGTGCATGACTTGGGCAAAACTGGGAGACACGGGTCTTTTTTTTGGCCTTTTATCACGTAGTTATCTGTGGTGCAATGGTAGTGCTCATGTGCATGAGGACGTGGGTTCGATCCCTACTCTGACCACCTTAAATTTCTGTCGACGGCAGCCACCTCGCTTAGTGACGGCGACACTATCGAGTAACTACAGCCATGAAAAAGCTTATCAAAAACCGTTCGGAACCGGTGTAAAAGTGTAGGTCCCGATCAGTGAGTTTAAAACTAGAACGCGCACAGCTCACTGGTTGTGGGAAGTTCTCCCTAATCCCTTCATGGGATGTAACGGGAAACCATTTATTTTTTTTTCACGTAGTGGTGTCCGTATTTTTTTCGTGTTCCACTGTGTAATTGATTAGATGTGGTGCCGAATATAAAAATGCTTTACTTAAAACTACATTGAATTTATTTCGAGATATAAAACGCCTTATACTTAAATATATTGAAAAATTTCTTCTGGCGGTGCTACGGCAGTTGAAAAATAGATTAGCAATACTAACACCGTGCGACAGTCTAAAATAACTGGGAAGTGATAATGTTACTCTTGTAGGTGTTGTCGAGTAAACCTGAATCCATTTGAGAATTTTTCCAAACACCCCCCAAATCTTGACCCGGGTTTTCGTACCTTCTACAGTTATAAAGCTGTAACTTAGGTAATTCTAAACCGATTTTCAGTTTCTCAAATGATTTAGAAAGAAGAAACTTATACCTTTCAAACCGTATATACTTTATTTAAGAGCACTTAAGAAATCAGTGTATATTTGTCTAAGAAATACATTCTTTTCGATTTTTTCAAATCGGAATATATTTTTATTTGTAACCGTATTATTTTATAATCTAACCGTACTACTGTTGAATTTAGTATAAAAACTCATTCACTAAGGAGCAAAGATGATAGAAAAACCCTAGATGATGAAATCTATGTGGTCGATTTGAAAGTCAAAGGAAATTTTATAGATGGCGCAGCAATGGTTAAAATCAGGGACTGTAACGATTATAACTTTTATTAAAAAAAATTAAGAAATAAAAATATTTTGTTTTTTATTAAAATATATTTTTATTAAATATAATTTTTTCTTTGTTTTATTAAAATAATTATTTTTGATTATTAAAATTGATTTTAATAATAAAAATGAAAAAATGATTATTATATTTAAATTTTAATATATAGGCCAAATATTTGCAGGCTCCCTCGGTTCAAGAGATATTTGAATTCAATTTCTATTTTAAATTTTTATTATAAAAATTGACAAGTACATATTTCTTAATTTCAGTTTTTAAAATAAAAATTTAAAATTAAAGTTTTGAGTTTATTTGTATATAAAAATTTAAATATAATAATTATTTTTAATTTTTATTATTTAAGTTAATTTTAATCATTAAAAATTATTTTAAAATAAAAAATTGAAAATAAAAGTTTATCATGTTTTCGAATTTACCGTAAAAAAATAACACATGGTATTTTACTCCCTACTCTTCTTGACTCTTCTTGGAGGTTTTTTTGGGCTTCAATTTTTTTAAACTTATAACTATTAGTTGCGGCCTATGGTTTAAATGGGCAAATTTTCCTGTAAATCAAAACTATTGAAAAAACTATTAATCCATGATTTTTTGCTTTTTATATTGTCAAAAAATATCAAAAGCGATATGCGTTTCTATCGTCTTTATATATGTATATAATTCTACTGCACGTGTGTTTGTGACTGAACTCCTCCTAAACTTCTGGACCGATTTGAATAAATTTTTTTGTATGCGTTTGGGTGGCGCCTTGGGTGGTTTAGATTTACTATTCTGTCAAAGGGGCGTTGTACCTCCCATACAAATCGCTTGAAATATTATGCAGGACAACGTCTGCCGGATCAGCTAGTTACCTATATTTTATTTTCAAATTCAAACAACAGAATCGAAATAAAAGTGATTTTTAAGTGCTTTTTGTCGCAGCCGAGTGAAAAATGGTCGTACGGAAACAGCATCTGACCTCTGGTGAATAACCAAATGAATCATCTGTGCTATTTCTATCATCGCTGCTAAGGAATAGAACGCAATGGAGTTTTTAAAAATCCGTTAGTAATTGACTAAGTTACTGCAGTTTTCGTTAAAACTAAATATTCGCACAAATAAAAGATTTGGTCATTCAACTGAAATATGTTTGCTTGAGCGTTTTCTTTTTATTACAGCATCATAAGATTGTCTTTGAGGTGAACAGTAATATTCTGAAATCACCTTCATTTATTTGTTTTCTTCAAATCGTTATCAATTGTAGCATTTTGTTGATCGCTGAACTTCAATAACTCAGTCAATTACCAACGGATTTTTAAGAACTATGTTGCGCTTTAGTCTTTAGTAAACGAGTCTTTTAATAAATTCAAAAGTAGGTACGGTTTCCTTATAAACTAATGTGTAGAAATATCGCCAAACTTGGAAAAATTGCGGAAAATTTTAAATAAAATTTCTTGGAAAAATACACACAGATTTTTTAAGTTATCTTCAACAGGATACATGTCGTTCGGCCTAAGTTTCTTCTTGCTAAATCCTTTGAGAAACTGAACATCGGTTAAGAATTACCTAAGTCACAGCCTTATTACCGCAAAATGTACGAAAACCCGGGTGTTTACCCGTAAGTCAAGATTTTGGGGATACTTGGGAAATTTCACAAATGGATTCTTGTTTTACTCGACAACACCTAGAAGAAAAATAGTATCACTTCCCTGGTATTTCTGCGTCACTCTGTTTTGTATCACAGTGTAATCAACACATTGCAAATCTTTTCTAACAAATCGCGCTAATGTTTTTGTAAATATTTTACTAATAAATATATTGAGAATTTAAAAAGCATGCGCGATTTTGCTTCAATATTTTTATTTGCGGCGATTAATCAAATAGTTTGGACGAGGCTGCTTTAATCCCAGTCACCTTCCTCATTATAAATATTACATTTGTACGGACATAGAACCGAACAAAGATATTTTCGAAGAAATATGGATTCTAACGTACCAGGTGAAAAAGAAGTTGAGACTCCCACTCGCACATGAAATAAAATTACACTGTGCAGCAGTGGGTTTCGGGCCTCAACGAAACCAAAAAATTTTAAAAGTATTTGGTATCACAAAACCCCGCTCGGTTTTGGCCCTATACGTAACAATTTCTTTTACAGGCCGAAGAAAATGTTGGAGTTGGGTCAAGGCCCTATTTCAGATTTCCTGCAATAAATCGTAAACAGCTTAAAATATTGTATTACAACCTTTGACACTATTGTAGCTACTTTCCCATTTCACAATTCCCTCTAATATATTTCTAAGGAACAGTACACTGTTTATCGATTATTTCGCGAAACGTCATGAAAAATTTCACATATTTTATATTTTTGACATTTCTTGCTTAACGGTAAATACATTGCGGTAACTGTGTTCAAAAGAAATGTAGGACGTTGATATATTTGGCAATTTTGTCAAAAGCCTTAAGTTGTACAACTTTGGAGTACATTATTACATTCCTGTGTTAATAGTATAGAAATTATAAGCAAACATTTTAAAAAAATTTTAATTTCTGAATTGGTGCAATCATGTTTGAACCCCAAATGTCTTTTTTGACAATATTGTTAAGTAGATATATAAAGCACTACAACTTTAAAAAAGGTATAAATTTGTAATTTATGTAATATTGACTACATATAGGTGAATAATTAAAGAATATGGATAAACGCAGCATGTCTACACCAATTATGGAGGTCTAAATATTATTTTTTTTGATTATTGTATTTCGAAAGGTTATCATGAAATGTATAAGCTCCACTTCTTTTCAACACAGGTATCGCAATTTATTTACCGTTAGGCAAAAAATGTCAAAAAATATAAAATATGTGAAACTTTTCATGACGATTCTTAAAATAATCGATTAACAACCTACTTTTCCTTAATAATATATTAGAGAGAATTGTGAAATGGGAAAATAGCTGCAATATTGCCAAAGTTTGTAATGCAATATTGCGAGCTGTTTACGATTTATTGAAGTAAATTCTGAAATAGGGCCCTGACCCACCTCCAAATTTTTCTTCGGTCTGAAAAAAAATTGTTACATATAGGGGCAATCCCGAGCGGGGTTTTGTGATACAACGTACAAACACTTTCACAATTTTTTGGTTTGGTTGGGGCCCGAAACAAATTCCTTTCATTTGTGTCACAGTGTTATTGAAAATACAATTATTGAACTTAAGCGAGCCACAGACTTGTCATTCGTGAGCATGAACATCAGCTATCGCTGACGTTTATTATCGGTTAAAAGCCCCTTCTGATATCAAATAAGAATGTAATCTAAGTAGTTCACAAAATTTGTTGGTAATATTTTTTCAAACTCTTCAGTCAGATAAAAAGTTATCGACCAAGCTCATGCTCATGTACTATGATTGCTTTATGAAAAATAATCTGGTCGTGATTTTGAAGAGCAATCTCTTTATGTGACAACAGAAGTGGGTGTATAATTTCTTTTTTCCCTTCCATAGAAAGTTGTGGCCGTCGGTTGGGTGCAATGGTTAGTGAGCGCGGCTGCTGTACATGAGAACGTGGGTTCGATCCCTGCTCACAGCACCTTACATTTATTTCGACGACCGTTCAAAAAACCGTTCGGAACCGCTGTAAAACTGTAGGTTCCAATCAGTAAGTGTAAAAACAAGAAAGCGCACAGCTCACTGATTGTGAGAAGCTCTCCCTAATCCATTCATGGTATATAATAGGAAACCATAGATAAGATTTTTCATACGAACTATTTTCCATATTTTTGGGAGAATTTTCTTACGTCACGTAGGCCATTTTTCATAATTTTCCGGGCTACATTACTACCTTCTTTTTGGGTAATTTTTCATATATTTTGGGCGATTTTGAATTTTGGAAAAACTTTAATTTTTTATTTTTGGGCGATTTTGACTTTGGCGATTTTTCATGCCGCCCATTTTGTAAAGGGTTTCTTCTTTTCTCCATTTTACATTTCAGCTAACGATATGTGGACATATGCAAGATGTGCCAAAAAGAAAAACACACACGAGTTACTCGACCTCTTTGAATTTAAATACAATTTTGTAAAATTATTCTCCTGGGGATCGATTCCGTTTCTGTGAAAATTTGCAATAAACGAATTTTCACTAAAAACTTTTCAAAGAACCAGAATCGTCCTGCTTTTCGCTGAGACCTAATGCCGAATTCCTGACGAAGGAATGGTATTACTTACGGAAGAATTTAGTGCGAGATGAGAACAACTACAACACGTTTTGAGGTTTATAAGGGAACTGATCGTAATTTCCAAATCTTACTTACTTCAACGACATCTCTCTTCGACTACCTTAATACACATACATAAATTCCATAGTCCAAATACACATGTTGAGGATAAAGACATAAATATGTAAGTACAGCCAGGAGAAAGCGATTCACTTGTTATCTATTGTTGCACAGAACACAATACTTGTTATTTACCTGATCTTTCAAAGGTCTATGCTGCGACATAGACACCCCCATGACCAGTGGACACAAAACACTTTTATAGCATCGTGTGCGTCAATTAAATACGATTTTTATTACATGACCCTATTAATAGGAAGAAACAAAGAATAATTCATGGATTCATTTTCCATTACGCATTTTTGAAGTCCCAACATTCTTATGCTCATCAGGGATGATTTATATTTATTCAACCTTTTACTGGTACTTTTTTTGTAGATGAGGGCCTGTGGCTAGATCTGTATAGCTAAACGACTTACCAGGAATCATGAGGATGCATTTTACAAATTATATCTCTATTACTAGAGATATAGAAGGGTCTTGAGCTTGAATACTAAAATACAAAATATTCTTATATTCATTTCATACGAGTGCAGAGTGTTTAAAAAAAATGAAATTTTTTAAAACCCGTGATCCGATTTAATCGATAAATCAACTTATCAAGCAACCAGTTTTCAAATTCAAATTTTGGGAATTTTTATACCCTCACCCATAGGATGTGCGTATATACCATTTAATACGGAAAAAATGTAACGCTTAGAAGGAGCTATTTTAGGCCCTTAGTATCTTTGGACAAAATTCGTTTTACAACTTTTGAAGACTTCTCTGGCTGGGTGGCCAAACACGATAACTGCCGTAAATCTTTACAGATCACAATGAAATTTTGTCAGTGCCTATTGTTTGTAGAAAGTTAGTTTGGGATTGAAAACACAAATCGACACATTCAAGACAAAATCATATATCTTCCAGACCTTTCTTCTGGATGATGCGATTAGCTTCAACTCACACATTGATCAATAATCTGTAAATGTCTAGTTAACTGGAGGCAACTGGCCAGATTGTCACGCCCATTCTGGTACCTCCCATACAAAACTGGGTGTTCGTCCGGATTGTCAATCCGATAATTCTCGTGAAACATTTCCGACCTTAATAAATTTAGGTATAAGGCTTCACCCCATCGAACGCCAATCACCGAATGAAACAAGTGTGATTTTGCCACGCCTTTTTTGGTACCTCCCATTCCAAATTTTTTTTGGCCGTCCGGTTGTTCGGCACCAGAAGTCCCGCAAAACCGAACCAATAGTTATGAAATGTTGTACAATATTTAGTCATATGCCACTCCCCTATTGAAAAAAGTCGGTTTTGCCACATCCATTGTTGTTCCTCCCACACAAAAGTTGGGCGGATAACCGGTTAATCGACATGATAACTCTCGTAAAGCACAACCGATCTTAATGAAATTTGGTGCTGATAATAATAGGTAATAGGAAATTAACAACTCGACATGGCAACTTTTGTACCTTCTATATAAATATTGGGCGGACAATTGGTTGGTAGTCAGAAAAATTCCCCAAATCCACATAAGATTATAACTAAGTTGGGCATTAAATAATATTTGGGTATTAAATAAATTTTGAATATAGGCACATTTTAATAGAACTCCGACACAAACGTTTCGTATTCATATTCTGTACCGGAATTCTGTAACTTTTTAACGATAAAAATTGGCAGTTAACTTGTCAAAATTCGTAAAATTTCAATAAAAAATTTCCGAATTTCGTTAAGTTAACTACCGAATTTTATCGTTAAAAAGTAAAAAAGTGCTGGTTTAAATTTCAAAACTTCCTAATTTTAGTTAAATTTGGCAAACACGATTAAAATTTTAAATTAAATTTTAACTACCACTATCACCATATCCAGTTTTCATTCAGTTAAAGCTAACTAAAAGATGTAGCTATCAGTTTGTATGCCAGTTAAAAATTATAACTGCTAGTTGTGACAACCTCCAATTCGGTTGGGACCACCTCTTAATTCAGTTACGGCTAATTCGGCGGTCTCAACCGAATTTTTCTGTGACTGTATGAGGGAGTTGGTCTTTAATATTTTATTTTACCTTAGGTTGTAAGTCCCGCTTCAAACTAACCGTTTTTGAATTTTTTGGCCCTTGTTTCTTCAAACTTACTTACTTACTTACTTATCCGGTCTCGGACAACCCCGGGGGGTCATGGACCTTACAAAACGAAGTTAACATATTTCTCCAACCAGTGCGATCTTTTGCGTTATTTCTCCAGTTGGCTATGTCAAGTGTACGCAGGGATTCGGCAACCTGATCCCTCCAGCGGAGTCTTGGTCTTCCTATTTTTCGCCTTCCTTCGAGTTCGGTTTTGAAAACCCTTCGTGCTGGTTCGTCTTCATCCATTCTACTGACATGACCTAGCCAGCGCAATCCCGTTATTTTGATCCGCTTAATTATGTCAATGTCGGGATATAGCTCATACAGCTTATGATTCATACGTCGCCGATACTCGCCGTTGTGCACTATAGGGCCATACATTTTTCGGAGTATTTTTCTCTAGAAGAGCTGTTTCGTTCGCTGGCGATAAGAACCAGGATTGTGCGTCATAAAGGAAGACACGTTGTATGAGAGTCTGGTATAGATGGACCTTTGTTACTCGAGAGAGGACTTTATCTCTAAAGTGCTTCCTAAGCCCAAAGTAACATCTATTCGCAAGCACAATTCTCCGCTTGATCTCAAGGCTCACGTTGTTGTTTTTGTTCACGGCAGATCCGAGGTATATAAATTCGTCCACTACCTCGAAATTATAACGGTTTTCAACGGTGACGCTTTGGTCTAATCGCGTGGACGCCCTGTTCGTTGAAACCATTAATTTTGTCCTGTCCCCATTCACCGTCAGACCCACTTTTGCCGACTCCTTCTCAATTCTCGAAAAAACGGCAGTAACTTCTCTAATTGTGCGCCCAATATCTATATATCATCAGCATACGCGAGCAGCATGTGACTTTTTCTGCTGATGGTTTTATTCATGTTGACTGCAGCTTTTCTCATAATGATCTCCATTAGGATGTTAAAGAGATCGCACGATAGGGTGTCGCCTTGCCTGAGGCCTCGCTTAGTTTCGAAGGGCTCGGTAAGATCCTTACCAATTTTCACTGCGGATTTGGTGTTCGTCAAGGTCATCCTGCAAAGGCGTATGAGTTTTGCAGGAATACCAAGCTCAGACATTGCTTCTCGGGTCACTCGGGTCACCGTTTTTAAATATGGGACATAGTACACTGAGACTCCAATCTCCGGGCACGCATTCATCTAACCAAATTTTCAGCTCATCGCCGCCAGCATTAAACAGCTCCGCCGGTAATCCATCGGCTCCTGCGGCTTTGTTGTTCTTAAGCCGGACAATAGCTGTTCTGACCTCGTCTTACTTAAGAGGCGGGCAATCGACGTCGTCGTCCATATTGTGATCGATTGTCCCATCGTCTGGATATCTCATGTACTAGTAGCGCGGAGAAATGCTCTCTCCATATTCCCAACATGCTCTGCACATCTGCGACGAGCTTTCCGTCCTTGTCTTTACAGAAGGGGGGGCCCTGAACCATGTCCATTAGTTCCGTTCTTAACTTTTTGGTAGAATTTTCGGGCTTCGTTCTTCCTTCTGTATGTCTCACTCTTGCGCTTTCTCCACTGTCGTTTCTTACGCCTAAAGAGACGGTTTACCTTCTTTCTTTTCTCCCTATACTCGCGTTGCAGCTCGCGTTGCAATTGACTAAAGCAGTACCATACGTGCAGCGTTCAACTACAAATCCGCAACAAAATTCATGTTTGTTTTCATTGGAACTGTAGTATATATCGCAGTTTCTTTTTCTTGTGCAGTCATGTCCTGTCCATCGCATTTCCTGGCTAGCGGTAATGTCAGCGTTATAACTTTCGAGGACATCTGCCAGTTGGATACTAGCACCGGATCTATATAAAGTTCTTACATTCCAAGTGCATATCCGTAAATCGTGGTCCTTATAACGTTTGCGGTGACATTTAACTTTGACACTTAATTTGACATTTAATTTTGTCACCATTTTTAATTTAAATGCAAGGGTTTTATTTGAGAGATCTCTAGAAAATTAATTAACTAATTCATCTTAATTACGCTCTTTATTGAAAGTATCGAGACCATTGTTGTTGAAGTGCTAAGTGGGCGGACTATTGTACAACCCCACATGAAGAAGAATTTACTTATTGAGGCTAAGAGAAAAATTATTTTCTAGTTTTTAGTGCATTTATAAATAAAACACTAACTTTATTTGTTTTTAATTATTTTTTTATTTTTAATTTTTTAGTAAATAAATTTCTAATGTTTTTACTTTTTTTTTATATTCATGTATTGTCATCCAAATCTGACAAGTGTACAAAATTTTAGTTCGATTGGTCAACTGCAACTGTGTTAAAAATGAGTTACTAGATTTGAACAATACTGACAGACAACAAAGCAAGTTAAATAAAACACTGTAAAAAACATAATGAGAAACGATATCGAAGTTTTTAACCACATAGATTTACGCATAACAAAAAATTGAAAACAACGTTTTTTATATTGAGAACTACTTTTTTTAAACAACAATTTTTAAATACACACACATACAATCTCATAAATGTGTTAACAACTTTTAATACTATGAAACTGTGCATCCATATTAGAATTTAGGAAGAGACACGAATGGTATAAATATGGTAGCACTGACTTTAATTCCATCAGCCACCTCAACGATGGACTCTTGTATACATCTCAATTACCCACATGAGTATATCGATGAGATATGTAGCCTTTTTCAACCTTCGCTCTTGTAACTCTACTTTAAACAATTGTGTTTTTTATTCATGGGTAAATGGTCGGAATGGTGACTTTGGGGGAAAAGGAAACGGAAGAGTTGAATGGTGTAGTGGGAGAATGGTGGCTTGAGAAGAAAAGGAAAAGCAAGAGTGGAATGATGGGGTGGCAAGAAAATGAAATGGATGAAAAAATAGTAAACGAGTTCTTTGGATAAATAAAATTAAATAAAAAATGAAAAAATTTTGGTTTTTTATTCAGGGGTAAATGGGTGGAATGGTGAGATGAAAAAAATAGGAAATGGAAGAGTGGAATTGGTGGGGAAAGAAGAAAAGGAAATGGAACAGTGGTATGGTTGGGTGGGAAGAAAAGGAAATGGTTGAAAAATAGTAAAGGAATTGTTTGGATAAATAAAAAAAAAATTTAACTAAAAAAAAATGGGTTGAATGCTGGGGGAGGGAAGAAAAGGTAATGGAAGAATGAAATGGTGGTGTGGTAAGAAAAGGAAATGGAAGAGTGGAATGGTGGGGTGAGAGAATGGTGGCTTGGGAAGAAAAGGAAATGGGAGAGTAGATTGGTCGGGTGGGAACAAAAGATGCAAGAGTGTATTGGAAGAATGAAAATATTTTATACAAATAAAATGGATTGAAAATATAAACTAAATATTCTCATTGTTGGAATTATAGGGATTTCAGTGATGTTGATACTTAGGGATCTTCGATCGACACTAAATCGCTCATGGCATTGCAGAATTGAGTTTGTAACGGGTTTTTCAATAAGAGCGCTACAAAAGTTTTTTTAAATAAAACAAAACTGGTTTTAGATACCAATGAATTTCTTTAATCCTGTGAAAGTACGTTCGATGCCATTATGTATGGAACTCGATTGCTTTTGCATGGCCACCACGGGCACGCTTGCAGAAGTCCAGACGCTGAACCCAATTTTCGACGGTTTTCAAGCATAAATCGGCCGATACTGCTGCAATTTCACGTTCGATATTCGTACAAAGTTCATCAATCGTCGCTGGCTTGTTGGCATAGACCATAGACTTAACGTAGCCCCGCAGGAAATAATCTAACGGCGTCAAATCGCACGAACGAGGCGGCCAATCGACTGGGCCATTTCGTGAGATAACACGTTCACCCAACTTGGTTTCCAATAAATTGATTGTGGCATTCGCTGTGTGGCTTGTGGCGCCGTCCTGTTAGAACCACATGTCCTCCAAGTCCATATTATCCAATTGGGGTCAAAAATATTCGGTTATCATTGAACGGTAACGATTCGCATTCACAGTAATGTGCCGGTCTTGATCATCACGGAAGAAGTACGGCCCAATGACGCCGCCGGCCCATAAACCGCACCAAACCGTAATTTTTTCGGGATGCAATGATGACTTATGGATTACGTGTGGATTGCTGTCTGACCAATAACGCATATTTTGCTTATTGACAACGCCATTCAGCCAGATATGAGCCTCATCGCGCGCTCATCGCGTAGCGCTCTTAAAGTTGAGGCCACTGACTCCAAATTTCGGTAGTAAATTTTAATAATTTCGACTCTTTCGACTTGTTGTTGGCTCGTATATCTTTCCATGATGAAATGGCAAACCTTACTGAAGAGAAATGTCAAAAGAGCAGGAAAAAATATGGCGTCGTTTGCTGTCCCTATCGATTTACTTTTGTAGAGTCTCTGTTGAAAAGCCCTTTATATATACGATTGATGATCAACCGATGGTATCAATTCAGGCACAGTAGTTAGGCATCTGATGATGAACTGTTCACGGAGTTCGAAACTAGTCATGCCAGTGAGTGTGTGTTGAACTGAATTGTCTATTATTTCCAACAAAAACTAACAATTTTTCAATTAGAAAAATGTTCACGACTTGTAAGCTTGTAGTATGAATTTCTCATACATTAACCAAAAAAAGTAACAAAAATCGGTCAATAAAATTCAAATTCAAATAAATGTATGTAAATGGAAGAGTGAAGTGGTGGGGTGGGAGAATGGTGGCTTGGGAAGAAAAGGGAATGAAAGAGTGGAATTTTGCAGTGGAACAATGGTGGCACGGGAAGAAAGGGGAATGGAAGAGTGAAATGTTTGGGGCGGGACAATGTTGGCTTGGGACGAAATGGAATTGGAAGAGTGGAATGATGGGGTGGGAAGAAAAGATGGAAGAATAAATTGAAAGAAAGAAGGGTTGTTTGGACAACTAAAATTAAGTAAAAATTTAAAAATTGTTTTTTTTTATTCATTGGTAAATTCATTAGTAAAAAAAACACAGTGCAACACGAAAAAATATAACCATATACGAACACCACTACGTGATAAAAGACCAAAAGAAAAAAGACCCGTGGCTCTCAGTTTTGCCCAAAGTCATACACTTTTATTTTTATGGGCCCCCAAAGATTTGGAACATCGGTTTCATTTTTGCAAAAAAGTGATCATATCTCGCAAACCGTTTGGAATTTTGATTTACGCTCTGAGGAAAAATTCGATTTTTTTTTGTCTTTTTCTCCTTGTTCAGGTCCATAGGTAGCAAACCGTTCAAGATTCAAGGAAACAATCAACTACAGAAATATACCTAAGATCTCAGTAAACAACTTTCTGGAACATATGAACTTCCTAGGAATGATTCTTAATACCGTTTTAGTAGCGTTTAGGTACCCGCAAAATTGAAAAATTTCCCGAAAATGTTTTAAATGCACTGTGTGTAATTTTTAAGTCATAGAAATACAACACCGCTACGTGATAAAAGACCAAAAAAAAAAGACCCGTTGATTGATATCTTAGGTACATTCTTGTGGTTGATTGTTTCTTGAATTTTTAACGGTTTGCTACCTATGGCCATGAACAGGGAGAAAAAGGTAAACAAGTCGAATTTTATAAAATAAAATGCTAGAAATTCACTCAAAGGCATTTCTCTCACGCGTCGTATCTTGATTATTTCACACTTTTTGCATAGTTTATGTAATTTTACCTCAACATGGTTGGAATTTGTATAGTTATATACATTAACACTATCAAAAAGCTGCTCGTGGATTGAAATATTCAATGAAAATAGTAAGAGAGAGAACAGAGAATGACTAGGGGTTCAATCGTTGTGTTTGTTGGCATTTGAGTGAAGAGAAATTTTGACTGTCTTCTTGTACATCGTTTTTGAGAATATGTTTATTGTAAATATTTCATGTATTTGAATATTTTATTAATATTCAAGATACAACACTGTATGTGGCATTCAAAGAGGATACACAGGTAGAAAAGAAAAAAACTGCTCAATTTGTCAACCTTCGTAGAGAAGAACCATAAAAAGTCGACGCGATTCACTCAAACGCATTTCTCTATCGCGTCGTAACTTAATCATTTAGTATTTTTTACATACTTTATCTAATTTTATTTAAATATGGTTGGAATTTGTATAGTTAGATACTATAACATCATCAGAAACTGCTCGTGTACTGAAATATACAATGAAGAGAGTTAGAGAGAGAGAGAGGGCAGAGACACGAAGCGCTTCACTCGTTGTCTTTGTTGGCATTCCACTCCATGAGTAAATTTTCTTCTATACTTAAAATTCCATACTCTTTGTGGCATTCGAAGTAAATTGTTGCTTGAATTGCGAATGCCTATTGAAAATATTCCTTCCATTGTGATTCCTGCTTAATAAATGATTTTTTGACACAAAGCGTTTAAATTTTCATTGACGTTTCGAAGTTTGAAAACGAAATTCGAGGTAGAGGGCGGTCCAAAAACTAACCGACCTGACGTATAGATGGTGCCAGTAGTTTGAAAACAAATATTTTGTGAAACGTGGCATCATTGTAAAACATATGTTTGAAGTTTCAAGGCGCTAAGCTTTTGAGCATTTTTATTTGTGCCATCAAAACTAAACGATCTCAGTGAATTTGTAAATCTAGAAATAATTAGTCACCGTTATATAATTCAGTATTTCCATTTGAAAGGTCTCAGTCTAAGCAATAATAAAGCCGAGCTAGTCTGCTCCTTTGTTTCCGACTGTAAAATATGGGGTAGCAGAGCTTAAACGAGGCCGTATAGCCAAATTCGTACCAAATTCGCCATTTCGGACTAAATTCTATTGATTCAAAAATATGCCTCGTCGCTAAAGACAATTTTTCGATAAAAGGGATCACGAATTTTGATAATAAAACTCAATGATTTGCAAGTGTTGTAAGTCGATTCATGATGAAATGGCAAGGAAAACTGAACAATTTTGATTTTGACACATGTCACGAATCAAAGGTGGGCTGGGCTGGGAAAAAATTAACACTGAAACACCAAACAGCAAAAAAACACCCTTTAGATTAAAATGATTGAATAGGTTTGTTTTTTGTACTTTTTTTGTTATGTCACTCGTTGTTGCTTCATAACAAATGTCAGCATTATGAAATTAACAAATTGTCCAATTATCCAAATCAACAGTTTGTAAACAACGAAACTCAAACAAAAAACAAAAAGATGTTTGGTATTACGCGCCATATTCATTTTTTTTGACAGTTCTTTGCTTCTTTGCAATGACAGTATTGTTTTGTATTCTTCACTGATGACTGATGAATAACAACATGGCATCTACACTAAGATTAAAAATGTGATAAACTTCCTATTGTAGTTCAATTTAGATTCAAAATTCATAAAAAAAATTTAAGTTTATTGGTCAGTCGGGAAAACGGTGAGAGAAAAGTGAAAATCCATGGATGGAACAAAAGGGCGCTGGGATTTAAATAAAGGGCTCAAGTTGGAATCAAGTTAAAGGGATCCAATCAAAAGTTCAATATGAAGATCTCCTGAAGGTATTAAACTGGCCTACTCTACTACTATGTACTATTACAAAAAAAAATAGTTTGAAAATATCATTTACATCTTATTCAAATGTATAAAAGCATTTTTACATCGACGTTGGTTTGTCTGTAGTATGAAATTTCACCATTTAAACATTCTGAAGGATACTTAGATACCCCTTACCAACAGCCGAAAAACCAGATTGATCACTTGGTAATTGATGGAAGGCCCTCTACTAGTGTACTAATGCAAATATCGATTCGCATCACTACCTGCACTAATCTAACGTGTTTGTACCTTGTCGCAAATAGAGTATACTTGTGTCCAAGCACATCATGTTTGCTATTCAATATAACATAGTTGGGACACAATGATTAATAGGTTATAATATATGTATTTGTGTCTCAAATGTGGCTTTGATTGTTGAAAACTGCTAAAAACAAAAACGAGAGAGACAACGAAGAAACAAAACGGCATCATATTTTCAATTCCTGAAAACAATGCTTGCAAACATGTACATGTTTCCTGCAATATTTCGCTGGGGCCGTTATTTTTCATCGTGTGGCATAGGATAAGAAAGCTGGAGAACGGAAAGTTGCAATTACCGCAGATAGCCACGGGGTCTATGCAGAGGAGCTCACTTTTAAACTGGCGCAGAACGCACCTCCGTCTTATTATCCTGAAGCGCATTCCAAGTACAAAATTCGCCTAAAGACCAAACATGGTACCATGAAGAGTGCCACATGGCAAGTGATGAAAAAAATGCTGTACGTATGGCAACGCTTTAGTCACTTGCAATAAGAGTCGCGAGAGGGCGGTTTAATCAGAAGAGGAAAGAGGAAACCCGTTTGTTTAAGAGGGAAAAACGGTTGTGAAGAAAACTCGAGAAGGAGTGAATTGAATCTTATAGAAGGAAGATTGAGGCCCATAAACTCTACCCAAAATTACAAAGGTGAACCAACGGAAATAGATCAAGGCTCCCTGTTACAGAGATAATGACGGGAATTTTGTCATAGACGTGCAGTGTATGTTGGGAATTTGGAGAGACTACTTCTCTGCTTTACTTGTCCCAGGAGGCTTTTATGTAGATGAGGGCGAGGATCACATATAGCACAATGGCGTCGACTGCACCCCTTCAAGCCAAAGGTTCAACCCCGTATGTGAACGTATAGCCGGAGATAGACACGGTCTATACAGAGAAGATCAGCCAGATACTGGCGCACAACGTACCCGCGCCTCATGATCCAGAAGCGCATGATCCACTCTATGAAAACTGCTGCAGAGACCGCACTTGGTTATTAAAACCATTTTAAGACAAACCATAGTACGATGGAGAGTATCGCATGGCAAGTGATGACATGAACGGTGCACGCATGGCAATACTTTAGACAGTTGCAACGCGAACCGCGACAGAGCGCTATAAGGAGAAGAGGAGAGCGGAAACCCGTTTATTTAGGAAGAAAAAACGGTTGTGGAGAAAGCACGAGAGTTAGAAAATTTAATCTTACAGACGGAAAAATGAGGCCCGTAAATTCTACCGAAAAGTATAAAGCCAAACCAACGGAAGTGGATCAGGGCCTGCGTTTGTACAGATAATGACAGGAATCTTTTTCAATATGTGTAAAGCATGTTGAGAATACGGAGAGACCACTTCTCTGCTTTACTTGTCCCAGTAGACTTCAATATAGATGAGGGCGTGGATCACATACAGGACGATGGCGTCAACTGTTCCCTCCTAGTCAAAGGTTCAACCCCGTGAGTGAACGTATAGCCAGAAACAGGCACGGTCTCTCATTCTAATACTGGCGCAGAACGTACCCCCGCCTCGTGATCCTAATGCGCAGTGGAAACACTTTTCCACTTTATGAAAACTGCTGCAGAGACCGTACTTGGTTATGAAATACCGCTTTAAGACAAACCGTGTTACTACGATGAGTCTCGTATTGCAAGTGACGAAAAGATCGGTGCGCTTATGGCAACGCTTCAGTCAGTTGCAACGCGAGCCGCGACAGAGCGGTATAAGGAGAAGAGGAAACCCGTTTAACGGGTTGTGGAGAAAGCACGAGAGTTAGAAACTTGAATCTTACTGAAGGTAGAATGAGACCTGTAAATTCTACCGAAACGTACAAAGCCAAACCAACGGAAATGGAAATATAGAGGAGGACATTGATCACATACATGACGATGACGTCGACTGCACCTACTTAGCCAAAGCGATGTTAGAACTGATATTTCCCGGCTTAAGAACAACAAAGCCGCTGGTGCTGATGGACTACTGGCTGAGCTATTTAATTCTGACGGCTATGAGATGGAAAGGTGCATGTAACAGTTCAAATGCAAAATCATGGCCAACGATTGGAGCCTTACCATACTATGACCTGTTTTAAAAAGGTCTACATGACTGAATGTACGAACTATCGTGGAATAAGTCTTTTATCCATCCCATACAAGGTCCTGTGGAGCGTAATATGCGAAAGACTAAAGCCGTTTTGGCGTAGAATACGTCTTACCTTACGGTATAGGGAGTCATGCCAGATTCTTATTGTTGTAATCTTTATTTCATTGATTATGGGGAAACGGCGAGATAACTTTTTTTAAAAATTTTTTGTAGGTAAATGAAGATGTTATCTTTCGTTGGATATACATTTCATATTGGTTGATATCTTCCTAATATTTAAATTTCTCAAATGAAAATTGTTTAAACACATACACTCAAACATATGTGTGGTATTGGTTTGAGTGTTTGAGTTTGTAGCGTGAACACAAACTATGCTGCTGTTTCAGTGAGGACTCAAACCTTCGGCTGTTGTTTTGATTGATGAAATATTGAAATTTCGTATATTTACTATGTATTTAAGTGAAACAAAATGTTAAATGTGAATTTGAATTTAACATGGATATATAATTATAAAAAATATATGAAAAAATTAATTCATATGTTATAATGTTATTTATCATTTATTGTTATATATGTTTTCTGTCTTATCGGATGGCGTATTCTACGTTAAACTTAATGGTCGTGTCTCTGACACAGCCTGCAGGGACAGTCCGTGGCCGAAGGCCTCGGACAGCTGTCTGCTGTTTTTTTTATAGACCTGATCCGACCATATCAGTGTGGCTTTAGGCCTGGATAGTTAACTATCGTCCAGATATTCACATTACGACAAATCTTGGAGATAACCCACGAAAAACAAATCGACACCTACCACCTCTGTGTAGATTATAAAACTGCCTTCGATTTCTGCTAAGGTTTGTAGAATGACACTGCCCGACAAGAAGTCCTCAGTAAATATTGATAAAGATCTCACCGAACGTTTTAGAATGAGGCAAGGCCTCAGGCAGGGTGACACGCCTATAATGCGTTTCTTGTGTGTTTTGCTTGCACTATTTTCGAACATTTGCATACTTCTCAATTAAAAGTAGTGTTCATTTGGAGTTTGTTTCATGCATTTGTCAAAAGCATCATTTCAAACAATCGCTGATGAAGATCTGTGGCCAAGAAAGAAAATTTATTACTTTATTTTTAGGAAAAGAAAACGAATTTTTTTAAGAAAATGGGTTTTTTAAGAAATGGGATTATTTTTAGAACTGGTCTTTTTTCAAGAATAGGTACATTCTTAACAGTAGGTAATCTCAAGAAAAATAATTTTGTTTCACAAAAAAGGTAGTCTTTAAAGAAAAGGCAATTTGTTGTAAGAAAATTTACTTTTTTCAGAAAAGGTACTTATTTAAAAAAATTACTTTTTTTATGAAAACGTACTTTTTTTTAAGAAAATGCACTTTTTTTTAGCAAAGGTACTTCTTTAAGATAAGGCATTTTTTTAAGAAAATGTACTTTGTTTAAGAATATGAATAGGTATTTTTTCTGAGAAAATTAACTTATTTTAAGAAATTGCACTTATTTAGGAAAATGTTATTTTTTTTTAAATAAAAGTACTTAGTTTTTTAAGAAAATTATTTTTTTTTCAAATAAAAGGTAATAACGGGAATTGTAATAAAATGCAATATTTTTATGAAAATAAACTTCTTATTACTTTGTAGTGTATAAAACAAAACTACAATATATACTAAATATTGGTTACAGGTTCCACCTAGAAAACTTCGTATTAAACAAGAAATTTCCCAACATATGTGAGACATTTAGTTAATTTCTTTCTCTATGATCCAAGCCATTAGTCTAGACACAATCCAAACCAAAAGTAAACAATATAGTTGATAGTACAGGGTTGTAGTTAGAGTGTCTAAAAAACCGGAATTTTTTAGAAACCGGTTTACGGTTTGTTCGAAAAATAAATTTTTCAAGAAACCGATTTTCGGATTGTTCGAAAAATCAATTTTTCCAGAAACCAGTGTTCGGTTTTTAATTTTGCAAAAACCCTTGGAACCGGGGTTTTCGGCTTTTTGCTTTAAATTAAATTACACATGTTGAACTTACAGTACATTTCTTTAGTGACCATTTTATATACTTATTCGTGTTGAAAACTCAAAATTTCAAAACTGTATGTAATTAATTACCTTTTAATTTTAAATAAAAACTATATATTTAAAATTTAAATTTTCGAGCGCTGCGTGTATTTTAAATTATTTCATTCTTCAATATTTGGCTACCCTGTGGCAGTTTATTTTAACAATGGGTCATAATCATAGAATTAAATATGCATTGATCAGTTTTTGCATTTGGTCACCCTATTTTGTATTAGGTAGGAAAATAATTGTTTATGTCATGCGAGACAAAATTATATTTTTCCATATAGCATATCATCTTGCAAATAGTTATTATCCTTTTTGGGTGTAATATAATAATATATATAATTTTCGATATTGTCAAAATATTTTCAGCTAATAATAATTCGAGAATGCCTTAAAAACCTTAAACGAAACAAGAAAAACAACCACATAATAAATAATCAATAATGTGTACAGTATTTGCATTGTTTAGTTGGAGACTTAAGTCAAATGTCAATCAAAGAAGAGAACAGAAATCTCGAGCTAAGCTGTCAAGTCCAGCACTTCCGCAAGCTCTCTTTTTTTGGCAATCGGCGTGGAGTAAAGTTCGCTCATCTAGTAATACGCCAAATTCTTTTAAGATTCACATCAAAAGTTATCACAAATATCCTAAAAGAGATTTTAAATTTTTAAATGAAATTCTGGCATACAAAAAGACAACAGCTATAACTCATAGTCATTTTTATGAAGATACCACCTGTATTAAACATATCGCGGCACCGAGAGTCTATGTCGGAGCTGCATGGAAATGATCTGTGAAATTCTAAATTAATAATCATCGATTTACTTCGTTTAATGTCTTAACACATCAATTTATAAATGCGAAGAAATCAAAAACAAAAATAAAAAAAAAAACCCAGCCAATTTGTGAAGTGCCAAATTCTGTGAGAAGTGCCAGTGTAATTCGCTAAGGATCTATAAATCACAAGGAGAAGTACCCAGATGTCGCTTATCTCATCGTACAACTTCATGATTCCGTTTTTTTGAACCTGCATGTACCCACATTCATCTACAATTTGGTCTCTACAGTTTCCTAATGGATCTTACTGGCCAAATTTCAATATACACATACTATTATTGGATCAAGCTATTTGTCATCAAAAGTAGAAAACAATCTACTTAAATTATTACGTATATGACTGTGTACCATTTTCTCCCACTGTGCTGTAAAACATCGATAAATTACCAAAAGAAAAAAACCAACTGTTTAACTATATCATCTCAATGACGTCACCGACTTAATCTCAATTTAGAAATTTCTCCCCTTCATTACATATTTCTCCGTGCATCAACTGACTATGGGCTTATTCATCTTTAACATTAACAGCATCACCATCAGGGAGATCAACATTATAACGTTGCTAACAGTGTCTAAGTGTCACGGAGAGTATTGATCTAGTTAATGATAATTAAATTATTAATTTCTGTTTATTTTTTTAACATTTTTACATTTTACATTGAAATCTAACTTAACATAATCATTAACATATCAAACATACATATAGGATAAGCACTATTATAAGAGATTTTAAGCTCATAATGAAGTTTGAAATTTACTGAAGTTAGACTAACACTGTAAATAACAAAAAAATTTAACCTTTTGAATTAAGATTCATAAGTAGATTTTCTTAGCATGTTTGAATTTGTATCCAAGGTAAATTCTTTACATTGCTTTTATATATACAGTGAAAGCTCTCTTCGGGGACAGCTCTTATAGCCGGACAGCTCTCTTAAGCGGACAAATTCCTTGGTCCCAAAATGTTCGCCTTGTTTCAGGAAGAACGCTCCTTTGGACGGACGCGGACACCTTTTTGGTATCAAACATCTCCCATGAGCGGACAACAAAATTGTGAAAACATGATTTCTAACAATTTTAATTGTCAAAATAAAAGAAAGTATGCACGAGAAAACAACTAACAACGCGTTCATGCATCAGACAAGTACGTAACTATCTGCGTTGAGTTGTGATTCCCCTTTTTTGCTCACAGACAAAAAAATTGCGCCGCTACTGTGATTAACCTCTACCTTAGAAATGTGTTTTTTGCTGTTACATGTTGATAAGCATAAGTTGAAAAGGATCCCTTGAAAAGTATGAATGTTGCATCCATCATCCGTCAATTTTTCAGCAACAGAAATAATTTTGACGTTTTCTTTTCAGTATGTTTGATTTAAGTTTATGATTTATGAATCGTCATTTTTCCTACGTGAATATTTTACTTGAATGTATTGAAATGATATTTATAGAACGTGTACATTAGTAACGCATTTAAATAATAAAAATTTATAACAAATTGGTTTGTAATGTATTAACATATTTATTTCCTTAGTGGAGGGAGTGTTCTCTTTAATTTTATTTACTTTCCTTAAAACGCTCTATTGGACGGACATCTCCCTTAGGCGGACAAAATTGGTGCGACCGTCAGTGTCCGCTGAAGAGAGCTTTTACTGTATTCCTATGAGTTCCAACTAACATCATAGTACGTAAAGAATTTACTATCACTTATCACAAATGCTGAGCAATGGACAATTTTGTTATATATTTTTAATCCCAATTTTCTTAAATTACACAATCAAGCAACGAAACGCTGGATTGAGCTCAATACATCGTTGGAGTTGAATATCATTTAAAGCAAGGATTTAAGCTTGCAATGATAATTGTCTATTATTTCAAGCCATCATTATCCTTATACAAGGATCTCCAAATGTAAGTGTTTCAAACATGCTATTACAAATATAAAATACACCTACTTAACTTCTATTAATAAATAAAAAAAAAAAGGATTATTTTGTGTTGAAAATACACTTTCGATTAAACCAAAATTATTGGTATAAAACTTACTGAAATAACATTGTATGTTTCCAGCCTATGTATGGCAACACTAGCATAACTTTCGTTCAAATACATGAATTATACAACAATTATAAAAATGGAATAGACAGTTTTTGAATTGGGTATGATTGATTAAAAGGCAGCATGCATCACTGGATCAAGTAAGTTTTTTTTAACTTCTAAACGGAAATGTCCAAAATATTTATAATTGGGACACAAGGACATTTAAGAGAAGAAGGGTGGGAGCGTTTTTATAGTGTTCCGCGCAATATAACACCTATTGCCCAATAGATGCAATTTAAGAGTACTCTTATTAGATTTTAACTATATTAATTTTTTTTTGTTTGCAAATTATTGGAATGAAAATCTTTAATCTCATGTTAGCAGTAATTGTTTTGATATGATCAAAGAACCTCCCCAATCCGGCGAGCTCAGCCCTAAAATTTCTTTAACATTCCAAGCCGACCTATCTAACAAATTAAAGTCATTAATGGAAACATTCTGAAATAGCTGCAACAACCCATTGGGTAGAATCGCCGAGAAGATAAACACAATTATTAATTAAAAATTAAATGAACAAGAAATAATGAAAATAAAAATTAGAGTGACATTTTTAGTTAATAGTTGTGCTTATTTTCTTGACGATTCTTTTCAATAGTAGCGAAATATTGAAGAATAAATAAATAAATGGTTTCCCATTGCATCCCATGAAGGGACCGGGGAGAACTTCTCACAATCACTGAGCTGTGCGCTTTCCAGTTTTCACTCTCTGATTGGGACCTACAGTTTTACACCGATTCCGAACGGTATTTTGAGAAGCTTTTTCATGGCTATATACTCGATAGTGTCGCCGTCACTAAGCGAGGTGACCGTCGTCGAAAGAAATTTTAAGGTGGTTGGAGCAGGGATCGAACCCAGGATCTCCTGTACAAGAGGCGCGCACACTACCCATTGCACCACCGACGGTCAAGAATAAATAATTTAAAACAGACCTAACGCTCCAACATTTTAATTTTAAATATAATACGAAAGGTTGGATAAATTATCACATTTTAAAAAATATATATCATAGTCCAATTTAGAATGCGTGTTGAATATAAAATTGAAAAGTTTTATTCAAATTTGCGTTAAACGGATTTAAAATCGAAATCATATTGAAACTTGAAAAAATTTTCGTGTATGAAAATCTAATTAAGTTTAAATCAATTAATTATTAAACAGTTTTAATTTTGAAATTTGAAAAAATTAATTTTTCGGAAAGCTCAATAATTCTTAAATAATTTTTAGTTACCTCTATTTCAAGTTATAACATCATTTTGAAAAAAAAAAATTTTTAGATATGTCATTTAGATCATATTTCAAAATATTAAGTAAGTCAAATAACCGGAAAGTATTCTAAACTACTTTTGTATTTATTTACTATATAATTTTGTTACAACGTTAAGTCAATTTTCTACAATATTGTTCCACAAAAATTTGGCATGGAATTTTTTATCAGTTGAATGAACAAAAGGATCCACAGGCTCCATTTGACATCCTCCAAGCTGCATAAAAAGAAGCAGAGATTTAAATAAATAATTATTAATGCAATAAATGATCTGAAGCGAATTCCTTGAAACTTACGTTGCCCCGATGAACATTTGTGAGATCGGAACATACACTCATTGCCGAAGGTGCATCTGGTCCACCGGCCATTAAGACGTCGTAGGCTGCCGCAAACAGGAGCAAAAATTTGTGGACAAACCATTGGACAACATTGTCCCTCAACACTCACTAAGCTGAAGACTATTGCAAGTGCTGCCAGCAAAATCACTTTTGATATATCCATTTTTATTTTTTTTGGGTGCACAAGTTGTATTGATGACTGGTAACACAGTTAACCGGCTGGAGCGAGTTGAAAATGATATCTTAACAAATGAGCAGGTTTTTTTTTTTTAAATTCAGGTTACATTTTTGTTAACTGCTGCTTATGAAGTAACAAAAACACCTGTAATAATACAATAAATATTGTGGGCTTTGAAAACAAACCAATGTGGGCCAATATAAATAGTAAAGTTTGGAAAATTATTTACAAACATCCGGGTTCAATCCCCTTTTAATAGAGGAATGACGTATAGAGAAGCGATTTGACTCAGTAAATAATATATTTGACTCAGTAAAAATATTCACAGTTTTTCATGAAAATGACATGGAAAAATTAAGTCAAAAATTTTTGTAATTCCACCTGGTGTATTCCACCAGCCTTAAAGGAAATTACAACTTTAAACATAACGAGGATCTAAAACAACTAAATAAGTAAGTCAATTTACTTCAAATAACTGTCTATCGCACCGACCGCACCACCAAGAGTCAGATGAGAAAGATGACAGCTCTATATTACATTACTCCTTGCCCCTTTCACACATATATTAATAATGTATGGAAGTTGTAGCTCGTCATTGTCGTAAAGTCATAGTCAATCTTTAATTTTGTATGCAAAACGTTTAACATTTCCGGAATGTACAGATTTTACGAGTTATAGCAAGAACTTAGGAGGGTGAATGAATGTTTTCTTTTATAAAATACCAAATTCTGCGGAATTTTATACTCCCATCAATTGGATCTATTGCAAGACATTGCCAGGATATGGATAGTTTGAACACTAGTTTGAACCCGGATGTATGTTAAAAGTTTTCCAAACTTTACTATTTATATTTTCCTACATTCTTTTGACCTCATGTTAACAATATTGATTATTACAAGTGTTTTTCTTACTTAATGAACAGCAGTTAACCAACACTTGACCAGGCCCTTTGTTAAGAAAAACCTGGCCTTTTGTTAAAATTTCATATATAACTCGCTCCAGCCGGTTAACTGTGCTATCAGTCATCGATACAACCTGTTCACCCAACCAACTAAAAATGAATCTATCACGAGTAATTATGCTGGCGACACTTGCAATATTCTTCAGCCTAGTGAGTGTTGACGGACAACGTTGCCAAACCGTGTGTCTCCCAAACTACGATCCTGTTTGCGGCAGATTACAGCGTCCGGGTGGACGCTGGACCAGGTGCACCTTCCCCAATGCGTGTAGGCTCCAAGCACACAGATGTGTTTCAAGACAACGTAAGTTTCAGTGAATTCACTTCATGTCTTTTTCGTCATTGATTTTTTAAAACTTCTGTTTATTTTTATGCAGCTTGGAGGATGACACCTGGAGCCTGTGGACCCGTTTGTAGATTCATCTAATACAAATATCTATATATAGCAAATTTTATTAAAAATTGCAGTACAACCATTAAATAGTTAAACAAGTGTTTTGGAATACACACAGCAGAAATATGTGCAGACAAACAAAATAAATTTCGGAATATTTATGAAACGTTTTTCATTAAAAGTGTGTCATTAATCCTAAGAAGTTTTTGGTACATTTCGTGGATATCATAAAAAACTCTTACACGCTAAAAAACTTGTCTTTTTGTTGTTGTTTGGATGCAAATATAATGTGTTTGTAGCTTTTCGCAAACATATTGTGTTTGCTGTTCAATATAACATGTTTGGGGCACAATGTTAAATGGGTTATAACATATTTATTTGTGACTCAAATGTGACTTTACTTGTTGAAAATTGCTGAAAACAAAACGTTAGAGACAATAAAGAAACAAAAAGCAACAGATCTTCAATTCACGAAAACAATGACTGCAAACATGTATATAGTTCCTGTAATATGTTGATGGGGCCTATATTTTTCAGCGAGTATAAACAGCAGATTTATAGTTTATTATTCAAGCGCAAGTCCATTTTAGAGCTCTATTAATAGAGGTATATTTTTTTCTAAAATAAATGTTACCAGAATGCATCCTCGTGATTCCTGGCAAACCGCAGCTGAAAAATCTGTATTTTTTGTTGTTTGGATGCAAACATAAAGTGTGTTTGGTGCTTGTCGCAAATGTGATATATTTGTGTCCAAACACATTGTGTTTGCTATTCAATATTACATGTTTGAGACACAATGATTAATATGTTATAATATATGTGTTTGCGACCCACATATATTTATGTTTGAGATACAACTACAGCTGTGTTTGTTGCACTGTCTATGCTCTCTCGAGAGCAAGAGAATAAAAGAGCACAACGAGAGAGTGTATCTTGTAAGTGTGGATCTGTATTTTTGCATTATTAAATATTCCTGAATGGGCGTGTAAATTGCAGATGAAGTGTTTTTCATTTAGCCTGATGTATTGCGTTTTAGTTTCATGTATTCAGTCGCAAATGGTTTATCGGACAGAGGATATCAATGGCGCTTGATAAGTGAAAAATGAATAAGCGAAGGCTCGGACGGTTAAATGGTTTGTGATGTTACTTTGGTTTTTGTGTGTGTGTTTCGTATAATACGTATGTGTGCTACCAAAGTGAGAAACGATTTTGACTTTCACTTTTTTGTCCGAGCCTTTACTGAGAAAATCGGAACGGCGGACTATTTGTGAAATAAGTGTAATAAAAAAACACAAGTAATTAATCCACGCTTAGTGGTAACCAACCAACGCATAGCTGAAACCTTCCGAAAATAAAAAAGTGAGCGACAACAAAAAAAGGAGGAGCAAAAGAGTAGCAGATTCTCATTTCATTACAAAAAACAAATACTGCATTCAATGCAAGTAAATGTAAAAAGTGCCGTTTTAAGTCTATTCGTTTTTTGTATTATATTTTTATAAATGTGGATTTCTATTAATAAAATTAATTATAATAAATATTGAAATCAAAGAATAATTCGTTTCTAAGTATTATTATATTTGGGAGGAAATTCGCATGTGTTTCCACGTAAGTATATGTAGGTTTGGGGGAAACACGCGAATGCTTCCACGTAAGTATATGCATGTTTGTGGTGAAGAACGCATATGTTTTTACGTAAAAGCATACATGTTTGTCAGTAAACATGATACTGTTTGCATTTAAATGCAAGTAAGTTTGTCATTTGCAAACATATGTTTGAAGTGTGTTCGAAACATGGTTTCTGCAGAATATGTTTGGGCAAATATGTTAGAGAGGCCATTATTTTTCAGCTGTGATATATGCAATTGATGCATGAGGAGGAAACACAAGTTCCAAGTTAATCCAACGAATTTGGTGTCGCTTCTCTATTACTTTTGATAACAACAAGTTTAATTTGAACATCAACAAAAAATACTCCCTCTTTTATCCTACTTTTATCCCTACTTCTTAACTCTAATGTAATCCACTGCATCCACCGGATGTGTTGCTCAAAGTTAAAAAAAACTCTCTCATACTCATAAGAAACATACTCGTTTATTAAATGATTTTTTCCAATTCTTTTATATTTTTTTGGCAGCAGTTAGTAATTGTACCCGTGGTTTTCTTATTTATTTCGATCCAGAATTTATAAATTTATATCCGGAAATTACAAACGGGTCCGCAGGCTCCATCTAGTGCTCCCCAAGCTTAATTTAAAATTTTGAAAGCAAATAAAATATTAGATATTTGTACGAATAGTTTTTCTCTTTCATTGAAAACTTACGTTGTTTGGAGAGGCATCTGTGACGTAGCAGCTGACAAAAGTTTCTGAAAGTACATTGGATTTCTCGTCCTCTAATTGTAACGCTGCCGCAAACTGGATCCCAGTTATTCGGGCAAGTCTTGCCGCAATTTTGAGCGTTAACACAGAAGACGCCGAAAATAACAGCCAACGTCAGGGCCAAAATCACTTTCGATGCTTGCATATCTGTAAGGGGATATTGTCGTTGCACTTACTGAAAAATTAGAATGGAAATTAGAAAAATAGAAATGGTAATCCGATTAAGTCAGGATAATTAAAAATCAGGGGTCGAATGACCACATGCATTTCGTACTGTAATCTGGATTAGTAAAGTGACTTGATTTGAAGGGGATGACTTGCGGGTATTTGTCCTCAGACATAGAACTATTTTTGAAATTTGTATTCAAGTTTCCATTTTATCGGTTTCTACAAATGCAGATTTCAATACGAAACGGATGCGATCATTCGCTCCATGTCGTAACTTTGTTCGTAAAAGCTGTGTGAATATGTAGTTAAGAACAAATTTTTCATAACATTTGAAATTTAAAAAAAAAAAATATTGGGCAGTATATTTCCGCGCTGAAAAATCTATCTTTTTGTTATTGTTTGCATACAAATATAACTTGTTTGTAGAAATATATTATACTTGTTTCCAAACACAGTGTGTTTGCTATTCAATATTACATAACGTGATATTGAGTCATAACGACTAATATGTTGTAATATGTTTGTGACCCAAATAGTATGTCATTGTTTTTTGTTAACTGCTTGAAGGTGACAGACAACAAAGAAACAAAATACCAGCAGATCTTCAGTTCATGCATAAAAAATGCTTGCACGTAAGCAGATACATGGTTCCTGCATAATGTTACAGGGGCCACTTTTTCCAGCCTGTATGATTCACAACTTAAAAATCAGTGTAGGAATTTTTTAATTTGCTTTGGATTTTAATTTTCATTAATTTATCTACTAAACATGCAAAAGCATTTGTTTGCAATGACAATTAAAACAGTTTTAATTTCAATTTGCTCTGCAAATTCAGGTTGTGGAATCGGATGCCAATTGTTATGAAATATGGGCATGCTTTGGGTATTTTTTATTTCTGACTGCTGGCAATTCGGTCGATAAAGTATTTTATATGTAGAGGTTTGTGTCTTCGATTGTTGTTGCCTCGTAGCACAGATAAATAAAAACCATATATGATTCATTTGCCTATTCACCATTTTCACTAGAGTGCACATGCTGTTTCCGCACTACCACTTTTCACTCGGATGCGATGAAGAAGCTCTTAAAAATCATTTGTATTTCGATTCTGTTGCTTAAATTTGAAAAGAGAATATAAACAACAGAAAAGCATATCGCTTTTGATATTTGCTCACTTCACAAATGGCAAAAAATCATGGTTATATAGTTTTTTTTAATAGTTTTTGTTTCCAGGGAAATTTGCCCATATCTACCACTGTGGCGCCACCTAGAAAATTACCGATTAGTTTCAAATCCACCTCTTATCTTTCACTATCTATGGTTTTTGTTTATCTATGATGTTGCCTCGTAGTACTCATAGATAAACAAAAACCCATGGTGGGTGAAAGAGTGGTGGTGGATTTGAAAGTAAAGGGAAATTTTCTGGATGGCGTTCGAGTGGTGGATATGGTAAAATTTCCATGGAATCAAAAACTATTGGAAAACCTATTTAACCATGCTTTCTTGCCTTTTGTATTGTCAAAAAATATCAAAAGCGATATGCTTTTCTATTGTCAATATTTTATTTTCAAATTCAAACAACAGAATCGAAATATAAATGAGGTTTGTTTGCTTTTTCGTCGCATCCAAGTGGAAAATTGTCGCAAGGAAACACCACATGCCCTGTGGTGAAAATGGTGATTAAGCAAATGATTCATCTATGGTTTTTATTTATCTATGTGTTGCCTCGTAGTACTAACAAATTCAGAAACCAGTACTGTATAAAATAATTGAAAAGTACTGCCAATTTTTTTTTTTTTTTTAATTTGCATTTGAAGAGGTGATTCGAATGAATCAAAAATTATAATTGCCATAAAGTTAATTTGCTTCATGTATGTTAAGAATACATATAGAGCATTACAATTTGTTTAATGTTCGCCGAAATGCTAAACAACATAGCAACAATTTAAATTATTTTACAGAAGGAGAACAAACACCTCATAAAGTCGTAAGACATACATTTGTGTCAACCATACTTTCGACTCTTCCTCAATGCAAGATCTTATTTAAAGTTAGATTCGAAGCTACAGCTGCCAAAAATGCATTCATCTCCATTCTATACGGGTTGCCTCTGTATACAAATTAAAATCGTAGCTACGCTGTTTTACATTACAACTAAGGATAAATAAAATTTTGCAAAATTCTTGTCCTGATGTTCGATTCAATTGGTGTAAAACTGTGAAATAAAAAAAGTGTTCAGTATTATCTTAGGCGAACCACAGACCTCCCATTGATAAAGATGAGCTTGGTCGATAACTTTTTATTTGACTGATGAATTTAAAAAAAATATTACCAAAAAATTTTGTAAACATGATAGAGATCATACATGGGTTTTTTTAATTTGCATTGGATTTTAATTTGCATTACTTTATCTAATGCAAATGCAAAAGAATTACCATTGTTCGCAATGGCAATTAAAGTATTTTGAATGTGCATTGGCTCAGGCAATGCAAATGCAGGTTGTGGAATCGGATGCCAATTGTAATGAAATATTGGAATGCTTTTAATTGTATTGAATTTGTTTGACTGCTGGCAATTCTGTTTGTAAAGTATTTTATATATAGAGGTTTGCGGCTTTGATAGGTATTGCCTCATAATACTTTCAAATTCATAAACCTGTACTGTATAAAATATTTGAAAACCAAAATTGCCAGATATGAAGGAAATGCTTTGAAAATAAGTACTCGTACAATCGCCAATGGTATTGAAATTTTTTTGAATTTGCATTTTGAAAGGTAATTCAAATTAAACTACAAATTAAAATTGTCATATAATTAATTTGCCCCATCTATGATAGTGATGCGAACAACTTCGATGACATTCCTATTTCAAATCAAGAAGGGCGGTAAATCGACAATAAACATCAACGTTAGCTGATGTTCCTGCTCACGAATGGCAAATCTGTGGTTCGCTTTAGGTACAGGAATTCTCAGTTAAAAGTTTTCACAGAAAGAGGAGCGTCTCCTATGTTAAGTAGCGTTTACAACTACGGTCACAGTTCCTTGAGGAAGAATATTTTTAATATTACTTACGGAAAAATTTATTACGAGATGAGAAAAGTGTCTGCACCTTTTGAGGTTTATAATGAAACTGATCTAAAGTTACAATTCTTACTTACAACTACAACTCCCCTTCTCTATTACCTTAATACCCATTCATACAATAAATAGTCAAAATATACATAGTGATCACTCATACATATGTATAACCAAAAGAAAGCTGTTCACTTCTTATATATTCTTGCATATGGCACAATACTTGAAATTTACCTGACCTGCCAAGGGAGCATGCAGTTACATCCATAGGCACCTCCAAGATCAATGCACACAAACGACAGTTATACTACCTGTTGTGTTTGTACAGCTTCTTTTAAATATGTAAATTTCAAAATAGGATTTTTATCTTGGTTTTAGGGGGAATTAACTAAAGATTCACTATGACCTACTAATATCAATGTAAGATTATTTTTGTCTTTTGTAAATCGACCTACACTTTAACCAGCTGCATACAAAAGTGAATCTAATATCAAAATATATTTTCAAAATGTTTCTTGAATGCGATCTAAGAATCAAGCATTATTCAATTTGTCTATGCATAGTGATTATGTTGAATTCATTATTTTGGAAACTTGATTAAATGCTGATGTCTACGATGGAAAGTTTTTTGATGTCAATATCTATGACATTTAACGTAAAGATATAAGTGTTGAGAGGACTGGTTGCTATAGAGGAGCAGAATTGCTAATTGCAGTAAAGAATTAATTCAAATCGCACGAATTCAATTGTTTGTTATAGTCCTTATCGAGACAGCAAATTAATTTGTATGGTGGCTAATGAATATTGAGATCTTGTGGGACCTCGTTGACGTAATGAGAAATAATTATTTATTTATCATATCGTCAGGTTACAAATTAAATCACTGAAGTAAATGTGGGAAACTGACATTATTTTTTTTTTCATTATGCTGTTACTTCATGAGAAATTTGTTGTAAGAAATTGTACATTTTTAAGAAAAGGTACTTATTTAAAAAAAAATTATTTTTTGACGTAGAATACGTCTTACCTTACGGTATGAGGAGTCATGTCAGGTTTTTATTGTTGTAATCTTTATTTCATTGAATTTGAGGAAACGGCTAGATGAATTTTTTTAAATTTTTTTTTTAAAGGTAAATGAAGATGTTATCTTTCGTTTGATATACATTTCATATTGGTTGATATATTTCTAGTATTTTAAATTCTCAAATGAAAATTGTTTAAACGCATACACTCAAACATATGTGTGGTGATTGGTTGAGTGTTTTTGGTTGCTCAACATTGCTTAGGAACATGTATCTAGTAAAAAGTGAAACGAACAGCAAGCTAATGTTGCTTGGCAACATGTATCTAGTAAAAAGTGAAACAAACAGTAAGCTAACGTAATAAAGCTTTTTTGCGAAGCTTCAATAAAGATGTTGTAACATTAATTTTGAATTGTAAAGCGTAAAGCTTTCACACAACGCTCGAATGCTAATGCGAAGACTCGATAAGGTAAACCTTTTTTAATATTAGGGCGGCCCTCTCAACATTCGCAGAACTTATTTCAATAAAAATATTAATTAAAATACATAAATTAAATTAATTTTAAAAAAATTGAACATAATATTTTTTTTTTAAACGGACTTGAATCAAATGCCGTTGGTAAATATAAAAATTACAGCAGACAGTTGTCCGAGGCCTTCGGCCACGGACTGTCCCTGCAGGCTGTGTCAGAGACACAGCCATTAAGTTTAACGTAGAATACGCCATCCGATAAGACAGAAAACATATATAACAATAAATGATAAATAATATAAGCAAATGCATTTATTGTTATATATGTTTTCTGTCTTATCTGACACAGCCTGCAGGGACAGTCCGTGGCCGAAGGCCTCGGACAACTGTCTGCTGTAATTTTTAAGAAAAGTTTCCTTTTGCTAGAAAATTTACTTTTTTAAGCAAAGGTACTTCTTTAAGAAAATATATTTTTTAAGAAAAGGTACTTTGTTTAAGAATAGTAACAGGTATTTTGTTTTTAATAGAAAATTAAATTTTTTAAGAAACGGCTTTTATTTAAGAACATTTTCTTTTTTCAATTAAAAGTAGTTTTTTAAGAAAATAATTTTTTTTCGAATACTTGTAAAAGCAATTATAATAAAATGCAATATATTCTATGCAAATAAACTATATTTCATAATATTGTACAAAAAATAAAACTTTTTTTCCCAATGTTGCACTTTGGATTTTCTAAATTTACTTTTTATTGGATACAAAACTACAATATATACTAAATTACAGTCTCCACCTAGGAAACTTGCCATTAGACAAGAGTCTCCACCTATTACAGTCTCCACCTAGGAAACTTGCCATTAGACAAGAAATTTCCCAACATATGAGAGACATCTAGTTAATTCCTTTCTCTACAGTTTAAGCCGTTAGTCTAGACACAAACCAAAGCAAAAGTAAACAATATAATTAATATTAGTGGGTTGTACCATAATGGTGTTAAAACAGAAGTTGTTTAATTTTTTTCATTTACCGCCCAGCACACAACGTACGTCAAGGAACTTCGTTCGAAACATTTTCGCTTTCTGCAAATATGAAATTGAAAGATCTTGAACATTTTCTCGGTGGCGCACTGGTAGTGTACGTGGCACTGGTACAGCCAATTTTGAGTTCGATTTCTGCCTCAAAGTTCTTTCGACGGCGGGGTCTCCTCGCTTAGTGACTAACGAGTAAGCAGCCATGAAAAAGCTTCCCGAAACACCACTGGGAATAGGCGTAAAATTTTAGGTCCTAATCAGTAAGTATAAAACAAGAAAGCAGGAATGTGGGTAGCAATCTCCAATTCCCACATGTTAAGTAATGGGAAACCATTTTTTTTTAAGTTTTCTTTACCACATACTACACATAAACAATTCAGCCCAACATTTTCACATGATTCGAATCAATTAAATTGTGATTGTTAACAAATCGTCTACTCTTTTACTGTCTGTCGCTGTAGAAGAGAGCAAGAGAGAAGTATCTAAGAAAACTGGAAATATGAATTCAGTGTTTCAGATAATATCAATGTGTAAACATCAGTTGTAAAACTTAAAGAGTCCAAAACCGAAACCGAAAAGCCGGTGAAACGGGTTAACCGGGTTTTTCCTATTAACCGTGTGACCTTTTTTTAAAACCCTTAATTTTCGTGCACACCAGAAACCGGTTATTTGAGGTCGGTTAACCGGTTTTACTCAAGTTGTGTTCATATTCCAAAAAAATCAATGAGTGTTCGAACTCACGGGCTATGTGTTAACACATTTTTGTTACATGGACCTTGTTCGATTTCTATGAACACATTAGTAAATGTTACAAAATAAAAAAGAATAGTTTTTGTGGTGAAGGCATTTATGCTATTGCACTTTCTTTTTCCTTACATCTGCTTTCACATTAGATGTAATATTGTTAAAATAAATAACGCAATATTTAGCTCACTGAAATAATTGCTTTTGTTTTGTCATAAACAAAGCGACGACACAAAGTATTGAATAGTATAGAGAACTTATTGCACTCCAAAAGTGCATAAACGAGTCTTATACTCTTTATAGAATATTGCAATATAAATGCACCATTTCGACAATGTTAGTTCATAAATCAATACAACAAGCATAAATGTTTCAAAAGGCATCAATGTTTCACATCAAAATTATGAATGGACCAAGTCATGACAAAACGAGAATAATACGTTTTGAATCATTCGCCACATGTCGCCAGTGCTTCTGAGTCATACCATGAGTTCTCTATACTATTCAATACTCTTTGGCGACGACGATTTGATTGTTTGTTCGCTGCTGCTACATCAATACCATCATACTTATTATTATTATACAACAACCACGTATGTAATGCTAACGCTGTGTGTTGTTTGTATGTGTTCACTTTGATAGATTTCCCTACCCGTGCCTATAGATGTTAACACATCAAAAAATGGCAGTTTTGCACATTGATGTAAGTGATTTACGGCCTAACAGCACAAGTCATATTCACTTCATTCATTCTCTTTATAGAATATTTTAATATAAAGGGGTTTTCAACAGAGACGCTACAAAAGTAAATCGATAGGGATAGCAAACGACGCAATATTTTTTCCCACTCTTTTGACATTTCTCTTCAGTAAGGTTTGCCATTTCATCATGGAAAGATATACGAGCCAACAACGAGTCGAAATTATTAAAATTTACTACCGAAATTTGGAGTCAGTGGCCTCAACTTTAAGAGGCCAACTTTAAGAGGCCTCAACAATCAGCGATGTGGCTCATTTCTGGCTGAATGGCTTCGTCAATAAGCAAAATATGCGTTATTGGTCAGACAGCAATCCACACATAATCCATGAGTCATCATTGCATCCCGAAAAAATTACGGTTTGGTGCGGTTTATGGCCCGGCGGCGTGATTGGACCGTACTTCTTCCGTGATGATCAAGACCGGGACATTACTGTGAATGCGAATCGCTACCGTTCAATGATAACCGATTATTTTTGGCCCCAATTGGATAATATGGACTTGAAGGACATGTGGTTCCAACAGAACGGCGCCACAACCCACACAGCAAATGCCACAATAAATTTATTGGAAACCAAGTTTTGTGAACGTTTTATCTCACGAAATGGCCCAGTCGATTGGCCGCCTCGGTCGTGCGATTTGACGCCGTTAGACTATTCCCTGAGGGGCTACGTCAAGTCTATGGTCTGTGCCAACAAGCCAGCGACGATTGATGAACTTCGTATGAATATCGAACGTGAAATTGCAGCAGTATCGGCCGATTTATGCTTGAAAACCGTCGAAAATTGGGTTCAGCGTCTGGACTTCTACAAGCGTGCCCGTGGTGGCCATGCAAAAGAAATCGAGTTCCATGCATAATGGCATCGAACGTACTTTTACAGGAATAAAGAATTTCTTTGGTATCTAAAACCGGTTTTGTTTTATTTGAAATATGCACCATTTCGACAATGTTATTATATAAAACAATACAAGAAGCATAAATGTTTCACTTCACTTAGAATTTTTGACGTCACATAATAAAGAAACTAAGTTCTTTCTGTAAGATTTTAGTACATTTTTATAATGAATACAAAGAATACATATTTTAACAAAAATCATTTTTCAGGTTCTATTTAGTCAATGGATGATATCAAAAAATGAGGTTAGTTTGAGAGTGACTTACACGATTAGGCCTTCCATTTATGATAACTAAATAATTATTTACCATTACGTCAACCAGGTCCCACAAAATGTCAATATTCATCTCTCAAGCATTATTACACCAAACAGTTGCATCTCTTTTTTGACTGCAATTAGAACTGTTTCTTCTCCATAGCAACCAATCCTCTCAGCACTTCTACACGCTGGAAAATCTATATTTTTGTTGTTTTTTTGGATGCTAATATAACGTGTTTGTAATTTGTCGCAAGAATAGTATACTTGTGTCCAAACACATTGAGTTTGCTATTCAATATAATATGTTTGAGAAACAATGGTTAACAAGTTATAACATATGTTTTTGTGACCCAAAAGTAGTTTTGTTTGTTGAAAACTTCAGAAAACAAAAACGTGGCAGACAACAAAGAAACAAAAAACCAGCACATCTTCAATACGTGAAAGTAATGGTTGCAAACATATTCATGTTTCCAGCAATATGTTGTTGGGTCTGGTTTTTTTTCAGCGTGTAACTTTACGATAACTGTTATAGATATTGACATCAAAAAACTTTCCATCGTAAATACCAGCGTTTAATCTAGATTCCAAAATAATGAATTTATCATAATCAGTTTGCGTAGAGAAATTGAATAATGCTTGATACTTAGAACGCATTCAACAGACATTTGGAAAATATATTTTGACGTTAGATTCACATCTTTTAATGCAGCTGGTTGAATTGTAGGTTGATTTTCGAAAAACAAAAAGAAACTTACATTTGTATTAGTAGGTCATAGTGAATCTTTAGTTAATTCCCCCTAAAACCAAGATAAAAATCCTATTTTGAAATTTACATATTTAAAAGAAGCTGTACAAACACAACAGGTAGTATAACTGTCGTTTGTGTGCATTGATCTTGGAGGTGTCTATGGGTGTAGCTGCATGGACACTTGGCATGTCAGGTAAATAACGAATATTGTGCTATATGCAAGAGTATATAAGAAGTGAACAGCTTTCTCTTGGTAATACATATCTATGTTGAGCATGTGTATTTGGGCTATTGTATAAATAGGTATTAAGGTAATAGAGAAGAGGAGTTGTAGTTCTAAGTAAGAATTGTAACTTAACTTCAGTTCCATTGTAAACCTCAAAAGTTGCAGACGCTTTTCTCATCTCGTAACAAATTCTTCCGTAAGTAACAGTAATAATATTGTTTTTCTAGGCATTTTCATCTTAATTGTTCATGTGGTAGCTCTTAGAAATCAGGAGGTGTATTCCGGGTCTGTGAAAAGTTTTCAGTGAAAATTCCTTTGCCTCTGATAACACTGCACACTTTTTTCATTTCACAGTTTCACACAAACAAAAACGATCCCAATGAGAATAGTTTGGCAAAAATTTTTTTAAGTTGACGGTGGTAAATTAACAAAAATGTGTTTTGTTCTGATTCTCCGTGCTGAGTTACAAAACAGCCTAACTACAAATGTAAATTGTACACAAGGCAAAAAGTAACACATAGAATCGAGTGCAGTTTTGGCAGTTGTTTTGTCGAATTTCGAATGGCCGTTGGTGGAAATGAATTGCAATTCATTTTGTAAATTCGTTTGAATTGATTCAAATTCCATTCAATTCTTTTTTTTTTTTGGTGAAAATAATTAATTAAAAATTTTGTTAATTCAGTGCATGAGTGCTTCGCGAATTAATACATAACAGAATGATTCGTCTAAAGCTCTTTTGCCAATTGTAATTATTTTCAAACCGTTTCCTTCATATGTGGCAGTTTTGGTTTCAAATATTTTATACAGTACAGGTTTATGAATTTGAAAGTACTATGAGGCAATACCTATCAAAGCCACAAACCTCTACATATAAAATACTTTAGAAACAGAGTTGCCAGCAGTCGACAAGCAAAATAAAACTATCAAAAGCATTCGCATATTTCATTACAATTGATATCAGATTCCACAACCTGCATTTGCTTTGCCTGATCAAATGGAAATTCAAAAGTTTTGAATTGAAATTGTGGACAATGGCAATTCTTCTGCATTTGTATTAGATAAATTAATGCAAGTTAAAATTCAATGAAAATAAAAAAATTTTAACGCTGATTCTTAAATTGTGAATCGTAGATATAATGCTCAATATTTTTTGATTTCAAATTGCAAAAGTTATGAAAAACATGTTTTTAGACACATATTTACAAAGATGTTTCAAACAACGTTGCGACCTGGGGCAAATGATCGCATCCGTTTCGTATCGCAATCTAAAGTTGTGAAAAGCGATAAAATGGAAACTTGAATCCAAACATAAAAAAATACTTGTATGTTCCAGGTCAACAGATGACTATGATTTCAGCAGTACTAGTTTTTTCGTAACATTCGCATTCGCAATCCAGATTACGATTCGAAAAGGATGAGGTCATTCCACATCTGATTTTTAATTATTTTCACGTATTAAGTTTCTAACAGTTTCTCATACTACTTTTCCAGTACGTGCAACAACAATATGCAAGCATCGAAAGTGATTTTGGCCCTGACGTTGGCTGTTATTTTCGGCGTCTTCTGTGTTAACGCTCAAAATTGCGGCAAGAGTTGCCCCAATAACTGGGATCCAGTTTGCGGCAGCGTTACAATTAGAGGACGAGAAACCAAATGTACTTTCAGAAATTTCTGTCAGATGCAACGTCACAGATGCCTATCCAAACAACGTGAGTTTACGATTAAATAGAAAAAATATTCGTACAAAAATCGAATAATATTTTATTTGTTTCCTAAATTTATTTTAAGCTTGGGGAGCCATACTTGGAGCCTGTGGACCCGTTTGTAATTTCCGAGTATAAATTGTGGATCGAAATAAATAAGAAAATTACGGATACGACTGCTAAATGCTGGCAAAATATATAAAAAAATTGGAAAACATTATTTAATAAACGCTTATGTTTCCTAAGATTGAGTGTCAGTTTTTTAACTTTGGCCAACATAGAGCCTTGCAAATTTAGTGCATTGTATTGAATCTAAGTAGTAGGGATAGGAGTAGGAAGGAAGAGGAGTCGCAGGAAAAGTGGCCGAAAAATTTCCCATAGAAATATACGAAGTACCGACCAAAAATTGGGTCTTATTTCTCTTTTTTTTGGGAAACTTTTCTTGTTTCTGGGAGTTTTTTTTTTTAATAATTGATGCCCCTGGTGGAAGAATGTTATAATTCACTTTTTTTCCAAAAACAATATTTTCCTTCTTTTAACGTTTCCCTGCTATCTGATTTAATAAAAATTAGAAAACTTAATTTTAAATTTTATTTTAATAATTTAAATATCAGATGTTGATTTTTTTCTTGTCTAAAACAAAATCAGATACCACACGAAAAAAAACAGAATTGGTAAAATCAAATAATTACAATTCTACGAATAAAATTTCTTTAATTCAAATATTCATTTCTTTAAATTGAAGAAAAAATTATAGAAATCAAAATAATTTGTTTTCCAGATTTTCAAATTCAAATTACTTGATTTTACAACAGAATATTTTTGCTTTATCAGTTAAATGTTTCACAGTTAGTTCAAATAAAAAAAATCCAATGAGTGTTCGAACTCACGGGCGATGTGTTAACACCTTTTTGCTACACGTTAACTGTTCGATTTGAACACATGTGTGAATGTTACATGGGAAAATAAAAAACAGCGTTCAATCATATGATGACGTTACATTTAAATAATATTAATATTTAAAATTATTTAAAGACCGGTGCAAGCACATTTGTCATTATTTTCTTGCTTAAAATTTTTGTTTTATTCCCAGAAGCAACAAAGAGAATGCAAAGCAACAGACACATGAACATACATACATACATTGTTATGTTCGCACATACGCTATTCAAGTTCACAAAATTCTCGTTGCTCTCTTGTTATCTCATTTTTGTATACGTATAATACGTCATTATTCTATTTGCTCTGAGAGTGATCCGCACCCACATTTTATTTGACTTACCTTTGACAATAATAAAAAATCAACCCGTAAATAAACAGTTTTTGACTACAAATTCTTTATATATGACCGCGCCCCTTTGTCCAATCCCGCCCATATTAGCACCAGATCTTAGAATATGTAAACCGAACCAACATACTCGATTTTGTTCAAATACCGTTAACAGGAGCAGAAATAATGGATGTTTAATTTTTGATTTTTATGAGAGGTACCACGCCCATTAGTCCAATCCCGCCCGTATTTCGACATTTCATTTTTGTCGTCACCATTAGTTTGCCTGCGAAGTTTCAGCTCGATTGGATTACGGGAGAAGGATTAAAAATTAATCCAAAGTTTTTGCGGCATACATACATACAGGCAGGTGAAGTTAATATAAAGAATTTAAAAAGCCGTTCAATCAAATGATGACGTTTCATTTAAAAACAACCAAACACACAACATCACACATACTTTGTCCGAAGTAGCTGACGTATTAGTGTGTCACCATAACGTCGACTGCGCAAGCCAAATGTGGCTTGCAAATGAAATTTTGCGTGGCTATGCTTTATACTTCCGTTCAACAACAGTAACAGACACATGTACATACATACATTATTATGTAAATACATACGCTATAGACACAATTTCGTCTGCCTCACCCCTGCGCCACACCACTCTTTCATTGCTCTCTTGCTCGCTCATTTTTGTTTAACACGTCATTATACTCTTTCGCAGTCGCAGAAAATCTGGTTTTAGCAGCAGCATAAAATCTGGTTTTAGCAGCAGCAGAAAACCTGTCCGTGTATTGTTTGCATGTGTTGACTTTTATAGATTTAGTCCCTATACGCCGCTATAGATGTTAACACATCAAAAACTTCGTTAATGAATTAGTAAAATCAATTCAAACGTTTAAATATTTTAAACACCTCATATTCGTTGAAATTTTATCTCGAAATACACATATGATTTATCAAATCATTATGATGAGTTCTTTATGATGTCACAGCCTACGAGAGAATTTTGGTTTTGATGATACTTAGGGATCTTTGATCGATACTAATTCGCATATGCAAATTGAATAATTCAATTTGTATCTATCGTCAGCTGAAATGCAAAAGACCGTGACTACAATTTTCATTTTGTTCAAAGGAGTTGAAAAAAATTCAGTTTGCCAGTATATTTTCGAATCTTACTGAAGTTAAGACTTTACTTTAGCAAATATATGAAAATTTGAATTGAAAAATTAATTCCTCACCCTGTTACAAGGATTGTTTCTTCTCATGGAAATATAAATTAAAATTGTAATTACATGGGTTTGCATTTCTGCTAACGATATACGATTGATGATCAACCGATGGTATCAAGTAAGGCACAGTAGTTATGATTAAAAACTTGTCATGTAGTCATGCCATGTGCTTAACAGAATTGTATATTATTCCAACAAAACCCAACCATTTTCCATTTAGGGAAATGTTCCTGACATTGTAAGCTTGTAGTATGAATTTCTCATACATTAACTGAAAACTAACGCAATCCGTCATAAAATTCAATTTAAAAACAACATTATTTGCTGAAAAATATTCCAGAAAGCAAATTAAGTTCAAATTAAGTTGCATATATCCGTCAAACTCTCTTGAAAATGTTAGGAATTAATTGAACAATTTACCAATTTTTTCTTCTATACTGAGAAATTTTTTTTCTAAAAGTCAGAAATATTTCTTTAATTTGACTAATTTTAATTTTTATTATTCGTTGAATTTTCAAAATTTATGAATAATATTTCTAATTGTAATTCGTTAATCCATATATAAAATTCATTAAACCAAGGAATGTTTTTGTTGAATCAAAAATGGACAAATATAATTCTTTGAAAATATGAATTAAATATTTGTAATATTTACAAATGTTTTCTTGAAGCTAATGAATTAATTTTCAGTTTTAACAAAAACCGTAGGATTAGACCAACAAATCTTGTTTTGCTACATCAGATAATCTAATTTTATAACTGAAAATTATACAAAAAAAGAATTGAAATCGGACGCGACATTGTCCGATGCATAGATTTTTTTTCTGTACAAGGAAACATTAAAAGGAAGAAAATATTGTTTTCGAAAAAAAGTGAGTTAACTAACACCTTCTTCCACCAGAGGCTTCAACTAAAAAAAATATAAACAAAAATTAATATTAAAAACAACCTAACATTTTTTGGGTGGTTTTTTATAATGAAAATTACCCAAAATTCAGTTATGAAAAATTGCCCAATTTTCGATTTTCATTTTTGATATACATAATTTATTTTATTTTAGAGTAATTGAATAGTGGTGGTTCCGAATATAAAAATGTTTTACTGAAAAATGATTTCAATAGTTTTTACTCTGAATATAAAAACAATAAATAAATGGTGTATCAGTAAGAATTACGGATGCTATACGGGATTGATTTTAAAAAATCCCGGGATACGGGATTTTCGAAATTCTATTTTTAATTTTTTTGATAACAGGTCTATTTAACGTTACACTCCAAAAAACAACCACAAGGGGATAGAATACGTTATTCTAAGCAAAAAAAGTAAAAAATAACAAAGTCGGGGCAAATGCATAGTTTCGGTGTTATGGGCCTCGTAATATCGGATATGTGAAAGGTTATGGCGTTAAGGTACCGTATAAAGCCATTGATATCAGTTTTTTGTATAAAACAATTTAAAACAAAACTCATAATACAAGGTGGCGCAAAAGTAAACTTCCGATGTTTTTTGGCTGTAATTTAAAAAAAAAATTAAAAACTTTGATTCTTCTTGTGGATTATTTTTATTTGGTCTTTTAATTTTTTTTACTTCAAGTCGAGAATATGATGTCATGTAAATGGCCGCCGCCACAGTTGATTGTCATTTGAGCCCTTTTTATGGCATTTTCCATCACTTTGGCCAAAACTTCCGGCGATACGTCCTCACATTCTTGACGGATATTGTCTTTAAGAGCTGCAAGAGTCTGAGGCTTGTTGACATAAACCCGCGACTTCAAAAAGCCCCACAAAAAGAAGTCTGGAGCGGTCAAATCAGGCGATCTTGCTGGCCAGTGCAAATCGCCAAAACGGGAGATTAGGCGCCCGGGAAATTCATCCTTCAGCATATCGGTTGTGGCACGTGCAGTGTGTGCCGTTGCACCGTCCTGTTGGAACCACATGTTTTCCTATCCCAATTCATCAAGTTGCGGCAAAAAGAACTCGTTGATCATTGCTCTGTAGCGCTCACCATTCACAGTAACCGTTTGGCCCGCGACGTCTTCGAAGAAAAAAGGTCCGATGACTCCTCCAGCGAAAACAGCACACCATACAGTGACTTTGAGCGGGTGTAATGGCTCTTCGTGGGTTACACGCGGATTTTCAGTGCCCCAAAGGCGTAAATTTTTCTTATTTACGTACCCGCTAAGATGGAAATGGGCCTCATCACTCATGATTATTTTTGATGAAAAATCATCTTCCTCTTGGTGGCGATTAAGGATGGCTTGAGCGTATATTAGACGCGATTGGCGGTCAGCAGCTAACAGCTGATGCACCGTCTGGACTTTGTACGGAAACATCTTCAAATCTTGTACCAAAATTCGCTGTAAAGACCGTCGACTGATACCCGTTTGCGTGGCACGTCGTCTGGTCGACGGCGCATCCATGACATCCTCGGCTACAGCAGCAATATTCTTTGCAGAACGGCTACTCCGGGGTCTGCCACGCCTGGCAGCATCTCGTGTTGTGCCAGTCTCTTCGAGGCGAGCGGCTAAACGTCGCAGTGTTTCACCAGTAGGCGTTGGACGGCCAGGAAATCTGCAACGAAATTCACGTTGTGCCAAAGTCACCGACCGATTATTGGTCAAATAAAAATAGTCAGCAATATTCCGTGTTCTGGAGCAGTGTAGCGTAACATTGTTTATTAACGTGTATTTCGCATGTGTTTACTACACAAATGTCAAAACAGAACTGACATTAGGGGCCAATCGCAAAATTTATAGCATTTCTGATAGGACGATTACTCTTGCGCCATCTTGTATAATGTAGCACTTTTTGATACGTCGCTTTTTGTTGACATTTAGAAAAATTATCGATTTTTTTACTTTTCTCAAACAAAAACAAAAATTATTTTAAAACATCGCACAATTTTTCGAATATTTTTTGTTCAAACAAAAACAAAAATTATTTCAAAACGAAATTTTAAATTTTTGTTTGAGAAACGTTAACATCCGATAACTCGATAACTCAGGGACTTATCGAAAAATGGTATATTAGTATCCGAAAGTATCTGACATACTAGCTACAAAATTATCCGAAATATCGGGTTCCATAATTCCGAAACTATGCATTTGCCCCGATTTTGATATTTTACATTCTTTGCTTAAAATAACATGTTCAACCCGACGCAATAAATGTTGTAATTCTTGGAGAGTAAGCCGTATAATAGACCGTTGCGCAATGCACATTTTCAATTGCAAATAGAAACATGTATTTTTTGAGATAGTTGTGATTTTTTTATTGGATTGTAAAGAGGACAAGTTTCGATTAAGCATTGAATAAAATATCCGTCAAACGGCCCGCACTTCTCTGATGACACGTCATTACTTTTTCCATGAAATTTTCAATGACTTTTTCACAGACATGTGGTTCTATCCGACCGATCATGCGTTGGATGTCGGATTTGAGCTCAGGAATTACTTCTGGTTTATCCGCATAAACCCGAAACTTCACAAAACCCCAGCGAAAGAAATCACACGGCATTAGATCGCAAGATCTTGTTGGCCAGTTGGCATTAGAATTTCTTGAGATAATTTGTTCTGGAAATCATTGCTGCAATAAATCGATTGTTTCATGAGCGGTGTGTCAGGTGGCACCGTCTTGCTGAAACCATATGTCGTCCAGATTTATGCCGTCCAGTTGAGGTGACAGGAACTCCGTTATCGTGTTCCTGTAACGAATACCATTCACAGTCTCTGCGATTTTGGCAACATCTTCAAAAAAGCCAGGACCAATCACGCCGCATGACCAAAATCCACACCAAACAGTTGCCGTTGCGGGTGCATTTGTTTCCATGAATTGCTTGACTATTTACTGAGCACCAAATTCGACAATTTTGTGTATTCACGAAGCCATTCAGATGGTAATGCGTTTCATCAGAGAAGATGAGTTTTTTTTTAAAAAATTGGCATTGACTTCACGTGCTCTTGCTTTCCATGGTCTGTTGGTTTAAGTCCTGAGTCAGCTGAATTTTGTACTTACGAAGTTGAAGTTCTTCTGCCAAAATTGCCAAAATTCGCTTGCTCACGATAAAATTGCTTAACTGCAGGAGGTAAAAATTTCATAAATTGAAATATTGAAATTTTTTAATTATGCATCGATCCAAAATATTTTAATTGCAACAAAGAAAAAAATTTAAAAAAATGCGGCTTATCATAATTTAGCGCAATGGCTCGCTCGATAAATTAATATAAAATATTTGTGAGCTGTGAAAACTGATATTAATAAAGTCCAGGGCTGTTAAATTGGTTTGTGGTGTTTCTTTGCTTTGTGCGTATGTCAATATGTGTAGTACAAAAGTGAGAAACGCTTTTGGAGAAAGAATTATTTATTCATTATGTATTTCATAAGTCGATTTTCAGGCTACACAAAGTATGCTCGTTGCATGTCTGGATTAATTTTGTGTTACTTATTTGTCAAATGCATTAATTCTAACATAGTACATTTGATATGACTGTTTAACATACATGGCTCAAATTAATTACATGAGAATTATAATTTGTTGTTGGAAAAAAATGTAAATACCTTTGGCAATTGTACTTATTTGTAAAGCATTTGCTTCATGTCTGGCAGTTTTGGTTTTGAAATATTTTATAGAGTACAGGTTTGTGAATTTGAAAATACTATGAGGTAATATCTATCGAAGCCACAAACCTCTACGTATAAAACCGAATTGCCAGCAATCAGACAAGTTCAAAATAATTAAAGGCATTCTCGTATTTCATTACAATTGACCTCCGATTCCACAAAATGCATTTGCATTGCCTGAACAAATGTAAATTCAACATTTTTTAATTGCCATTACGAACAATGGTAATTCTTTAATGCGATAAAGTAATGGAAACTAAAATCCAATGTCAATTAAAAAACCCATGTATGCTATTTAGACTGTACGTAACTAGAGTGTGCTAAAAAAACTGGAATTTTTTAAATATCTTTCTTACTTCGTCCCCTCTTTTCTAGTACCTTAATAGACTCACATGCACATATTGAGTATACATAAGTACAACCAGAAGAAAACGTTTCCCTTTTTATATATTCTTATACATAACACAATACCTGACCTGACCTTTGAAGGGTCTTTACAGTTACATACTTAGATACCCCCTGGACCAATAAACACAAATCACATTTAAAGTATAAGGTGAGATTATACAGGTATCGTAAAATAGTGCATCCATAAAATACAATATTTATTACACGAGTCTATTCGTAGGAATACACAAAGACTTATCTGGATTCTTTTTATGTTATGTATTTTTGAAGTTCCAAAATTCTTATTTACATTTCTTATGACCATTTAAGCTGGCCATAGACTTGGGATTTGTATCTGCGATTTGTGTCTTTACCTTTTCTCCACACACATGCAACATATCTTTTTGTGGTTGACGTTGACGAGTAAGCATGGGTGACAAAGCGAATGATGCAATTGCGCTTTTGGTGATTTATTCTCCATGCGAGTTTATGCGTTCAAATGAAAAGGAAAAAAATATCAGAAAACGAAAATGGACGGAAGAATGGTTGCTAGAAAGGAATAAGCATTCACATTTCATCTCATTCACATTTGAGCTCTTTACTCTCCGACGTTTCAAGAGCAACTGAAACTACGAAATGTATACATAAATGTGCGATCACAACGCCATACACATAGTCACAAATCCCAAGTTGTTGAAAAGTTTCAACCATGGTAAAATTATCTATCGGGTAAACGCGTCAGCCCAGCTGATTTGTGGTTTTTTTCATCTTTTCCGTCGGTAAGCTGTCAAATTCTATTTTGTTTCTCTTTGTTTGTTAATATAATCAAAGAATTGCAACCAAAATGCAATTTAATAGCATAGACTTTGTATCAAGTAAGACAATCTTTTAAAATTGTTCACATTTTGTGTACATAGTGGTTTTCATTATTCAGCTAATTTTGGCAGCTTAACGACGGAATTGCTAATGCGACTACCTAATAGACAATTCTACCATAGTTTCAACAACTTGGGGATTTGTGTGATCAGAGTGCCACACACATGCAACTTGACGTCGATCTCACACAAATCGGAGACACAAATCCCAAGTCTATGGCCAGCTTTAGACAGTACACAGGTAGAGAATGTCAAAAAATTTGAAGTTTTTAAAAGCCGCGTTTCGGTCTATTCTATAAATCAATTTTTCAATAAACTTATAACGGATAGAATACAAGAAAATGAGTTTTCGTAGACAGATAGAGAACGGGAAAACAAGTTTTGGCAGGCAATATGGACATTTGTTTCGATATGGTTTATAACAAATCAATGAAAGAAAATCAACATAATTATAGAAGGAGCTGCCCACGGAAGATCCAAGAAGCGGGATAAGGTGGGCACTACTATTAAGAGAACAAATACCGAATAGCTCCACTGAAAGGTAAATTAACATGCTTCCTGTGTTGTTTAAGAGTACCTTCATCGACTTCTATGCAGTGCATAATGTATATGGTGGAACACACTCCAAATATTTACTTATTTATAAGTCCTCAACTTATTTATTTTTAAATGCAAACATTAGCATGTTTACTTGCATTTACTTGCAAAGATTCATATTTTTAGTGTAGCCATATATATGTTTCATCCAAAACATCCATATACTTACGTCGACGCATTCTTTTGGTTCCTCCCAAACAAATTATAGACGACGGAATGCATGAATCTAAACCACATCGGATCAGTCAACATAAGAAACAATCGGTTCATTTAGACACGCATTCAGGAATATTTATGAATCAGTGACTGAAAGAATAATGCAACAATTTAATTACAGAATGACAATAACATTGACTTAGGCTGAGGGCAATCTCTCTTTGTCCCTGTTTTATTTTCTTGTTATCGACAGAGCATAGCGACAAGTTAAGTAAAACAATGAACCAAAAACAGCATTATTTGTATCACAAACAAAGTGGTATTTGAAACAAAAACACACACAATATACAATGATTAATAATTGTGTCTCAAACATGTAATATTGAATATTAAACACAATGTGTTTGGACACAATTATACTATATTTGCGATATGGTCCAAACACACGTTATATTTAATTAATTCCTGAGCTCAAATCCGAGATAACTCCTGAGCTGAAATCCGAGATCCAACGCGTCGTCAGTGAGATACAGCCAACCACATCTCTGTGAAAAAGTCATGGACAATTTCATGGAAAGAGTAATGGCCTGCCATCACAGCCGTGGCGGCAATTTGACGGATATTTTATTCCTTGCTTAATCGGAACATGTCTTCTTTACAATTCAATAAAAAAATCAAAATTATCTAAAACACCACGTGTCTTGCTTTTAAAATGAAAATGTGCATTCTTACTGAGCCACCCTTTTGTGGCCCTTCTCCCAAAGTCTAATACAATGCTTTGCATTTATCAGGGGTCAAAGTTAATAACAATAAAACTCACTCATAAAGTTGAAAACATATTTTATATATATAATTATATATTTTTTTTAAATTTTTAAATTTTTCCATCAGTTGGTGGGCGTATCCGTAGTTTCTCAAATATGTTAATACAAAATTTATATCCGCAAATTACAAAGGGGTCCACAGGCTCCAGGTTCGGCTCCCCAAACTTAAAATTAATTTGAAACAAATAAATATTATTATTAGATTTTTGGATAAAAACTTGTTATATTTTATCCTAAACTTACGTTGTCTGGATAAACATCTGTGTCGTCGCAAATGACAAAAGTTTCTGAAAGTACAGCGGGTGTCTCGTCCTCTAATTGTAACGCCGCCGCAAACTGGTTCCCAATTATTCGGGCAAGTCCTTATGCAGCGTTGGCCGAAAATTACAGCCAACGTTGTCGTTGCACCTAGTGGAAAAGTAGACAAAGTAACTGTTATTGATGTAGCCGTAACATTGCGATATTTATATGAATTCTGAACGTGTGAGATTCAGAACGTAATCGCAAATCAGGTCGTAAATTTGTTCGTAACAGCTGTGTCAATAGGTGGTATAAATCTCGTTTTTCAACATTTTCAATTAAAAAAATATATAATATCGGTTCAAGTAACTATGCTTCGCTACTATTCAAAACGTCAGAATACATGTTGAATATTGAAAATTGTAAAATTGGAAATTTTCAAGACGAATCAACAACACATTTTTGCACCATCATCATATTATCATATTATTATACTGAAACAGAAACCACCACTCTCAGGGCGGAAGCATAAAGGGTGGGCCATGTAAAATTTTGAATTTAATTTCGCTTTAAAAAAATAAAAATGGAAATTTTTTCAGAAATATGATTTTATTCATAGAGAAGTAATAAAGAAAAGCCATGTGTTCTTCAGTTCCCCCAAATTCTCGTCCATAGTCACTGCGCTAACGACAGTTTTGATACGGGTTTTTATGTCAGTTTTTTCTGCCAGAATTTGGGCGTAATACAAAAAAAATAAAGAAAATTGTTGTAATCTTCAAATCAAAACTAATTTATTGTATAAAAAGTTATTTTGAAAGTCGTAAGTGCCGATGGAGTCAAATTTAAAGTCAGTTTTTTTAAATTCGCTTATCGCGCATTCTCTTTGAAATGCTAACCTGTATCAAATGTGCAGCTAGGATTTGCGCCATATATGGGGTTTGCTAGTTTAGCAAAACCGGATTTTATGGCCTCATGTATATTTTGGCTAAAACTTAATTTTTCCGAAGAACATGCAAATTTTCTAACGGCGATATCTCGGAAACCAATTGAAATTTTCTGTTACTGTCTTCGGCACAATTGTAGCTATAGACTAGGAAAAAAGAACTGTAGAACAAACTATCCCGAAAAATCAGCTATACAATTGCAGAAATGTCAAAAATTTATATATTTTTCTATTTTTTTCATAATTTTTGGCCAATAGCTGCCAAACTATCAGCTTTACACACGATAACTAATATGTTTAACTATTATTTTGTAAACTGTCCAAAAATATCTAATTTTTTAGTTTATTTCCACTAAAATAAAAAAAATCTATTTCCCAGCTGTACTATTAATTAAAAAACATTCATCAGTTTCACATGATTTTTCGCTACTAATTAGATCACTATTGTGTATAGGGTTTTGCCAAATCCGTGCCATAAAATGCAGGAGTGTTACTGTGTACTGTATATTAAATCTGATATTTGGCACACAACATGGAGGGAAAATTTTTAAAATTGATTGAATTCAAATAAAAACAAAATAATTGCTGATTATTATGCAACCCAAACAAAAATCGCAGTTCTTTGCGAAAATATGGCCGAAAATGGTGAAAAAAGCATAAAATAGAATAGAAATAGAAAAATGTCACTAGATGCAGATGTTTGGGGTTAGTTTGTCTTACACTTCTTTTCTCATAGTCTATGGCTACAATTGTGCCAAAGACAAGAACACAAATTTCCAATTTGTTTTCGAGATATAGCCGTTAGATAATTTCCATGTTCTTCGGAAAAATGTTCCATGTTCTCCGGAAAAGTTTTAACCAAAATATATATGAGGCCACATACAATCCGAAAACCAGCTAAACTTGCAAACCCCAAATAGGGTTTTGATAGTTTCGATAAGTACTTCGAGAAATTTTACATGAGAAGGAGTTTGCACTAGATGACTTCAAAAATGTTGCATAGTATAGTATGAACATTTTTCGAAATTTTTGCAATTTTGAGGCACAGTTTATTTTACACTTTTTTTCTTCTAGTCTATAGCTACAATTGTGCCGAAGACCGGGAAACAAAATTACTATTGGTTTCTGAGATATAGCCGTGAGTAAAATTGCATGTTCTTCGGAAATTTTAAGTTCTTGTCATAAAATCCGAACAGCAGCTAAACTAACAAAACCCAAATAGAGGTTTGTTAGCTTCGATAATTATTTCGAGAAAATTCACACGGGAAGGAGTTTGCATTTTATGTGTTGCACAGTGTAATCGTAGATTTCAGCAGAATAGTGGTGCACCATGGCACACAGCTCTCATCAAACAAACGATCTTTTGCGCAACAAAAATCGTCAATCGTATCTTGGGGATGTTAATTGGCTGCCTCGGAGTTGCGATTTGACCCATTTCGCCTTTTTGTTGATACTATGCAAATAATTCAGAAATGAAGAACACTCTTAAGGGGAAAATCGTCCGAGCTTTTCACCAGAACCAAAAACCTTCAACAAAATCTAGGAAAATTGGACTGCAGGATATGCTACTGCGAAGCCAGCTGCGGCAGCCATATGAGTGAAATCGTCTTCCATAAATAATGGGAATATTTGATGTTTCCACTAAAGCAATAATACAACAAAATAAATTAAGTTTAATTAATTTCACTTAATTTTTAAAATGATATTTTTAGTTGGACCACCATGAATGCTGTCTGTACACGCTGAAAAATAACGGCAACAGCAGCAAGTTGTAGGAACCATGTACATTAGACCGACTCACGAAATAAAGTTCCGCCTTTGTAGAGTGTCGCAAATATAGTATACTTGTATCCAACAACTATGTGTGTGGTATTTGTTTGGGGTACAATGATTAGTAGGTTATAATATATGTATTTGTGATGGAAATGTGGCTTTGTTTGTTGGCAACTAAAAAATAAATGGTTTCCCATTACATCCCATGAAGGGACCGGGGAGAACTTCTCACAACCACTGAGTTGTGCGCTTTCCAGTTTTCACTCACTGATTGGGACCTACAGTTTTACACTGATCCCGAACGGTATTTTGAGAAGCTTTTTCGTGGCTATATACTCGATAGTGTCGCCGCCACTATGCGAGATGACCGACGCCGAAAAAATTTGAAGGTGGTCAGGGCAGGGTTCGAACCCAGGATCTCATGTACAAGAGCCGCGCACACTACCCATTGCACCACCGACGGCCACAATTGCTGAAAACAATAACGTGACAGATAGTAAAGAAAGAAAAAGCTGTAGCTCTCCAATTCACAAAAACAATGTTTGCAAACATGACTCACATTTAACGGTGGGGAAAAAAGTGTTTTTTGTCCACCCCTCAAAATGTTCCTTGGTTTGTTTTATAATGATTCCCAAAATATTTTGTGTCTAGCATTAAGATCCCGTGAGATGCACCATTTTTAAAAAAAGGTATCTTTTTTTTTAGTTTTTCAAAGAATTTTGTGCATTAACTATGGACAATATCTACAATATTGGTTTCAAATAAGGGATATTACGTAAAGAAATTAAATTTATATGTTGTTAGGACGAGGATTTTTCTGGTAAAAATATCAGATTGACATACTTTAATCTGGAGTCGATTTAAGTAAACACGTGTTTCGAATTTTTTTCAAATTCGCACTAGTTCGCGTTTTACCAAAAATGCAATACGGTGGGAACAGCACACTCTAAACAGAGCAAAATTCTTAACAAATTTTTGTTTGACAAGGCCATTATTGTTGTCTGGATATAATGTTTTTATTTTGTAATACATTTTCCGAGGAGATCTGGACCAAATTTTGAATATTTTCAATTACTCCAATCTGATATTTAAATCAGAAAATCCTCCGCACAAAAAACTTCAAATTCATTTTTTTCCAGAAATTTACAAGATGTCTCATCCACAAAACACACAGTTGTTACTAGACCTTTTTTTAGTTAAAACAAGCTGTTGCTAAACGATTCCCCTGATGCTCGATTCCGTGTCTGTGAAATGGAAAAGTTGCCAGTCGTATTTTAGGTAAAGTGGTCTTCACTGAAAATTTTTCACAGAATCAGAATCGACCCCTTGGTCGCTAAGAGCTCTCGCATGTATAATTAAGATCACAATTCCTGGGGGAGGAATATTGCTGGGGTTACTTACAGCAGAATTTAGTTTGAGGTTTGTAAAAGAACTGATCGTAAGTTAGATATCTTACATACAACTACGACTGCTCTCCTCTATTACATTATTACCCATTCATAAAATAGTCCAAATAAACATGTTCAATATACATAAGTATAGGCAAAAGAAAGCTGTTCACTTCTTATATATTCTTGCACATAACAAAATATACCTTATTTACCTGACCCTTCCAAGGGTCCATGCAGCTGCATTGACACCTCCGAGATCAATGCACACAAACGACAGTTATAGCAATATTTTTTTTTTTTTTTTTTTTGTTTATTTGTTTATTTATTTATTTACTCCGCTACAAATACGTCCAGCTGGAGATGGAATAATTTTATCAAAATTTATCTTAAACTAAAATTTACAAATAAAAATATCTTATAAATACAATATATAAATACAATTACAAAGAAGAAAAAAAATAAAAAATTTAAATAAAATTTTAAACATTGAGCCGGAAAAAATGTATTGTTTAGCATAAAAAAAAAAAAAAACAAAAAATTTAATAATAACAAAATTTATATAATAAAAATTTAAAATAAGGAAACAAGAAACAGCAAATACATACGAATAGCGAAATTAAAAACAAAACAAAATTAATATAATAAAAACTTAAAATAAGGAAACAGCAAAATCAGGAAGCAGGAACCGGAAACAAGATGAAGGAGAAGAATTCGAAATCAGGAACAAAAACACAAAGACAAGCGGGAAAAAACAGGAACCAGCATTCGAGATACATTGATTAACAGCAAATACGTCTTATGGGATATGATGTTGAGTTGGCAGTACAAATAATAGTTAAAACACCCGTGTTACAAAGCAGGAAAAGCAACACCAATAAAATCAGGAATAAATGTGAAGACAGGCAGCAGGAAATCAGGAACCCGGAGCATAAGTTAAGACATCAGAGTTACGGAGCAGGACAAATAACACCAATACAACCAGGAACAATACCAAATAGACGAAATAAAAAGACGCCATGATATCGAGTTGACATTATACAGGAAACCAGCAAACAACGAAATCAATAAACAACAGCAAATAATTTAACGGGACAGGATCGGTAGAAATACGGGAAACAGGAATAAGCAACACCAATAATTAGACGCGACATCATCAGTCAAGGAACCAGGAGCATACATTAAAACACCAGAGTTACGAAGCAGGAAAAATATCAAGAAACCAGGAACAACACCAAATAAATGTAATTAGAAGACGCTGTCCTATCAACTCAACAGGAAAACAGAAATAAGGAGCAGCAATAATTGGACACGACATCATCAGTAGAAGAAATTCTCAGCAACCAGGAACATATATATATCAGCATATAGAACTCAAGAATCGTCGGGAGAAATGATTCTTGTAGGCAAAAGAATTGAGGTAATAAAATGCAACGACTTTATTCAATCCTAACGGCATTACAAGCGTTACATTGATTTAACGATTCGAATGATATGAACTGGCAACCATAGCATGTGTCAATTCGTAAATAATATACTTTTTCACCCTGGCTAATGGTTCAAAAAACGGTAGATAAATATAAAGATCATTATAAAGAAGAAATATAAAGAAGATCATTATAAAGAAGAATTAGATCTTGACACAGACAATTTTAAAGGACGAAAATTTCTAGTAACGCGAGATGGTATATTAAAACGAATTTAACTGAGCAAAAATTTTGAATCAACTTGACCGTTTAACAATTTTATAATTAACATAGATCTTAACATATATCTTCTTCGTTCAAGTGTAGGAAGGTCAATAAGTTTTAAACGGTTTTCATAAGGTGGTAAATTTCCGATCAGCTTCTTTTGAAATTGTAAAATTCATCTTGGATTTAGGGGAAGTAACTAAAGTTTCGTTATGACCTACTCATATAAAAGTAAGAGTTGCTTTGTTTTTCGAAAATCGAGCTAAAATTCAACCAACTGAATGAATATAAGTGAATTAAACTTGAAAATATATTTTCGCAAATTTTCTGGAATGCGATTTAAGTACCAAACGTAATAATTTTATGGAATTTAATGCATCCGTAGTTGATTTTAAAGAATTTTTGAGAATATTAATTTTTAGGCTATAAATGCATATAAGTCGACATGGTTAGCAATAAATGTTTATAACAACGAATTGATGTTAATCGTATTGGGTAAGGAACATTATGCTTTAGATGTTAACAAATATACCGAAAATAGGTAATACAATATTTATGACGTGAGTCTATTTTTAGGAATGCACAAAGAATAATTAGAGACTGCCCAAATTAATTTTATGTTTCATATTCTTAAAGTATATAACAATCTAGACAGTACTATGCTGTCCAAAGTGATGTTTTTAATGTTTCCTCTCTTTTACTGCATTAATACATGTGCATGCAATAGCCCAAATACCCATATAGAGCATACATACGCATAACCAGAAGACACAGATTCACTTCTTATATATTCTGGCACGTAACACAATACTATTTATTTACCCAAGCATCAAAATGTCTATGCAGCTACATAAATACCCCCTGGACCAATAAACACAAATTCCCAGGTGCGGCGTTTATACAGGTATGTTAAAATATGTGCGTCCATAAAATACAATATTTATTACATGAGTCGATTAGTAAGAAAACACAAATAATATTATGGACTCTTTTGTGTTACATAGTTTTGAAGTTCCAAAATTCTTATATATTTATATTTTTTATGACTAAAACCGGAACTATTTAACAACCATACTTCATTCGTTTGTTCGAGAAATACATTTTTAAAGAAATCGGTTCGACTTCTAATTTTGGTAAAAACTGTTAAAAGCGTCATTATCGAGGGGTTTTATTTTTCAATAAACGTCAATGTACGTAAACAAAATCAGTAAAACTATAAAAACCAAAACAAAAACCAACCTAGTAGAAATTGTGGTACTTCTAGATAATTGGACGTAATTTCTATATGTATCGATGGATTTTCTTCAGATATGATTTGTTTTCTTCGATAAGGTGCAAACAGTTTGGGTTTTAAATTTTATGATTTTTTCGTGTTAAGAAACAATGTTATTGTGTAAAAATGAAAATAGTTTTTCCAAGTTTTTGCCACTATACTAAAAATTTGGAATGTTATGATGAGACGGGTCGCAAACTTCGAAGAATTTTCAGTCGAGAAAGTGCACATAATGTGTCAACCATTCGAAGAGTGGTCAAACAATTTGAAGAAACTGGATCATTTAAGGACAGTAAGATTCCTGTGCGTCAACGTACCGATCGGTCTCTTGAAAACATAGCTGCTGTAAACGAGAGTATCGCCAAATACCCGAAAACATCAATTCGTCTTCGTTCTCAACAATTTCAAATTTCGTGAAGCACTACGCAGCGAATTTTGACAAAAGACCTTCATGCGTACAAAGTTCAGCTTACTCTGGAGCTCAAACCAGCAGACCATGGAATGCGCCGGCAATTCGTTCAATGGGTAATGGAGCAAAGGAAAGTCAATGGCAAATTTTCTAAAAAGCGTAATTTTCTTCGATGAAAGGTGTTTCCATCTGAATGGCTTCTTGAATACACAAAATTGTCAAATTTAGAGCTTAAAAATCCTCAAGCAAGCCTAGAGAAATAAATGCACCCACAACGAGCAACTGTCTGGTGTGGATTTTGGTCAAGGCGGCGTGATTGGGCGTTACTGTGTTGAAGATGAGACCGAAATTGCTGTGGCTGTGAACTGCATTCGTTAAAGGAACATGATAACGGAGTTCTTGTGGCCTCATCTGGATGGCATGCATCTGGATGACATGTGGTTTGAGCAGGATTTCTGGACCTGCATCACCGCGCATGAAACAATCGATTTATTGGAGCCACGATTCCCAGAAAAAATTATCTCAAGATATTCTGAAGTCAACTGGTTACCAAGATCATGCGATTTAACGCCGTGCGATTTGTTTCTTTGGGGGTTTGTGAAATCTCGGGTTTATGCGAATATACCAGAAACAATTCCTGAGTTAAAATCAGAGATCCAAAGTGTCATCGGCGACGTACAGCCACATCCCTGTGGAAAAGTCATGGAAGATTTCATGAAAGGAGTATTGGCCTGTCAACAGAAGCCGTGGGAGCCATTTGACGGATGTTTTATTCCATACTTAATCGGAATATGCCTTCTTTACAAACCAATAAAAAATTGACAACTATTTTAAAAATATGCGTTTATATTTTAAAATGAAAAAGTGCATTCTTACTGAGACACCCTTTATGTCGACTATATTAAAACGTTGATGTTCTATTCTATAATTTTTAAAACTATCTACACTCATCTGACATAATGAAATCGATAACAATTTGTAAGCACTGGAGCTGAAAGAACCAAACTTGGTAGTACAGTTTGTAGTATGACAATATATAGATTTGCACCGATATTGATAATTTTCAAAATCTACCATCCTGAGGAAATCCTACGATCTAAATTTTATCTTACCAAATGCTGTTGAAATTGGTTAAGATTTGTAAAATAGCATTACATTTGTTTAAATAGTTTGTACGATGGCCACGCCAAAAATGTGGATCCAGATGACCCATTTCTGTTTACCTACGTTTGGTGATATTTCCTTTGCTAAATAATGTTACACTCCGATGAAAAGAGTTTTACCTTCATCCTGCGATACAATATTTGTACTTTATAGTAGCTCATTTATTTGGGGGCTTTATTAAAACATGGACCGAATGGCACCATTTTAAATAGTGAAGTTCGTTTTCGATTCCGTGGCCATCTTGAACAATTGCGCTGATAATTAAGAGTCTCGGATCAATTGTAGACCACATTTTCCAGTAGATTTTTTCAGGCTACTCTACCACATTTTTACTTACTGCTTGGTTGTCCCGTGTTCCGTCGGTCTCTTTAAATTGGGTCGCCAGACGTCAAATGGATTGCGCTGTAGGCGTTGCGTTAACACAACTGACGAATTAATGCGCGTAAACATTGGCACAATTATCGCGCGATCTTCACGCGCTATACTTTATGAAAGTCAAAAGCAAACTGATACCATACGATTTTAAAAAATGACAGCACTTTCCAATTGGGTAGTCCTATTGCCTAACCTGGTATATACCATTCAAAAATTACTGCCTGCTGACAGTCAAGTGAGGTTAACTTACTCCGTGGCAGGTGGTGGTGCAATGGTTAGTGTGCGCGCCTCTTGTACATGAGATAATGAGTTCGATCCCTGCTCTGAACACCTTAAATTTCTTTCGGCGGCGTTCACCTCACATAGTGACGTGACACTATCTAGTATTAAGTCATGAAATAGCTCCACAAAATACCGTTCGGAACCGGTGTAGAACTGTTGATCCCGATGAGTGAGTATACAACTAAAAAGCGCACATGTCACTGGTTCTGAGAGCTCTCCTCAATTCCTTCATTTGATGTAATTGGAAACCATTTATTTATTTTATTTTCTGTTAAACCTATTGCATGAAAGGGATGATATCGTAGTATAGTGATCGGCGAAGCCCATTTCCACTTAAGTGGAGTGATTTGTGTGGCATTTTCAGTGAAAGAGTATATAGTTTCAAACGACTTTTATCTCCGTCTCAAATTGCTAAATTGGGTCTCGAGGTTACTTTAAACCAGTGGTTACCAACCTATAGACTCGCGAGGCAGACATTTTCACAATCACGCGATCGGCAATTCACATATCTATGTTTGATTCAAAGCATCAGTTTGCAACCGCAGAACCACTGTTTTAAACCATACATGGGTTTGTTTAATTTGCATTGCTTTATCAAATGCAAATGCGAAAGAATTATCATTGTTCGCAATGTCAGTTACAAAAATGTTGAATTTACATTTGAATTTACATGTTTAATTCAAAGCATCAGTTTGCAACCGCACAACCACTGCTTTAAACCATACATGGGTTTGTTTAATTTGCATTGCTTTATCAAATGCGAAAGAATTATTTATCATTGTTCGCAATGTTAATTACAAAAATGTTGAATTTACATTTGCTCAGGCAATGCCAATGCTGGTTGTGGAATCAGATGCCAATTGTCATGAAAAAGTGGGAATGCTTTTGATATTTTAAAAGTGGTTAACTGCTGGCAATTCTGTCCATAAATTATTTTGTATATAGAGGTTTGTGTCTTCGATAGGATTTACTTTCAAATTCATAAACCTTGTATTGTATAAAATATTTGAAAATCAAAACTGCCAATATGTAGGAAATGGTTTGAAATTAAGCACGATTGCCAATGGCATTTTACATGTTATGAATTTACATTTGAAGAGGCAATTCCATAGACTAATACATACCTAGATAAACTTATTCTCTCATCTGACGTTTCATTTCACACTCTCATCGTAGGTTTGTGGAAATGAGAGCAATTAAATTTAAAATTATCTTACACCAGGTGGAGTTACAAAATATGTTCACTTAACTTTTTCCTGTCGTTTTGGTGTAGAACTGAAAAATTTAAATATATTTTGCACTTTTTTATTGACTTTTATCGTTGGTATACATTTGTATTGTATTTAACACAACTAGTTTGCCACAAAAACACGATCGTTCCTATGTTGATCGCTGTATACTATTGCCACTATCTGGTATTATTGAACCCATATTTCTACCATCCAATGTTTACTTTCCATCGTACCTATGACGTTTAATTTATTGAGCGAATAAAGCCTTCTATGGTATGTGTTATTCTATGGGTAATTCCATTTGAATTTCATATTATAATTGTCGTACAATTAATTTTCTCCATGTATGACAAAATTCAGTACATTCGAACATAGAACGACTACACGATTGGCTCAACAAACATTCACTCGGCAATACCAGAATTACATCTATTTCGTATTTTCCACATGGATGGTTCAAAACTAATTGAGAGTTCGAAACAGGTCTATTCGAAATCACTATGATGGACACATTCTTGTAAATTCGTATGCCAACAAGCCGACATTTGGGATATCAGGAAATCTGTGACAGTCAAGCGACTATAAAATCCATGGCATCGGCATTCGTTGTACCAATATTAGCCGCAAAGGTCTTAGCGAAATCAGGTCGCAAGCCGATATTGACTGTATATGAGTGTCGTGACACAAGTACATTCTGGAGAACTGCAGAGCTGGCAAGATTAAGCTTCTCAAATATTACAGCGTCCTGCGTAACACTCCATTATGATAATCCAGACAATATATACGATAGACACTAATTGTTGCGTTCATGATCAATAACAATTAAAATGTTATTTTTTATAGAAAAAATACATTTCAATAGAAAATATTTAAAAAACATAAGATAAAAAAAAGATTAGATAAAATAAGAAATTGATTATTATGATGAAACATAGTAATTTCATTACCCACCAATGCATATCATCAGCTTCCATCTCCACAAGTATTTACGTATATCACCACACATCTCTACTTAGCGAGAATTGTCTCAACTCCTATTTGTGAGACAACTTCTACAACAATAAAGGGTTTCTCCACAGAGACGCAACAAAAGTAAATCGATAGGGACAGCAAACGACCCCATATTTTTCCCCGCTCTTTTGACATTTCTCTTCAGTAAGGTTTGCCATTTCATCATGGAAAGATATAAGAGCCAACAACGAGTCGAAATTATTAAAATTTACTACCGAAATTTGGAGTCAGTGGCCTCAACTTTAAGAGCGCTACGTCCAATTTATGGTCGGCTCATTTCTGGCTACATGGCTTCGTCAATAAGCAAAATATGCGTTATAGGTCAGACAGCAATCCACACATAATCCATGAGTCATCATTGCATCCCGAAAAAATTACGGTTTGGTGCGGTTTATGGGCCGGCGGCGTCATTGGGCCGTACTTCTTCCGTGATGATCAAGACCGGCACATTACTGTGAATGCGAATCGCTACCGTTCAATGATAACCGAATATTTTTGGCCCCAATTGGATAATATGGACTTGGAGGACATGTGGTTCCAACAGGACGGCGCCACAAGCCACACAGCAAATGCCACAATCAATTTATTGGAAACCAAGTTTGGTGAACGTGTTATCTCACGAAATGGCCTAGTCGTTTGGCCGCCTCGGTCGTTCGATTTGACGCCGTTAGATTATTTCCTGTGGGGCTACGTCAAGTCTATGGTCTATGCCAACAAGCCAGCGACGATTGATGAACTTCGTACGAATATCGAGCGAGAAATTGCAGCAGTATCGGCCGATTTATGCTTGAAAACCGTCGAAAATTGGGTTCAGCGTCTGGACTTCTGCAAGCGTGCCCGTGGTGGCCATGCAAAAGAAATCGAGTTCCATACATAATGGCATCGAACGTACTTTCACAGGAATAAAGAATTTCATTGGTATCTAAAACCGGTTTTGTTTTATTTAAAAAAACTTTTGTAGCGCTCTTATTGAAAAACCCGATACATACCAAAGAAATCCATACAGAAATACAAGAGTTATAGCCATTTTAGTAGATTAACCCAAAATCTTTTTTTTTTAAATATATCGATTTGTTTTTTATTTTTTATGATAAAATAAAAATTAACAATATTTGATTTTTTGCAAAAAAAATCAAAATTGTTAAAGTTAAATTCAATAAGTTCTCAACCAAGCATTCTGATTTGAAATATTTTCTCTCATTTCAAAGGTATTTTTATGTACATTTTTTAAAGATAAATTTCCAGAAAATCGATGAAGGGAATCCTTAGAAAATGCAATTAAAATGATCGTACCATTTTGGAAAACAAGGAATTTAAAAAAAAACTGTACCATTCAAAAACTTTTGTTGTTGTTTTTTTTTAATAAGGCTGCTAAACTACGTCAAAAAATTGGGTTGGCATTTCTGGTTGATCAACTTTTTTTCATTTTGTTGCATAGTGTTACCTATCGCCGTGAGTAATGTGTAAAGGCCGCATACCCATACCCCATGTGTAAATGTGTAATGGATAATCGTGCAGGCTATTTTGTGTTTTCATAACTTTGTTTATCACTTTTTGTCTAAAATATTAATTTTTCTGTAAAGATGTACGACAATTATGAATTCTAATCAAACTGTAGATTTTATCATTGAATTTTCAATGCCTGAATTGATTTCCAACTAATTTTTTCCCTGTGGTGTATTTATGCATATCACCACAAATCCCAACTTAGCGAGAATTGTCTTGTGGCCAACACGTGTGACCTTATACACGCTATAGGTCTTACGTTTTTAAACGTTGTATATATGATGTTTTAGGCAGTTATTTACACAGATGTTTCGAACAATATTACGACCTGATTTGCAATTATTCTCACACATTCAGAATTCATATAAATATCGCAAAGTTACGGGTACATCAACAACAGTTGTTCCGTATACTATTCCACTTAGTGCAACGTCAATTTCCCACTAAAGACATGATTGTATCAAAAGTAATTTTGGTCCTGACGTTGGCTGTAATTTTCGCCGCGTTGAGTGTTAACGGCCAAGGCTGCCGAAGGAATTGCCCGAATAATTGGGATCCAGTTTGCGGCGACGTTAGAATAGGAGGACGGTATATCCGCTGTACTTTCAGAAACTTTTGTCAGATGGAACGACACAGATGTATATCCAGACAACGTAAGTTTAGGATAGAATAGAACAAGTATTCCTACAAAAATCTAATACTGTTTTATTGTTTGAAATTAATATTTAGCTTGGGGAGCCGTACCTGGAGCCTGTGGTCCCGTTTGTAGATTCCGCTGATAAATCTTGTATCGAAATATTGGAGAGATTACGGATACGACCACCAACCGATGAAAATAATTGCTAAAAATCAAAAAAAAAAATTGATAACAATATATATAAAAATAGGTTTTAAACATTACGAGTGAGTTTTTTTGTAATTAGATTTAATCGCCGTGAAAATGCTGAGCATTATGTTGGACGCAGGAAGTATGGATAGGGGTAGGAGGAGAGAGGAAATTGTGCTTGTAAATGTTTAACTTAAACTTGTTGATATCATGACTAATAATGACTACACTCGCCGGAGGCTTTTTAAGCATTCGAAATATTTACAAACTGTCTGTGTATCTCAAGTGACAACAAATGGATACAAATCTTGGGACAAACTTGCTGTAGGCTATCATACTCTAATCCCAGATATGAAGTCATTTATCTCAGGGGAACACTTCCCTTGATAATAGATGTGAAAGTACACAGAGCAGCGATACACAGCTTGTTTTTAGTCGAGGTTGGTTGGTTGAAAAGGCTGCAAGACAGCACGCTGTCTTGCACACTTAGGCTAAAGAAGCCCATTGTGATACCTGCAGTTTCCTCCATAGCAACTACTAACTAGTCGTCTAGCCAATTTGCCCTTTCCATAAATTTGTCTATAAGACTTACATGAAAATCCTGTAAGGCTACGGTGCTAACTAGATGTGATCCGAATATCCTACTTCTCAGTCCGGCCTGAGCAAGACAATCCAAGAAAATGTGTTTCGTCGTTTCCTCATCCTCTACCATGCAGCATCTACAGAGAGTGGAGTTTCTATGTCCCAATCTTAGGTTGTGTTTCCCTACAAGACAATGTCCCGTAAGTGTTCCTATCATTGTGGATAACCTGCCTCTCGGCAAGTTAAGTAGTTGCCTAGTCCTCTTCCTGTCCACCTGTGGCCAGAGGACCCTGGCTTGTTTGCAAGATGAAGTAAGGCTCCACTTGTCCTTCAACATATTATCGGCCCACTGCCTTATTTGCAAATGGCAGGTAGAGATTGGCATACTAACACCTTCTTTTGCCGGATGAACCTGTGCCGTAGTGCCCTGTCTAGCTAACGCACCCTCTACGCAATTGCCTGGAATGTCGCTGTGTCCCGGTACCCAGATGACCCTGATGTCAAAATACTCTGCCATCACCCTAAGTAATGAGTGGCATTCTTTCACCGTCAGGGACGTAGCAAACATGGCTTCCAGGGATTTTATGGCAGCCTGTCTGTGTGTGTAGATACATATTCTCCGGAGGCTTGTGACACTACTTTTCAGTAGTTCAGCAACCTCCAGCATGGCGGTAATTTCCGCCTGAAATACACTACAGTGATCTGGCAGCTTGAAGGAAATATTTACATTTAGGTCCGGTGAATGGAGCCCATAGCCCACTTGCTCGTCCAACTTTGATCCATCCGTGAAAAATCTGATACTACTGGTATCCCCTCCCAGTGACTTTTCCCAGGTATTCTTGTTCGGAACAGAAGTCCTTAGATTTGTTGCTGGTAGAAGGTAGGGGATACAGTAGTCCCTTTTTACGGGAATAGAGTTGATCCGGTGTAGTAATTCAGCGTGTCCGGAATGCCCCGATATCAAAACGCCACAATGTCTGATTCTCACCAGAGATGTAGCGGCTGCCGATTCGGCCATGATATCAGGAGTACAGATGTTCAGGATAGCATTAAGTGCTGTGCCTGACGTCGTGCTAATCAGTGCTGATGTTTGAATTTTTATCAAGGAATTCAGAATATATTTTTTTTGAAGGGACCTCACCAAAGTACGATGCCATAGAGAAGTATTGGTCTGACTATTGTCGTATAAATCCACATGGCGATCTTAAGAGACAGTCCCCAGCGCTTTCCTATCGCCCCTTTACAGCAGTAGAGACCAACAGACGCATTTTTCACACTCTACTCCACATTCAGCTTCCAAGACAGTTTTCTGTCGAGAATTATCCCCAGATACTTGACCTTTTCCGTCAAATGTAATTGCACCCCATTAACTGACGGCAGTTCAAATGCAGGTATTTTATATTTCCGAGAGAACAGGATAAGCTCGGTTTTGTTAGCGGTCCAGTTCGAAGTTACAACGAGATAAGAGAGTTGTCTACCGTGCTATCTTCTATTAGAATCATCAATCTCTTTTGTGAACGGCCTAGAAGTTCCAAGATGGTCTTAGGGGACGAATGTATCATAACGTATATATCAAGAATCTGATGTGTAGAATCTCTTACTCCTTTTTAAAAATCCCTAACACATCAATCCTCGTTTCGCCACATTAACAACTCGTTTATTTACGCGGATATCGTTCTCCACTTTCATGGCCAGAACATCAGTAACTTCCGCTTCTTCAATATCTGTACCAACCCTCGATATCGATGACGGGGACAAATTAATTGTGCGCAAGTGCCAAAGTATGCCACAGTAGGCCTTACGAGCATTAAACTCAACACGATTCGACTTGACTGAACTCAGGCTTTAAATGCGTATTGTTACCATAAAATGCTTTACATTTTCGGATTAATTAATACTTACACCTGCAGGATATTAAAATTTTAACTAAAGTGCACACAGCTCACTGATGTGAGAAGCTCTCCCCAATCCCTTCATGGGATGTAATGGGAAATGGTTTTTTGGGGGTCAAAATACCATTAGAATGTCACCAAACAGTTTCTGCTGTTTATTGCAGCTGGCTTGTTTAACAGTTTGAATCCTATTTTCCATTACACCTAAAAATATGCAACAAAAATGTGCTACCACATACTCCACTCACCACTAATGTTTCATGATATCGACTTCTGGGCAAATCAAAAAACAGATGGCGCTGCTGCGAGAATGTACAGGGGTGTAATTGTGTATGACGAGATTCGTCCAAACGATACTGATACACTCCAGTTCACTTATTTAAAGGCACTAAAAATTCCATATTCAGCAGCCAGTATCTTTTGCAATTTGTAACCGATTGCAGAATTTTAAAATGGAAATGGAAGCTAGACATCTTGAGATAGAAAAACAAATCATGACAATAGTGGTTTCTTAACTAAAGAACTTTTTTTAAGCAATTTATAAAAAAGTCCAAAACTGTCCAAATTTTTTTTGGTTCACTTGAATAAAGGCACTTTAACTAATTTTAATGAAAAGCAGTTTTTCTTGTTTTTTTTTAATTTATTTTACTTTATTTAAGAACTATTAGTAATGGGTACAACCCCATTTGTTTTTAAAAACTTCAAATATACGGGGTTCCATTGAGAGATAAGGAGAATTTATGCAATCCAACGAAATTTGATTGCAAGCATCCTTATTGGCCTGAATTAGTGACTGCTTGTCATCAAATTGTCCACCTCCTTCATAGACCTTACGAGATAACCAACACCAGACTTTTTCGATTATGTTTAGATCTGTCGAATAGGGTGGCCAGTCAAGACTATTAACATTTTGGCTTGAAATGAACTTCTTTCCTACTCTGGCGTTGTGTATAGGGGGAGGGACCAAGTAGTTCACTGAACTTCGGAAAAGCCGATTCCAATAACGTACTACAGCTTGCACCAGTCATTTTTGCACTTTGAAATTGAAGATCGATGGTGCCATAGTACGTAATATCACCCCACACCATAACGCCGCCCTCTCGTCTGTGATGTCGGTTCAAAGAGTGTATGCCGATAATGACAGTTTGTCTATCATTTAAAATACAAGCGTTCATAAAACTTTATTACCGACAATACGATTTTGAATTTGATATCGTTTCTTTCATAATCAGACCTCAGAAAACTTCGAAATGATTTTTTTGCCCAGTGTAACAGATATAAATAGCCGTTTGCGGATTGAGTCTAATTTCAATTGCGTAAAAGACGCATCGTCGTGTAATAGATGCTATTAGGTCGAGACTTATTTGGAAATTTTGTACTGTACAAAAAACAAAAGTTGATTTGGAAAGGAGGAACCTTGATCTATTTGCGGCAAATAAAACAGGGCTAAAGAAAGGACAGTTAGGAAATTCGTAACAATATCATGGTTATGTGAATAATTCATTACTTGTCTCTTTCCTTGTTCCTGCCCACATTAGTTTGAAATTGATTCTCCTCGGTTGAGATGCCATTTATGGACCGATCCCTGAGAAAGCTCGCAATAAATCGAGAGAAGTTATTATCGAAGCCAAAAGCTTTAATCCACGATATGAGTGCGTTGTTCCAGACTCTGTCAAATGCCTTGTAGAGGTCAGAGTCACTAACTTACTCGCACCCAGCCTATGTACTAATCGACTCCACCATTCGCAGGGAATCACCTGGAAGAACGGTTCCTGGGGATGTCAAAAAGGCGACCACTAAGTAGACTATTGAACTACAGTAGAAATATTAACGTATTCAAAGTAATTATCGCCCTAATAACAACCGTCGTGGCCACTGTGGCCGTTGGTGGTGCAATGGTAGTGTGCGCTGGTGTTGTACATGAGAACGTGGGTTCGAGTCATGCTCTGACCACCTTGGTGTACGAACTATAATCGGAGCCATAACGTAAGCGTCGAAAATTTGTACATGTATTGTTAAGCAAAAATCACGATGCAAGCAACATTTTCAAAAGGCGTTCGCAATGTAAGCAACAATTTACTTCGAATGCCACATACAGTATTGTATTTTGAATATTAATAAAATATTCGCATACATGAAATATTTACAATAAATACATTCTACAGATAAACTACATATGTTGAAAAATACAGATTTGGTGACAAATGGTTTACATTTTATAAGCGCCATCTAGGTGTCGCTAATATAGCTTGGTTCGAATAAAACTGTTGCTCTAGTAGAAGTAGATCAATTTCTGCGCCCAAGTTCAACTACATGTTCGAAAGAAACCAAAAGGTCATTATATGCAATGCCGCGAGTTCGAACGAGAGGGGTTGAGTTACAAAACTGTTGCTGGTATTGTGAATGCGCCTTTATGGAAGAAGAACAAGACGTTGCGTTTGACGTCGCTTCTGGCGTACACGACAAAATTTAGAATTCATTTTAGTTCCCTGGCGTCAAGAAGGCGGATTATTGCAGTCTGGATACAAAGGTTATTATGTGTTGAAAAAAGGTTTTTCTATTTATTTGTCTAACAATTAAAATTAAATTAATTCAAGATTCTTAAAGAAATGTGAAGAGGAATTTTAAATTCATATTCTAAATTCATATACCGGCCTGTAGAATATATAGTAATTATTGAATAATAATTGACGAGATTGGTGTGTGTGTGTGTGTTAATAACTAAATATTAAAAAGTAACCAGGGGTGATAAATTTTGATGTCAGTTGATTGTGTTTATGGACAATATATTTAGGATTGACGCCATCGTTATCTCCCTGATTTTGGTTATACACCGTAGACGAAAATCCGAAAAAAAAAATTAAAATTGTGAATAAATGTTGATTAAATTAGCAGTTATCAAAAGCTAGCAATACTCCCCAACTAAATGCAAAGGTCTTACTTGAATTTATTTTGTTTTCCAAAAGTCCATTTTGGTAGGTATTTTCAAATAATTCTCAAAAATTCACTTTTAATTCAAATTGTTTAAATTTTCCGGTTTTTGTTAAAACGCGCAATAAAATAAAAATTGTGTGTTAATAATACTGCTACTCACCTCCAGAACGTGATTTCAAAAATTGTTACATTTGTTCAAAATCTATCATTTTGCAAAAGTTTAATGGAGTATAGAAAAGACATGTGTTAATTTTTTTCCTTTACTGACAGCCTGACTTATATTATATGGGATTAACGAATAAATAGCGTCCTTTTCTCCCTTAAAACTAAAAATAAATCAAGAATTATAAAGGTCTAAATTCATCATAATGCTGTGTATTTGTTCATAATAAAGGTAATTTAAATATGAATAATAATAAAACCCGTTTTGAAGATGTTCCTTATCGCACGTTGCGGGATGGGGGCTAAATGAACAAAAATTAAACAACTATTATTTTAACACTATTATGCTACAACCCAGTAATATTAACTATATTGTTTACTTTTGCTTTGGTTCGTGTCTAGACTAACTAGATGTCTCACATATATTGGGAAATTTCTTGCTTAATGGGAAGTTTTCTAGGAGGAGGCTGTAACCAATATGTAGTATATATTGTACCTTTGAACCCAATAAAAAGTAAATGTAGAAAAGCCACAGTGAAAGAAGTTTAAAAAAGAAAATTTTCTTCAATAAATGCGTTTTCGTAAAAAAATTAAATTTTCTCAAAAAAATACCTACTCATACTCTTAAACAAAGTACCATTTCCTAAAAGAAAACCTTATCTTAAAGAAGTACCTTTGCTTAAAAAACGTAAAATTTCTTCCAAAAAGTACATTTTCTTAATAAATGTAATTTTTTGTAAATAAGTACCTTTTCATAAAAAAGTAAATTTTCTTACAACAAATTGCCTTTACTTAAAAAACTACAGTTTCTTTCAAGAATACCGTTTTTGAAACAAAATAACTTTTCTTGAGATAAGTACCTACTCTTAAAAATGTTCCTATTCTTGAAAGATAACCAATTCGAAAAATACTTCCCATTTCTTCAAAAAAAAAAAATATTTGCTTCATAAAATACCTTCTGTTAAAAAAAACATTTTCTTACAAAAATTACTTTTCCTAAAAGTGAGTTTTTTTTAAAAAATAACACCTTTTCCTATCTTCAGATAATAAGTACATTTTCCTAAAAAAAACCCTTTTTCTCAAAAGAGTACCACTTCTTTTAAAAGTACCTGTTCCTAAAAAAAATACTTCTTCGTATAACCGAGAAGAGTTTGATATATACGCAAGAGTATAAGTGGGCTGGTCTTACAGGCACTTGAATTAACCATAAGGCATATATTCCCAGTACAGTCTTAGGACGTTGGGAGAGAAGAAGAATCTCTAGAATAAGTTATGAAAAACTGTTAACGAATATATGGACAAAATAAAATTTAAATTCTAAAAAAAAAAAAAAAATTTTTAATAATTGTTCGGTTCAAGATCAATATCTATTAAAAAGTAGTTTTTCTATGAAATGGTACATTTTAATAGAAATATTAAAAAAGGAAAATGTGAAGCTGATTATTATTACCGATGGTGCCGCCAGCGTGTAAACTGATTCGTGAATCGAGTAGTAGAATCGATCAATAACTGCACGAATTGCTTGCGCACTAGGTCGATTATGTTGACAGTAAAATGGACGATGTGCTCTCTGAACTTCGCGATCAGATTTATTTTTTTCAAAGTAAATTTCCTTAACTGGAAAGCGTTGTTACAGCGTTATACGATTCACGATGACTTGACAAACCTTACTGAATAGAAATGCCAACACAGTTAGACATTCTTAGCTGTAAAACCATAGTTATCGATATCGATACTGCTGCTGCAGCTAAAAAAGCACCCTTTACATTCACGCGTTTGGAATATGATTTACAACATCATGGTGAAGTTTCCTTATCTTTGTCCCAGCAGCGCCATCTGTTTCTTGATTTGTCCAGAATTCGATATGATCAAACATTTGTGGTGAGTTGATATGTGGTAGCTGATCAACTAACTACAGCATATCTGTAGGCGTAATTATCATTAAGGTTCAAACTGTTAGACAATCCAGCTGTAGAATAGAGCACAAACTGTTTGTAAGCATTCTAATGTTATTTTGACATACTGCAGATGTAAATATCAATTTAGCCAAAAATCTAAAGCTTTTTAATCGTTAAATTCTAAGTGTCGAGTCTAATCGCATTGAGGTTAGTGCACGTGAGATCTAGTATTGCATACTTTACAACTTCGTCTCTCACAGTCTTCTATGGTTGGTGTAGTATTGAAGTATCGGAAACTATAGCATGAATGAAAGTGGAGTATGACATCCGCGTGAATAAACACGCATTTAATGTGTCGAAAGAAGGATTTAATTTTTTCTTCATAGCATCTTCGTAATATCTACGCCATGTACATTCGGCTAATAAATCCACCTTGGATCTACAAAAGAGATCAATGAAGCTGGTAGGTGATAGCATGGAAAACAACTGTTCTATCTCGCTGGAACACCGTCCACATATAAGCTGTGTAACGCTGTTCTACCTATATTAACAGGGGAAGTGTTACCCAGAGATACATGATTTCATATCTGGGATTAGAGTATGTGAGCGTACATCAAGTTTGTCCTCAGATTCATACCCATTTGTTGTCACTTGGACGGTAGATTGAAATGCACAATACAGAGGGAGTTTGTGAACAATCCGAATGGGCAATACGCTGCCGGCGTCTTTATTCATTATTAGTTGTGATATTAACAAATTTAAGTTAAACATCAGCAGGCACTAGTTCCTCTTCCTTCCTCCCTCTATCCCTAAGTCCAATAAAATGGTTAGTCTTTGCAGGGGGCTCAAAGGTAATATCAAAAACTGACTCATAATGTTTAAAACATATGTTTAATATACTTTATAATTATAACGTTTTTGTTTAATTTGCAATTCTTTTTCCTTCTTAGCGTATCAGTAGTTTGTCAAATATTTCAAAACGAAATTTATGTCTATAATCTACAAACAGGACCACAGTCTCCAGGTACGGATCCCCAAGCTAAATATTAAGAGACAATATAAAAGTAGTAGGGTTTTGTACGAATATTAGTTACATATCATCCTACACTTACGTTGTCTGGATATGCATCTGTGACGTAGCAAGTGACAATAGTTTCTGAAAGTACAGCGGGTCTGTCGTCCTTTAATTGTAACGCTGCCGCAAACTGGTGCCCAATTATTCGCGCAATTCCTTTGGCAGCGTTGGCCGTTAACACTTAACACGCCGAAAATTACAGCCAACGTCAAGGCCAAAATTACCTTTGATACAGGCATATCTTTAGTGGAATATTGTCGTTTCACTCAGTGGAAAAGTAGACAAAGCGCTATTTATATAAAAACTGCATATGTGAAAATATTCCCAAATCAGGTCGTAACTTTGTTCCAAACAGCTGTGTAAATAGGTGCTTTAAATCTTCTTTTTCAACGTTTGCAAGTAAAAAACAATATAATATCGGTCAATGTAACTGTGATTCACTACAAAATATTCAAAATGTAAGAATACATGTTGAATGTTGAAAATTGTATAAGTGGATATTTTGAAGTCGAATAAACAACAAAAAAAGATTTTTGCACCATTATTGCCTTGGTCGCTAAAAGCTATCGCGTGTATAATTAAGGTCGTAGTTCCTTGATAATATAATATTATCATACTGCAACAGGAACCACTACTCGCAGGGTTGAAACGTAAAGGGTGGAACTTGTAAGATTTGGAATTATATTTAGTTTCGCTTTTAAAATAATAGATATTTTTTAAAAAATATGATTTTTGAAAGACAGCGTCATTCAAATGTCTTCCACGACTCGCGGCTTAGAGTACCTAATTCGATCTAACCAATTTGTTTATACTATTTCGATTATTGGGCGTCTAACTCGTGAACGACAGTATCGGTTTCGTGTTTTAAGGCCTCAATGGACGACGTGTGGATTTTCCGAGCCCAAAATACGACAATTTTGCTTGTTAACGTTGCCCCTGCGGTGAAAAGGTTACTTCATCGGAAATGATGATTTTTCTATAAAAATGGTGTTCTTCAGATTCAGTTCTTCAGAAGAAAGCGAGTAATATTTCTCAATTAGCTTCAAGCGTAAAACGAACCTTTGCGTAAATTTAAACTTTTGACTAATCATCTGGCACTTCGTAAATGTTAAACTGGCCATCTTGCTCTTGTTTGGATGTAAATACAACCTATGTTTGGAGCTTGCCGCAAATATTGTATACTTGTATCCAACCACATTGTGTTTGCTATTCAATATTAAACGTTCGAAACCCAATTACTAATATGTTATAATATACATATGTGTTTGTTAATCAAATACAGCTATGTTTGTGATACAAATACGGCTGTATGTGGCGCACTGTTTACTTAATTTTCTTTACCGCTTTGCTCTGTCGAGAGCAAAATAATAAAAGAGGGACAAAGAGGGGTTGTTCTCAGCCTAAGTTAATGTTATTGTAAGTACACAACTATAGTTTTGCATTATTGTTTCAGTCCGCGATTCATAAATATACTTGAATGAGTTTGTAACTGAATTGAGTGTTTCTTATGTTGGCTGATCTGTTGCGTTTGAGTTGCATGCATGCATTTTGTCAATCGTTGGTTTGGGACCTTTGGGAAGTAACTTAAGAATACGTAAGAATATGGATGTTGGGGAAGAAATACGCACATGGTTCCTCGTAGCACTGTGCATACACGCAAGAAAACACGCTAAAGTTTGCATTTCAATATAAGTGAGTGTAGGACGTGCAAATGTATGAATATTTGGAGTGTGTCCCAAACATATAGTACATGCATCCTGCAGAATGTGTTTGGGAGAATATGTTACAGAGTCCGAGTTTTTGACGTAGAATACGTCTTACCTTACGGTATGAGGAGTCATGTCAGGTTTTTATTGTTGTAATCTTTATTTCATTGAATTTGAGGAAACGGCTAGATGAATTTTTTTAAAATTTTTTTTGTAGGTAAATGAAGATGTTGTCTTTCGTTTGATATACATTTCATATTGGTTGATATATTTCTAGTATTTTAATTTCTCAAATGAAAATTGTTTAAACACATACACTCAAACATATGTGTGGTGTTTGGTTGAGTGTTTTTGGTTGCTCAACATTGCTTAGGAACATGTATCCAGTAAAAAGTGAAACGAACAGCAAGCTAATGTTGCTTGGCAACATGTATCTAGTAAAAAGTGAAACAAACAGTAAGCTAACGTAATAAAGCTTTTTTGCGAAAGCTTCAATAAAGCTGTTGTAACATTAATTTTGAATTGTAAAGCGTAAAGCTTTCACACAACGCTCGAATGCTAATGCGAAGACTCGATAAGGTAAACCTTTTTTAATATTAGGGCGGCCCTCTCAACATTCGCAGAACTTATTTCAATAAAAATATTAATTAAAGTACATAAATTAAATTAAGTTTAAAAAAAATTGAACATAATATTTTTTTTTTAAACGGACTTGAATCAAATGCCGTTGGTAAATATAAAAATTACAGCAGACAGTTGTCCGAGGCCTTCGGCCACGGACTGTCCCTGCAGGTTGTGTCAGAGACACGGCCATTAAGTTTAACGTAGAATACGCCATCCGATAAGACAGAAAACATATATAACAATAAATGATAAATAATATAAGCAAATGAATTTATTGTTATATATGTTTTCTGTCTTATCGGATGGCGTATTCTACGTTAAACTTAATGGCCGTGTCTCTGACACAGCCTGCAGGGACAGTCCGTGGCCGAAGGCCTCGGACAACTGCCTGCTGTATTTTTTTCAGCGTGCATGATACCAACGAGTTTAATTAATATATCAACAAAAACTAGTCCCTTTTTTATCCTAGTTCTATCCCTACGATCGACGTCCAATACAATGCACTGCATTTAAAGGGTGCGTGCCTAGAGAGATGATAAATTTATAAAAAGACACCTTCTCATAATGTCAAAAACATATGCGTTTATTAATTTTTTTTTTCGAATTTTAAAATTTTTTTTTGCCTGCAGTTAATGGTCGTATCCAAAGTTTTCCTTTATGTGTATATTTCGACCCATAATTCATGACCGGAAATTACAAACGGCTCCACAGGCTCCAGGTACGGCTCCCCAAGCTTAATATAAAAAAATATATATTATTAAATTTTTGTACCAATACATTTTTCGCTCTCTTCGTAAACTCACGTTGTTTGGATAGACATCTGTGACGTTGCATCTGACAAAAGTTTCTGAAAGTACACCGAGTACCTCGTCCTCCAACTGTAACACTGCCGCAAACTGGATCCCAATTATTCGGGCAACTCTTGCCGCAATTTTGAGCGTTAACACATAATACGCCGAAAATAACAGCCAATGTCAGGGCCAAAATCACTTTGGATACATGCATATCGTTGGTGGGGGATATTATCGTTGAACTTACTGGAGAAGTAGTATGAGTAGGTGATAGAAATCTATTTGAAAATATAATTTATTTATATGAAAATAGTTGATAATCAAGTCGCAATTTTCATTGAAACGTCTTTGTGAATATGTGTTTAAAATCTCCTTTTCATGACTTTTACAATTTGCCAAGAAAATAAAATTATACAATAGGTATATCTAGAATTATCTACTATTCAAAACTTAAGAATACAGCTAGAGTAGGTTGTACTGAAAGCCCTGGTTTTTGAATTTTAACTGTGGGAGAGCTCTAACAATACAAACTTGCCAAAACACACTAGGCAATGAAACTGCAACGGCCGGTAGGGGACTATTAGTAAATTAATAAAAGGTTTCCCATTACATTCCATGAAGGAATTAGGGAGAGCTTTTCGCAATCAGTGAGCTGTGCGCTTTCTAGTTTTATATTCACTCATTGGGACCTACCTACGAGCATTTTCATGGCTAAGTACTCGATAGTGTCGCCGTCACTATGCGAGGTGACCGCCGCCGAAAAAAATTTAAGGTGGCTGCAGCAGGGATCGAAGCCAGAATCTCATGTACAAGAGGTGGTATCCATTGCACCACCGACGGCCACAGAGGTTTATAAATACCCTCGTATAAAAAAAAAGTTTAATCTTCCTCAAACCAGCTCTTCAAAACTATTTGCGGAAGGTAAAACTTTTTTTTATACGAGGGTACTTATAGTCCCCTATCGGCCGTTAAACTTTCGATACCGGGTTTATTTTGGAAAACTTTAAATAAATTTCATTATATTTGAATCGATCTGAAATTATTTCTTAAAAGAATATTTTCTTAGAAAAAAACCTGATCTGTATACTAGCTCAAAGGAAATCGAAAATACTTTTGTAAAAAATTATTATTTTTTGGTCAAGATGGGACTCAAGCGACGTGTTATGACGTGCATAAATACAAAAATCTATTAAAATACAAAATTGCCAAAATACACTTGGTATTGAAACGTCAACTGTCGGTAGGGGACTATAAGTACAATCTTATAAAACAAGTTTTAACTTCTCCCCAAACTTTGTGGAAGGTACACATTTTTTTCATACGAGGGCACTTACAGTCCCCTACCTACCGTTGAAGTTTCAATACCTAGAGTGTTTTGGAATACTTTAAATTATTTTCATTTCTATCTGAAATTATTTCTTAAAAGAACATTTTCTTAGAAAAAACCGCTGATCTGTATACTAGCTCAAAGGAAATCTCAAATATTTTTGTAAAAAATTATTATTTTTTGTCAATATGGAACTCAAGCGAAGTGTCATGACGAGCATAAAAAAAATAATGTATTTTCAAAATTTTTAAGGTTTTTTTTTGTTTTAATGCCAGTATTTTGGATCTTAATCAATCACACTCTTTCTTCCCAATTTTGCTATTAAATTTTCAATTTACTTTATTACTACCATTTACAAAAAATTACATGAGGTGTCAAGCACCCGGTTTAGTGTATTCAAAAAACCGGTTTTTCGAAATGTTTTCTTCGAATATTCCGTTTTTCGCGAAACCGGTTTTCGGTTAAACCGAGATGTAGATACCGGTTAATAACCGGTTTCGGTTTTTAGAACAAAATGGAAAACTATGCATTTTATAAACATCTAATTCAATCTTTTTGATGTTTGAGATCGACTACCAAGTACATAGCCATGAAAACCCTTGTTAAAATAACGTTGGGAACCGGTGTAAAACTGCAGGTCCAAGTCAGAGATTGTAAGCCTTTGCCTTCATGGGATGTAATGGGAAACTAAAGTGTGGACAATATACAATTTTGAATTTATTTTAGCTTTAACAAAAATACTTATATAGACACGTTACATCATTCCCCATTTTTCCCCATATTTTCTATTCTGAGCGCCCCTACTTCGTGGTTTAAGGCCTCAATGCACTCGGGCTTGTTTGCGCAATACTTATATTTCACGGCGCTCTAGAGATAATGGTGCAACGGGTTCAAATCAGATCTGTGATGCGGCCAAAGGGCTTCCGAGTTTCGGCTGATTATACGATTTTCGAATACAGTGTGCATAGATCGATTGCTACGTTGGCTGTGTGGCCATCCTTTCGAAAACGATCGTCGTCCATTTCATCCTCTTCAACTTCAACAACAAAGACCATCGCACGGTAACGGCCGACATTGACGGTAACTTCGGCTCCTTTCTCATTTTTGAAAAATTGGCCCATGATGCCGTCATGCCAAAAAAGCGCACCAAACAATTACTCGTTGTGGATGCGTCCGCCTTCTCGTTGATGGCACTCTATTTGTACCGAATTTATTTCGTAGATTTCTTACAGGCATCAACACTGTAGAAAAAAGTTTTTAATTTTTCCCAATTTTTTTTTTTTCAAATTAATAATGTGTCACTTCGTAAATGTCAAATTGACCATCTGCTTCGAAATAACTGGGGGTTCAAATTCCAAATCTTACATGGCCCACCCTTTATTTAGGTTTAGTTTATTTAGGTTGTAATTCAACGTTGTCGTATCTGTTGTGTAAAAACCGGTTAATCGACTTGCAATAACCGGTGATACCGATTCTTCGAATATAGGAATTTTTAAAAAACCGACGTACGGTTAACCGGCCGGAATACGGTTAACCGGTTTCGGTTTTGAAAACACTAACCCGGTTGGAACGAAGTTCCTTTCGTTATGTATTATGTACTATTTTGTTCCAACACGTCTAAGCCGCCCGTTGAAAATACGATAATTTAAATGGATCTTTAAGAAATAAACTTTTTTTAAGAACAATATTTTTTATAGAATGTATTTTTTTTAAAAAAAAAAGTATATTTTTAGGTCTACTTTGTAAGAATGTGTATTATATTTTCCCGAAAAGGTAATTTTTTACAGAGAGGTACTTCTTTTATTAAAAGCTAATGTTTTTCTAAGAAAAGATACTATTTTTAAAAAGAAGTACTTTCTGGAAGAAACAACCATAAGAGTATGATTTTTTTTTTTTACAAAGAAGTACTTTTTTTTAAGAACAGTTGCTTTTAAAAGAATTGGTACTCTTTTTAGGAAAAGGACATTTTTTAAGCAAATGTTCATATTTTCAGAAAGGCTACTTATCTCAAGAAAATAAAAGTTGAGGTATTATTTTATTTTTAAGAAAATGTACTTTTAAGAAAAGGAATTTTTGTAAGAAAATCCAGTTTTTTAAGAGAAGGTATTTTTTGAAGAAAAAGTTTTTATTTTAAGAAATGACCATTTTTTTTAGAATTTGTCCTTTTATCAAGAATAGGTAATTTTTTAAGAGTTGGTACATACATATCTCAGAAAAAGTTATTTTGGTTCACAAAAAGTGGACTCTTTAAAGAAAGGGTCGTTTTTTTCAGAAAAGGCGTTTGTTGTAAGAAAATGTATTTGATTAAGAAAAGGTACTTATTTTAAAACAATTACTTTTTTTAAAAACAGGCATTTTTTGTAAGAAAATTTAATTTTTTTAAGCAAAGGCACTTCTTTAAGATAAGGTACTTTTTTCCAGGAAAGGTAGTTTGTTTAAGAATATAAATAGGAATATTTTTTTGAGAAAATGCACATATTTAAGAAAATTATCTTTTTTAAACTTCTTTTACATTGGCTTTTCTAAATTTACGTTTTATTGGGTTCAAAACTACAATATATACTAAATATTGTTTACAGGCCATAGATAAATAAAAACCATTGACGATTCATTTGGTTAATCACCATTTTCACCAGAGGGCACATGCTTTTTCCGTACGACCACTTTTCACTCGGATGCGATCAAAAAGCACTCAAACATCATTTTTATTTCGATTCTGTTGTTTAGATTTGAAAATAGAATATAAATAATAGAAAAGCATGTCGCTTTTGATAATACAAGAGGCAAAAAAGGATGATTATATAGTTTTTTCAAAAGTTTTTGTTTCCAGGGAAATTTGCCGATAAACACCACTCCGGCGCCATCTAGAAAATTTCCCTTAACTTTCAAATCCACCACTAATCTTTCACCATCTATGGTTTTTTATTTATCTATGTTACAGGCTCAACCGTAGATAAATAAAAATCATAGATGGTTTAAGATAAGTGGTGGATTTGAAAGTAAAGGGAAATTTTCTAGATGGCTCTGGAGTGGTGTATATGGGAAAATTTCCCTGGAAACAAAAACTATTTGAAAAAACTGTATAACCATGTTTTTTTGCCTTTTGTATTGTGGACAACTGTCAAAAGCGATATGCTTTTCTATTATTTATATTCTATTTTCCAATTTAAACAACAGAATCGAAATAAAAATTATGTTTTGGTGCTTTTTCGTCGCATCCGAGTGAAAAATTGTCGTACGGAAACAGCATGTGCTGGTGAAAATGGTGAATAAGCAACTTAATCATCTATGGTTTTTATTTAGCTATGGCTCAACCTAGAAAACTTCCCATTAAACAAGAAATTTGCCCACATGTTAGTCTAGACACAAACCAAAGCAAAAGTACCCAGTATAGTTGATAATACTGAGTTGTAGCATAATAGTGTTAGAAAAAGTTGTTTAAGTGTGTGTGTAAAAAAAAGTGTAAAAAGTGTGATAAGGAACTTCGTTCCAAAAATAAATATAACTAGAAGGGAATTCCGTCATCGGTGGCGCAATGGTTAGTGTGCTTGCCTCTTGTACATGAGATGCTGGGTTCGATTTCTGCTCTGACCACCTTAAATTTTTGTCGGCAGCGGTCACCTCACATAGTGACGGTTACACTATCTAGTATTAAATTATGAAATAGTAAATTATGAAATAACGTTCAGAACCGATATAGAACTCTTGAACCCGATCAGTGAGTATAAACCTAGAAAGCGCACAGCTCACGGGTTGCGAGATGCTCTTCCCAATTTCTTCATGAGATGCAATGGGAAACCATTTATTTATTTTTTTAAACGCGTGTTCGCGAACTACATTGAGAAATTCCCGAACAGAAGGGAAAATATGCTTGACCAAGGATTCAAAATGCAGCCTTGAAAAAAAATCCCTATCAAAATTTTGAATAGATATTTTTCTAATTATACCCATAATGGCACTTCGCTCTGACCAAAATATTATTTTTTGCCACAACGGCCAAGCAACGGCAAGAGACTAGAAGTACCCTCGTATAAAAAGAAGTTTGACGTTCCCGGAAACAGCTGTTTAAGGCCCATTCTTTTGAGACCCTTGCCCTTCAAAAAAATATTTTCAGTACACTCTAATGAAGAGTATTGAAAATTTTGTATCGTCGGCCAAAATGCAGAACAACAATTGTTTAATAAAAGAAGAAAATACAGCTTGTAATTTGGCAGGCATATTTTCGAGTTATAAAAAATATCGTTTCCAATTACATCCCGTGAAAGAATTGATAGTATCGCCGTCACTAAGCGAGATGACCACCGTCGAAAGAAAAGTAAGATGGCCAGGGCAAGAATCGAACCCACATTCTCATGTACAAGAGCCACGCACTCTACCATTGCACCACCGACGGCCAAGTCCTATTCAGGGTAAAATTTTATTTATAAGGAGTTGTTTTTTGTTTTCCCTTCATGGGATGTAATGAAGTTCATAACTCATTCTTTAAATCATTCTTTTCAAATCGTAAGTGCAAGGGTAGTGCGTGCGGCTCTTGTGCATGAGAACGTGGGTTCGATCTCTTCTCTGACTAACTTAAATTTCTCTCGACGGCGGTCACCTCGCCTAGCGACAGCAACACTATCGAGTATTTAGTCATGAAAAGGATTATCAAAATACCGTTCTGAACCGGAGTAAAGCTGTAGGTCTCTATCAGTGAGCGTAAAACTATTTATTTATTTTAGTTGCGTTGTTTGCCATTTGAGCTGACGATATATGGAAATCCACAAAACACACATTTGTTACTAGACTTTTTTCGATTTAAATAAAATTTTGCTAAATGATCCCCCGGGGGTCTATTATGTGTCTGTGAAATGAAATAAGTTTCCAGCCTTATTTAGTTTTCACCTCCTGGTCGAAAAGAGTAATAAGGTCACAATTCCTGGAGGTAGAATATTACTAGTGTTACTTACGGAAGTATTTGTTACGAGTTGAGAAAAACGTCTGCACTTTTTGAGGTTTATTATGGAACTGATCTTAAGTTACAACTGTTACTTACAACTACAACTGCTCTGCTCTACTACCTTAATCCCAAGACCTACAATAGTCAAAATACATATGTTCAACATACATATGTATAACTAAAAGAAAGCGATTCTCTTCTTATATATTCTTGAACATAGCACGATACTTGTTCTTCACCTGACCCTTCCAAGGGTCCATGCAGCTACATAGATACCTCCACGATTAATGCACACAAAACACATTTATACCTCCATTTGTGTTTATGCAGCATCTTTCAAATTTGTAAATGAATATATTTGTAGGAGTGCACATGAAATGACCATTGTCTGTCCAAATGTATTTTATGTTCCATATTATTGAAGTACAAATACTATTATATAGTATATTTCATATAACAATGCAGACAGTACAATGCAGTCTAAAGTGTAAAAAAACCGGAATTTTTTACAAGTTTCTTACTATACCAGACGTATTGTAGTACCCTAATACATATGCATACAATAGCCCAAATATTCATTATATATTCTGGCACGTAACACAATACTCCTTCTTTACCTGACCATTCAAAGGTCTATGCAGCTACATAAAAACCCCCTGGACCAATAAACACATTTATAGCATCAAATGTATTTATACATATATATGTAAATGATTCGTAAAATACGCCCGTTTATAAAATACAATGTTTATTACATGAGTCTATTAATAGGAATACACAAAGAATAATCTGTGTGTTTTTGGAGTCCCAAAATTCTTATGTATTTACATATCTTATGACTATTTAGGCAGTACATAACTGGAGAGTCAAAAACGGGAGTTATTTAAAAACCGTATTTCGGTTTGTTGGATAAATCAAGTTTTTGAGAAATGGGATTCGGCATCTAATTTAGGAAACAAAACCAGTGAAACCGTTTGTTTTATTATTTTTAAATGGGCGTCAATGTAAATAATCGAAAACCGTACAACAATTATAAACGCCGAAAAAAACGAAAAAAAAAATACAAAAATCGAAAACCTGGAAACTGTGGTACTTGTAGATAATGGGTCGTAACTTCCATATGTATCCATAGCTTTTCTTCAAATATGTTTTGTTTTATTCACTAAGATGTAAAGTATGTGAAACGAGATTAAAAATGATTTTATCAATTTGGTTTTTAATATTTTTAAATTTTCTTCCGTATTTGGGAAAAAAATGTAATGTGTACAAATAAAAATATTAAACTACTGTACTATATTTCGGTTTGTTGGATAAATCAAGTTTTTCAGAAATCGGGTTCAGCTTTTAATTTAGGAAACAAAACCGGTGAAACCGTTACAACAACTAAAGACGCTGTAAAAAAGAGAAAAAATACAAAAATCGAAAAACTGGAAATTGTGATACTTGTAGGTAATGGGTCGTAACTTTCATCTGTATCCATGGATATTTTTGAAATAAGTTTTGTTTTATTCACTAAGATGCAAAGTATGTGAAGAAAGATTAAAAAAGATCGTATTTGGAAAAAAAATTGTATTGTTTGAAAATAACAATATTTTTTCCAACTTTGTGCCACTGTACTTAAACTACTGTACTGTATTTTGATTTGTAGGTTAAATCAAATTTTTGAGAAATCGGATTCGGCGTCTAAGTTAGGAAACAAAACTAGTGAAACCGTTACAACAACTAAAGACGTTGTAAAAATAAGGAAAAATACAAAAATCGAAAAACTGGATATTGTTGTACTTGTAGATAATGGGTCATAACTTCTATATGTATGCATGGATTTTCTTCAAATATGTTTTGTTTTATTCACTAAGATGTAAAGTGTGTGAAACGAGATTAAAAAAGATTTTGTCAATTTGGTTTTTAAAAATTTAAAATTTACTTTCCTATTTGGAAAAAAATTTTATTGTGTAAAAATAAAAATATTAAACTACTGTACTATATTTCGGTTTGTTGGATAAATCAAGTTTTTCAGAAATCGGATTTAGCTTTTAATTTAGGAAACAAAACCGATGAAACCGTTACTACAACTAAAGACGCTGTAAAAAAGAGAAAAAATACAAAATTCGAAAAACTGGAAATTGTTATACTTGTAGGTAATGGGTCGTAACTTCGATATCTATCCATGGATTTTTTTGAAATAATTTTGTTTTATTCACTAAGATGCAAAGTTTGTGAAAAAAGATTAAAAAAGATCGTTTTTGGAAAAAAATTTTAATGTGTAAAAATAAATATATTTTTTCCAACTTTATGTCACTGTACTTAAACTACTGCACTATATTTCGGTTTGTTGGATAACTCAAGTTTTTGAGAAATCAGATTCGGCTTGTAGTTTAGGAAACAAAACCAGTAAAACCGTTACAACAACTAAAGATGCTGTGAAAAGGAGAAATCAATACAAAAAACGAAAAATTGGAAATTGTGGTACTTGTAGATAATGGACCGTAACTTCCATATGTATTTATACATTTTCTTCAAATATGTATTGTACACTATATGAAAAGTTATAAAAAAAGATTTTGTCAATTTGGTTATTAAAATTTTTAAATTTTCTTTCGCATTTGGAAAAAAATTTTATGGTGAGAAAATACAATTATTTTTTTCAAATTTGTGCCATTGTACTTAACCTACTGTACTATATTTCGGTTTGTTGGATAACTCAAGTTTTTGGGAAATCAGATTCAGCTTCTAATTTAGGAAACAAAAGCGGTGAAACCGTTACAACAACTGAACAACAATAAAGAGAAAACAATACAAAAATCTAAAAATTTTAAATTGTGGTACTTGTAGATAATGGGTCGTAACTTGCATATGTGTCCATAGATTTTCTTCAAGTATGTTTTGTTTTCTTCGTTAAGATGAAAGCCATTTGAAAAAAGATTAAAAATGATTTTTATCTGTTTGGTTTTTGATATTTTTTTCGTATTTGAAAAAAATTTCATTGTGTTAAAATAAAAATATTTTTCCAAATTTTTGTCACTGTACTTAAACTACTGCAATAAGGTTGCTTAAAAATTGTACTCAAAATATTTATTGACCAAATTGAGGCTTGACAGTGAATGTATTCGGAACTAAGAAAAGGGTTTTAAAAAGACTATCGCAAGCATCCACACAAGAAACGTTCGCAAAAGCTTCTTTGTATGCAGCTTCTTCCTCTTTCTTTCTACTCCTATCCCTTCTCCCTAAATCCAATACAATGCTCAGCATTTTGACAGGTGGTCAAAGTTAATAACAAAAAATCTGACACATTATATTCAAAGCATATTTATATTTTTTTACATATAATTATAATTTTTTTTTAATTTTAAAATTTTTTTCCATCAGTTGGTGAGCGAATCCGTAGTTTCTCAAATATATCGATATAAAATTTATCAACGGAATCTACAAGCGGGACCACAGGCTCAAGGTACGGCTCCCCAAACTAAATATTAATTTCAAACAATACAACAGTATGTGATTTTTGTACGAACGCTTGTTATATTCTATCCTAAACTTACGTTGTCTGGATAAACATCTGTGTCGTTGCCAATGACAACTGTTATTGATGTACCCGTAACTTTGTGATATTTATATAAATTCTGAACGAGTGAAAATAATTGCAAATCAGGTCGTAACATTGTTCGAAACATCTGTGTAAATAGGTGCATTGAATCTCCTTTGTACAAGGTTTGTAATTTAAAAACAATATAATATCCGACAATGTAACTATGATTCGCTACTATTCAAAACGTAAGACCTTTCAGGCGCAAGAAGTCACAATTCCTGAAGAAAATAATATTTTTACACTGAGAGAAAAACCACTTTTATTGACTGTTTTACTATTTAATAACCCCATGAGGTCAGACGTCGTACACATATTAATTAAACAAATTTCAATATATTCTTCCTACTGGCTCTATCCTTCGTCTTTTTTCGCCAGTTGGTGAAACCAACGATACGGACGGATTCTTCTGCCTGGTCTTTCCAGCTGAGTCTAGGTCGTCCTCTTTTCCTACTTCCATCGCGTACGTTATCGTAAACCTTTCGTGCTGGCTTATCTTCATTCATTCTGATAACATAGCCTAGCCAACGCAATTGGCCCACTTTGATTCGTCTAGCTGTGTCCACGTCAGAATATAGAGTATATAGCCCTGCGTTCCAGCGACATCGGTACTCGCCGTTTTCTCTAACAGGACCATATATTTGTTGTTCATTCGCTTGCGATATGACCCAAGTTTCGAAGCCATATGTCAAGGCAGGTAAAATGAGAGTCTGATATAGTTGGAATTTTGTCCGTCGAGAGGGGGCTTTGTTCCTAAACTGCTTGCTGAGCCCAAAATAGTATCTATTTGCAAGCACAATTCTCCTATCTATCTCCAGGCTGACGTTATTGTCCTTGTTCACGGCGGATCCAAGGTAGACAAATTCATCTACGACTTCAAAATTAAATCGGTTATCAACGTTCAAGTGCGGACCAAGTCGAGAGGTTTCTCTGGTCGTTGACACTATCAATTTTGTCTTGCCCTCATTAACAGCAAGACCCACCTTCGCTGATTCCTTTTCGATTCTTGAAAATACTGTAGTAGCCTCTCGCAAATTTCGCCCAATGATGTCTATGTCGTCAGCATACGCCAGCAACATATGGCTTTTCGTGTTAATGGTCTTGTTCGTATTTACTGTAGCCTTTCTCATTATTATCTCCATTAAGATGTTGAAGAGATTGAACGAAAATGTGTCGCCTTGTCTAAGTCCTCGCTTGGTACAGAATGGTTCAGTGAGGTCTTTCTCCACTTTCACTGCTGATTTGGTGTTGGACAGCGTAATTCTACAGAGGTGGATCAGTTTTGTCGGAATACCAAGTTCAGACATAGCTTCGTACAGTTTACCCCATATGAAGCTATCGAAAACAGCTTTGTAATCGACAAAAAGGTGGTATATATCGATTAGCTTTTCGTGGGTATTTTCCTGGATTTGGCGTAGAGTGAATATTTGGTCAGTCGTGGACTTGCCTGGTCTAAAACCACACTTATAAGGTCGAATCAGGTTTTCAATAATTGGCTTTAGTCTTTCACATAAAACGCTCGACTAGATGGACAAAGTGTGTTTTAACTGCTGCATTGAAAACTTTGGAAAATTCGACTATAATATGGTTGCTTCCACAAAACATGTCATACAAGTTATTTTTGATCTGTTAACATCTATAGACACGGGTAGGGCAATCTATTAAAGTGAACACACGCAAACAACACACAGCATTAGCTTCATAAACGTGGTTGTTGTACAACAATAGTCTCTGCCTGAAAATAAGTATCATGGTATTGATGTAGCGGCAGCGAACAAACAAGCAGGTCGTCGTCGCCATAAAGTATTGAATAGTATAGAGAACTCATGGAACGAATTGTATGACTCAAAAGCACTGCCGACATCTAGTGAATGATTCAAAACGTATTAATCTCATTTTGTCATAACTTGGTCCATTCATAATTTTGATGTGAAACATTGATGCCTTTTGCCATATTTATGATTTCTGTACTATTTTATGTAATAATATTGTCGAAATGGTGCATTTATATTAAAATATTCTGTAAAGAGAATACGACTCGTTTATGCTCTTTTATTCAGACTCTCTACATGAGAGCGCATAAAGAGTGCAATAAGTTCTCTACACTATTCAGTACTTTTTGTCATCCCTCTGTTCATGACAAATCAAAAATAATAATTTTTGTGAGCTAAATATTGCTTTATATTAAGTTGAATGCCAGGATTCAAACAAGTAGGTTGTCTTCGTTCTGTTTATGACAAAACAAAAACAATTATTTCAGTGAGCTACATATTGCTCTATTTAAGTGCAATAGCAGAAGAGCCTTCAGCACAAAAAATATTATTTTTTTTATTTTCCAATGTAACATTTACCAATGTGTTCATAGAAATCGAACAGGTACGGTGTAACAAAAATATGTTAACATATCGCCTGTGAGTGCGAACACTCATTGATTATACATTAATTAGCTGCAGCACCCAAAGTTGAGATGTTACAGTGACGCAAAAATGAACAACCAAAAATAACTTGTATGACATGTTTCGTGGGAGCAAAAACATTGTTATCGAATTTTCGAAATTTTTCAATGCAGTAGTTTAAACACACTATCAAATAAATTTCAGCCCTATGACTAGTGGTTTTTCTTTCAGTGGAAAAATATTATTTTCCCCAGGAATTGTGACTTACACGCGTGACCTCATTCGCGCAATAGGTCGTACGTTTTGAATAGTTGCGAATCATAGTTACATTGTCTGACATTGTATTGGTTTCAAATTGAAACCGTTGTACAAAGGAGATTTAAAGCACCTATTTACACAGATGTTTCGAACAACGTAACGACATGATTTTCAATTATTCTCACACATTCAGAATTCATATAAATATGGCAAAGTTACGGGTACATCAATAACAGTTATTCCGCCTACTTTTCCACTGAGTGCAACGAAAATTTTCCACCAAAGATATGATTGTATCAAAAGTAATTTTGGTTCTGACGTTGGCTGTAATTTTCGGCGTGTTCAGTGTTAACGGCCAAGACTGCCGAGCGAATTGCCCGAATAATTGGGATCCAGTTTGCGGCAGCGTTACAATTGGAGGAGCGTATATCCGCTGTACTTTCAGAAACTTTTGTCAGCTGGAACGACAGAGATGTATATCCAGACAACGTAAGTTTAGGATAGAATATAACAAGTATTCGTACAAAAATCTCATACTGTTGTTTTGTTTGAAATTAATATTTAGCGTGGGGAGCTGTACCTGGAGCCTGTGGTCCCGTTTGTAGAATCCGTAACGGATGAAAAAGAAATTTAAAAATTAAGAAAAATTTTTATTATACATGTATATAAAAATATAAATATGCTTTAAACATAATGTGTCAGATTTTTTGTTATTAACTTTGAACGCCCTGTCTAAATGATGAGCATTGTATTGGCTTTAAGTATAAGGGATAGGAGTAGAAAGAAAGAGGAAAGAGTACTAGTTGATGTTTAACTTAGACTTGTTGATACCATAACAAATAATGAATACACATGCCGCAAGCTCATTGCTCATTCGAACTGCGTACAAACTCTCTCTGTATTGTGTATTTTAATCTGCTGGCCAAGTGACAACAAATGGATATGAATCGCTGGACAAACTTGCTGTACGCCAACATACTCTAACCTCAGGTATGAAGGCATTTATCGCAGGCGTACACTTTTCGTGGTAATATATATGAAAGTAGATAGAAGAGCGATACAGAATTTACAATTAGTGGATGGTCGAACAAGTTAACAGAGTTGCATACAGTGATATCACCTATTAGCACCATCGATATATTTTGTGAATGGCTTAGAAGCTGCAAGGTGGACTTAAGGGACGAATGTGCATAACGTATATATTAAGAAGATGGTGTGAGGAATTTGTCACTCTGTTTTGAAAATTCCAAACACCTGAATCCTCTTTTCGAAACACAAAAAACACGTTTATTTACAAGGATATCATACTCCATATTCATGGCCAGAGCATCAGTAACTTCCGTTTCTTCAATATCTACACCAATCCTGGATATCGATGACAGGGACGAATTAATTGTGCGCTTAAGCTAAAGTAAGCAAAACAAGGTCTTAACGTGCATTAAACTCAACTCGATTCGACTTGACAGCAGTCAGAGTTTAACTGCGTATTCTTACCATAAAATGCTTTACACTTTTGGATTAACTAATATTTAACAGGAAATTCTAACAGGACGTCGAAATTCTCACTAAAGGACACAGCTAACTGGTTTTGAGAACCTCTCCCCAATCACTATGTAATGGGAAATAGTTTTTTTAGGAGGTCAAAATACCATTAGAATGTCACCAAATAGTTTATATTAAGCGTATTTTGGTTACACCGCTTGCTTATAGATTCGCTTGTTTTGTATGAAGCACTTAGCGAAGACTTATCGAGAACTTCGCGACGAAAATCATTTTCGCTAAGTTAAAAACAAATTTTTTTAACATCTTTTACCGTTTTCAACCCTTATTCATATATTTGAAAAAAATTACTTTTCGCTAAGTTGCCGTTTTCTTTGCAACTTAGCCAAGCAGCAATCACGACTATTGATTATTGCAGCGGGCTTGTTTACCATTTACTTTCCATTACACCTAAAAGTATGCAGTCGTTTCTTGAACAGGCACCACATACCAACTCACCACGAATGTTTGATGATATCGACTTCTGGGCAAATCAAAAAACAGATGGCGCTGCTGCGTCAAAGATCAGGGGTCTAATTGTGTATGACGATGAACGTGCAAACGATACTGATATGTCGATAATGACATTTTGTCTACCATTTAAAATACATGCGTTCATAAAACTCCACTACCCGCAAAAAGATAATGAATTTGATATCGTTTCTTTCATAATCAGACCTCAGAAAACTTCGAAATGATTTTGTTGCAAAGTGTAACAGATATAAATAGCCGGTTGTCGATTGAGTCTAATTTCAAATCCGTAAAAAGACGCATCGTCGTATAATATACTTGCTACTAGGTCGAGACTTATGTGGAATGCATCAAATATTGTACTGTAGAAAAAAATAAAGTGAACTTTTGTACTTATTGTAATTTGAAAAGGGACCTTGTTGTATTAAAAACAAAAAAATAAAAGGTTTCGCATTACATCCCATGAAGGGACCGGCGAGAACTTCTCACAACCACTGAGCTGTGCGCTTTCCAGTTTTCACTCACTGATTGGGACCTACAGTTTTACACCGATTCCGAATGGTATTTTGAGAAGCTTTTTCATGGTTATATACTCGATAGTGTCGACGTCACTATGCGAGGTGACCGTTGCCGAAAGAAATTTGAAGGTGGTCAGAGCAGGGTTTGAACCCAGGATCTCATGTACAAGAGCCGCGCACACTAACCATTGCACCACCGACCGCTTGTTGTATTAGAGGCAAATAAAACAGCGCTAAAGAAAGAACAATTTGGAAATTCGTAACAATATCCCGGTACAGTGATATCTCCACATTAGTTGTAATTACTTTGATACACATCGGTTAAGGTGTCATGTATAGAAAGATTCCTGAGAAAACTGGCAATATATAAATCCAGAGAAGTTATTACCCAAACCAATAGTTGTAATGTTCAATTTGAGTGAGGTTTTATCCAAAATCGATTTAATTATGCGTTGCACAACAAGACAGGATTAAAATGTTTCAAAATATTAAGACGCACTGAGCTTCTTCACGAGTAGTTTCATCGTGCTTAAGTTCTTTCATATTCTAAGGGAAGGAAGTGCTATTGGTATTAACTGTTCATATCATGTGGAATGTCCGAAAGAATTTTCGAATTCATGGAGTTAAAAAGATTTTTACGGAGTACGATGTAAACATATCACATATCCCGGAGGGTATTTCCGCAATTGATTTCCAAAAATTAATTTCGGCACTTGCTCATCTGTTGCGTATTTTAAAACCACTTTTTTTTGTTCTATACTCACAATAAAAACAAATATTTAAAATTGGAATCAACATTTTTTTCGGTCTTCATTGTGCCGTCACGGTCGTCTTATTTTTTACATTGTGCTTATTCCGTGAGGAATCGAATGTCTGTGAGCTGTTTTGCTGTAGCATCGAACAAAATCCTTCATTTTTAATTTTATGCATTCACAATGTTCATATATTTTTGCATAAATTTCAAATTCCTGCTGAGTTACTTAGGTGGCCACAAACAACCCAAGGGGTCATTGGCCTTACAAAATGTGGATAACATGTTTCTACAACCACATTGATCTTCAGGTTTTCTCCTTCAGTTGGTAACAGCAAGCTCTCGTAGGTAATATTCCACCTGGTCTTCACTGAGATGTCTTGGTCGTCCAATTTTTCGATGTGATTCGAGTAGTCTTCAAATACCTTTCGCACGGATTCAGTCTAATCCATTCTACTGACATGGCCTAGCCAGCGTAAACGCCGTATTTTGATACGCATAACTATGTCGATGTCGGTATACAGACTATACAGCTCGTGGTTTATTCGCCGTCGGCGCATTTTGCTCTCGAAGACTTGCAGTAATCCATCAGCAATCGATATGACCCAGTATTATGCGCTCTAAATCAAGACAGGATGTATGAGAGTCTGAGACAGTTGGAATTTCGTCTTTCGTAACATTCACAGTAACAATTTGGGCTGTGTTTATTAAACTACAGCCAATCATAGTACCAATTCATTATTTGATCAAATGTGCGTTTGCATAAAAATGTTAAAAGGCTTATAAGTGGGCGCATCTTACATTCCTCCGAAAAGTTCAGATGAATTGTATTTAGACCACATTCAAAATTTTTTGCACTTTGTTGAATCTATGAATTATGTGGATAAATGTTCTTTTTTGGGTGATTTTGACTTCAATAATATTGTTTGGTCTGAAGTTATTGATTGTGATTATCTCATTCCTAATAATATTAACAAAGTTTTTGAAATGAATTCCATCGGCTCTTTAATTAGTCTTGATATGCGCGCTATAGAGGTGCCGCAAACGCCCTATAGATCTCGAAGGCATCACCCTTAGACATTTTTTGAAAAAAGTTGCGTAGTCTTGTGTTTTTCTATAAAATAATATCTATCTGTTGAACGCACCGTCCAACAAGGGTTAACTCGTATTATTCAGCTACATATTTTGACATTTCTTTTTAATTTTTTCTCTTTAAATGTAAAATAGCATCACTATATTTATCTCTTTTTAACATCATTAAAATCTATGGCATCTGCCGCCTAATGTATAAAATTTAATTTAAGTACTCTACAGGTCTTCTTTAAAGGCGGTCCAACGGTGACCCTTCGGAAAATCAAAGCCTATTTGTTCTTAATTTCTAAACAAGATATTAGCCCTTCTTAACTAAAGAAGTCGGGCTAATCATTGACCCTTCTTAACATATTACCTTAAATGTAAACGCCGCGGGTAGGATTCGAACTCACATTCGCTGGACGATCGTTTCGGAGTTTGTGTAGCATCATCTTCAGCAGCGTCTAGCCCGTTACGCCGCTGCGGTGTGTATTTACACAAGTCACTAACCGAAGAAGATTGATTGTGTGTAGTGCGATTGTTAGTTGTCGCTACTTACACATTGCTTTCCTACTTACACGCACTGATGCAGAAGTTTTTGAAAGTTCTATTTATAGAACGAACTATTCTAATTGTAGTTGTCTCGTTCTGTTTTTGGTTTGGCCCTACCAAATGTTTCAAATTTAGTTGTTTTCGATCCTCGTTATGTTTAAAGTTGTAATTTCCTTTTTCACTAACCGGAGAAAACATGATCTCTTACAGCCTTAAAGGAAATTACAACTTTAACTACCTTTTGTTTTTCTTTTTTCGATTTCCAAGAAAACAACATTGTTTTGTGTATCGTATTTTGTTTTATGTTTCTGTTAAACATATTTTAACATAATTCTTTACAATGCGCACAAAAAATTCAAATTGTTTCCATTTTACAGATTTTCGCTTATTTCGAATTTGGTAAATCGAAAAATTTTCGAATTTCTTGAACTGCCTCTCATTGAGTTTTGGCGATATTGCACTTAATTTTTCTTTATTGTAAAGAGTGAGTAACTTTAATATAACAGCTGAGATTTGTTTATACCAAATATAGTTCGGCTGTACTAAATATTTCACAAAATATTGTTTCTGAAAAAAATTTATATTTTTGACCAACATAACTTCTTTGCTTCAAAACCTTTCAAAGAATGTGATAAACAGTTGGAAAGACTGATGTGTTGCCCAATTTTCAGCGTAACTTTTGCTGCCGTCGGATTGGACACAACAATAGAGTGCAAATTTAATGGGAATAGTCTGATTTTTTAGTGTCTAAACGTGAATAACTACTTTTTTTTATCAACAACTTTAAATAACTATGTACGCAGCTAAAAATGCGTTAAAATTGTCTTTCTCGTTTTGGTGTCTTTTATTCTCATCCTAGTTTATTTGCCGGAGTTATGTCCCATACATCCCTAACAACACAACATTTAGCACATAAATCGGATTATTGCCGTTGAATTGCATACACGTGGTACTGAAATTCATCAAAAAGGAAACATTGATATTATTATAATGTTGTAATACCTACATAAGTACCAATAATATTCACCTCAGTGACCATAAAATTGGTCCACGTCTGTTAATGAGGTGAATATAAACTTATCACCAACATCAGTCTTTTGACTAACAATTATGACTATATGGCCTGTATTTGGCTAAACAGGAGATGTTCATATATTAGTTAGACGGATAATGTCGTCAGTCATATTTATATAAAAACTTTACGTAAGTGGAATTTTATAAAATGAGTCAAACTAGTTTTTATCGAACATTTGTTGATCGATACACCAGGTGGTGCTTTCAATTAATACAATTATCGTTGAGGATTTTGCGTCAAAACAATATTATGAAAATTTTTCTAGAGATTAAATATTTCTAAAATATGTCATAGATACAGAAAATCTTACAAACTAAATTGTATATACTAACATTTTAAAATTTAACTCCCTATTAGTTCGAAGCAGATGATCAGTTTGACATTTAAGAGGTAACATATTAGGTGTGCGAAGTTAGCCCCCCATTTTTGGAAATAAATATTTTTGAAGATTGTTCTGAATTGTTCTAGGATTGTTCTACAATGTTCCAAAACGATGATTTTCTAAAATATAATTTGCACCGGTAAATCGAAAAAAACCAATATTAAACTTTGCACCGCATTTTTGGAAAAACGAAATTTTTGCGGTTGTTCTGGGTTGTTCTAGTTGTTCTAAACATTGTTCCAAAACAATGATTTTCTGAAATATAATTTGTACCGGTAAATCGAAAAAAACCAATTTTAAATTTGCACCTCACTTTTGGAAAAAAATTGGTTTTTTTCGATTCGGTACAAATTATATTTTAGAAAATCATTGTTTTGGAACAATGTTTAGAACAACTAGAACAACCCAGAACAACCGCAAAAATTTCGTTTTTCCAAAAATGGGGTGCAAAGTTTAATATTGGTTTTTTTCGATTTACCGGTGCAAATTATATTTTCGAAAATCATCGTTTTGGAACATTGTAGAACAATCCTAGAACAATTCAGAACAATCTTCAAAAATATTTATTTCCAAAAATGGGGGGCTAACTTCGCACTCCTTAACATATTATTACTTGTCCAACTTACAACGGTGGTGGGTCACGTCGCGGGCCACACCACTGTTCGTAGTGCAGGTTCAGAGAAATTTTTTTGAGAAGGATTTACCGGGGGTTTTTGCCCTCCCCGCATAATGTTTAAATTAGATCCGAAATTGTGCATTTTGAGGCTGTTTGATGGCTTCACGTGACAGATACACTATCAAATCTTCCATAACCTTATTAAATAAAAAAGGAAAATTCATGGTACATTGTGCTTTATTAGTAAATTAACTCAGGTCTGTTGAACTGGCGGCCCGTGTGAAGTTTGTGGGCGCGCAGCTGCATCCACCAAAGGTTGTATATCCACATCTAAATGTGTTGTAGAGAGCCTCAAGAGATGGCGCAGTGAAGTGTCAGTAAGGTTACTTCTGTTTTTATTTTTTATAATTTTCATCGTTGAAAATACACTTTCACATATGTAAGTGCTACCAAACATTGATGTCATCCTCAGACCGAAGTTGCGTAAGCGAGGAAATTTATCTTCAGGCAACAATACCGATTTTTATCGTTAAAAAGTTACGGAATTATTATCAGTTTAAATTTTATAACAAATGGTTTTACGTTTCATTCAAAAATCTTTGTTTTCAAATTAATTTAAAAACAGTCGTTGTATAGCTGCCATTCAAAAAATCTTTTTTTTAATATCAATTTCGAAGGAGGCGTCATCTAGTTGTCAAAGACGGTTATCATTTCATCAAAATTGTCGCTGGAGCAGAAATAGATCAACTCCAGCGACAATTTGCAGCGACATTTTGGCGAAAAAAACTGAGAGGAACTTGTGTAACATGGTGTGTGTGAGAACGAGTGAGCACGAAAAACGAAATTAGCTGTGGTCGAGTACTTTTCCAGTAAAAAGTATCAAGTAACTAGTTTTCGGAGAGTAAGAATGATTTTGCTCTCTGAGTAAAAAATATAACAAAAAGTACGCGAACGACATCCAGTAGGAAATAAGAACTTTGTATGTAAACAGCTGATATGCAACAAAACATTACAAATCACTAAAACTGTTTTCTTTTTCAACAGAAATACCTAAAGATTTATAACAAAACATTCAAAAATCACATTTTCTCTTAAAAACTAAAATTCCAATGATAAATTTATTATTTCATATTCTTTAATTTTGTTTGTTTACATAAAACAGCTGTTCAAAATATATGTTATTACTTGCAAATTCTTACTGGCAAAAATTTCTCCAGTAAAAACTTGCAAGTTCTCTATCATCGAACTGTCAAAATAATCTCTCTCTTGCTCTCTCGTTACTGGCTTTTTGGTGTAAACGAACCCTATCAAGTAAGAAATAGTAATAATTTGTACAAATTTATACAAATTATCCAGTACGCGAAAAGACTTATTGTTGCTCGCATTGTGAATGTGGTTTTACCCCACAGAGGAATATTATACAAGAGATTCCAACAGCTGTTTTACTTGTGCTACAGAGAATTAATCCGATGTTCAGACATTGTTGAGACGCAGCACGGCTTATCTATCTATATTTTTCAGATATTATATTTTTTTTTTGAAGTTTTGAAAATCCATCGGCGTGCCGCAAAGAATAGCCCGGCGTGCCGCATACGGCCCCCGGGCCGCCAGTTGGACAGCCTTGACCTAAAGTGTCGTATTATTAGGAATAGGTCGCTTTAGGCTTAAAGAAAATTGGAAAATATTAAAAACTTCAACTCAAACTATAAGAGATCTACGAAATAAATTAGATAGAAATAGTTTTCAATGTTGTACGAGGGCGGTCCCAAAACTAGCCGACCTACCAAAGAAGACACACAACAGTTGCGAAATGTTTCTTTATTTTTCAACATACCCTGTTTGTAGAAAGAACTGCCAAACTCCATAAAATACCTATCAACCGCAGACTCCATCTCCTCATTGTTGACAAATCGAATTTTAATTAATTAATTTTGGCCATCGAAACAGTGGGTTTGTGACGTGGAGCATTGCTTTGATGAAACAAAACTTTCTTTTTAGCCAAATTCGGTATTTTTTCCACAATTTCATTACTTAGGCACTGCAATAAATTAGCGTAATATGTGCCCTTGATGGTTTTTCCTTTCTGAAGACAATCAGTAAAAATTGTCCCATGCGCATCCCAAAACACAGATGCCATGACCTTGTTTGCAGAAGCAACCATCTTTGCCTTCTTTGGACACGATTCTCCTATTCCAGTTCACTGCTTTGATTGTTCCATTATTTCAAGTGTGAAGTGGTAAACCCATGTCTAATTCATGTTTCAAGTGCGGCAACCATCTTGCGCACAGTTTTCTCATCGTCAAATATTCGCTCAATATACGATGTATAGCACTTTTTGAAGTGCCTAATACTTCAGTCGTCAGGTGGTGCAATGGGTAGTGTGCGCGCCACTTGTACTTGAGATTCTGGGTTCGATCCCTGCTCTGACCACCTTAAAATTTCTTTCGCCGGCGGTCACCTCGCACAGTGACGGCGGCACTATCGAGTATTTAGCCATGAAAAAGCTTCTCAAAAAATTCCGTTTGGAACCGGTGTAAAACTGTAGGTCCCAATCAGAGAGTATAAAACTAGAAAGCGCACAGCTCACTGGTTGTGAGAAGCACTCCCCGATTCCTTCAAGGGATGTAGTGCCCAGCAGGAAAATGGAATGAATAGGAAGCGAGAAGGTAATGTGTAGCGTGTACTAAACGTTGATTCCAGAATGCATTATTCTTAACACAGGGATGTCCTAGGAAATGAATGAATTATTTTAATGTGTCCAGAGAATGCATTATATAATTCGTTCTTTTTAATGCATTATTTAACATGTTATCAAGAATGAATTCTATACTGCATTATTTCTAATGCATTCTATTTTTAATGACTTAAGAATTTGTTATATAATGCATTCCCCCGACATACATACATGGATTAAATAATTTATTAATTTTAATAAACTATTTGTCTATCTCCACCAAAGACGATCTAGAATTAGACGACCAGAAGATGTGCGCAATTTGGCAACCCTGGTAAAAGAGATTTCTCTCAAAGGCATTTCTCTCTCGCGTCAGATCTCGATTATTTCATACTTTTTGCATAGTTTATGCAATTTTACCTCAACATGGTTGGAATTTGTATAGTTATATACAATAACACTATCCAAAAGCTGCTCGTGTATTGAAATATTCAATGAAGAGAGTGAGAGAGAGAGAGAGAGAGCAAAGAACGCCTAGGGTTTCACTCATTTTGTTTGTTGGCATTTGAGTGAAGAGAAACGATGTACAACGTTTTTGTCTCCACATCTAAACGTTGCAACACAAACTGACTTATTTACGCAATTCTAATAGAAATGCAAGGTTTATAAATACAATGTTCAGCCATCAGAAAAAACTCCCGTTAGATGACGTAAACTACAAAAAGAATTTGATTGCCAACTCTATGTCTGCCTACTATTATTTAAGATTTCATGTGAAAAAAATGTGTGTTTTGCAGCGAGTTAGCAACCCTGTAATTGAAATTACTTTGACAGAATTGTCAAGAAGTAAAACAAAGTAAAACGGAAACGTAAAATTTGTACGCGATATGAAGGGGACGACAGATAATGGCATTCCGAATGAAAGAACAATCGTGAGACTCAGAAACAACACATTCCATCTTCGCAGATGTGGAAATGCACTGGGGAGTCAATTTTGTCAAATGACATTACCCCCTCGATTCTTTAGAATGTCTTATATAATGTAATTATTATAATGCATTCTATAATTCATTCTCAATGTAATGCATTCTTCACTTTCCTGCTGGGTGGGAAACCATTTACTCACGCATTGTCAGCCGACGATCATCCAATTCCATTTTGTGGATTTTCTTAACCGTGTGCGTGGACACCTCAATTGCTCGACCACCACGGTGTTCGTCTTGGCAGCTCGTAAGGCCTCGTTTCAGCTCTGCTACCCAATATTTTTCAGTCGTAAACGAAGGAGCAGACTCTCCCAGAATAGAATGTAGCTCGGCTTTAACATTACTTGGACTGGAATGAAATTGCTTGGAATTACATACCGGTGACCAATTTTTCCATGTATACAAATTAACTGAGATCATTTAACGGGTCCGCCAAATAACTTTTTTTTTTTGAAAATGCTATAAAAAAACTACTGTATATTTTCTCAAATTTCTTTTTTTATTTGAAAGTACAATCCTTCCCGTTAATAATGGAAAATAATTTCATTCAAATGGCTGCTTCGGCTGGCCATGAAGTAGCCTACACGATCGGTCCAATTTTTAAGCACATTATCGATTGTGTGCAGCTGTATTTCACCAATGGCTTCACGAATATTATCCTTATCTTTGAGGGCACCCCACAAATAATAGTCCAACGGTGTCAAATCGCAGCTCCGAGGTGGCCAAACGACATCAGTTCTGCGGCTGATAATGCGATCTTCAAAAACAAGGCGCAAAACATCGAGTGTAGCTTCGGCTGTATGGCACGTAGCGCCGTCCTGTTGAAACCAAATGTTGCCAATATGAATGTTGCCAATATTTGTGAACAAAAATTCGTTCAACATGCCCGATCGCCATTGACTGTAACGGTCACTCCTTGCTCATTTTCTAAGAAAAATGGCCCAATTATGCCTCTGGACCAAAATCCAAAATGGCTTTACAAGCTTTGGTTTATCGATGAGGATGCCAGTTTCTTTCACGTTTTTCAGAAGATAACGAACATACGGAGCTGACGGTGCTTCTCTTCTTCCCAAAATCCGTACGCAATTTTCGCACACATTCTGCAACATTACCATGATTTTCAAAGTAATGTCGCAATATTTCCCACCGTTGTTCAAGCGTATACACAACCATATTCGTTCAGCGGAAGGATAAAACTTAATTATCTGTCAAATCAGACATGAGCTAAGTGTTACAATTCACGAAATAAGCACTAGTTGAAAAAAAAACGTTAGATGGCGGACCCTTTACTTTTGATGGCTCAAATAAAAACACTAAACAGCGTGGCGCCTTGAAACTTAAAATATATGTTTTACAAGGTTGCCACTTTTCACCAAAATATTTTGTTACAAACTACTGGCACCATCTATACGTCAGCTAGGCTAGTGACCGCCCTCGTGAACACATTGAATAGCAATAAGAAAATAATGATAAGAAGAATTTCTCATTTACAATGAAGTATGTTTGGAAATCTCACATTTACTCTGGAATGGTCATAAATATGTTGATTTATGTCCTTTGTGAAATCCCAGGCTACTGATAAACAGATTGTGTGTCTATAGCTGGGTTGTTTGGTAGATGCTGTACACCACATGGCGACAAAAGGTCGTTATGGTAAGATGTGTGCGATCGGGCAGCAGGTTCCAATTCGTGCTCCTTAAATATTGTGTAAATTGAGTAAATAAGAGGGTAAAACAATCTAAATAAATGTGATTCTATTGTAGAGGAAAGCGTTTGTCTTTGCGAAGAGTGACGACTATCGACAGTAGAGTAGTGTAGTTCACGAACGAATTAGTTCAATTGAACGATTCACTCTTGTGAAGTAGATGAACTAGTTCAAACTGTGTCGCTCTGTTGTTTCAGTAGTTCACTTGTTTCAGCGGTTTTTGTATTTCAGTTCTAGTTCATGATGTCTTTGTCTCACTCAATTTGCACAAAGGTGCCTAGTGTTGCAATCTTTGTGGAATGGATATGTAACCGGCTTCTACACAATAACTACAGCGCGAATCACCATTTATATGCCAAAATATTTATTTGTTTCCGAAATCAATAGGGCGATTTAGTATAACAAAAAACACAGTATAAAAAAACTTTCGAAATCTGGAAAAATCAGATAATTTTCGTGATTATTTGTTGCAATTGAACTAAAACTACAAGTGAATTGAAATGAGGTCTTTAGTTCACGGTTCATATGAACTGTTAAGTTAGGATGATACAATGAACTACTGAACTAAATGGTTAAAGTAGTTCATTCTGTTGATCTGAACTAAAAAGATCGCTCACTTAAAAACGAACTAAAATTCTCAACTGTAGTCGACAGCAGGCGCGGATCCAGGGGGGGTCACGGGGTCGTGACCCCCCCCCCCCCCGCCCAAACAGGCCGCATTTCAAAAAATAGAGCTGAAACAATATTTTGCAAACCGAAAAACAAAAAAAAAAAAACAAACGACCTAAACCTAGTTTGTACAAACTTAAAAACCTGAAAGTAACCAAACGACCAAAATTAACTTACTTTTTTACATTCTGAAAAAGTTGGAATCAAAAAATTACTAAATCAACAAAATTGACTAATTTTCTTAAACAAGACTGACTTTTTTATTATTTTTTCTATATTCGGATTGTAGCTATAATTCATATACTATCATCTGTTTACAAGTTCCAACTAAAAGCATCATTTATAAAACAAAATCCAATCTTCTATTTTGGTTCGCAAATCTGTTAATGATCGCATCGATGTCCAATTCAATGTCTCGATGGATGTGTAGCAATGCAAGCCCGGTGAGTCTGTCTTCTGCCATAGGTGATCTCAACCAAGTTTTGAGGCGACGGAGAGTTGAAAAACTCCTTTCTGCTGTGGCTCCAGTAACAGGAAGCGTCTCCAAAATCCAAAGCAGTGTATTAATAACCGGATAAACAACTTCATTACACGCATCAAGGGCAAGAGGAACCGAATCTGGGAGTTCACCGCCGTCTGCAACAGTTCGGTTGCATTTAGCTACCCACAACTTGAATTCTGCAATAGCGTTCGAAGGGGGAGTGTTCAGAAGCTTCTGGTACGTTTCTGCTACTAGATGAATTTCTTCAATGTCCTCCGAAATAAAAATGAACTATTAAAATTGCAGATCCCTAGGGCCACATTGTATGGTACCTCCCATACAAATCACCCAAAAATGGCCACACTAATACTAAGAAAGCACATATGCCTTCGTGGAAGCACAAAACTGATTTTGATTTATCTGCTTTGTTGTTGCTTTTTTGTGTCGATACATATGCGTTTGCTCTCTTTGCTCTCAGAGTGCTCTGTGCCCATAGCAGCAAATGAGCATTGTGTACCTGCGGAAGCAGAGCGTCAGCAGCATTTTTCGTTGTCGGCACATGTGGTAGGTTTTTAAATTTGTGATCATCACTAGTCTAGAGTAAAGAATTTATAGTCAGAAACTTTGTTTTTTACGGGTTGTTTTTTTTTCTATCCTGCGACCCCCTCCGGAAAAAATTCTAGATCCGCGCCTGGTCGACAGCCACTGCCACACTCAATTCAAAAGTGAGTTGAGCCAACTCCAAAGTTGAGTTGCTCGGTGTGATAACAGTTTTCAGAAATAGTGTGTCGTCATCGCAGTTTGTAGATCAATTTGTGAAGCGAATTCGTCAATCCGTGTCCCCATTGAACAAAAGATCTCCGGTACGTGCTCGTTCAGTGCGTGTAGTGGAAAATATTGACGCTGTACCCGAAAGTGTGTTCGAACAGCCATCAACTCGCCACCGTTTCTCAGCAATTGAACATTTCCCGCAGTTCTTTGGGCAGAATTTTGCATAAAACCCTCGGTATGAAGGTTTATAAAGTTCACTTAGTCCAAGAACTGAAAGCCTTGTTACAATGCGATGCGTTTGTGCTTCGCGGCATAGGCTGAAGTTCGCTTGGCTGAAGATGAGCATTTTTACCGAAAAATCATATTTTCCGATGGAGCTCATTTTCACTCCTTGGACTACGTTAACAATATGAATTGTCGCAAGTAGAGTTCGGAAGACTCACACGTCGTCTAGGAGTAGTCGATGCATCTACAACGAATGACTGTTTGATGCGGTTTTTGGCATGGCGGTATCAGAGGCCCAGATCCTTCGAAAATGAGTAAGCAGCCGCACTTACCGTCAATGGCGGCTGTTGGTTGCAAAAGTTGAAGAGGCTGAAATGAACGACGTATGATTTTAACAGGACGAAGCTGCGTGCTATAGAGCCAACGTTACAATCGATTTTTTGCACACTGGGTTCGAAAACCGCATACTGAGCCGAAACTCTGAAGTGCATTGGCCGACTCGCAGCTGCGATTGGATCCCGTTAGACTCTTATGTCTGGGGCGCTGTGAAAGATAAGTGTTGCCTAAGGAATCCCGAGCACATTGAGGCCTTAAAATATGAAATCGACGCCGTCGATCACGTGATAGAGGCCCATCCATTGCTTGTCGAAGCAAGTGTTTTTATAAAAAAAATAAATGGTTTCCCATTACATTCCATGAAGGAATTGGGGAGAGCTTTTCACAACCACTGAGCTGTGCGCTTTATAGTTTTATATTCACTGATTGTGACCTACACCTTTACTCCGGATCCGAATGGTATTTTGAAAAGCTTTTTTTTAATGGCTAAAAATGACCGTCGTCGAAAGAATTTTTTTTAAGGTTTTCGGAGCAGGGATCGAATCCACGATCTCCTGTACAAGAGGCGCGCACACTAACCATTGCACTACCGAGGTGAAAAACACAAGGTGATTTTGCCACGCCAATGTTGGTGCCTCCCAGCCTCCCATAAATAAGTTGGGCGGATTACCGGTTGATCGACACGATAACTACAACCAATCTTAATGAAATTCGGTACTAGACAATATTTTCCTAAAAATTAAGAATGAATTACACTGTGTGTAATTTTTTAAGTCATGGAAATATAACCATACACGGACACCAGTACGTGACAAAAGACAAAAAAAGACCTGTGCCGCCCAGTTTTGCCCAAAGTCATGCACTTTTTTTATGGGCCCCCAAAGATTTGGACCACGGTGTCATTTTTGCAAAAAAGTGATAATTTTGTCACGATCATATCTTGCAAACCGTTCGGAATTTTAATTTACTCTCTCCGAGGGAAAGTTGTTGCTCTTGTCGTAAAGAACATAAATTGTGAATATATAAATATAGAAAGTTCGAGTGTTCTACAAAGTTGTTTATTGAGATCTTCGGTACATTTTTGTAGTTGACTGTGTTTCCTTAAATTTTGAACGGTTTGTTACCTATGGACCTGAACAGGGGATAAACGGTAAAAAAATCGAACTTTTTAAAGTTTTTTTTTTGCGATTTTGACCTTGAAGATGAAGGTTTTTTGATTTTATATGTTGGCAATTTTTGGTCACTATGACAAGAGCTACGACTTTTCCTCAGAGAGTAAATCAAAATTCCGAACGAATTGCAAGATATGAGCCTGAGAAAATGATAATTTTTTTTCAAAAATGACACCGAGGCCCCAAATCTTTGGCGGTCCATAAAAAAAAGTCCGGGACTTTGGGCAAGACTGGTAGACACGGATCTTTTTTTTGGTCTTTTATCACGTATTGGTGTCCGTATATGGTTATATTTCCATGAATTATAAAATTACACACAGTGAAATTAAAAAATTTTCGAGAAATTTTTCACATTTGCGGCAACTTAAACGCTACCTAAACGGTGTTAAGGATCATTCGTAAGAAGTTCATATGTTCCTAAAAGTTGTTTAGTGAGATTTTACCTATATTCTTTTTGTTGATTGTTTCTTTGAATTTTGAACGGTTTGTTACCTATGGACCTGAACAAGGGATAAAAGTAAAAATCGTATTTTTTAACGTTTTTTTTCGATTTTGACCTTGAAGATGAACTTTTTTGATTTTATATGTTGACAGGTTTTATTCTTTAGGACAAGAGCTACAACTTTGCCTCAGAGAGCATATCAAAATTTCGACCGAATTGCAAGATACGAGCCTGACAAAATGATCACTTTTTTGCAAAAATGACACAGAGGCCCCAAATCTTTGGGGGCCCGTAAAATAAAGTGCAAGACTTTGGGCAAAACTGGAGACACGGGTCTGTTTTTTGGTCTTTTATCACGTAGTGGTGTCCGTATATGGTTATATTTCCATGACTTAAAAAATTACACACCATGAAATTAAAAACTTTTCGGGAAATTTTTCACATTTGCGGCTAAGTTCATATGTTCTAGAAAGTTGTTTATTGAGATCTTCGGTACATTTGACAGTTTCCTTAAATTTTGAACGGTTTGTTACCTATGGACCTGAACAGGGGATAAAAGGTAAAAAAATCGAAGTTTTCTTTTGGGATTTTGACCATGAAGATGAAGTTTTTTGATTATATATATTGACAGTTTTTATTATATTTATTATATTTTGTGCACTATTTTTAATGGAAACAGCAAAATGACAAAATTCATTACTAACCCTTAGAAGGTAGTTGGGTTTTGCTTATTATCTACCACTTGGGCTAAGATTTGTGTTTTGGAGTGTTCGGACACATATAGTGAAAGTTTATGGCGATCATTTTTGTAGAACATTTTGGCCACGCCCCGGTCAGAAGCAGTGACAGAACCCCATCATTTTTTTTTTGGTGTCGCACAGTGTAATCCCAAGCGCAACACATATTCATGCTCAGAAGACCGTTTGCCGAGTTTTTACGAAGTAAAGGGTCTCGAGTGAACACATGAGCCGAGCGAGCGCGTAACAACGGTCGTCGGTTGAGCGAAGAGCAAGCCAAAGAAGAACGAAGTTTTAGGGTCTTTTTCGCGACAGTTTCGCATCGTGTCAGTAGACGAGTGGTTTTTTCTGACAAGCACCAGAGAGACCAATTATTGCAAGCTCTGGTTTCTGTAAGTCCGTTTGGTCGATGAGATATCTCCCGCGGTTCACCTAACAAAATTTAGTACTGATCAAAATTTTATCAAAAGCTGATGTGATATAACAAAGGAACAAATTCTCCAGTACCATTTTTTATCTCCCATATAAGTATTGGGCGGACAATTGGCTGGTAGTCACGATAAACCCCCAAAATTACTTAGGATCCGAATTAAGGTGGGTATTCAATAATATTTAGCGCAATGTCACTCTGCTACTGAATATTGGCACATTTACCACCTTCATTGGTTCAACGTAATGGTGAATATGTGTGTTTTTATATTTTAGTAAAACTCGGACGCAATGGATGACTTAGGATGAGGGTATGTTTAAGTCGGTTCGGCAAAATTATGCAGGTAGTCACCCCTTTGCTTTAGCAAATACTAAACTCAGTGAAGTGGCTTTAAAAAAAATAAATCGTTTCCCATTACATCCCATGAAGGGACAGGCGAGAGCTTCTTACAATCATTGAGTTGTCCGCTTTCCAGTTTTAACTCACTGATTGGGACCTGGGACCTACAGTTTTACACCGATTCCGAACGGTATTTTGAGAAGCTTTTTTTTAAATACTCGATAGTGTCGCCGTCACTATGCGAGGTGACCGCCACCGGAAAAAATTTAAGGTGGTCAGAGCAGGGTTCGAACCCAGGGTCTTATGTACAAGAGGCGCGCACACTAATCATTGCACCACCGACGGCCTTATATTTGCAAAGATAAATATGTCGGGAAGCTCCTAACTGTCTTAAATTCATACCCATATTTTAAATAGAAGTTAAAATTTTATGAATCTACGGATTTTACGAGTTGCAACAAGAACTTAAGAGCTTGAACCAATCCTCTTATTACTTCCTTACTAAGATTTTTCTTTTACAGAAGCCAATATATTCTTTCGTTATTTGTCCGTTCCAATATAATGAGGACTGCTTCATATTATCACTAGCCTACTTCAATTCATCGACAGCATATCGGTAATAGGGTTGTTGAACCCAGATATCTGTGAAAGCCTTTCCAAACTTTATTATTTACATGGCCCTATATTGTTTTGCTCTCAAAGCCCATATGTTTTTTATAACAGGTGTTTTTGTTACTTCATAAATAGTACGAGTATTTAACAAAAACATGACCTAATTTTAAAAAACCTTGTCTTTTGTTGAGATTTCATATATAACTCGCTTCAGCCTGGTAACTGAATTATTAGTGATCAATACGACTTGTGCATCCAAGCAACTGAAAATGAAACTGTCTAAAGTGATTATTGTCGCAACACTTGCAATAGTCTGTAGCCTAGTGCTTGTTGAAGGACAACGTTGTCGAACCGTTTGTCCTCAAAACTTTGATCCTGTTTGTGGCACTTTACTACGTCCTGGCAGAAGACCGATGAGGTGCACCTTCTCCAATCTGTGTAAATACCAATCACATAGATGTTTATCGAGACAACGTAAGTTTCAAAGAATTCGGTTCAATTGTTTTGCATTGATTTCATATTTAAATTCCTGTTTCATTTTATGCAGCTTGGAGCATGTCAAATGGAGCCTGTGGAGCCATTTGTAGATTCAACTGATAAGAAACTCCATGGCGAATTATTGTGGAACGATATTATGAAAAATTTACTAAAAGTTATAACAAAATTGAATGACAAATACATAAGAATTTTGGAAGAGAGACAACAGAAATATTGACTAACAAAATCAATTTCGTAATAGTTACGGACAATTTTTCATTAAAAATTTGTTATTAATTCTAAGAAGTTTTTTGTTAATTTCATAGTTACTACAATAAACATTCAAAATAAAATGATTCAAGCATTTCGTATTTTTTCAAACAATTTTATTCTCCAATATTTCGCAGTCAGGACGATAATCACAATAAATTGAATAATGTGATAGTCCAAGGACCCGTAAAATTTTAGTTGGCTGTAAATGTAGTTGTGACAACAAATCTTTTCTCTGTGTGTATGCATATTCCCAATGATGCCAAATTTTATTAGGATTTTGAAGCTTTACGTTAATTGGACTTTTTACCAATTGTTACGTTTTTAACCACGTACACTATTTTTAACACATTCCAAACGATTTTTCTCGAATTTTGAAGTTTTACCCTTTCATGACTCTTTAATATATTTTACCTACACATATAATTTTAAACAAAATTCCAAACCGGTGCTTCAAATGAATCTACGCATGTAGAACTTACAATACATTTGTTTAACGACCATTTCTATACTTATTCGTTTTGAAAACTCAAATTTTCACAAATGTATTTAATTAATTACATTTGAATTTGAAATTAAAACTATATATTTAAAATAGAAATGTTCGAGCATTAGGTGTATTTTAAATTATTTTATTCTTCAATATTTCGCTAACCATTGGGTAGCATCGTTGGAAATATAAACACAATTATTAATTAAAAATTAAATGAAAAAAAATAATGAAATTAAAAATCAAAATTAAAGTTTTAATTAATAATTGTGCTTATTTTCCTGACCATGTTACCCAATGGGAAGCGAAATATTGAGGAAATAAATAATTTAATATAGACCTATCGCTCGAACATTTTAATTTTAAATATAATACGAAAGTTAAAATGAATCATCACATTGTAAAAAATATATATCATATTCCAATTTGGAATGCGTGTATGTAAAAAAATAATTTTGATTTTGAAATTTGATAAAAAAAAATTTTCGAAAAGCTTAATTAATTCTTAATTAATTTTTCATTAAATCAAAGACAAATCATAAAATCATTTTGAAAAAAAAATTGTTTGGATATGTTATTTAGATCATATTTCAACATGGAAATCATGTTTCTTAATTCAAAAATTTCACTAAAACTGGAAAATCATATCATTATTTATTATTCATTTTTGAGGATATCAACACAAATTACGTAAAATCAGATTAACCGGTTAAACCGTTTTTTAAAAAACCGGCACACGGTTAATAGCAAAAAAACGATTAACCGGTTTCCCCGGTTTTTCTGTTTCGGTTTTGGACACTCTAGCTACAACCCAGTATTATCAACTATATTGGGTACTTTTGCTTTGGTTTGTTTCTAGACTAACATATGTTGGGAAATTTCTTGTTTAATGCGAAGTTTTCTAGGCGGAGCCTGTAACCAATATTTAGTATATACTGTAGTTTTGAACCCAATAAAAAGTAAATTTAGAAAAGCCAAAGTGAAAGTAGTTTAAAAAGAAAATTCTCTTTAATAAGTGAAATTTTTAAAAATAGTAAATTTTCTCAAAAAAGAAATACCTATTCGTATTCACAAACAAAGTACATTTTCTTAAAAAAATACCTTATCTTAAAGAACTACCTTTACTTAAAAAAAGTAAATTTTATAATATATAAAGGTTTCCACGATCTTCGATTGAAATTCTTCTTATTCTTTAAACGAGCTTAGGATCAATTATACGTGTTACTTATTTATTTCTAATATTTCGTCTCCATATTGGGCGACTTCTTCAGGGAACAAATATTGTTTTTTCAAAATTTGTTATTAATCCTAAGAATATTTGTTCCCTGAAGAAGTCGCCCAATGTATGTATATTGGAAATAAATAAGCTCGTTTAAAGAATAAGAAAAAGTACATTTTCTTACAAAAAGTACATTTTTTATTTGTACATTTATTTTCAATAATTGTCCGGTTCAAGATCAATAACTATTAAAAAGAACTTTTTCTATTAAAAAAGAGTACAATAGAAATATTATAAAAGAAAAATTGTGAAATTGATCATAGAAAAAGTACTTTTTAATAGTTATTGATCTTGAACCGTACAATTATTGAAAACATAAGACCTAAAATATCGAATAATATGAATGAATGTAAATTTGAAGACGGTGGTGTACTCTGAACGCCACTCTCATGGCAATCGTTGTTTCTTTTTTGAAACAACAACAACATCTATGCAATGGCTTTCGATGAAAGCATGTATAGGAAAGAAATGTTGTGAATATTGATGGTTATGGCAATGTATTGTTGTGGATGTTTTTGCACAAGTAGGAGTTTAGAAAATTCTCGCTTACTTGAGATTTGTTTATCCCTATAATGTGTGATGATATACCTAAATACTTGCGGAGAAGGGAGCTGATGATACGGCTGGGAGGGCATTGAAATAGCTATCGTCCCAACCATTCACCATGATGATCAATTTCATAATTTTTCTTTTTTAATATTTATACTAAAATGTACTTTTGCATAGAAAAAGTACTTTTTAATAGTTATTGATCTTGAACCGGACAATTATTGAAAACATAACAACTAAAATATCGAATAATATGAATGAATGTAAATATGATCTAAATAACATATCCAAACAATTTTTTTTTCAAAATGATTTTATGATTTGTCTTAGATTTAATGAAAAATTAATTAAGAATTAATTAAGCTTTTCGAACGTTTTTTTCAAAATCAAAATTATTTATTTTTATATACACGCATTCCAAATTACACGCATTCCACATTAGAATATGATATATATTTTTTACAATGTGATGATTCATTTTAACTTTCGTATTATATTTAAAATTAAAATGGTCGAGCGATAGGTCTATATTAAATTATTTTATTCGCCAAAAATAGGCACAATTATTAATTAAAACTTTAATTTTAATTTAAAATTTCATTATTTTTTTTTCATTTAATTTTTAAATAATAATTGTGTTTATATTTCCGACGATGCTACCCAATGGTTAGCGAAATATTGAAGAATAAAAATGGAACGGTTTGACAACGTAGTTTTAATTTCAAATTCAAATGTAATTAATTAAATACATTTGTGAAAATTTGAGTTTTCAAAACGAATAAGTATAGAAATGGTCGTTAAACAAATGTATTGTAAGTTCTACATGCGTAGATTCATTTGAAGCACCGGTTTGGAATTTTGTTTAAAATTATATGTGTAGGTAAAATATATTAAAGAGTCATGAAAGGGTAACACTTCAAAATTCGAGAATAATCGTTTGGAATGTGTTAAAAATAGTGTACGTGGTTAAAAACGTAACAATTGGTAAAAGGTCCAATTAACGTAAAGCTTCAAAATCCTAATAAAATTTGGCATCATTGGGAATATGCATACACACAGAGAAATGATTTGTTGTCATAACTACATTTACAGCCAAATAAAATTTTATGGGTCCTTGGACTATCACATTATTCAATTTATTGTGTTTATCGTCCTGACTGCGAAATATTGGAGAATAAAATTGTTTGAAAAAATACCAAATGCTTGAATCATTTTATTTTGAATGTTTATTGTAGTAACTATGAAATTAACAAAAAACTTCTTAGAATTAATAACAAATTTTTAATGAAAAATTGTCCGTAACTATTACGAAATTGATTTTGTTAGTCAATATTTCTGTTGTCTCTCTTCCAAAATTCTTATGTATTTGTCATTCAATTTTGTTATAACTTTTAGTAAATTTTTCATAATATCGTTCCACAATAATTCGCCATGGAGTTTCTTATCAGTTGAATCTACAAATGGCTCCACAGGCTCCATTTGACATGCTCCAAGCTGCATAAAATGAAACAGGAATTTAAATATGAAATCAATGCAAAACAATTGAACCGAATTCTTTGAAACTTACGTTGTCTCGATAAACATCTATGTGATTGGTATTTACACAGATTGGAGAAGGTGCACCTCATCGGTCTTCTGCCAGGACGTAGTAAAGTGCCACAAACAGGATCAAAGTTTTGAGGACAAACGGTTTGACAACGTTGTCCTTCAACAAGCACTAGGCTACAGACTATTGCAAGTGTTGCGACAATAATCACTTTAGACAGATTCATTTTCAGTTGCTTGGATGCACAAGTCGTATTGATCACTAATAATACAGTTACCAGGCTGAAGCGAGTTATATATGAAATCTCAACAAAAGACAACGTTTTTTAAAATTAGGTCATGTTTTTGTTAAATACTCGTACTATTTATGAAGTAACAAAAACACCTGTTATAAAAAACATATGGGCTTTGAGAGCAAAACAATATAGGGCCATGTAAATAATAAAGTTTGGAAAGGCTTTCACAGATATCTGGGTTCAACAACCCTATTACCCATATGCTGTCGATGAATTGAAGTAGGCTAGTGATAATATGAAGCAGTCCTCATTATATTGGAACGGACAAATAACGAAAGAATATATTGGCTTCTGTAAAAGAAAAATCTTTGTAAGGAAGTAATAAGAGGATTGGTTCAAGCTCTTAAGTTCTTGCTGCAACTCGTAAAATCCGTAGATTCATAAAATTTTAACTTCTATTTAAAATTTGACAGTTAGGAGCTTCCCGACATATTTATCTTTGTAAATATATGGCCGTCGGTGGTGCAATGATTAGTGTGCGCGGCTCTTGTACATAAGACCCTGGGTTCAAACGCTGCTCTGCGAACCTTAAATTTCTTTCGGCGGCGGTCACCTCGCATAGTGGCGGCGACACAATCGAGTATTTAAAAAAAAGCTGCTCAAAATACCGTTCGGAATCGGTGTAAAACTGTAGGTCCCAATAAGTGAGTGAAAACTGGGAAGCGGACAACTCAATGATTGTAAGAAGCTCTCGCCTGTCCCTTCATGGGATGTAATGGGAAACGATTTATTTTTTTTAAAGCCACTTCACTGAGTTTAGTATTTGCTAAAGCGTTCATAGATGTTGGGTGACTACATGCATAATTTTGCCGAACCGACTTAAACATGCCCTCATCCTAAGTCATCCATTGCGTCCGAGTTTTACTAAAATAATTGTCCGGTTCAAGATCAATAACTATTAAAAAGTACTTTTTCTATTAAAAACAAGTACATTTTAAAGAAATATTATAAAAGGAAAATTGTGAAATTGATCATAGAAAAAGTACTTTTTAAAAGTTATTGATCTTGAACCGGACAATTATTGAAAACATAAGATCGAATAAAATGAACGAATGTAAAGGTATATTTTCTTAAAAAAAATAATTTTTTTTATAATAACTAACTTTTGTTAAAAAATACTTTTTCTTACAACAAATTGCCGTTTCTTAAAACTACCTTTTCTTTAAAGAGTGTACCTTTTTGTAAACCAAACTAACCTTTCTTCAGGTAAGTACCTATTCTTTCAAATGTACCTGTTCTTGAAAAAAGGACCAATTCTAAAAAAAATCCATTTTCATACAAAATTTTCTTTACTTGAAAAAAATACATTCACTTAAAATTAAAATAATAATAAAATAAAACCTTTTCGGTTCTTTTCTTGAGATAAGTAGCCTTTCTAAAAGTAAGTAAATTTTCTTTAAAAAATACCCATTTCCTAAAAGAGTACCACGTTTTTAAAAAGTAGCTGCTCTTAAGAAATGTTCTTCGTTGTTAACAAAAATTCATACTCTTATGGATTTTTCTTACAAACGTACTTCTTCTTAAAAAAAGTAAATTTTCTTAAAAAAACCATTAGCTTTTAAGAAAAGGAGTACGTACCTCTTTTTAAAAAATTACCTTTTCGGGAAAATATAATACACATTCTTACAAAAAGGACATACAAATATACTTTAAAAACTACATTCTATAAAAAAAAATTACGTGAGGTGTCAGGGGACACCCGGTAGGAACGAAGTTCATTTCGCTATATAAATATTATGTACTTGTTAGTTCCAAAACGCCTAAGGCGCCTGTTGAAAAATACGATAGTTTAAACGGATATTTATAAATAGATACTTTTTGTAAAATGATAAACTTTTATAAAGAAAAATTTTGTTTTTGTAGAATGTATTTTTTTTAAGTATATTTTTAGGCCCTTTTGTCAGAATATGTATTATATTTTCCCCAAAAAGTCCTTTCTCTGATGAGAGGTACTTCTTTTATTAAAAACTAATGTTTTTTTGTACGAAAAAGCCAAAGAGTATGAATTTTTTTTACCTAGAAGTACTTTTTTTTAAGAGCAGGTACTTTTTAAAGAAGTGGTACATTTTTTAGGAAAAGGTTATTTTTTTAAGAAAATGTACTAATTTTCAGAAAGGCTACTTATCTCTAGAAAAGAAATTATTTTATTTAGGTACTTTTAAGAAAAGGAATTTTTGTAAGGAAATGTATTTTTTGCAAGGGAAGGTATTTTTTTTTTGAAGAGAAGCTTTTTTTACGAAAGAACGGGTACAATGTTAAGACTAGGTACTTATCCCAAGAACAGTTATTTTGTTTTACAAAAAATGTACTCTTTAAAGAAAATGTAGTTTTTTAAGAAAATGCAATTTGTTGTACTTTTTTAATGTATGTATTTAAAAAATTACTTTTTTTAAGAAAATTTACTTTTGAAAGAAAATGTAATTATTTGAGAAAAAAATACTTTTTTTAGAGAAGGTACTTTTTGTAAGAAAAATTACTTTTTTTAAGCAGAGGTACTTCTTTAAGATAAAGTATTTTTTTTAAAGAAAAGAAACTTTGTTTATGAATATTAATAGGTATTTTTTTTTGAGAAAATTTATTTTTGTAAGAAAAGGCAATTTGTTGTAATATAATGTACTTTTTTAAGATAAGGTACTTTTTTAAAAAATTACTTTTTTAAGAAAAGGTACTTTTTAAAAAAATTACTTTTTTTAAGAAAAGGCACTTTTTGTAAGAAAATTTACATTTTTAAGCAAAGGTACTTCGTTAAGATAAGGTATTTTGTTAAGTAAAGGTGCTCTGTTGAAGAATATGAATAGGTATTTTTATTTTGAGAAAATTTACTTTTTTTAAGGAAACGCACTTATTTAAGAAAATTGTGTTTTTTTAAACTTCTTTCACTTTGGCTTTTGTAAATTTATTTTTATTCGGTTCAAAACTACAGTATCTAATAAACAGGCTCCACCTAGAAAATTTCCCATTAAACAAGAAATATTCCCCCATTTGTTAGTCTAGAGACAAACCAAACCAAAAGTACGAGTGTAAGAGTAAGTGTGCTGCCAAATGTAATTCCATGCTCATGGATTTGCCAGTCTTGCACTTTGGCTTTTCTAAAGTGAATTTTTATTGGGTTCAAAACTACAATATCTAATAAACACGCTTCACCTAGAAAATTTCCCATTAAACAAGAAATATCCCCCCATATGTTAGTCTAGAGACAAACCAAACCAAAAGTACGAGTGTAAGAGTGCTGCCAAATGTAATTCCATGCTCAGGGTTGCATTTCATGGATTTGCCAGTCTTGCACTTTGGCTTTTTTAAATTTACTTTTTATTGGGTTCAAAACTATAATATGTAATAAACAGGCTCCACCTACAAAACTTCCCTTTAAACCAAACCAAACCAAAAGTACCCAATATAGTTGATAATAATGGGTTGTAATAAAGTAGTTGAAAAAAAGTTGTTTAAAATATTTTCATTTAGGCCCCGTCCCGCAACGTGCGATAAGGAACTTCGTTCCAAAAATAAAATAATACCTCTTCTCGTTTCTTTTCTTGAGATAGCCTTTCTGAAAATAGCTACATTTTCTTAAAAAAATAACCTTTTCCTAAAAAGGGTACCACTTCTTTAAAAAGTACCTGTTCTTAAAAAAGGTACTTCTTTGTAAAAAAAATTCATACTCTTATGGCTTTTTCTTACACAAAGTACTTTTTCTTAAAAAAAGTACCCTTTCTTTAAAAACATTAGCTTTTAATAAAAGAAGTACCTCCCTTTAAAAATTACCTTTTCGGGAAAATATAATACATATTCTTAGAAAAAGGACCTAAATTATAATTTTCTAGAAAAAAAATACATTCTATAAAAAAAACATTGTTTCTTAAAAAAAGTTTATCATTTTACAAAAAGTATATTTTCTTAAAGCTCCATTTAAATGATCGTATTTTTCAACGTGCGCCTTAGGCGTATTGGAACTACCCAATACATAATATGTACTGAAGGGAACTTTGCCCCAACCGGATGTCTCTAGCTCTTTTCGCCAAGTATAAAATAAATTAAACTCTAGAGTGATTTTATATTTTTTATATTTGACTCGCTCGGGGGGAGACCCGAATAAACAACAAATTTTAAAATTAAATATGCTCGAGATTTAAATTTTGTTTTAAACTCGGACTGAGAGTTTTATATCGAGGAGGTGCTGCATTTTTCGGCTCGCGACGGGAACTTTTACTTATTCTGTTATAAAGAAACATTTCGATTCATAGAATGTATGAACGTGTTGCATAGATAGAACTTCAATGATTCGTCAATTTCGAATCATAGAATCTATGAAAACATTTCATGGAGTGTATGAAATGTTCTTTGGTTGAACATTAAAGATTAAATTTATAGAAGCTGTGAAGGATCTCATAATCTTTCTGAACAACATTGTTTTTTTCAGTGTTGTAGCTACATTCTCAAATACAGAAATGAAAACGCAATCTCAGTTTTGCTTTTCTGGTTCTTTACTAAAGTTTCGCTATGTTGGCTATTATGTATTTGTCTAAATGCTTCTCTATGTCGGCTATTATTTGCCTATATGCTTGTTATGGGGCCATTGATGACAGGAGGCACTTCTCTTATCGGTATCGTACCAATTACTATGGGTAAAGTGAATGTTTGATTTCCATTGCAACCGGAAACAAAAACTGTAATTTTCATTTGATATTCCACACGTATTATATGCTGTATATTATTGAGGGTAGTGGGTATCATTGGGGGTATTAGGAATTTACTTTTAAATTGTCGTGTGGTCAATCGCAGGCATTTGTCCTCATATTCCTTCAGCATAAGGATGTTTTCCAATTTTTTCTGCACTTCCACATCGTAGTTGGTATTTTCGCGTTCGAACCTAAAGATTTGGGAGAATCGTAAAACGTAACCGTTTATATCGTACATGGATTGATTTTCGATGAGCATGGCATAGTTGACCATTTGTCCGGGAACATAGGCACCCTGGGGTATGATGAGAGTATATGTGATGCCGCCGCTGCGACAGGGCCAGCAGCCGACAGGGACAATACGATCAACCCGTACTGGCAGCTAAGGAGTATCAAGGTACACTATTTATAATCTGGTTACAACATTGCTGGTACTTACCCTGTAACTCGGTTTTAGATTCAAATCCACCATTTGCAAAACTTTAATAGTTTTGGAAAATAAATAGTCCCCAGTCCAGACGCGTGCCACAATCAATGTCAACTCATAGCGTATATAGCATTGGTAGCCATCCAAAGATGTCGGGCAGTCTAGCGGCAATGGTATGGCAAATGTATAGGTGTGCGTTCCAGCCGGCAAGATGCCTTCGCCACGCAGCAAGGTGCTGTTGTCGATATAGACCTCATGACGCTTTACATCCTCCTTACCCGGAAATGTCTTTGCCTCGCCCCGGAAACTGATGCATGCGGCTGCAGTTGGAGTACAAGTTCCAAAATACTCAAATGAATATGCGTCCACTTCTCTAGGTACGAGTATACTCACATCAGATGTTTTTGCTTTTCGTGAGACATAATGTAATCACACCGGAAATTGTGTCGCCACTGTAATATGTAGCATTTGGGTTGTTTAATTCAAATCCACACGTTGTTGGCATTTTTGTGTTTTTGTTTTGTTTTTTGGGTTTCTTTTGAGTTCAATATCTTTTGGATGAGCGTCCTCGCACAGCGTTGTTAAATAAATATTTGTTTGATTCCACCAGATGCAATTAAGAGCGCTAATGAAATGAAAACACACTGTGTTTAGCGTCCAACGCCAACGACATACATACATGTATCGCAGACATGAGAGATATTGAGAGTGTGCCAACAAAGAGAATATAGTTTCGAGTATTTAAGAGAATAATATGGTTCTCTTAGTTGTTTATCTCTCTGTGTGTCTCCCAGTTCAAAGAGGAAAATATAAGACGACGTTACAGTTCGCTCTGTGTTTGAGTGAATACAATTTGCTAGGCTCTGTTGCATTAACAGAAAAATTCGGTTGATACAGCTGAATTAGTCGTAACCGAGTTATAGGTTACTTACTTACATACTTATCCGGTCACGAACATCCCCGAGGGGTCAGGGACCTTACAAAACGAAGATAACATATTTCGCCAACCAGTTCGATCTTTTGCCTTATCTCTACAGTTGGCAATACCAAGTGTACGCAGGGATTCGTCAACCTGATCCTTCCAGCGGGGTCTTGGTCTTTCTATTTTTCGTCTTCCTTCGAGTTCGGTTTCGAAAACCCTTCGTGCTGGTTCGTCTTCATCCATTCTACTGACATGGCCTAGCCAGCGAAATGGTGTTATTTTGATCCGCTTAACAGTGTCAATGTCGGGATATAGCTCATACAGCTCATGGTTCACGCGTCGCCGATACTCGCCGTTGTGCACTATAGGGCCATACTTTTTTCCGAGTATTTTTCTCTCGAAAACTCCTACAGATGCTTCGTCTGCTTGCGATAATACCCAGGATTCTGCGCCATAAAGCCAGACAGGTTGTATGAGAGTCTGGTACAGCTGGACTTTTGCTACTCGAGAGAGGATTTTATCTCTAACGTGCTTTCCTAGCCCAAACTATCATCTATTTGCAAGCACAATTCTCCGCTTGATCTGAAGGCTGACGTTGTTGTTTTGTTTACGGCAGATCCGAGGTATATAAATTTGTACACCACCTCGAAATTATAACGGTTATCAACGTTCCCGCTTTGGTCTAATCGCGTTGAGGCCCTGCTGGTTGAAACCATTAATTTTGTCTTGTCCTCATTTACCGTCAGACCGACTTTCGTGACCGACTTTCGTGACTCGAAATCACCGCAGTAACTTCTCTAACTGTGCCGTCCAATGATATCTATATATCAGCATACGCGAGCAGCATGTGACTTTTACTGCTGATGGTTTTATTCATGTTGACAGCAGCTTTTCTCAGAATAATCTCTATTGAGATGTTAAAGAGATCGCATGATAGAGTGTCACCTTGTCTGAAGCCTCGCTTAGTTTCAAAAGGTTCGGTAAGGTCCTTACCAACTTTCACTGCGGATTTGGTGTTCGTCAGGGTCATCCCGCAAAGGCTTATTAGTTTTGCAGGAGTACCTAGCTCAGACAGTGCTCGATAATCGGTTTTAGTCTTTCGCACATTATGTTTGATAGAACCTTATATGCTATGGATAAAAGGTTTATTCCACAGTAGTTGGCACAGAGTCTCTCTGTCTCTGAATTATAGGTTATCACAACTAAATTTAGAGAATGTCACAAATGGTGTTTTGCATCTTTTTCTATTGATTAAAAACGCATTTAAAGAAGATTTATTTTCCTGTATTCTCATAAATAGTTCCACAGCGACGAAATAACACATTTTATACAGGGTGTCGAACCAATTGTGCTACAATAAGAAATTCAAATAACTTTTTATCTACATCCTTTCTACAACATTCTACAACACTATATACATTTATACATACCTTAATGTAGCTAATATTTGGACATAATGAAATGTTTGGCAAAAAGATGAGGGCAAAAATCTAAATCCTGAAACGGGTCTTCAATGGGTTAATAAAATAAAACTTTTTGAAACCATTTGGAGGGCATTTTCGAGGGCTTTCCATCAATACATACATTGATCTGAACCGATTACTGATACGAGAGATAAGTCCGGATATACGCTGGACCTTTGGATACCCATATCTCGGGAACCGTGGACTGGGACAAACCATTTTTCCTACTTAAATCAATAGAGGGGTAAAAACGAAATTTTTTTTGGCGAGTTGTTGGTAAAGTAGAATTGCTCCGTCTTTTTCGACCATTTCAATAATTTCTTGGAAAAATTCCGGTCGAATAAGCAAATCCATAGGGTTTAACTTGCTTCTAATTTCGACTATTTAGGGAATCAAGTTTAAGTCATCATGAATTAGTGTTATTTATTATTCCATAGTCACGGTCTACCAACTTCAATTTGCGCCAATAAGTTTCGAGCCGAAACGCTTGAATTTGCATCAATTGACAATGCTACAGTCTTGATTGTGTCTTCGACTCGAATCTCGATGGAACGCCTTCTTGCGGTGCTGCTAGATTCGGCAAACATATTTGCCCACCTCATAATGGTCCATCTACTCGGGTGTGTGCCACAAAACTCCCGCCTAAATTCCCTTTGTACGAAAATGAAGGACTGCAAAACATGGTACCGATGCACTATCCAAATCCTCTTTTCGGTATTCCAAGCAAGAAAAAAAGTTATTGCGTTTTGTTTTTTTTAACATTATTCGCGCGCTACCCTGTATAAGACAGTCTTTGAGGAAACAAATTAATTGTAAATGCCATTTCCGCCCTTTTCAAATCCCGGCCATCATCAATTCCCATCACCATTTCTGACGTGCTGTGTAGGTCGATGTAGGTTCTAACTAGACTTGTGTCGAACTCGTTCACTAGTTCTCGAACTCGTTCATTTAAGGTGCCCGGTCGTAACAATAACGAACATACTCGCCGTATCGAACATGTGCATTATGTTCATGAGGGTGATGTCTGTTCACCCTAAATGAACTAGGTAGTTCATGAAGTACCCAACTCTATTTCTGTTCAACCGTTCTCTTTTTATATAAAGACGATGCCAGCACAACTCAAAGGACCGATGTTGAAAACCTTTAAAACTGTTAATATCTGCTTGTCTGCATGCAAATTAGCGTGGACATTTTCTGGAAAATAAGACGTTTTAAAGAAAACAACCAAAATTACAATATTTTGACCAACCTTTCTTAAAACCCACAAAAAAATCATCTTGATATCCCCGCGACAGCAACAATTGCAGGCTGAAAATATGGCCACGGCAATATATTGTAGGAACCATGTATATGTTTGCAAGCATTGTATTCATGAATTGAAGATCTGCTGCTTTTTTGTTGTCTGACACGTTTTTGTTTTCAGCAGTTTTCAACAAACAAAGCCGCATTTGTGTCACAAAAACGTATATTACAACCTATTAATCATTGTGTCTCAAACATGTAATATAGAATAGCAAACACGATGTGTTTGGTCACAAGTATACTATACTTACTACAAGCCAGCAGCACGTTATATTTGCATCAAAACAACAAAAGGATTCCGATTTTTCGGAGTGTGTACAGTCCTTAATTTATACAAATTAATTTTTCTTTTTAGAACTTCGTTGTTGCACCCGAATTGTTGTTACCACTGCAATGACAAAAGGCTTAATTAAGTCTTGTTTCAGTCAACACCATATAGTTATGAGTCAACCTGTGCGACCAACTATCCTACCACCAGCTGACGTACCATATGTCCCTAGAACAGCTCATCGTGTGGTATAAACACCAGTACAGATGGTTTAGTCGGGGGAACTGACTTAAATACACCCTACCCCTTAGTCACCCATATGGTCCAAGTTCCATTAAAAATTTGTATACTTATTGAAGCGAGGGCGTGGTAAAATGGTCCATATGGTCCAATAGCAGATTTACGTTACCCAAAATATTATCTAATTACCAAGTTAACTAGGACCTGTTGTGTTTTTGAGAATTTATCGACCAACAGTTGCATGGGAGGTAAACAACTGGGCGTGGTAAAGTAATAAAGTTTTATTTCACAGTAGCTTTTGACAAAATATTGCCTAGATGGGTTTGGTTTATGTGATATATCGCATTAATCAACCGGAAAATCCGTCATATTTTGTATGGGTGGTACACAAATGGGTGCGGACTTTGGGTGCAGATTTATAGTAGGCAAGAGACTACGACACCTAGTTTCAAGGTTCAACCCAGTGAGTGACCGCATAGCCACATCATCATCATCAAATCGAAGTATTTCAACATCTCGTTAATTTGTGTGCACGCACCGACAGAGGATGAAGATGATGAGGTCAAGGAAACATTTTATGAGCGTCTGGGGGGAGTTCATGAATGCTGCCCTGACCACGACATTAAGATTATTCTAGGCGATTTTAATGCCAAATTAGGAAACGAAAGTGTCTTTCGACCAACCATCGGTAATCACAGTCTACATGATACCACCTCCGATAATGGAATAAGACTGATAGACTTCGCCGCTGCAGGGAACATGGTAGTTAGTGGCACACGATTCCAGCATAAGGACATTCGTACGGCGTCAACGTCCTGATCAACGGACGAATAACCAGAGTGATCACATGGTAATAGATGGCAGGCACTCTTCTAGTGTAATGGAAGTACGTGTGATTCGAGGTGCCAATATCGACTGGGATCATTACCTGGTGGCTGCGAAAGTTCGCGCGAGATTGAGCAGGGCGAAAAACGTACGAAGCCGAACACAGGAAAAGCTGGATATTGCCAAGCTGCAAATACCGGAGATATCAATGTCCTATCAAGAGAAGCTCTCTCTCCTGCTAGAGCAGAATACCCCACCTCCCGAAGACCCAGATGCGCAGTGGAAGCACATCTCCCATTCTTTGGAAACCGCTGCAAGAACTGAACTTGGCTATCAAAAACCGCAGAAGGATAAGCCATGGTACGACGAAGAATGTCGCATTGGAACTGATGAAAAAGACGCTGCACGTATGGCAACGAAACAGTCAGTTACAACGAGTGTTGCGAGTGAGCGGTACAATAGGCTGAGAAGGGAGGAAAACCAACTATTTAGGCGAAAAAAATGGCAGTGGGAGCAGAGAGAGAGAGAGAGTAAAAGAACCGAAATGTGCAGGATGAATGGGGAATCCCTAAAGTTTTTCCAGACGGTAAGAGAACAATGGGACGAGAATGGGAATCTGGTGACTGAGAAGCAGTGTGTGCTCAAAATGTGGAGAGACCACTTTTCAGCACTACTCCACTCTGATTCTTCCACTGAAGATCAGGAGGTAATGATAGTGGAAGATAGTATAGATTGTACCCCCCCCCCCCCCAACCAAGACGAGATTAGAACGGCGATCTCCCGCCTGAAGAATAATAAAGCCGCTGGTGCGGATGGCCTACCCGCTGAACTTTTTCAGGCAGGTGGCGAAGGTCTGATAACCCACATGCATCAACTGATATGCGGTATATGGCTGGGGGAATCTCTGCCCGACGATTGGAGTCTCAGTGTATTATGTCCTGTGTCCGTGTGTCTGTTCCGAATATCGCGGTATCTTTATCCATCGCGTATAAGGTCTTGTCGAGCGTATTATGTGAAAGACTAAAGCCAACTATTGAAAACCTGATTCGACCTTATCAGTGTGGTTTTAGACCAGGCAAGTCCACAACTGACCAAATATTCACGCTACGCCAAATCCTGGAAAAGTCACACGAAAACCAAATCGATACATACCACCTTTTTGTCGATTACAAAGCTGCTTTCGATAGCCCCATACGGGGAAACTGAACGAAGCTATGACTGAACTTGGTATTCCGGCAAAACTGATCTGCCTCCGTAGAATGACGCTAACCAACACCAAATCAGCAGTGAATGTGAGGAAGGACCTCACTGAACCATTCTGTACCTTGCGAGGACTTAGACAAGGCGACACACTTTCGTACAATCTCTTCAACATCTTAATGGAGATAATAATGAGGAAGGCTGCAGTAAATACGAACAAGACCATTAACACGAAAAGCCATATGTTGCTGGCGTATGCTGACGACATAGCCATCATTGGGCGAAATTTGCGAGAGGCTACTACAGTATTTTCAAGAATCGAAAAGGAATCAGCGAAGGTGGGTCTTGCTGTTAATGTGGGCAAGACAAAATTGATGGTGTCAACGACTAGAGAAACCTCTCGACTTGGTCCGCACTTGAACGTTGACAACCGATTTAAGTTTGAAGTGGTAGATGAATTTGTCTACCTTGGATCCGCCGTGAACAAGGACAACAACCTCAGCCTGGGGATAGATAGGAGAATTGTGCTTGCAAATAGGTGCTATTTTGGGCTCGGCGAGCAGTTTGGGGACAAAGCCCTCTCTCGACGGACAAAATTCCAACTATATCAGACTCTCATTTTACCTGCCTTGACATATGGCTTCGAAACTTGGGTCATATCGCAAGCGAATGAGAAACACCTGTGAGTTGTCGAGAGAAAAATTCTCCGTAAAATATGTGGTCCTGTTAGAGAAAACCGACGTCGCTTGAACGCAGAGCTATATAATCTCTATTCTGACGTGGCCATAGCTAGACGAATCAAAGTGGGCCAATTGCGTTGGCTAGGCCATGTTATCAGAAGGGATGAACATGAGCCAGCGCGAAAGGTTTTCGATAACGTACCCGATGGAAGCAGGAAAAGAGGACAACCAAGACTCCGCTGGAAAGACCAGGTAGTAGAATCCCTCCGTAGCCTTGGTGTTACCAACTGCCGAGAGAAGGCAAAGGATGGAGCCAGTTGGTATAATATGTTGAAATTTTTTTAATTTGTTTGTTTAATTAATATGTGTAAGACGTCTGACCTCATGAGGTTGTAAAATAGTCAATAAAAGTAAGGTACACATATGGGTGTTCCAAAGTTATCCCTTTTTAATTACAATTTAGCTTTGGACAAAATATTGCCTAGTACCAAATTTCATTTACATCGGTGGTGATTTACAAAAGATATCGTATCGATCAATAGGATAGGCGTCCAACTTTTATATGGGAGATACAAAATGGGCGTAGAAAAATTGTCCATTTACAGATACAAAGTAGCTTATCCCGACAAATTACCCTGAAACAAATTTTTGACTAAATATTGCTAAATACTAAATTTTATAAAGGTTGTTTGATTGTTATGGGAGTTACCTTATCCACTAACCAGCCGTTCCAAAAACTTTGTATGGGTATACAAATGGGTGTGGCACAATCACCCTTGTTTTAGTAGTTGACAGGTCTGTGGTGAAATGAATCCAAATACCTAATTTCATTAAGATCAGAATTGTACTAAGTGACTTATCGTACCGGGAAACCGGACGGCCTCCAGATTTTTCATGGAGCCCCGAGATTTCACAACAACCCAAAGAAAAACATCGCACGGAGTTAAATCACATGATCTTTGTGGCCAGTTGACATGTTGAATTTCTTGAGATAATTCGTTCTGGAAATAGTTCCTGCAATCAATCGATTGTTTCATACGCGGTATGGCAGGTGGCGCCTTCTTGCTGAAACCACATGTCGTCCAGAACCATGCCGCCCAGTTAAGGCCACAGTAACTCCGTTATCATGTTCCTGTAATGGGGGCCATTCACTGTTTCGGCATCATCTTCAAAAAAGTAAGACCCAATCACGCCGCCTTACAACATCAGCAACGTTGCGGGTGAATTTGTTTCTCATGGATTGCATAACGATTTTCTGAGCCCCTGATTCGACAATATTAAGCTTGTTTTTTTATTCCCTGCTAAACTAATTTCGCAGCTTAATATCTCTTAATATCGCTTAGTTCCCCATACAAAGTCGTCGAAAAATTAGTTTAGCAGGGAATAAAAAAACAGGCTTTATTGTGTATTCGCGAAGCCGTTCAGATGGAAATGCGATTCATCGGAGATGACATTTTTTATTTTTTTGAAAAATGGGCATTGACTTCACTTTACTCCATTTCCCATTGAACAAAGTGACAAGTTTAAATTTGAAATGCTCTGCTGGTAAGCTCTTGAGTAAGCAGACTTTTGTACGAATGAAGGTTGAGGTCTTTTGTCAAAATTCGCTGCGTAGAGCTTCGTGAAATTTGAAGTTGTTGCAAACAATGCCGAATTGATGTTTTAGGGTTTTTTAGGCGACACTCTTTTACAGCAGCAATGTTTTCACCACATCGACCTATACGTTGTCGCAAAGGAGTCTTACTGTCCATAACCGACCAAGATTCTTGCAATTTTTTGACCACTTTTCGAATGGTTGACACATTAGGTGCACTTTTCCACTGAAAATTCTTAGAAGTTTGCGTCTGGTCTCAGCATAACTTTTACAATTTTTGTAGTCAGTCTTCACAATTTTAACATCTTGTTCTTTTGTAAAGCGTTGCAGTTTTAACAAACGATATAAACATATGTGACTGCTGTCAAATTTCAGAGTTGCCACTTGCACAAAAAAATGTGACACTAAGTTTAAAAATTGCAATCGTATAGACACACTCTAGTTTCGAGCGGTTTTGACAATGTAGTGACTAGAGTGTCAAAAAAAAAACCGACAGTTTTGAAAAATCGATTTTCGGTTAGTTCGAAAAAATTATTTTTCAGGAAACCGGTTTCCGCTTTTTAATTTTGCCACCAACCGGTGGAACCGTTCTTTTTTAAATTTTTTGCTTTATAAATAAATAAAAAAAAAACAACATTTGTGAAAAAATTATGTCAATTTAAGAATGTTCAAACAAATATTCCCGCCTTTTTCAAAATTTTCTGAAGTTACACAAACAAAAATAATGTTCGTAAAAAGTTCGTATAAATTAACCCAAAGAAAAATATTAGATTGATAAACAATTTGTGCTTAAATTGTTCTACTTTTTACTAATTAAATGTCTATAAATTTATGTTTAATTGCACTTGTAGTACTGACAATAAATTTTTTATAGCAACCATTTCATTTACTTAATCTTGTTTAAAACTCGTAATCTCACAGCTCTAGTTAAATTTGTCAATCTCGTTAAAATTGTTTATTAAAATTTAAATCATATTCCCATTTGGAATCGTATTTATTATAAGTACAAAATTTAAATGTTTTATTCAAATTCACATTAAACTGATTTAATTTCGAAAATCATATTTAAATTTGAAAGAGATTTTCATATATGAAAATCTCATTAAGTTCAACACATATTTATTTATAAAATAATTTATATTTTGAAATTTAAAAAAAAAAGTATTTTGAAAAACTTGTTATTCAAGTCATAAAATCATGTTGAAATATAAAATTATTTGAAAATGTCATTTAGAACTTATTGATGCATAAAATCATAGCTGGAAAGAAAAATCATTTTCCTTAATTCCAAAATTTCATTAAAATTCAAAAATCATATCCTTTATTATTAAACATTTTGAGGATATTTAACACAAATTGATAAACAACCGGTTAACCCACGACAAACAACCGGTTTTCGGTTTGTTGTTAATTTGATTTTTTTAAAATCTGTCAAACGGTTAATCGTGGTTTCGTTTTCGGTTTTGGGCACTTTAGTTGTCACCAAAAATAGCAAACAATTGACATCTTCGAAGTAGTATTGTATTCGTTTATCTGCTTCCATATGGGCATTTCTCAAAATGTTGGGGACTGTTTTAATACACAGTCTGTGTCGGGCTTAAAAATATTGACTTCAGCTAATACTCCGACTCGATAGGGTTCGAACCCAGGATCTCATGTAATAACACTGTGAGACAAAATTAGATTTTTTTCAAAATGACGGGGTTCTGTCAACGGATTCTGGTAGAAAGGTCTAAAAAATAATATACGTGTATCTGATCGGAATTTTTTTTTAGGGCCGGTCAAAGTTTCCGCCCCTCGCAACTTTCTTGCAACATATCGGACTGCAAAATTGTGTGTTCCTTATTTCTGACGTGTGGGCGTCGGTGGTACAATGGTTAGTGTGCGCGGCTCTTGTACTTGAGATCCTGGGTTCGATCCCTGATCTCACCACCTTAAATTTCTTTCGGCGGCGGTCACCTCGCATAGTGACGGCGACACTATCGAGTACTTAGCCATGAAAAAGCTTCTCAAAATACCGTTCGGAATCGGTGTAAAACTGTAGGTCCCAATCAGTTAGTGAAAACTGCAAGTGCACAGCTCAGTGATTGTAAGAAGTTCTCCCCTGTCCCTTCAGTGGATGTAATGGGAAACCATTTATTTATTTTTTTTCTTCTGACGTACAAAATATGTTCAGAAGTTTTATAGAAAAGATTCAGATAAACATGTTTGTGGAACAAATTAACCCTCTAACTGTCACGTATGTATAACCATTATTTTTACTATTTTTTTTTTGAAAACTCGCAAAACACTGCTCCAAAATGACGGGGGGCGTGGCCAAAATGTTCTACACAAATTATCGCCCGAAAATATCACTATATGTATCTGAACACTCCAAAACACAAATCTTAGCCCAAGTGGTAGATAATAAGCAAAAACTAACTGCTTTCTAAGGGTTAATAACGAATTTTGTCATTTTGCTGTTTCCATTAAAAATCCACTCGGAACTTTCCACATAATATTATGAATTTTGTCATATTTCATCTTTTATCTAGCACTGGGGATAAGATTTGTGTTTTGGAGTGTTCGGACACACATAGTGAAATATTATGGCGATAATTTTTGTAGAACACTTTGACCACGCCCCCCCTCAATTTGGATCAGTTTTTTGCGAGTTTTCAAAAAAAAAATTAAAAATAATTGTTATACATACGTGACAGTTAGAGGGTTAATTTGTTCCACAAAAATGTTTATCTGAATCTTTTCTATAAAACTTCTGAATATATTTTGTACGACAGAAGTAAGAAACATACAATTTTGCATGCCGATATGTTGCAGGAAAAAAATTCTGATTAGATATGGCAAAACGACGATACACGTATATTTTTTCTTTAGACCTTTCTACTAGAATCCGTTGACAGAACCCCATCATTTTGAAAAAAATCTAATTTTGTCTCACAGTGTAATCAGTTCTAAACTTGAGTGTTTTATTTACACTTTCGTCGACTAAAGCCAAGATGTATTTCCATCAGGTGAAGTTATAAAACTAGCAGATTTTCCTTTATTCATTTTGTTCCTGACCTCAAATATCAAATTCAAATATATTTTGTTTTTGCTCTTGTTTTGCTTATCTTTTTGTATTTGTGTTGAAAATGACACTGCAAGTCATGCACACAAAATCAAAATATCTATTGTCATTGCCTACAAACACAGCAATCAATTCTGCTATCACCTTATGTAGATACATCGTGGCAAAATCAATATTAACACTTAACGCTGGAACCGATTGCATCGTTATCTACTGAGATATACATTATATATATACATATGTATATATATTTATGTATATGCGGTTTAGAGTAAAAATAATTAGTCTTTAATTGTATATATATTTATTCAATTTAAAAATATGGGTACATGTGTACTTATGTACATTAGGGATATGACTTTTTAAATTTAGTTTTTAAAGAGTTAAAAATACATTGCCGTTCGTTATGAGAAATGCTACAAAACTAAATAAAAACGGATTCTTGTTTAAGTTGGTGACAAAATCCTTCCCCATGGAATTTATCAAAATATTCGGATATGGAATATTATCATGAAATTTTTATTTTAATAATCCTAGCTTTAAATTTTATTTGGAAAATATTCAATATTTATTTAAATATTTAGTTAAAAAATATTCTTCTTTCATGGACTTGGTGAAGCTCAAATAAGTTATTTAACGGTGAAAGTTTTAAAAAGTTCCACTAACTCTAAGTTTTAAAAATTCGAATTTAAAAAAATCAGATTTTTTAAAAAGAACAATTTCATGTTTTGCAGTTATTTGTTACAATAAGTGCATTAGGATCAATGAGAAAACCATTCTGATGAAAAGGATTATTTAGCTGAAGAATGTACGCTTCCATGAATGTACGCTTCATGGAAAGATATACGAGCCAACAACAAGTCGAAATTATTAAAATTTACTACCGAAATTTGGAGTCAGTGGCCTCAACTTTATGAGCACTACGCCCGATGAGACGATGAGGCTCATTTCAGGCTAAATGGCTTCGTCAATAAGCAAAATATACGTTATTGGTCAGACAGCAATCCACACGTAATCCATGAGATCAATACCGGCACATTACTGTGAATGCGAATCGCTACCGTTCAATGATAACCGAATATTTTTGGCCCCAATTCGATAATGTGGACTTGGAGGACATGTGGTTCCAACAGGACGGCGCCACAAGCCACACAGCGAATGCCACAATCAATTTATTGGAAACCAAGTTTGGTGAACGTGTTATATCACGAAATGGCCCAGTCGATTGACCGCCTCGGTCGTGCGATTTGACGTCGTTAGTTTATTTCCTGTGGGGCTACGTCTAGTCTATGGTCTATGCCAATAAGCCAGCGACGATTGATGAACGTGAAATTGCAGCAGATTCGGCCGATTTATGCTTGAAAACCGTCGAAAATTGGGTTCAACTTCTGGACTTCTGCAAGCGTGCCCGTGGTGGCCATGCAAAAGAAATCGAGTTCCATACATAATGGCATCGAACGTACTTTCACAGGAATACAGAATTTCATTGGTATCTAAAACCGGTTTTGTTTTATTTATAAAAACTTTTGTAGCGCTCTTATTGAAAAACCCGATATGTTAGTCTAGACACAAACCAAACCAAAAGTACGAGTGTAAGAGTAAGTGTACTGCCAAATGTAATTCCATGCTCAGGGTTGTACTTCATGGATTTGCCAGTCTTGCACTTTGGCTTTTCTAAATTTTCATTTTAATGGGTTCAAAAGTAAAATATAGAATAAAGAGGCTCCATCTAGAAAACTTCCCTTTAAACCAAACCAAAGGTACCCAATATAGTTGATAATATTGGGTTGTAATAAAGTAGTTAAAAAAAAGTTGTTTAAAATTTTTTCATTTAGCCCCCATCCCGCAACGTGCGATAAGGAACTTCGTTCCAAAAACAATAAGAAACAACTATATGGAAAATCCTTAGAAAACCTCAAAAATTAGTTATTTTTGTTGATTCCGTTTCCGAGATATTCCGTGTCCGACATATAGACATTTATTTCCAATTTTTTCATATCTTTGATCAAAAATGGAAAGGGGTTACGTAGGGAAACCCATTACCAACGAAATGCGAACCCTGGTAACAAATAATAATAATTTTGTTTATCTTTAAATTTAAAATATACAATTTTAAGAACAAATTATTTTAGTTGTTTTTTTTTTCTATAAAATTAATAATGGGTTATGGCATCAACAAATGCTTGTTACAGCCATTCAATTCCTGTAATTTCTTGAGCATAAATTATTTGGTACAACCGAATTAGTTTTTACATTTTTTGCGGTGATCCAACAAATATAATATTCACCACTACAGGATAATTTGATTACTAGAACTAAAACTCCATTGACAGATCACAATAATTTTTTGTTACTGTTGCTTCAACTAAATACTTCAGTTCTTGCAACCAAAACTGATTCACAAATCAATTGATATGCACAACATTTGGTGATACGGAACACAATTATTTAGTATGACAACTGAATAATGTCCCGTCAGGGAATGTAGTTCACTCCGAACCTGTATACTCACCGACTACAAAGCAACCACCACTAGCTACCATCTGGATTACCAGCAATGCTTTCAACTGTAGAGTTTAACATGGTGATGTCCTAGGAAGGGGTTAATTGTCCCCTTCTGCATTACCATTCTCCAGCTACGTAGTTGGTTCGGTGTTATCAACTACTGGTATGGATACAACGTGTTAGCTACGTAACTAGCGTTGAAATACTAACTACATAGCCAGTATATACATTCCAACTACATTAAATTGCTTATTTAATTGGTATAGGTGTGCCATGTGTACACCGCCAGTTCCCAATCCCTCAACTTATAGATCAGATAGTTTAATTTTTCGTGATCATTTATTTTAATAAATTTAAAAAATCGAGAACTCAAAGGAAAAGCAAAAAATATACTCGTAAATGAGTAATTCAGAAACAAAAGATAAACAGAAATAAAAATTGAGAATTCAGAATAATAATTCAGAATAATACTAATATTGACTTCAGCACTTGTTCACACGACAATGTTCGGATATCAACTGAATCACATATCACTTTTTATAAAAATAAAAATCACAATTCAGTATTTTTTTCGCAAGAATAACAGTTGTTTGCCAATTGTTGTGTTTTTGCTGAAATCGAGGGTGTGTAAGTACAAATTATTTTAAACTAACTACCTTCTGCATTACCGGTAATCAAAAAGTGTCAATTGTTTACCTTTTACACTACTATGGAGTTGGTTACTTAAATACTCGACGTGGAGCTAGTTACATTACTGGGTACAAGTGTTTACAAAAGTATTTAACTCTCTGTGTAACTAGTTACGTAACTGATTATTCAGTGGACATTGATTACCTCAAAACTAGAGGGGTGATAGTCCAAGGAACCGCCAAATTTTAGTTGGCTGCAAATGTGGTTGTGACAACGAATCTCTTTTCTGTGTGTAGTCTATTTTTCTAAGAGTTTGTAAGTGCGATATGAAATATCTTCACTATTTATAATCTTTGGGTTCATGTGAACCCAACGCAACAGTGTTTGAGTATTCTCTTGTTTGAATGAGCGTAGCATGTGTGACTGAGTGTGCTCACAACTTGCCAAGCAAGACACATTCCTTTTAGGTACTAGCAGTAGTACAACAAATACAACAAATCAACAACAACCTGCATTTTGTTTTCTTTTTTTTGGTAGGAGAGAACTCTCATAAACAACACAAATGTATATCGAGAATGAAATTTATCAAACATGTACAAAATTAAAATATTTAATTACGATATGAAAAACCTGCACAGAAATTTCATTTGGATGAGCCGACTTTAACATAACCTCACCCTATGTGAGCCGTTTGCTACGAGATAAATTTCAAGACATTAATCATTAGTTTTTCATAATTTAAGATTTTTGCATAACACTAAAGTATATTAATAATACCTATGAATTAAATGAATCACTGATTGCAGAAATCACATATGTTAATTTTTTCACATTGATAATTTTATGTAAAATAGATTAACTGCTAAATTAGAAGACCCGCTATATTTATACAAACTAAAGAAAAACATAAAAAATAAACAATTTATCCGTTTTATTGGTTTTCGAAAGATTTTAAATTATTTACTTATGTTGTTTCATTTACTTTATAGAAATTATATACTTTAGAATATATTCTTAGCCGTCTTAAACTTGAGGATTATTTTACCTATTAATATACTATACTCGCATTTCATGTGAACACGCTAGCGTTGAAATTTGTCCTATTGACAGAAACTCTCTCTTCTGAAACATCAGAATACCCCCCTCCCGAAGACCCAGATGCGCAGCGGAAGCACATCTCCCATTCTTTGGAAACCGCTGCAAGAACTGAACTTGGCTATCAAAAACCGCAGAAGGATAAGCCATGGTACGACGAAGAATGTCGCATTGCAACTGATGAAAAAGACGCTACACTTATGGCAACGAAACAGTCAGTTACAACGCGTGCTGCGAGTGAGCGGTACAAAAAGCTGAGAAGGGAGGAAAACCAACTATTTAGGCGGAAAAATGGCAGTGGGAGCAGAGAGAGAGTGAAAGAACCGAAATGTGCAGGATGAGTGGTGAATCCCGAAAGATTTTCCAGAGGGTAAGAAGATCGAATAACGAGCCTAATAATGGGCTGGGCAAGGACGAGAATGGGAATCTGGTGACTGAGAGGCAGTGTGTGCTCAAAATGTGGAGAGACAACTTTTCAGCACTACTCCACTCAGATTCTTCCACTGAAGATCAGGAGGTAATGATAGTGGAAGATAGTGTAGATTGTACCCCCCCCCCCACCACCAACCAAGACGATATTAGAACGGCGTTCTCCCGCCTGAAGAATAATAAAGCCTCTGGTGCGGATGGCCTACCCGCTGAACTTTTTAAGGCGGGTGGAGAAGGACTTATAGCCCACATGCATCAACTGATATGCGGTATATGGGTGGGAGAATCTATGCCCGACGATTGGAGTCTCAGTGTATTATGTCCTGTGTTCAAAAAGGGTGATCCGTGTGTCTGTTCCAACTATCGCGGTATCAGTCTTTTATCCACCGCGTATAAGGTCTGGTCGAGCGTATTATGTGAAAGACTAAAGCCAATTATTGAAAATCTAGTTGGACCTTATCAGAAAGGTTTTAGACCAGGCAAGTCCACAACTGACCAAATATTTACGTTACGCCAAATCCTGTCAAAGACCCACACAAAGCAAATTGATACATACCACCTTTTTGTCGATTACAAAGCTGCTTTCGATAGCCCCATACGGGGAAACTGAACGAAGCTATGTCTGAACTTGGTATTCCGGCAAAACTGATCCGCCTCTGTAGAATGATGCTGACCAACACCAAATCAGCAGTGAAAGTGGGGAAAGACCTCGCTGAACCCTTCTGTGCCAAGCGAGGACTTAGACAAGGCGACACACTTTCGTGCAATCTCTTCAACATCTTAATGAAGATAATAATGATAAAAGCTGCAGTAAATACGAACAAGTCCATTAACACGAAAAGCCATATGTTGCTGCTGTATGCTGACGACATAGACATAATTGGGCGAAATTTGCGAGAGGTTACTGCAGTATTTTCAAGAATCGAAAAGGAATCATCGAAGTTGGGTCTTGCTGTTAATGAGGGCAAGGCAAAATTTATGGTGTGAACGACTCGATAAACCTCTCGACTGGGTCCGCACTTGAACGTTGACAACCGATTTAATTTTAAGTGGTAGATGAATTTGTCTACCTTGGATCCGCCGTGACCAAGGACAACAACGTCAGCCTGGAGACAGATAGGAGAATGGTGCTTGCAAATAGATGTTATTTTAGGCTCAGCAAGCAGTTTATGTAAAAAGCCCTCTCGCGACGGAAAAAAGTCCAGCTATATCAGACTCTCATTTTACCTGTCTTGACATGTGGCTCCGAAACTTGGGTCATATCGCAAGCGCATCAAAAACACCTGGGAGTTTTCGAGAGAAAAATTCTCCGTAGATTATATGGTTCTATTAGGGAAAACGGAGCTATATAATCTCTATTCTGACGTGGACATAGCTAGACGAATCAAAGTGGGCCAATTGCGTTGGCTAGGCCATGTTATCAGAATGAATGAAGATGAGCCAGCGCGAAAGGCTTTTGAGAACGTACCCGATGGAAGCAGGAAAAGAGGATGGCCAAGACTCCGTTGCAAAGACCAGGCAGAAGAATCCCTCCGTATCCTTGGTGTTACCAACTGGCGAGAAAAGGCGAAGGATAGAATTGGAGGAATATGTTGAAATTTGTTTAATTTTTTTTTTAAATTAATATGTGTAAGACGTCTGACCTCATGAGGTTGTAAAATAGTCAATAAAAGTAAAGTAAAGTAAGATATGCTTTTTAGTAAATGGTTTCGCACATTCTTTTTCTTTATTTGTGGCCGTCTGTGGCGCAATGGCCAGTGTGTGACGATCATGCCTAGCATGAGAACAAGGTTCGATCCCTGCTCCGATCACCTTATATTTCCTTCGATGTCCGCCACCTCGCTTAGTAGAATATGTACTTCTTTGGTTAAAAATTAACTTTTTTGGTACACATTATGTACTTTTTGGTACACTTTTATGTACACTTTATGTACTTCTTGGCACACATTATGTACTTCTCGATAGTATGTAAAAATTACTACAAAATATGTAAAATGTACTAAAAAAATGCATAAACTGTACCAAAAAAGTACCAAAGAAAGTACCGGTTTGTCGAATTGTATGTAATTTTGGTTACTTTGTGGTACATGTTATGTATTTTTTGTAGTACTTATTGGGACTACTTTGGTACACGATGTACTTTTTGATAACATTTGTTTTTTTACAGTTTATGTACTTTGGTGGTACATTTTATAAAAAAAGTGCATGAAAAGTACTTAAATGTACATAAATTGCACCAAAAGGAATAGTGTTCGACAAAAATATATAAAAGTACCATAGCAAGTAGTTTTGGTACATTTTACGTACTTCTTCGTACTGTTTTTTGTAAATTTCTGTTAAACATTATGGGTACTTTCCTGGTAAATGATGTACTTTTTAGTAAATGGTTTTATACATTTGTTTCCTTTATTAGATAGCGTCGGTGGAACAATAGTTAGTTTGCGCGGCTATTGTATATGAGATCGTGCGTTTGTCTCCTTGTTCTGACCACCTTACATTTTTTCGACGACGGTCACCTCACTAAGTGATGGCGACACTATCGAGTACTTAGCCACGAAAAAGCTTCTCAAAATACCCTTCGGAACCAGTGTAAAATTCCGCCTTTCGTTTTTGGACACTCTTATTCATTTATTTGATTTGATTTGATACATAATAGCTTTTACGTTTCACGTGCGATACGCGAGATGTTCCATAGCCTCGCGTTTTATCCTTTGAGACGAAAGAGAACGTGCTCGCTCGCGGACGCGTGCAATTTTTTCTATATCGCACGTGCTCCGAATCGTTGTTTTGAACTTTATTGTTACATCTCGCGACAAACGAGTTGGTGCGATTTTCTACTGCTCGTGTTCCGGCTCGTGGCGGGTGAGCGAACTATGAGCGTGCCTTTACGATGCCCGCCCATCTTTAGGAGTGAGGGTATACAAATTAAGTCTGTTGTTTTACTGATACCACCTACTTTATATCTCTTTGTGTCAAGTAACTACCCGTAATAGGGAGTATGAGAGACAGAGAGAGAGAGAAAGAGAGAGCCACTGGAATAAAGAGAAGCAATCAGCTGTGATTGTATCTGAACATGGTCGTTCTATCTCTATTCACTTGTTTTTCACTGACGGCTTATGCTATAGTGATACTTGAAGATGGAACAGATTGCATCATTATCTATTGAGACACAATGTGGTATTTCTATGCGGTTGAGAAAAAAACCCTCTTTTAGACTTTAATAATAATTATATGTATATTTATTCCATTTGAACACAAGAGATGGCTCTTCAAGTAAACATGTATAAGTATGTATAGATAGTTTCATATTTATGTATATAGAACATTTGTATGTGGATTTAAGTAAATATATATATATGTACGGTTGCCAATATGTATAACATTCAACATTAAGTATTTATAAAAACAAAGGCATGATGAGGTAGATTAGTTTACAAAATTTATTTGGCCTTTCTAGGTTATAACTACGATATTATCGTTTTAAAAAAACGTAGCAATTATTGTTTTTCCGGGGCACTGGCACTGGGATACATTGGATACATAGGTCTAAAGCCGATAACTCGATTATGTTCATTTGCGTCAGGATCAACAAAAGGCGACTCGCTTCGTACGGCTTCTTCGAAAGATGGAGGTTCTAAAATAACAAACTCATAAGATTATATTTGTATTCGTAATTGTAACATACATATGTATATGTACATATGAGTAATTCCATGGCAAAAGGGGAACATAAATCAAAACAGCATAGAAACGGATTTTTCTGAAAACTTAGAAACATTTTTGTTTTTGGAAAAAATTCTTAATTTTTTTTAATGTGAAACTCGCCAACAAATTTTAAAATCTTTAAACGTGCATATGGGGTAGTCCAAGGTTAAAAAAAGGAATTTTCCAAGTGACATGTCACCACATATTTTTTACCATATTTGGTGAGATGTGACTTGGAAAATATATATTTTTTACCTTTGGACTACCCCATATATTCAATCCCTTGAATTGCAGAATTTGGTGTTTGATATCCTGTTTTAAAGACTATATGACGTACTTATTAATTATTATAGTTTTGGAACGAAGTTCCTTATACCATGTTGCGGGATGGGGGCTAAATGAAAAAAAATAAACAACTTTTGTTTTAACACTATTATGCTACAACCCAATGTTATCAACTATATTGTTTAATTTTACTTTGGTTTGTGTCTAGACTAACTAGATGTCTCACGTATGTTGGGAAATTTCTTGTTTAATGGGATGTATTCTAGGTGGAGCCTGTAACAAATATTTAGTATATATTGTAGTTTTAAACCCAATGAAAATAAATTTAGAAAAGCCAAAGTGCAAGACAGGCAAAAAAAATATTGAATTTTATTAGAATTCCTTTTATTACCTTTTATTTGAAAAAATTTCCTTTTCTGAAAAATCTACTTTTATTTAAAAAAGAACATTTTCTTAAATAAGTGGCTTTCTTAAAAATAGTAAGTTTACTCAAAAAAATACCTATTAATATTCTTAAACAAAGTACCTTTTCTTAAAAAAATACCTTATCTTAAAGAAGTACCTTTGCTTAAAAAAAGTAAATTTTCTTACAAAAAGTACCTTTTATTAAAAAACCTTTTTTTTTCAAATATGTACCTTTTCCTAAAAAACTGAATTTTCTTACAATATATTGCCTTTAAAAAAAAAAACTACCTTTCCTTTAAAGAGTACCTTTTCTTTGTGAAATAAACTAACTTTTCTTGAGATAAGTACTTTCTCTTACAAAATGTATTTATTCTTGAAAATGGACCAACTCTAAAAAAAATGCCCACTTCTTAAAAAAAAACTTTTCTTCAAAAAATACCTTCTCTTAAAAAAAACCTTTTTTACTAAAATTCCTTTGCTTAAAAGTACATTTTCTTAAAAATAAAATATTACATTTTCCTTTCTTTTGTTAAGTAGACTTTCTGAAAATTAGTAGATTTTCTTAAACAAATAACCTTTTCCTAAAGAGAGGTACCACTTCTTTAAAACGTACATGTTCTTAAAAAATGTACTTCTTTGTAAAAAAAATTCATACTCTTATGGCGTTTTCTTACACAAAGTTCTTTTTAAAAATATAATCTTTTCTTCAAAAAAAACATTTACTTTTAATTAATGCAGTACCTGTCTTTAAAAAAGAACCTTTTCGGGAAAATATAATACATATTATATATATATTTATATATATATTTTTGAAAAAAGTACATTCTACAAAGAAGTAATTTTTTTTTAAGAACGGGTACTTTTTAAAGAATTGGTACTTTTTTTAGGAAAAGGTTATATTTTTAAGAAAATGTGCTTATTTTCAGAAAGGCTGCTTATCTCAAGGAAATAAAAGAAAAGGTATTATTTTATTTTTAAAAAATCTACTTTTAAGAAACGGAATTTTTGTTAGAAAAGGTATTCTATTTAAGATAAGGTATTTTTTTGAAGAACTGGTTTTTTGTATGAAATGGGGATTTTTTTGGAATTGGTACTTTTTTCAAGAATAGGTACATTTGCAAGAGTTGGTAATTATTTCAAGAAAAGTTATTTTGTTTCACAAAAAATGCACTCTTTAAAGAAAAGGTAGTCTCTTTAAGAAAAGGTAATTTGTTGTAAGAAAATGTACTTATTTTAGAAAAACTTACTTTTTTTAAGAAAATTTACTTTTTATAAGAAAATTTATTTCCTTTAAGCAAAGGTAATTTTTTAAGGTTAGGGTGTTTTTTTTTTAGAAACTGTAGTTTGTTTAAGAATATGAATAGGTATCATCTTTGAGAAAATTTACTGTTTTTAAGAAAAGGCAATTTGTCACCATTTTTAATTTAAATGCAAGCGTTTTATTTGAGAGATCGCTAGAAAATTAATTAACTAATTCATTGTAATTACGCTCTTTATTGAAAGTATCTAGACCATTGTTGTTGAAGTGCTAAGTAGGCGGACCATTGTACAACCCCATCATGAAGAAGAATATACTTATTGAGGATAAGAGAAAAATTATTTTCTAGTTTATATATAAATAAAACACTGTAACTTAATTTTTTTTAATTATTTTTTTTTTTAAACTTCTTTCACTTTGGCTTTTCTAAATTTACTTTTTATTGGGTTCAAAACTATAATATATACTAAATTTTGGTTGCAGGCTCCACCTAGAAAACGTCATATTAAAAACAAGAAAATTTCCAACATATGTGAGACATCTAGTTGGTCTAGACACAAACCAAAGCAAAATAATAGTGGGTAGTAGCATAATAGTGTTTAAACAAAACTTGTTTAATTTTTTTTTAATTTAGCCCCCATCCCGCAACGTGCGATAAGGAACTTCGATTCAAAAACATGTCTACACGTTCCCGGCCGAATGTATTAAGCGACATATTTGGCGACAATGCTTTTTTTCCATATTCTCAGAATTTGTAACAAGCTCCACATTTCGATATACAGAGAATGTCCCTTGCATAACCACGTCATGAGTTATTAAGCAAATGAAATGGTAATGACCGAAAACATAATACAAATCAGCTACTTGACAGAAAGTTTTTTTTCGATTCCTGAACAATTTCCATTTTGTCGCTTAATACATTCTGCCGGGAACGTGTCGATATATTGAAATTTAAAATGCATCAATTGAAATTTACAAGACAGCAATAGAAATTTAAAATTCGCTTGAATTTTCCGCAATGACCATATTTCCATTGGTTTTGAATTTTAATGTACTGGAAGTTCATACTACAAGCTTTCAAGGTTTGATACATTTTTCTAAGTGGAAAATGCTTGGGGTTTCGTTGGAATAATAGATAATTCAGGAATGCACACTCACTGGCACGACTAATTTCGAACTCCGTGACAAGTTAATCACTGTGCCTGAATTGGGACCATTGGATAAGATCATCAATCTTATATGTAAATTGCACATTTGAATTGGTATCGGTCTAAAACTACTCAGTACCAACTCAACCTGAAAGTCAATTATTCCAACAATGACAGAGGGCTTTTTTCATCCATGTTCTCTTTTCCTATTACAGTCTCGCAGGGTTGCAATTATTTTGAGGTTAGTTTATCCAGAACACACAGTTGCAATTCGTTAGTTACAATTTGAAAACTATTAACCGATTTTATATATTCAATTCAATTGATTCGTTTGTTTTTTAAATTTCAGTTGATGTGTTTTAAATTTCGATTGATGTATTTCAAGTTTGAAATAGAATTTTTAAAATTGATTTGATTATTTTTAAATTTCAATTGGAAATAATGTACACTATTTCAATTAAGTATCCATTTAGTATTGAAAAATATCAATTAAAATTTGGAAATTATATTTGGAGATTAAAATACATTAATTGAAATTTAATACTTCTGTTTGATTAATGAAATACGTCAATCGAAATTTAAAAAAACGTCACTTGAAATTTGAGTTGAAATTTAAAAATTATGAACCGATTTTATGATGATTAAGATTTGTTTATGATTAAGATTGATGTGTTTTAAATTTCAATTGATGTTTTTTAAATTTCAATTGATGTATTTCAAGTTTCAAATAGAATTTTTAAATTTCATTTGATTATTTTTCAATTTCAATTAGAAATAATGTCCACCACTTCCAAATGAAATTTTAATAATATTAATTTAATTTTTAAAAATGGCAATTTGTATTTGAAATTTCTGTTTGAAATTTAACATACAACAATTGGAATTAAAATTTTATATTCGAAATTTGAAATACTTCAATTGAAATTAAAAATACATCACTTGAAATTTGAAGCACATTAATTTAAATTTAAAAGAAATTTAAAATTCGTCAAATTGAAAAGACATCAATAGAAATTTAAAACTTGTCGGTTGAAATTTAAAAATTATGAACCGACTTTATGTATAAGATTTTTAAATTTCAGTTGATGTCTTTTATATTTCAATTGATGTGTTTAAGATTTCAATTGTTGTGTTCTAAATTTCAGTTCATATTTTTTAAATTTCAGTTGATGTATTTCAAGTTTCTATTAGATTTTTTAAATTACATTTGATTGTTTTTAAATTTGAATGAGAAATAGTGTAGACCATTTCCAATTGAAATTTAAAAAGTACCAATTTATTTTTAAAAATATCAATTTAAATTTGGAAATTATATTTGAAATTCAAAATACCTCGTTTGAAATTTAAAATATCTATTGGAAATTTGAAATGCATTAATTTAAATTTAAAAAACATCAATTGAAATTTAAAACAAATCAATTGAAATTTTAAAGCCTTCAATTGAAATTGAAGACTCATCAATTGAAATTCAAACCACATCAATAGAATTTTAAAATCCGTCAGTTGAAATTTAAAAAGTATTAACCTATGTTATGTATAAGATTTTTGAATTTCAATTGATGTTTTTTAAGTTTCAAAAAGAATTTTTAAATTTCATTTGATTATTTTTAAATTTCAATTGGAAATATTGTACATAATTTCCAAATGAAATTTTAATTATATCAATTTAATTTTGAAAAATATCAATTTAAATTTATATTTGAAATTTAAAATGCATCAATTGTGATTTAAAATTTCTGTTTGAAATTTAATATATATCAATTGGAATTTAACATTTCTATATGAAATTTGACATACTTCAATTGAAATTTAAAATACATCAATTGAAATTTAAAAGACATCAATTGAATTTTAAAAGACGGCACTAGAAATTTAAAATTCGTCAGTTAAAATTTAAATATTATGAACCGATTTGATCTATAAGATTTTTAAATTTCAATTGATGTTTTAAATTTCAATTGATGTATTTCAAGTTTCAAATAGGATTTTTAAATTCCATTTAATGATTTTGAAATTTCAATTAGAAATAATGTCCACCATTTCTGAATGAAATTTTAATAATATCAATTTAATTTTGAAAACTATCAATTGAAAATTTTGAAATACATCAATTTGAATTTAAAATTTCTGTTTGAAATGTAATATACATTAATTGGAATTTAAAGTTTATATTTGAAATTTTAAATACGTCAATTGCAATTTAAAAGACATCAATTGAAATTTAAAAGACATCAATTGAATTTTAAAAGACGTCACTAGAAATTTAGAATTCGTCAGTTGAAATATAAAAATTATGAACCGATTTTATATATAAGATTTTTAAAGTTTGATTGATGTCTTTATATTTCAATTGAAGTGTTTTTTTAAATTTCAATTGATGTATTTCAAGTTTCAAATAGAATTTTTAAATTTCATTTGATTATTTTTAAATTTAAATTAGAAATAATGTCCACCATTTCCAAATGAAATTTTAATAATATCAATTTAATTTAAAAGAAATTTAAAATTCGTCAAATTGAAAAGACATCAATAGAAATTTAAAACTTGTCAGTTGAAATTTAAAAATTATGAACCAATTTAATGTATAAGATTTTCAAATTTCTATGGATGTTTTTTATATTGAAATTGCTATGTTTTAAATTTCAATTGATATATTTCAAGTTTCAATTAGATTTTTTAAATTGCATTTGATTATTGTCAAATTCCAATTAGAAATAGTGTACACCATTTCCAATTGAAATTTAAAACATATCAATTCAATTTTGAAAAGTATCAATTTTAAATTTGGAAATTATATTTGAAATTTAAAATGCATCAATTGTGTTTTAAAATTTCTGTTTGAAATTTAATATATATCAATTGGAATTTAACATTTCTATATGAAATTTGAAATACTTGAATTGAAATTTAAAATAGATCAATTGAAATTTAAAAGACATCAATTGAAATCTAAAAGACATCAATTGAATTTTAAAAGACATCACTAGAAATTTAAAATTCTTCAGTTGAAATTTAAAAATTGTGAACCGATTTTATGTAGAAGATTTTTAAATTTCTATGGATGTCGTCTGTTTTATTTGGTTTTTTTATTGTAAATTTCAGTCGATGTGTTTTAAATTGTAATTGTTGTTTTTTTAAATTTCAATTGTTATATTTCAAGTTTCAAATAGATTATTATATTTCAATTGATGCATTTTAAAATTCAAATAGAATTTTTATTATTTCAATTAGAATTGGTGTACTCATGATTGTGTACAAAAATATCAATGTAATTTAAATTTTCAATTGATTTGTTTTAAATTTGAAATAGAATTTTTAAATTTAAAAATTTAAAATTTTTTTAAAAGTGATGTTTTTCAAATTACATTTCAGGTATTTTAAATTTCAAATAGAAATTTTAAATTTGAAATAGAATTTTTAATTTTTAGAATTTAAAATTTTTTAAAAAGTGATGTTTTTTAAATTACATTTGATGTATTTTAAATTTCAAATAGAAATTTTAAATTTCAATTGATTTTTATTAAAATTTCAATTGAAAATTATGAAGTACATATAAAAATATAAAAAGTTTTTAATAGGAAATTGCTTCTTGAAGTTTGCAAAAAACCGAAGCCATGTTTGTTTTTTTTTCGATTTATCCTTTTGGTCATGGAATCACTCATATTTCTAAAAACTTACGAAGTTCCCCATATGTGGGTGGTGCATCATTTCCATTATTTTTGTCTATGGTTGCCGATGGCAGCAGCGGTGCTGAGGGTGCCGCTTGCATGAACTGATTAGCAGGTTGTGGCATTGCCATAATTGGTGCTCCCGGTGCTACTGGCATTTGGGGGATAAAATCCCTTATTGGTACATTACCGATTAATATTGTAGCATCGATTGAGTTGTTGGAGTGACAGCCATCTATTGTCATTTCTAATTCCAAATAGTAGTCGACTTTTATAATGCCATGTCCATCGGTAGTTGGGGGCATTGATGGCAAACAGATTTCACCCTCAAATACGCGATTCATTTGGCGTAGGCAAACGTCGTCGTAGTGTTCCTCTACCAAAACTGAGTCCCTCTCACGGGACTTATGATGCGGTGTATGGGCAGTGAATGTCATGTTTTCAACGAATTCAATCTTGTAACCCCTTATATCAGTCATAGACTGATTTTGAATATGAAGTCTATAGCGCAATGTTTGGCCGGGAGCATAGGCGCCATAGGGCACAGTTAGACTATAGAGTATATCGCCGCTTGCGCAGGGCCAACAACCAATGGAACTGTTTTCTTCGACTTGTATAGGCATCTGATGGCAACACAAAACACAATTAACATCTGCGACGTTGGAAGATAACAAAACGTCTTACCCTGTTAGCTGGATTCAAATTCAGATCAACCATTCTCAAGACTGTTAGAGGCTGAAAAAATTCGTTATCAAAACGAAATGGTCTGTCTAGTATCAGAGCCAATTCATAACGAATCATGCCGTATTTGCCCTCACACGAAGTGGGGCAACTGACAGGCAGTGCAATATTGAAATTGTAATTGTAGGTGCCCGGTTGCAAGGCGCCTTCTCCATGGACCATGGTAGTGTTATCCACATACACCTCATGGCCGCGATAGGTGACAGTGCGTGTACGATGTTTGCCCTCGTGATTCCTATAGCTCTCCTGTTCATCCCAATTAACTTTGGCTTCACCCAAAAAGCGTATGCGAACGTCTGTCGTTGTGTTTAATTATAAACGTATGAATAAAGTTCAAGGGCATTCCATACTAGACATATGTATTTCCAAGTATAGTTTTACTCACTTCGCACATTCTTCTCACTGGTAGTTTTCAGCGTAATGGTACCGCTGACGATTTGACCACTGTAGTAGACACAGTTTGGATTGTTTAGAAGAAATTCACAGGTAGAAGGCATTGCCGCTCCCAACACTTTGTGTTAGATAAATTTAATTATTAATTAATTTATTAAGTTAAACAATCAAGCGGCTAACGTGGACTTAAGACGTAAAACTGTTTGTATTTCAAAAAGTTTACGAACTCTATGAATTCGTTTCCAGACACCGACGAACTTCTCTTGATACTGTTCTAAAAGAATTTCAAATGAATCTCAAACAGTTCACGTTTGGCAGTAATTGCGAGGCGACGATGTTTCTGGCGTTCGAAAAATGTGAGAGCAATAGTCAGAGAGATATGACATCATCATTTCCTACCAGGGAGAATTAATATTTGAAGAGGTTGCCAATCATGCATTATTCTAAGAGAACATGATTGGAGTATCTGTTTTAGTTGATTAACCTACATGTCATATGCGTTCAAACAACAAAACATCTAATATTTCCTAACAAAGTTAATCAACCAGTAGAAAGGTTGTAGTGGGTTAAACCGGCTTACACATACCCTCAACCTAAGTTATCAATTTGGCCAGAGTTCTAAGTAAAATTATTGTTTGTGTTTAAAATGTTTGTTGTTTAAAATAAAATAAATAGTGTCGCCTTCACTAAGGGAGGAGACTGTCGTCGAAGGAAATTTATGGTCTTTACAGCACGGATCAATGATAATGTTCAAGAGTTTTACACTCACTTATGGGGATCTACAGTTTTACACCGATTTCGAATAGTTTTTTCAGAATCTTATTTATGGCTAATTATAGTGTCAGAAGGAAATATATGCTGTTCTTAGCACGGAGCAATGATCATGTTCAACAGCCCCTCTCACTAAGCGTTACACCATCGACGGCCACACAATTTTGGAATTGTGTAATGAATGGAGGACACACACTGAAAGCAAAACGCTTCGTCGCATTGATGAAACATGTTCGTTAATAGTTTTACGTTACTACAATGAAAAGTCTCGTAAATATAATTTTGTAGTCGCTGCAACGAAAAATTTAATACATGAAGTCTTTGACAATTTTTCATTTCGTTGCTGCAACAACTAACTTTTCGTTACTGCAATGATTTTATTTAATTTGAATTTTATAGATAAAATAGTTATCTAATTTGAATTTTGGATTTGGATTTTGGATGATACTTGGATTATCTCTTACTTTTTATAGCTTATATAAACTTATAATAACAAAAATAGCATAATAAAAATTATTGGAACGAAGTTTCAGAACGAAGTTCCTTATCGCACGTTGCGGGGTGGGGGCTAAATGAAAAAATTTTAAACAACTTTTATTTGACTACGTTATTACAACCCATAGTGGCCGTCGGTGGTGCAATGGGTAGTGTGCGCGCCTCTTGTACTTGATCCTGGGTTCGATCCCTGCTCTGACCACCTTAACATTTCTTTCGACGGCGGTAAGCTCGCATAGTGACGGCGACACAATCGAGTATTTAGCCATGAAAATGCTTCTCAAAAAAACCGGTGTAAAACTGTAGGTCCCAATAAGTGAGTATAAAAATAGAAAGCGCACAGCTCACTGGTTGTGTCAAGCTCTCCCCGATTCCTTCATGGGATATAATGGGAAACCATTACAATCCATTATTATCAAATATATTGGGTAGTTTTGGTTTGGTTTGGTTTAAAGGGAAGTTTTCTAGGTGGAAACTCTTTATTACATATTGTAGTTTTGAACCCAATAAAAAGTAAATTTAGAAAAGCCAAAGCGCAAGACTGGTAAATTCATGAAGTACAACCCTGAGCATGGAATTACATTTGGCAGCACACTTACACTTCCACCCGTACTTTTGGTTTGGTATGTGTCTAGACTAACATATTGAGGAATATTTTTGTTTATTGGGAAATTCTCTAGGAGGAGCCTGTTTATTACATATTGTAGTTTTGAACCGAATAAAAAGTAAATTTAGAAAAGCTAAAGTGCAAGAAGTTTAAAAAAATAAAATTTTCTTAAGTAAGTGCGTTTTCTAATAAAAAGTATTGTTGGAACGAAGTTCTTTATCGCACGTTGCGGGATAGGCGCAACTTTTTTTTAACTACTTTATTATAACCCATTATTATAAACTATATTGGGTACTTTTGGTTTGGTTTAAAGGAAAGTTTTCTAGGTGGAACCTCTTTATTACATATTGTAGTTTTGAACCCAATAAAAAGTAAATTTAGAAAAGACAAAGCGCAAGACTGGTAAATCCATGAAGTACAACGCTGAGCATGGAATTACATTGGCAGCACACTTACTCTTACACTCGTAATTTTGGTATGGTTCGTGTCTATACTAACATATTCTTGTTTCATGCGAAATTTTCTAGGTGGAGCCTGTTTATTACATATTGTAGTTTGAACCGAATAAAAAGTAAATTTAGAAAAGCCAAAGTGAAGGAAGTTTACAAAAATAAAATTTTCTTAAAAAAATGCGTTTTCCTAAAAAAAGCAAGTTTTCTCAAAAAAATACCTATTCATATTCTTAAACAGAGTACCTTTTCTTAAAAAAATACCTTATCTTAAAGAAGTACCTTTGCTTAAAAAATTAAATTTTCTAACAAAAAGTACCTTTTCTTAAAAAAAGTAATTTTTTTAAATAAGTACCTTTTCTTAAAAAACTTAAAAAAGTCATTATCAACAAATTGCCTTTTCTTAAAAAACTACATTTTCTTTAAAGAGTACCTTTCTTGTAAAACAAAATAACGTTTTTTAAGATAAGTACCTACTTTTAAAAGTGTACATGTTCTTGCGTAAAAAAAAAGCTTTTCTTGAAAAAAATATACCTTCTCTTAAAAAAAAGTAAATTGTCTTACAAAAATTCGTTTCCTTAAAAGTGAATTTTCTTAAAAAAAATAATACCTTTTCTTTTCTTTTCTTTTCTTGAGATAAGTAGCCTTTCTGAAATTAAGTAAATTTTCTTAAAAAAATAACCTTTTCCTAAAAAGAGTACCACTTCTTTAAAATTATCTGTTCTTAAAAAGTACTTCTTTGTAAAAAAAGTTCATACTCTTAGGCTTTTTCTTACAGAAAGTACTTCTTCTTAAAAATAGTACCTTTTCTTAAAAACACATTTGCTTTTAATAAAAGAAGTACCTCTCATTAAAGTATGGACCTTTTCGGGAAAATATAATACATATTCTTACAAAAGGGATCTAAAAGTAGATTTAAAAAAAAAATACATATATAAATAAAATAATTTTTAAAAAACAGTTTTTCATTTTACAAAATGAATATTTTCTTAAAGATCCATTTAAATTACAGTAGCAGGAGCCTTAGGCGTGTTGGAACTAACTAGTACATAATATGTGGCGAAAGGAACTTCGTTCCAACCGGGTGTTCCCTGACGCCTCATGTAATTTTTTTAATTTTGGAGTTTTGCCAACATTTAGAGTGGACGAAATAATTTCGTTACTGCAATGAATCACTTGTTAAGGGAGAAAATCAGTCGACAAAATGAGAGAGCGTAAGAAATAGGACAGCAAGACAAAATGGTGAGCATGAGTTGTGGTTCGATTGCAGAAAAATAACCCCGTAATATGTAACTGAACATGTGTGTGTGCGTGTAGCCCGTGACGGTACAAATCGCAACAAAATGTTTGTATTTTTGTATTTTTGTGTTTTAACCATACCCAATGTGCACAAACACGGATGCGGATGCGTTCCGAACCCGTTAGTCCGTGAAAACATAACAAAACGAGTAAGTGAAATGCGATTTGGCGGATCCGTCTCGAGTTCATTTTATTTAAAAAAAAAAGTGAACCCGAAACGGATTCGAATAAGAAGTTCGTTACGAGTTTGCAGATGGATCCGAAAAAGTACAAAAAATGATTCACCTTTTCGAGAGGAATTTCATACGAAATCAAATACGATATGAGTCCATAACTGACTCCGTTTGGGAAAAAATATCCGCAGAAACGAATCCGTTTCGAATTCGTAGCGGATTCGTATGGCACATTGGGTAATTAGGTTGCGCTTTTTTCGTTGTATGGGTATTTGGATTCAGAAAAAACGAAAGCCATACATAAATTTGCGCGGCCATTCGAAGTCAATGAAATCGAAAAAGTCAAAGAATCAGTGTTTCAAGCACGATGAACATAAAAAATAACATTTTATCGCACAATGAAATGAATCCGATCCAAATTTTAACAAATTTGGTTAGAATAAATAGAAGTGAGAAGCTGAAGAAAATGCCTACAGACCGATCACTGACGGGGATCAATGACGGGGAGATTTGGCGCTACAATTGAATGGCTGAACCCTCAACACAACAGACATTGCATAATTTAAGAACACAATGATGTGGTTCTATGTTAAAGGAAGTTTTGAACATTGATCAACTGCTGTGATGAAACTCATAGTTGAGTGGAGCTTATGTTCATGGTAAGTATGTATATATCTCCTTAAATCTTTATAATAAATTCCTCATATTTGTGTTTAATTGCAGAACAATAACACTCAACCAATCGACTACCACAATCTTTTTCCAGACGAGTGTTTCAATAAGGAATGGATATAAAGTATTTAGAAAATTAAGACCATTTGCCAAACGCCAGTTCAGAGAATTGTTACCAAAACACCTGCAATGTAATACTAACAGTGTATTTATGTACAATTGGCAATACATAATTTCAATTACACTTTAAAACATTCATTGCAGCAATGAAACAACATCATTGTAGTAATGAAAGAAATTAATTGCAATAATGACTCAAATTCGTTGCACCAATGAAACAAATTCATTGCAGCAATAAAATAAATTTATTACACCAACGATACTTATTCATTGCAACAATGACACAAATTCATTGCAGCAGCGAAACAAATTCGTTGTGATAATTAATCAAATATATTCGTCACGGTAACGGACAATTTGCGGCTGACGAACAAAAATTCGTAGCGGGAATGAAACTGTACGTTAGCTCACTTTCGATGACAAAAGTTATTGGGGTGATGAACATTTTCATCCCTGTAACGATGCTTTTCCGTTCAGTGTAGTACGGATCTGAGAAAAATGCAATGTCACAGGAAAACGATTTTTTGACCGTGTTCGATATTTCGAAAAATCCTTTATTTGTTGTGCAAGATGCGGTTCAAGGTTTTCACTGGAATAACACCCAAGCTCCATTGTCTCCAACTGTAATTTACTACAAATTTGATTGGGTTACAAAAGTTATAAACTTTTTTCTTTTACTATCTGATGCGATTGCAGTGCACCTGTTTCACCAGCAAATAAAAAAATTGTTGGAGGTCAAATGTGGCACGATTCCAGTGAAAATAATATCTTGGACAGATGGTTTCCCATTACAGCTTAAACACAAAAATAAAAAAAATGGTTTCCCATTACATCTCATGATCGAATTGGGGAGAGATTCTCCCCAGCGGCGGAAGTCGCAAGGCCTTCCACAAATAAGGCATGCGGAATGGTTGTTTTACAATGCCTTCCTAAAATAAGGCCTGCGGAATACATGAATTTTTCCATCAGATAAAACCAAGAAGAAGATTTTTACAATTTTGAGAAATTTCTTTTCCGATTCTTTTTCACCGTAACTTAATTGGAAAATTTCATACCAATTTTAAAACTATATGTATATTTTTTAACATTTTTCAGGGTATTTTTAAAATTTTCAGTTTGAAGTTGGCAGTGGTAAAACTTTCTAAGATAGATACGTACATACTTTTAAATAAATATGTGGAAGTGGATAATGATTTTGTAATAAAATAAATTATTTTAATTTTATTTTTATTTAACAATAATAAATTAAAATAAATGCCTTCTAAGGCCATCCTTTTTGCATGCCTGCTAGTGCCTTCTCTAGGCAACGGGCAAGGAAGGCCTTGCCTTCCAATCTCACTCAATGTTAAAAAGAAAGGAGGAGGTAATGTGTAGGGAAGGCCTTTCGCATTTTAAAGAAGGCCTGTTTTGTCATGATTTCAGGCCTTCCAGGTTATGACTTCCGCCGCTGGGTCACAACCAGTGAGCCGTGCGCTTTCCAGTTTTATACTCACTGATTAGGACCTACGGTTTATACGCCGATTCCGAACGGTATTTGGAGAAGCTTCTTCATGGCTAAATACTCGATAGTGTCGCCGTCACCATGCGAGGTGACCTCCACCGAAAGAAATTTAAGGCGGTCAGAGTAGGGAGCGAACCCAGGATCTCATGTACAAGTGGCGCGCACACTAACTATTGCACCACCGACGGCCGAATATTTTCTTCGATTTGGGCAATGACAAGGAAGATATCGGAGTTGACACAGAGTGACATTTCTTTGACACGAGCGATGCCAAAGGACCTTGTGATGGTCTTGGAAGAATGGGGCCTTTAATGATAAAGTTTTCTTTAATGATAAAGCTTTCTTTATTAAGTTTCCTACGTTCAGTAAACTATTCTACGAACCCCACTATATAAAGGACTGCCGCCAAATATGTGCCTAAGCTTAAGGACACATGATTCGAAATTTTGTTTCATCATTCCAATCGCAAATTTTACTAAAATTTAAAGACAATTACTCAAACAAAAAAAATGAAACTGATTAGTTACACAGAAAAAAAAAATTGGGTTATTTTTGGTAGCAAATTTCATGATCTACTCTGTATATGATTATTAGCTGCCCAAGGAACACTGAAATACTCGTATAAAAATACAAAATCTTGCGATAACGGGCATGAGTTCTTAACTGCCGGTGAGCCGTTTTCCCGCCCACGAAATAAGACCATAACAAAAAAAATCATATACATTTTGATGGATGTCCTAATAACAAATGGAATTATCAGAAAATGAAATAGGCGAACACCACCAACTTTGCCGTATATCCTGTGGTACCACATTAAGGTGCCGTGTTATGAGATAAATCGATTTTAATTTTTTCACTTTAACTTATCACAACATTTGCTATAATTGTTTCAAATTGTTCCTATAAAGCCCATACAATCTCAATCATTGGCATTTATATATGTATTTGTTTCAAGTCGACAGTTATAATTAAGAATTGGCCTGTCCACTTCACAACTTTCATTTTAAAATTTACAAAGTTTTATGACACATTTTTTACTGTTAAATAGCGATAACTATCCACCAACTTTAAATATGAATAAAAACAATTTTGCTTTAGAAGAGCTGATAGGAAGCCCGTAGTATCTACATATATCCACCAAATAGAAATTCTCTTTTTCATTAAGTTTAATAGCGAACTGAAATATCGCCAATATTTAGCATATATTTTCCAAAGGTTTAACAATTTGATAAGGTGACATAAAATTAGATTAGGGGCGTATGTGACTGTTGATTATCTCTCTACAAGTAGTTTCTTGATTTTATTATTTACAGTTTTTATGGGAATTTCTTGAGTACAATGTATAGGGTGTGTAATATTGAAACCGAAAAATAACACATTCATAAAAAACACATCTTTCGAAAACCTGAAAAGTCGGGTTTCCCACGTTCCGTGTTCAAAAGTCAAATTTCCATTGCCATTAAATGTATCCAATATTTTCAAATCAATAACAACATTCAATTCAACTTAAATCAATTCAATTCAGTTCAATTCAATTTAATTCAATTCAATTCAATTCAATTCAATTCAATTCAATTCAATTCAATTCAATTCAATTCAATTCAATTCAATTCAATTCAATTCAATTCAATTCAATTCAATTCAATTCAATTCAATTCAATTCAATTCAATTCAATTCAATTCAATTCAATTCAATTCAATTCAATTCAATTCAATTCAATTCAATTCAATTCAATTCAATTCAATTCAATTCAATTCAATTCAATTCAATTCAATTCAATTCAATTCAATTCAATTCAATTCAATTCAATTCAATTCAATTCAATTCAATTCTATTCAATTCAATTCAGTTCAATTCAACTCAATTCAATTCAATTCAATTCAATTCAGTTCAATTCAACTCAATTCAATTCAATTCAATTCAATTCAATTCAATTCAGTTCAATTCAATTCAATTCAATTTAATTCAATTCAATTCAATTCAATTCAATTCAATTCAATTCAATTCAATTCAATTCAATTCAATTCAATTAATTCAATTCAATTCAATTCAATTCAATTCAATTCAATTCAATTCAATTCAATGCAATTCAATTCAATTCAATTCAATTCAATTCAATTCAATTCAATTCAATTCAATTCAATTCAATTCAATTCAATTCAATTCAATTCAATTCAATTCAATTCAATTCAATTCAATTCAATTCAATTCAATTCAATTCAATTCAATTCAATTCAATTCAATTCAATTCAATTCAATTCAATTCAATTCAATTCAATTCAATTCAATTCAATTCAATTCAATTCAATTCAATTCAATTCAATTCAATTCAATTCAATTCAATTCAATTCAATTTAATTCAATTCAATTCAATTCAATTCAATTAAATTCAGTTCAATTCAATTCAATTAAATTCAGTTAAATTCAGATCAAGTCAATTTAGTTCGTTTTAATTCAATTTGTCATAAATTTACACGAAATTGTTAACTGCTGGTATTCTATTTCCTGAATAATAATGATCATTTTAAAATCAAAAAAAAAATGTTTTCTTTCGTGGTATAAATTGTTTGGCAAAGATTTATAAATTTTTCCCCATATAATTCGAAATATTCGTAAAGAAACCGTAAATAAAACCGAAAATTAACCACCAGTTTTTACATATTGTGAAATGGAAACCGAATTGAAATCGAAATTGGAAAAAGTGATTTTTCGAATGAATGGAGATCCGGTTATGCAAAAATTTCGGTTTTTTGACATTCGAACTCTGTATCAGCAGATAATCAATTGAACTATAAAGACAACAGTTGACGCCCTATATTCGTTTGACATTCAATTGTAGTGTTTAATTAGTTCTGCAGGAAGTCAGTTTAAAAATAGATATGAAATTGATATTTTGTAACTGATTTCGATGTATTCGTACTCGATATTTTGCCAAATCATTAGTAGTTTTATGTTATATTTAAAGGTCTCGTCTTATCTGCTGTTTGCAACAGTTGTGTTAATATTCAGTCGGAATTTGAACTCGAATTTTGTGTAAGGCAATATAAACGCGACACTGTTTTCAATACTATAATATTATAGTAAACTCAGTTAGCTTAGAGAAAAATAGTTGACATTCATTTCCATTTTATCTACGACGGCTCCTGGTAAGGACATTTTTATTTTAAAACAAAAAAAAAAAACTTTTATCAGAAACAAAAAACCTGCTAATTAACTGCCACTTCACACCTGAGACAAAGGAACTGTCAACGCAGTGAAATGGAATGGGAGAATGGTGTCCAAAGAAGGCGAAGGCGGTTTCATGTGCATGCAAGGTAATGGCGTCTGTGTTTTGGGATGCGCATGGGATAATTTCTATTGGTTATCTTCAGAAAGGAAAAACCATCAACAGCGAATAGTATGCTTATTGCAGTGTCTAAGTAATGAAATTATGGCGAAAAAGAAACTGTTGTTTCATCAAGACAATGGTCCAGTTCACACATCCACTATTGGCCAAAATTATTGAATTAAAGTCCGAATTAAATAAAATAGTTTCGCGTTACATGCCATTAAGGTATTAGGGAGAGATTCTCACAAACCAGTGGACTGTGCGCGTTCTAGTTCTGATTGGATCCTACAGTTTAATACCTGTTCCGAACGGTATTTTTAGAAGCTTTTTCATAGCTAAATACTCGATAGTGTCGCCGTCACTATGCGAAATGACCGCCGTCGAAAGATATTTAAGGTGGTCAGAGCAGGGATCGAACCCACGTTCTCATGCACAAGAGCCGTGCACACTACCATTGCACCACCGACGGCCACAAGTTCGAATTGCTCGTTGGTAAAAGATGTGCCAACAATGAAGGGATGGAGTCTGCGGTTGATCACAATTTTAAGCAGTTTGACAGTTCTCACTATTAACAGGGTATCGAAGCTATTGAATATCGCTGGAAAAAGTGTATCGAGCTAAAAACAGATTATGTTAGAAGGTAAAGAAAATTGTTGCCAATTTTTTCGTGTCTTCTTTGTTAGGTCGGCTAGTTTTGGGACCACCCTCGTACAACATTGAAAACTATTTCTATCGAATTTATTTCGTAGATCTCTTACAGTTTGAGTTGAAGACTCAGACCTTTTAAAGAAAATTTTTAATATTTCCCAATTTTCTTTAAGCCTAAAGCGACCTATTTCATATATATGTAAGCTTTGGCTAATAACATATTACTTTATAAATGTCAAACTGGTTATATACTTCAAAATAAGAGATGGTTCAATTTTATAATTTTACTATATACAATTTAGTTTGTAAGATTTTCAGTATCTATGAGATATTTTGAAAGTCTTTGAACTTCTACAAAAATTTTCCTAATACTATTTTGGCGCAAAATCCTCAAAGATAATTGTGTTAATTTAATGCACCACCTGGTGTATCCATCAACAAATGTTCGAGACAAACTAATTTAACTCATTTTTTAAAATTCCACTTAAGTAAATATTCGAAATGAATATGACAGATATTAACCGCCTAATTCATATTCTATCTGGAATGTTTTTGCGGCTTAGACACTCATTAGTAATGATTAGATTCATAACAGGTTTATTTCTACTGTATAACTAATATATGAACATGTCTGGTTTAGACAAATGCAACCCATATAGTCACAATTGTTAGTCAATAGACTGATGTTCCTGACAAGTTTATATTCACCTCAATAACAGCCGTGAACCAGACAGTGTAATAATGCAAATGTTTGCTTTTTGATGAATTGCAGTACCACCTGTACACGCCGAAAAAAAAATCGGCCTCTGTAACATATTCTCCCACACATATTCCGCAGGAACCATATCTTTGTTTGGAATTCACTTCAAACATTTATATGTTTGCAAGTTCCAAACTCAGGTGTATTAAAATGCAAACATTTGCATGTTTACGCACAAATATGTATGCATTTACGAGGAAACATATGCGTACTTCATCCCAAACATCCATATACTTACGTTGAAGTATTCGCGTGTTTCCCCCAAACCTCCATTTACTTACGTGGAAACATATGCGTATTTTCTCCCAAATATAATAATATTTACAAACGAATTATTCTTTCTTTCTTTATTTATTATAATTACTTTTGTTTTTCCTTTCTTTCTTGTCTTTCACGTTTTTTTCTTCAGAAGGTTTCAACTATGCGTTGGTTATCACTATGGCTAGATACACGAACAATATACTTATATACAAATCTAGTTCACTCATGGTTCCTGCAGAATATGTTTGGGAGAATATTTTACAGAGGCCGTTTTTTCAACGTGTATAAAAAGTGTATGTATTGACAATTAGGTTTTTTTTTGAAAGAATCCAGGGAAATATCGATTGCTGATGGAATATCACTGCTAGTCTTCGACAGTAAAATGCTTCGGAAAATATATGGTCCTATAATAGAAAACGGCGAATATCGACGTAGTTATGCGTGTCAGAATAGCGCGTTTACGCTGGCTCTCCGAGGTGGCCAAACGACATCAGCTCTGCGGCTGATAATGCGATCTTCAAAAACAGGGCGCAAAACAACGAGTGTAGCTTCGGCTGTGTGGCACGTAGCACCGTCCTGTTGAAACCAAATGTTGCCAATATCCTCCTCTTCAATTTTTGTGAACAATTCTTTCAACATGGCCCGATAACGATCGCCATTGACTGGAACGGCCACTCCTTGCTCATTTTCGAAGAACAATGGCCCAATTATACTTCTGGACCAAAATCCGCACCAAACAGTGACTCGTTTTGGGTGCATCGGCTTTTCAATGTATGCGTGCGGGTTTTCTGTGCCCCAAATGCGACAATTTAGCTTGTTTACATACCCGCCAAGATCAAAATGAGCTTCATCTGAAAAGATGATTTTTTTTGGCAAAATCGGCATCTTCTGTAAGTCGATCGCAGGCCTATTTTTCCTATATTTCGCAGAGTTGTTCAAGCGTATACTCAACCATATTCGTTCAGCGGAAGGATAAAACCAATTATCTGTCAAACCAGACATGAGCTAAGTGTTACCATTCACGAAATAAGCACTAGTTGAAAAAAAAACGTTAGATGGCGCACCCTTTATAAAAGAATAGTTTTTGTGCTGAAGGCTCTTTTGCTATTGCACTTTCTTTTTTCTTACATCTGCTTTAACATTAGATGTAATATTGTTAAAATAAATAAAGCAATATTAAGTTCACTGAAATAATTGCTTTTGTTTTATCATAAACAGAGCGATGACAAAAAGTATTGAATAGTATAGAGAAGTTATTTCACTCTTTTTCCGCTCTCATGTAGAGAGTCTGAGTAAAAGAGCATAAACGAGTCTTAATCTTTTTATAGAATATTTCAATATTAACACACCATTTCGTGAATTTTATTACATAAAACAATACAAAAAGCATAAATGTTTCAAAAGGCGTCAATGTTTCACATCAAAATTATGAATGGACCAAGTTATGACAAAGTGAGAGTAATACGTTTTGAATCATTCACTAGATGTCTGCAGTGCTTTTGAGTCATACAATTCGTTCCATGAGTTCTCTATACTATTCAGTACCAGTGTTGCCAGAGACTGCCTAAGAATTATGCCAAATATTGTCAAAAATTTAGCCGTTTGCGAAATCATTATGCTAAAATTTTGTGGTATTATACCACAAAATACCGATAGATATGCTGTAAAAATAGATTTTTCAAATATATTTAAAGTGGAAAACTTCAGAACGAAAAAGTGTGCCGTTTGGAAACCAATAGTGCTAAAAAATTATAATAAAATGAAGGAAATTGTAAAAATTCTGGGGAAATTGTGCTAACGGCAGTTAGCATATCTGTTGAAAAAACAAGTGCCAAAATCAAAAAAAAAAAATATGCTACAACGGCACAAATTATGCCAACATGGTAACACTGCTCAATACTCTTTGGCGACGACGACCTGCTTGGTTGTTCGCTTCCGCTACATCAATACCATCACACTTACTTTCAGACAGAGACTATTCCCAGTGGCGGAAGTCGCAAGGCCTTCCACAAATAAGTCATGCGGAATGGTTCTTTTGTAATGCATTCCCAAAATAAGGCCTGCGGAATGCATACATTTTTTACATCAGATATAACCGAGAAGAAGATTTTTAAAATTTTGAGAAATTTCATTTCCGATTCTTTTTATCCGTAATTTAATTGGAAAATGTCAGACAAATTTTAAAATTATGTTGTTTATTTAATATTTTTCAGGGGATTTTTAAAATTTTTAATTTGAAGTTGGGTGTGATACAACTTTCTAAGATTGATACATTCATACGAATAAATAAATATGTATGTAGAAGTGGATAATGGTTTTGTGATAGAATAAATTATTTTAATTTAATTTTGTTTAACAAACATAAATGAAGTAACTGCCTTCTAAGGCCTTCCTCTTTGCATGCCTTCTAAGACCGTGGTTAGGTAATAGGCAAGGAAGGCCTTGCCACCCAATCTCACGCAATGATAAAAAGAAAGTGGGAGGTAATGTGTAGGGAAGGCCTTCCGTATTTTAAAGAAGGCCTGCTTGGTCATGATTTCAGGCTTTCCATGTCAATACTTCCGCCGCTGGGTTGTTGTACAACAACCACTTATGTGATGCTAACGCTGTGTGTTGTTTGCATGTGTTCACTTTGATTGATTGCCGTATAATAATACAAAGTAAAAAGTCAGATGAGTGTATTGGGTTAATTCGTATTTGGATTGGAGTTTAAAAGGACCAGTCGAAAAAAATTTTGGTTAAAATTCTAAACGTTTGTTTTTATTGTGGGGATCAAACAAAAAATATGGTTTTAAAGTACTGAAATGGGGATGCCTGGTTTTAATCACCATAATATCTTATAAATTAAATAGTTGCAGCAACCAAGGTGGAGATGTTACACCGACGCAAACATGAACATCCAAAAAATAACTTCTATGACTTGTTTAGTGGAAGCAACAACATCAACATCGACTTTTCGAAACTTTTCAATGCAGTATTGTAAACACACTTCCAAATAAGTTTCAGCCCTGAGACTATTGGTTTTTCTTTCAGTGCAAAATTATTATTTTCTCCGGGGATTGTGACCAACACGTATGAGCTTATATACGCGATGGGTCTTATGTTTTGAATAGTGGAGAATCATAGTTACATTGTATGGTATTGTATTGTTTTTAAATTGCAAATGTTGTATAGACTAGATTTTAGTCACTTGTTTATACAGATGTTTCGATCAATGTTACTACCTGATTTGCAATTATTCTCACACTGCAGAATTCATATAAATATCGCAAAGTTACGGGGACATCAACAACAGTTGCTACGTTTACTTTTCGTTACACTCAGTGGGATATAATATTCTACTAAAGATATGCAATTATCAAATGTGATTTTGGCCCTGACATTGGCTGCAATTTTCGGCGTGTTGAGTGTTAGCGGCCAAGGCTGCCGAAGGAATTGCCCGAATAATTGGGATCCAGTTTGCGGCGGCGTTAGAATCGCCGGACGGTATATCCGCTGTACTTTCACAAACTTTTGCCATTTTCAACGACACAGATGTGTATCCAGACAGCGTAAGCTTTTAATAAAATATAATAAGTATTCGTATAAAAATCTAATATGAGCTTGGGGAGCCATCCTTGGAGCATGTGGTCCTGTTTGTAGATTCAGGTCATAAATTTTGTATCGAAATATTTGAGAAACTAAGGATTCGAAAAAATGTTAAAAGTACAAAAAAAAATATTATAAATATAAAAATATGTTTTCAAACATTTCAATTGAGTTTTTTTTTTTAGTTATTAGCTTTGTAAACGCACAGCATTGTATTGAACTATGGACGTAGGGATGGGAGTGGGAAGAAAGAGGAAATAGCCAGTTGATGTTTAACAAAAACTTGTTGATATCATAACTAAAGGGTTTTTCAACAGAGACGCTAAAAAAGTAAATCGATAGGGACAGCAAACGACGCCATATTTTTCCCCGCTCGTTTGACATTTCTCTTTAGTAAGGTTTGCCATTTCATCATGGAAAGATATACGACCCAACAACGAGTCGAAATTATTAAAATTTACTACCGAAATTTTTAGTCAGTGGGCTCAACTTTAAGAGGCCGACTTGAATGGCCAGTTTTTCAGTCAGTGGTGATCTTCGTTTCTTAGTTAAATTGTGGTTAAACATCGAATTGTGATTTTTAGACATTGTTTAACTATTATTTAACCACCCAATGTTGGTTGGTTAACTTATAGTGAGAACCATATTATTTTCATAACCAAATTACTGAGTGTCAAAGGGAGAAATGAAGATTGTATAAAATACATGTTCCAGATTCGCGAATTTGTACACATACGTTGAGTCTAGATGGTTAAATTGTTGCGCCTATATAGTTTTTTACACATTTTTGTTAAAATGACTTCGATTTTATGCATCTATTTCTTATTTTACATAATTCCAATTTGTTTGTTCCCCTTTGTTGTTTTGCTATTTATCCAAAACACACGTTTTTTCCTATAATAATACAAGGGTTGCCATATTAGTTGACAATATGGCGACTTACATTAACTCACCACTGAAAAACTAAACGCAAAGTTAACCTCTAATTAACTTAGAATTAAGATTAAGTAATCCGATAGTTAACTACCCACTAAAAACTGGCCATAAGAGGCCTCAACAATCAGCGATGAAGCTCATTTCTGGCTGAATGGCTTCGTCAATAAGCAAAATATGCGATATTGGTGAGACAGCAATCCACACGTAATCCATGAGCCATCATTGCATCCCGAAAAAATTACGGTTTGGTGCGGTTTATGGGCCGGCGGCGTCATTGGGCAGTACTTCTTCCGTGATGATCAAGACCGGCACATTACTGTGAATGCGAATCGCTACCGTGCAATGATAACCGAATTTGGCCCCAATTGGATAATATGGACTTGGAGGACATGTGGTTCCAACAGGACAGCACCACAAGCCACACAGCGAATGCCACAATCAATTTATTGGAAACCAAGTTTGGTGAACGTGATATCTCGCGAAATGGCCCAGTCGATTGGCCGCCTCGGTCGTGCGATTTGACGCCGTTAGATTATTTCCTGTGGGGCTACGTTAAGTCTATGGTCTATGCCAACAAGCCAGCGACGATTGATGACCTTCGTACGAATATCGAACGTGAAATTGCAGCAGTATCGGCCGATTTATGCTTGAAAACCGTCGAAAATTGGGTTCAGCGTCTGGACTTCTGCAAGCGTGTCCGTGGTGGCCATGCAAAAGAAATCGAGTTTCGTACATAATGGCATCGAACGTACTTTCACAGGAATAAAGAATTTCATTGGTACCTAAAACCGGTTTTGTTTTATTTTAAAAAACTTTTGTAGTGCTCTTATTGAAAAAACCCGTTAATGACACTGAGACAAAATCAAATTTTTTTTCAAAATGATGGGGTTCTGTCAACGGATTCTGGTAGGACGGTTTAACAACAATAAACGTGTATCGGCGATTTGCCAGATCTGATCAGAATGTTTTTTAGGGCGGGTCAAATTTTCCGCCCCTCGGAACTTTCCTGCAACAAATCGGCATGCAAAATTGGTGTTCCTTACGTCTGCTTGTATTATTTATCATTTATTGTTATATATGTTTTCTGTCTTATCGGATGGCGTATTCTACGTTAAACTTAATGGCCGTGTCTCTGACACAGCCTGCAGGGACAGTCCGTGGCCGAAGGCCTCGGACAACTGTCTGCTGTAATTTTTATATTTACCAACGGCATTTGATTCAAGTCCGTTTAAAAAAAAAAATATTATGTTCAATTTTTTTAAACTTAAATTAATTTATGTATTTTAATTAATATTTTTATTGAAATAAGTTCTGCGAATGTTGAGAGGGCCGCCCTAATATTAAGAAAGGTTTACCTTATCGAGTCTTCGCATTAGCATTCGAGCGTTGTGTGAAAGCTTTACGCTTTACAATTCAAAATTAATGTTACAACAGCTTTATTGAAGCTTTCGCAAAAAAGCTTTATTACGTTAGCTTACTGTTTGTTTCACTTTTTAATAGATACACGTTGCCAAGCAATGTTGAGCAACCACAAACACTCAACCAAACACCACACATATGTTTGAGTGTATGTGTTTAAACAATTTTCATTTGAGAAATTAAAATACTAGAAATATATCAACCAATATGAAATGTATATCAAACGAAAGATAACATCTTCATTTACCTACAAAAAAAATTTTAAAAAAATTCATCCAGCCGTTTCCTCAAATTCAATGAAATAAAGATTACAACAATAAAAACCTGACATGACTCCTCATACCGTAAGGTAAGACGTATTCTACGTCAAAAAATATTATGTTCAATTTTTTTAAACTTAATTTAATTTATGTATTTTAATTAATATTTTTATTGAAATAAGTTCTGCGAATGTTGAGAGGGCCGCCCTAATATTAAAAAAGGTTTACCTTATCGAGCCTTCGCATTAGCATTCGAGCGTTGTGTGAAAGCTTTACGCTTTGCAATTCAAAATTAATGTTACAACAGCTTTATTGAAGCTTTCGCAAAAAAGCTTTATTACGTTCGCTTACTGTTTGTTTCACTTTTTACTAGATACATGTTGCCAAGCAACATTAGCTTGCTGTTCGTTTCACTTTTTACTAGATACATGTTCCTAAGCAATGTTGAGCAACTAAAAACACTCAACCAAACACCACACATATGTTTGAGTGTATGTGTTTAAACAATTTTCATTTGAGAAATTAAAATACTAGAAATATATCAATCAATATGAAATGTATATCAAACGAAAGATAACATCTTCATTTACCTACAAAAAAATTTAAAAAAAATTCATCTAGCCGTTTCCTCAAATTCAATGAAATAAAGATTACAACAATAAAAACCTGACATGACTCCTCATACCGTAAGGTAAGACGTATTCTACGTCAAAACGCCCCTAATGTTTAAAGCAAATCGGATGAAAAAACACAAACAGTTTATAATATTATTAGGTTCATACAATGGGTACAGAGTTTTAAAGTGGCATAACTCTGGAACGGTAACTGCAAATTAAAATTTTTTTTTACAAAATTGCTTGGAATTTATCCATCTTTTAAAGTGCATCATTAGTATTTTAAATTTTCAGAGAAATTTAAGGCAAGTCTGATGCAAAAATAGCAAACAGATTATAATATTATTAGTTTCATACTATGGGTGAAAGGGTTTAAAATGGTATAACTCTGGAACAGTAACCGCAAATTCAAATGTTTTTTTTTACAAAATTGCTTGGAATTAATACGTCTTTTAAAGTGCATCATTAGTGTTTTAAATTTTCATAGGAATTTTAAAAGATATAAAGCGTTATTTACAAAATTTACGAAAAATTTAATACGTGGTAACTTATTGAGGAAAATCATTGCCGAAACTGGTGGTTTGTGCATATACAATAAAAGTTTGGACGTTCAGCTTGACAAATTTTGACTTAAAAACTAAGAAAATCTTCGTTATTGTCCGAATTTTAAGTAAAATTCAAAACAAGTCCGGATTACCCGACTTTTGGGGAAGATTCGGCTTGTGTGTCCTCTAAACCTCTTGCGAAAAATCTGAAAAATTCTCAAAAATAATTTACCCTGTAAACTTTCAAATAAAGCTTGAGCAAAAAAAAAAAATTATTGATGGGACACCCTAGTGTTGCCGCCATTAGAGTTTGGATTAAAATCCATTAATATGCAAGTTTGGGCATAAAACTATTTTAGCAGCAAAATCAGATCTGAACCAACATTTCACCAACGGTAAAGGCTTATGCGCTGAGTTGAAAAATAAGTTTTGTTTTTTGGGCTAGGTCCATTTCTTGAGATATAGGCCTCTAAAGCTTGAGTATATAATCGATCATATCTCAGGTATTTATCATCGGATCGGTTTGAAATATGTATCATTATAAAGCCCTTGTGAAACTCTATAACTCTGTGTATAAATATATTTTCTATATATATTGAGGTCTCATTTATAAAATGTTTTTTAACCTCACTTTTTTGGTTTACTCAACTTGTTGTTCTTGCCCTTTGGTGTTGTTTTCTTTTGTCGTTGTTTTTATTTCTGTTGTCCGTTTTTGTAGTTGTTCTTGCCCTTTGGTATTGTTTTCTTTTGTCGTTGTTTTTATTTCTGTTGTCCTTTTTTGTAGTTGTTCTTGCCCTTTGGTATTGTTTTCTTTTGTCGTTGTCTTTTATTTCTGTTGTCCATTTTTGTAGTTATTACACATCAAAATAAAAAAATTATTTCTAAAAGCTCGCGCGATTTTTCTGATTTTGTCACACATCGATTTAAGCTACCTCCAGGAGCTACTAATTGGAATATAAATTTAACGATTTATGAAATTTATTTCATGAGGATCCGATAATAAATGGCAGAGTTATGCGCGATTATACATTCAAGCTTTGGCGACCTATATTTCGGAAAATATGGACTTCCGCAAACTTTTTTCTTTTTTTTTAAATCCGCATTTAATGCTTTACCAGGCACAAAAAAAAAACGAAAAAAATCCAATTCTGCTGCTAAAAGAAATTTGCTCCCAAGTTTGTATGTATGTACGTACGTATATTTAGATGTATAATTTTATAGATCTGTATCGAAAATGGCAACATCGGCAATATCATTTGTTAACTGTGGGCAATTAAATATCATCTATCAAATTTCTCGTTTAAATCAACAAATACGCTTTTGTTTGCATTCATAGGAACTTTTGTAAGATTTTACAGAACTCTGGGTAGAGAGACATAAAAACGATTGACGATACAATGACGACTCTCGTTATCTTTGGCCACAAAATAGGAATTACTTAGCATGGTGGTGGCGTCTGTTGATAATGATGGTGGGTGGCTCTGTTGATAACGGGGGAAAAGATATAATGAGTCACACTTATGGGTATTACAAACATTAAATGCATTTCATACATACACCCCTCTTTGTAACTTGGTGGCGAGTCTAAGTCTTTCATCTCCAATTTAGGCGCTGTGGCTTCTGCTTGTGGAGCTGTTGCTTCTATAGCTGGTTCAATAATCCTTATCGGTATAGTACCAATTATAATTGGTATTCGTAACTCTGTATTTGAATGACATCCCGAGAGATTAACTGTAACTTTTAGTTTGTATTCCATCTTTATAATAGCATTGGGGTCGATGGTACTTGGAGGCACTGATGGGATTCTAAATTGTCCCTCCAAAAGGCGGGTAGACAAACGTAAACAACGTTCTTGGAAATCTTGTTGCACTAGAATCGTTTTCTTGTGCCGTTCTTCGCGACTCGGTGAGTGGGCAATGAATGTTTGTTTTTGGGAAAACACAAGTGAGTAACCGTTCGTATCCGTTAATGCTTGATTTTGTATTCGTAGGGCATATTTCATCAATTGTCCGGGAGCATAGGCGCCAAATGGAATGCTTAAAGCGTACAACAGCTTGCCATCGGAACAGGTGCACCAGTGCAGATAACCAATTTCTTCAGCCACGACAGGGATCTAAAGGAATCTCAAATTAATAAAATTTTATCTCTACGAACTTAAAAAGAGTTTTGCGTTACCTTAAAAACTGGATTCGAATTCAAATCAACAGTTTGCACTACTGTTAACGGATTTTGAAAGACATTATTGAAACGATATGGTCTATCGATTATAAGAGAGATACCATAACGAATTTTTCCATATTTGCCTTCGCAAGAGCTGGGACATTCCCAAGGCAAACTGATACTGAACGTGTAGGTGTGCAGTCCTCTTGGCAAGACGCCTTCACCATGAACAAGTGTTGCGTTATTGATATACACAATGTGGGACGTATAGTCTGTGGTACTGGTGGAATTTGTGGTGCTATAAGACTCACTCCATTTAACTTTCGCCTCACCCAGGAATACAATACGAACATCTGGTATAGTAGAACAAATCAAATTTACACTGCTCCTGCGACATAATTGACTCAACTTACTGCGTACAGTTTTGTCCTTTATTGTATTCAATGTGATGGTGCCACTTACCACTTCACCACTATAGTACACGGCACTCGGCTTGTTATGTTTAAAATTACATTGAGTTGACATGTTTTGATGTTGTTCCTTATGTTATTATGGTAATAATAGACACCCTGCAACAACAGAGCACAACATGTATTGTTTGCTCCGAGTTTGTACACATACTGAGTTTGGTTTCTTATAGTGCAATGTGCCTAAGAATATGATGAACCCAACTGGTTGTTTTGTCAATCCCTCTCTCGCATGAGAACCGATGAGCATGATTCACTATCGTGGTTGGATGCACCAGCAGCATGAAGGCACAGGGGAGATCTTCTTAAAATCAGTGGGCTGGCTGTGTTCGTTGTATTTTGACACTCCCTGTGACAGTTTTACACCGTATCCGAACGGTTTTCATGGCTTATTGCAAAATTGTGTTACGGACACTAAGCGAAGTGACCTTCGTCGACTGAAATGTAAGGTCCACATTGCAGATATCACAACCACATTGTCATGTATTAAAGACTTGCACACTGACATTGTTGCGCTGCTGTTAAGACATTGCTCATTTGCTCTACCGAAGACTGTATGTTGTACGGGGGATCACAAACGGCAATTTTACTTGCGCATAACTTGAGTTTATGGGAGAGAGAGAGGGGAAGATAATGGAAGCTCTTCCCCTCTCTCTCCCATAAACTCCAGCCTTGCACAAGTAAAATTGCCGTGTGTGATCCCCGAGTTACTTTCCGAAGAGTTTGTAAGACCCCACATCTGCTCGGACAAACTCCACTACATTTGCTCAGAAGTTACGAGTATTAGTGCTTTGATGTTTATAAAGAAGAACAAAATGTTTACAATTGCAACGAATGTATCAGCCCGCCTTGTGTCCACAGTTTCTATGCTCTCAACTTAGGTTAGAGCGCTTGGAGAAATACAGTGACGAACAAAATTGACACAGTTTGGAAATAAATTTGCATATATTTTAAATATTCGATTAAAAACAAAAAAAAAAAAATTAACTAAATCAATTTTTTGTTCTCTCGTCAATAAAAACAAATTTAATTCAAATTAATACAAAGAATTGCAATTACAGTTGACGGAAAAGGTCAAGTACCTGGGCATAATTCTCGACAGAAAACTGTCTTGGGAACCGCATGTGGAGGAGAGGGTGAAAACGGCGTCTGTTGCTCTTTACTGCTGTAAAGGGTCGAAAGGAAAGCGCTGGGGACTGTCTCCTAAGATCACCATGTGGATTTATACTGCAATAGTCAGACCAATACTTCTCTATGGTATCGTAGTTTGGTGGAGGTCCCTCCAAAAGAAGTATATTCTGAATTCCTTGATGAAAATTGAAAGATCAGCATTGATTAGCGTTAGTGGGGTAATGGGCACGACGTCAGGTACTGCACTTAGTGCTATCCTGAACATCTGTACTCCCGATATCATGGCCGCTACATCCCTGGTGAGAATCAGAGATTGTGGCGTTTGGATATCGGGGCATTCCGGACACGCTAAATTACTACACCGGATCAACTCTATTCTACCAGCGACAAATCTAAGGACTTCTATTCCGAACAGGAATACCTGGGAAAAGTCACTGGAAGGGGAAACCAGTAGTATCAGATTTTTCACGGATGGATGAAAGTTGGACGAGCAAGTAGGCTATGGGGTCCATTCACCGTACCTAAATATAAATATCTCCTTCAAGCTGCCTGATCACTGTAGTGTATTTTAGGCGGAAATTACCGCCGTACTGGAGGTTGCTGAACTACTGCAAAGTAGTGTCACAACCCTCCGGAGAATATGTATCTACACAGACAGCCAGGCTGCTATAAAATCCCTGGACGCCATGTTAGCTACGTCCCTGACGGTGAAAGAATACCACTCATCACTTAGGATGATGACGGAGTATTTTGACATCAGGCTCATCTGGGTACCAGGCAATTGCGTAGCGGATGCGTTAGCTAGACAGGGCACTACGGCACAGGTACTTCCGGCAAAAGAAAGTGTTAGTATGCCAATCTCTACCTGCCGTTTGCAGATCAGGCAGTGGGCCGATAATATGTAGTGGAGACTTACTTCAACTTGCAAACAAGCCAGGGTCCTCTGGCCACAGGTGGACAGGAAGAGCACTAGGCAACTACTTAACTTGCCGAGGGGCAGGTGATCCCCAATGATAGGAACACTTACGGGACATTGTCTTGTAGGTTGGGACATAGAAACTCCACTCTCTGTAGATACTGCATGGAAGAGGACGAGGATTCAACGAAACACCTTCTCTTGGATTGCCCTGCTCTGGCAGGACTGAGAAGTAGGATATTCGGTACACACGTAGTTAGCACCGTAGCCTTACAGGATTTTCATGTAAGTCTCATAAACAAATTTATTGAAAGGGCAAATTGGGTAGACGACTATTTCCTAGTTGCTATGGAGGAAACTGCACGTATCACAATGGGCTTCTTTAACCTACGTGTGCTAGACAGCGTGCTGTCTTGCAGCCTTTTCCACCAACCAATACAACGTGAACAGTAAGTATTGCGAAGTTATACAAATGTTACAATTTTGCACTCTGGTTTTATGTTAATTTATATGTCTCTTTATTCAATATTTTGTACAGTAGCCCTTGGGTTTTTATGAGCTTGTATAAGGCAAGTCATCCTGTTGCAAAATGTTGCTGTCATTTCCGGTGAAATCGCATCCCAAGTTTCTTATACTCGATCCCCTCAGCTCGTTTACGCCATTTGTAGCATACTGGGTACTAGGCGAACTGTTTAACCAGCATTTAATGCTTTTCGCCAAATGTTTCGGGTCGTTGTCATGCTGAAGAACTCCTTCAGTAGCAGGACCTGTTTTTTCTAGCAAAAGATTTTTCTGAATTGAAAGATTTTGTAATTTTTCCATAATACCTTCAATTTTTACCACAGGACCTACTCCACTCTTCCTAATACATTCCAATAACATTATGGGTCCACCACCATGTTTCATGGTTTGTGCTACTGCATTGGGTTCATTCGTATTTAGATCATTGGTCCAGTACCAAGCACGGCCATCAGAGGCAAATCGATTGATTTTAGTCTAATCAGACCATATAACCTGAAAACCACGTCATAATTTTATTTTTATTACTTAAAACGTGCGGAATTTAATACTTTACCTTCTTCCAGTCAGCCTCAGTCCAGTTCTCGTAGACATGGGCGAATTTTTAAGAAGCTTTTTATATTATTTTGTGATACAAATAATTTTTTTTGTCTTCTCTGCAGCCGTAACACCCAGGCTTTTGCGACTTCGACGAGCAGTCCACTCATTGGTGTGAATACTTAACTTTTTGAGTGTCACTGCTTTGGTAATTCACAGAGAAATAGACAAGAGTCTCTATCCCTCTCTTTACGTTCTTTCGATGACGACGAGGTAGTAGGCCATTTCATCGAGTTCGAGTTGCGGTTGTATTTTACTCTTTGGTTGGACATAAAACCGACAGAAATAAAAGGTAATGCGTACTTACGTTCGATGCCACCAACATAATTTAGCTGGCCATATCTTTGGCGCAATTTCGTAATCACTACTTACAAATATAAAAATAGCCATATCTGCTAAACGGTACGTCTAATCGCAAAAAGTTCTGAATTTCGTGATCACTACTTAAAAATGTAAATATGGCCATATCTCCTAAACAGCGCGTCTAATCCCAAAATTTAGTGATCACTAATTAAATATATTTTAAAACGGCCATATCTTGTAAACGGTGCGTCTAATCGCAAAAAGGCCGAATTTTTTGGTCACTACTTAAAACTGTAAAAACGGCCATATCTTTTAAACGGTGCGTCTAATCTATACAGCCTTTACAAACACCAACCATATTTAAGTAAAATGAAATAAAGTGTGTAAAACGCATGCAATAATCCAGATTTATTGCGAGTCCAAAATGCGCTTGAGTGAATTGTGTAGCATACATACACAGTCAACGCAACCAACGACTATAGAGTACAAACTAAAGCCAACATAACCAACAGAAATACATATTAAAGAAATACCAAAAGAGGTATTAGCTTACATTTCATTGGCACTTCCCAAAGTGTCCAAATAACCAAAAGTCGAACAGACAAACACACTCCACATAACAAGCGCCGTTTAATACTCTAAACGATACACATTGCTCTGTACGCAAGGTAAAGAACAGTTCTCACGCCAGTGAAACTGATTCGTCAGCATGGCACACGCAGACATGACGGCGACCGTCCATGGCTTTGAGTATGTTCTACTGCATACACACAGCGACACATACAATGTTGCATAGCCACAGAACGGCGATCGTCTCTGCTGACAGCGACCGTTCATAACTCCAAGAACGTCGCATACATACGACAATGTATACGGCATGATAGGCCATGAGCAGCGAGCGTTCCCTCTGCTGAGGGATACGCATATGATATTCGTTGGTCTGCCGCGACAACTCCATATAAACTATATAGGAATAAGAATATTAATATAAGATACTATTGTATTTAGATTTAGTATAAAAAGAACCAAAATATTCAATAAAGACACAGAAAGGTTTTGACGCTCAAGATAGCTCAACCAAAGGAATTCCAAATTGTATTTTAATTATTACATGGCGATCCTGCCAGTGCTTCAAATATAAAAAAGCACGGAGGAAAAATCGGGAGCTAAAAAGGCTCAGAAACAATCCCACAGCTCCAAAAGCTCAGGGATCTCCAGGAACTCCAAAAATAAAAAGGAGCTGGAGTTGGATCATTTTGTCCAAATAACATAGCGTTTTAGCCGCTGTTAAATCCTGAAGTGCACCAAAATGCACCAGGATTAAAGAAACATTTTCTCTGACGTGATAGCCAAAAATCCGTCAGCGGCGAGAATGAAGATACTGTCTGGCCAAAAGACAGTTGGCCCAGCCATACGAGAGGGGCCACAGCCGAAACAACCGAAGAATGAAGGAAGGCCCACAACCTCTAACAATCAAGGAGGTCAAGAAGGTGCAATGACAGCTAGAGAAGGAAGATCCCCATTCGGCGATGACCAATTGAGACGGGAATATAGTATATAGAAAAATTATTATAGAAAAATTTCCTTGTATTTTCGTATGCGATTCCAAGCGCATACCTAGGGTCTATAAGCGAGTACTCGCTCGAGACAAAATAGGGAAAATTATTTTAGGAGAAAATATAATAGACAAAATTGTATGTATAATTGGTAGGATAATTTTTATGTAAAATTTTTTAATTTTTATGTATTCGCTCGAGACAAAAGAAGAAAAATTATTTTTGTATAATTGGTAGGATAATTTTTATGTAAAATTTTTTAATTTTTATGTACTCGCTCGAGACAAAATAGGGAAAATTATTTTAAAAGAAAATAGAATAAGCAAAATTGTAGGTATAATTAATAAAATAATTTTTATGTAAAAAGAAAGGAAAACCTGAGTGGATAAGGATAATTATGGGTCATAGAAACTCAAAAATAAGTAATCCGACTGCGAATGTCATTAATAATGTAGAAGTGGTCGATCACACTTCACAAATAGATTTATTGTGGATCCTCCTACTCATCTTCACAGTATTAAGTACAGTCAACTTATTACTTAAGTTATATTTATTGCATAAGAGATCTCTAAAGAAGAGATACTCAAGTCGTGGAGATAACTTAGACAAAATCTAAGCACCACAGAGTATCTTATGGATCGGGATAAAATAGTTACCTACTGTAGACTTATATATAATGTCCCAAACTCAGATTAAATTTTTAAATACTAAATGCATTGGGCAGAAGTAGTGCAAAAGGCACGACCAATTAGGGAAACCTTTGATAGATCATATAAGTGTCTGAATATTGATAGAGATACGAGGGAAGAAACCGTATCAAAACATTTTAAAATTCTTAGACAATCGTTAAAGAAAATACAGGTATTATTCAACGTTTATTACGATCGATTAACCTCTGCTCACAAGGTAGCAGCTGACGCTTTTTACGGAGATATAAGGGAAAAATTCCTAAATGTAGCTTCGAGAAGAGGAATAGAAATAACAATTCCTTTATACCTTCACGAGGAATTGGACATAACACTAGATAATACGGAAGGTGATGATAATATTGAAAGTGAAGCCACAATTAGGACGAAAACCATTGAGTCAATTGGAACGGAAGTCAATATGGCACAAACAGTTACAGAATTTTTAAATACGGCCACAAGGTTAATCCGTGATTTCGATGGGAAACCTGAGAATTTAAGATCTTTTTTAGATGCACTGTCTTTAGTGGATACACTAAAAGGCACCCACGAAGCGGTAGCCATAAACCTGATTAAGACAAAATTAACAGGTAACGCCAGAAACCTACTTGAAAATGAATCCACCATACAAGACGTAATTTCGAAACTGTCAAGTTCTGTGAAAGGTGAATCAGTTGAGGTCCTATCAGCCAAAATACTGAACATCCGACAGAACAATAAGTCTGCCAATTCTTGTTGTGATGAGCTGGACAAATTGACAAAATCATTGGAAGGTGCATACATCTCCGATGGTTTGTCACGCACTTTGGCACAAAAGTATACCACCCAAGTCGCGGTGAAGGCAATGACCAAAAATTGCACCATTGAAAGAGTTAAACTCATCATGGAAGCAGGTCAGTTTGACAATATGAACGAAGCTATAGGAAAATTTGTTAGTAGCTGCACAGACGCTACTGGACAACAAAATACTATCCTATACTTCGGAAACAGGTCAAACAGAAACTACCGTGGGAACAGAGGAAGACCACATGGTAGAGGTGGATATAGAGGAAGAAATGGCAATGGCAACAATCGCAATAACAACAATAGATACAGACATGACAATTCTAACTACCGTGGAAACAGACGTGGAAACAACCACAATGATAATAATAACGGACAAAACCACAATGGTCGAAATAGTAACGTTAGAGTAACTAACACAGACCAAGACAACCCGGAAAACTAGAAAATTCCCCTAAGATCAAACCAGAGAACAGAAAAGTGTATAAGTGTACATGCAATGAAAGCTTAACATTACCGGCAAGATCTGAGGTGATACGCCGTATTAGGCTAGTGGCCACAAATCAAGACATATTGGTACCTCACCAAGAAATTCAACCAGGTATTTTTATAGCTAGCACCTTGGTAGGGGCAGACAATGCATATATTCGCATTTTGGGTGCGGACGATAAAATAGTTACAATAGGAGAATCACAAATCACAACTGAAGACATTAATGATTACGAAATTATTACGAACAATTCAAATGAAAAACAAAGAAGGACACAAATTTTGCAAATATTAGAGAAAAATTTTCCAAAACAGTTCGAAAATGTTTTAAAAGATCTTTGTTCTGAATTCAGTGATGTCTTTGGTTTAGAAACGGAAACGATAACCGCAAATAATTTCTATGAACAAAAGTTAAGGGTTAAGGACAAACAACCGGTATACATTAGGAACTACCGTGTACCACATACACATAAGGAGGAAATTCACGGACACGTGAGGAAACTAATAGACGATGGAATAGTCGAACCATCGCATTCCGAATATAACAGTCCAATCTTGTTGGTTCCCAAAAAGTCTCTCCCTGGTTCTACGGAAAAGAGATGGAGACTTGTAATAGATTATAGACAGATTAACAAAAAGCTAGTAGCGGACAAATTCCCTTTACCACGAATAGACGATATTCTAGACCAACTTGGTAGGGCTAAATATTTCTCATGTTTAGATTTAATGTCTGGATTCCATCAAATCCAGTTGGAAGAGAAATCTAGAGACCTTACGTCATTTTCGACTAATAATGGGTCATACAGATTCACTAGACTTCCTTATGGACTAAAAATAGCACCAAATTCATTCCAAAGAATGATGACATTGGCTTTCAGTGGTTTGAAACCAGAACAAGCTTTCCTATACATGGACGACCTGGTCGTATTAGGATGTTCCGAAAAACACATGCTTTCAAATCTTACAAATGTTTTTGAACTATGTCGAAAAACCAATCTCAAGTTACACCCTGAAAAATGTTCATTTTTTATGACAGAAGTAACATACCTAGGACACAAATGTACAGATAAGGGAATACTCCCAGATGATAGTAAATACTCAGTAATTGAAAATTACCCAAAACCCACTGATGCAGATGGCGCGAGAAGATTCGTAGCCTTCTGCAATTACTATCGAAGATTTATTAAAAACTTCTCAGAATATTCTCGGCATCTTACAAGACTGTCTAAAAAAGGTGTTCAGTTCGAATGGACTAAAGATTGCGACATAGCATTTAATCACTTAGAAAAGGCATTAATGAGTCCAACATTACTGCAATACCCGGATTTCGAAAAGCAGTTTTGCATAATTACGGACGCAAGCAAACACGCTTGCGGCGCAGTTTTGACTCAGGAACATGAAGGAAAACATTTACCAGTCGCCTATGCTTCCAAAACCTTTACTAAAGGTGAAAGCAATAAATCAACCATCGAACAAGAATTAACGGCAATCCATTGGGCTATAACACACTTTAGACCATACATATACGGAAGACAATTCCTCGTCCGTACGGATCACAGACCACTATCATATCTATTTTCAATGAGGAACCCAAGTTCAAAACTGACCAGAATGAGGCTTGACCTAGAGGAATATGACTTTACAGTAGAATATCTTAGGGGAAAAGATAATTACGTTGCAGACGCGCTATCGCGAATAACAATACATGATCTCAAGGACATGAATATAACAGCAACACAAATATTGACGATAACGACAAGATCCATGACACGAAATAATACGAATACGGATAAAAGTAATACTATGAATGAGCAGCATAAATCAAATAAAATTAAAAAGCCCAGTATATATGTTCCTTTAAATAACACTGACGTCAGGAAATATTATAAATTAAAGATTTTTCCCGCAAGATGTTACATCAAACGTGGAAAATCTATAATTGCATATATACAAATCAATGACTTGTTTAATAATGGGAAACTTGACTTAGGACAGTTCTTCCCGAGGCTCGAAGAAGTAGCCTGTAAACACAGCATTGACAAATTACAAGTGGCACCTAGTGAGAAAATTTTCGAATTTATCTCGATTAATGAATTCAAAGATATGGGCAATAGGAAATTAATTCATATTAAAGTAGCGCTACTAAATAAGGTGACCCACATTGATTGCAAAGATGCTATAGCTATTCAGAACATAATGATAAAATATCATGATGACCCCATTGAAGGTGGTCACTGTGGAACTTTCAGGACAATACAGAAAGTAAAACGATATTATTTTTGGCGAAACATGATAAAAGACATAACTAGATATGTCAAAATGTGCCACACGTGTCAGACAACCAAAACCAACAAACATTTGAAAGGTCCATTAGTAATAACTCCTACGCCGGCGGGAGCTTTTTATACGGTATTTGTCGATACCATTGGTCCATTTCCTAAATCAATTTACGGAAATGAATACGCCATAACAATGATATGTGACCTGACTAAGTATTTAGTCACAATACCCATACGGAACAAAAGCGCGCAAACAATCGCTAAGGCAATTTTTGAAAATTTCATTCTTATATATGGTCCAATGAAGACGTTCATTACGGACATGGGAACTGAATACAAAAACGCCATATTAAATGAATTATGCGCACTATTGAAAATCGAGAAACTAACTTCAACGGCACACCATCACCAGACGCTAGGTACAATTGAAAGAAGCCATAGAACTTTCAATGCATACGTACGATCCTACATATCAGTGAATAAAGATGACTGGGATGAATGGCTTAAGTACTTCACGTATTGTTTCAATACAACACCATCAACAGTACATAATTACTGTCCGTATGAATTAGTATTTTCGAGAATACCACATAAAATGGTACAAATTAATGAAGTGGATCAAATAACTCCACTCTATAATGTAGACAATTACGCCAACGAGGCCAAATATAGATTAGAAATAGCGCTTAGGAGATCTCAGATACTATTAAATAAGCATAAGGAAAAGCAAAAAGAATATTATGATAAGAACATTGTAGATTATAATTTCAATGTAGGAGATTTAGTATTGTTAAGAAATGAATCAGGACGTAAACTAGATAGAAAATATATCGGTCCCTTTAAAATTAAAAATCTACTATTAAGAGAAAATGTAAACATCATAGATCCCAAAACTAACAAAGAACAAATAGTTCATAAGAATAGAATTAAAATTTATGAACAATAATATGATAATGACAATAAAGGCCAAGGTTGATAATACTAATAATAATAATAATAAGGAACGAATGATAATGAACTTATACAATAATAAGTCTTTCTAATTACATAAGAAATGATTAGATAATAAGTACTATATAATATATTTAATAAACATAAACTTAATAACATTGTAAAAGAATGTCCATAAAACTCACGTTATATGATCATTCTTCTGAAAAATGGAGGTGTAGCATACATACACAGTCAACGCAACCAACGACTATAGAGTACAAACTAAAGCCAACATAACCAACAGAAATACATATTAAAGAAATACCAAAAGAGGTATTAGCTTACATTTCATTGGCACTTCCCAAAGTGTCCAAATAACCAAAAGTCGAACAGACAAACACACTCCACATAACAAGCGCCGTTTAATACTCTAAACGATACACATTGCTCTGTACGCAAGGTAAAGAACAGTTCTCACGCCAGTGAAACTGATTCGTCAGCATGGCACACGCAGACATGACGGCGACCGTCCATGGCTTTGAGTATGTTCTACTGCATACACACAGCGACACATACAATGTTGCATAGCCACAGAACGGCGATCGTCTCTGCTGACAGCGACCGTTCATAACTCCAAGAACGTCGCATACATACGACAATGTATACGGCATGATAGGCCATGAGCAGCGAGCGTTCCCTCTGCTGAGGGATACGCATATGATATTCGTTGGTCTGCCGCGACAACTCCATATAAACTATATAGGAATAAGAATATTAATATAAGATACTATTGTATTTAGATTTAGTATAAAAAGAACCAAAATATTCAATAAAGACACAGAAAGGTTTTGACGCTCAAGATAGCTCAACCAAAGGAATTCCAAATTGTATTTTAATTATTACAATTGTGTCAACTTTTTGGTTCTCTTTTACGAGGGTTGCCAAGTTACCCACAACTTCTGGTCGCCTACTTCTTGATCGTCTTTGGGGTATCAATCAAACACGACTGAAACTTAATTTTCTACATGGTTTGCTTCTGGTTGCTCATCGTTCTCTCGTGCATCCATTCTGTTCTTTATCATTTTCCTACTATATAGTCGATCAGCTGTGTCATGGATACCCAAAGACGAATACACAACATACGAGTATTATCAAAAAACTGGTCGTGTGTTAAAATATTGAATGAAGAGAATTAGAGAGAGCAGAGGAACGTTACGCTTCACTCGTTGTCTTTGTTGGCATTCCATTCGAGAGAAACTTTGACTGTCGACTTCAGTACATAGTTTTTGTTTTATTTAAAACATGGTTGGAATTCCTATAGTTAGCAGGGTTCGCATTGGCTCCCGAGCGAGCGGCTCGCGAGACGAAATTGGCAAAATTTCTTAAAACAAGCCGCGGCTCGCGAACTGTCTCACTAGTCACAAGCTCGTATAGAAACGAGCCGCGGCTCGCGAGCTGGCTCACAACTTACAAGCTCGCAAGTTAAGAGAGCCGCGATCCAGCTCGCGAACCGGATATTTAAATTTTATGACCCTCGAGCCGGCCCTTGGGCTCGGCGCTGGCGAGGTTTACGTACCCTGATAGTTCTATACCATAATCAGAAATCTGCTCGTGTATTGAAATATTCAAAGAAGAGAGTATTGAACATTGTTTACGCCTTGATCGGCCGAGAGAACAAACTGAAAAAATTCTAGAAGTGCATTAAAAATGTGAAACTGGAAGCTTTCTCTAGCGGCGCAAATGCACATTACCAAATTGAATACCCCTTTAACAGTTCGCAGGCAGTATGCTGCATTGAATAGATTACAAACTAGATTACTTTGCCATAAGCGTTGCCGCTTTTTAGAAGGCGACCTTTACATTCTTTAATACTTGTAATCGAAGATGTGTGCGATTGGCGAACACTTGTCGGTCATTTATTACAACTAGGCATACGTTTCTAAATTGTAATCGACATTTTAGGCAGACTGCACACATAACATCACACATTTTTAAAAAATTAATCGACATTGTAGTCAGGCTGCCCACAGGGCGACACACAATTTTAAAAAGGTAATAGCTGTTATTAATGCACCATCGCGATGGAAGTACATTGCATTGTAATAACGGGTTTTACAACAGAGACATTAATGCGATGTTCACAATGTTCCCACGTGCTTAACTCGACACCGAATATCAACTGACGCGTGCCTCGACAAGAATGAAGAAACAAGAATATACAACATAGATGTACATATCGTATGTAAAGGGTTTTCCAGTAGGTACTTAACAACATGGAACACACTTACACACTATTTCACTGATTATCTAACTGCTACTTTCCTTTTTTTCAACAACAACTCAACATTTTTTCACGAATAACGTAAGCAAATTATAAAAATGTACTACCGAAATTCGGAGTCGGTGACCTCAACTTTAAGAGCGTTAACTCCAATTTTTGGTCGTTATTCTCGCCCTAGTAGACAAGCAATGACAAGCAATAACAAGTTTAGTACAAAAATTTGAGTCTACATATCAATTGTGTGATGCTGCCGTGCCAGTGAGACAACGGGTTGGTCGAAGTGGCGAAAATATCGCTGCCGTTCAAGCGTCCTTAGCAGACGATCCAAATCAGTCGATTCCGCGGCGTTTTCAGGAACTGGGCATCGCCAAGACCACTTTATGGCGAATTTTTGCGTAAAGATCTTGGTTTACACCCATATAAGCTAAAGCTGACTCAAGAATTGAAGCCGATGTACCATTGGACGCGACGTACGTTCTCCGATGGGGCTCTGGAGAAGATGAGCCAAGATAATGAATTTCATCTCAAAATCATCTTGAGTGACGAAACTCATTTTTGGCTCAATGGGTTCGTCAATAAGCAAAAAAATGAGTTATTCGTTTGGTGAAAATCCGCATGTGCTTCATGAATCACCACTTCATCCACAAAAAAATAACTGTTTGGTGTAGTTTGCATGCCGGCTTCGTCATTGGGCGATATTTTTTCGTAGACAATAACGATCGCCACGTTGTTACTGTTAATGGCGATCGTTATCGCGACATGATTACCGATAATTTGTGGGCCGAATTGGAAAACATGGACTTGGATGACAATTGGTTTCAACATGACGGTGCCACAAGCCACACAGCACACGTTACAATCAATTTATTGAAGAGTAAGTTTGGTGAGCGTGTTATCTCTAGAAATGGAGCAGTCAATTGGCCGCCTCATTCGTGCGATTTAACGCCTCTAGACTTTTTTCTTTGGGGCGACGTCAAATCATTGGCCTATGCCCACAAACCAACGATGTTGAAAGAACTCAGATCCAATATTGATCGCGAAATAGCAAATGTGTGACCGAGTCATCGAAAATTGGTTATACGTATATAAAAATGAGATAGCCAGAGAGCAACGAAAATTGTGTGAACTTCTGTAGCGTATATTCGAATATAACAATGTGTGTATGTTGTGTCTGTTGCTTTGCATACTCTTTGTTTTTTGTGGGAATAAAACAGTGATGGGCACGTCATATCCCGCGGTGCGACGCTTATTGCGCTGCCAAATACACACGACGTGTTCATGAGAGTCAAAACTTTTCAGTCGTTGTTTGATGTCCAGTAAGTGAGGACATATCGCTCGCATCCGCGCATACACAAAAACAAAATTCATGATGCTTTTTCACAAATGGGAGGAAGAATTTTTGTTTTGCAGCAAATCGCTGCTGACAATATTATTTAAAGGGGCATTAAACTTTGCATAAAATTTTCATAAATTTCAGCATAAAATAAAAATTGTCGCTCGTTCGTCATTTAACGAGCACAAGATTTCTCTTGCTTTATTTGCCGCTCTGCAACAAACACGAATACATGTGTGGTGGTATTGGTGTGCCCATAGCTGGAATAAAACAAAAAGTATTAAGCAAGAAAATAAAGACACATGTGCTTGCACTGGTCTTTAAATAATTTTATGTATTACTATTATTTAAATGTAACGTCATCATATGATGGAGCGCTGTTTTTTATTTTCCAATGTTATATTTACTTGTGTGTTCATAGAAATCGAACAGGTACCATGTAACAAAAAGGTGTTAACACATCGCCCGTTAGTTCGAACACTCATTGGGTTTTTTTTTCAATTCTTTTTTGCGAGTTTGACATGCCTGCTCTAAAATCACCTAGCATAATTGTAAGGTCTGGTAGAGAGGATTAACAAAACCATTTACAACATATTTTGTAGCCTCAAAATTCTAAATATGGCCAAATTACCCGTATTATACCCTAATTATTCGCAGCTTAGTCGTTTTTGAGCTGATTTGAAAAGTCAGTACAGATTAACAAAGCTAAAACTTTGCCCTTTTTAAATATGTACACAATTTTATAGCCGTTGAACAAAACTACCACACTATTTTTAAAAATGTTTATAATATTTACCATCTTTTCTTTTTAGTTTAATGGTGGTGATTTTTTTTTCATTTTATAATTTAATATTTACCATTGTTTGCTCATACAATTCTTTTGTGAGATCAAACAAATGTGTGTCCAAAGAAGAGACAACTATTTGCTCTTTAGTGGTCACACTTTGGTCACATTGAGCAAAATTTTATTTGAAGGCAAATAATTTTGGAGCAAATTTCTTTTAGCAGCAAAGTTGGATTTTTTCGTTTTTTTTTTGCCTGGTAGAGCATTAAATGCGGATTTAAAAAAAACAAAAAAGTTTGCGGAAGTCCATATTATCCGAAATATAGGTCTCCAAAGATTGAATGTATAATCGCACATAACTCTGCCACTTATTATCGCATCCTGATGAAATAAATTTCATAAATCGTTAAAATTATGTTCCAACTAGTCGCCCGGCCGGTCTCCGGCAGAGGGATCAAATTCCCTATGTAGCTTAAGTCGATGTGTAACAAAATCAGAAAAATCGCGTGAGTTTTTAGAAATAATTTTTTTATTTTGGTGTGTAAAACCTACAACAAAGGACAATAGAAATAAAAGACAACAACAACAACGACAAAAGGCAACAACACCAATAGACAAGAACAACAAGTCGATTAAACCATAAAAGTGAGGTTAAAAACATTTTTTAAATGAGCCCTCAATGGGTTAATAAAAGAAAATATATTTACATACAGAGTTATAGAGTTTCGCAAGGGCTTTATAATGATACATATTTCAAGCAGATTCGATGGTAAATACCTGAGTTATGACCGATTATATACTCAAGCTTTAAAGGCCTATATCTCAAGAAGTTGGACTTAGCGCAAAAAATAAAACTTATTTTTCAACTCAGCGCAAAAGCCTTTACCGTTGGTGAAATTTTGGTGCAGATCTGATTTTGCTGCTAAAATAGTTTTATGCCTAATTTTGTTTGACCAAAATCAGTTGTTTTGTTGTTTGCCACACAAAAATATTTTGTATTCAGGCTGGGGCCAAGAAAAATTTGAGGGTTATCGTCAAATATTTGCCCAATCTGACTGTACCATAAGTTTCTTCTTTTTAAATCCGGCGAGAAAATGAAAACCGATTGATAGTCAACTAACTTACAGGCTTAGAAGTGCACAAACGTACTCAAAACCGGGGTTTTAACCGGTTTTCAAGATTTTGGGCGTGTTTGGGAAATTTAACAAGCAAATTCTGGTTTCACTACAAAAAAAAAAAAAAAATACTATCACTTACCAGGTATTTCTACTTTAGTCTTTGTTGTATCACTGTGTAGTCAATTACTTTTACTGCGATAGTAATGCATTTTGTGGCCAGACCACATTAAGCAGTTCGCCGCTGGGGTTGAAGATAAACAATTTTACCTCGTGTGGCATCCCAGTTGGCCACGTCTTCAAGACAACCTCAAGGATAGGTGCAAGACCATAGTAATTTGTTGAAGACACGTAGGTGACCGTTCATACAAATCATCGACGAAATTTTCATACAAGTGTCCGCCAAGTCATGCAAGTCCTGATGAGCGACACAGTCGCTCAGATCATCGTTGACCACCTCATACATGTAATTGTCGTCTACATTGTCGCCGACGACAATATAAGCGACGTTTCTGACAGATCTCTATGCCATTCATTGACGATTCTTTCAACGACATTGTATATCACCTACAGTGACAAAATTTTACGCATTGTATTTTAAGTTGCTGTTGCACATATGTATGTATATTTATTTTTTAATTAATTTTTCAAACAGAACACAAACAAAAAATTTAAAGAAATAATTAAAACAGGATGGCAAATTATGCCCATGCGGGCATTCTCCTTATTTCTTGTATTTTTTATCCACCGATATACTGATCGGAGCTCGTTCACAAAATCTTCATACGATTTCCCCTCCATTCTGGTAGCTTTTGTAAAATTAAAGGAAAGTAATTAGATTTGATTATATAATAAAATAATATTATATTATTCAAATATTAGTTATATTATATATTCAAAATAATTATTTATACTCACCAATCAAATCAAAAATTACTTGACACTTTAGAAATTTATGTCACCGCCAACAGAACCTTCTAGCACTGACATTATAGACAAACTGAATGTTTTTCTAACGTTTTTCCTTTTTTGTCGTTATTGCGTTAATGTTTGGTCGATCAGCTGGTACTTAGCGAAGTGTTATGACGACTGAACACGATTTTTTTCACCCAAACTATCGTCGATGGGCATTTACTAATCATCTGTTAAGTAATCTGTTAATTGATTGTTCGAAGACACATTCTTATATTGAATCATTCCAGATTTTTTCAGCGACATATGCCATCTGCGTAATGTCTTAAAGACATCGTTGACAATCAAATCATGTGAGACGATTTGTCCTACTGGGATATAACAAGAAAGCCTTATCATCGAAATCGGAAACAGGGAACTATTGCTATTATTGTAGCTACTGCCATACACGACAATCTTACGGCCTTATACCTAACAAGTTGTGAGAGGTTCGAGGGACAGTTTATCATACAAAAAAAGTCTCTCAATTCTCTCACAAAGTTCTAAGAATAAGGCGGTTAGATTTTGAATTAAAATCCATTAATATGCAAGTTTGTTTGTATCTATGAGTGTATGTATGTATATTTAATAAAATATAGATCTGTATAAAAAATGGCAACATCGGCAATATCATTTGTTAACTATGGGCAATTAAATATCATCTATCAAAATTCTTGTTGAAATCAACAAATACGCTTTTGTTTGCATTCATAGGAACTTTTGTAAGATTTTACAGAACTCTGGGTAGAGAGACATAAAAACGATTGACGATACAATGACGACTCTCGTTATCTTTGGCCACAAAATAGGAATTACTTAGCATGGTGGTGGCTTCTGTTGATAATGATGGTGGGTGGCTCTGTTGATAACGGGGGAAAAGATATAATGAATCACAGTTATGGGTATTACAAACATTAAAGACATTTCATACATACACCCATGTGTGTAACTAGGTGGCAAATCTAAGCCTTTCATCTCCAATTTAGGCGCTGTGGCTTCTGCTTGTGGAGCTGTTGCTTCTATAGCTGGTTCAATAATCTCTATCGGTATAGTACCAATGAGAATTGGTATTCGAGACTCTGTATTTGAGTGACATCCCGAGAGATAAACTGTAAGTTTTAGTTTGTATTCCATCTTTATAATAGCATTGGGGTCGATGGTACTTGGAGGCACTGACGGTATTGTAAATTGTCCCTCCAAAAGGCGGGTAGACAAACGTAAACAACGTTCTTGGAAATATTTTTGCAGTAGAATTGTTTTCTTGTGTCGTTCTTGGCGACTCGGTGAGTGGGCAATGAATGTTTGTTTTTGGGAAAACACAAGTGAGTATCCGTTCGTATCCGTTAATGCTTGATTTTGTATTCGTAGGGCATATTTCATCAATTGTCCGGGAGCATAGGCGCCAAATGGAATGCTTAAAGCGTACAACAGCTTGCCATCGGAACAGGTGCACCAGTGCAGGTAACCAATTTCTTCAGCCACGACAGGGATCTAAAGGAATCTCAAATTAATAACATTTTATCTCTACGAACTTAAAGAGAGTTTTATGTTACCTTAAAAACAGGATTCGAATTCAAATCAACAGTTTGCACTACTGTTAACGGATTTTGAAAGACATTATTGAAACGATATGGTCTATCGATTATAAGAGAGATGCCATAACGAATTTTTCCATATTTGCCTTCGCAAGAGCTGGGACATTCCCAAGGCAAATTGATACTGAACGTGTAGGTGTGCAGTCCTCTTGGCAAGACGCCTTCACCATGAACAAGTGTTGCGTTATTGATATACACAATGTGGGACGTATAGTCTGTGGTACTGGTGGAAGTAGAATCGTCTGAATTTGTGGTGCTATCAGATTCGCTCCATTTAACTTTCGCCTCACCCAGGAATACAATACGAACATCTGGTATAGTAGAGAAAATCAAATTTACACTGCTCCTGCGAGATAATTAACTCAACTTACTGCGTACAGTTTTGTCCTTTATTGTATTCAATGTGATGGTGCCACTTATCACTTCACCACTATAGTACACGGCACTCGCCTTGTTATGTATAAAATTACATTGAGTTGACATGTTTTGATGTTGTTCCTTATGTTATTGTGGTAATAATAGTCACCCACCCTGAATGGACAGAGCACAACTTGTATTGTCTGCTCTGAGTTTGTAAACATACTGAGTTTGGTTTGCTACAGCCCAATGTTTCTAATAATATAAAGAACCAAACAGGTTGTCTAGTCTCTCACTCGCATGAAAAGCAATGAGCATGATTCACTATCGGGGTTGGGATTTACCCACGGTTGAGAGAATCAAACGTTACGCATTACACATGTCCGTTATTCGTATTGTGACAAATACGTCACAGTTTAAAATTTTCTTGTTTATTTTCTTGTTGTAAATAAATAAAAAAAATTTAAGATCAGCGATGATCTCGAACACAAAACTGAAACTGTGACGACATAAAAGGATGTACAAGTAGAGACGCAACAACCGGCGAAATTTGGCAACCCTAGACGAAGAGAACCAAAAAAGTCGACGCCTTGCACTCAAATGTATTTCTCTCTCGCGTTATAACTTGATCATATCAAACTTTTTACATACTTTATATAATTTTATTTAAAAATTGTTGGAATGTCTATAGTTATATACTATAACATCATCAAAAAACTGGTCGTGTATTGGAATATTCAATGAAGAAAGTAAAAGAGAGAGAGAGCAGAAAACGAGTGAAGCGTCTCGTCTTCATTCGTTTTCTTTGTTGGCATTCCACTCCATGAATAAATTTTCTTGTCTATTTAAAATTCCATACTCTTTGTTACCAACACCATTAAACCACAGGGGAGAGCTTCTCAAAATCAGTGGGCCGTGTTTTTTGTAGTTTAATACCCACCGATACAGTTTTATACCGGATCCGAGCGGGTTTCTTGGTTAATTACAAAATAGTGTTGCCAACATTAAGCGAAGTAACTTTCGTGGAAAGAAAAGTAAGGTCTTCCTTGCAGAGTTCGAAACTACATTATCATCACTACTGTCGCGCACACTAAAAATCGCAGCGTTAACGCACGGTGAGGTAGATGACGTGCAAACGACGATTTATTAATTTGAGTCTTAGTCTGTCTGTTACGATGTTAAGACGTTTCGTGATGACAATTGCACCCCCAAAATTTTATCTGCTAAATGCTTTAAATACTTACATTCTGTCAAGTTTGTAAGATGTAAAATCTGCTCGGACAAGTGTTACATTTGCTAAGAAGCCGAGCAAGGAGAGCCGTTCGATTTCGATTCGCTCTAAAAATTTAAGTCGTTTAGGGAGTTTAATTTTTAATTCTTTGAGGATTTAAATATTTTCAACTCCCGACTTTTATTTATAGCTGGGGAGGCGAATTTTAATTTTCAAAGATTTTAAAAAATTGCTCGCTCCCGATTTAATTTAAAAAGAAGTCGAAAATTCAGAAATTTCAGAATATTTTTTAATTACACAGTGCGACGCATAAAACGCAAACTCCCTCTCGTGTAAAATTTCTTTGAAGTACTTATTCAAACTAACAAAGCCCTATATCGGTTTTGCTAGTTTAGCTATTGTTTGGATTTTATGGCCTCATGTATATTTTGTCTAAAACTTATTTTTCCGAAAAACATGCAATTTTTCTTACAGTTATATCTCGGAAACCAATTGGAATTTTGTATTCCTGTCTTCCGCACAATTGTATGTATGGACTAGCAGAATAAAAGTGTAAAATGAACTAATCTCACAAAACTGCATCTAGTGTCACAAAATTGCAAAATATCGAAAAATGTTATTTTTTCTATGGGGTTTCGAATGGGGTTTCAACCGATATATTTGTTCAACATTAGATTTTTTTTTTATAGGCCAAAGTAGATTTCGCTTAGGGGCAGGGGTTTATTTTTGATTTTACGTCAATAAGTCCTAAGTATTCCGAAGTTTTGCATTCCAACTTTCGACAAAATCGTAGCTCTTACCTCATTTTGCAATTCTTTCTAATATCGCATGTTTCGTGCAATAGTGGCACAACTCAAGAAACAGAGTTTCGAGTAAATCGAGTTACAAGTTATATAGGATTGCATGCAAAATTCTATTTCAAACTTGTCTCACACCAAAAGAATAATTATTTTACATGTAGGAATAAATTTATTTGATAATTTGTAGTAATACTTCAGTTCAAAGTCGGCAAATTTTGAGTTGTGATGGTCTAGCACGAAACAATCGATATGTCTTTCAGAATCAAAGTTCCAATACTCCATAAAATGGCGAAACGTCAAGCAACTTTAAAATTATTTACGTTTTACAACTAAAAGTTTTGTTTGGAAACCTCAACGTAATAGTGGTTGGTAACTATATTTGACATTTTTGTCTTGATTCTTCATTCAAATTCTGCATATCGAAGATTGCATATTCAAATTTCAAACTGTCTAGGATTCATTGAAATAAAATCCGAAAAATGAGCCCTGCCCTTCAGATGAAATCTTACGGCCCTAAACAACAACCTTTCTTAATAATAAAACTTATATACTTATAAATAAAAATAAAATACGAGTTTTACATTAAAAAGTTAAAAGGTTACAAGTTGTTGCAATAATTTTAAAAAGGGCTAAAAAGCCCCTAGTTCTTTTTTTCGAAAAAAAGAGCTAATCATGCCTTAAAAGGGCTAAAGTAGCAACACTGACTTGATGGTCCCATTTAAAATTCTAGATCTGTAAAAAGTTGAAAAGAGTTCAATATTTTAACATTGAAGAGAGTGCATAATTGTAACAGTGAGGTTTGTTTACGTGTTACGCTCTTTTAACCATAGAAGGGTAATCATATTTTACATACGTTAAAGATAATCTTCGTCGAATCGACGAAAACCTATTTTATTTCGAAATTTTTTACGAACAATGTAGCGTACAAAACCGGAACACTACTTTTAATCAATAATACAATTTAGGAAAAAATAAAACATTACATCCATACATTTGTGTCTACCATATATTTTTGGGCAATTTGCTCTTCAGTCCATTATTTTCAAAAATTGAAAAAAAAGAAATCGAAGAAGATTACTTACTCTTCTAGGGTTAAATATATACATAGGGGCATTTCCAGAGTAAGCGCCACCCTATGTTACATCACGTCACCCTCGTTAATTGCTTATATTTTAGGACCATGTGGTTCGATTGTTTTCTATTCTTTTCCTAAATACAGAATATATGTAACTACATATTTAGTAAAAGAAAATAAGATAATCAAACTAACGTGATGAGACAAAAGGTTGACCTTTCTGTGGAAAAACCCATATGCATAATTGATGTATATTTAAGTATTGATTTTGAAACATAGAATATCAAAGTAAAATTCAAAATAAAAGTTTTAGCTCTCAGGTTAACCGCTGCTAAATTTTAAAATTTTAAACTTCCATTATGGGCAACCTGTTATAATTTTGCTCGTTACTGTACTTTACGATTTTCGCATTAATCCATCTGAATATACAAAAACATTTTGTGCTGCATCAGCTTTTTTGTTGGCTTAAAATCAACAAATGACGTGACTTCACTGACTCCTATCGTCGCTGCTTCAAATTCGCCTGTTACGCCGCACAGTGTTCTGTCCCATAGACAAAAAAAAAAAAAACAACAAAAAGTTGTGAAAATGTTGATAAAATTAACAGTTTTCCAAAGCTAGCAACACTTCACATACAAATGGAAAAGTCTTTTTTTTATACGAACGATCACATCGCCGCCACTCACACCCGCCCCAACCGACCGAGGGGGCCTCATCGTTATGAAGTAGGGATAACGTACACACCACAGACCGATCCGTAGCGGGGAGTAACTGAGAGGAAAACGTGTAACGGCTACATAAAAAGTCACAGCCGATTAAAGCAATACCAGTTAAAAGAGGAATAAAATCTACAGATTACCACTATATACTTATTGAAAAATATTAAATCTTAAAACATAAAACCATAAATTATCAATACATCATTAATACTCGTACATAAAATACTACACTCTAGCTATTTAGATGATTTATAATAAAAGACTTTATCGTGTCCGGTGATAAAGCAAAGTCAATAAACTGATAAACAGCATTAAAATCTGTGCACATTCTCCGAACCGGTTCATTCAAAGCATAGTTATAGCGTCGAAAACTAATATACAGGGGTTTATAGTTCCTAGAAGTTCTCGAAGGAACATTTATCGAAATACGACCAAGAAGATACTCAGAGCGTATATCGCCCCTGAGAATCTTATATATTGTAATCGAATTAAGCATAGTCCGTCTACTAGCCAGAGTAGGTAATTTAATTAAAGACAATCTACTGACATATGGAGGAAGATGGACTTTAGGATCCCATCTCAGGTTCCTAAGACAAAAAATAAGGAATTGTTTCTGTACCGATTCTATCTACTTGAATTAAATTACTTTTGAGCCACCAAAGGGCTCTAAAGTTGTTGTTTTTACACCAAATTGTTTAAATTTCGCAGTTTTTTCTTAAAATGCACGGTAATAATACTGTTGAAAGTAACCTCAACAATGTGATTACAAAAATTGTTAAATTTGTCTCCAAATCTAAAATTTTGCAATTGTTTCATGGAGTATAGAAATAAAACATGTTGGTTGGTCGAAAAGGCTGCAAGACAGCACGCTGTCTAGCACACTTAGGTTAAAGAAGCCCATTGTGATACCTGCAGTTTCCTCCATAGCAACTATTGACTAGTCGTCCAGCCAATTTGCCCTTTCAATAAATTTGTCTATAAGACCTACAGGATATTCCTGTACGGTGCTAACTAGATGTGCTCCGAATATCCTACTTCTCAGTCCTGCCAGAGCAGGGCAATCCAAGAGAAGGTGTTTCGTCGTTTCCTCATCCCCTTCAATGTCCCGTAAGTGTTCCTATCATTGGGGATAACCTGCCTCTATGCAAGTTAAGTAGTTGCCTAGTCCTCTTCCTGTCCACCTGTAGCCAGAGGACCCTGGCTTTTTGCAAGTTGAAGTAAGTCTCCACTTGTCCTTGAACATATTATCGGCCCACTGCCTGATCTGCAAACGGCAGGTAGAGATTGGCATACTAACACCTTCTTTTGCCGGAAGAGCCTGTGTCGTAGTGCCCTGTCTAGCTAACGCATCCGCTACGCAATTACTTGGAATGTCGCTGTGTCCCGGTACCCAGATGACCCTGATGTCAAAATACTCTGCCATCACCCTAAGTAATGAGTGGCATTCTTTCACCGTCAGGGACGTAGCAAACATGGCTTCCAGGGATTTTATAGCAGCCTGGCTGTCTGTGGAGATACATATTCTCCGGAGGGTTGTGACACTACTTTTCAGTAGTTCAGCAACCTCCACTATGGCGGTAATTTCCGCCTAAAATACACTACAGTGATCAGGCAGCTTGAAGGAGATATTTATATTTAGGTTCGGTTAATGGACCCCATAGCTTACTTGCTCGTCCTACTTTGATCCATCCGTGAAAAATCTGATACTACTGGTATCCCCTTCCAGTGACTTTTCCCAGGTATTCCTGTTCGGAATAGAAATCCTTAGATTTATCGCTGGTAGAAGGTAGGGGATACAGTAGTCCGTTTTTACAGGAATAGAGTTGATTCGCTGTAGTAATTCAGCGTGTCCGGAATGGCGCGATATCAAAACGCCACAATCTCTGATTCTCACCAGAGATGTAGCGGCTGCCGATTCGGCCATGATATCAGGAGTACAGATGTTCAGGATAGCACTAAGTGCAGTACCTGACGTCATGCCTCTCCTCCACATTCGATTTCCAAGACAGTTTTCTGTCTAGAATTATTCCCAGGTACTTGACCTTTTCCGTCAGCTGTAATTGCACCCCATTAACTGACGGCAGTTCAAATGCGGGTATTTTATATTCCCGAAAGTACAAGATAAGCTCGGTTTTAAGTGGGTTAAGTGAAGTTTCTATCCGTACAGATGATAGCAATATCATCGGCATAGGCAAAGACCTGTCATTCGGCCCTGTCTAATTCAAGAAGCAGTTCATTGACAGAAGTTAACCATAAAAGTGGAGACAGAACTCCCCCCTGCGGTGTCCCCCTGTTAACTTTCCTAGCAATTGAAACACCACCCCATTCAGCTTTGACGGATCTGTCCACCAGATGCTTCCCAATTAGGCGTGTCACTAAGCTGTCGACTCCTAGATTCTGTAACGACCTAAGAATGGCCGAAGGTTGAATGTTATTGGAGGCTCCCTAGATGTCCAGGAAGGTCCCTAGATCCAGAAGGTCCCTAATGGACGATCTTAGATCCTGAAGCTCAGCGTTACACCAATGAGATTTTTTGTTACCCTTGGCAGCATTATAACCACTGGTCTTACAGGACACATTGAGCGCATTCCTGCACGCATCAGTAAATATGCCTACTAGTTCTTCCAGCTCTGGCACATTAGTCGGAATATTCCGGTGGTTACCTAAGAGTTTCCTTAGGGCCAATGATGCCTACTCGTGATATGGCGTACCACACAGTGACGCGGTCCGAATGCAGAGGTCTCTGGTGAAGTTCTCTGGGGTTGTTTCACTCCAGTACCGCATATTTTGTTGGTTTACACATCCGCTGTTACACACACGCTGCACTGCAATGATCGAGTGCGCATTTGAAAAATGCGCTTCAACACAAAATAGGCAGACGACTACAAATCTCTCGTCAGCCACTATAAGCCACACACACTCTCCACTCTCTTCGACCAACAGTGCCCCCACAGCGTAGGGTGCAAAAAAAGCAAATTACCGCGCTCCACCCTGTATAATCTGACTTATATTTTATGCGGTCAAAGAATACAATTTCGCATTAACCCCCCCCCCCCCCCAAATTAAAATTGATGTAAATTATTAACTTCTAAATTCACCATATTTCTGTGCGATTTTTTTTATAAAAATGCTAATTTACGTGGGCGATCCCAAAAGTATCCGACCTAACAAAGAACATACAAAAAAGTTGGGAAAAATTTTCTTTATTTTTCAACTTAATCTCCTTTTAACTCGATACACTTTTTCCCGCGATATTCAATGGGCTCGAGACCCGGGTTATAGTAAAAACTGTCAAAGTCCTTAACTCCGCGTCCTCCGCAGACTCCACCTCTTCATTGCTGGCAAATCTTTTACCACCGAGCCATTTTTTGGAAATGGACAATAGTCGGAGGGGGCTAAATCTGGCGAATAAGGTGCGTGGTGATGCAATTCGAACTGTAATTCATTAATTATGGCCATCGCACTAGTGGATGTGTGAACTGGAGCATCGTTTTAATGAAACAGCACTTTGCGTTTCGCCAAATTGCGGACCTTTTTCCAGAATTTCATCATTTAAACGCCGCAACACATGTTAAACAAAAATACCATTTGTCAACTTTCAACTGCACCCAGAACATTACCCATTGCATTACAAATTTCCCAACACTTGTGCTTCATCTATTATTTTGCTTTATCTAAGTTTAGGAGTACATAGACGCTGAAAAAGAAACCGAATTGCAGGAACCAATTATAAGTTTGTTAGCACTGTTTTCACGAATTGAAGACCAGCTGCTTTTTCGTTTTTGTTTTCTGTAGTTTTCAACAAACAAAGCCACATTTGGGTTACAAAAACATATATTATAAACTATAAATCATTGTGTCTCCAATATGAAATATTGTAGAGCAAACTCAATGTGTTTGGACACAAATACCCTATATTCACGACAAGTTACAAACATGTTGTTTTTTGCATACAAATATAAAAAATGCAGTTTTGTCAGCGTGTAGGCTTTCGTTCATCACTGCCGTTGGCCACAAAAGAGGAGTCCCTTCTCATGGTGGTGGCGTCTGTTGATAATGATGCCGGCTCTGGTGATAACGGAAAAATACAATGACTCGTAGTTTTAAGTATGACAAGAAAATATTGATGATCTAATATGCCCTTTAAGACATTTCATACCTACATAAATCATTATAACTTGGTGGTAAATCTACGTCCATGTTGTCCAATGTAGGCGCTGTGGCTACAGTTTGTAGAGCTGCTGTTTCTATACCTGGTTCAGTATTCCTTATAGGTTTAGTACCAATGACAATTGGTATTCTTAAGTCTGTACCCGAATGACAACCCGAGAGATGAACTGTGACCTTTAGTTTGTATTCCATCTTAATAATAGCATTGGGATCAGTGGTACTTGGGGGCACTGATGGTATTGTAAATTTACCCTGGAAAACTCGGGTGGACAAACGTGAACAACTTTCGTTGAAACGTTTCTGCACTAGAGTGGTTTTCTTGTGACTTTCCTTACGATTTGGTGAGTGGGCAATGAATATCTGTTTTTGGGAAAACGCAAGGGAGTATCCCTCAGTATCCGTCATCGCTTGATTGTGTATGCGTAGGGCATATTTAACCCTTTGTCCGGGAGTATAGGCGCCTAAAGGTATGCTTAAAGTATATAACAGCTTGCCAGTGGAACAGGTGCAACAACGTAAGTAGCCAATTTCTTCAACCATGACAGGGAACTAAAGGAATCTCAAATTAATAATGGTTTATCTATAAGTATAGAAATTTATAAATAATTTATGATAATTTATAATAACTTATCTGAATTTCAACAGGAACTTTTCGTTACCTTAAATACGGGATTCGTATTCAAATCAACAGTTTGCAATACTGTTAACGACTTTTCAAAAACATTATTATACCGATATGGCCTTTCAATTATAAGAGAGATACCATAACAAGTGTCGCCATATTTGCCTCCACAAGTGGTGGGACAGTCCCAAGGTAAATTTATACTGAACGTGTACGTGTGTAGTCCTTTTGGCAAGACGCCTTCACTGTGAACAAGTATTTCATTACTGACATACACAATGTGGGCCGTATAGTCTGTGGTACTGGTGGAAGTAGAACCGTCTGAATTTGTAGTGATATGAGATTCACCCCATTTAACTTTGGCCTCGCCCAGGAATACAATACGAACATCTGGTATAGTAAAGGAAAGGAAATCAAATTCACACTTCTCTTGCGAGATAATTAACTCAACTTACTGCATACGGGTTTATCTTTTCGTGTGTTTAATGTGATGGTGCCACTGACAATTTCACCACTACAGTACACGGCATCCGGATTGTTAAGTATAAAATCACATTCAGTTGACATATTTCGATGTTGTCCCTTACGCTACTGGAACGGCAGACACGACAGAACATAACAACGTATTAATTACTCCGAGTTCCTAAACATACTGGTTTTGGTTTCTCAGGTGTCCAATGTTGAAGATGAAGAACATTACAGGTTGTTTTGGTTAATAACAATCATCACACTATCTCCCTAGCATGAAAACCGCAGAGCATAAGTTATTATCAGGGTTCGAATTTATTTGCAGCAAAAATCTTGTTTTTAAAAATCTAAAAAATGATGTAGCAAACTAATAATAAATTAATAATATAAAACTAATCAAGAGTAAACGTAATGGGTGATTTAGTTAATAAATAAATAAATACATATTTTCCCTTTATATCCTTTGAAGGGGAAGGGGCGGTTTTCTCATAATCAGCGATCTGGGCGCTTTCAAGTTTGAAATCGCTATTTTCGATCTATAGTTTCCTAACGGGTTTGTGTTTAACTTAAATGCGATAGTTCTGCTCTTGTTGGTCGAAAATACTGGAATTAATTCAAGCTTTACCAGACCCCACGAATAGGCCTCTAATGTTGTTCCACCGAGGCCTTTCCTGGTTTAGCACGGAAACATCTGTACCGCGGCGTCTAAAACTTCGCTCACCTAGGATGTCAAGACATTAGCTTTGACGTCCTCAGGAGCTTGGACTTTATCGCATTCACACTGAAAAATATTGGATGCAAATATAATGTGTGTTTGGAGCTTGTCGCAAATATAATATACTTGTGTGCAAACACATTCAGTTTGATATTCACTATTATATGCTTGAGACACAATGATTAATATTTTATAGTATACTATATGTTTGCGACCCAAATATATCTGTGTTTGTGATACAAATACAGCTGTGTTTGTTGCATTGTTTATGCTCTCTCGAGAGCAAGAGAATAAAAGAGGGACAAAGAGAGTCTATCTTGTAAGTGTGCATCTGTATTTTTGCATTATGCTCTCAGTCAGTGATTCGTAAATATTCCTTAATGTGCGTGCAAATTGCAGATGAAGTCAGTGTTTATTATTTTGGCTGATGTATTGCGTTTTAGTTTCATGTATTCAGTGGTCAATGGTTCATCTGACAGAGGATATTAAAAGCGATTGATCATTGCAATAAGAATAAACAAAGTCTCGGGCTGTTAAATGATTTGTGATGTTGCTTTAGTTTTTGTATATGTGTATGTCTGCTACCAAAATGAGAAACATTTTTGAGGAAAGAAACTGGAATGGACAACATCGTGAAGCCCTTTGTGTGTGTCCGAGACTTTAGTTACAAAATCGGAACGGCGAACCATTTGTGACATATAATAAAAAGACACAAGTTATTAACACACGTCTTACTTGTATATACAGGGTGGAGCGCAGTAGTTTGCTTATTTGGGAATGAAATAAAAAAATTATGAACCTTACAATAATTTATTTTATACTTTAATTATATTGAACAGTAGGGGAATTTTTTTCTGTTCATCTCATCTTCATGAGATGTTCATCATCTTCTTGCATCTCTTGCTGAGAATCCACGCATCATTCATGAACATTTTTTAATCCCAGTCAAAGTCAATGAGTAATTCGCTATTCACGCCGGAGGTGTCATCGAGTCAATTTTTTTTAGAAGCCGCTGGTTACTTTGAAAGGTGAGTGATACAGAACCAAGCTAAAAGTGGTTCCACTATTACAGTGCAACTGCACAGACAGTTAGCGCGACTAGAGACATATTGGAGGATCCGTTTCCGGGACATTTAATGTCAAAATATCAAAAAAAAAAATTCGAAGTATATTTTCGAAGTAGAATTTCGAATATAGATTTCTAAGTATGCTCAAAAAATTTTACTTTCTTTTTTTAAAACACATTAAGGCCTAATTTTTGAGTGGTTATTTATATTGGTAATCAGTTGTTTGAGATTTATGTTTGACCTGACTTTAAATACGACAACAATTTGACAGTGATTTGTCAAATAATCATAGTACCTATGGCAATATATGCCAATAGTGGTAAATGTCTCGAAAAATAATCGGTATTCATACATTTATCGGCTAATCGTTACAATACATCATGTTGACACCATTTTTCAAAGAAAATAAAAGTGATGAAATACGAAATATTTAATGAAATTTTGAAAAATTTGAGCAGAGAGGAAGTTCTAGCCAATTAAAGTGTTATTCCAAATAGAATGGTGATTACAATTTTTCACATTAACAATTTTCTGTCACAGTCATATGGTTTAATCAGTAATCAACTTTTAAGCTAAACCAATTACCGACGTATAAATAAGTTTGATATTCCCTTATTCCGCTTTATAATACGCATCTTATGAGACACCCCCAAAATTCCAAAAATGCGGTTTCCAGTACACCCTATTTAGGGTATTTCTGAAATTTTTATTACTGATTAGAAAAGCCACCGATATAACCTACAGAAGGCGGTTATTCAAGTTTTTGTATTAATATTTACATATCTATGCGTATTTTTCTCATTTGTGTACATGGATCGTTGTCACTTCAATGAAAAAACTACATGGCACTTTACTACAAAATCGCTATCTGTATTTTTTTGTTGTTGTCTCTGCTTTATCGTGTCACAAGGCACAAGAACATGTGTAAATAGTTTATTGTGATTTGGATGCGATACGGATCCCGAACGGCAGCCGCATATCGTTTGACACGTGCTTTCATTTTGATATCGGTTTTATGATAGGAAAATCAAAATTGTACGAAAACCTCCTGTACTACTTATAATTTCAATCGCCAAATTACTGGTGCATATTATCATAAACCTGAGAGTGTTGAAGATAACATGAGGAAAATAAAAGAAACAATGGAGATGGATTCCCAAATTTTGTTTGCCACTAGAAACAAGTTTGGAAATATACTTGAATACTTTGCTAGCATACGAATCCCTATAACAAATGGACTGCGGCAGCTCAAACAAATATTGTGTCGTTTCTACAAATGTGAGTAACAAATTGTTCGAAATATTTAAGCAAATCCATCCAGTCCGTCTCGTGAAGTGCCTAAGCTCTGTAGCTATTTTGCTTCATAATATAAATAATTTGGGGGATGTGTGACGACTCACAGATAAGTTAACGGATGCACGAATAGTTGTGCCGAAATTATATTAAATGAGCTACACTATTTTACTGTATGTAAGTTATATGAACTTTGGAAAATATGCACACTGGGAGAAATATCCAACCTAGCTGATCATATATCAAAAATTAAAGTAAACCAATTCTGAAACTTACACTGCACGTCACATGAATAGGTGCAGTGTTTAAGCAATCATTTTAAGGTTGCTGCTCTCAAGATAATTCATGGAGAGGATTATGTTGTACTTTTTATTAAAGGATTAACAATTGAGAAAAAGAGTGAGAAGTCGAAAAAGTTCCGTTAAATGTAATCTGAGCTTCTTTTTGTTATTTGTCAAATAAAATGTGTATTATTTTTGCGTCACTTGAATAGGTGCAGTGATTAAAAAATGTTTGCATGGTCAGTTGTGTCAAATTTGACTACCAAATAGATCTGAATTTTTTAAAACCAAGACATAAAAATAATTTGCTATCAGTTTTAATTGAAAATGGGCCGTGGAAAATCATTAACGGTAGCAGAAAAGCCAAAAATTGATGCCTATGATGACCAAGGTCTGTCCGGCCGGGAAATTGCTACGAAAATTATTAAAAGTGCTAACGTTGTGTGGAATTATTTAAGAAATAATGAAGAATATGGCAAAAACATGAAGGGAAGGCACACAATGGCCACAACAGCTGCGCTAAGGCGAAATATTCTAAGAATAGCCTCCAATTCTACTGACTCTGCTGCAAAAATCAAAGGAAAAAGTGGTTCCAGTGCTAGTATTTCTACCGTCAGAAGGATTATAAATGCAGCAGAACATTTGAAACTATTGAAATTGCAAAAAAACCACCACTAAACCAGCAACGTAAGGAGCTACGGTTGAATTTTTGCAAAGAACACATGACTTGGAAGAGTGAGTGGAATAAAGTAGTTTTCTCAGATGAAAAAAAGTTCAATTTTGATGGACCCGATGGCTTTAACTACTATTTCCATGATCTGAGGAAGGAAGAACGTTTTTTAGTTCGTCGGGATAGTCGAGTAGGTGGTGTAATGATCTGGGGCGCGATATCGTTCTATGGAGTCATTGACTTGGAATTTCAAACCACGAAAATGACAGCAAATTCGTATAAATCTATTCTGCAAACGTCGTTTCCAAAATTTCAAGACTTGTTTGGACCCATCCCATGGACTTTCCAACAGGATAATGCTCCTATCCATACGGCAAGGGTTACTAAAACGTGGATTAGCGAGCAAAATGTTGAATTGCTGCCATGGCCACCATATTCCCCGGAATAAATATAATGGAAAACGTGTGGGGATGGTTGTCTCGGAAAGTGTATGAGTCTGGACGTCAATTTGATGACCGAGAATCTTTAGTTACTGCAATACAATCGGGATGGTCGTAAATTTCGTTACAATATTTATCGCAACTGTATAACTCCGTTCCCAACTGAATTTATTAAATAATTTTAGAGATGGGCGGAAGTACACATTATTGAAAACTATTTAGAATTAAAATTAATCCAGTTTTTAAATTTTTTAAACAGTTTTCTAATTTTTTAATCACTGCACCTATTCAAGTGACGCAAAAATAATACACATTTTATTTGACAAATAACAAAAAGAAGCTCAGATTACATTTAACGGAACTTTTGCGACTTCTCTTTGTTTACACTCTTTTTCTCAATTGTTAAACCTTTAATAAAAAGTACAACATAATCCTCTCCATGAGTTATCTTGAGAGCAGCAACCTTAAAATGATTGCTTAAACACTGCACCTATTCATTTGACGTGCAGTGTATATTGTACAATTATTTTTAGATAGTCACTCCTTCATATGGCGTTTCACTTCTTTTTATTTGTTCACTAATAATTTAAATACAGGGCAGTAAAAGTATGCAATGTAGAAGTAGTAAGGAATTGACGAATTTTAATTTCAAATTTCATGTGGCGTTGCATCAGGAGTCTTAGTGTATTATTAAACTTGTATTTTTTTGATATAATATGAACTGAGGTATTTAAGAATGTAATTTATTTCGGTGAAAGTTCTTTAATTAATACTCCAAGGAATAAAACACATAGGGGTATATTTGAGACTAATTTCGAAATCGTGCAAAGAAATTCAAAAAAGTCTCCGCCTGTAACTAGCTTTGTCTATTTACTTTTCCAGCAAGATTTATCCAGTAACTTTTTGCAGAGAGTAAAAAAATTTTACGCTCTTTTTTTTTCTCTATTCCAAAAAGTAAACAGACAACATTTTGTGAAATATTGCAAGAAAACAGCACCAAGTGTAAACAATTGAAATGACAAAGGAAATAAGAATTTACGTCTGCATTTACGTCTGCACTTGCATTACGGTCGCACTGTATGTATGGACGTTTCTAGCATAAAAACAAATGTTTTTATATTCTAATTTACAATAGACGTTAAAAAACAATACAATTTTAAACACTTACCTCTGCCATTGTTAAATTTCAACTTTATTCTTCTTTTTCACACAAAAATATTGCTATCAAAATGTAAATAAAAAACAGCTGATCGAACTTGCAAAATCTTGATAGAAGAAATTCCTCCAGTAACATTTTGCAAGTTCTCTTTCATCCAACTGTCAAAAAATTCTCTCTTTGGCTCTCTCGTTGCAAAAGTTTTGCAGTAAACAGACAACATTTTGTACAATATTGTACAATATTGCAGTAAACAGACAGACCTACTGCCAAAATAGTTATTACATGTCAAAGTACGTTTAGTAATGAGCATGTGGAAAAAAAAATTGGGTGCCAAGAAGTGCCAGGGAATTTTATATCAATTTTTTAATACATTATCCCTATGCACAATTGCTTAATATTATCAAAAACCGATTAACTCTTTAATTCTTATTTATTGTCCTCCGATATAAAGTATTACGTTTATATTGATTAATATTTCACTTTTATGGCTTTATTAAAAACACGGCTTATGTTGTATCCGACATTTTCTTTTCATTTCAATCAGCTGTGCTTGACAACGCGAAAGAGAAAACAAATAACAAATAACAAAAATGTGTTTATTTGTATTTGCAAAATTAACGGCATTAAATCCGTGGTTCTTTTAAAAACGTGCTTGTTTTCTCAAATGTTTGTGGTAATACTTGACGAAATTGTCCATTACATATAGAGAATGTTTCGAAGTTTGGTCCAATTCTGATAAAAGTATTAAAAACCATTTAGTGATTAATTATGCTTTTTCAAGACTTGGACTATTTTATGATAAAAAATGTGAAAAATTTACAAAACATTTGTATGTGCAGCAAATTTAGTGTTAAATGGCGTGATTGCAAACGAACCATTTCAGTTTTTGAGTCACGTCACAGACAGTGGTTAAGCAAATATATTGTTTTTTCATGCCTAGAGAATGAAGATATTCCAGGTCCTTCACAATGCCGAGGGCGTCCATCAAAGACTTTTTCAGAGCTAAGCTACATATCACAAAAGAGGAAGGTATCTGAGCTTGTACAAAGTACAAGTAAGGAAGAGATAATTGTCGCCACAAGTCTAAGTTTATATAAATCTGATAAGCGGGATGTTGCCCATATACTAAAAGATATACAACAAAGTCCAGAAATGTCGTCCAAAATTAAACGTGCCGTCTCTAATACCAACAATACATACAAACCATACACACCTGATGAAGCACTAGCCCTATATATCGATGGAGACTATTCTAAAAGTTCGTACATACTTGCACAATCAGGTGCCAAAAGTCGTAATGCTAACATTTATCCGCCATACCAAGTGATAGGTGAGGCAAAAAAAAGGTGATATCCGAAAGAGTCCTCTATAATTGTAACAAGTTTCTCTGCCGAAATCGGTCTCCGAGCTCTAGTAGACCATACAGTACGGAGAATCGTCGAAAATCAAACGGATGTTATTAAAAACATAACAAATAAGTTACATATCGTCACCTGAAATACAAAAGGGCGTAACAACACTTTTCCGAATTGTTCAAGAGAAGCAACAAATAAAATAAAATTATTCACATTTGTTCGTAAATCCTTTTACGATTTGTTTAATAAAGTCTTGAGTTTGTAGTTGGTGAATGCTAAAATTTTGGGAGGACGTGTAGTTTGGTGGTGTGTTCCAATATCAACCAAAAAGTCAGTTTTGAAAATTTTGGTTTTTTGGCCCTTTTGCATTTCAGGTGACGATATCACAAAAATTACAATGTTCTTCAAATGGGGTTGCGATGAAAGCGGTGGACACTCCACTTGTAAACAAAAATGTCCGCAAGGTAATTCTTACGGAAATTTGTTCGCAATTTGCTTGGTTCCGTTGCAACTAAAAGCAAATGAAACAATTTTATGGCAAAATCCTCGACCTTCATCTACCCGGTTTTGTTGTCCAGTTAAAATCTTATTTCAAAAAGAGACAGGTGTTCCAATAAGATATGAAGTAGCTAATATAAATCAACAAATTCAAGATATTATGGAAACAGAAATTGAAGAATTGCATATAAAAGTTGACCACAAACCCAGGTAAGAATAAAATATATTTTGGTGGAAGTGCTTAAAATAATATCCATACAATAGATTAATTTCATACATTTTTTCCAAACCTTTTTTTACTACCCACTTTTCAAATATGTGGCAACTCTGGTTCCATAACTAAGACAATATGGGTATTAACATTTTTGTTTTCTCGAGTACTATGACCATATGTACAAAGAAATTACAATTTTGTAGTGACAGCCATTTTTCCATATAAAAAAATAATTTTAACCTCTTTTTCCCTCCAAAATTTGAGATTGGGCCAAAAGAAAAAAATATGGGTCCGTTAACTTCGCCTTCTCTGTCACATAGTATTTTCTCATATAAAACATACGAAAAACTTAAAACTTGCACTTTCAAAGTTCAATGTTAATAAAACCTTCCTTGTGGTGCACCCTGTACTGAAACAGGGTGTCTGGAAATACATTGAGTTTAAAGATTACATATTCCTCTACAATCGCTCTATACATTTCCTACTCCTCAAATGAACAGTTTAAGAGATATGAGTTTTGAATAGCTAGATTGGTGATTTCGCCCACTGTGATATGCTTTGAATTTTGTATGGAGGAAAATAATTTTCGAACGAATTTTAACTTCAAAAATTTTCATTTACTTGAAATTAGTTAAACCTATCAAGACAATAATTTGTGGAGTCATTCGGTTTATTTTTGTTAATTTTTTCATTGAATTTTATTGGGATATTTATTCGGCAAGTAATTAACTGGTCATCCAGACCAGACGTTATTTTGTTATTGAGTCCTGGTGAGTTAGCAGAATATATTAATTGTATTTAATGATAACTTGGGGTTTTTTTTATTAAGGTAACACAGATTTTTGTATTGAGTGCATTAAAAACCAAAGCTGGAGGGATATCATCCCACAGCTCTTTTAAATCCTTTAGCCATATTACGACTGTGAGATTGCCGGGAAATATGAATGAATATCTCCACAACGAATCATATTTTTTTGGGTCTTTAGGATTCATATTGTTAAATTTGAGTTCGCAGAAGAATCTAATAATTGAATGAAAATCAACCTCCTTAGAATATGACTTTATTTCAAGACTGGTTCCTATACTAAACAAAATACGCAAAAACTTTGGATGGATTAATTTTTAAGAAACTCCATATCATAGATTGTGACTCCACAAATTATAACGGGTCCACCATCTAATGTTTTTTTTTTCAACTAGTGCTTATTTCGTGAATTGCAACACTTTGCTCATGTCTGATTTGACAGATAATTAGTTTTATCCTTCCGCTGAACGAATATGGTTGTGTATACGCTTGAACAACGCTGGGAAATATGGGAAAAATGGGCCAGCGATCGACTTACAGAAGATGCCGATTTTGCCAAAAAAATCATCTTTTCAGATGAAGCTCATTTTGATTTTGGCGGGTATTAAAACAAGGAAAATTGTCGCATTTGGGGCACAGAAAACCCGCACGAATACATTAAAAAGCCGATGCACCCAAAACGAGTCACTGTTTGGTGCGGATTTTGGTCCAGAGGCATAATTGGGCTATTTTTCTGCGAAAATGAGGAAGGAGTGGCCGTTACAGTCAATGGCGATCGTTATCGGGCCATGTTGAACGAATATTTGGTCACAAAAATTTAAGAAGAGGATATTGGCAACATTTGGTTTCAACAGGACGTCGCTACGTACCACACAGCCGAAGCTACACTCGATGTTTTGCGCCCTGTTTTTGAAGATCGCATTATCAGCGGCAGAGCTGATGTCATTTGGCCACCTCGGAGCTGCGATTTGACACCGTTGGACCAGTAGACCGTTGATGCCAAGTAGGGATAGATTGGGTAGGATTGGATCGTTACAGATAGGATATTTCTCACTGTGTCCAAAGCTTTATGTAGGAGTTACTTTTGGGAAATTCCGAGGAAGCCGCTCACTACTTCCGACATAACGATAAGTATCCCCTAGCAATACCATCGGTTTCTCGTCTAGCTAATATTAAAAAACGATTGATTTAGCAATCTTGAATATAATGCTAACACGGATGCGTGTCAGGTAATAAGAGACGTGAGACAAGCGCTACTCACCCGTGATTGTGAGTAGAATCAAATTCTGCTCATGTGAGCTTGCGTGAACGTAAGTACCGAAAAATCGTCATGCATAAGCGTACGTGAGTGGCCATCTTCCTTTCGTGAGAGTGTGTGAACGTGAACCAGAAGTTCTCACGTACCCATCTCTAATCAACACTCAACCTACTTGCTGATACTCAACTTACATGCCCCCCAAAAAGGTTACTGGTATCCACAGAACTAGGCTCGAATGCGGTGGTTTAATGAATCAATCATTTTAAATTTCCATCGTGCCAGTAATGTCTGACAGCCTGCGTTCTTCGTGAAGCTTTTATTAAATCTTTATATTATAATATTGTTCCTTATTCTTATATTTTGCTTAATTGAATAAAGGATAGAATATGAATTTCAGTTGTAGGCCATAACTTCAAATTGAATTGTACTGAATTAAATTTAATTGAATTAAATTGAACTAAGCTGAGTTGAATTGAATTGAATTGGAATGCAATGAATAGAGTTGAATTGAACTGAATTCCATCGAATTGAATTGAGTTGAACTGAATTGAATTCAGTAGAATTAAGTTGGACTGAATTGATCTGAATTGAATTTTATTGAATTGAATGTAACTGAATTGAATTGAAGTGAATTGAATTGAACTTAAATGAATTAAATTAAATTCAAGTGAATTGAACGTAGTTTGATTAAATTAAATTGAATGGAACGGAATTGAATTCAGTTAAATTAATTTGATTTGAATTGAATTGGATTGAATTGAGCCGAATTGAATTGAGCTGAACTGAACTGAATTCAATAGAATTGAGTTGGATTGAATTGAACTGAATTGTAGGCCATAACTTCAAATTGAATTGAACAGAATTAAATTGAATTGTATTGAATTGAACTTAAATGAATTAAATTAAATTTAATTGAATTGAATTTAATTGGATTAAATTAATTTGAATTGAACTGAATTGAATTAAATTGAATTGAATTGAATTGAATCGAATTGAATTGAAATAAAATTGAATTGCATTGAATTGAGTTGAGTTAAATTGAACTAAGCTGAGTTGAATTGAATTGGAATGAAATGAATTGAGTTGAATGGAACTGAATTCAATCGAATTGAACTGAATTGAATTCAATAGAATTAAGTTGGATTGAATTGAATTGAAATGCATTGAATTGAATTGAATTAAATTTAATTTAATTGAATTGAAATGACTTGAATTGAGTTGAATTGAATTGAACGTAGTTGCATTAATTTAAATTGAATTGAACGGAATGGAATTCAGTTAAATAAACTTGATTTGAATTGAATTGAATTGGATTGAATCGAGTGGAATTGAATTGAGTTGAACTGAATTGAATTCAATAGAATTGAGTTGGATTAAATTGAACTGAATTGAACTTAAATGAATTAAATTAAATTGAATTGCACTGAACTTAATTGGATTAAATAAAATTGAATTGAACGGAACTGAATTGAATTAAATTGAATGGAATTGAATCGAATTGAATTGAGTTGAACTGAATTCAATAAAAGTGAATTGCATTGAATTGAATTGAGTTAAATTGAATTGAATTGAAATAAAATGAATTGAGTTGAATTAATTTGATTTGAATTGAATTGATCCAAAATGAATTGAATTGAGTTAAATTAAACTACTGAATTCCATCGAATTGAATTGAGTTGAAATGAATTCAGTTGGATTAATTTGATTCGAATTGAATTGGGTTAAATCGAGTCGAATTCAGTTGAGTTGAACTGAATTGAATTTAATAGAACTGAGTTGCATTGAATTGAATTGAATTGAATTGAACTTAAATGAATTAAATTAAATTGAATTGTATTGAACTTAATTGGATTAAATTAAATTGAATTGAACGGAAATGAATTGAATGGATTTGAATCGAATTGAATTTAGTTGAACTGAATTCAATAAAATTTAATTGCATTGAATTGAATTGAGTTGAAATAAGCTAAATTGAATTGAACTGAAATGAGTTGAGTTGAATTAATTGGATTTGAATTGAATTGCATTGGACTGAATTGAATTGAAATGGAGTCAAAGGAAATGAAATGAATTGAATTGAATTGAATTGAATTGAATTGAATTGAATTGAATTGAACTGAACTGAACTGAATTGAATTGAATTGAATTGAATTCAATTGTATTGAACTGAAGTGAATTGTACTGACTTGAATCGAATTGAATTGAATTAAATTGAATAATATTAGTCTTTAATTAATAGTTATGTTTATCTTTCTGACGATGCTACCCAAAGCGCAGCAAAATATCGACGAATAAAGTTATTTAAAAAACGACCAAACGCTTGAACATTTTAATTTTTGAATATAATACGAAAGGTCGGATAAATCATAACTTTTTCTTTCACTTTCTTTAATATAATATTTGTTTTTGGAATTTTAAACGTCAAGTTTTAAATACATATTGTGGTAACTAAATTGAAAATGAAATTCGGTTGTACCTACAAAATTCATGAGGAATTCAGTGACAGCAACCGAATTGATGCAGAATTCGGTCGTAGCAACCGACTGAAGGGTTTATTCGGTTATCACGACCGAACTAATACCCAATTCTGTAGTTACAAACGAATTGATACCATGTTCGGTAGTGACAACCGAATTGAGGTGAAATTTGGTACCAATTTCGGTTGCTGCATCCGAGAATTAATTCCAAATTGGGTTGTTGCAACCGAAATGTTAGAAAATTTGGTTGACAAAGGGAATATAATTCTAGATTCAGTTTTCACCACCGAATTAATTATGAAACGAGGTTACTTCAACCGAATTTCAGTTGTGACAATTAAATACGGTCGTTACAACCGCAATTCGGTTGTGGCAACCTCAATTCGGTGGTAACAGCCAAATTTACGGTTGCTACAACTTCTTTTCAATCAATTAGTTCTCTGGGTTTATGAAGAACAAATTTTCTCACATTTTATGATTCTATTAACACGTTTGGTCACAATCTGATTTGGTATCACGTCCATTTCTACCGGTCCCAAATTGATTCCGTATCTGAAGTCTGCTTCATAAGCAGAATCCTCCATCCAAATTTCATGATGATGAATATGACAACGCAATCATTTTTTTTCTGAATATGCCGGTATTGCTGCGAACTAAGTGGCGGCAGTTTTCTGCGGTTTTTAAAAATATATCCTGAGTGTGGTTATAAAATTAATATTTACGTTTGTATGTATGAATATTTAATAAATTATATATATATGTATGTGCATAAGAATATAAAATTAATGCCCAACATTAGCAATATCATTTGTAAATTAAATATCTGTTATCAAAATATTCTTTGAAATAAATAAGTATGTACGAGTTTATCATATTCGGATGTGCCGAAAACAGCCCTACGCTGGCGTTCATCATTATCTTTGTCCACAAAATTGGAATCACTCCTCACGTTGTTCGCTTCTGTTGATTAAAAATTAAAACAAAAGAAAGCATGGTTATGAGTTTTAAAACTATATTAAAGACATTTGCTACATACACAAATCTTTGTAACTTGGTGGCAAATCTAAGTCATTGTCGTCCAATGTGGGCGCGGTGGCCACAGCTTTTAGTGCTGTTGCTTCTATAGCTGGTTGTTCACTGCTCGCTATCGGTATAGTACCAATGAGAATAGGTATTCTTAAGTGTGTATTTGAATGACATCCCGGCAGACGGACTGTGAATCTTATTTTGTATTCCACCTTAATAATAGCGTTGGGGTCGATGGTACTTGGCGGCACAGATGGTATTCTAAATTGACCCTCGATAACGCGGGTGGACAAACGTAAACAACGTTCGTGGAAACTTTCTTGCACTAGAATTTTTTTCTTGTTACGTTCCTCGCGAGTTGGTGAGTGGGCAATGAATATTTGTTTTTGTGAAAACACAAAGGAATATCCATCAGTGTCCGTCATCGTTTGATTTTGTATTCCGAGTGAATAGTTAACCATTTGTCCTGGAACATAGCCGCCTAACGGTATGCTTAAAGCGTACAGTAGCTGGTTATCGGAACAGGAGCAACAGTGTAAGTAGCCAATTTCTTCAGCTAAAACAGGAATCTAAATGAATCTCAAATTAATAATAATTTATCTCTATGAATGTTAAAAGGAATTTTGAGTTACCCCAAATACAGGATTCGTATTCAAATCAACAGTCTGCAAAACTGTTAACGGCTTTTGGTAGACATTATCATAGCGATGTGGTCTATCGATTATAAGAGAGATACCATATCGAATATGCCCAAATTTGCCTTCACAAGAGCTGGGACATTCCCAAGGCAAATTGATACTGAACGTGTAGGTGTGTAATCCTTTCGGCAAGACTCCTTCACCGTGAACAAGTGTCTCATTATTGACATACACAATGTGGGACGTATAAAATGTGGTAGTGGTGGAGCTGGAACCGTCTGCATTTGTGGTGCTATAAGATACACTCCATTCAACTTTCCCCTCACCCAGAAAGACAATACGAACATCTGGTATAATAAAGGAAATCAAATCCTCCCTTCTCGTGTGAGACAGTTAACTCAACTTACTGCGTACGGTTTTATCTTTTGTTGTGTTCAATGAGATGGTGCCACTGACCACTTCACCACTGTAGTACATGGCATTCGGATTATTAAGTATAAAATCACATTCACTTGACATGTTTCGATGTTATCCTTTATGTTCGCGGTGGAATGATATGCAATCTGAAACGACAGAACTCAACAACGTATTGAGTGGTTCGAGTTCCTAACCACACTGAGTTTGGTTTGTCATAGCCCAGTGTCTTTAATTAGATGAAGATTATGATACAAATATTCATGGTAGCCACTAGTGATGTGCGGTTCCGCGATTTTGAAGAACAGGTTCTGTCGAGTCCAGTTCCGAGAAGGACCGGGTATTTGGACCTGTTACGGTTCTCAGCAAATTTGTGTCTCAGAGAGACTTAACTGTCATATCTTATTAGAACAGTATAAAATTTGATAAAAATACACATTTCCATTCCCTCAAAGGTTATCACTTTTGGATCTCTTGAAACCGAGTCCTTTAATTCTGAAACCGGTTCTTTTCAAACCGTTTTCAGTTCTGTTACAATCGTTTCTCGGCCTTTTCGGAACCGTTTTCGGTTTTTGTTCCTTTAAGAACAGTATCTGTTCATTTGGACCTGTATTTCGGTCCATTCAGAACCGTTTCCGGTTTATTTAGAACCTTTTTCGGTTCTTCTGGAACCGTTATTCGGTTCTTGTCGGGTCTTGTGAGGAACCGGTTCTGCAGAACTTCAATTCAATTCAACTCAATTCATTTCAATTCAATTCAATTCAATTCAATTCAATTCAATTCAATTCAATTCAATTCAATTCAATTCAATTCAATTCAATTCAATTCAATTCAATTCAATTCAATTCAATTCAATTCAATTCAATTCAATTCAATTCAATTCAATTCAATTCAATTCAATTCAATTCAATTCAATTCAATTCAATTCAATTCAATTCAATTCAATTCAATTCAATTCAATTCAATTCAATTCAATTCAATTCAATTCAATTCAATGCAATTCAATTCAATTCCATTCAATTCAATTCAATTCAATTCAATTCAATTTAATTCAATTCAATTCAATTCAATTCAATTCAATTCAATTCAATTCAATTCAATTCATTTCAATTCAATTCAATTCAATTCCATTCAATTCAATTCAATTCAATTTTTTTTTTCTTTCTTTATTGATTTACAATATTGTTTCGTTTACATTTCATTATTTCCCCCGCGAAGCCAAAGGCTTGTATGCAAGGATATTTAATTAAGTATAAAATTAATATGTTTCATAAAAAAGACAATTGAATCTATTAAAGCAATTTAACATTAATTTTTTATCTCCGCTTCATTGCGAGTTTATAAGATGATTTTTGATAATTTTTTTACGCTTAAATTTATTTCTTATATGTAAGATATTCTGTGGTATTGTATTTAGGACGGTTGGCATTTGTACATTTAAAGTGTTCTTTCCATGCTTATTATTGTGCCATGGTACTTTGAATTTTCCTTCAGCTCTTCTCCTAGTATTGTATGCATGATTTACTGGTTCCAGGTAGTGTTCATCCAGAAATTCATTTATTATTGTTGATGTATATATGTTTTTTACATTTAAAATTTTGTTTAGTTTAGAGAAATGTTTAATTGTATGTCGCGAGTGGTTAACAGATATATGATTTAGTGAGTTGTTTGCGTATGCGAGATTATTAATGACATGAGCGTTACTTAAATTGGAGTTTGTGTTGACATTGTTGATTTGGCGGGTGTTGTCTTGCATATTAATTGAGAGTTCGCGTTGCATGGTGTTTAATCGAGTTCTCATCAATATTTTAATTAGTCGATTTTGGGTTTGCTGTAATATTTTGCAGTAAGACACGTTTCCGAACGCTGATATTCCATGGCGTAGATACGACTCAGCGAGAGAAAAGTATGCCTGAATAGTTACTGATAATGGTGCACAGTTACTTAAGTGGTACAGAACATATGAAGCTTTGCGGAGTTTCTTATTCAGCGATATTATATGATCCTTCCATGTAAATTTGTTATCCACAATAACTCATAAGTATTTATAATTGTTAACTTGTTCAATATATGTTTGGCAGTTATCATTATCATTGTATGTTTGAACGTTTTTATGAAGGCAATTATTGTCATGGAACTTAATAGATATCGACGAATTTTTAATGTGGGGTAACCGTATGTGCATTATTTTTGTCTTCGATGCGTTTATTATTAGGCCATTGTCATGACACCATCTAGTGATCAGATTTAGTTCAGATTGCATTATTTGGGCAGCTACATCTATGTTCTCATTTGACACAATAATTGCCGTGTCATCTGCGTATGCGAAAGCCGTGCTATTTTTTAAAATGCTTATTAACTCGTTGGCATAAATCAAATATAAAATTGGTCCCAGTTTCGACCCTTGTGGAACACCATTGTTTTGCATTATTTGTTGGCTCAAAACTCCATCGATTTTAACACGATATGATCTGCATTCTAGGTAATTTTTGAACCAATTCAGGCATTTACCACGGATTCCACATCTTTCCATCATCGATATTAAATTTTTGTGAGACAGCGTATCAAATGCCTTGCTAAAATCAATGAAAAGTGCCAAACATTGCACATTACGGTCTAAACATTGATTGATGTGAGTTGAAAAATGTCCAAGCAGTTTGTTGATATTTCTACCTTTTTGAAAACCATACTGGTTTTTATTTATTATGGAAAACTTTTCGAGAAAATTGTTTAATCTTCTCGCCATAATCTCTTCTAACACCTTTTCCATTACCGGTAAAATCGATATGGGCCTATAGTTGTTATAGTCATTTTTGACTCCGCTTTTAAATATCGGTCTCACTAACGAGGTCTTGAGAAGATTAGGCAATGTACATTCATCTAGACTTGAATTTATTAAGGATGTAATGGCTATAGAAAGTTCCTTAGCGTTGTTTCGGATATCTTTAGGTCGAATTCCATCCACACCTGGCCCTTTTTTTAAATTTAGAGACTTCAATATATTAAAGATTTCCAGTTCATTAGTATGTTCAATAAATATTGAGTTTTGAATTCTTTTCTCAGGCGTTACCAACGTTCTTATATTGCAGTCGTGAATCAGATTTAAAACATTTTCCTTAAACTTAATCGCGAAGTTTTCCGTTACCGTTTTAATACACTCATTTTTAAAGTTTTTCTTGATCACATCATCTACCTTGTTCACCTTTTTGCCAATAATCTCATTTATTAAAAGCCAAGTTCCTCGAAAGTTGTACCGATTTTTTATAAATTCTCTACGACGATATTCGTTTTTTGCATGTGTTATTATTTCATTTAATTTGTTATTAAAAAGTTTGTACTCTCTTTCTTTGCACGCATTTTGTCTACTTTTTCGAAATCTTTGATACAATCTATCTCTTACATCACAATACTGTATTATAGTTTCGTTCAACCAAGGATAGTCGTTTCTCTTTTTAGTTTCTCGGACGGGATGTTTTGACTTGCTATATATTTCATTAAATTTATTGTATATATTATTAAAATTATCATCACAGCAATAGTTTGTGTTTGACAGATCGTTCCAATTCGCTTCTTTTATTAATTTATTTACTTTTTTATAATTAATTTTAAATTGTGGATTTTCCGAACCCTGACTTAGAGCTTTGTTGTTTACGTCTGTTTTGTTTTCTTCTACGCACCCAAACAAAGAGTAATGGTCTGAGATAGTAGTCATGACAACGGCTGCATGCACATCAGTTATTGTTTTGTTGCTGCGCACAAACAAGTGATCAATGCACGTTCCTTTGTTTTTGTTTACATCTTCTCTGGTTATTTCATTAACTACACATTGCAATCCATTTGAAGACATCATATCAATATATGTTCTTGTTGTTTTGACTGCTTCGTTGACAACGTCAACATTCATGTCACCAACAACTAACATCACTTTATTTTTGTGGATTGAGTTTATGATTAGCTCCAATTCCTTTATGAACATATTTGTGTTTAAGCGCGGGGGACGGTATACGGGTAAAAGAGTAATTGTGTTGTTGTTTATTGAGAGCTCAATTTGTATTGTTTCGAAGTAGATTGTATTAAGATGTGTTGTTGTAAAATTTATGTTTTCCTTTATGTATACAGCGATTCCTCCGCCGTTACCTTCTCTGTTGAGGAATACACTGTTAAAATTGTTAATTGTGAAGAATTGATTTTCGTCGTCCACTATATTTGTCTCCACTAGAATAATTATTTTTATACTTTCAATTATTTTATTAATGTTTGCCAGAAATATTGTGAAATTTTTTCTTAATGACCTAATATTCATATAAATAAATGATGATGAATTATTCACTAATTTACTATCAATTTGATTAAAATTGTTTATTATATTTACTTTCTTTATTTCATTTGTTTGATCCATTTTATATGTTTTCTTTATTAAGAATTTTTTGAATTTTAATGATTTTTTGAAATTTATTCACATACGGGTTTAAATTTGTTATTCTTTCTTTCCCTTTCTCTAAGTGTATTTAAAATTGAGTTTCTTTCTCGAATATTTTATATGACATATATTTTTTGTAAGTTTGAGTTATTTACATAATCATCTCCAAATCGATCTCAGAGCAAATATTGACAACTTGGGAATTTTCAATTTTACGGGCATGAATTTCACCATTGCGTACCCACACAAATTTCCAATTTGCCTCTTTTGATTTGTTTTTAGCTAACCATAATAATCGGCGGTTATTTTGTGTTAGCTGATCGTTGACGTATATGTATTTTTTGTTGTTATTGTCATTGCCACTATTGTTATTTTCCTCGTTTATTTCTTTTGCATCTATTCTGTGCCTGTTTAAATTGTTCATTATTTCTCTCTTTTTTCGAAGAGAGCAAAGTTCCACAACTACTTTATTGTTTCTCTTTATTTTGTATGCGTTTTCTATATCAGTTTCGTTTAACTCCACATTGACACTCGTTGCAATTTTTTTCACAATATCAGTAGCACTCAGTACATCATTGGTGACATTGTTTATTTCCAAATTTTTTTCTATTAGTTTTTGCTCCAGTTTGTTTATTTTTGCATTCATTTCACATAATTGTTGGTCTTTCTCCTTATTATGGTTTTGAAGTTCGATGACTTGATTACTGAGGTTTGACACATTCTCATTTATTTGCATTAGTGTGCTTTGCTGGTTTTGAATCTGCGCACTAATGGACGCTAGCTGCGTTGTTATTTGAGCCATGCTTTGCATCATCATATGCATACCTTTATTTAATTCTGTTATTGAGGGTTGTTGTTGTGTGGATGTGTTTACATGCTGTTGCTTCTGCATTTCCATAAAAGATGCTTGGTTTTGAGAGGGTTCTGCGTTTTGGTCTTTAAAACGTTTGTTAGAATCGCTAAACTCTTCATCTTCATCTGCCTCATTTCTTTTTTGTTTTTGCAGATTTAAGTCTTTTTCCACGACTATCTCATAAGATGTATTCGATCCTTTACGATCTTTACATTTTTGGCATTTCCAAACTGCCTTTTTTTCAGCGTTCATTCCACCAAATGTTGATATTTGGATAGAGCATGTAGCAGCTAGTTTTGAAATTAAATTAAATTTGTCTATGTTCTGGTATGGTCGAGCTTGGAATGCTGGAAATGGACTTAGCTCGTCGGATCGGGGAGGGTTCTTGACCTTACGAAAACATTTGCTACTAGCAAGAGAAAAAAAAATCATTCCAAGACTTGGTAACGAAACATGTAAATACTCCAGAGAATGGTTAAAATCATCTAATTGATATAATCCTATTGCTTCCAATTCTGCAATTGCTGTTCATTGCATAGACACTCAAATTTACCCACCCTTCTTCTCTAAATGGTTTTGTGCCCTGAATTGTATAGACCATTTCCCTATTTCAAGTTACAATTAGCTTACATTATCCTTTTATACATTTTACCTTGCAAAATCTCATTCCCGATTGAAAATATATCTACTCCATCTTCAATGTTGTCTATAAATTCATTTATTTACAAAAATTAAATCTAAAATTCTCTTAAAAAGTTATTAGACAATACGATTGTAATCATGATTTACGTTATTAATTCGAGCGTGCAGATTATGCACAGTAGTCATAATAAAAAAAATACTTTTGAAAATATATACTAATATATGTTATTATCCATCGAATGCATGTTTAAAAATTATAAAAGAAAGGCAAACTTACATTGGGTGATCCTTAGGCAAGGATATCGATAATCTATAAATTCAATTATTGTTTATATTATTCTTCCTTATAACATTTTACCGCCGCATTGAGCTCAATCCGTAGGTTTTTGGTAGTTCTATCTGTAATTATGATAGAAGATAGATTGATTAAATATCAATTAAAATAAATTTATAGTCATTGAATGATAATTCCGTGCATAAGCATAAACTTTAAATCCAATGTCAGGATGCTATAGAAAAATTTACAATATAAATCCAAACATGCTAGATATTATGTACTAGAAATATGTACTATACAAAAAAAAAAGCTTATATGAATGTACTTTTTTTTTATGTCATGGTATCTATTAGTTAAAACTGATTAGTTAAGACTGAGCAGAACTCATTAACACTGTTAGAAGTTAATTATAATTAATAAAAGAAATTCGTGCAGAAGTTTAACATTACAATGTTATTAGCAACTTGTTGCTCTCTGTTGTAGGTCACCATTTACGTGAAGGTCGTTTAATATCATCGATCTTGGTGACAGTAACATGGAAGTCTTCGCTCTTCAAATCCAAACAAATCGTGTCGGTGACGTGGCGGCGCTAATTTGTCATACTTCCAGACTAAGAGTTTTGATGACGTCACGGCTTATTGTGATGTTTTTATATTGACCATTGAAAACTGGCACAGTAGGGGCACAGTGTTACAAAACAACAATTTTATCAGAACGGTTGTGGTTGCATTAAATTTGTATGCAATGTATGTATGTATGACGAATCAGACCATTTATCACTGATGCCTTAGGAAGTTATTGTCATGTTTATATTTGATGATTTTTTATTTCTTTTTATTTCTTTATTTTATTTCATTAGCTTAATTACGCTTGGTTTAAGTTTACTAGCTTCGTTTTGCTGCTGCCTGGATGAAAAGTTCGGCAGTATTATTTATTGATACGCGAACTTATTTTTGGATGAATTTATCGACCGTCCCAATTCCACATGTTGGGGTTTTTGCATTAAAGGATTTGTTTCTTTAATTTTTTTATCGTATTTCGCGTATAATACTGCGAATGTTACTTTCTTTAACACAATTTATTTAGAGATTTTATTTAAAAGTTTTATAATTTTTTTAACACTTGTAGATCAATTTTGATTTAATTGTTCCAAATTGTCCACGATCTTCGACCTTTTTTTTTGATCTCCAACGCAAGAAGAAAGAAAAAAACGGAAACAGATCATTTGACAGCTACCGATCTCAAGTTGTTCTCAATCTCATCTCATGAAAACCATATGATCTGAGTCTCCAAACAGTTATGAGACTTAGTACTAATGTCAACCTTAGGAGATGATGTGGCTGTATTTTGTAATTTTTTTTTTGTACTTAAATCAAACTATTTAGTGAAATTACCAAGTTCGTAATACGACTTTACGAAAACTAGCTGACCACTTTGATTAAAATAACAGAAATGTTTCGCATGCTATAAAAAGGGTTATAATAGCAACTGGTGCACTGTCTAGCTAGAGAAATGAATGACGTAAAAATGTCAACGAGTTAGCATTGTGGAATTTCACGATATTTATAAAAAAAAGTGCTACAAACCTTCTTTGCAAACTGAACTTGTGAAAGTTGGAAATAAGGAAAACAGTTTTTTTTTTTTTTTTTTTTTTTTTTTTTACGTGGGGATCGACCACACCCTGAGATTAAGCCGGGCATAAATTCAGAGATGTGTATGTTAGCGAGCTAGAATGCCTTAATATCTTTGGCGTGATATAAACCAATATATTCTCCGTTTACAGTCTCTAGTTGGTAAAGTGAAGTGCCAACCTTTTTGCGTACTCTGCATTTTAAATATGGTGGCAGAAGTTTCGCATTTATGCCCTTTTTAAATTCGCTTTGAGTACGATTCCTCCGGAATACTTCTTGTCCTTCTCTGAAACTTACGTCCCTGCAGCGTGTGTTATACGATTTAGTAGATTTTTCGTGCGCTAGTGTCAAGTTTTGTCGTATGTGGTCGTGAATTATATTCATCCTCGCATCATGTGGAACGCAATTAGCTTGACTTTCCTGGATTAAATTTAACCTTTGCAAAATTGTATATGCCGAACCATGTTGGATCATATTGTAACCAAACAGTGAAAAGTACGGTGAACATTTAAGAGATGCGTGGTAGTCACTTCTCAAGATGCTCGCTATTTTTGATACATACTTGTCCCACCGATCCTGTTTCTCCCTAATCAAAACTCTCAATTTCACCAAAAACTCTCTATTCGTACGTTCCGAACAATTAGCTTGGGGGGAATATAAAGCAGTTTTTATATGTGTTATTCCATAAGCCTTTAAGAAATCTGACATTTGGGAAGACACAAATTGTTTCCCATTATCGGAATGGATATATTGAGGAATACCAAATTGGTGAAAAATGTTTTCCTCCATATATGCAAGTATTGCCGCAGTTGTGGCCTTTCTTAATGGTTTGAGGAAAATGTATTTTGAAAAGTGATCCATAGCTACAAAGACCATATTATTTCCCAATTTAGTTCTGGGATAAGGGCCCAAAAGGTCCACATAGAGTCGTTGAAAGGGACGTTCAGTCTTCATCTGCTGGCCCATAGGAGGCCGCAGTACTTTATTAGTTGGTTTTACACATTTGCAGGTCTGACAATTTAACACAAAAGATTTTACATCCTTAGCCATTTTGGGCCAGAAATACTTCTCCCGAATCCTATTCAGAGTCTTTGCGAAACCACCATGACATGAAGTGATGTTGTGGTTGTTTTCTATGACCACTTCCCTTAATCCGATAGGTAACCACAAACGCCATAATGAATCTTCTTCCTCAAATTCGCCTTTGCGAAAGTTAACTCGCTGATATACAAACCCATCAGATATACAAGTATCCGGAAAGTTTTCCTCATACTGCACGATTTTATCCTTTAGGTCATTGTAATCAACGGACGAAAAGTGCTCCGATTCTAAATCTATATCCGATGAAATTGATGGCACAGTGATTTCCTCGACGTCTATTCCCCTAGATAGCGCATCGGGTACTATATTGGCAGACCCCTTTCTATATTCAATATCAAAATCATATGATTGCAATTTAAGGCTCCACCTTCCAAGTCTGCCCGACAAATCTTTTTGTGACATAAGCCAGCGTAGGCTGCTGTGGTCCGTAATAATCTTAAATTTTAATCCCTCAACATAAGGACGGAACCGTTTCAAGCAGACAATGGCAGCGAGACACTCGAGCTCTGTAACCGTGTAGTTTCTCTGGGCTTTGTTAAGTTTTTGGGAAACGTATGCTATAGGATGCTCGTGTCCGTTATTGTCTGTTTGTACAAGAACACCTCCAACTCCAACTCTGGAGGCGTCACATTGAATGATGAACGGTTTGTCAAAATCTGGTTGTACCAAAACTGGGGCCGTTGTCAAAGCTTCTTTCAATTTTCCAAATGAAACCACCGCCTCCGGCGTTATTTCAAATTTGTCACTCTTTCTGAGACAATCTGTCAGTGGTGCTGCCACTTCAGCATAATTAGAAACGAACTGTCGATACCATCCTGTCATTCCGACGAAACGGCGAATTTGACGTGGAGTTGATGGCAGAGGAAAGTTTACAACAGCTTCTACTTTCGACTGGTCCGTCCGCAAAGTACCCTGTCCAACAATATATCCTAAATATTTAATCTCCTTCTGACAGAATCGGCTTTTCTCAACATTTATTGTCAGTTTTGCGTCATTTAAACATCTTGCCACTTCCCTCAACACATTAATATGACCTTCAAAGTCAGGAGTACAGATCAATAAGTCATCTAAGTAGATGAACACGTTCTCACGGAGTCGGCTTGGGATAACCTTATCCATTAAACGGCTCATCCTTTGTGCAGCGTTGCAGAGCCCAAAAGGCATAACTGTATATTGATACAGTGGCCGACCAGGTACTGCAAATGCCGTTTTTTCTCTCGAACTCTCATCTAAAGGTATTTGCCAAAAGGCGTCTTTTAGGTCAATACCTGAGATGAAATGAGTGTCCTGAAGACGACTTAAAAGCCCATTAATGTGTGGTAAAGGGTAAGCGTCTTTTTTCGTGATTTCATTAAGTTTCCGCGAGTCAAGACAAAGCCGATTCTTACCAGGTTTCCTAACCAAAACAATAGGGCTACAGTATGGGCTATTGCTTTCCTCTATTACGCCAAGAGACAACATGCGATCAAGTTCAGCGTATGCCTCCTGCTGTCGTGGAGGGGACAGGGGATAGTGTCTGATTTTAAATGGCAATGAGTCCCCTGTTTCGATTTTATGGGTCTCGATATTGGTTCTTCCTAGGCCCAGTTTCGCATATGAGGGAAACTCCTCAATAACCGTAAATAATTGAATTTTTTCAAGTTCAGATAATGTTGGTATCATACTCTGCGGTTCCAGAGCTGAATCTTTTATGTTAACGTCAATTTCAGAGACAAAAATTTGCGGGGCTATGTCAAAGGATTTCCAAAAATTCACTCCAAGGTAAACTTTCTGGCGTAATGTTGGCGATATGTAAAACACAATGTCTTTCTTTATTCCCTTATAGGTCACCGGAATTTCCACAAAACCCACGATGTTCTGTCTGTTCCCATCGGCAGTTCTCAAAGATGTGTTAAGCTGCGAAATTTTGGGATTAAGTTTTGAAAGAATTTTCTCGCATCCACTTCCTAAAACGCTTATAGAAGCCCCAGAATCAAGAAGTCCAAACACTTCAAGTGGTCCAAGAAAAATTTTCGCATACGGTCTTTCATCACTACTATCATCAATAATAGTCGATTCTATTATTTTACTGAAATTCCTTCTTTTTCTAAATCTTTCCCTACATTTTTCAATGCGTCCCGAAGTCTTGTTGCCTAATATTCGTTCTCTGGTTTCATAATATTTAATTCTCCTTTCATGCAAAGATAATCTATTTACATTTTTCTCACTGTCACCCTCGCCATTAACCTTAATTTGGGGTTTTGTATTTCCCAGAATTCTCCTATGATTTAGTAAAAGCTTAACATTTTCGTTTTTCAAATCCAAGTTACTGTTCATTTTGTACTTAAAGTGTAATCCATCAGAATATGAGGGTTTTTGTTGTATGAACGAGTCACCCTCTAATTCTCGTTCGTTGCTTTGTTTCCCGGATGTTTTTTACATTCGGGTGTTGTAACATTCTTCTCGCCACAACGGTAACAAAACAATGTACGTACCCTAGACGGGCACTCAAAGTATGAGTGACCCACCTCATCACAATTCCAACATATAAATTTTGATTTATCGATGGCATTATTCGTTCGGTAATTACGATAACCGATAGCAGATATATCGGTCACCGACTCATTTAATATATCATCTTCTTTAGATGGAACAATCTCGGCTACTAATCGTCTTTGTTGTTTTAAATGACTTTGTCGGCCTAAGTACTTTTCAGCCTTTCGAGCTGCATCTCTAAGATGATCCAAACTGAAAAGATCATATGAAAAGAGCAAAGACCCTAGTGATTCTTTGGCATTGTTCTTAATCAACTCTATAACCTTCTGATCAGTCATTGGTTGACTGAGCCTGGAGTTCATGTTGACTATATCAGTAAAGTAGTCGTCAAAACATTCCTTTGACATTTGACGCCTTTCGACCATTTGCACTATCTTATCGCAATCGTTTTCAACTGTTGCAAACTTCTGTACAAGTGCTGTTGTAAGCTGGTCGTATGTGGTATTGGGACACTGCTTCAGATAGAACCAGAACCAATTTTCAGCTTTACCCTTTAAAAATAAGTGGAAATTTGCCACTACTTGTTCCAGAGTATATTCGTATCTTTGGCGAAGTGTGTCTACTTTAAAAAGAAAATCTTGAACATCCTGTGTACCATCGTAAATTATGTTCCATTTGTCAATTCGCACTGGGTTGATACTACTGGAACTTCTAAAAGAATTGGCCTGATGGGTCTGAATTGAATTCGGATTAGTGTTCGAAGAATTAGTTTCAATCTGTGGAATATTGCCACGGTTAATGGGCGACGCATTCGAAATGCTGGATATATTCTGATTGTGCGAATCACTTTGATTTCTATTCAAGGTCCCAACTATAGTTCTCTGTAAGTTTTGAATTTCTCCAACAAATGCATTATGGTTCAATGTCAGAATTCGTTCCAGCATTGCTTCTAAGCCTGATGTGTTGCCTGTTGCAGAACTTGTAGCGGCAGGGGCATTGACTTGTGGATTTGCAGATGCGTTATTGTTCATAATGGTATTACTTGATGTCGAATTTTCGCTAACTATTATATTTTCCCTATTCTTGGATCGGGTTGAAATTGGGCTTCTGTCGAGCCTGGGTCTAATAACGAAAGGGTTTTGAAAGTCTTCGTCTACCGTATAATCGATTTGCGTATCGCTTAATGAATCATCGGGGTTATTTAAAATTTTCGTTTTTTCGTTTCCTAAATGGCATAACCTTTGAATAAAGTTTTTCTTAAATAGTTTGTTCATAAATTATTACTGGGAATGAGATATTGCGTTTTCAAGACAAAAGGATTTCAAAGATAAATTAACTTTTGAAAGCAAATAAAATTATATCCCCCTCTTAACAGATAAAAGTCGTGTGCAAAAAAAAGGAATCTTTTTATGTCGCGAATGAAGCCTCAAGTATGATATTAAGTCAGTCATGACTTACACAAAAAGAATCATTAAAAGGTACTATTGAAACTACTTTATAGAGCGATATTGAAGTCATTCCGTAATCACTAGATGTACCAGTTCTTACCCTAGTTGTATTGCATCGGCTAACTACTTTATGACTTCTAAAGACGCTTTTGTCACTAGCAACTAAAAGTTTGAAACTAATTAAGCGTTACAAAAAAACGTTGAATACTTAGATGGATTGTAAATTGCTTTACTATCAAACTCGAAACGAGTAAGAAGTGACTAATCTACACAAATTAAAGAAAATTACGATATCGAACTAAAGTTCCTCGTTGGGCGCCATCTCTTTTGTAGCAGCTAGTTTTGAAATTAAATTAAATTTGTCTATGTTCTGGTATGGTCGAGCTTGGAATGCTGGAAATGGACTTAGCTCGTCGGATCGGGGAGGGTTCTTGACCTTACGAAAACATTTGCTACTAGCAAGAGAAAAAAAAATCATTCCAAGACTTGGTAACGAAACATGTAAATACTCCAGAGAATGGTTAAAATCATCTAATTGATATAATCCTATTGCTTCCAATTCTGCAATTGCTGTTCATTGCATAGACACTCAAATTTACCCACCCTTCTTCTCTAAATGGTTTTGTGCCCTGAATTGTATAGACCATTTCCCTATTTCAAGTTACAATTAGCTTACATTATCCTTTTATACATTTTACCTTGCAAAATCTCATTCCCGATTGAAAATATATCTACTCCATCTTCAATGTTGTCTATAAATTCATTTATTTACAAAAATTAAATCTAAAATTCTCTTAAAAAGTTATTAGACAATACGATTGTAATCATGATTTACGTTATTAATTCGAGCGTGCAGATTATGCACAGTAGTCATAATAAAAAAAATACTTTTGAAAATATATACTAATATATGTTATTATCCATCGAATGCATGTTTAAAAATTATAAAAGAAAGGCAAACTTACATTGGGTGATCCTTAGGCAAGGATATCGATAATCTATAAATTCAATTATTGTTTATATTATTCTTCCTTATAACATTTTACCGCCGCATTGAGCTCAATCCGTAGGTTTTTGGTAGTTCTATCTGTAATTATGATAGAAGATAGATTGATTAAATATCAATTAAAATAAATTTATAGTCATTGAATGATAATTCCGTGCATAAGCATAAACTTTAAATCCAATGTCAGGATGCTATAGAAAAATTTACAATATAAATCCAAACATGCTAGATATTATGTACTAGAAATATGTACTATACAAAAAAAAAAGCTTATATGAATGTACTTTTTTTTTATGTCATGGTATCTATTAGTTAAAACTGATTAGTTAAGACTGAGCAGAACTCATTAACACTGTTAGAAGTTAATTATAATTAATAAAAGAAATTCGTGCAGAAGTTTAACATTACAATGTTATTAGCAACTTGTTGCTCTCTGTTGTAGGTCACCATTTACGTGAAGGTCGTTTAATATCATCGATCTTGGTGACAGTAACATGGAAGTCTTCGCTCTTCAAATCCAAACAAATCGTGTCGGTGACGTGGCGGCGCTAATTTGTCATACTTCCAGACTAAGAGTTTTGATGACGTCACGGCTTATTGTGATGTTTTTATATTGACCATTGAAAACTGGCACAGTAGGGGCACAGTGTTACAAAACAACAATTTTATCAGAACGGTTGTGGTTGCATTAAATTTGTATGCAATGTATGTATGTATGACGAATCAGACCATTTATCACTGATGCCTTAGGAAGTTATTGTCATGTTTATATTTGATGATTTTTTATTTCTTTTTATTTCTTTATTTTATTTCATTAGCTTAATTACGCTTGGTTTAAGTTTACTAGCTTCGTTTTGCTGCTGCCTGGATGAAAAGTTCGGCAGTATTATTTATTGATACGCGAACTTATTTTTGGATGAATTTATCGACCGTCCCAATTCCACATGTTGGGGTTTTTGCATTAAAGGATTTGTTTCTTTAATTTTTTTATCGTATTTCGCGTATAATACTGCGAATGTTACTTTCTTTAACACAATTTATTTAGAGATTTTATTTAAAAGTTTTATAATTTTTTTAACACTTGTAGATCAATTTTGATTTAATTGTTCCAAATTGTCCACGATCTTCGACCTTTTTTTTTGATCTCCAACGCAAGAAGAAAGAAAAAAACGGAAACAGATCATTTGACAGCTACCGATCTCAAGTTGTTCTCAATCTCATCTCATGAAAACCATATGATCTGAGTCTCCAAACAGTTATGAGACTTAGTACTAATGTCAACCTTAGGAGATGATGTGGCTGTATTTTGTAATTTTTTTTTTGTACTTAAATCAAACTATTTAGTGAAATTACCAAGTTCGTAATACGACTTTACGAAAACTAGCTGACCACTTTGATTAAAATAACAGAAATGTTTCGCATGCTATAAAAAGGGTTATAATAGCAACTGGTGCACTGTCTAGCTAGAGAAATGAATGACGTAAAAATGTCAACGAGTTAGCATTGTGGAATTTCACGATATTTATAAAAAAAAGTGCTACAAGCAGCAAGGAGAAAGGTGGTATGATGAATTACATATACTGCATTTCATAAATTTTTTTGCAGTGATTTGCAAATTGCATTGTCCACATAAATTTTCTTGAGACATATCACACAACGACCGAAAAATAAATTTGAGTGATAATTTTGTGTTTGTGTAATTAGCTATGCGCACAACTGACCACGACCGTTCGCAACGAAGGCTAGAACTGAACTTCAATTCAATTCAATTCAATTCAATTCAATTCAATTCAATTCAATTCAATTCAATTCAATTCAATTCAATTCAATTCAATTCAATTCAATTCAAATCAATTCAATTCAATTCAATTCAATTCAATTCAATTCAATTCAATTCAATTCAATTCAATTCAATTCAATCCAATCCAATCCAATCCAATCCAATTCAATTCAATTCAATTCAATTCAATTCAATTCAATTCAATTCAATTCAATTCAATTCAATTCAATTCAATTCAATTCAATTCAATTCAATTCAATTCAATTCAATTCAATTCAATCCAATTCAGTTCAATTCAATTCAATTCAATTCAATTCAATTCAATTCAATTCAATTCAATTCAATTCAATTCAATTCAATTCAATTCAATTCAATTCAATTCAATTCAATTCAATTCAATTCAATTCAATTCAATTCAATTCAATTCAATTCAATTCAATTCAATTCAATTCAATTCAATTCAATTCAATTCAATTCAATTCAATTCAATTCAATTCAATTCAATTCAATTCAATTCAATTCAATTCAATTCAATTGAATTCAATTCAATTCAATTCAATTCAATTCAATTCAATTCAATTCAATTCAATTCAATTCAATTCAATTCAATTCAATTCAATTCAATTCAATTCAATTCAATTCAATTCAATTCAATTCAATTCAATTCAATTCAATTCAATTCAATTCAATTCAATTCAATTCAATTCAATTCAATTCAATTCAATTCAATTCAATTCAATTCAATTCAATTCAATTCAATTCAATTCAATTCAATTCAATTCAATTCAATTCAATTCAATTCAATTCAATTCAATTCAATTCAATTCAATTCAATTCAATTCAATTCAATTCAATTCAATTCAATTCAATTCAATTCAATTCAATTCAATTCAATTCAATTCAATTCAATTCAATTCAATTCAATTCAATTCAATTCAATTCAATTCAATTCAATTCAATTCAATTCAATTCAATTCAATTCAATTCAATTCAATTCAATTCAATTCAATTCAATTCAATTCAATTCAATTCAATTCAATTCAATTCAATTCAATTTAATTCAATTCAATTCAACTCAATTCAATTCAATTCAATTCAATTCAATTCAATTCAATTCAATTCATTGCGATGCAAAGTAGTTCAATTCAATTGGGTTCAACTCAATTTATTTCAGTCAAGTTCAAATCAGTTCAGGTCAGTTGTCGGCTTTTTGCCGGGGATTTTGATGACACAATGTATCAGTGTTAGTATCAGTTTTAACGGGGGGATTTGTAGACATGCGGTGTGTCTAAGGGTTACGGCACATGACCTCTGTAGAAGCTGTAGCGATGAGTAACAGGGGGAATCAACTGGACATGGTTTTGCACGTGTCCAGCACTAGCCGGCAAGGAGATGCCTATTTTTGGATCTTACCGATTTAGAGACCTGGGTGTAGTATCTGAGATATGTGGAGACAGTATCTCTAGTTAACTGGAGCAAAATAAATAGTTCTCGGGTTGGGCTAGCATTGAATCTGGTTAGCCAGTATTATAAGTATGTCATTCATCGACTGCCATAAACACCAAGCATATACTAAAGGTTAGAGCCATTAAACCAGTTGCTGTAAGAAAATTATTCCTGCCGTTGTAGTGCTATCACCTGGTATGGCTAAATTTTTATCTCTGGATGTCAACTACGTAAGCTGTTATTTCTACAACAAGTGAAGGGATTGCTTACAACTACAACAAAACCATGCATGGTATCGATTCGAAAATTCACTAAACCGGTTTATTTGTTAACTTTTTATCTATTTCAAAATATCATATTTTCAATTTCATTAAAAACCATGTAACCCTTACATAAAATTTAGTTTAGCCGGTCCACCGAAACCCAATTGGTGCTGGCTCCAATAACTCATAAGGTGGAGCAGTGGCAGACGACAGGATGGATTCAAATGCGGGTGGCAAAGCGTTGTTATGGATCGCCGCTTCAAATGATGGTGGCTCTGAAAAGTACAATATCGATTATTTTGATGACAATGAAATTTCCTAATCTAAATATAAATTTGTTGTTCCGCCGGGCAAGAGTACGATATCCGAGGCCCCTCAATCCGATAACTTCTTTTTATAGAATACATAAAAATGGCCCGTAAAAATTTATTAAAATTAGTCGATAACTCGCTTAGTTATAGAAATATTAAAATATCGAAAACCAAATCGATAACCGTGATGGATAACGATAATTGAAATTTAAACTTAAGCAGGGGAACAATTAAGTAAAGTTATTAATAACTTGCCTAGTTCTCGAGAAATCAGGGGTTAAGCGAACCTCAGACTTGTCATTCATGAGCATCAGCTTGAAGGATAACGTTTTATCTGGCTGATGAATTTGAAAAAATATTACCAAAACGTTTTGTAAACCTGCTAGTGATGCGAACAACTTCGATTGCCTTCTAATTTGGTTTCAAGAGAGCCGGTAAACCGACAATAAACATCAACGATAGCTAATGTTCTTGCTTGTAAATGATATGTGGTTCGTTTACAATTTTAAGTATCGATAACTTTTCTACACAAGTGTTTAAATATCCCTTTATTTTGGATAAAAACTGTGCGCATAGCCGGCCTACGACCGCCAGTAGACTCTTCTTTTGTGGACGCTGAAAAATCTGTCATCTTTTCGTTATTTGGATGCAAATATAAAGTGTTTGTAGAATGTCGCAAATATTATATACTTGTGTCCAAACACATTGTGTTTGCTGTTCAATGTTATTAATGTTATTGGAGACACAATAATAAATATGTTATAATAGATTTTTTTTGTGACCCAAATATAGTTTTGTTTGTTGACAACTGTTGAATACAAGAGCGTAACGCACAACAAAGCAACAAAGGCGACAGATCTTCAATTTATGAAAACTTACATGCATGTAAGTCTATGGGTGTTTCAAACATACACATGGGACATTCTTTTTCAGCGTGTGTGATAGGTTCAAAACCGGCTTCGGGAATTATACATTATATTTGTTGTTTAATAAAGTATTATGAGCGCTAGAGATTCGGCCGAACATAAGGATTTTTTCCTCTGGGGTATTTGGCATAGTATTTTCTTTTTGCAAACAATCTTTCTGTAGGGTCTTCTGAGGTGTGTTTAAAAACGGCTTCTTGGCTTCGTCATAGTTTTGCGTTTAGTCATTTTTCTGGTATTACAAGCTGGCGGAAAGTTAATCACCCAATCGGAAGATGCTATAATTTTTACAGTTAGTGTCGTATGACAATCGTATTTGACATTTGTGAACTAGACCCATTCCTAGGAAGTTCATATGTTCTAGAAAGATGTTTATGGATTACTTCCTTAAATGTCGAACAGTTTGCTACCTATGGACCTGAACAGGCAAAAGTGGTAAAAAATTAAGTTTTTTAAAGTTTTTTGCGATTTTGACCTTGAAGATGAAGTGTTTTTGATTTTAAAAATTTTTGTTCTCTATAACAAGAGAGAGCTACAACTGCCAAACTTCCGAATGATTTGCAAGATATGAGCCTGACAAAATGATCACTTTTATGCAAGATGACACCGAGGCTCCAATCTTTAGGGGCCCAAAAAAAAAAGTTCATTACTTTGGGAAAAACTGGGAGACACGGGTATTTTCTTTGGTTTTTTATCACGTAGTGGTGTCCTTATATGGTTATATTTTTTCGTGTTGCACTGTGTAAATGCCTATTTTAAAAAAAAGTAAATGTTCTCAAAAAAATATCTTTTCATATTCTTAAACAAAGAACCTTTTCTTAAAAAAAAATACCTTATAATATAGAAGTACCTTTTGCTTAAAAAAGTAAATTGTCTTACAAAAAGTACATTTTCTTAGAAAAAGTATTTTTTTTAAATAAGTACCTTTTTACATTTTCTTACAACAAATTGATTTTTCTTAAAAATTACATTTTTTTAAAGAGCAAATTTTTTGTAAATCAAAATAACTTTTCTTGAGATAAGTCCCTTATCTTAAAAATGTACCTATTCTTGAAAAAAGGGCCAATTCAAAAAAAAAATTACCATTTGTTAAAAAAAAAACATTTTCTTCAAAAAATACCTTTTTTTACAAAAATTCCTTTTCTTAAAAGTACCTTTTTTAAAACTAATATATTACCTTTTCTTTTCTCTTCTTGAGATAAGTAGCCTTTCTGAAAATAAGTACGTTTTGTGAAAAAAATAAAATTTTCCTAAAAAGAGTACCACTTCTTTCAAAAGTACATGGTCTTGAAAAAAGTACTTCTTTGTAAAAAAAAATTCATACCCTTATGGTTTTTTCTTACAGAAAGTGCTTCTTCTTAAAAATAGTACCTTTTCTTTAAATTATCGTATTTTTCAACGGGCGCCTTAGGCGTGTTGGAACTTCCTAGTACATAATATATAGCGAAAGGAACTTCGTTCCAACCGGGTGTTCCCAGACATCTTATGTAATTTTTCTATACCAATTTTAAGGGACCGAGGAGCCTAAGGTACCGTACTGTCCCAATCTGGGGAACAATGTTACACTCGTGGTAATGCTTATGTTTAGATTGAGATATACTCACCACATTCTTGATAGCTTGGTGGTGGTCCCTCAGCCAATGGCAATGCTGGACTTTTAACTATGGCCAGCTGATCCTGCAAACTTTCCCTCAAAGGTATGCTACCAATTTCAAGGGGTACCGAGAGTTGTACATCGAAAGTTAAACCACTTATGAAGGCTGTAAGCTCAAATGTATAACTGATACTAATAATGTCATTACTCTCTGAGGTGGGTACCATGGCAGGGATTTCAAAATTGTCCTCAAATACGCGAATACACTGTCGTGGACACTCGTCGTCATACTCTTCTTCGAATACATTGTATCCTTCAATGTAGTTTCTATGGTACGGCAGATTGGCAGTGTAGGTTACGGTCTGTTTAATCACCACTGAATATCCCTTGACCTCAGTTGAGGACTGATTGTCCACATTTAGGGAATATCGAAGCATTTGTAAAGGCGCATATGCTCCATAGGGAATGGATAAAGTAAACGATATTTTGCCGCTTGAAAAATTAAACCAGCTAAAGGATTTCACATGCTGCACTTGCACTGGATTCTAGGGGAAAATAAAAAAAAATTATTGAGGGCAAATTTACACTTGTTAATGATTGTGTCAGTATCGTAATTTACCCTCATATTAGGATTTAAATTTAAATCATATTTCCTTTCCACATTAATTTCATGTTTGAATTTATTATTTCTACGCTGTTTATTACGTATCACCAGCATAAGGTAATACTTAATTGATCCCGGTGGACCTTCGAAAGAACTGGGACAGTCTTCAGGCAGAGCGAACGAAAATGGAAATGAGTACTCGCCCGGCTCCAAGTCGCCACCATTTCTTAAGTTTTGATGCAGGTCGACATAGAGCTCATCAGCTGTAAATTCTGGATTTGCTTCATTAGGACAGTCGTCTTTATCGTGACTCGCATCACTTTCGCAATCGTTGTGAGAACCTGCTGTGTAAACGGCAAACCTTACTGCCCCCTCACCCTGTAATGTCATGTATATGCCTGAAAATTAAGAAATATACACGGTTAATACACTCACAAAATATGTTAGTAAACAAAGTAGAAAACACTGGTGTAAAGGGGGACAAACATGTTTGTTATTTCAGCAAATATATCTTTGTTACTTTAGCAAATAAGTTACTATTTTATTTGTTGGCAGTATAGTTGTTTCAATTACACAGTCATGTACTTTTTTTTTATGGGCCCCCAAAGATTTGGGGCCTCGGTGTCATTTTTGCAAAAAAGTTATCATTTTGTCAGGCTCATAACTTGCAAACCGTTGGGAATTTTGATTTACTCTCTGAGGAAAAGTTGTAGCTCTTGTTATAAGAAACAAAAATTGTGAACTCATAAAATTAAAAAAAATTTAATTTTCAAGGTCAAAATCGCAAAAAAAAATTCGTTTTTTTTTACCTTTTTTCCCCTGTTTTGGTCGATAGGTAGAAAACCGTTGAAAATTCAAGGAAAGATATGAGCATGACAAAATGCTAATTTTTTTTGCAATAATGACACCGAGGCCCAAAATCTTTGGGGGCCCTTAAAAAAAGTCCATGACTTTGGGCAAAACTGGGAGACACGGGTCTTTTTTTCTTTTATCGCGTAGTGGTGTCCGTGTGTGGTTATATTTCCATGACTTAAAAAATTACACACTGTGTTATAGAAAATTTGTGTGCAGATAAGTCGCAAACATTGTGTGCTGTTCATAGCAAACAGAATTTTTTTTGAGTGTACATATTTTTTATCTGTTTTTAATATCGCCCACCTTTAATGGACCTCGGAGTGGGTACATTTATAACGACTATACCATCCACAGACTCTCCACCTCTGTAAAGCTCACAAACTTTATTTAATGAAAAGTCACAAGTAAGCGACATTTTTAATGCCAAGAATCTTCAAAGGTTACTCTTTAATAGCTGAAGCCTTGTTTTTGCCAATGAAACGTTTCGTTTTTGCCAATGTCGAATAGCGTGTCAACTGTGAGCAAATCTTCAGTTGATACTGAACTACATACTGTATTGCACTTAGCGCTATTTACTCTCCAGCTGAATTTGCCGCTAGTGACGTAAATGAGTAAGCAGCAAATACTGAGCGCTTCACTGTACACCTTATCTACGTATCTACAACTGTTTTGATATTGGTGATATTCCTAAAAACGCTTCAAAATATTTGTGTTTCGCAACTGTTTTATAATATTTTATGTGTGCAAAAAAACGAAGAGGAATTTTGTGAGCTGTCAGCTGAAATGATGATTGGGAATAAAAACTGCGATACTAATTACGGCCTCCAAAACTTGTTAATTGAAACCACCTAAAAGTACAGTTTTAATATATGTATCGCCAATAAAAGTTATTTATAAATTTAATAATTTATACAAAACTGAATCAATTTAAATTACGCGATACTCAAAAATGTAGACTATTTTATTGAAATCTAACACTTAACTTATTTACCTTTGTGTTCCATTTACTTTGTGATAAATGAAAAACATCGTTCACGAGAAACGAATATCGTTTTCAACAAACGGTATGTGGTCAGTCTTAACTCAGAAAAATACAGCGCACCCTAACTACAAAAGCGACATAAACCAAAATTTCCGGAAGTTAAGTTTTTGGTTAAAATCAATATCCATGAAAAATGTCTATCCGGTGTACAAATCTACCGTCGAAAACCGTTTATTAGAAATGAAACCACACGTACAGTGACAAGCAAATTTGCAACAGGTGTCCCATAATGGAAGTTTAAAACTATATTTTTGATGTAGGGAAATCTATCAAAGTGAACGCATGCAAACAACACACAGCATTAGCATCATATACGTAGTTGTTATACAACAATAGTCTCTGCATGAAAATAAGTATGATGGCATTGATGTAGCAGCAGCGAACAAAAAAGCAGGTCATCGTCGCCAAAAAGTATTGAATAGTATAGAGTACTCATGGAACGAATTGTATGACTCAAAAGCACTGGCGACATCTGGCGAATGATTCAAAACGCATTACTCTATTTTTGTCATAACTTGGTCCATTCATAATTTTGATGTGAAACATTGATGCCTATTGAAACATTTCTGCTTTTTGTATTGTTCTATATAATAACATTGTCGAAATGGTGCATTTATATTGAAATATTCTATAAAGAGAATAAGACTCGTTTATGCTCTTTTACTCAGACTCTCTACATGAGAGCGGAAAAAAGTGCAATAAGTTCTCTATACTATTCAATACTTATTGTCGTCGCTCTGTTTATGACAAAACTAAAACAATTATTTCAGTGAGCTAAACATTGATTTTTTTTCAGTTGTATGCCGGCATTGAAACAAGCAGGTCGTCGTCGCTCTTGTTATGACAAAACAAAAACAATTATTTCAGTGTGATAAATGTTGCTTTATTTATTTTGACAATATTACATCAAAACGCGGATGTGAGAAAAAAGAAAGTGCAATAGCAAAATACCCTTAAGCATTAAAATTATTTTTTTTTTATTTTCCAATGTAAGATTTACTAATGTATTTCCATTCACTTTTATCAGGAGTGTCCAATATTGGCCCTCGAAATCACTATTTATGTCAATGACATGGGTCGCTTCATAAAGTTCACTATATCTCCGATCTAAAATGTAATCAGCATACATTTGTAATGGCGATGTTATGTGCTGCCATGGGGCTAATTTGGAGTATAGAGTTAGTCCATTAACTAAGCCATAAGAGTATGATTTTTTTTTACAAAGAAGGAGTTTTTTAAGAACAACTACTTTTTAAAGAAGAGGTACTCTTTTTAAGAGAATGTAATATTTTTAAGAAAATTTACTTATTATATCTCAAGAAAAGGAAAGGTATTATTTTAATTTACGTAAAGGTAGTTTTGAGAAAAGTAATTTTTGTAAGAAAAGGTGTTTTTTAAGAGAAGGTTTTTTTTGAAGGAAAGGGCTTTTTTAAGAAATTGGAATTTTTTTTGAATTATTCCATTTTTTCAAGAATAGGTACATTTATAAAAGTAGGTAAGAAAAGTTATTTTATTTCACACAAAAAGGTACACTTTAAAGAAAGGGTAGTTTTTTATGAAAAGGCAATTTGTTGTAAGAAAATGTACTTCTTTAAGAAAAGGTACTTGTCTTAAAAAACAGTACTAAGAAAGGGTACTTTGTTAAGAAAATGTACCTTTTCTAAGCAAAGTTACTTCTTTAAGATAAGGTATTTTTTAAGGAAAGATAATTTGTGTAAGAATATGAAATAGGTTTTTTTTTTTGAGAAAATTTGCTTTATTTTAAGAAAATTCACTTATTAAAGGAAATGCTATTTTTATAAATTTCTTTAATTTTGGCTTTTCTAAATTTACTCTTTATTGGGTACAAAACTATAATATACGTATAGTAAATTTTGGTTACATGCTCCACCTAGAAAACTTACCATAAAACAATAAATTTCTTAACATATGTGAGACATCTACTTAGTGCAGACACAAACCAGAGCAAACGTAAACAATATAGGAGTAGTTGATAATAGTGGGTTATATCATAATAGTGTTACAAAAAGTTGTTTAATTTTTTTTGATTTAGCCCCCATCCCGCAGCGTGAGATAAGGAACTTCGTTCGAATAATAATTATTTTTATGCTAGAAATGAGCGGACAATACTACTGGAATTTTTAGAGACATAGCTCGTTTATAAGGGTGTTTTTCAAGCCCGATAGAACTTCAAATTGTAAAAAATAACACAAAAAATTTAATTTTAATAAAAAAATATCTATTATCTAAAATAAAATATCTATTATTACCCGTTGTTTTATCGCCAAATTGTGTTCAGCGATGAGGCTCATTTTTGGCTTAACGGGTTTGTTAATAAGCAAAATTGCCGTATATGGTGAGACCAATCCAAAAGATACCCTCCAGACTCCATTACATCCAGAAAAATGGGGGCGGCTTACGCGCTGGTGGCATCATCGGACCTTATTTCTTTAAAAATGAGGCCGGAGCTCGCGTTACGGTCAATGGAGATCGTTACCGCACCATGATCAATGATTTTCTGTTTGAAAATATGGATGACATTGATCCAGACGAGATGTGGTTTCAACAGGATGGCGCTATGTGTCGTACGGCGATCGCAACCGTCGACTTATTGAAATCAAAATTTGGCGATAAGTTGATTTCGAGAAATGGACCTGTCAATTGGCCTCCAAGGTCGTGCGATTTGACACCTCTCGATTATTTCTTGTGGGGCTACGTGAAGGCACTGGTTGGTTTATGCTGATAAACCAGCAACAATTAACGCCTTGGAGGGCAACATTGTTCGTGTTCTTCGTGACAAAAGTGAAAAAGTGGCCAAAAATTGGACGTCCAGAATGCGCTTCGTCAAGAACAGCCGCAGTGCACATATGCCCGAAATCATTTTCATATGTTAATGGCACGTATTAATCTTTCGAATAAAAAAAAACTTTATTAAAATTTAATTTTTTGAGTTATTTTTTTACAATTTCAAGTTCTATCGGACATGAAAAAACACCCTTTATGTTTAAAAGCGAGTAATATGTAAACAAACTCCAATGTTACAATTAAGCACTCTCTTCAATGTTACAATATTATACTCTCTTCAACTCTTTAAAGATCCAGAAACTCAAATCTGACCATCACGTAGCTCATAAATTTACTGTTCTTTTTTCAATTGCTCATTATTGTCCACGTGCTGATAACAAATAGAACCATCTAAAGTAGTTGAGATCATGGAATAATTAAAAAAATAATTAAAAAATGTACTAGTTAGTTCCAACACCCCTAAGGAGCCCGTTGAAAAATACGACAATTTAAATTGATCTTTAAGAAAAGATACTTTTTGTAAAATAATCAAATTTTTTTAAGAAAAAAGTTTTTTTTATGGAATGTATTTTTCTAAAAAAAAAGTAAATTTTTAGGTCCTATATAATATATAATATATTTTCCCTAAAAGGTCCTTTTTTAAAAATAGGTACTTCTTTTATTAAAATAGGTACTTCTTTCAGAAAAAGTACTTTCTGTAAGAAAAAGCCACAAAAGTATGAATTTTTTTTTACAAAGAAGTACTTTTTTTAAGAACAGGTTCTTTTTAATGAAGTGGAACTCTTTTTAGGAAAAGGTTGTTATTTTAAGAAAATTTACTTATTTTCAGAAAGGCTACTTATCTCAAGAAAAGAAAAGGTATTATTTTATTTTTAAGAAAAAGTACTTTTAAGAAAACGAATTTTTGTAAGAAAAGGTTTTTTTGAGAGGAGGTGTCTTTTGAAGAGAAGGTTTTTTTAAGAAATGGTAATTTTTTTTAGATGGGTACATCTCCTTTCGTGACAGCGACAGTATCGTCTATATAGCCATGAAGAAGCTTCACGAAATACCGTTCGGAATCGGTGTAAAACTGTTGGTCCCAATCAGTGAGTGAAACTGGAGAGCGCACAGCTCAGTGATTGTGAGAAGCTCTTTCCTGTCCCTTCATGGGATGTAATGGGAAACCATTTATTTTTGTTTTTACTTATCTCAAGAAAAGTTATTTTGTTTCACAAAAAAGGTACTCTTTAAAGAAAAGGTAGTTTTTTAAGAAAAGGCAGTTTACGGTAGGAAAATGTACTTTTTAAGAAAAGGTACTTATCTAAAAAAGAATCCTTTATTTATGGATTGACACTTTTTGTTAGAGAATTTACTTTGTTTAAGCAAAGGTACTTCTTTAAAATAAGGTATTTTTTTAAGAAAAGTTACCTTGTTGAAGGATATGAATGGGCATTTTTTTGAGAAAATTTACCTTTTTTTTAAAGAAAACGCACTTATTTAAGATGATTGATTGATCAGCCATTTAGAACATGTTTATCACTTCGATTAACTTTTCAAGATGATGTGTTTTACAAATAAGTTAAGGTAAAACATTTTAAAATATGTAAAAAAACGTATCACCTTTTCCAGTATAACAACGTGTGAAATTCTATGAAATTCAATTCATTTCAAACAACATTCTAACATACTTTGTATCTAAAATATATATATACGTACATACATGTAATTTTCAGTCTGCCCTGCATCAATTGACTGCTCAGGGAATTTTCTCTCTTAAGTACTACAATTTAAATAAGGCCAGCCCATTTAATCTATTAAAATTTTTGATTAATCAATCAATAATGAATATTTATTCATGAATCATGAATATCCCATGTTGCGGGATGGTGGCTAAATGCAAAAATAAACAACTTTTGTTTTAACACTATTATACTACAACCGAGTACTATCAACTATATTGGGTACTTTTGCTTTGGTTTGCGTCTAGACTAACATATGTTGGGAAATTGCTTGAATAATGCGATATTTTCTAGGTGGAGCCTGTAACCAATATTTAGTATATATTGTAGTTTTGAACCCAATAAAAAGTAAATTTAGAAAAGCAAAAGTGAAAGAAGTTTAAAAAAGAATATTTTCTTAAATAAGTGCGTTTTCTTAAAAAATGCAAATTTTCTCAAAAAAATACTAATCATATTCTTAAACTCAGTACATTTTCTGAAAAACACCATATCTTAAAGAAGTGTCGTCGCTTAAAAAAGTAAATTGTCATACAAAAAGTACCTTTTTCTTACAACAAGTAATTTTTTTAAAATAAGTACCTTTTCTTAGAAAAATACATTGTCTTACAACAAATTGCCATTTCTTAAAAACTACATTTTCTTCAAAGATCACCTTTTTTTGTGAAACAAAGCAACTTTTCTCGAGATGACAACCTGCTGTTAAAAATGTACCTATTTTTGAAAAAAGGACCAATTCTAAAAAAAATCCGATTTAAAAAAATACCTTCTGTTAAAAAAACCTTTTCTTACAAAAATTCATTTTCTTAAAAGTATCTTTTTTTAAAAATAACATAATACCTTTTCTTTTCTTTTCTTGAGATAAGTAACCTTTCTGAAAATAAGTAGATTTTGTTAAAAAATAACCTTTTCCTAAAAAGGGTACCACTTCTTTAAAAAGTACCTGTTCTTAACAAAAGTACTTCTTTGTAAAAAAAAAAATTCATACTCTTATGGCTTTTTCTTACAGAAAGTACTTCCTTTTAAAAATAGTACCTTTTCTTAAAAAAAAAAATTGCTTCTAATAAAAGACGTTCCTCTCTTTCAAAAAGGACGTTTTCGGGAAAATATAATGCATATTCATACAAAAAGGACCTAAAAATATACTTAAAAAAAATACAGTCAATGATAAACATTTTTTTTTAAAAATATCTGTTGTTAAAAATCTATTTAAATGATCGTATTTTTCGACGGGTGCTTTAGGCGTGTTGGAACTAACTAGTTTACAATATATAGCGATAAGAACTTCGTTCCAACCGGGTGTCCCTGACACCTCATGCGATTTTTCATTTCAATTATTTCGAAATTATTCACGTTGTCATGTAATATTTATTTTATTATTCAACCTCAATACCATTCGATCTCTCTTTTAATATAGACATAGTAAAATAATTACATTATATTTTATTATAATTTTTATAGCAAAATAAAATAATTACATTAAAAAGTATTAATAATTAATTTTTCAATTTTTGTTGCAACAGAAAAGCCGGCACTGTACATAATAATACACAAATATCATTTTATAAAATTCAGCTGTTTGTTTACCCGCATGTCAATCCAACAGATATTAGGTTGGTACCTTAAAGCCTACATATGGACGATTTCTTTCATTGTAAATACCCTCATAGGGTGGAGCGCTGGACGTAATTGCTGAGCCGGATGAAGGAAGTTGCTCACCGCTTTTGGTTGCCTCAGAAAATGAAGGTGGTTCTAAAAGTGAAGAAACGTACAAATTTTAAAATTATTGTAGACCAAATTGTCATATACTATAACTTTGATAATGTGGTGGCTTGTCAGCACCACCCGATGCTATTGATGAGTATATTGGTGCACTGGGACTTATAGCGACGACATCGGTCCCTCTCCCTTCCTGCAAACTTTCTCCCAATGCTATTGTGCCTATATGCAAAGGCAATATTATTTCAGCATCCATTGTGCAACCAGGTATAAAAGCTGTGACTTTGAGATCGTATGCGATATGAATAATGTCATCAGCATCGCCGTTGGTACTGGGCGGAACGGCGGGTATTTCTATATCATACTCGAATATGCGTGTACTCAATTTTAGGCATGTGTCATCATATTGTTCTTCAACAACATTAACGTTTTCAAAACGATTCTTGTAATACGGTGATCGGGCAGTGTATGTCGTGGTCTGACAGACTGCTACTTCATAGCCCTTAACATCGCTCATCGAGTGATTTTCTACGCGCAGAATATAATGAAGTTGCTGCATAGGGGCATATGCGCCAAGCGTCGAGGTTAGAGTGAAAAGTATACGACCTTCGGTGCAGAGGACGCAACAGAACTTCTTGGTTTCCTCAACCTGTACTGGAATCTAAAAGGCAAAAATATACATCGATGTATGAGAGGAAAACAATATTGAGTTTGTCTGTTAAATGCTTAAAATTATAAAAATATATTTTAAAATTTTGTACAATCCATTTAAAATTCAATAGACACCAATTGAACATTAAGGGTTTTTTAGCAGAGACGCTACAAAAGTAAATCGATAGGGACAGCAAACGACGCCATATTTTTTCGCGCTCTTTTGACATTTCTCTTCAGTAAAGTTTGCCATTTCATCATGGAAAGATATACGAGCCAACAACGAGTCGAAAGAGTCGAAATTATTAAAATTTACTACCGAAATTTGGAGTCAGTGGCCTCAACTTTAAGAGGCCAACTTTAAGAGAGGCTCATTTCTGGCTGAATGGCTTCGTCAATAAGCAAAATATGCGTTATTGGTCAGACAGCAATCACACGTAATCCATGAAAAAATTACGGTTTGGTGCGGTTTATGGGCCGGCGGCGTCATTGGGCCGTACTTCTTCCGTGATGATCAAGACCAGCACATTACTGTGAATGCGAATCGCTACCGTTCAATGATAACCGAATATTTTTGGCCCCAATTGGATAATATGAAGTTGGAGGACATGTGGTTCCAACAGGACGGCGCCACAAGCCACACACCGAATGCCACAAACAATTTATTGGAAAAAAAGTTTGGTGAACGTGTTATCTCAGTCGATTGGCCGCCTCGGTCGTGCGATTTGACGCCGTTAGATTGTTTCCTGTGGGGCTACGTCAAGTCTATTAAAAAAAAAATTAAATGGTTTCACATTACATCCCATGAAGGGACCGGGGAGAACTTCTCACAATCACTGAGCTGTGCGCTTTCCGATTTTCACTCACTGATTGGGACCTACAGTTTTACACCGATTCCCAACGGTATTTTGAGAAGCTTTTTCATGGTTATATACTCGATAGTGTCGCCGTCACTAAGCGAGGTGACCGTCGTCGAAAGAAATTTTAAGGTGGTTGGAGCAGGGATCGAACCCAGGATCTCCTGTACAAGAGGCGCGCACACTACCGATTGCACCACCGACGGTCACGTCAAGTCTATGGTCTATGCCAACAGCGACGATTGATGAATTTCGTACGAATATCGAACGTAAAATTGCAGCAGTATCGGCCGATTTATGCTTGAAAACCGTCGAAAATTGGGTGCAGCGTCTGGACTTCTGCATGCGCGCCCGTGGTGGCCATGCAAAAGAAATCGAGTTCCATACATAATGGCATCGAACGTACTTTCACAGGAATAAAGAATTTCATTGGTATCTAAAACCGGGTTTGCTTTATTTAAAAAAACTTTTGTAGCGCTCTTAGTGAAAAACCCGTTATGTACATCTGTAGCAATTTCAACATTAAAATAAATCAATTGGAATTAAAAAATGTAATTTTAAATTCATAAAATGTTAATATTAATTCTAAAATGTGATGAAATGCGAGAGGGATCAATAAAAATCTAAAAAGGGTTAATTGAAATGCAACTTGAATGAATTGAAATTAAAAAAAGTATTTAAACTTAAATTAAATAAATTAAAAAATATTTAATGAAATTCAAAAGAAATCAATCAGAATTTAAAACGACTCCCTGGGCGTTAAAATCATGTACTAAAAATCAAAATATATCAATCAATCTTCTATATACATCGACAGAAGTTGGTAAACGTCATCTGAAATCTGAACAATTCGCAGAAAATAAAACATAGGAAATAAAGATTGAATCTCAAAACACGTTACAAAAAATTCAAAGGGTGTTAGTACAATACTAGTACAAAAATACCAAAGTTAAAAATAAAAAGAAATTAACGGAAGAAGACAAACATCAATAGATGGCGGCATAAAATATCGCCCAAAAGAAAAATGCCCCAACAATTTTATGAAAAATCGCCCAATTTTTTAAATAGGGTCAAAATATGAAAAATAGCCCAAAATCACGTATGAAATTTACCCCAAAAATATGACGAATAGCCCAAAAATATTGGGCAATTGTACATAAAAAATGGCCCAAACTATTTGGGCAAATATTCATGTGAAAAATAGCCCAAAATCGTAGTGAGAATGAAATAAGAAATACATGTAGGAATCTCAGCCATTTATATAAATCTCAGCCATTTATAGCCATTTTATATTGTGTTTAAATAAGCGCTGCAGTCAAAAAATTTTGCAATTTTGGAGAAATAATTGCTTCGTAATGTATTGGTGCAAGCGCCGCAGGCGAAAAGTTGTTTCTCCAAAATTGCGCGGTTTTTTCGAAATAATTTTTCATGTTTTGTTTTAGCGAGCGCCGCTATAGTAAAGAGACTTTTAAAAAATCATGGTATTCTTCTTGACAAGAATTTTATATTGTGCTTAAGTAAGCCCCGCAGTTGAAAAATCGCGCAATTTTTTGCGAAATGCTTTTATATATTTTGTTTTAAGTAGCGCCGCTGACTAAAAGTTATTTCTAAAAAATCGTGCGATTTTGTCGAAATAATTTTTCATATTTTGTGTTAGCGAGTGCCGATAACGGAAAGTCAATTTATATTATTATAAATTATCATCATTTCCCTTACGGGAATTTTTATTCGGTATGTTTTCTAAAACTTACAAATTTATTCAAGCTCAAGACCTTTTTAAATAATATAAAGCTTATTATCTTTATATTACTTTCAAAAAAGTCGAGCATAAAAATGTTGCAATGATACCAAGGCTGTCTGTATAGCTATTTCGGATCTTGCCAAGATCTTCATCAGCAGACATGTTTGGTATGTTTTTGGTGAATTCTTCAAAACTATATATCCAGAAACACTCATCATATTAATGAGAATTCCTTTATATACTCGTTTGAAGAATACCTAGCACTACCATTGGAACACCTTCATGCACAACTTTGTTTTGTTGGTTTTGTAATGACATAACAAAAACAAATCATGTCTGATTAAAACCAATGGTTTTACGGCATGATAAAAAGAGTTGTGCATGAAGGTGTTCCAATGGTAGTGCTTGGTATTCTTCAAACGAGTATATAAAGGAATTCTCGTTAATATGATGAGTGTTTCTGGATATATATTTTTGAAGAATTCACCAAAAACATACCAAACAGCTTTATATTATTTAAAAAGGTCTTGAGCTTGAATAAATTTGTAAGTATTAAATAAAAAATGCAATAAAAAATTCAATAAAGAACACAAAATGTAGATGGATGCTAAGAGCGTTTTGATAATTAACGGTTTCGTGTAGTCTCGCTTCAATTGCAATATCAGTTTTACTTAAAACAAGAAAACGAAAAATCGCCCACAAATTTTGGAATTAATCCGGATTATTTTTGGCCTATTTTTCGTATCTACAATTAAGAAATATGGCCCACAATGGGTCTGTTTTCGTATGTAATTTTATGAAAAAACATCCAAATGGGCTATTTTTCACAAACGTATGAAAAATCGCGCAAAGGATGAAAATGAAATATTGCCCACAATTTATGAAATAAGACCCACATTTTCTGGGCTATATTTCATATGAACTTTCGCCCACATTTGTATGGGTTTTTTTTTGAGCAATTTTTCTTAAATGTTTTTGGGGGATTTTTCGTTCCCCCTCAATAGATACTTCAAAGGCATCAATTTTATTTGAAATAAATGATTGAAAGTCAAAATACTATTTGCATTTAAATTCAAATATATTTATTGAAATTTAAAAGAAATCAATCAAAATTTAAAATGCGCCCCTTGGATACGATATAAATGTTGCATCCATTAAAATTCATAAAACATGAATTAAAATGCAAACTACATTGACAGAAGTTGGAAAGCGTCATATGAACAGTTCGTACAATATACTTCTATAAAATGCAACCAACCACTGAATTTAAGAATTGAAATGTTACAATAAAAATAACAAAACACAAATTATAAAAATAACAACAACGGATGAACGAAATCATCGGAGACATTCCAAAGGTATACATTCTATTTGAATTAAATTATTTGAAAATCAAAAAAAAATATTTAAATGTAACTTCAAAAGCATTTATTGAACTTCAAAAGAAATTTATTAAAATTTACAGAAATTAAAATTTTTTAAAAATTGTATCCATTAAAATTGAAAAACCCTTAATTAAAGTTCAAAATACATCGACAACAATTAGTTAGTTTGTCATATGAAATCTAAACATTTCATTGAATATATAAAATGAAACCAATGAATTTCAAAAACCAACAATAAATGTTCAATACCTGGAAATTTGAATGTCCAAAAACGAAAGCGATAAAAATAGAGAGAAATACATATGTAGAGAAAATATCTCGCTCAGCAAATTTCTGACATTTGGCGTGGTGTGAGACGAACGTTGGATGTTAGATAGAATAGCTTTAATAATACCAGAAAGAGGCAATGGTTCAAGCGAAACAACAAGAAAACAACCACGGGATTGCATTTTGTGTGTTAAAATTACAATAAAATATAACAAAAAAGTCTAACCAAAAAGTCATTAAAAGGAAAACATAATAAATGACATGATTTTCGATTTTTATGAAATTTTGGAACAAAGAAGCCTGATTTTTGGAACGAAGTTCCTAATAAAAAAAAAAAAAAACAACATTTGTTTTAACACTATTATGCTACAACCCACTATTATCAACTATATTGTCTACTTTTGCTTTGGTTTATGCCTAGACTAACTTGATGTCTCACATATAGTATGTTGTGGAATTTCTTTTTTAATGGGAAGTTTGCTAGGTGGAGCCTGTGACCAATATTTAGTATATATTGTAGTTTTCAACTCAATAAAAAGTAAAATAGAAACTCCAAAGTGCAATACTGGCAAAAAAAGTTTAATTTTTTGTACTATATAAAGTAATAAAAAGTTTATTGTCATAAAAACTATTGCATTTTATTACAATTGATTTTATTTTACAAAATTATGTTTCTTAAAAAACTACTTTTATTTAAAAAAAGAAAATTTCCTTAAATCAGAGCCTCTTCCTAAAAAAGTAAATTTTCTCAAAAAAAAATACCTTAATATTCTTACACAAAGTACGTTTTTAAAAAAATACATTACCTTAAATAAGTACCTTTGCTTAAAAAAGTACTTTTTCTTACAAAAGTACGTTTTCTAAAAAAAAGTATTTTTTTTAAATAAGTACCTTTTCTTAAGAAAGTACATACATATTCATACACCAAATTGCCTTTTCGTAAAAAACTACATTGTCTATAAATTAGGTACCTTTTCATAACAAAGTATATGTTCTTACAACAAATTGCATTTTCTTAACAAACTACCTTTCTTTAATTTTTGTGAAACAAAATAACTTTTCTTGAGATACGTGCCTACTCTTAAAAATGTACCTATTGTTCAAAAATACCAATCCTAAAGAAATTCCCATTTCTTAAAAAAGAAAAAACCGAAATACCTTCTTTTGTTAAAAAAAAAACTTTTCTTACAAAAATTCCTTTTCTTAAAAGTACGTTTTCTTAAAAATAAAATAATACCTTTTCTTTCGTTTCTTGAAATACATACGTTTCTGAAAATATGTAAATTTTCTTAAAAAAAATAAACTTTTCCTAAAAATGAGTGCCACTTCTTTAAAAAGTACCTGTTCTTAAAAAAGTACTTATTTGTAAAAAAAATCATACTCTTGTGTAGGGATGGGTTTCGATGAGTCGATTAATCGGAAAAATCGATGATTTTAAAAGGTAATCGATGTTTTTTTAACCGATGTGTTCTATGTCCGATTAATCGAATAATCGATGTTAAATATTTAAATACATCGATATTTTTAGGCAAGCCACTTTCTTATACTACGTTTATACGCACTTCTTATTTGCAAATTAAACTATTTGCAAATACTTAAATCACTGTTTATACGCAGATATCATTCAAAAATATTACTATACTTTCGTGATGCCATTCAGCAAAAGTATAGTCATATGGTAACACTAATGGTGAAAATCTTATACAAGTTGGCATCGTTGTGCCAGCTGACTCTTGTGAAGCACATCCATATGTACAAGAAGAGCGTATAAACCTGGTATTAGTAAAGTTGCAATTTGTCATTTTGATCCAACCAGTCTTGTCAAGGTGAAAAATACTGTATCAAAATATACTTGGGAAATGAAAGATGAGGCTCCTGCCCAAAACGAATCTTCAGACTCAGATTCCTCACTTTCAGGCGCTGTATCTTCATCTTTGTTCAAGATGCACAAGATGCACAAAATGTGCAAACTGTTACGTAAAAATCAATAAGTCATTGTGCAAAAACTCTGGCAATGCTATTCCAAATGAGTTCAGCCTTTATTTGAGGGCTCCACCAGAAAGGATACAACAGAATCTAATTTTATACTGTAAACATATGGCAGAAACATTTCCAGTACTTTCGTAAAAAAAAATTTTTCGTAAAAAAAATTTATTATTTTACAAAAAGTATCTTTTCTGTTTTAAATTATCGTATTTAAATTAAATTATCGTATTTTTTAAACACTCGCCTCAGCCGTGTTGGAACTAACTAATACAGGGTGTCCGCCGGGAAGGTATACTACTTTGTTTTGCCGCCATTTTGGTAAACATTAGACTTGACAGTTCATATTTGGCAGTCGTGAAGTAGAGACGTGGCAAATTTATTATGGAAAAATATTCGATAAACCAACGTGTTTTAATCGATGAGAAAGTTACATGAAATTTTTGGGAGAAACAACGTGACAACAAAACCCACTATTTATCGTGTAGTGAATGATTTCGAAGAAAGAGGGTCTGTAGCTGATAGTCCCAAGCATGGACCACAACATACTGGAAGATCGGCTGAAAAGATTACTGCTGCTCAAGAAAGTGTTCAAGACAATCCATCAACCTCAATTCGAAGCCGTGCTCAGGAGCTTGGTCTTTAAAGAACAACTTTTGGTTTCCATTTAAGATTCAGTTGACACAAGAGCTTCTTCCACAAAACCATTTACGCCGCCGTACATATGCCAATAGGATGTAACAGATCGCCCATGACAACCCCGAATATCGGACATTTATCTGATATTGTATTCCATACCTAATTGCCGACATTAAATAAAATATTTATCAATATAAGATCCATTCTCTTTCATTTAATTAAAAATTATAAACCAACAAAGTAGTATACCTTCCCGACGGACACCCTGTACATAATAAAGGGTTTTTCAATAAGAGCGCTACAAAAGTTATTTTAAATAAAATAAAACCGGTTTTAGATACCAATGAAATTCTTTATTCCTGTGAAAGTACGTTCGATGCCATTATGTATGGAACTCGATTTCTTTTGCATTGCCACCAGGGGCACGCTTGCAGAAGTCCAGACGCTGAACCCAATTTTCGACGGTTTTCAAGTATAAATCGGCCGATACTGCTGCAATTTCACGTTCGATATTCGTACGAAGTTCATCAATCGTCGCTGGCTTGTTGGCATAGACCATAGACTTAACGTAGCCCCGCAGGAAATAATCTAACGGCGTCAAATCGCACGAACGAGGCGGCCAATCGACTGGGCCATTTCGTGAGATAACACGTTCACCAAGCTTGGTTTCCAATAAATTGATTGTGGCATTCGCTGTGTGGCTTGTGGCGCCGTGCTGTTGGAACCACATGTCCTCCAAGTCCATATTATCCAATTGGGACCAAAAATATTCGGTTATCATTGAACGGTAGCGATTCGCATTCACAGTAATATGCAGGTCTTGATCATCACGGAAGAAGTACGGCCCAATGACGCAGATGGCCCATAAACCGCACCAAACCTTAATTTTTTCGGGACGTAATGATGACTCATGGATTACGTGTGGATTGCTGTCTGACCAGTAACGCATATTTTGCTTGTTGCCGAAGTCATTCAGCCAGAATGACGTAGCGCTCTTAAAGTTGAGGCCACTGACTACAAATTTCGGTAGTAAATTTTAATAATTTCCACTCGTTGTTGGCTAGTATGTCTCTCCATGATGAAATGGCAAACCTTACTGAAGAGAAATGTCAAAAGAACGGGAAAAAATATGGCGTCGTTTGCTGTCCCTATCGATTTACTTTTATAGCGTCTCTGTTGAAAAACCCTTTATATAGCGAAAGGAACTTCGTCCCAATCGGGTGTCCCCTGACACCTGATGTGATTTTTTTGAAAAATCAACGTTCATTATAACTAACATATATATTAACTAACATTTTATATTATTTCACTACAGCTGTATCAATTACATTGATAAATTCAAAATATACTGGGTCCATTAGTTGAAACCGCAGACATTGATATCCCAAATTTTTTGGAAAAATGGATTTAATCAGTTTGTCTTCTGAATGCTTCACTTTTAACCCCTGGAGTCAACGTTGGCCAAGTCAAACGCCATATACCAACTTTTTTTTTGAAATCAGTTTTATTTGCGAGCTGTACTTTGAATGTAAAAATTTAAAAGCTCATGGCTACAAAGGTCCTGAAAGTGAGTCTCAGCACCGTTTGGAGATTCTCCCACACTTTTGAGTAAATTATTATATTCCTATGAAGTGTGTCGACGAACACTAAGCACTACACTTAAGTAAACGAACAGACACTACCCAGAGAAAGAAAGCAAACAATAGTATACAAACAACCCACCCACAATCTTATTTATACCTATTAATAATAAAGAGTAAATTTTTGTGCAACTTTACCAACTGATCGACAAAATGACAATATCATTTATGAGAATATTTTTCGCATAGCGTCAACACCTAAATTGAGATCACATTATGAGCAAACATTGCGTGAGTTATAAAAGGGAGCTATACTGTTGAAGGTTAATCAACACCAAGAGTTAACACACTAACTAACTCTATCACGTGAGAGCGAACCGAATTTGCCACTTGAACAAAGTTTTTTATTATTTTGTATGCTCGTTTTGGAGTTTCGTTGATGTTAACGGGGTTTTTTTTGGCGAATTTCAAACCAGAGGGTTTTACGTTTATCGTAAAGATTGTTTTGGGTTTACAGTAACCAAATATTGTTTGCAGTGAACTTTTTTCGGTTCTGGTAAATAATTTTATTTAATAAACACAAAGGAAGTTCAAAAGAAGGTTCGTTTGCCGCAAATCTATTCTCTAATCAAAGTTTATTTATCTAATATTTTGTTTGGACATAACGAAATATGAAAACGAATGAATTTGTTTATGCGATTGTTGCTAGTTTAAAGTCACGAAATTTGTCGTAAAGTTTTTCGGATCTCGTTATCAACATTATTTATTTATCACAAAGGATGATCAACAAAGCTGCATTTGCCGCAATTACATTCCCCATTCAAAATACATTCATCTGAGATTTCTTTTGAACGTCACGTATGAATTCATATTATTTTTCACACCATAATTCAAGCACCACCTTTATATCTTTCACACTTCCTTACCTTATACTCCGGATGAAGATTCAAATCATCTTGTTGTTCAACGTTTATATCATACTTGAAATTTAGTTTTGACCGCGCTTTTGTAACCACCACTACTGCAAGATGATAGCGTATCGTTCCCACTGAACTCTCAAAAGATGCAGGACAATCTTCAGGTATTTGAAGAGAAAATGGAAACGTATATACACCGGGCGCTAGGGAACCTTCACCCATCAAATCTTGCTTGACTTGAGCATAAACCTTATCGGCTCTAAATTCGGTGGTTTCCTTGTTTATTTCATCATACTCCTGCCAAGAAACCCAACCATGACCTCTTAACGTAATATGTATGGCTTAAATGATAAATAAATTTGAATGTGATTACGTTATTGTTTGATTTGAAAACAATATTCAGTTCTTTTACTCCATAACTACTAACCTTCAATCGATTCTGGATTAATTAATTTCAAGGCGATAGACCCTTCCACATATTCCCCGCAACCGTAAATTTCGTACGGTTTGTTTAATTGGAACATACATTCTGGTGACATTTCAAGTGCACGACTTTCTTTCCGACCATAGACTGAATCGCTATATTTCACGTACTGTCAACTATAACGACCACTGGTTAGCTGCTATGAGCAACTGCTCATTCGAAATGCACGTTCTGACGCGGGCAGTAAATTGCTGCTTTACTCTCCAGCTGAATGTGACGATAGTGCCGTCAGCTGCTAAGCAGCAAATGCTGAGTGTGTTCTTAGATTTTGGCTATTCCACAATGGAGTACATGTAGTATACTCTCTCAGTTCTATTCCACAGAAATGTTTGTAAACAAATGACGTCATTGTTGGGGAGGTAAAATTGGAAGAAAGATAAAGGCACCGTAACAATTTTATAGATACAAGTTGGGTGAGTGCTTTGTGTTAGTGTGGAAACGCAATTAGCGCCTTTAGCGGCCAAACATAATGGAGAGCCACAGCGATGAGCGATAGAACTTACCAGCTTTACCATAGGTAGACTTGTGTCGAACTCGTTCAGTAGTTCTCGAACTCGTTCATTGAATGTGCCCGGACGTAGCATTCACGACCATAATCGCCATATCGAACATACACATTATATTCGTGAGGGTGATGGCTGGTCACTCTAAATTAACTATATACATATTTCATGGTCTACCCAACTATAGTCATAGGTAATAGCAGGGGGTTTCTATGTCACAGCTGATCGAAAATGTATTAGGGAAATGATGTACTTTAGAATGAAAGACCAAAGAAGACATAGAGATTATAGACCCTGCAGTAAACTAAGTTTAAATCAAGGCTTATCTAGTAGAGATTGACGCATTAGAACAGCTGATTTTGCTTTCTTATAATCGTATCTGTCAAATTCAGTATATTTTGTTATTGTACTATTTAGGTTACTTTGTTTGGTCGTATGTATTTGTGTTGAATTTGACAGTTAGAGTCATGGAACAAAAACAAAATCCCTGTTGTTGGTGCCCACAATTATAACAAATCCTACTGCGTTAACCTCTATTAGATCAGCCTTGGTGTAAATATTGTTTGATTGATACCATGATGCAAATACAAGGTAGTAGCATTAGCAGTGTTGTAATTTCCGTACCGAGTTATTGTCAAAATCAGATGATAAAACTGTTACACATACATGTACAATTGTGAACATAGGCAAATAAAATCAAAAGAGAACGCACTCTCAAACAACTTTGACATTTACTGGGTACAATGAAATGTAAACAAAGGAAATCAGCTGGGCTTACGCTACTACCTTGTATTTGTACCATGATTGATACTAATGACAGCTAAATTATGTTTTGTAGACTTGTGTCGAACTCGTTCACTAGTTCTCGAACTCGTTCATTTAAGGTGCCCGGGCATACAAATCACGAACATACTCGCCATATCGAAAGTATCCATTATGTTCGTGAGGGTAGTGTCTTGTCACCCTATATGAACTAGATAGTTCATGAACTAGCTAACTCTAATGGTTTGTGTTGTTTGCATCGTTATCCGTTATATGTACAACCAAAGAGTAAAATACAATAGCAACTCAAACCCGATGAAATGACCTACTACCTCGTCGGTCATTTGGATAGCGGTTCTTGTCTATTTCTCTATGGTAATAGACAACAGTTTTCATATCCCTCTCTTATCGTTCTCTTGCGGTGTTGGAGGTGTTTGGAAGCTTCATAGACTTCAAATTGGTCTTGATAGAAAAAAGAGCATCATTACACTATGGCTTTCACGCGCGTGTTCGACGCATGCCTAATGCGTTTTGTGGGCGAGAGTTATGGTGATGCTGATGGGGTTAACTTCCAGGTACGATTCGAAAGTTTGTGGGGAGTTTTGACATTTCACTTTCGAATTTCTGGCATTTTTTCATATTAATTCTCATGTCAAAGTACAAATATTAAATTTTTGAATAAATTAACTGAGAAAACACCATTTTTACAATTTTGATGAATGTAAGACAACGAATTGAACACCACAACACCACTACTTTTAAAAATTTTTACGATTGTAAAAATGAGGCAGATCAGCCGATTAAATGTCAAAAACTGTGGGGTGGTTGCAAGACAGGCTTTTTAAAAGAGAAGGCTTTTTAAAAGAGAATAGCATGATAATTGCAGCCTGACAATCAAAATCTAAATGCGGACAAAGATAGGTAATCTCGTTAGAACAGATGATTTCTAAAATTTGTTGATGTGTTAATATCTATAGGCAGAGTAGGGCAATCTATCAAAGTGAACACATGCAAACAACACACAGCGTCACCATCATATAGAGAACAACAATAGTCTCTGCCTGAAAATAGGTATGGGTATGATGGTATTGATATAGCGGCAGCGAACAAACAAGCGGGTCGTCGTAGTCAAAGAGTATTGAATAGTATAGAGAACTCATGGAACGACTTGTATGACTCAAAGGCACCGGCGACATCTGGCGAATGATTCAAAACGCATCTCTTTTTGTCATAACTAGGTCCATTCATAATTTTGATGTGAAACATTGATGCCTTTTGATACATTTATGATTTTGTATGATTTTATGTAATAACATTGTCGAAATGGTGCATTTATATTGAAATATTCTAAAAAAAGAATAAAACTCGTTTATACTCTTTTATTCAGAGTCCCTACATGAGAACAGAAAAAGAGTGCAATCAATTCTCTGTAATATTCAGTACTTTTTGTCAAAACAAAAACAATTATTTTAGTTAAAGCTGATGTCAGAAAAAAAGGAAGAGCCAAAAGAGCCTTCAGCGCAAAAACTATTCTTATTTTTATTTCCAATGTAATATTTTGCAATGTGTCATGAAAATCGAATCGGTACCGTTTAACAAAAAGGTGTTAACACATCGACCGTGAATTCGAACACCCTCTGATTTTTTTTCTTGCGTCGATGTTTATCGCATATCAAATTCACATGTAGTGTATTGTTTTTGCACTTTTGTCTTGGCTTTTATCAGGGGGTTTCTATGGCGCAGCTGATCGAAAAGGTACTAGGGAAATGATGTAGAATGAGAGACCAAAGAAGACAGTGATTATAGACCATGCAGCAAACTAAGTGTAAATAATGTTTGACTAATACTAATGGCAGCTAGATTATGTTTTATGTTGTTTGCCTCGAACGAAAATACGCATTCCCTTTTATTTCTGTCCGTATTGGTTCAAATTACAAAAGCAAAGTTAACAAATTATAATTATAATGAGTTTGCTTTTCAACTCAGCATTCGCGAGAGCTGCAAATTTCCGATTAGGTCATTTCATCGAGACCTTCTACCTCGTCGTCTATTCTCTATTTCTCTGTTCTTTTATTGCAGATCTTGGTACACATTAGGGTGTATTGAAAACATTTTAATTGGACGGTTTTTTATACCGTCCAAAGAAGTTTTTTTTCTTAGTATATTTTGCAAAAAAAATAGTTTCTGTCAATATAGCTCTCAAGCGACGTGTCATGATGAGCATAAATGGAAGTAATGGAGTATCAAAAATTTGATACCATTCTTTCATGGCCAAAAACGCTACGTATCGAAGCTTTAATAGGCCGTAAAAAAAGTGGGACGTTTCTGTAACAACAGCAAATTTGTACTTGCCCATAAGAGGAACATGTTACTGTCGCTGGCGGCGCCTATTGTGTTCCTACACATATTTGGCACATTCAGTGTGGCCAATGTGTTGTATATAAGTACATACGTAGTTATACAAATATAAAGTATTTGTATATTGTTCTATCAGCAAACATCAGTGAGTAATATGGGAGTAAAATGAGATATTCCAGCGGAAAAGGGAAGGCTTTAAATTGGTTTTAAAGTAGGTCATGTGGTGAGCTAAATTACCTTGCTGATGTCTTGGAGACTTTTTTTTTGCAATTAACCGTATAATTTTATAAAACATAAATTCGTACGGTGAATGAACGAACGTTTATAGGCTTGTACGCTCCAAAACGTGTGCTTAAAAGTTGGCGCGTTGAAGCAGATGCTATCAAATTGCTAACTATACTCCTACAAAATATAATAAGGAATATGATGGAAACCGATCGATGTCATCGAATACGATTTGATGTAATAACCATGTTTATTTTTGCAAATAACGGATAGCAATTAATTTATTCTTCTTTTTATTCCATTAAATAAAGAACATACATACATAAAGGGTTTTTCAATAAGAGCGCTACAAAAGTTTTAGATACCAATGAAATTCTTTATTCCTGTGAAAGTACGTTCGATGTCATTATGTATGGAACTCGATTTCTTTTGCATGGCCACCACGGGCACGCTTGCAGAAGTCCAGACGCTGAACCCAATTTTCGACGGTTTTCAAGCATAAATCGGCCGATACTGCTGCAATTTCACGTTCGATATTCGTACGAAGTTCATCAATCGTCGCTGGCTTGTTCGCATAGACCATAGGCTTGACGTAGCCCCACAGGAAATAATCTAACGGCGTCAAATCGCACAACCGAGGCGGCCAATCGACTGGGCCATTCCGTGAGATAACACGTTCACCAAACTTGGTTTCCAATAAATTGAATGTGGCATTCGCTGTGTGGCTTGTGGCGCCGTCCTTTTGGAACCACATGTCCTCCAAGTCCATATTATCCAATTGGGGCCAAAAATATTCTGTTATCATTGAACGGTATCGATTCGCATTCACAGTAATGTGCCGGTCTTGATCATCACGGAAGAAGTACGGCCCAATGACGCCGCCGGCACATAAACCGCACCAAACCGTAATTTTTTCGGGATGCAATGATGACTCATGGATTACGTGTGGATTGCTGTCTGACCAATAACGCATATTTTGCTTATTGACGAAGCCATTCAGCCAGAAATGAGCCTCATCGCTGAAGATGATTTTCCGATGAAAATCCGAAACATTTTCAAGTTGTTGCTCAGGCCAATTCACGAACATAGGACGCTTATGGTGGTCAAGCGTGAATTTGATCTTGGAAGGATGTAGGCCAAGATCTTTTCCCAAAATTCGCCACAACGACGTCACAGAGATGCCCAATGCTTGAGAACGAAGTGTGAGAGACACATTTGGGCTTTCTTGAACTGAAGCCTCAGCGGCAGCAATATTCTCGACACTACGGGCACTTCTTTGTTTCACTGGCACGGGAACATTTGTTGATCTGGTAGGACGATTATGACGACCATAAATTGAACGTAGCGCTCTTAAAGTTGAGGCCTCTGACTCCAAATTTCGGTAGTAAATTTTAATAATTTCGACTCGTTGTTGGCTCGTATATCTTTCCAGGATGAAATGGCAAACCTTACTGAAGAGAAATGTCAAAAGAGCGGGAAAAAATATGGCGTCGTTTGCTGTCCCTATCGATTTACTTTTGTAGCGCCTCGGTTGAAAAACCCTTTATATCTAAAATATTGGTTCCAAATCGTATTCGATTTTGACTCGATCGATTTTCATCATGTGCCGGAATATTGTGCATTTAATTTGTATATTTGATGTTGCAAATTTTTATTTTCTATTTGGCTTTTAAACAAATGAACTAGGGTGGCAATGAAAATTTTACTGCGGGTTTTTGGCAAATACCAAGCGGATTCTTATGCCATTAATTCTAAAACCAATTTTGTGAAATCCGATAACTCTAAGACGGTTCGACTTGAGGGCAACATTTTCGGTTTTTGACATTTTGGGTGTAAATTTGTATACACTAGAAAATTTGCATTTCTCAGTTCATTTTAATAAAAAAAATTTACGTTGATTTAATTTGATCTGAGTATAAAGTGGTAAAAATTTGAGTAAAATTCCACCACTCTAGAGATTCAAACTCTTAATTTGAAAAAATTGAAATTTGGGTGTTTTGGTTTTTTTTCCCTAAGGTTGTATGTAAATGAAAAAAATATTTAACTGGTATACCAATCCCTTGTAGTAGAAGTCTGTACGCTTACAATAGGGTATAATATGATATAGTTACTCAACGGTTTCAGGATGATATTGTTCGGCAAAGTGGGCCATCTCAAGGAGAAATCGCAAATGAGCAAAAATGCGAATGCGGGAAATTCGACGAAAATTATTATGCAGACATGTAACAAGAACAGTTCACCTAACTTTTTCGTGAAGAACTGCGAAATTTAACAGTATTTTGCACTTTTTTGTTGACTTTTATCGTTGGTATACATTTGTGTTGTATTCAACACAACTATTTTGCCACAAAAACACGAAATGCGGTTGTTGTTGCTTTGTTGGACGTTGTGTACTATTGTTTCTATCTGATATTATTGAATCCATGGATTCCACCATCCAATCTTCACTTTCAACCATAGCTATAACGTTAAAAATATTGAGAGAATAAATTCCTCTATTCTAAATTCCTCTCGGCTGACATTACTCTATGGCATGATATTTGATTAATGTATTACCATGCGGTCGAGTTTTTCAAAGTATATTTTTGGTTAAAAATATTCCAGATGTTAAGAAATAACAAAAAAAAAGATTAAAAAATTACATAAGGTTTCAGGGACACCCGGTTGGAACGAAGTTCCTTTCATTCCGACACGTCTAAGGAGCCCGTTGAAAACTACGACCATTTCAATGGATCTTTTAGAAAATATACTAATTGTAAAATGATAAATTCTTTTTTAAGCAAATTTTTTTATGTCTTTTTTCTTAAAATGTATTATTTTTGATCCATTTTGTAAGAATATGTATTATATTTTCCCGAGAATGTCCTTTTTTAAGGACAGGTACTTCTTTTATTAAAAGCTAATATATTTTTTAAGAAAAGGTAATATTTGTAAAAGAAGTACTTTCTTTAAGAAAACGCCATAGGACTATATGTTTTTTTTTTACAAAGAAGTACTTTTTTTAAGAACAGGTACTTTTTAAAGAAGTGGTACTATTTTTAGGAAAAGTTTATTTTTTTAAGAAAATTTAGTTATTTTTAGAAAGGCTACTTATCTCAAGAAAAGAAAAGAAAAAATAAAAGATTTTTATGAAATTGCACTTTTAAGAAAAGAAATTTTTGTTAAAAAAGGTATTTTTTGTAAGTTGAGGCATTTTTTTTTTAAGAAAATAATTTTTTTTACGAAATGTGATTTTTTTAGTATTGGTCCTTTTTTCAAGAAGCGGTACACTTTTAAGAGTAGGCACTTATCTCAAGGAAGGTTATTTTGTTTCACAAAAACCGTACTCTTTAAAGAAAATTTACTTTTTTAAGAATAGACAATTTGTTGTAAGAAAATGTACTTTTGCAAGAAAAATTAGTTATTTTTAAAATATTACTTTTTTAAGAAAAGGTACTTTTTGTAAGAAAATATAATTCTATTAAGCAAAGGTACTTATCCCAAGAAAAGTTATTTTGTTTCACAAAAATTAAAGAAAGGTAGTTTGTTAAGAAAAGGCAATTTGTTGTAAGAAAATTTACTTTTTTAAGAAAAGGCAGTTTGTTGTAACAACATGTAATTTTTAATAAAAGGTACTTACTTCAAAGAAAATGTAGTTGTTTAAGAAAATGCAATTTGTTGTATGAAAATGTACTTTTTTAAGAAAAGGTAGATATTTAAAAAAATTTCTTCTTTTAAGAAAAAGTACTTTTTGTATGAAAATTTACTCTTTTTAAACAAAGGTACTTCTTTGAGATAAGGTATTTTTTTAAGGACAAAGTTCTTTGTTTAAGAATATAAAAATGTTTTTTTTTTGAGAAAAGTTACTTTTTTAAACTTCACTTATTTAATAAATTTTAATTTTTTTAAACTTCTTTCACTTATAAATTTAAAATTTACTTTTATTGGGTTCAAAAGTACAATATATACTAAATATTGACTACAGGCTCCACCTAGAAAACTTCCCATTAAACAAGAAATTTCCCAACATATATTAGTCTAGACACAATACAAAGCAAAAATATATGGTTGATACCATAGATAAAGTAAACTCATAGATGAAGCACATGTGTTGGGAAAATTTTAGTGTAATGGGTAATTTTCTAGATGTCATTGAAGGCAATAAATGGGATTTTTTGTTCCAAAAAAAAAATAAAAAAAAAATTTTGACATTAAAATTCTAAAATTTCAAATCCTCAAATTTCAACAAGAATACAACACGTTACTTAAAGTAGAATATCTGATGGCCATCGTATTGAAAAGCCATGTCTCCACCTTCTATGTCCTAATAAATTGGTTCTTCCTCCGGTTCAGCTACCATTCCTTGTTGGGAGTTCTCATACACTCTAACGGTTGTGGCATCTGCGACCACAGAAGTTGCTACAGTATATGGGCGGGTAAGTTTTTAGATTAAAAGGCGTTCCGGCATGTTCAACTTTGGGCGGTCTTACTGGTTTTCTCCTATTGATATTCCACAACCGGCCTCATGGCTTTAAAATAGTTTTTTTTTTGTATAAGAAACAAATGATATGTAAAATCATTTAAATGTTGTCACATTTTCCACTGTTTAAACTACTTTCACAAAACTGTCCCACAATTTTGAATAAACGTCAATGAGAATTATGGAAAACTTCAATGAAAGTGACAGTAGTACAGGACAGCACCCAGTGAACAAAGTTGACAATAGTCGCGCTATATCTATTATTTCCTTTATCTATGGTTGATAATAGTGGTTGTAGCATAATAATGTTAAAAAAAAGTTGTTTAATTTTTTTTCTTTTAGCCTCATTCCGAAGTGTGCGATAGAGAACTTCGTTCCAAAAAAAAAAAGATCAATATACGTTTAAATTTCAGTTTTTCATGAAAACGACATGAAAAATTTAAGTCAACAATATTTGTAATTCCACCGGGTGTAAGTCTATTTACGTCACATAACTCACGGTTGCACCACGAATAGTGTAAACTGAAATTTCAGAAGAGAAGAATGGCAGCTCTATACGACATTACTCTTTGGAATGATATTTGATTAGTGTGTTACCAATGCGGCCGTGTTTTTCAAAGTATATTTTTGATTCAAAATAACCAAGATGTTAAGAAATAACAAAAACAAAGTTTTCAGTTTAAATTGATGACATATCTGCATATTGTTTCTCGGTCTAGAAAGATCTTTTAAATTGGCTAAGGCGTTTAGAAGTTACAGTTGTTGCAACATTGAACATCATCAAAGTGACCTACTTTGACATCCTATCTCATATTGTAACTTGCAACAGGGTGTCTCTAAATATCAATTCTGTCTCAATTCTATCAAGCCTGACTGCTCCCCTACAAATCTCTAGTACATTTTAATCGATCCGAACAAATGTTCTGAGATGATCACCATCATTTTTAGCTGTCGGGCCCTATGTGATACTTTAAAAAAGGCTGTCATATATTTCATGAAAAGAAACTATAGTTACTTATATATTACAAAATTCATCCTTATATTTCTAGCCAAATACTTTTTTATCTAGTACCTTATCCCTTTCATAGGTTTAGCGGAATTATGATATTAAAGGATGAGAACAAATGCCTCGAAAGTTCTCAATGCGGTGAGAATTTTTCAGCTGCAAATAGTCAAAAAATATCGCAACCATTCAAACACAAGAAACTTTCGCAATACTGTTTTATTTTTTCATAACATCTATGAAATAATTTTTTAAAACAATGAATACGTTTATGAAAACGGTGTTATACAATTTTCAGTGAAAACTTTTCAATTAGTCAATGAACTACAATTCATGAAACTTTTTGGTGATGCCGTTGTGTAAATTCGTAACATATTAATAAAACGATCATTACAAGAACTTCATTGGATGAATGAAGACTTTCTAATGAAGAAGGTTTCAAAAGTGTTACAAATACAATTTTTTCAGTGTACTAAACTACTTTACATAGATTGTGGAGTTTCCCTCAAATAAAAAGCTTTTCTTATAAAAGTCGTTTATTTTGTTGAAACGAACTGTCGTTTACCCCAATGTTGTTAAAGTGTACTTTTGCAGCAAATGAAGAAATACGTTTATTATAAACGAAAAAATTGTATACACACACGCATACACTCCAAAGCGTTCACTATCGTGAATTGTTTCTATCTTTAAGAGAAACCAAGTTTATACATCAGAAGCTCAAATTCGAGAAGATAATACCAAATGCACCGCAAGTAATGTGAAATGTAACTATGGGCATCATCGATAAATCAATGAAGATTAAATATTGAAGATGATGACATAGAGGCCTTCGATGACTTTTGGAAAAGTTGTATTTACACTTTCTCAGCGGCACAAACCATGATACCGTCATATGTGCGAGGATACGTAATGCCAGATGATTCTTCAAATGCCGATGATTCTAAACAAAGTCGAAGAGAGAAACATTATCAATAATACAAAAACCGTTTCAAATATTTTGCATTTTACTTAAGTCCGGAAAGCTTTGATACTTTTCTCCTACTCCGCTTGGTATTGATGTCAACATTGGCTTTTCTACACCTTCCCATGTTATTTGTGGCAACATTGGCGCACTTGGGGTAGTATCCTGTGCACTGTAATCCTGCAAACTTTCCCTTATGGGTATAGTACCAATATGTATTGGTATTGACATATTAAGAGTTTTGGTGCTACCACTTATGTAGGCCGAAACAATCAACACATATTCGATGTTTATAATCCGGTTGTTGCCTTCTGAGGACGGCGTAACATCAGGTATTTCCACTTCACCACGAATTTCACGTGATGACGAGCGGGAACACTTTTCTACAAATTTTTTACTATACACTTCATTGCATTCGAGATATTTGTCCTTGCGTGGTAGCCTTGATATGTATAAGATCCTTTGTTCGATTGTTATGCCATAAGCGTAAACTTCTTTCTTCGAGTGATTATCTATGTTTAGGGAATAGGGCAGCTTCTGACGCGGTACATAGGCGGCAAAAGGCGAGATGAAACTGATGTGTAAGCGACCTTCTAGGCACGAGTATGAGGAATATGTCTTGATACGTTCAGCTTTCAAAGGTAACTAATGGTATAAGCAAATTTGTAGTCTTTGAATACTTTCAAGGTATTAATATTGTTTCTTACCTTGTTGGCACGATTTTGATTCAAATCATCTATTTTCACGATGTTTATGGGATATTTGAACTCTATATTAAGACATTTACTGGAGCATACAGCCACCAAGACGTAGTAACGTATTAGACCCAAGGAACCCTCAAATGAACTGGGGCATTTTATAGGCAATGCAAGAGAAAACTTAAAACCATATTGTCCAGGCTGCAAAAATCCACCATCCATCAAGTGCTGGCGAGGTCCATCGTAAATTTCATCAGACTTATACTCCGTTACCTTGAGGGAAGCTCTTCTATTTTTGTTCTTTTGCAGGGTGTTGCCATGCTTCTTCCAGAACACTGTTCCTTCGCCACACAAGGCAATATAGATACCTACAAAGTGAATATGTACTTTAGTTTCCATGATTACGTATTTGTCTTTGGACATTTTGAAACACTATTTTGCACGTAACCAACCATCAATAGATTTTGGAGATGCTAAATTCAGAACGACATTTCCATCTACTGTTTCTCCACTGTGATAGATGCCGTGTGGTTTGTCCATATAAAAGTTACATGTTGATGTCATTTCCACCACTTGAATTTATTTCCGTCCCCAACCGAAGGAAGACTGCTTCATGTACAAACAAGACCACCACACAAATTTCTTGCCGCCACTAATTAGCTGATAAAAAAAAATTGGACTGCTTTGGGCAAACGTGCGTTGAATACTAGCGCACAGCTGCGGAATCTTTACGCTGTGGCTGAATTTGCCCACAGTGACGTAGAATTCCGTAAATGCTGGATGTTGTGCTTCGAATACATGTCTCCTATTGTGTTTGGTTTTTTTTGCCCACATTCTCTACGTTTTCCGAAAATATATTTCAACAATTGGCTCTTGTGTCTACGTCGACGATCGGTGATGGGATGTTATTTATAAAATCAAAACATTGCAATTTTCTCTTCGATTACTTTTCTCTCCAAAATATTTTCCAAAATAATGTTCTCAAATTTGTTAACAAATATATCGGTGGACATATGTACATACATAGGATACTCGTACACTGGAAGTTTGGCCGGTTAGAATCATCGAGCTGCTATTTTTCTCATCTGACGTTTCGTTTCACACTCTTCGTGGTGCGGTCGGTGCGAAAGAGAGTTATTTGATGGAAATTGACTTAAACCAGGTGGAATTACAAAAAATTTTGAATTCAAATTTTCACGTCCTTTTGATGGAAAGCGGTGAAATATGATCGTATATTGGACTTTTTATTATCTTTTATTGTTAGTGTATATTTGTGGTGTATTTGCATACAAAACGAAATGCCGTCGCTGATAGAGTTGGGTAGTTCATGAACTACCTAGTTCATTTAGGGTGACCAGACACCACCTTCGTGAACATAATGCACATGTTCGATACGGCGAGTATGTTCGTTATTGTTATGTCCGGGCACCTTAATAGAACGAGTTCGAGAACTAGTGAACGAGTTCGACACAAGTCTAGTTGCTGATTTATTGTTTGATGGTTTAAACCATTGCCTCTATCTGGTAGTATTGAAGCAATACTTTCCAACATCCAACCACCTATCTGCAACGTACGAAACGTCATCAATGTACTGAGAGAGTTGCCTACGTCAATATTCTATGAATTTGTCTTCAAAGCTTATCACCTCTGTCGGGCTACACATTTACATATTTTGTCCCTAAAATCAGACAGAACCAGAATGAAGCAGTGCGAAATGGTATTTGAAGACATACTCGAAGGAGATCGAAAAATAGGGTGACCAAGACTTCGCTGAAAAGAAGATTACCTGCGGTCGATTGTTGTTGCCAACTGTAGGAGAAAAACACTAGATCGAGCCACTTGGATAAACATGTTATCCCCATATTGTAAAACCTTTGACTCCTCTAGATTGTTTGAGGCCACCTAAGTAAGTATATGGCCATTCAAGCTCCACTACTCCTATCCATACTGCTTGATTAGATACTAAGTATTCCGTCGAGAATAACGCCTAGACGTCTTGCATTATACTTTTGACAGATTTGTCTACCACATAGGGACAATGGATGCATTTACGAATCCCTCTACTGTCTGGCAAAGTGGGCGAACTCGGTTTCCCAAAAAAAAAAAATACAAAGGGCATAGCACATTGCGACTCTAATCGCCGGGGGTAGATTCAATTGAACCAAATTTTGGATATGAGTTGGTCCTTGTCAGCTCATGACCGCCAGGCTTAAAAGGCTCCGTAAGCAGTCCATCAGCACTTGTGGCTTTGTTGTTTTTAAGACCGGAAATTGTTTTAAGCCTGGAAATTTCCTATTATTTGCTCAAATTCTTCATCCACATTGGATATTCCTTGGACAAGTAGTATAAAGAAATGGTTTCTCCATATCCCCAAAATACTCTGGATAAGTTCGTCCTAGGTTTCCGTCCTTACCTGTAGAGAAGGGGCTCTGATCCATTATTTCGCTATTTACCTTTTAGTATAAATTTCGGACTTTTTTCTTCCTTCTGGGAGTTTCAGTTTTGTCGCACTCACACTTTCCCCACTGCCGTTTTTTCCCTAAAAATATCAGCTTACCTGTCTTCCCTTCTCCATATATCGCGTTACAGTACGCGTTGCGGCTGACAAAAGCATTGCCATATGTGCCGCGTCATTACCAACAGTTGCCACGCGAGGCGGGATTTTACCAGCAAGCACGGGTTTTGCAGCAGTTTTTATAGAGTCGGAAATATGTATCCACTGCGCTTTAGAAACATCGGAACGAAAAGTCTTGCGTCCTAAACGACATCGAGTTTTAGCTAGACACTTTGAGAATGGGCTCTGCCACGGTATAAATATATGGTAGTACCATAAGCATTCGTTTAATTTTCGTACCGAGTTATGGTCAATATCAGCTGATAAAAATGTCACCCGTACATGTACAATTGTGAACAGCACAGCGCATAGAGTAATGATGTATAGAGATGCCATTGTTCTCATCTGACATTTCCTTTCCCACTATTCCTGGTGCGGTCTGTGCGATAGAGAATTATTTGACGTAGATTGACTTAAACGAGGTGGAATTACAAACATTGTTGGCTTATAATTTTCATGTCGTTTTGATGAAAGACTTTGAAATTTAAACGTATTTTGGTCTTGTTTGTTATATATTATTGTTAGTATATGTTTGTGGTGTATTTACACAAAAAACAACAATTTATTGTTGGATGGTTTGAGTCATTGTCTCTATCTGGTATTATTGCAACACACTAAATATCATCAAAATGCTGAGAGAGATGGCGCCTCTATACATCATTACTGTATGGCGTAGAGTAATCATATCTAGAGAAGCGATTTGTTTCAGTAAATTAGTAAACTTACGAAGTGTAGTGTGGTTGCATATGGACGTTGCATGTTGGTCAGTGTTGCTTTAATAATACCAGATAAAGACAATGACTCAAATCAACCAACAAGAAACAGCAACGACATTTCTTTGTGTGCTTTAAAATTTTTGTGTAAATACACCACAAATATATACCAGCAAAAAAAAATATAATGCAAAAAGTACAAAATGCGTTTAGATTTCAAAGTTGTTCACCAAATCGTCATGAAAAATTTAAGACAACAATTTTTGTAATTTTGTAATGTAATAATTTGAAAGTCAATTTATGTCAAATATCTCTCTTTCGCCCCGACCTCACCACGAATAGTGTGAAGTGAAGTGCCAGATGAGAAGAATGGTAGCTCTATATGCCATTACTCTATAGTGAACATACACGCTGAAAAATCTCTTTTTTTGTTGTTTGGATGTAAATATAGAGTGTGTTTGGAGCTTGTCGCAAATAGAATGTACTTGTTTCCAAACTCATTGTGTTTGCTATTCAATATTAAATGTTTGAGGCAGAATGATTAATATGCTATAATATATGTGTTTACGACCCAAATATATCTGTGTTTCTGATGCAAAGATAGCTGTGTTTGTTGCACTTTTTATGCTCTGTCGAGGTCATGAGAGTAAAAGAGGGACAGCGAGAGAGTCTGTCTTGCAAGTGTGTATCTATATTAATGCATTATTCTCTCAGTTTCATGTATGTAGTCGTCAATGGTTCATCGGACAGAGGATATCAAAAGCGCTTGAACAGTGAAAACGTTATAAACGAAGGCTCGGACGGTTAAATGGTTGGCGATGTGATGTGATGCTACCAAAGTGAGAGTCGATTTTGAGGAAAGGAAGTGGAAATGGCCGAGCATTTACTGAGACAATCGGAACGGTGCACCATTTGTGCAATAAGTATAATAAAAATAATTAAATAAATAAATCGGTTTCCATTGCATCCCATGAAGGAATTTGGAAGAGCTTCTCACAATCAGTGAGCTTTGCGTTTTCTAGTTTTTTATACTCACTGATTGGGACCTACAGTTTTACACCGGTTCCAAACGGTATACAAAAAATTACAACTAATTAATCCACGCTTGGCTTGCATGAACTAGATTTGTATATAAATATATTGTCTGTGTACCAACGCAAAGGCATATCCAACGCTTAGCTGAAACCTTCTGAAAACAAAAACGTGACACACAACAAGGAGACAAGGAAGGAGAAGCAAACGAACAGCAGATTCTCATATTATGGAAAACAAAACAGATAATGTATTTAATACAAGTAAATGTAGAGAAGGCCGTTTTAAATCTTTTAATTTTTTGTATTAATTATTTATAAATATGGATTTTATATTGATAAAATTAATTATAATAAATAATACATATACATATATGGGCATTTCCACAGAAAGGTCCACCTTTTGTCACATCACGTTACTCTCGTTAATTGCTTATTTTTTAAGACCAGTTAGTTAGATTGTTTTCTCATCTGTTATTAAATATAGAGCTTCTTACATTCTGTATTTAATACAAGAATAGAAAACAATCGAACTTCATGGTCCTAAAATATAAACAATTTACGACCGTGACGTGATGCGACATAGGGTGGCACTTTCTGTGGAAATGCCCATATTGAAATCAAAAAATTATTCGTTTCTAAATACTATTATGTTTGGGTGGAAATAAGCATATGTTACCACGTAAGTATATGCAGATTTGGGGGAACACGCAAATGCTTTCACGTAAGTATATGAATGTTTGGGATGAAGAACGCATATGTTTCCACGTAAAAGCAAACATGTTTGTCAGTAAACATGCTAATGTTTGCATTTAAATACAATGGAGTTTGGGACTTGCAAACATATAAATATATGAAGTGTGTTCCAAACATATACATGGTTCCTGCAGTATTTTGGGAGAATATGTTAGAGAGGCCGTTATTTTTTAGCGTGAGGACATATGAAACGAACTCACACTTACAAGTTTGACATTTACTGGGTACTGTGAAATTTAAACATATTAAATCAGCTGGGCTAATGCTACTACCGCATGTTTCTACCACGGGGTGCACATGGGAGTTTTAGATAAACTTCGAAAGAATACGAAACGGACGTTTTATGAAGAATCAATGAGCAATAAAACTATTCGGAAGAAACGGCAGCTAAATCGAGCTTGTTTAGGTTGAACTGATTGGTACTTCTTAGGTTAATCTATTGGTATTACCTAGACCTCAATGATATAGGAAGCCGGACCTGCATATGTAAATGGGGATACAGTAGGTTATTGGGAAGACCTATGTCAGTACATGGAACACGACTATTGATTGTCTTTCCAAAACTAAGAATTTCTTTGGACAACTAAGATTGAGTGCATCACTTTATGTTTGTGTTCTGGACTGTATTTTTCTTGTCTCCTATTTACCACTCAGCTGGCTGTGGATATCCTTATTGTTGCAAGTGTTTAATAGTTGTAAACTATCGTTAGGTCACATTTGAAGTGAGAAATTGAAAATTTGTGAAATATCAGATTTTTATGAAAGAGTGATGTTTTATTTAATTATTTAATTTCTAAAATTTATTTAATTTATAGATTTATTTTTATATTTATTTACATCATGAAAGTATTTAAACAATTGTTTCGATAGATCGCCCAGGAGTGGATTCATCCTTGGAGAAATAATCTAGAAATAAACAATCAATTAAATCGACTCATTTACCTTAGCACTAGTGACTTCTTACCAAAATCTGCAACTGGCAACGACACTTCATCAATTGTAATGGAATTGTATTCTTTTCCTACACAATCACCTGATCCTATTCCTGTTGCCGCCCCTCGATGACTACCAATTGTAATGGGTATAATTATGGAACCATCAAAGTGTAGACCTTTCATGATAATCAAAACTTGAAATCGATAACCAACCATTAGCACCGATTTCTTTCCAGAAGTGGCAACTAAATTTGATGGCAATTCAAACACGTCATCGATACAATTCTTGGTATAACGTGAACAGGGTTGCAAATGAGTTCTATAATTCAATGTTCTCATTTCGGTTTTAATTCTCATTTTCGGTTTCAAACTCTGGTATTGTAAAGTTTGTATTATAAAAGCACTAACACGCTTAACATCAAACTGACGAGTATGATTTTCCATCGCTAGTGAATATTTTACAATGTCTCCCGGTATAAATGCAGTTGAAGGCAGGGTGACAGCGATGAAGATAGGCTTGGGCTTACAAGGCCAGCAGTAACAGTATTTGGTACAGTGGTCAGTGAAAGGGCCCTAGGGTGAGAGAAAGGTTTTAAATATGAAGTGGCATAGTGGAATATGATGATGTCGCTTAAGAAGTAGCATGCCTTACATGCTTGAAGGGTATAGGTACTAATAGCTATACAGAGTTGTATACTGATTGGAACCGGCTTGGGTTTCATATAAGCTTTAATTGTATGCAATTTTTGCTGCAGTTTCCATAATAAAGCCACCCTATAATTTGCAACATTTAAAATGAACTGAATTCGGCCAACATCGCTTTTAGTGTATTTTTAGGTTACTAATATTTGAAATTTACCCTATATTATTCTTACCAAGAACTGCGGCTTTTGGCAAATATCTAAATATTTTTGTATATAAATATTTTTATGTTGCAATTTATGGCACTCAGTTGAATCCCTCAGTATTAACACTAATTCATATCTAATGACTCCGCTTGTCGTAGCCAGTGATGAGGGCAAACCTTCTGGTATAGAAAAACTGAATTGAAATTCATGTAGACCCCGTTGAATGTACAGATTTTGTTCCACTGTGATCTGCTGTTGCGCAAAATACTCCCTGCTTTCAAAATTCTGCATAAAATATACAATTTCACCATGTTTGGACTTTTTATCTAAATCTTCCCATTTGACATTAGTCACTCCCTCGAAGAAAATTGAAAGATCTGTCGAGGAAAATAGATACAAATGGGCCAATTTGATAATAATTGAGGTCCAAACCTTCGACGAATGAATTTTCTTGACTATCAATCTCTATAGTTCCCCTGATAGTGTCGCAAGTAAAGAACCGTTCTTTATTGTTTTCCAGAAGTATTTTTCCCGTAAATGACATATTGAAATTAAAAATTAGAAATAAACGTTTGACAGCTTTTATGAACTTTTGGTTCAGTTAATAGGTTTGTTTCCCTACTTTTTTAATAGTAAAAGTTTCAAAAGAGAGTTTAATCTAAAATAACGTAAAATTCTCTCGAAATACCACTCGCCAAGAGAGAAAAACGTTTATTGCTCGGTTATCGCAACAACACTTTGATTGATTTGTGCTAATTTATTAATCGCAACCGTTCATGTAGTTCTCCCAAATAAACTCATATATCGCAAATGTGTATCATTCTCGTTTGCATCAAACGCGTACAAAATTACAGTTGCCCCAAGTTTGAAAAACGTTTGCGATAACTGAAATTAGCAATTTTTGTAATGAGAGCACTGATTACGAAGAACACAAATTTCACTCATTCTCTCTTTCTGTCGACTGTATACACAGTCTTACCTACTCCTTTGGCATACACACTCACGCACACACATAACGGGTTTTTAAATAAATAAATTTTTTTAAATAAAACAAAACCGGTTTTAGATACCAATGAAATTCTTTATTCCTGTGAAAGTACGTTCGATGCCATTATGTGTGGAACTCGATTTCTTTTGCATGGCCACCACGGGCACGCTTGCAGAAGTCCAGATGCTGAACCCAATTTTCGACGGTTTGCAAGCATAAATCGGCCGATACTGCTGCAATTTCATGTTCGATATTCGTACGAAGTTCATCAATCGTCGCTGGCTTGTTGACATAGACCATAAGCTTGACGTAGCCCCACAGAAAATAATCTAACGGCGTCAAATCGCACGACCGAGGCGGCCAATCGACTGGCCCATTTCGTGAGATAACACGTTCCCCAAACTTGGTTTCCAATAAATTGATTGTGGCATTCGCTGTGTGGCTTGTGGCGCCGTCCTGTTGGAACCCCATGTCCTCCATTCAGCCAGAAATGAGCCTCATCGCTGATTGTTGAGGCCTCTTAAAGTTGGCCTGTTAAAGTTGAGGCCACTGACTCCAAATTTCGGTAGTAAATTTTAATAATTTCGACTCGTTGTTGGCTCGAGTATCTTTCTATGATGAAATGGCAAACCTTACTGAAGAGAAATGTCAAAAAAAACGGGAACAAATATGGCGTCGTTTGCTGTCCCTATCGATTTACTTTTGTAGCTTCTCTGTTGAAAAACCCTTTATAAGTGATCACACACTCCAATGCTTCTACCTTGTCAATATATCTTAGGTGGACAATGGACGCGTTGTATTTTGTTGCGCTTTTAGTGGTTATTTAAATGCAAGGCGAGACAGACGTGTAAAAAGACAGTGAAAAGAGACAAAAATTCCAACTTTGTTTAAAACGAACTTGTAAAAGTTAGAAATTTAAACAAAAAAGAGCTTATGGCAGCCATAAATAAAATTTTTAATTACAACTCGGTTGCTGTAACCGAAAGAACAGTTGGTGGAACCGTTTTTCGTTTCTCGCTAACGTTTTTCAGCTCTAATTTTTCATAAATCGTTTACTGCAAACGTTTTTCAGTTCTCCCAAACGTTTTTTTAGTTAGCATCAATTATAGCTTGATTGCTGTAACCCAGGGAACAGTGGCGGAGCCGTTTTTTGTTTCTCGCAACCGTTTTTTCAGCTTATATTTTTCATAAGTCGTTTGCTGGAAACATTTTTAACGAAATGACATGTTTCCACACAGAACTTCAGTTTTCTGAGATTTCGTTTGGGAGGAACGAGTTTTTTTTCTGTGCGTGCAAGTTTTCAAAACGTACGGGGTCGCAAAAATGGTGAGTGTAGAAATCGTATGTCAGTACTTTGTCTACAACATGGTCCACGTTCCAATTACTCCACAGCGATAAAATTTAATTTTTTGTTTACAATAGGGCTGAAAACACTCCGGATAAAGCAAAATGATTTTTGTTGTTTCGTGAAACAAGGGAACATTATTTCTTATGAGACTATACACACCAACGAAACAAAACAATCGTTTTTGTTTTGAAGTGTTTCGGTGGCGGTTGTCGAAAATACATGCCATTTTATACGAGCAACACACACCGAATGCAACAAAACTGTTTCAAACCAACGTCTTTGACGATAAGTGCCTACTTTTTTATGGGGCAACACACACCGATCGACACGAAACATAAAAACCAAAGCAAAACAGAAAAACATGTTTCGTTAGCTGACCTATTGTTTTTTGCAAAACAAAATTTTGATTCTGTTGTTTTTAATTTTCTCTTTTGTTGCACTTTACAGCTTTATTTGCTCCGGTGGTATCCATGACACAGCTGATCGAATATGTAATAGGAAAAAAACAGATTGGATAGGCGAGAGCATAGATGAATTTATACACGCTGAATTCATATTTATTTGTTGTTTGAATTCATATTTAACGTGTTTGTAGCTTGTCTCAAATATACTATACTTATGTTCAAACACATTGTATTTGCTATTCAATATAACATGTTTGAGACACAATGATCAATAGGATATAATATCTGTTTTTGAGAACCAAATGTGGATTTTTTGTTGAAAACAGCTAAAAACAAATCCGAGACAGACAACAAAGAAACAAAAATGCAGCAGATTTCAATTCATGAAAACAGTTTTTGCAAACATGTACATGTTTCCTGCAATATATTGCTGGAGCCGATATTTTTTAGCGTGTGCATAGATTTTCCAACTCGCTCATCGGTTGAAGGGAAGGGAAGCGAACTTTTGAAAGTTGCCAGTTTGAACGTCAAGAGAAGAACTCTGTCGCTGAGGTTTGATAAACACAGCTGAAATCGTTACTGTGAATGTTCAAAATATGTAAATATACATATAAACATTGTGAATGCACAAAACTAAAAATTGGGGATTTTGTTCGATGTTCGCACAAACTGTTGTAACTAAGCGGCAAAAGAACTGACAGAAGTTCGTTAACTCACTGAAGAAGCGCAAAGAGAACCTCAGATTAGATGGATAACAAATCTACATATATATAAATTATTCTATGGGCTAGAGAGCGATAAGCAACCAGACGCAAACCATGCAGCAAAATGAGTTTAAATAGTGTTTCATTGATGCTAATGACAGGAAAATTATATTTTATGTGGGTTTTCAAAAAAGGCTACACGATTATATGTACCAACTAAGGAGGAATAATCCTTTAATCCATCGCATACAAGGTCCTCTTGAGCATAATGTGCGAAAGACTAAAGCCGTTTGTTGCATACCTGATCGGATCTTATCAGTGTGGCTTTTGGCCTGGAAAGTCAAATATCGACCAGATATTACGATTGCGACAAATCCTGAAGAAACCTCACGACAATCAAATGAACACCTTCCACCTCTTTATAGATTATAAGGCTGCCTCCGATAGCCTGATACGGGAAAAGTGTTCCAAACTATGTCGGAGCTTGGTAGTCCAGCTAAGCTGACACGCCTTTGTAGAATGACTCGGAGCGATACGAAATCTTCAGTAAAGATAGGTAAAGATCTCACTGAAGTATTTAATACGATGCGAGACCTCATGCAGGGTGACTCCCAAACATGCGATCTGTTCAACATATTCATTAAAATCATCGTGAGAAAAACTGCAGTCATCACGAATAAAACTACCAGCAGCAAAAGACAAATGCTGGTTGCGTATGCTGATGATTTAGACATCATTGGGCGAAATCGGCGAGAAGTTACTGAAGTACATTCGAGAATTGAGAAGGAATCAGCAAAAATGTATTCGACGGTAAATGAGTACAAAACAAACAAAATGGTCACGACAGCAGAATATCCACCCGATTGGATGAAAGGATGAACGTAGAAAACCGGAATAATTTTGAGGATGTGGTCGAACCTGGAAATCAAACGGAGAATTGTGCTTGCAAACAGGTCAAGCAGGTGTTATTTTTGGCTATTCAAACACTTCGGTCATAAGACCCTCTCTTGAGAAACAAATATCCAACTGTATTAGACTCCCGTATAACCTGTCTTGCTTCATGGCGCAAAATACTGGATCATATCGCTAACTGATGCAATATCATTGGGAGTCTTCGAGAGAAAAATGCTCCGAGAAAGATATGGTTCTTTAATAGAAAACGGCGAGTATCTACGACGGCTGAACCCTATATATATAGAAAATCTGCATCTCGACAACGACGTAGTTATGAGTATCAAAATAACGCATTTACGTTGCCTAGGCCATGTCAGTAGAATGGATCAGAATGAACCAGTGTGAAAGGTATTCGAAGACGTATTCGAAGGAAATCTACAAATAGCACGACCAAGACTACGCTAAAAAGACCAGGGAATATTGCTTGCGACAGCTTGCTATTTCTAACTTGGGGAGAAAACCTAAAGATCGATAGATTTCCTAGAATCTATGAAAATGGTTCACATATGTCGTGAACAAATTGTCACCTAAGTGTTCGAGTTAATTTAAATCATATGATTTAAGTTACATATGTACACGCAAAGAAAAATCTCGTTACTCCCAAACGAAATCTCAGATAACTGACGTTCGTTTGGAGTCTGTAGTTAGGAGAAATGAACTTTTCTTAAGCCACACATGTCGTTTCGTTTGGGAGAACCCAAAAATTTGTACATCAAACGAGTTATGAAAAATGTAAGCTGAAAATAACGTTTGCGAGAAACGAAACACGTTTCCGCCAACTGTTGTTTCGGTTACAGCAACCGAGTTCTAGTTACTCCAAAATAAAAAGGTTCGCGAGAACTGAAAATCGTTTACAGTAAACGACTTATGAAACATTGGAGCTGAATGTTTACGAGAAACGCTAGAACGTTTACGAGAAACGAAAAACGGTTCCACTAACTATTCTTTCGGTTACAGCAACCGAGTTGTAATTACTCTAAACTCAGAATGCGAGAATTGAAAATCGTTTGCAGTAACAAGTTATAAAACTTTTATTTATGGCTTCCATAAACTCTTTTTGGTTAAATTTCCAACTTTCATGATTTTGGTTTTACGGGTTCTTTTCTTAAAATCCATGAATCTGTTTCCCAGACTTTAATAACAAATTGCAATTTATTTCATTTCACAGAATCTTTGAATTAGTTTCATTCAACCTATGAAATGTTTCGTTGACTGACAATTAGTGATGCGATTCAAAGAATCTACGAAGGATTTCATAATATTTATGAAGAACATTTTCGCTGTATATTTTTTAGTGTATTTTTCTTTATCGAATCTCACACTTGAACATATTTAACAATTTCAATTGCATTCATTTAACAATTAGATTTCAACTGCGGATTCTCTCGGTCGTAAATCTTTTTCTATCTCTTGTATTTGAGGTTGCTGTGTCAATTTCTTTTTTCTTTTCCGTTTCTTTTGGGGTGGATTTGGTGGCGGACTTTGAGCCATTGCATTCATTGCCATTTGGTCCACATTATACACAGGATATCGTGGCGTAAACTCAGCCTGCTCACTGACCGTATTCACATCATCCTCAGCAATATTGGTAGTCATGAACATGGCTTCTTCATAAGTGGGAGGAGCTGAAAACAGAAAAAGAAATAATGTCATAACCCTATTCAGCTACTACAGGGACGTCTATTCAACTTACGCAAGTCCATGTCAACCTCAGTTTCATCACTCAATAGACTATGATCAATTCCATCAGCTCTTTGCATGGCACATGATGAAGTCGTGGGTACATCATCAGGACTAGGTTCAGCCATAGGTGCAGTTGGTGTTATCAGTGGCACATTTCCTATGGTTATGGGTATAACTGCTTTGGGGTTACGCATAAAATGACTCATTATTGCCTCAACACAAATCTCGTAAGAGATGCGCACAACTTTGCTTAGATGATCACATGTTGGGGGAGTGGCTGGCACGCGTATCACCTCGGCGTAATCACGTTCTGTATAACGAGGCACGGTACCACAATATTTCTTAACCAGGACCAACTTTTCGCCGGCAGTACGCATGCAAGGTATGTCCGAGGTGTAGGTGGCTCTTAAGTTTAGAGTGATTAGCAACTTCTTAACATCCACACTTGCATTATTCTTAATATGCGAGCTAACCAAAATCATTTGACCAGGAACGTAGCCCGTTTGCATAATGTCGACGCGCAAATGAACAGCTTTTGAAGTGAAGAAACAGAAATTTTCTAAAGCCTCGTTGTAAGCAGGGCTCTGGAATGAGGGCAGAATTACAAATGTAATAAACAACATGTTAATACTTTCATAATTTCATACCTTTAATAAATGCGTCTCTCGATTCAAATCCATTAGTTTCAGTACCGTAAATCCTTTGGTGATGGTGCGATTCGAAGTCGACGGCCTTATTGTGGTTACCTTAACCATATAGCGCACATGGCCGTAGGCTCCCTCAAAAGATGATGGGCAATTAATTGGTATGGGACAAGAAAACGTATATGTATGAGTCCCGGATTCTATGGTAAAATGCTGACCATCTTCGGACCCAACCAGGAATGTTGTGGACGCTATGTAATCTTCATGTCCATGATAGATGTGTTTGCGTTTTAATTTCTTTTTATAAATGGGTTTCTTGCGACCATGCCTCTCTCGCCATTGACATTGGGCGTAACCGCATATCTGCAGTTTAATGCCTGTGGAACGGGAATAAGATGGAAGATTGCGATGTTAGAATTGAGAGAATTATAGAATTATTATTGATGTGTTAACATCTATAGCCGCGGGTAGGAACTAAATTCACAAAGTGAATACCTCCAAACACAGTTTGTCCGACTGCGATCACTCAGATGGTTTGGCGTTAAAGTCGTCCGAAACCCCTGGACCGATTAGTATGAAATTTTGTGTGCACATCGGGTAGGTCCCAAAATCGGCCAACATCTATTTTGCATACCCCTAAATGATAAGGATGACCCACCCCTATATAGAAAACAGATTTGTCCGACTGTGAAACACAGATCATCAGACTGGGAAAAAAAACACACATTGATGTAGCGGCAGCGAATAGTTGTCTTGTGTGGTTGCGGAGCACTCTCAGAGCAAAGAGATTTATGACGTATTATACGTTTATAAAAATGAGATAGCAGGAGAGCAACGAAAATTGTGTGAACTTGTGTACGAACATAACAATGCATTATCTTTGTTTTTTGTGGAAATAAAACAAAAAGTATTAAGCAAGAAAATAATGCCGCATGTGCTTGCAGTGGTCTTTAAATAATTTTAAGTATTAATATTATTTAAATGTAACGTCATCTTATGATTGAATGTAATCGCCCTTATTCCCGTTGTCGTCGTCGACGTCAATACAATATCGACACCATTTTTATTGGCGACTTGAAGGCATTTGAAAAAAAAAATGCTGCGTAATGTTTTGAGAGGGTTGTTCTTGGATCATAGACATCAAAAACTTTGTTGTAGTCAACGTGACAATACATTTTTAACGTTCTAAAGTTGACAAAAATCTGATGACGACGTCGACGACGACAACGGGAATAAGGCCGAATATTTACTAATGTGTCGAACAGGTACCGTATAACAAAAAGGTGTTAACACATTGCCCGTGAGTTCAAACACTCATAGGATTTTTTATTATTATTCAGTTATTCGATAATATTTGAAATTGTTCTATTGAATTACTAATGTGTAGCTTGCATAGTTTTAGGATGCAACGAGTATTCAGAATCTCTGGACAAAGGTTATAAAAGTTGAATCGATTTGCTACATAGAAAAGCTGCCGTAAAGTAGTGGGTTTCTATCAGAGTTCGTTTTTACCCCCCATGTGTAACACATACACATCGCCGTGGGTAATGTGTAATGAACGTTTACCCATTACCAACGGGGTATGGGGAAAATAATGAATAGCTACCCACGAAAATGGGGAATTACCCGTCACGAAATAATGGGTAGCTACCCACGATTACCCATTACACTCAGGTTAATGGGGAAACTAATGTGCAGTTACCCATGATGATCGAATTTATGAATAAATTAGAAAAAGGTCTATATCTCGAATCTATATCACGTCCAATCGAAAAAAAAAACATTTTTTGAAAATTTGTAACGGTTTTCCATAAAGTGATCCAATTCGCATGGAAGAATTTCTCGCACAGAGATTTGTTTTCAAATTGCCCTTTTTTGAATGTTGCTGGCAGTTAGGTGCATTTTCCAAGGTAAAGCAAATTAGAGTTGACAGCATTTTCAATGTCTTGTCTTAAAAAAAAATTTTAAAAGACTTTACTTCTTTCTTAATAACATTAAATTTTGTTGAGGTTAAGAATATTTTTATTTTTGAGATTTTATGTTTGAGTTAATTCAAAATTTTATTTTGAGATACTTATGTTTGTGTTCCCATTAGAGCGGTGTTTTCAAAATTAAGATTTGAATAAAAGTACACAACCACTACATCACATGAAGGAATGGGGGAGAGCTTCTCATACCCAGTGAGGAGTGCGCTTTCTAGTTTTCCCCTCACTGAATTGGGATATGGGACTGTTCGTGGAGGTGGACAATTTCTGATAGCCATTCACTAGCGAATGGACAGCAATGATTTCTTCATTGGGCAGCCCAAGCAACTCACTACTTCCACGCAGTATATCCTGGGCAATGGCTTTATCGGAAACCTCCCTTAGCTAGCTAAAGTGAGAAGACGAAACAAATGAGTAGGCTGTTTGGTTATGAGATCACTGATTTGTCTCAGGTTTAGTATGTGACTGATGTCACTGAAGCTCATCAAGCTATCGGGCATATTCTTTTGTCCTTAGAAGGCGAATGAGCCCAGAATATGCGGCAACGGCGGATAGAAACCAAAAGAAGAAAATCCAGGTTCGACTTCTTGCATCCTAGTCAGCGTCTGATCCAATCAAATATCCTGGCAGTAGGTAAAATGCAAAAACCCGGTGGTCTGAAATTGCCTCTTGCCACCGTTCATAATGGCAAAAAATATATGAAAATGAAAGAGAAAACATAAACAACCCATATTTGTTGACGACCCACGCAAACGTTATAAGGACCACGATATGCGGATATCCACTTGGAATGTAAGAACCCTATATATATGCGGTGTAAGTATCCAATTGGCAGATGTCCTCGAAAGTTGTACGGTTGGCATTACCGCTATCCAGGAAACGCGATGGACAGGACGTGGCGGCACAAGGACAAGAAACAGCGATATCTACTAGAATTGCCATGGAAAAAAACATAACTGGGTTGCGAATTCGTAGTTAGCAAAAGACTGCGATATCTAGTCTCTAGGTTCAATCCTGTGAGTGAACGTATAGCCACAATCCGCATAAAAGCGAAATATTTTTATATTTCCCTAATTGCAGTGCATGCCCCGGCAGAAGAGAAAGATATTCTATGAGCGTCTGGAGGAAGCGTATGACCGTTGTCCTGGCCGTGACATTACAATTGTTCTAGGAGATTTTAATACTAAAGTCGGCAGGGAAAATATGTTTCATCCAACTATTGGCAATTTCAGTTTACATGCTGACAGTTCCGACAACGGTATGAGGTATGATATTAATTGACTTTGCCGCGGCAAAAAACATGGTCATTAGAGGTACAAGATTCCAGCATTAAGACATTCACACGGCTACTTGGCTATCCGCTGATCAAAGAACTACGAGCCAACTTGATCACGTGGTAATTGATGGAAGCCGCTCATCCCGTGTAGTGAACGTACGAAGGATAAGATGAGCTAACAGCGATTCTGATGACCACCTGGTAGCAGTAAAGATTCACACGAGATTAAGTAGAGCGAAAATCGTACGTAACCAGATGCAAGAGGAAACTGGAATCTCTCGCATCTTTTGGCACAGAACCCCCTCCCGATGACGATCCTGATGCGCAGTGGAAACGCATTTCCGACTCTATAAAAACTGCCGCAACAACCGTACTTGGTATTGAAAAACTGCTTTGCAACAAAGCACGGTACAATGAAATGCGCAACGCAACTTCAACACTAGGTGTGATTGAGTGGTATAGGGAGAAGGGAAAGGGGGTAAACCATCTCGCCGAAAGTGGAGAAAGCGCGAGAGTATGAAAATTGAGACATATAGAAGGAAGAACGAAGCCCGAAAATACTGCCGAAAACTCGTAAACGGAACTAATGCACAAGGTTCATGGCACCCATTTTGTAAGGACAAGGACTGTAATCTCATCGCAGATGTGCTGAGCATGTTGGGAGTGTGGGGAGATCATTTCTCCGATGACGTTGAGACAATCGCTCACAATTTGTATGATGACGTCGATGGCCCCCTTCCTAACCAAGATGAGGTCAGAACATCTATTGCCCGGATTAAGAACAACAAAGCCGCAGAAACCGGTGGATTACCGGCGGAGCTATATAAGGCTTGCGGCGATGTGCTGATAAGGTGCATGAATTAGCTCATTACAAAAATTTGGTTAGATGAATGCATGTCCTGCGATTGGAGTCTCAGTTTATTATGTCCCATATTTAAAAAAAGTGATCCGAGTCTTTGAGCCAACTACCGTGCAATAAGCCTTTTACCCATAGCATATAAGGTTCTATCAAGTATAATGTGCGAAAGACTAAAACCAATTATCGCTTACCTGATTGGACCATACCAGTGTGGCTTTCGGCCTGGAAAATCGACAACTGACCAGATTTTAACTCTACGCCAAAACCCAGAGAAGACCCACGAAAAACAAGCCGACAGCATTTACCTATTTGTCGATTATAAAACGGCCTTCGATAGCCCGATACGGGAGAATCTCTACGAAGCAATGTCTGAGCTTGGTATTCCTGTAAAAGTACAAAGCTACATCCTTTCGTGCGATCTCTTTAACATCGTATTAGAGATCATTATGAGAAAGCTGCAGTCAACATGAATGAAACCATCAGCAGTAAAAGTGACGTGCTGCTCGCGTATGCTGATGATATGGATATCATTGGGCGCACAGTGAGAGAAGTTACTGCAGTGTTTTCGAGAATTGAGAAGGAGTCAGCAAAAGTGGGTCTGACTGTAAATGAGGACAACACAAAATTAATTGTTTCAACAAGCAGGGCCTCCACGCGATTAGACCAAAGCGTGAACGTTGATAACCGTTATAACTTCGAGGTGGTAGTCGAAGTTATATATCTCGGATCTGCCGTGAACAAAACCAACAACGGCAGCCTTGAGATCAAGCGGAGAATTGTGCTTGCGATTTGATGTTATTTTGGGCTAAGTAAGAACTTTCGAGATAAAGCCATCTCTCGAGTAAGAAAAGCCCAGCTGCACCAGACTCTCGTGCAACCTGTCTTTCTTTATGGCGCAGAATCCTGGGTCTTGTTGCAAGCAGACGAAACAACTGTTGGAGTCTTCGAGAGAAACATGCTCCGAAAAATTTATGGCTCTATTGTGCACAACGGCGAGTATCGGCGACGCATGAACCATGATCTGTATGAGCTTTATCCAGACATTGACATAGGTAAGCGGAACATAGTTAACGCGATTGCACTAGCTAGGCCATGTCAGTAGAATGGATGAAGACGAACCAGCATGAATGGTTTTCGAAACAGAACTCGAAGGCAGACGACAAATAGGAAGACCAAGACTCCGCTGGAGGACTCAGGTAGACGAATCTCTGCGTACACTTGGTTTTGCCACCTGGAGAGGTAAGGCAAAAGATCGAACTGGTTGACGAAATATGTTATCTCCGTTTTGTAAGGTCCCTGACCCAACGGGGTTGTTCAAGACCGGACAAGTAAGTAAGTAAGAATGGGACCTAAAATTTTTAACGGTTCCGAACGGTATTTCATGGCTAAATACTCAGCTAAGTCCTGAGTACTACCCATCACTAAGTGAGATGACCACCATCGAAATAAATGTAAGGCGGTCTGAGTAGGGATCGAGCCCACGTTTTCATCTACTAGAGTCGCCCACACTACCCATTGAACCACCGACGTCCGAACTCTAAAAAATGCAGAGATAAAATTTACATTTTTGATTGGAAATATCCTTTGAATTGCAATGGATAAATCACTCGCTGTGGCCTAGTTTTTGTGTGCCTCCCTTAGGAAATTTATTCAAGCAAAGAATCTTACAAAACGGCTCTGAATTGTAGAAGTTAGAGGTCTTCAAAACATGGACCGGACCAACCAAAATGTTCCCCTTTGACACCCTGTACCAAATTTTGCGTAATAACAGGGAGTATCCAAATGCAATATTCTAAACGCCTGACTCCTCCACTACACATTTTTGGTACTTGCTTTTATTATCCTTCGAATAGTTTAGAAGTTCTGATGATATAACCATTTGCAATCGGCCCCACTGTGTGACGTCTGAATGAAACACTTACCATTAACGTAATTTTTTGTGTCGCATATTTGTACCTACAGGCGACGAGAAATATCAATTTTTGTTAAACCATTCCATAGACTTTAGTTTTGCAAGTTGAATATCATTTCTACTGCTTGGTGGTAGCATGGAGGTTCCACAGAGTTGCTGTCAATCGAATTGATGTAGCGTGAAATGGAAAATTTTTTTGTGTTACAGATTTTTATCGTCAACGTTCATAGTTACTCATAACCAGCAGAAGAAAAGTGCCCATTAATTTGTGATTAAACAAATTTACATTCCTACATGTCTGAAGTTATCAGTATTTCTGATGGATTGTGTTTTAATAATATTTGCTGTGGAAGTGCTTATTCATATTTTTTTTTATCAAATGATAAGATAAATTGTATGTCGGACATATTTAGGAGATTACACTGATTTAAGAGTAAGCGAAATTTTGAAAACGTGCCAGCACCCTGTATTTTTGTATATTTAACAAACTATTTTGCACTCGTAATGGATTCGATAAAGTACTTGAAGAAAACTTTTTGTATATGTAAAATAGTTGCAACTGAAACTAAATTATTTAGATCAACATGTAAAGTCAATTGTATGCATCCAACTTGTATTTATTCCACAGTTGTTAAATTTTCTACGATTTTTCATAGAATTTTCACCTTTAGTCTAAAAGTCGCTATTCAATTGATATATATCTCATCGTTAGTTTGTTTTTTTTTTATAATATCAATTATCACCATGAGTCATCCATCCGCTTTAATTAATTGTGAAATATTTTACTTTGATATTTATTAAAATACAAACATACATCTGCTATTTTAAAATACCTTTGAATTTTTTTGATTTATTTAGTGTCAGCACAACTTTTCCCGTTAACAATTGACCCGTAAAATACGTTCCGTACTCATTTTGATCGAACGTTATCACACAATTATTAGCCATTATTTGTAGCCGCCTCTTGTTTTGTTATCACTTTTTTGTTTTTAATTAAATGCTTTTAAGCGACATTATTCATTCTACCCGGTCCCATAGAAGTTAACCGGAACACTTGTTGTTATTAACTGACTATGTATTTTTCTTAACCAGTTTTAGTTGCAGCGATATATTGTTACCGGCTGTCTGTTATACTGAGATATGAACGTGTATGTTTACTCTCTCGAAATATGTATATATTATTTACTTAAGCGTTGGATTTGTTATTTAGGCGAGATAATATTGACTTGGCCTATTGTGCAGTATTGCCAGATTGTGAAGCAACGACTAGGGTACAGTTGAAACATCATATGGAAATCGATATTAACATAAATATATATTAAATAGGTTTCCATCACATTCGTGTGGAGAGAGATACTCATAACACTGTGAGACAAAATTAGATTTTTTTCAAAATGATGGGGTTCTGTCAACGGATTCTGGTAGAAAGGTTTAGAAAAAAATATACGTGTTTTTGCGTTGTGCCAGATCTGATCAGAATTTTCTTTTTGGAATGGTCAAAGTTTCCGCCACTCGGAACTTTCCTGCAACATGCATGCAAAATTGTGTGTTCGTTTCTACGAAGGTACAAAATATGTTCAGAAGTTTTATAGAAAAGATTCAGGTAAACATTTTTGTAGAACAAATTAACGCTCTAACTGTCACGCATAACCATTATTTTTACTTTTGTTTTTGAAAACTCGCAAAAAACTGCTCCAAAATTATGGGGGTCGTGGTCAAAATGTTCTACAAATATTATCGCCATAAAATTTCACCATATGTGTCCGAACACTCCAAAATACAAATCTTAGCCGAAGTGCTAGATAATAAGCAAATACTAACTGCCTTCTAAGGGTTAGTAATGAATTTTGTCAATTTGCTGTTTCCATTAAAAATAGTCCACATAATAAATATGATAAATGTCGTTAAATATTAGCTTTTATCTAGCACTTGGGCTAAGATTTGTCTTTTGGAGTATTCGGACACCTATAGTGATAATTTTTGTAGAACATTGTGACCACGCCCCCCGTCATTTTGGGGTAGTTTTTTGCGAGTTTTCAAAAAAAAAATATCTTTTGATCTACTGAACTTTGAAAAGTTCTGTAGAAATCCAACTATAGCCAAGGAGTCAGGGATTAGACAGGGCAAGTACGAAAAATACAGTAGAAACTCACATAAAAGCACTGCAACAGTGTGAGTATGTAAGAGGAAAAGAAGAACATGGTGGAAAAAGCCTTCTGTCCTTGAATTGTGGAACTTTCAGTGTGTGTTGATACTTAGAGATCTTCGATCGATACTAATTCGCATATGTAAATTGCATATTTGAGTTTGTATATGGGGTAGTCCAAGGTAAACAAAATATTTTCCAGGTGACATGTCACCAATTTTGATGAAATTTGGTGGAAAGTAAGCCTATGTCAAGAAAAGCTCAACCCCAAAATCGGAGCTTTTTTGAGAATTTTTGTAGGTTTTGTAAACTTTCAAAGAATCAGTAGCGTTTTTTGTTTTATTATCAAATAAGTTGAAAACGGTAGAAGTTAGACATTTGAAAATTTCCACGAATGTTCACAAGTAAATTGGCTTTAAAAAAAAATTAAAAAACATGTTTTTTTCAAAGAACTTAACGTAGCAAAAAAGAGCCATCCTTCGATTTTTGTGAAAAAAATATATACGTTAAAGCGGCATTTTTTCCAAACGTTTTGCGGGGCTCGACATGTCGGTAGGGTGCAAAATGAGAGGCTTATAGCCATTTATGTAAGGCAACCTCCCAAATTTCAATACAAGACAAGTGCTCTAAATCAGTAGTAGGCAGAAAGAGAGAGAGAGAGAGTGTGAATAGTCCGTGACTTTTTGATTGAAAAGCAGTTTTTTACAAAAAAAAAATTATTTTCCAAAAAAATCTCCTTTTAGCTCGTTCCTCCAATTTTTGTATCCCTTCCAAAAAATAGGATTTTTCGAGGTCCATAAAATTGGCATTTGTTTGATCAATAATGTCATCGTTGCAGCTAAATCTCTTTCCACCAAGCCATTTCTTAAGGTTTCAAAATAGCAAATAGTCGCTGGGGGCTAAATCCAGAGAATATTGCGAATGCTCGTTTCATGAATTCGTAGCTCAATTCATGGTATTTTCCCATTGAGACTAGACACGTTTGCACCCGTACGTGGCACCCATCTTGCTGACAAGCTTTCTTAAACCCAACTGATAACTTAAAATCGAAACCACACCGCCATATGAAATTCCTATGGCAGCAACTATCTCACGCACTTTTACTCTTCGATCGGCCAACACAATATTTTTTCGATAATACGAAAGAAACATGTTTTTTGCAAAAAAAAATTAAACTTTTTTTAAAACTTTTTTTTTAAAGCCAATTAACTTGTGAACATTCATGGAAAATTTCAAAAGTCCAGCTTTTACCGTTTTCGAGTTATATGAAAATAAAAGAAAACGATACTGATTCCTTTGAAAGGATATAAAACCCACAAAAAAACTAAAAAATATCATATTTCTAAAAAAGATGAGATTTCTTGTCACAGGCTTAGTTTTCACCAAATTTCATCAAAATCGGTGACATGTCACTTGGAAAATATTTTTTTCACCTTGGACTATCCTATATATACGATTGATGATCAACCGATGTTATCAACTCAGGCACGGTAGATAAGCATCTGATGACAAACTTGTCAGACAGTGTGGTTAATTGAATTATCTATTATTCCAACAAAACCCAACTATTTTTCCAACTAGAAAAATGTTCCTGAACTTGTAGGTTTGTACTATGATTTCTCATACATTAAGTAGAAATCTGATTATAGAATCATTCTTTAAAGAGAGAATATTTGACTCATCTGACGTTTTCTTTCACATTCATCGTGGTGCGGTCGGCGTGATAGATAGATGTTTGACGAAAAGTGACTTACACCCGGTGGAATTATAAGAACTTCTAACTTCAATTTTTTATGTCATTTTCGTGAGAAACTGTGAAATTTAAATGATTTTTACACTTTCTTATTGACTGTTATTATTAGCATACATTTGTGTTGTATTTAACACAATAATTTTAGCACACAAAACGATATATCGTTGTTGTAATTTTGTTTGTTGTTTTGAATCATTGCCTCTATCTGGTATAATTGAAGAAATTCTTTTCAACATCCAACATTCATATCACATCAGGACGAATGTCGTAAATTTGCTGAGAGGAATGTTAAGTCTAGTATAAGAATTAGACTACGAATCGAATAATTGGTTGAATTTTAGAAAGTATTCCCAGTCGAATACTTTTTTTATTTCTCATTTTTAAAGAAAAGAAAAATTCTGCTTGTTGCTTTCTTTCTATGATTTTGAAAGATATTTTGACGTAAGTGTTTATAATGCGTACACTAATTTCTAATTTTTATCGTAATACAGAAGAGGAGAGAGGAAACCGGTGCATGCATCACCTCATATGGGCATTTCCATTTTGACGTTACGTGACATTTGTACGAAAAAATATTTTAAAAAAATATGAAAAACTTATATTTTTACAAAGCTTTTTTATATTTGCGCAGTAATTAAGTAACACTTTATTCATTAAAGAAATTGAGAACAATCGGCACTGAGGATTCAAAAATAGAAGCAAAAATATGAGCTGGCGTGACGTAACAAAAAACAGAAGTGGGTGTTTGACTTGGATTACAAAATTGCAAAGCTCTGCGAATTTGGCAAGTATTCTTTTATGAAACTTTTTTTTAGTAGCATTTAAATCAATGTAAGTTTCTTTCCCAAGTTATAAAATTTAAAAATGTTTTCTAAGTTTTGTTTTATATACCTTAGCATCTGACGTAACGTTACATGACGTTACGTTACTTAAATTTACTGGAATATTTTTAGTTAAAATTGTTATTAAAAATTACTTAACGCAAATAAAACATGAATTTTAGCTTTTATATGTATATTTTAACTTTTAAGATATATTTCGCTTGTTAAAAAGACATTTTAAGCGAAATTTTTATTTTTTTTTTCTAAAATAATGATTAGGATTACAAGATGAGATAGTAGATAGTTATAAAAAAATTATATGAAGGTCTTAAATTATGGTTCTAATTGAAAATGTAGCTTCTTCCACTTTCGAAGATTCGAATTGCATAATTACTCTTAGAAATGTAAATTGTAAAACCTGTATTTTGTAGCCCGATAACACACCATCGCAACTATGGAAAGCAACTAATCTTCTATTTAATTAATTTTGAATACTTCTTTTTTAATAACAGATGTAAAAAAAATCTGGTAGATAACCTTTCTGTGGAAATGCCCATATGCCAAATCTGCCTAGACGAATGCACGCCCCATTATTGGAGTCTTAACATACTATTTCCTGTTTTCAAAAAAACAAAGAGGTACTTTTTTAAGAACAGGTACTTTTTAAAGAAGTGGTACTCTTTTTAGGAAAAGGAAATTTTTTTTAAAAAAATTTACTTATTTTCAAAAAAAGAAAATATTTTATTTTTAAGAAAAGGTACTTTTAAGACAAGGAATTTTTCTAAGAAAAGGTATTGTTTTTAAGGGAAGGTATTTTTTGAAGAAAATGTTTTTTTCAAATTCATCAGGGATGATTTTTATTTATTCGGCCTTTTCATTGGTACTTTTTAATTTTATTAGTTAAACTCGAGGCCATTCTATATCTCTATTAATAGAAATATAGTATTCAAATAGGCGTTTTGCTAATGTATTCCTATGATTCCTGCAAACGATATAAAATTTTTGTATATTTGGGGTCGAAAAAAATAGCGATTTTTTAATGCTATATTCGCGACTTTTCGCATATATATTTGCCGTTAAATTATCGTACTAAATCCGTTCGCGTTCACAATTTTCGTTGAGGGACGTGAAAGTTATGGAACTTTTAGCGAAATTGAAATGAAAAAATTAACATATAATTGGTGCGCTTACGAAAGGGCTTTCAATATATAACAATATTATTGGTGCATGCAGAAGTTAAAAAAAAATACACTGAAAAACAAATGTGCTTGTAGGGCATAATAAAAAAATCATAGTTATAACGGGTTTTTCAATAAAAGCGCAACAAACGTTTTTTTTAATGAAATAAACCCGGTTTTAGATACCAATGAAATTCGTTATTCCCGTGAAAGTACGTTCGATGCCATTATGTATGGAACTCGATTTCTTTTGCATGGCCACCACGGGCACGCTTGCAGAAGTCCAGACGCTGAACCCAATTTTCGACGGTTTTCAAGCATAAATCGGCCGATACTGCTGCAATTTCACGTTCGATATTCGTACGAAGTTCATCAATCGTCGCTGGCTTGTTGGCATAGACCATAGACTTAACGTAGCCCCACAGGAAATAATCTAATGGCGTAAAATCGCACGACTGAGGCGGCCAATCGACTGGTCCATTTCGTGAGATAACACGTTCAGTAAACGTGGTTTCCAATAAATTGATTGTGGCATTCGCTGTATGGCTTGTGGCGCCGTCCTATTGGAACCACATGTCCTCCAAGTCCATTTTATCCAATTGGGGCCAAAAATAATGTGCCGGTCTTGATTATCACGGAAGAAGTACGGCCCAATGAAGCAGACGCCCCGTAAATCGCACCAAACCGTAATTTTTTCCGGATGCAATGATGACTCATGGATTACGTGTGGATTGCTGTCTGACCAATTACGCATATTTTGCTTATTGACGAAGCCATTCAGCCAGAAATGAGCCTCATCGCTGAAGATGATCTTCCGATGATTTCCGCTCTTAAAGCTGAGGCCACTGACTCCAAATTTCGGTAGTAAATTTTAATAATTTCGACTCGTTGTTGGCTCGTATATCTTTCCATGATGAAATGGCAAACCTTACTGAAGAGAAATGTCAAAAGAGCAGGAAAAAATATGGCGTCGTTTGCTGTCCCTATCGATTTACTTTTGTAGCGTCTCTGTTGAAAAGCCCTTTATATAGTTGTTAAAAATGAAACAAAAAAATTTAAATAGTAGACATTAGCAGCAACAAAATACAGAAGAATTCGAGGTAATAACCGATTGAAAACGTCCTGATTTCGTTTTACACACACAAACACGTGCATTCCAATGTAAGGTACTAAAAATCAAAAAATGCATAAAAATGCATCAAAAAATGCATTTTAACGCGCCTCCGATTTATCGATACACAATTAAAAACCCTATCGATTGATGTATATTTCATCAAATTTCATTCAGCGGCTTGGATGTAACATTACATGCAATTTCGGGTCGGAAATTCCAAATTCTGGTAAGTTTCTGCGTAGTAACATAAATAAATCTTTTGAAATTAATCTTATTGATTCTTTCTTAAGTATTGATGTTCATCAGGTAAATAGAATTTTCAATAAATTAGGAAGGCTATTGGATCCAATATTTGTAATTACAGACTTAAATTTTAAAATTTCGGAATGTCATTCCCCTTTATCTCCTGCTAATATGCATCATTCTGCTCTATATATTGAAATTGAATTTTATCAGTTCAGAAATGCTGATTTAGATTCATTTTTAGTGTGATATGATTAAAAATCATGTAATTTGGAACGTCTTATATCAATACTGTCTAATGTTGACTGGTATGAATGCATGCAAAGTTATGTTGTTGCTGTTTGTTATGAGAAATTCCTTAAGCGGGTTGGGATAATTGTTGAAGAAAATGTTCCGCGTATGAGACCACGGGTGTACAAATTGTTTAAAAAAACTAAAAAATTTGAGAAATAAATTTTTCAATAAATTTAAGATCTCTAATTGCAGTTCTGATGAGAATTTATATTTACATTATATGCGGGAATTTAATTTTTTAAATAAATTCCTTTATAATCAATATATCATGAGTTTCAATGAATCTTTAAAAGTAAATCCGAAACGATTTTTCACATTTATTCGATCGAAGAGAAATTCGTCCAGTATTCCATCGTCTGTAATGTATAATAACGTAGTTTCGAACTCTATTCAGGATTCTGTTAATTTGTTTAAAGATTTTTTGACGTAGAATACGTCTTACCTTACGGTATGAGGAGTCATGTCAGGTTTTTATTGTTGTAATCTTTATTTCATTGAATTTGAGGAAACGACTAGATGAATTTTTTTTAAATTTTTTTTGTAGGTAAATGAAGATGTTATCTTTCGTTTGATATACATTTCATATTGGTTGATATATTTCTAGTATTTTAATTTCTCAAATGAAAATTGTTTAAACACATACACTCAAACATATGTGTGGTGTTTGGTTGAGTGTTTTTGGTTGCTCAACATTGCTTAGGAACATGTATCTAGTAAAAAGTGAAACGAACAGCAAGCCAATGTTGCTTGGCAACATGTATCTAGTAAAAAGTGAAACAAACAGTAAGCTAACGTAATAAAGCTTTTTTGCGAAAGCTTCAATAAAGCTGTTGTAACATTAATTTTGAATTGTAAAGCGTAAAGCTTTCACACAACGCTCGAATGCTAATGCGAAGACTCGATAAGGTAAACCTTTTTCAATATTAGGGCGGCCCTCTCAACATTCGCAGAACTTATTTCAATAAAAATATTAATTAAAATACATAAATTAAATTAAGTTTAAAAAAATTGAACATAATATTTTTTTTTTAAACGGACTTGAATCAAAGCCGTTGGTAAATATAAAAATTACAGCAGACAGTTGTCCGAGGCCTTCGGCCACGGACTGTCCCTGCAGGCTGTGTCAGAGACACGGCCATTAAGTTTAACGTAGAATACGCCATCCGATAAGACAGAAAACATATATAACAATAAATGATAAATAATATAAGCAAATGAATTTATTGTTATATATGTCTTCTGTCTTATCGGATGGCGTATTCTACGTTAAACTTAATGGCCGTGTCTCTGACACAGCCTGCAGGGACAGTCCGTGGCCGAAGGCCTCGGACAACTGTCTGCTGTAATTTTTTTTCAATCGAGTTTTACTACGAATGTTGCTCCTGTCAATATACATGATTTCGATCATATCACGTCTTGTGTTGATATCGGGGCTTTGGTTGTGTTTGATGATGATATAATATCGGGTATTTCAAAACTTGGAAATTCTTACAAAAGTGATGTAAATGGAATTTCGGCCATTCTTCTAAAGGAATGTGCAGCAACATTTGTTTTACCTCTTCGATTATTGTTTTCTAAATCACTTTCTTCTGGTTATTTTATTCAGAAATGGAAATATGCTTCGGTTTTGCCTGTTTTTAAATCTGGGGATAAACCCAATGTTTCTAATTATAGACCTATATCAAAATTGCCGAATATAGCTAAAATATTGGAACACATTGTGTATTATAAAATATTGTTTCATTTAAAGCATTCTCTTAGCCTTGATCAGCATGGTTTTATTGCTGGCCGGTCCACAACTACTAACCTAGCTGTTTTTAAAAAATTTTTGAATACGTAACATCGAAAAGGTGTTTGAACACCGATACAATATATACAGATTTCTCCAAAGCATTCGATAAAGTTAATCAAGATATAGTGCTCATTAAACTACATTAATATGGGTGAATTGGTTTCGGTCCTATTTGTCCTTTAGGCAATGTTCAGTTTGTATTGATAATTGTTATTCAGAAGCTTAGATCCCAACCTCTGGTATTCCTCAAGGCAGTGTACTTGGACCCTTGTTGTTTAATATATCTGTAAATGACATTGGTCTAAGTTTTTTAAACTCTAGACACCTTTTGTATGTGGATGATCTTAAAATTGTCAAGGCTATTAAGACCCTTTGAATGATGTTATATTATTGCAGGATGATATTAATAGGGTTACTGCTTGGTCTAAAGCCAATGCATTGTTGTTCAACATTAATAAATGTTTCCATATGACTTTTCATCGTTGTCGGGATGTGCTTAATTCATCTTACAATATAATGAAATGTGACTTAGCTAAGATTTATGAATACTTTGACTTAGGTGTTGTATTTGATGTTAAGTTGACGTCCATTGGCCATATTAATTATCTAGTTCCAAAAGCGTATTCTTCGTTATATTTTATTCGTAGAAATATTGCTGACTTTTCAGAACCGTACACTATAAAATTACTTGCTTTACTTCTTTTGTCCGTTCTAAATTAGAATATGCGTCTCTTATTTGGAACCCAACTGCTTCAAAACATATTGGTCGTATTGAGAAGGTACAAAAATCATTTTTGAAATTTGCTTTGGTTTCTTTAAATTTTACGTATCCAATTCCCTCATATGAAAGTCGTTGTAGTATGTTGATTTCTTTAAAAACTTTAGAATCTAGGAGAGTTATCGCCTCCATTGTGTTTCTGCATGGTATCACTTCTGGTTCAGTTGACTGTCCTGAATTACTGTCATTTATTCGATTTAATGTCCCTTCTCGCATATTGCGTCATTTTGATACTTTTAATATAGAATTTCGTACCACTAATTACGCCTCGAATGAGCCTATTGTGAGAGCTGTGAAGCATTTTAATTCTATTTGTAATAATATTGATCTCAGTTTTTCAACAACTATTTTTAAGAAATTATTATATAATAGTATAACTTAAAATTGTATTATTTTTATTATGAAATTGCTAGTCTGTAAAAGGATGTTTTCCATAGACTATAATAAATAAATAAATAAAAAACTTGCCGTATCTTCGGTTGCTTTTGACCCTTTGAAGCGGGATTTCGCTTAGATGACGCAGGATGCGAAAAAAACTCAATTCACGCAGGTATTTGTATCTATTGGAGAGTAACTGCCAAAAACCCATCACAAAAAACATGTTTTGTTAGAAAATTCACGCTTTTTTTGTATATGCGTCCGTGCTACATGGACACTTTTGAAGCTACATAAGCATCGAAAGATTCGTAGTAACAGCGGCTATAATTCTTCATATTTACATTTTATATAACTCAAGGGGCGTCCGCGCCCTATCCAAAAACCGAAAACCCCCTGAAATTCGGTTTCAAAATGTTAGCATCATTTAGTACAGTACGCAATGAAAATAGCGCAATAACTCATATGGGTGAATTCACCACCGAGGAGTGCTTATAACACCTTTCCCTTAAGTTGATGCTGACAAATAAACTATATCGCAAACATTTTAGAAACTTCAAAAAAATTCTTGAAAGTTTCAACCGATTTTTTTACATTTTTCAACTTAGAGCGTTCGCCACTATGTTGCCAATGAAGATTCATAACCGAAACTTCGCACGGATATTGTATCAAGTCTCCTAAATCACAACATGGCCACTTGTGGCCACAACTCAGAACGGCTTAAGAAATAATTGACTGCATACCTCGGTTTCATAAAGGTTACAAATATTTTACTTTTGCTCATTTGTTTTTTTCTCGAAAAATTGTTTAAATGATGAGTAAATTTATTCAAATATGATTAACTAATATTCAAGTTAATTCATTAGACAAAGTTTTGATTAATCAGAATTTTTGATTATTCGATTAACTGATTAATCATGATATCGTTTAATCAAAATTTTAATTAAACGTTAAATCGCACATCCCTAGTTTTTAGCCTCATGTAACTTCTCGGGTAATTTCATTATAAAAACATCGTCCAGAGTCTAAGTACTCGTATCTTAACTGCGTTTCAAGATTTGGGTGCCTAAGCAGAATTAATAGTATAGCTTGATCCAAAGTCCCACAGCATGTGGGGGAAATTGGTCCATGGGACATACGGATGAAGTGTGGAAGACATCAATTACTGCCGATTTTAAATGTGACACCTGTATTAAAACACTTTTTTATCATTTAGTTTTACAACCACGTCGATTTATTGGTCTCTGTAGCAATTGTGGGCTCCTCACTATCTATGGCTGCTTCCTTAGGAGGACTATATATATGAAATACCGGATATTTGGGGGTAAATTTCTCTTCGCCATATTCGTGCTCCGATGCTGCGGCCAATATAGCATGAGGCATAAATGATGTTTCCATATAAACAGGAGGAACTGCAATACAGAGATACACAATCATAAAACTTTATTGTGGATGCGACAAATTGTTATATACTCACGTGTATTGTCATTTTCCGACCAGGGTTGTATATTCGAAATTGCTGGCTCACAACTGACAACGGCTGCATCAACTTCATCTTTATCCTCAGCATTTAGTATGCGCCCTCTCGTGGGTAAAGGTTGCATTTGTATAACATTCGTCAAGGGTACATTGCCAATGGTCACCGCTGTATGGATCACTTGATTGGCATAGAGGGCACCCTTAATTTTAGCCTCAACCTCAATGCGATAGGCAATTTGTGTTATACTGCAGACATTGAAACAGGACGGTGGAGTTGCAGGTACTGGTAGCAAATAATTGAATTGTTTCTTGCACAGTGGCAATACAGGGTCACCCTTTAATTTGGACACTGTTATATTTTCACTGCGGGTATTAACCAAAGGCCGCTGGCTGTACAAACAGACCATCATCACTAATCGCACACAAATTTCATTTATCTTGGCTTTAGTATCATTGGTTACAAGAATTCCAACGGGTATATTATCCCCGGGCACAAAACCAGTATGTGGTAATTGAACGAGCATTTGCAGGGGATCTGATTTAAGGGGACCACAACAAAATACTTTCTTCATGTGATTGCTGACGGGCATCTGAAAATAAAGGATAATTAGGTGTAAATCAGACAGTCTTTTATTGGCGAACCAACTTTCAACAGTGGCGTATCATAATTTAGATTCATTATTTTAAGGACTGTAAATCCTCGAGTAAATTTCGTATCGAACTTCCAAGGCCTCACTAAATTCACTTGGACCACATATCGTATGTGACCATAATAGCCCTCAAACGATGACGGACAATTGGTGGGTATATGGCAGACAAAGTTAAAACTGTGGATACCCGGTTCAATGATTACAGGTTCATCTAAAAATCAATTACAAATTATTGAAAACGATATTAGTTTATTATTAATGTCGGTTGTTACCTGATGTCTGCGGACTTAGTAGGTAGGTTAAGGTACTGATGTAATCGATGTGACCCGTATATGTTGTCGAATTGTCATTTGAATCCTTTTCAGTCCATTCGTTGTGAGCAAATCCATTTATTTTCAAGGCAACAGCTAGAAAATAAATAAAATTTAAATTATTTCAAAAAATACCCCCAATGACTCATGCACTTTAGTATTTTACCTTTTACCTGCTTTACTCTATCGGCCGATAAGGTAACTTTTCCGCTCATCACCTGGCCAGCATAGTAGCAACCCTCGGGATTGTTTTCAAATTGGATGTCACATGTAACAACCATAGCTCGGGAAAGTTTTCCACAACTTTTATAAATTATTTAATAAAAAATAAACCCCCAACTGGCTGCCTCTTAAACCGATCTTCGTTGCGAAAATATTCTATTGATTTGCTTCGAACAGAAGTTATTAACATTTGTTCGAGTAGCAGGCCGACACAATCAATGCGAAATACGTGAAATATAAAGTTTCAACTCCCACTTATCGGAGAACGTCTTATCAGTTCAAAATTGTGATAAGTTCTCTTTGGTAAACAAATTGATGGTTACGGTGGAACCGAAACACTAAAATGTCACTTATTTGGTTTAACAAAAAAACCCTACTTAAATGTTTCAAACGATAACAGCTGTACATGAACTTGAAAAGAACAAAATTTTGTGAACAAAATCAGCGACAACAACTGCTCCCCTTTGCCTTGCTTTCGATTCTACTTCAATGCTTCATTAAAAAATATGAATATTGACTGACTTCTACGTACTTGATTGTATAAATAGACAATAGGGCGCCTCAACCGCTATACAAATTGTGCCAATTGTAAAAATACATCCGTAATTAGATACGAAAGTGATTGCTCCATAACCAAATAGAATTTTAATTTAGAATTTTAAGCGGTTGGCAAAATATTGTACTGCGATTGCTTTATACTCGTAATGACATCTACATTAGGGTGGTCCGTCGGACAAATATTTCACTTTATTGGTTTATTGGTCTGCTGATGATGGCAAAAATATTTATTTGCATTAAAATTAACACTTTTTGAAAACATGTTAACGTTTAAAGGGAGCAAGAAAATTGAGGAAACAAATTCTCAATTCTCTTTTCCAAAGTGTGTCTCAAATGTTGCTACGGTATAAGTGGTCATAGCTCCGACTCACTCTCTACTCGAATTCGAGCGCGAGTACTCGTGCGAGTGAAAAAAAAACGATAATACTCTATTTTTCTATGCCACTCGAATAAGATCGCATATGCTTTGCTCGATTTCGAGTGCGAGTAAAATACGCTCGAAATCGAGCAGGTTATACTCTTGCCGAGTACGTCTTCAGTCTTTCTCATCCGATGGAAAAATAGAAACTGTTTGTTTTTGCCGATTTGTGTGTGCGTGTGTGTGTGTGTGTAGTAGTAGCAAGTAAAGTAACCTAAACGGTTGTTGGTGTTGCTATGGACTGAGGTGGGAGAGGTGACTGACGAGGGAGGACTGGGAGGCCAAGAAGCGAAAAGCAGCAGAATGTATTGTATTGTAAGGGACCGGTGATTTTATGTACAAAAATACTCGCGAAGAAGATTACTCGAAGATTACGAGTGTTACAAAAATTGTTAATTATTTATTATTGTATATTAAATTTATTTATTACACGAGTAATAAAATAAGGATGGAAATGAAAAGAGTATGTGTAAAATGCCTTGGTTTTTTAATATTCTATATTTGTAAGTAGTTCATTATTTAATTTTAGTATCAAAATATTGTCGAGTGTTTCGTTTTTAAGGCTGGTTCGTCGGGAACCCGAGTATAACTTGAAGCAGTTCATATAATTGTGGCTCGTCAACTGTTTTGCATAACCACCATTGCATAATGTCCGTAGTGCAAGACTCCCGCCTCGATAAAAATTAATCTAGAAAAAAATATTTTTTCCACTAACATAAAAACGTTAAAATTTTTAAAAAAAATTTACCTTCTTAACTTTTGCTTTATATTAATTGAAGTAATTAGTTCAGCAGATGGTTCGGTTGCACATTTGGCATCTGACTGAATAAACATGTGTAATTCTGATGTCGGTCGAAGAGGTGATGGAGAATTTTCTACTACGAAGTGGGATGGGCCAATGGTTTTAATGATATTCCATAACTTAACAATGTGTATCTCTGCGCTCTTGCGCTGTTCAGCCGTAAAGTAAGCTGATCCAACAAAGTTAAATCTAGGATCAACGTACACTGCAGAACGAAATGCATCCTTGTCAAGTAACTTCTGTGTACGCTTGTCCATATAATGTATAATATCATTTGAGTATTGGTTATTCTCCAATTTACTCAAATTCATTTTCACTTCCAACCAACTTCTAAAAAAATCACCTCAAACAAACTTTATTAAGCGATTTATATAAAAAATAAAGTTCAGGTGCTTGTACTCTTACCTATTATTAGTTGCTCCTCTTGCATTTTTTTTTGTTAAAGTGAAGAGCGGATGAAATCCTTCAATAAATTGGTCAATGAATTGCCATTCATCTTCTGCAATATTCATTTCTACCTGGGACTCAGCAAGGTTTATGTAAAACTTTTTGTTTTTCTTTAGGCTGGCTAACATGACATAAGTCGAATTCCTCCTAGTTGGTACGTCAAGTGGAGGTTTAGTTGCGTTGCTATAAATGAACGCCGACTTCTAGCCCTGGGATTTACTTTTCTTTACCACATCACGAATTTCTTTTCAACACGTCATGGACAACAAGTTGTGTGGTATGGGCCGCGCATCTTACTGTAGAAAATATTTTCCTGCAGGCACTCTCAGTAAGATCAAAAATTCTTACATCGTCAGTAAAATTTTCATTCTCATCATCACGATCTACTTCAGAAGCAGAGCTATTGAATTCATTTTCTGGTAACTCAATTTCTTCTGATGAAAATTGGTTTTCAACCCTGTTTTCAAAAGAAATTTCCTGCTCTTCCTCCAACAGTTTGGAAGCCTTTATCATATTTGCTCCATTATCCACTGTGCAGGAGTATATGTGGTCAATTGGAATGGAGTATTTTCGAAGAGTTGTTAATATTTCTTCCTTCAAATTCTCAGCAGTATGTTTCTTGAGAACTTCTTTCATACCTAGTGTTCGTATGATAATTTTTCCTGATAAGTATATAATAAATTTTAATTTAACATTTCTAACGAAAATTCCAATTGATATACCATTCTCGCAATATTGTGCGTTAATTCCCAAAGCGCTCTTTCCAAATCTTGTTGCGCTGTCTACTTTTATAGATAACATTTTCAGTTTGACATCTTGTGCAATTAAGTCCCTTACATCTTTCGCAGCTTTATCAATTTTTTCAACAATGTTAGACGAATTAATATGAATTCCAAGTGCATTGCACATTGGATCAACAATTGTTTTAAATCACCTTGAATCAAACAGTTTAAGTGGGACATTATTGATTGCTATCAATTCTACACAACCACGGATTAATGTTTTTTCATCCATACTAATTTAAATTTTTTTATATGGATTTTTAATAGTACTGTCTGCAGAAGTTGATGGTGTTGCAGTGGTATTTTGTCCTTCTTCTAAATTGACAAATTTTAAAATGCCAGCAACAGTTTTATGAAAGCATGTTATGTGTCGTTTTAAATTTGAGATTAAAAATTTTGCACTTAATTTTTTTCCACAATTGTTAATTTCACTAATTGTGTTTTTTTCTTCTTGCTTCTAACGAAAATATTTTCGCGTTTCATTATTTATGTCTTTATTGTTCATTATAATATAGAAAATATACGAAAACTTTTAAAAATATAATAAAACCAACTAATTGCTCCGCACACGCGCACTGTATGAGAAAGACTGAAAGAGTACACAAAAACCACCGGTCCCTTACAAATTGTAAGTTACAATACATTCTGCTGCTTTTCTCTTCTTGGCCTCCTAGTCCTCCCTCGTCAGTCATCTGTCCACACCTCAGTCCATAGCAACACCAAAAACCATTTGCTTTACTATATTTACTACTACACACACACGCACACAAGTCAGCAAAAACAAGAGTAACACGAGTAAGAGTAAACTCTCACTCTATTTCGAAGATTTTTACTCCCACTCTTCGTTTTTAAAAAGGAGTACTCGCGAGTACTCCCACCTAAAACAAACGAGTGGAGAATAAATTGTTTGTAACACTGGTACTCTTCGATTAGAAAACACACCTACTCCGACCACTGAAAAAATAACTTTATTTGCCGTAAACGAATAAACGACATCCGAATTAGAGGTTGTCATAACCACAATAAATGTTGTCCCAACCTATTAAGGTTTGATTCAAAGAAATTTAAATTGTCGTGGCTAAATTCAGACGGCTCAACCTCAATTCGGTTACGGCACCCACAGAAACAATAACCGAATTAGCCGTAAACGAATTTAGAAGTTGTCACAACCACATTAGATGTCATCAGCCGAACTTCAGTTGTGGGGACCAACCTCAGTCGTGACAACTTCGATTCGGTTGTGGCAACTGAAATTCGATATCAACAACCGATTTTACGATTGCACCAACCTCTTTCCAAACAATTACATTTGTAATGGCACCCAAAGAAACAATAACCGAATTAACCTTAACCGAATTTAGAGGTTGTCACAACCAAATTAAATGTCATCAACCGATTTTCAGTTGTGGGGACTAACCTCAATCGTGACAACCTCGATTCGGTTGTGGTAACTACAATTAGGTTGCTACAACCTTTTTCAACAAATTTGGTCTGTGATGACACCCACGGAGACAATAGCCCAATTAGCCGTAAACGAATTTAGAGCTTGTCACAACCACATTAGATATCATCAGCCGAATTTCAGTTGTTAGGACCATATTCAGTCGTGAAAATATCGATTCGGTTGTGGCAACTGAAATCCGGGAGCGACAACCGATTTTGCGGTTGATACAAACCCTTTTCAAACAATTAGTTCTTTGAGTATGCCTACGGAAACAATAACCGAATTAGCCGTAACCGAATATAGGGGTTGTCGCAACCGCATTAAATGTCATCAACAAAATTTTTTTTCAATGCAGTTTGTGGTTCAATTTGTGAAGCGAGTTCGTCAATCCGGGTCCTTTTTGGACAAAAGAACTCGTGTACGTGCTCGTTTAGTGCGTTCGGTGGAATATATTGCCACTGTAGCTGAAAGTGCGTTCGAATAGCCATCAACATCAGTTCGCCACCATTCGCAGCAACTAAATATTTCTGGCACTTCCGTACGCAGAATTTTGCATAGCGACCTCGGTATGAAGGCCTATAAAGTCCAAATAGTTCAAGTACACCAGCGTTGTTATCATGCGATGCGATTTCGCTTCGCTGAAACGACTGGAGTTCGGTTGGCTGAAGTTGAGCATTTTTACCGACAATCATCTTACCCAATAAAGCTTATTTTCTCTTTGGGGGCTACGTCCGCAAACAAAATTGTCACATTTGAGGCTCGGAAAAACCACACGTCGTCGAATTCGAGCCGATCCATCGACAACGAGTGACTGTTTTTTTGCATGAAAATAAGCAAGGAGCTGCGGTTACCGTCAGTAGTGGGCGTTAACGTGCCATGAGATTTTTTGTTTCCAAAAGTTGAAGAGTATTACAGGAACGACATTTAGTTTCAACAAGGCGGGACTGCGTGCCACACTGCCAACTGTGTTCGAAAACCGCATAAGCGCAAACCGCGCTGCTGCGATTTAACCCCGTTAGACTATTATATCTAGGGCGTTGTGACAAGTGTCACCCAGCCAAGCTCGAGTCCATTAAGGCCTTAAAATATGAAATTGATGTTGTCGTTTACAAGATAGTGGCCAAAACATCCGAAAATATAATGAAAAATTGGGTAGGTCGAATGAGATACTACTGTAAACCAAGTCGTGGAAGCCATCTAAACGATGTTCTGTTCCATTCAAAAATATAAATTATGGGCCTTACCAAAAAATCATAATTTGAAAAAAATTTCTGTTAGCATTTTTTTCTAAATGAAATTAAATTTAAAATCTTACATCGCCCGCCGTTAATTACTTTTTAATATTTATTTCTTATATACACTCCGGTTCACTTATTTAAAGGCACTAAAACTTCCATATTCAGCAGCCTGTATCTTTTGCAATTTGTAACCGATTGCAGAATTTTAAGATGGAAATGGAAGCTAGACATCTTGAGATATAACAAAAATAATAAAATGTTTTTGAGCAATTTATAAAAAAATTTCAAAAATGTGCCATTGTTTTGGTTGACTTGAATAAAGGCACTTGAACTAATTTTAATAAAAAACAGTTTTTCCTGTTTTTTTTTTAAATTTTTTTTACTTTCTTTAAGAGCTGTTTGTATTGGGTACAACCTCCTTTGTGTTTAATAACTCTTCATTGAGAGATAAACAGAATTTGTGTAATCCAACGAAACCATAGAAACCATAGAGCTACATTCGACACGCCCCATACGGGAAGACGGTACAAAGCTGTGCCGGAACTATGTATTCCTGCTAATTTGAAACGCCTTTGTAAGGGCGGATCAATAATTCCGTGACTTTTCGAACTTCCCTCGTAGTTATATGAAACGCAATACTGCCCCCATCAAGTACCAGCTGCTAATAGACTTCTGTCAAATTTTAAGCAAGATCCGTCAATTACTTTGCGTTTAACAGCTGTTCAAAATACACAACCTCGTGCTATTTTTTAATAATGGAAAAAAGTGAATTTCAAGTGCACATTAAACCTTATTTTTCCCCAAAAAAAAACCGTCAATCAAACCAAGGAAAAGCTTGACAAATACTATGGGGACTTTGCACCATCGATTTCAATGGTAAAAAAGTGGTTTACTGACTTTCGTTGTGGTCGAACAAGTACAAATGATGCTTAACGTTTACACCCGAGGTCAATACTCCCGAAAATGTCGAAAAAATGCACGATATGGTGTTGGCCGATCGCAGAGTAAAAGTGTGTGAGATTGTTGGTGCCATAAGCATTTCATATGGCGGTGTAGTTTCGATTTGAAATGATCAGTTGGGTTTAAGAAAGCTGTGTGCATGACGGGTGCCGCGTGTGCTCTCAATTGACCATAAACCTAATCGTGTGACAACTTCAAAGGATTGTTTGGTGTTCCATGAATTGGGCTACGAATTGGTACCTCATCCGCCATATTCGCCGGATTTAGCCCCCAGTAAGTCTTTCCTATTTCCGAACCTAAAGAAGTGGCTCGGTGGAAAGAGGTTTAGCTCCAACGATGAAATTATTGATCAAACAAATGCTTATTTTATGGACCTCGAAAAATCCTATAGTTTTTTTGAAGGTATACAAAAGTTGAAGAAAAGTTGGAGTTGAAAGGAGATTATTTTGAAAAACAAAATGTTTTTGCAAAAAAAAAACTGTGTTTAATTCAAAAAGTCACGGACTTATTGATCCGCCCTCTAGAATGACATTGACCGACACGAAATAATTAAAAAACAAAATGGTTTCCCGTTACATCCCTTGAAAGGATTGGGGAGAGCTTCTCACAAGCAGTGAGCTAATTGTAAGGTGATCAGAGCACGGATCGAACTGATGTTTTCATTCACGAGAGCCGCGCACATTATCATTGCACGAAATACTCAGTCAAAATTTGTGAAGATCTCAACGAACTATTTAGTTCTAGGCAGAACCTTAGGCAGGTAGACAACCTATCGTGCGATCCCTGCAACATTTGAATAGGGATTAATATTTGCGAGGATCAAAAAAGCCACAGAATCATCTTATTTTTGATGTGTTAACATCTATAGCGGCGTATAGGGACTAAATCTATCAAAGTCAACACATGCAAACAACACACAGACAGGTTTTCTGCTGCTGCTAAAACCAGATTTTATGCTGCTGCTAAAAGCAGATTTTCTACGACTGCGAAAGGGAATAATGACGTGTTAAACAAAAATGAGCGAGCAAGAGAGCAATGAAAGAGTGGTGTGGCAGGGGTGAGGCAAACGAAATTGTGTCTATAGCGTATGTATTAACATAATAATGTATATATGTACATGTGTCTGTTGCTGTTGTTGAACGGAGATATAAAGCATAGCCGCGCAAAATTTCATTTGCAAGCCAAAATGAGCGAGCAAGAGAGCAATGAAAGAGTGGTGTGGCAGGGGTGAGGCAAACGAAATTGTGTCTATAGCGTATGTACATGTGTCTGTTGCTGTTGTTGAACGGAGATATAAAGCATAGCCGCGCAAAATTTCATTTGCAAGCCCATGGGCTTGCGCAGTCGACGTTATGGTGACATACTAATATTTATAATAAATTATAAATGAAATGTAGGTACGGAGCAATCTTAGAGCAAAGAGAATAATGACGTGGTTATACGTATATAAAAATGAGATAGCAAGAGAGCAACGAAAATTTTGTGAACTTGTGTAGCGTATGTACGAACACAACAATGTATGTATGTTCATGTGTCTGTTGCTTTCCATTCTCTTTGTTTTTTGTGGGAATAAAACAAAAAGTATTAAGCAAGAAAATAATGGCACATGTGCTTGCACTTGTCTTTAACCCTAGTGAGATAAATTGCGTCTCTGAGACGTATGACAAATAAGCATTTATTTATTTCTTTGATGTTTAAGGGAAATACTGTTGGTCGGTTTTGCAGTTTAAAAGTTGAGGGCTTTTCTGTAGATAACATTTATTAATAGAGCAAGACTTAATCTTATTAATTTGAAACTAAAATTATTTTAAAACATTTTGGAACCTTTACTAATTAGACCTCAATCTATCATACGTCTTTAAGACTTATGGTTATCTTTTATGTGTAAAAAAATAAGGTTATCTTTCTAGGGTTAAATAATTGTAAGTATTAATATTATTTAAATGTAACGTCATCATATGATTGAACGCTGTTTTTTATTTTTCAATGTAACATTTACAAATGTGTTCACAGAAATCGAACAGGTATCGTGTAACAAAAAGGTGTTAACACATCGCCCGTGAGTTCGAACACTCATTGGATTTTTTTTATCTGTGCAGCTCACAAGCGGTTACTAATAAAATCCAAAATGTATTAGAAACTTTAGGTACATTTTTGAGAGAGAACTGTGTCATTGTTTTATCGTGAGTCTTCCTAGTATACTCGTACCAAAGTCGATTTAATCAGTTCTTGAAAAACTATTTAACTTAAGCGATAATGAATTGGATTTCTAACACAGGTAATTTTGAGGAGAGTTATGGAAAATAATACTCTTTATATGCTATAAAAACATAAATATCATAGGGAATCGGAATTCATTTCCAGGTCTAACGAACGATTTTACGCTGCTGAGTGTGAGTAGATGCCATGGTCTCTTCATGCTATCCAATGTGAATTTAATGTTTTGTGTCAGAGTTTGATGCTAAGTGCCATCAATATGGCAAATTTAGAAGTCCTGAAAATATATTCTTATTCGACAGTGTCATTAGAATTTTCATTATTTAACCCTTTCACAATGGATCTATGCAAAAAAAAAAAAAAAAATTCGAATTTTTTGTACCAGAATCCAGTACCAAACAATTGTACGAGTGAGTGCACTTGCACGACATTGTTGATTTGAAGGCCGCCACATGTCTCGTTCTGTTGTTAGCTATATACCCAACAAAATACACAATTTGCTGAATAACAAACAATTTTCCATTACATCCCATGAAGGGATTGGGCAGAGAGCTTCTGAAAACCAGTGATCTGTGCGCTTTTTAGTTTTACACTCACTGATTACGGCCTACAATTTTATACCGGTCCCGAAAGGTATTTTAAGAAGCTTTTTCATTGCTAATTACTCGATAGTGTCGACAGCTACGGCTACGGTTTAATGTTGGGCGTCTAAGTATATGGCCGATCCATGTCCATTTTCTTCTTCTTATATCCAATTCAATTGGTCTGTTACATGTACGTATCCAGAGTACTTCATTAGAAATGGTGTTGTGCCAGTAAATGCGAGTATTTCTCTCAGACAACGATTGACACACGTTTGGACCTTTTTCTTTGTCAGCTTCGTCAAGTCCCCAGTAGTGCAACCATTATATTTTCCCAACTATTATTCTTAAGTGAAACTTCTTATGGCAGGACGTTGTAATCCGAATCAGCAGCCACTTTTATACCGGAAATAGTACAGCCTATACTATGACTAAATGCGACTGTTAGGACATGTCAATATTTTTTTTTGTTTAAATCTTTTCAAGTCTGAGTCACGTAGCTCTCAACGAGAATATCCGACAAGAGAACTTGTTGTCCGAAGTTCTCCATTTTTATCGTCTTTTTTATTGACTATTTTATAACCTCATGACGTCAGACGTCTTACACATATTAATTAAACAAACAAATTAAACAAATTTCAACATATTCTTCCAACTAGCTCCATCCTTCGCTTTTTCTCGCCAGTTGGTAACAACAAGGATACGGAGGGATTCTTCTACCTGGTCTTTGCAGCGGAGCCTTGGTCGTCCTCTTTTCCTGCTTCCATCGGGTACGTTATCGAAAACCTTTCGCGCTGGCTCATCTTCATCCATTCTGATAACATGGTCTAGCCAACGCAATTGGCCCAATTTGATTCCGCTAGCTATGTCCACGTCAGAATATAAATCATATAGCTCTTGGTTCCAGCGACGTCGGTACTTGCCGTTTTCTCTAACAGGACCATATATTTTACGGAGAATTTTTCTCTCGAAAACTCCCCGGTGTTTTTCACCCGCTTGCGATATGACCCAAGTTTCGGAGCCATATGTCAAGACAGGTAAAATGAGAGTCTGATATAGCTGGACTTTTGTCCGTCGAGAGAGGGCTTTGTTCCTAAACTGCTTGCTGAGCCCAAAATAGCATCTATTTGTAAGCAAAATGCTCCTATCTATCTCCAGGCTGACGTTGTTGCCCTTGTTCACGGTGGATCCAAGGTAGACAAATTCATCTACCACTTTAAAATTAAATCGGTTGTCAACGTTCAAGTGCGGACCAAATCGAGAGGTTTCTCTAGTCGTTGACACCATCAATTGTGTCTTGCCCTCATTAACAGCAAGACCCACCTTCGCTGATTTCTTTTCGATTCTTGAAAATACTGCAGTAACCTCTCGCAAATTTCGCCCAATGATGTCTATGTCATCAGCATACGCCAGCAACATATGGCTTTTCGTGTTAATGGACTTGTTCGTATTTACTGCAGCTTTTCTCATTATTATCTCCATTAAGATGTTGAAGAGATTGCACGAAAGTGTGTCGCCTTGTCTAAGACCTCGCTTGGTACAGAAGGGTTCTGTGAGGTCTTTCCCTACTTTCACTGCTGATTTGGTGTTGGTCAGAATCAGTCTACAGAGGCGAATCAGTTTTGTCGGAATACCAAGTTCAGACGTAGCTTCGTACAGTTTCCCCGTATGGGGCTATCGAAAGCAGCTTTCTAATCGACAAACAGGTGGTATGTGTCGATTTTCTTTTCATGGGTCTTTTCCAGGATTTGGCTTAGCGTGAATATTTGGTCAGTCGTGGACTTGCCTGGTCTAAAACCGCACTGATAAGGTTACAATCAGATTTTACAATTGGCTTTAGTCTTTCACATAATACGCTCGATAAGACTTTATACGCGAAGGATAAAAGACTAATACCGCGATAGTTGGAACAGATACACGGATCACCCTTTTTGAATACAGGACATAATACGCTGAGACTCCAATCGTCGGGCATAGATTCCCCCAGCCATATGCCGCATATGAGTTGATGCATGTGGGCTATCAGTCCTTCGCCACCTGCCTTAAAAAGTTCAGCGGGTAGGCCATCCGCACCAAGCGGCTTTATTATTCTTAAGGAGGGATGTCGCCGTTCTAATCTCGTGGGGTGGTGTAGAATCTACACTATATTCTACTATCATTACCGCCTGAGCTTCAGTGGAAGAATCTGAGTGGAGTAGTACTGAAAAGTGGTCTCTCCATATTTTGAGCACACACTGCTTCTCAGTCACCAGATTCCAATTCGCGTCCTTGCAGGAGGGCAGCTCATAATCAATCTTCTTACCCTGTGGAAAAACTTTCGGGATCCACCATTCATTCTGCACATTTCGGTTTTTTCACTGTCTCTCTGCTCCCACTACTGCCATTTTTTCCTCCTAAATAGTTGGTTTTTCTCCCTTCTTAGCTTTTTGTATTTTTTCCACCGAAATAGTTGGTTTTCCTCCCTTCTTAGATTCTTGTACCGCTCACTCGCTGCACGCGTTGTAACTGACTGTTTCGGTGCCATACGTGCAGCGGCTTTTTCATCAGTTGCAATGAGAAATTCTTCGTCGTACCATGGCTTTATCCTTCAGCGGTTTTTGATGGCCAAGTTCAGTCCTTGCAGCGGTTTGCAAAGAATGCGAGATGTGCTTCCACTGCGCATCTGGGTCTTCGAGAGGGGGGTATTCTGCTCCAGCAGAAGAGAGATTTTCTGTCGATAGGACATTGATATCTCCGGTATTTTTGTCTTTGACCTGAGTTATATATATTTATATTTATGAGTTAAGTTGTAATTGCTTTTTACGCTAACAGGTCATGGTTTTTCCGCTTAGTGAAAAAAATGTAAAAGCCGCGGGTAGGAGTCGAATACACATTCGCCGGACGATCGTTTCTATAGTGGTGAAGCATCATCTTCAGAGGCGTTTAGTCCCTTAAGCCACCGCAGTAAGATCACCAGATCGATTGATAATGCGGGAAAAAGAGCCCAAATGGTCATCAACAATGGCGGCAACCACTTCAACGATATCGTTAACGAAAGTAATTGAAAAAATCTTAAAGATTCAAGTGAACATTAAAAAAAATTTCAAATTATATTGCTGTATTTGAAAGATATAGCAACACAACACCGGGTGGGTGTTTTTGGGACACCCTGTGTAATGGATGCGCAAATACTTTTCTTCAGAGAAAATGAAAACGTTGAAAAATCTGTCTTTTTTTGAATGCAAATATTTAACGTGTTTCTAGCTTGTCCCAAATATAGAATACTTGTGTGCAAAACACATTGTGTTGGCAATTCAATATTACATGTTGGTAACACAATGATGTTATAATACATGGTTTTGTGACCCAAATCTGTCTTTGTTTGTTGAAAACTGCTGCAAATAAAAAGTGGCAGACAACAAAGAAATGAAACAGCAGCAGATGTTCAATTCATGAAAACAATGCTTCAAGAATATATGTACATGGTTCCTGCAATACGAGTATATTGCTGTGGCCGTTTTGTTTTCAGCAACTGTATATAAGCTATAAAGAAGATGCGTATTTTTTAAAGTTGGAAATAAGCAAAGTGCTGCTTTGGAAGTCTGTAAAATTGAATTTCGTCTAATGTTAGGAAATCAATACGCATGTTAGTGCAGAAAGCTGCTTCATAGTAGCCAATAGTAGCGCCTTAAGATTTGTTTGTTTAATTTGTTATTTTTTGTACTATGACTGAGACATACATGTATTTTAAAATATAAATTTCTGCAAGACACAAAACGAAAATACATTTCTGTGTATCAACAAACTTCGTGTTATGGTTCAGAAGCTCCTATATATTGGCTTTCTTCTTCCTATCAGTCAAATTCCAAGTATTTGCGAAATCAAATATAAACAGCTGAATGGCATGGAAATTTAAGATATCTTCAGAGACTGGCGTTAAACCAAACAAAAATGAACTAGCGACCATTAACCATTCCATGAGGTTCAACACGATTTCATACATTGAGCGCAAAAAATGTTTCACTTCCATTAAGTTTCGCCTTTAGTTTTATCAAAACATTTTTTCAAGGTACACACACATTTATTCTCTTGATAGGCTTATCAAAAATTTGGACTGCTCTGAGTTGATTTTTCCATAACTCTTTTGATTAAAGTAGCTATAAAATACACACACGAACTAACTAAATAATTTGAATTGTTATTTGATTAAAATTTGCTGTAGTACATGTGTGTTTGCGGCATTCCTACGTTCTGGCCTGTCCGCCTGTTTTGTTTAAGCGATATCTTATCACGCGGAGAGTAAAATGCGAATAAAAGTATTTAAATAAATTCATTAAAAAAATGTTCAGTACTACTCCTCTAACAGTCCACCATGGTCGTGAATTGCGAAATCGAATTTGATCAGAATTTAACGGGCACCTACTACGCTGGTCAACTTGTTACCGGGACTATCATTCTAAAATGTGATAAGGTGAAGGAAGTTAAGGGTATGTCAGAGAGATGTCATATCCATAATTCCTAGGAGATAATGGCAGTGAAACAGTATCTATAAATAGATACATACGCAAAAGTTGTGGGAAAATTAATCAAATATCTGAAGTTCCATTAAGTACTTCAGTACTAAAAGTGATATGAAAAAATAGAAAATGTTCTAATTGTTATTGAAATTTAATTCAATATGATACGAATATCAATACAAACAATATATTGAATAAAACTGGAATTGAAAACAAATGAATTTCGGCTAAGCGACAGCTACAGATACATAATCATCCTAACTACTCTGTTGCATACTTTGTGGCATTTCACCAGGTATTGCATACACGTAGGATTGAGTTCAATATGATACGAATATCAATACAAACAATATATTGAATACAACTGGAACTGAAAACAATGGAATTTTTAATAAGCAACAGCTAAAGATAAATAAGCATCCTAATCCACTCTGTTGCATACTTTGTGGCGTTTCACCAATTATTGCATACACGTCGGATTGAGTTAAATATGATACGAATATCAATACAAACAATATATTGAATAAAACTGGAATTTAAAACAAATGAATTTCAGCTAAGCAACACCTAGAAATTCATAATCATCCTAAACTAATCTGTTGCATACTTTGTGGCGTTTCACCAGGTATTGCATACACGTAGGATGGAAGACAAAACATCATCCAGTGTGTGATGGAAATATATTGATTTAAATGGAATACGAATGGACATAATAATGATGGTTTTTGTGCAAATAATGGATATCAGTTAATTTATTCCATTAAATAATGTTTATAAAAAAGATCTCTTATCCAGTATTAGGTTTTGTGCCTATAAAACTCATTTAAATAGTCAAATGGTATTCCATTTTAGGTGGATCGATTTGCATCACATGCCAGAACAATATCTAAAATTAAATGCTGAAAAATTTGAATTTTTTTTATTGTTTGGATGCAAATATAACGTGTTTGTAGCTTGCCGTAAGTATAATATACTTGTGTCCAAACACATTGTGTTTGCTATTCCATAACATGTTTGGGACACAATGATTAATAGGTTACAATATGTATGGATTTGTGGAGAATGTGGATGTGTTTGTTGAAAACTGCTGAAAACACTGGTGTCTGTCTCAATAAAAGAACAAAAAAGAGCAGATCTTCAATTCATGAAAACAATGTTTGCAAACATGTACATGGTTCCTGCAATATGTTGCTAGGGACGTTATTTTTCAGCGTGTAGGAACTGCGAACTTGAGATTGTTTATAAATAAATATATTAGTACCTGATCGTTATATTTTATCGCTAAAATTAGAATGTAAAACAATTGAAGTTTGGGTCAGCAAATTCAGGAGCTGATATATAATTACCCTAAACTTCACCTTTGCATACTTTGTGGCGATCACTCAATTATTGCATACACGTGGGGTGGAAGACAAAATCATAAGAATGTGCTATAATAATTGCGATCCTGAGATTGTTTAGAAATAAACCTATTAATAACTTTTAATACTTGTCATCACTACAATTGGAATTAAAAACAAATGAATTACGGCTAAGTGAAAGTTACAGATACGTTATCACATTAAACTCCACCATTGCATACTTTGTGGCGTTGCCCTATATACCACCTACACTTAGGGTGCGCGATATAATATAACAATTGTCCCAATACGTCATGACTAAAAGTACTAATGGAATACTTGAGATTTTTTAATAAATAAACCTATTAACTTATCAGTATTTGTTATCAATAAAATGAGAGTTAGTTTAAGCGTTTATGACTCATGTGTAGATATTTTTGTTATAATTCCAGCTATTTTACTAAAAATATCTGGCACTGCTGAAGCCGTATGGAGTGAGAGGCATTTTAATAGTCGACGCATGTATCATGGACTGGAGGATTATCTATCTTCAACAACATACCTCATGGGGTCTGACCAAAGTTCGTAATTGCAATTTTGAAAAGAAAAATTTAAAAAATATATGAATTAACTCGGTTATTTTGCAGGTTCCAAGACTACTATTGAGCTAGGCGTTCACACCTATACATTTGCCTGTGAATTACCTTATAATTGTCCTTCGTCTTTCGAGGGTTTGCATGGTCACATACGATATACAGTTAAAGTTTCCTTGGTGCGACCCTGGAAATTCGATCAAAACTATAAAAGAGCCTTTAGTGTTATAAGGGTAACGGATTTGAATTTTGAATCACCTCACATAAGGGTAAGTACTGAATTTTATTGTTAGTTTAAGAAAACCAAAACAATTTTTGCAGGGAATATTTAAAAACTGCTAAGGGTCAACATTGCATGGTTTGAAATTTTAAAAATCCCAAGAAGGAATAGTTGAGAGCTTCTTACAATCAGTGAGCTGTTCGCTTTCTAGTTGAACACTCACTGATTGGTATCTACAGTTCTTCAAGGGTTCTGAATAGTTTTTTGCGAATTTTGTTTCACGGGTTATTACCACGATACAGCTGATCGCCTATGTATTAGGAAGTTGATGGAAAACAGATTAGATAGTCAGGAGAGCCATTTGTAACCAGAAGCAAACCATGCAGCAAAATAAATTTGAATAGTGTTTGATGGATACTAATGACAGCTGTATAATGTTTTAAGGTGGTTGCATCGAACGAAAATACTCATTCCCTTTTATTTCTATCCGTTTTATGTTCAACCAAAAAATAACATAAAACAGCAACTCGAACTCGATGAATTGGCCTACTACCTCATCGAAATCGAGAGAACGTAAAGTTATTATGTACTAGTTAGTTCCAACAAGCCTAAGGCGCCTGTTGAAAAATGCGATAATCTAAATGGATCTTTCAGAAAAATTAAGAAATTTGTATTTGTATATAGAATGTATTTTTTTTAAAGAAGAATATTTTTAGGTCGTTTTTGTAAAAGTATGTAGCATATTTTCCCGTAAAGGTCCTTTGTTAAAGAGAAGTACTTCTTTTGATAAAAGCTAATGTTTTTTTTAAAGTAAAGGTAAAATTTTTGAGAAAAATTACTTTCTGGTAGAAAAAGTAAGAATTTTTAGTTTACAAAGTACTTTTTCCTAAGAACAGGTAATTTTGAACGAAGTGGTACTCTTTTTAGGATAAGGTTATTTTTTAAGGAAATGTACTTATTTTCAGAAAGGCTACTTATCTCAAGACAAGAAAAGGTACTTTTAAGAAAAGAAATTTTTTTAAGAAATGGTCTTTTTTTAAGGGAAGGTATGTTTTTGAGGAAAAGGATATTTTTAAGAAATTTGAACTTTTTCTAGAATTGGTCCTTTTTTTAAGAATAGGTACAGTAGGTACTTACTTCCAGAAAAGTTATTTTGTTTCACAAAAACGGTACTCGGTAAAGAAAATTTAGTTGTTTAACCCTGCTGTTAGATTAGGACCATTTGGTCCAAATTTTTTCTGTTTTCCCTTGTAACTTTGGAACGGTGATATATACTGACTAAATTTTTCTGCTAATGGGGTCTTTTAATAAAACAATGTTATGTGCGAAAATTAAATTTTCTAACTTTATTCAGGACTGAGAAAAATACAAAATGACGAATCTTAGGTTAGAGGACCATTTGGTCAATAGTACATTTTTTCATTACCAAGCGAATGTAAATTCATGTCAAATATTTAGAAGATGTTTTTGATATGTCAAATACTTGCTTTAGAAATTATTGAACCAAAATAGTTACAAAGGATAAGATAAAATTATTATTTTGGATGAAAATTCCAGTATGGACCAAATGGTCCCTCAACCTAAGATTCGTAAATTTTTTCATTACCAAGCGAATGTAAATTCATGTCAAATATTTAGAAGATGTTTTTGATATGTTAGTGGATGTTTTTGATATGTCAAATACTTGCTTTAGAAGTTTTTGAACCAAAATAGTTACAAAGAATAAGATAAAATTATTATTTTGGATGAAAATTGCAGTATGGACCAAATGGTCCCTCAATCTAAGATTCGTAAGTTTTTTCTAATCTAACAGCAGGGTTAAGAAAAGGGAATTTGCTGTAGGAAAATGTACTTTTTTAAGAAAAGGTACTTTTTGTAAGAAAATTTACGTATTTTATGCAAAGGTACTTCTTTAAGATAATGTACTTTTTTCGAGTAAAGGTACTTGTTTAAAAATACGAGTAGGTATTTTTTTGTGAAAATTTTCTTTTTTAAAGAAAAGGCACTTATTTAAGAAAATTTTTTTTTAAATTTCTTTCACTTCACTACTTTTTATTGGGTTCAAAACTACAATATATACTAAATATCATAGATAAAGGAAACGACAGATAAAGCGCGACCATTGTTAAGTCACTACTGTCACTTTCACTGAAGTTTCCATTAATTCTCATTGACGTTTATTCAAAATTGTGGGAAATTTTTATGATAGTAATTTAAGCAATGGAAAATGTGACAAAATTTAAACGACTTTACATAATACCATTTGTTTCTTATATAAAAAACAATTTCAAAGCCATGAGCCCGTTGTAGGGATATCAGTAGGAGAAAACCCGTAAGACCGCCCAAAGATGAACATCGCGGACCGGGTTTTTAATCCAAAAGCTTCCCCAGGCAAAAACTATAGCAACTTCTGTGGTCGCAGATGCCAAACCGTTAGAGTGTCTGAGGACTCTCAACAAGGAATGGTAGCTAAACCGGAGGAAGAATCAATTTATTAGGACATAGACGGTGGTGACATGGCTTTGCAATTCGATGGCCATCAGATATTCTACTTTAAGGAACGTGTTGTACGATATTCCTGTATTCTTGATATTTTTGTTGAAAATAATTTTTTCTGTTGATGAGAAATTTTAGATTTTTAATGTCATATTTTTTGACTTTTTGGTTAGGGAAAAAAAATTCCATTTATTGCTTTCAACAACATCTAGAAAATTACCCATTACACTAAAATTTTCCCAACACTTGTGCTTCATCCATTTGTTTACCTTATCTATGCTAAATATTGATTACAGGCTCCACCTAGAAAACTTCCCAGTAAACAAGAAATTTCGCAACATGTGTTAGTCTAGATAAAAACCAAAACAAAAATACCCAATGTGGTTGATAATACTGGGTTGTAGCATAATAGTGTTAAAACAAGTTATATTTTTTTTCATTTAGCACTCATCTCGCAACGTGCGATAGGGAACTTCGTTCCAAAAATTTTGAATTTCCATTTGCTCAGATAATGCAACTGCAGGTTGTGGAATCGGATGCCAATTATACGATGCTGATATATGGCAATGCTTTTAAGTGTTTTGAATTAGTTTGACTGCTGGCAATTCTCTTTCCAAAGTATTCTATCTGTTAAGGTTTGTGGCTTTGATTGGCGTTGCTTCGTAATACTTTCAAATTCACAAACCTGTACATATAAAATATTTGAAAACCAAAACTGTCAGATATGGAGGAAACACTTTGAAAATAGGTAAAATTGCCAATTGTATTTAAATAGTTTTGAATTTGCACTTGTAAAAATCATTCAAATTAATTTTCAAATTTTGATTGTCATGTTAGATATTAATTTGCCCCATTCATGATCTAGAGGTGGTACATATGATAGGCAACTATTTAGAATCTCGATGGTAGGTACCTACAGCTAAGCTCAGGCTACCATGGACAGGTCAGGTGGTGGCGGAAAGCTGGACGGCCTACAGATGCTTAGGTTAGCTGCGAAGAAGACGCCGTTCCCGATCTAAATCAGCAGAGTGTGAAAGCGTTCAATAAAAGAGTACAAATTTTCGAAAAAGATTCAGCGACATAGCGAAAGGATGCCTTAATTTTTGAAGTATCTTGCCACAGAGGGCATTACTTGGGGGGGCGAAATCAGGAGTGCGACGTCTCCCTGGTTCCCCGGCAGAATGAAATCTAGAAGCTTTGGACCATAGTGGGCAGCCGTGTGGTCAGTGTCTGTTCACTATATAAGTGGCGGCTGTTATTTCACAGTAGTGGTTCTACTCACCCCAATCCGGGTTATCATGAGTACCGTACCTGCTGATAGTTTTCATTTCGTTGTATTTAACTGTATGTTAGTGGTGACTTAGGGAATAGTATGCTGTCGGCCAAGTTTTTAATGTACTACTAGGGGGTATGGTGCGGTAGAACTCAAATCACCCACAGTCGTGGGTGCAGCTGCACTCACGCAGGCAACGATATGACAAACGGCGATAAAACCGAACGGTTTTTTGCAGGGAAATAATTACCAACCTATAGTGGAGTACATCCATTGCACAAATGGAGAAATGACAGGCTGAAGACTCTAGAGTTATAGAGAGGTTATATAAGGTCGCAATACTTGGAGAGAAGTAAAGGGCGTCTTTCAACTGGATAGAGAGCTTGACTGGCCTGTAACACGTTGCTGACTTCGCGTCGATGTGGTTAGGGAAACTTTTACGATCATCAGATGACCCGCTAAAGTCTAAACTAAAGTCTAACAGGTAACCGCATTTGAAAGATGTTTAGTGAAGTGCTGAAGGCGATTCTCGTTTTGATCGACATCGACAGAGGTCCTTCAGATGGACTCACCTTCTGCAATATATGGTTGAGAATTTTGAGTGCCCTTAACACCGTGTACAATGAGGTCTGTGGAGATTATCCTGTATCACCTCGACATGCTGAGAAAACACGGCCTCTGTAACATATTCTCCCAAACATATTCTGCTGGAACCATGTATATGTTCGGCACACATTCTAAACATTCATATGTTTGCAAGTCCTACACTCACTTATATATAAATGCAACAATTAACATGTTAACTTGCACAGATGCATACTTTTACATGGAGCCATTTGTGTGTTTCCTCCCAAACGAACGATTGGCGAGTTAATGCATAATGCATCAACAGAAATACTCAATTCATTTGGAAATGAATTCAGGTATATTTATAAATCGCTGACCGAAAGAATAGTGCAAAAATATAGTACACTGTAACATCATTAGCTTAGGCTGAGAACACTCTTTATTTGACGGCCCGTTAGTATTTTGCTCTCGACAGAGTATAGCAAAAAAAAAAAAGAAGTAATCTGTGCACCAAACACAGATGTATTTGTATCACAAACAAACCTATATTTGGATGACAAACACATATATTATTACATATTAATCAATGTGTCTCAAAGGTGTAATATTGAATAGTAAACACGATATGTTTGAGCACAAGTATACCATATTTGCGACAAACTACAAACACAACTTATATTTGTATCCAAACAGGAATAAATACCGATTTTTCAGCGTGTAGTCTGCTGTGACGCAGGCTGGTTCAAGTTCGAAAAAAGGTTATTGTGTTTGAAAAAAGTGGTCTGTTGAGCTGTACAAAGAAGCCATTGGTAATGTGGGTGAATTCTGGTATGGTGCCAAACTAGATGCCATTGATATTGACGTCCCATACTGCCTCGCCCAACAGCTCGAGCATGGATACAAGCGTCCACATAAGGCAGCGAGAAGCCTATCATAGCCTACTGCCAGTTGGAAGGTTGGAACTTCAGCGACAAGTCATATAAGTCATCAATACTGAAGCACTTCAATTTCTCAGAAAAACTAAAGGACTCATTACTAATGGCTTCGACCAGATTCATTTTAGATTGTATAAGAATAAATGGTTGGGTGTTTTGGAAACCAGACCTGATACCATACCCACCGAAGTTACACCGTAATTGGGCGGAATGGAAGACTGACACCTGGATGTGACTAAACGTGTGAATACTGCTGGTGAGTTTCTTCCCGCTGGGAATTCCAGCTCATTGACAAGCCGCATATGGTCTGCTGGAAGAGAACGTCAAAGTCAAAAGCACTTGAGAAGAGAAGGAGGTAGCCGAGAATGTTGGAGCGAATACAGATGTGACTGCTACTGTGGATACTATGGTGGATGATACTTCACTGACCAAATCTAAGCTCATGTGTAAGCTTTCAGATAGCCTACTGGAAGATATGGACGACGAGGCCGACATTACTGTGGTGAAGAGAAACATACCTGAAAATGTCCAAGCAACTACAGATTTATCTTCACCCCTGAAAACCTGCTGCTGCAGCTCGAATGCTCTATATACAGAAATATGGACCCGATGTCGTTTTCATCCAAGAACACTGGACAAATCACGTCAGGATTTGCGGGTTGGGGACTCCTAATTACCAGATTCTCGTATTGAGAGCTATATTAGCTTGTTATAACTATTCCGATAGAGAAGTTGCCGCTACCAGTTTGGAAAGGAGTTTGGCTGAATGATCTTACGCGCTAAAAAAATGGCCCCAGCAACATATTGCAGGAACCATGCACATGTTTGCAAGCATTGTTCTCATTTCCTTTGTAGTCTGTAATATTTTTTTCAGCGGTTTTCAACAAACAAAGCCACGTTTTGGTCATTGTGTCTCAAATATATCGCACCCTATCTACAAAAGAGTCATAACTCAAAATTTTCAAATTGCCAGTAGAGCCAAAAAACAGATTTTGTTAACTAGAAATATGTATTCATACGGCAATTTTTTGACGAAAAGAAAGAGTAAACGACGTCAGATTTTTACAGCGGATAGGAATGGTCCTTGGTTATTGTTTTCAAGCAAAAATTAAAATCTGAAAATTTTGAGTTATGACTCTTTTGTAGTTAGGGTGGGATATAATACTGAATAGAAAACACAATTAGGGAATTCAAAATGTTGTAGGTTGTAAGAAAATATAAGACTTCCAATAGCATATATGTGGACACCCTGTCGTAAATGCATATACTACAATCCAAGGCGTATTGAAGAAGATGGTGGCACTAGATCAAAGTGTATTTATGTCAAGTTGAAGCATTAGGCATTGTAGGCAAAAACAACAGGCATTTAGTTTTTATTTCGTACCGACGTTGTGTCAAACTCTGCATGTATGTATACCAACAATAAAAGTAAACAAAAACAAAATACACATGCATTTGACAGCTGTTAGGTACAACATCATGAAAATACTGCAATCAGCTGTGCTACTAGATGTTATGGGGTGACTTCTAATTAATTAAATAGTCAAAACCAGCTGATTGTGCGAATAGAGTATTCAGGAACCCTCCTTTCCCAGAAACCGGGTTTTCAGATGTTTCGAAAAGTGCAATTTTTGAAACACCTGTGGTAACGGTTATTTTTAATATAAAACATAAAAAAATTCGTTATAGAAAAAACATAAATTGTGTTAATTCATGATTCTTTTTATTATTTTATTTTCAAAAATTAACACATATTTGCATTTAATAGCGATTATAAGGAACAGGTCGACTTTATATCTTGTTTTCGTATGAACAATTTTATGGGGACCGCCTTCCCACACACTATTTTCAGCACAAAATATTAAATACAAAAGTTGAGGGAAATTCCTACTTTAGGAGCTATGGGGCTCCAAAGTCCGGATAACGGGAAGTTTTTGTTGCACGATTTTTTTGGCAGGACGATTATTTTGTATTTCGAGTCGTCCGGCCGGGTTCAGGGACCAGGGAGAGAAATACCTTTATTCCTTAATTTGCATTTCTGGAGTTTCTGGATTTTGAGAAAATGTAAAAACTATTTGCGATATATTTTCAAAATTTTAACGGCCGATATTTCGATGATAAAGAGAGTTATCGAAAATTTTCATTTAATTTGTTTTGTTTGTTGTGCCTTATATTATCTAAAAACGCTGCCAGGCAAATTCTTTTAGACACTTTTTAATACATAGTAGCCCCCCATATATCCGAACTTTGGAGGCCTATAACTCCTAATATAGAATTTTACCCAAACTTTTGTATCTAACCTTTTCAACTTAAAATTATATCTTCTACCCCACGGCTGGTCCGGTTTTCAGTTTTGATTACTGTAATTGTGAGGCGAATATAAACAAACTCGATCAGCTGTGTGGGTGCAGCCACCTTCTTCCCTACGCCTTGCTACAATAGTAAACAATTGGTATCAGCTGATCGCTTAGTACACCGGAAAAATATTTCTACAAAAGTTGTACTATCATACAACACTTTTGTATGGAAAAAATCTACTACAGTTATACAACTGTTGTAGAACTTTAGCACACACGACACCTACAACAGCTATGACACTCTTGTGAACCCCCTAAATGTGTTTGGATGCAACTGTACTATATTTGCGAAAAGCTACTAACACATTATATTTGCATCCAAATAGGTCCCGTTATATTTAGCGTGTAGGTCCCAAAGTACTAATTAGTTCGTCGTGAACTAACTTACGTCACTTCTTCCGACACACCCGGGAATGTCGGGATAAGATATCATATTTCTTGAATGCTCTATAAACATACCGGGTGAATTTACAGGTTCAACAATGGCGACAGTGTATGACCACCAACATTTTATTTAATTTTAAATTTGAAATTATATTTCATTAAATTTTGGTGAATTTCACTGATCCCTCACGACAGCACTTTTCATTAAACCTTTTAAATCCTTTCAGATCCCCTGCACCAGTGAAGCATACAAAACCTTCTGCTGTGGTCCCTGCACCACCGAACCATTAAAATTGGAATTGAAAATACCACAAGCTGGCTTTGTGCCAGGACAAAGTATACCCGTACATGCTCTGATCATCAATAACACCAACATTCCAGTATCCGAAGTGAAATTCGCCCTCGTCATGCTTGTGCGTTACATCAGTCAGTCACCTAAGCGCACTAAAGTGCAGAGGATATCGGTGAGCAAGATGAAAAGCGAGCCTGTACTCCGAAATTGCACCAGATCCTTGACCGAAGATATACATGTTCCAGCTACACCGCCCACATCTATACAAGCGTGCAGTGTCATACAAATTGTGTATCAAGTGGAAATGGAAGTAAAAATTAAAGGTTTCCACAGAAATCAGGTGGTCACAATACCAGTTATTATAGGAACGGTACCCTTGGTCAATAGCATGAGTGTAGTAGAACAACAACCCTCACAAAGCCGCAGAGACAGGCCCACGGATTTGGATTTTATCAAGGAAGAGACAAATCCTGGCACTATGGAATTGCATTCACCAAATATGCGTAAGTTAGGGCGTGTTGCACAATCGTCTTTTAAATGACGAACATTTTCATATGAAATGACATCCATTTAAGGACCATTAAAAGGCAGAATTCTGAACTGTAAAACTGATAAGGCAGAAATTTCTATTACAAAACTGAGAATTAAAGTAGTTGGTTGGCTTCAGGTTTCCTGTTCGCCATTCTCCCGTAAATGCACTTTAAATGCCCGATGTTTACTGTCGAAATATAATTTAATTTCAACGCTTCTGTGAGCTTTTAAATGATGGCTGTGAAACTCGCCCTTAATGTAATAATTATTAATACAAATCTAAATGAAATCCTTCCTTTGCAGCTCCTCCTTCGTATGAAGAATCCGTTCACACAGAACGTAATAACATCAACGAAGGTGACGAACATAACTATGGCTATACAGCATTTGCTCCTTTATATCCTGTCTTCAATGTGCCCAGTCCATGTTTGGAGCAAGCTCACAAATCTGTGAACGGCATCGATAACAGAAGCTTTGTTTCTTAAAAGCTTTATAATAATGTAATGTTTAAAAGTTTAAATGTTAATGTAATAATGGGTTGTGAGCTATGATTTAAAAAAAAAAAAGTTCATACAGTACTTTCTATAAATAAAAGCTATGTAAATTATAGTATTAAGCTTGAAATCCAAAAAGTTTTATTGGCTTCCACAAAAGCTTGAATGGATTCTACACATTCCACAAAAAGAGCTTAGAGCCCTCAAAATGGAACGTGGGTTTTGTTTCCATAATGTGGCAAATTCGCCGTCCGCCCCCAGAATTTCTACAAAGTGAATATTGGACTTTAAGTTATACGGGTTTCGTATTTTATAGTAAAACAAGGTGAAAATGTGGAATATAACGTCGCACATTCCACACGGCCCACTTGTTGCATCACATCTCGTCAAGAGATGGCGTGAATTACTTTAGTGCTTTTCCAAGTATTAAACAAAAATGCTAAATAGCAAACTACTGCTTCCATAAAAGTAAGAAAGAAGCACACATTATGTGAAAATCTGTGTCTGCCCTAGTGATTGCAACATGAGTTTGGTATTCCAGAAATTCGAAGGAATTGCTTACAGTTGAATTGTTTTTTCTCAATACTGTTTCAGTTACGAGGGCAGAGCAAAAAGTCCGTGAATTTTTGAACAAAACACAGCTTCTTTTTGCAAAAAAAAAAATTTTCAACATAATCTCCTTTTAGATCAATACACTTAGTCTAACGTTTCTCCAATTTTTGTATCCCTTCCAAAAAATACGATTTTTCGAGGTCCATAAAATATTCGTTTGGTTGATCAATAATTTCATCGTTGGAGCTAAATGTCTTTCCACCGAACCATTTCTTTAGGTTTGGAAATAGGAAATAGTCGGTTGGGGCTAATCCGGAGAATATGGCGGAATTCATAGCCCAATTCATAGAAGTTTGCCATTGAGACTACACACGTGTGCACCCATACGTTTATGGTCAATTGAGAGCAAACGCGGCAACAATCTTGCAGACAGGTTTCTGAAACGCAACTGATCATTTAAAATCGAAACCACACTGCCATATCAAATGCATGTGGCATCAACAATCTCACTGACTTTTACCCTTCGATCGGCCAACACCATATCGTGGATTTTTTCGACACTTTCGGGTGTATTGACCTCAATTGGGCGTCCAGAACGTTCCGCGTCATTTGTACTTGTGCGACCACAACGAAAGTCAGTAAACCACTTTTTTACCATTGAAACCGATGGTGCAAAGTCCCCATAGTATTTATCAAGCTTTTCCTTGGTTTGATTGACGGTTTTTTTTTTTTGGGCGAAAAAATAATGTTTAATGAGCACTTGAAATTCACTTTTTTCAATTTTTAAAAAAATTCACGACGTTGTATGTTTTGAACAGCTGTTAATCGTAAAGCAAATGAAGGACCTCGCTCAAAATTTGACAGTAGTCTATTAACAGGTGGTACTTGATGGGAGCAGTGTTGAATTTCATATAACTGCGAGTCACGGACTTATTGATCTGCCCTCGTCTGAACTTGAGATGTAATTTATATGGTACTGATACGAATAGAAGGTCGATTTAATACGGACATAGTGATCCTGGTATAAAATGTTATAACGTATACCGTGATGGAATTCAAAATAATGATTTAAAAAATTTGCAAATTTAAATTCCAAACTGCATACTACAATGTTTTACAGGACAATTCAATGGTTATCCACTGACCATTCGGAGGAACTAAAAAATGCAAGTCCATCAGCTGCATCTCTCTTCGCTAATCAGTTTTGAATACAAATCTTGTTGTTGACAACTTTTAAGGTTCCGTAGTGATACACAAACTGAATATTTTATAAATTGCATGAGGTCCTTTGACACCCGGTTGGAAGGAAGTTCCATTCGCTATATACTATGTACTAGTTAGTTCCACCACTCTTAAGGCGTCATTAAGTAAAAATACTTTAAATGATAAACTTTTTTAAGAAATGTGTTTTTTTATAGAATGTATTTTTTTAAAAAAAAATATATTTTTAGGTCTATTTTGTAAGAATATGTGTTATATTTTCTCGAAACGTAATTTTTTAAAGCGAGGCACTTCTTTTATTAAAAGCTAATGTTCTTTCTAAGAAAATGTACTATTTTTAAGAAGAAGTACTTTCTGTTAAGAAATGTCCATAAGAGTACGAATTTTTATTACAAAGAAGTAATTTTTTGACGTAGAATACGTCTTACCTTACGGTATGAGGAGTCATGTCAGGTTTTTATTGTTGTAATCTTTATTTCATTGAATTTGAGGAAACGGCTAGATGAATTTTTTTAAAATTTTTTTTGTAGGTAAATGAAGATGTTATCTTTCGTTTGATATACATTTCATATTGGTTGATATATTTCTAGTATTTTAATTTCTCAAATGAAAATTGTTTAAACACATACACTCAAACATATGTGTGGTGTTTGGTTGAGTGTTTTTGGTTGCTCAACATTGCTTAGGAACATGTATCTAGTAAAAAGTGAAACGAACAGCAAGCTAATGTTGCTTGGCAACATGTATCTAGTAAAAAGTGAAACAAACAGTAAGCTAACGTAATAAAGCTTTTTTGCGAAAGCTTCAATAAAGCTGTTGTAACATTAATTTTGAATTGTAAAGCGTAAAGCTTTCACACAACGCTCGAATGCTAATGCGAAGACTCGATAAGGTAAACCTTTTTTAATATTAGGGCGGCCCTCTCAACATTCGCAGAACTTATTTCAATAAAAATATTAATTAAAATACATAAATTAAATTAAGTTTAAAAAAATTGAACATAATATTTTTTTTTTTAAACGGACTTGAATCAAATGCCGTTGGTAAATATAAAAATTACAGCAGACAGTTGTCCGAGGCCTTCGGCCACGGACTGTCCCTGCAGGCTGTGTCAGAGACACGGCCATTAAGTTTAACGTAGAATACGCCATCCGATAAGACAGAAAACATATATAACAATAAATGATAAATAATATAAGCAAATGAATTTATTGTTATATATGTTTTCTGTCTTATCGGATGGCGTATTCTACGTTAAACTTAATGGCCGTGTCTCTGACACAGCCTGCAGGGACAGTCCGTGGCCGAAGGCCTCGGACAACTGTCTGCTGTATTTAAGAACAGGTAATTTTTAAAGAATTGGTACTCGTTTTAGGAAAACTTAATTTTTTAAGAAAATGTACTTACCTTCAGAAAGGCTACTTATCTCATGAAAAGAAAAGATATTATATAATTTTTAAGAAAAGGTACTTGTAAGAAAAGGAATTTTTGTAAGAAAGGTATTTTTTAAGAGGAGGTGTTTTTTTTTCGAAGAAAAGGCTTTTTTAAGAAATGGAATTTTTTTTAGAATTGGTCCTTTTTTCAAAAATAGGTAAATTTTTAAGAGTAGGTACCTATCTCAAGAAAAGTCATTGTGTTTCACAAAAAGGTACACTTTAAACAAAAGGTAGTTTTTGAAGAAAAGGCAATTTGTTGTTAGAAAATTTCCTTTTTTTAAGAAAAGGTACTTATTTAAAAAAAAAAAATTTTTTTAATAAAAGGTACTTTTTTTTAATAAAATTTACTTTTTTTTAAGCAAAGGTTCTTCTTTAGGATAAGGTACTTTAGTTAAGACTATAAATACTTATTTCTTTTGAAAAAATTTACTTTGTTTAAGAAAGGGCATTTATTTAAAAAGCTTCTCATTTTTTAAACTTCTTTCACTTTGGTTTTTCTAAATTTACTTTTTATTGGGTTCGAAACAACAATATATAGTAAATACTGGTTACAGGTTCCACCTAGAAAACTTCCCAGCATCCAAGAAATTTCCCAACATATGTTAGTCTAGACACAAAGCGAAGCAAATGTTGCTAATATAGTTGATAATACTGGGTTGCAGCATAATAGTGTTAACAAAAGTTGTTTAATTTTTTTCATTTAGCCCCCAATGTGCGTTAACGAACTTCGTTCCAAATATGTTTGATAATATTTTAAGAATAAACTTTTATTCCTCCAAATTGATCAACAAAAACAAGATATCTTATAATGAAGGTCTTTAAAATCAATTTGTTTTAATAAATAATAAAATTAATAATATAATTAAAGTACTGTAATGAAATTATGCTTACATTTGTACTTAGGTGGCTTCAAACAACCCAGGGGGGTCAAGGGTCATACAACATGAGGACAACATGCTTCTTCAACTGGCTCGATCTTCAGCTCTTCTGCTCCAGTTGGTAACACCAAGCTCTCGTAGGTCATATTTCACCTGGTCTTTCCAGCGAAGTCTTGGTCGTGCTATTTTTCGATGTCCTTCGAGTACGGCTTGGAATGCGTTTCGCACGGATTAATTCTCATTCATTCTACTAACATGGCCTGGCCAGCGTAAACGCGCTATTTTCATACGCACAACTACGTAGATGCCGGAATCGACGCATTTTTTCTCTCGAAGACTACCAGCGATGTTTAATCAGTATGCGAAACGACCCAGGACTCTGCGCCCTAAATTTTTCAAATAAATAATTGCTAAAACTCACATATTTTTCACAATTTTTTTTATATTTTTTATTTTATTTTTTCATATTTTGATGATTTTTTGCACAAAATATCTTCCATACGATGGACCACTGTATGAAAAATCCTTAGAAACTCGTAAAAAATAGTTTTGCTTTCAATTGGGTGCTCCGTTTCCGAGATATTGGCATAATGGCGTTTTAGCGATTTTTGCTGCCAGAAATTGTAGTTTTAGCGATTTTTTGAAAAATAAAAGTGATGCCATATTGAAGACATCCATAGATGAAAGCCTCCAAAGGAGGTAAAAAAATTTTTATTTTTGCGATTGGACTCACCGTTTCCAAGATATAGCCATATTTTTATTTTAGCGATTTTCTTATTTTGGCGATTTTTCGAATAAAAATTATTTCATGCGAATTGGAACACTTTGTGAGAAACCCTTAGGAACACGTAAAAAATTCTTATTTTTTCGGTTGGACGCGTCGTTTTCCAGATACAGACATACGGGCAATGTTTCATATTTTCGATCAAAAATGGGGATGGGTTACCCTGGGCATCATATGAATGTTTAAGTTAATTTGTGTCATCCACAATAATAGCTCCTCCAGACAAGTGCCCACTATTGTTTTTATGTGCTTGTTAAGGCGTCAATAGTGGCTTCAGATTCAACGATTGTGTTTATGTCTCACTTCACCTCAATTTATGATAATATGTATTCTTCGTTGACTGATATCTATTCAGTAAGAGCTATTTTTAATTCATCAATAACATCGAGAAATCTGTGGACTTTTGACAAAACAACCACTTTCTAAAACAGCAAGTTTAAAGAGGAGTGAAAAAGCTTTTTAAATACCTCAAAACTTTTTTTTAAAAATAATTGCTAAAAATTTAATATTAAAATGGAAATCTACACTATTTTTAATTTTAGCCAGTTATTTTTTAAAAATAGCTGTGAGGTATTTATAAAGCTTTTTCGCTCCACTTTAAAATTGCTGTTTTAGAAAGTGGTTGTTTTGTCAAAAGTCCACAGAAATAATTCTGATGTTTGAAAATTACGAATTCTGATCAAAATATAGACTTTATCATGGAATTTCCGATGCCTGAATAGATTTCCAACTAATCTTTTCCCTGTGTGTTGTATCGGTTGATTTAGGTCCTAAAGCGTTTTATATACAGACGATTGCAGCATATCTTATATGACCGAGCTTGAATAACTTGAAAACTCTTGATATCTGCTTGAATAATTTCAGCATTATAAGCCGTCGTAATACAAAACATATTTTACTTACCTTTTATAATAACCACAAAAAAAACCTTGACATTCTTTAATTCTTTTTAAAATAATATTTGATTTTATAATTTTAAACGTCACATTTAAAATATAAGTATATAGAATTATGTTGTGGTAACCTAATTGAAAATTAATTCGGTTGTACCTACAGAATTCATGAGAAATTCGGTTACAGCAGCCGAATTAACGCCAAAATCGGTCGTTGCAACCGAATTAAGGCTCAATTCGTCACAACCGAATCAATTATGAAACGAAGTTGCTTCAACCGAATTTCGGTTGTGGGAACTAAATTCGGTCGTAACAACCTCAATTCAATTGTGGTAACCTCAATTCGGTAGTAACAGTCGAATTTACGTTTGCTACAACCTCTTTTTAAACAATTAGTTATCTGGGTGTACATATATTCTTTTGTTATAAACGTAGTATGTATGCGGTTAGGAAACGGATATAAAATGTTGTCTAGATATGAATCATTAAATCAAATTAATGCATAAATTAGTGATGGGTATGTGAAGCGCACAAAAAAGCTTTTGAGATTATGTTGTATATTTGAATTGTGTATAGAAGCTTAGGCCCGTATGCATCAAACACTTGAACCGTTTAAAAGCAATAGTTTTCTACAAACAATTCTCTTATAAACCTGTTATAAATATTATGAATATATAAACCCTTCAAAAGACATTTTGTTTAAACTTTCTTTATCGACAAGTTGGGATGGTAATGGCTTCTGTTCCTGGTTTTGTTATTAACTTATGGGTACGAGTATTTTTAAGATGCATTCAATATCCATATGGACATACATATGTTAAGGTATGTACAACTTTCACTTGACTGGCATTACCCACAACATTATAGACTGAAGTAGCAAGAGTTTGTACTGTTTGAAATATATTTTCTCGGCTTTAATATAAAGTACATTTAAATGTAATGTACTTTTTTACATCTACTTATTAAAGTTATGAGGAAAAACTACGAACGGTTTTGAATTCATGTTTTTAATTTGGATTTTATTTTTGTCATTTAGTGGTAATGATGTGCTTCGAAATGCTTGAAGCTTCAATCTTTCTGATATATGTGAGAAATCCTCTAAGCCTTTATATCCGAGCTTTGCACATAAATTTCCTTTTAATCCATTTTTTTACATAATTCGCAAGATAAAAAATTGTTGCAACAACGAAAAATTAGTAGTTGTGGCAAACGATACGACAAATTGTCACGGAAGTTATGCAAATTGTTAAAGGTACGAACATGTTGTTTGCAGCAACGTAAAAACATTATCCACGCAACGAAGAGTTATTCTTTCAGATAAGGTATCGTAGATGGAAACAGACATACAATACTTTGTAGCTTTTTTGTTAAAAGAATATTTAAAATGTGACGTGCTAGCTTCGTATTAAATCTGTGTTGTGTATGGGAGAAATACAAAAAAAAGCTTTTATCCGACTATGTTATCTCAAACCGGAGACATCAAACGGATTTTAAGTATTAAGTTTTCTTCGCAAAAATATTTGTATAGTGTGAAATAGCTTAGCTCCGAATTTATCAAATATTTTAACCATATAAAAGCTGTAGTTTCATACCAAAAATTTTCTTAAAAACCTGTCATAAATACCACATTATGGCAATATAAACCCTTCAAAAGATATTGCGTTAAAGCTTTCTTTATCGGCAAGTTGGGATGGTAATGGCGTTTGTTTCTGGTTTTGTTATTCACATATTATGGGTACGAGTATTCTGAAGATGCCTACAACATCCATCCGAGAAAAAAATTGGCAGCACAAAAATGGCTAAAGGTCACTTTCACAGCTTACTATAGCACTTCCAAAGATGCATACGTTCTAAAATGCAGTGAAGTAAGGCATAAATGTAGCAATTAACTTCATTGACTTTTTTCTTATTTATACATGCACTGAGTTCATTACGTTACAATTGCAACATATGCAGCGAAAAATACAAATGTTGCCACATGTGGTGATAGGGCATTGTAGACAAATTTAATTAAACAAATTAAAAAAAAATATTTAATGTATAAATTCCAATTTCTGTACAAATTCGAAACCAACATCTTTTTTCAAAATACGTTTTTGCAAATTTCTTATTCATAGTGAAACTTTTCGTACTACGTTTCGACATAAATTATTGTGCTCAAATCATTTTAAAGGTCCAATACGGACTTTACGTTAAAAGCAGATCTTAGGTACATTTTTGTAGTTGATTGTTTCCTTGAATTTTGAACGGATTGCTACCAATGGACCTGAACAGGGGGGGAAAGGTAAAAAACCCGATTTTTTTTAAAGAAGATGAAGTTTTTTTGATTTTATATAATTTTTGTTCCTTTTCACAAGAGCTACAACTGTCCCTCACAGAGTAAATCATAATTCTGAACGGTTTGCAAGATATGACCCTGACAAAATGAGCACTTTTTTGCAAAAATGACACCGAGGACCCAAATTTTTGGGCGCCCATAAAAAAAGTGCATGACTTAGGGCGAAACTGGGAGACACGTTTTATTTTTGTCTTTTATAACGTAGTGATGTCCGTATATGGTTACACTTTTTCGCCTTGCACTGTGTTTTAAGCTTCAAAATAAATTGAAAACAACCACTTAGAAATATTACAAAAATGTTATGTAATTTTTTACTAAATCTATTCTGTTTTATGCTTGGATTCTTTGAATTTTCTGTAGATGTTAATTTAAAGTTGTGGTTAGTTAAATGTTAGTTAATAGTAAGTATCTGATTCGAATAAATTAAATAATATCTAGGAATTTTATCGGGTTTTTCAATAAGAGTGCTACAAATGTTTTTTTAAGTAAAACAAAACCGGTTTTAGATACCAATGAAATTCTTTATTCCTGTGAAAGTACGTTCGATGCCATTATGTATGGAACTCGATTTCTTTTGCCTGGCCACCACGGGCACGCTTGCAGAAGTCCAGACGCTGAACCCAATTATCGACGGTTTTCAAGCATAAATCGGCCGATACTGCTGCAATTTCACGTTCGATATTCGTACGAAGTTCATCAATCGTCGCTGGCTTGTTGGCATAGACCATAGACTTGACGTAGCCCCACAGGAAATAATCTAACGGCGTCAAATCGCACGATCGAGGCGGCCAATCGACTCGGCCATTTCGTGAGATAACACGTTCACCAAACTTGGTTTCCAATAAATTGATTGTGGTATTCGCTGTGTGACTTGTGGCGAGGTCCAGTTGGAACAACATGTCCTCCAAGTCCATATTATCCAATTGGGGCCAAAAATATTCTGTTATCATTGAACGGTAGCGATTCACATTCACAGTAATATGCCGGTCTTGATCATCACGGAAAAAGTACGGCCCAATGACGCCGCCGGCCCATAAACCGCACCAAACCGTAATTTTTTCGGGATGAAATGATGACTCATGGATTACGTGTGGATTGCTGTCTGACCAATAACGCATATTTTGCATATTGACGAACCAATCAGCCAGAAATGAGCCTCATCGCTGAAGATGATTTTCCGATGAAAATCCGAATCGTTTTCATGTTGTTGCTCAGCCCAATTCACGAACAGACGACGCTTATGGTGGTCAAGCGGCTTCAGTTCTTGTGTCAATTTCATCTTGTAAGGATGTACGCCAAGATCTTTTCGCAAAATTCGTCACAACGACGTCACAGAGATGCCCAACGCTTGAGAACGACGTGTGAGAGACACATTTGGGCTTTCTTGAACTGAAGCCTCAGCGGCAGCAATATTCTCGACACTACGGGCTCTTCTTTGTCTCACTGGTACGGCAACATTTTGTACTGTGCCTGTGGATTCCAATTTTTCCACTAAACGCTCAATTGTTGATCTGGTAGGACGATTATGACGACCATAAATTGGACGTAGCGCTCTTAAAGTTGAGGCCACTGACTCCAAATTTCGGTAGTAAATTTTAATAATTTCGACTCGTTGTTGGCTCGTATATCTTTCAATGATGAAATGGCAAACCTTACTGAAGAGAAATGTCAAAAGAGCGGGAAAAAAATATGGCGTCGTTTGCTGTCCCTATCGATTTACTTTTGTAGCGTCTCTGTTGAAAAACCCTTTATAAAAAAAATTACAAAGCATTAAGTTAAAAAAGTTTATATCAATGAGAAATCGAAAAACAACGAACGAAACAACTTCAACAAATTTAAATTAAAAACAACATTTTTTAAAATAATATTTTTTCAACATTTAGTTATTTCACTAAGGCTAACTTGTTTATCTATTTATTTTTGGAATGAAGTCCCTTATTGCACGTTGTTGGATGGCACACTATTATGTTACAACCCACTATTATCAACTATATTGATTACTTTTGCTTTGGTTTGTGTCTAGACTAACTCGATGTCTCACATATAGCTCCGTATTCAGTTCTTGCGAAATTTTCGTATATTTTTTATACACGTACTTCTTATGGCAACGAAAATTTTATGAAAACTGAATACACCGGATTTATTTCGGGAAACTTTTTGTATAATGGGAAGTTTTCTCGGTCTAGTCTGTAACCAACATATAGTATATATTGTAGTTTTGAACCCAATCAAAAGTAAATTTAGAAAAGCCAAAGTGAAAGAAGTTTAAAAAAAAAATGTTCTTAAAAAAAGTTAATTTTCTCAAAAAAAAAAAATAACTATACAAACAAAAAAAAAAATCATCCCAAATGACGTATTCTTAAAAAAATACCTTACTTTAAAGAAGTACCTATGCGCAAAGAGAAGGTAATTTTCTTTCTAAAAATTACATATTCTTGAAAAAAGTACCCTTTTTAAAATAAGTACATATTCTTAAAAAAGTACATTTTCTTACAACAAATAGCATTGTCTTAAAAAACTACATTTTCTTTAAAGATTACTTTTTTTTTGTGAAACAAAATTACTTTTCTTTGTACAAGTACCTACTCATGAAAATGTACCTATTCTTGAAAAATGGACTAATTCTAAAAAAATTTCCCATTTCTTAAAAAAAAACATTTTCTTCAAAAAAAATACATTCTCTTAAAAAAATGTATTTTCTTACAATAGTTCCTTTTCTTAAAAGTACCTTTTCTTAAATATAAAATAACACAAATCCTTTTCTTTTCTTGAGATAAAAAGACAAACAAAAAATAAAAAAAATAAGTAGATTTTCTAAAAAAATAACCTTTTCATATAAAGAGTACCACTTCTTTTACAAGTACCTGTTCTAAAAAAAGTACTTCTTCGTTAAAAAACACTGTGTGTAATTTTTTAAGTCATGGCAAAATAACCATATACGGACACCACTACGTGATAAAAGACTAAAAAAAAAGGCCCGTGTTTCCCAATTTTTCCCAAAGTCATACACTTTTTTTTTTATGGGCCGCCAAAGATTTGGGGCCTCGGTATCATTTTCGTAAAAATGTGATCATTTTCTCAGGCTCATATCTTGCAAACCGTTCAGAATTTCGATTTACTCTCTGAGGCAAAGTTGTAGCTCTTGTCATAAAAAACAAAAATTGTGAACATATAAAATCAAAAAAACTTCACCTTCCAGATCAAAATCGCAAAAAACTTAAAAAAATTCGATTCTTAACACTGTTTAGGTAGCACGCAAAAGTGAAAAATTTGCCGAAAATTTTTTAATATAATTTTTTTTACCTTTTTCTCCTGTTCAGGTCCATAGGTAGCAAAAAATGAAATATGCCTGGCCAGAACCATGTGCATTCTTCAGTCTATGTTGTTGTATTTGTTCATCCACACTTCCTCTTGGCCTCCACGAGTTACATTGGAATTGATTCAGAGGTGAGCGTGAATCCCAATTACCAAGAAACCAAAAGAATTTTGGGAAGCCGCCCTTATCGATGATCCCTTGCAAAATGTTGACGACCTTCAAATCACAGCAAATCTTCCATTTATTTTCGTAATATTTGATTTTTTCCATTATATCTTTCAATGTTTCATAGCTTTCTTTCATGTTGATACCCATTGCTAGCGGAATGGAAGGTTTTCGGTTCGACACATGCAACAAGACTGCTTTCAAGCTTGAAGCGGAACCATCAATAACTAATCTCCACTCACTAGCGATGTAGTTCATTCCCATTTTTACCACCAAAGCTTTTATATCGTTGCAGTAAGCGAACGAATTGTCATCATTTAGAGTGTAGAGCATCTGAAATTCAGCTTGTCGTTTGCGGTACGCCGTAGAGTTAACATTAGCATGTGTGAGTTTTCTTTGCTTTAAGAAAGCTGTCAAAAATATTGCAAGTCGCTGCGATAATCCCAATATGGCCACAATGAAATCCATTTCCATTTGTGTTATTAGTTGTGGTCCATCTCTTCCCTGTTGGGGCTCATAATCGGTATCAAATGGATCTTCATAAGTAACACCACTTGATGTACTCATTGCTGTAAATTCTGTAGTACGATCTGGAGTTGGCGGCCTTGGTGATACAAAATTTTCAGGTGCAAGCACTGGTAGTGTGGCTGTTGCAGTTGCTCTATAAATTTTGTTCTTCTCAGAATGTCGATTTAGACGACATGTGTAATTTACGCATGCATAGCAACTGGTTGCATCATGATCACCTGGGCGATTAATCCAGTTTACCGGCTTACAATACTTCATAGTACCTCTGCCTCCACTCAACCATGCCATGAGATTGTTATAACATTGGCGACACACTGTATTAGGTGTGTAATTTTCACCGGTCAAGTCCACTTCGTCGAAAAATAATGTATATGCTCTTTTGAATTCACTAGTTAAAAGATTCTTTTCCTTCTGAAATCTTGTAGATGTTTTTTTCTGGTTTGATGACCGCAAACGTAGCAAAATAAATCAATATTTTCACACTGCATATTGAAATTGTCAGTTGCCAATGTTGTGTGCGAATGATACTGTAGCACTTTCACTTTTTTTACTTTCACTTTCACTTTATAACTTTCACCGCTGAGCTCTCGTTGACGTCGCGCTGTGTAATACCTCGATGTGAGCGTCGTGTCGCTTTTATATTGTGTGCTGCGTCCCTTGTTGCGTGTGCTGAGCTTACTGCATTGCCTGTGCTGCTGCTGTCGGGGCATGATCGCGTGATACCTAAGCGCTACCTAAACGGTGTTAACCCTTGGACAAACACATGGTTCTGGCCAGGCATATTTCATTTTTTGCTACCTATGGACCTGAACAGGAGAAAAAGTTAAAAAAAATGAAATTAAAAAATTTTCGGCAAATTTTTCTCTTTTGCGTGCTACCTAAACAGTATTAAGAATCATCTCTAGGAAGTTTATATGTTCTAGAAATTTGTTTATTGAGATCTTGGGTAAATTTTTGTAGTTGACTGTTTCCTTGAATTTTGAATGGTTTGCTATCTATGGACCTGAACACGGGAAAAAAGGTAAAAAAAAAATCGAATTTTTTTAAGTTTTTTGCGATTTTGATCTGGAAGGTGAAGTTTTTTTGATTTTATATGTTCGCAATTTTTGTTCTTTATGACAAGAGCTACAACTTTACCTCAGAGGGTAAATTCTGAACGGTTTGCAAGATATGAGCTTGAGAAAATGATCACATTTTACGAAAATGATACCGAGGCCCCAAATCTTTGGCGGCACATAAAAAAAAAGTGCATGACTTTGGGAAAAATTGGGAGACACGGGTCTTTTTGTTTTTAGGCTTTTATCACGTAGTGGTGTCCGTATATGGTTATTTTGTTTCGTGTTGCACTGTGAAATTCATACTCTTATGGCTTTTTCTTACAGTAAGTACTTCTTCTTAAAAATAGTACCTTTTCTTTAAAAAACACCAGCTTTTAATAAAAGAAGTACATCTTTTTAAAAAAGGACCTTTTCGGGAAAACTTAATAAATATTCCTACAAAAAGGACCAAAAAATATCCGTCCTTTTTAAAAAATACATTCTATAAAAAAAAATTATAAAAAAGTTTAGCATTTTACAAAAAGTATCTTTTTTTAAGGATCATATTTGTCAAAGGGCGCCTCAGGCGTGTTGGAACTAACTAGTACATAATATATAGCGGAAGGTACTTCGTTCCAACCGGGTGTCCCCTGATACCTCTGTAATTTTTTAATGGTAAAGGGTTCGCCACCTAACGTTTTTTTTTCAACTAGTGCTTATTTCGTGAATGGTAACACTTAGCTCATGCCTGATTTGACAGATAATTTGTTTTATCCTTCCGCTGAACGAATATGGTTGTGTATACGCTTGAACAACGCTGGGAAATATTGCGACATTACTTTGAAAATCATGGTAATGCAGCAGATGCCGATTTTGCCGATTTTGCCAAAAAAATCATGAAAATTGTCGCATTTGGGGCACAGAAAACCCGCACGCATACATTGAAGAGCCGATGCACCCAAAACGAGTCACTGTTTGGTGCGGATTTTTGTCCAGAGGCATAATTGGGCCATTTTTCTTCGAAAATGAGCAAGGAGTGGCCGTTACAGTCAATGGCGATCGTTATCGGGCCATGTTGAACGAAGTTTTGTTCACAAAACTTGAAGAGGAGGATATTGGCAACATTTGGTTTCAACAGGACGGCGCTAGGTGCCACACAGCCGAAGCTACACTCGATGTTTTGCGCCCTGTTTTTGAAGATCGCATTATCAGCCGCAGAGCTGATGTCGTTTGGCCACCTCGGAGCTGCGATTTGACAACGTTGGAATATTATTTGTGGGGTGCCCTCAAAGATAAGTGTTACGCCGACAAGCTAGAGACAATTGACGCTTTAAAGGACAATATTCGTGAAGCCATTGGTGAAATACAGCTGCACACAATCGATAATGTTTGGACCGATAAAAATTGTACCGATCGTGTAGGCTACTGCATGGCCAGCCGAGGCCGCCATTTTAATGAAATTATTTTCCATTATTAACCGGAAGGATTGTACTTTCAAATAAAATAAGAAATTTGAGAAAATATTCAGTAGTTTTTTTTTTAGCATTTTCAAAAAAAAAAAAGTTATTTGGGGGACCCGTTATATACTATACAACTAGATATTTATGTTATGAAGTATATACTTACATATATATGAACAGTGATTTACACGTGTTTTAATTTGAATTTTAGTTTTGCCATGCGCTTTAAAACGAACTTCTGGTAATAAGGAGCTTTGAAGTGCTGAAATCTATTATGGACTAGCTTTTGGATAGAAGTGAGAAATCCTCTAAGCTTTTATATCCAAGCTTTGGCACTTAAATTCGCTTTCAATGTATATTTAGGGAATATATTAGAGTGCCTAGTGCATGCACGAAATTTGAACTGGATGAAAGTAGCTCATTTATTTGATTGGTAACACGGTTACGTACTGTACACATATTCTCTATTAAGTGTAAATAAATGTAAATACATGTGTGTTGTAACAGTGTATACAGTATATACTTTATTTGAAAGTACTAAATATATAATGTACATAATTATTGTACGATGAAAATCCAACAATAATATTGACATTATGAAACCTGGTAGTAAGATTTAGAAAGCTTTGGGGTATTTATAACGATATTAAATGAAATATCAGAGGTAAAATTTTTGGTTTTTCTAAGTCATATAAAATATGCAGTAGTTGGATATTTTAGAGTATCTCAGATAAGATATCCTTTAAAAGATACTTAGAATTAAAGATACTTAGAATAAACGCCATAAAAAGGGATACATAATTGACAACGAACTGGAACTGTATCCAATTTATTTTATTATCTGATATATTTTATTATAGTATATTTAAGAATTCAAGTGGGTTAATCTTTTTCGAGGAAAAGTTTCCTTTAACAAGTAATTACAATAACCCATATACCATAAAAATTAACCGGATATTTTGTCAAACGTAAGATAATTGAACCCACTCTTCTAAAAAGCACACGATGAAAAAGTGTGCAATTTTTAAGGAGTTTTTTGGTGGATAAGATATGGCCGTGTGCGCGGCTCCTGTACATGAGAACGTTGGTTCGATCCCTGCTCAGACCACCTTACATTTCTTTCGACAGCGGTCACCACGCTTAGTGATGGCGCCACTATCGATTACTTAGCCATGAAAATGCTTCTAAAAATACCGTTCGGAACTGTAGGTCCCAATCAGTGAGTGTAAAACTAGAAAGCGCACATCTCACTGATTGTGAGAAACTCTCCCCAATCCCTTCATGGGATGTTTAAGGGACACCATATTTTTTTTTAAAGATATGGGTGAACAATTAATAGAGCCTTAAATGAATTTCAATGGATTGCTACTGCGACTAAAGTATTTATATTGGCGGGAATTTTAAACGTTTTGTGTCCATTTTGGATGTTATATATTTTAGGGTAAAACATTTTTATTAGTTTTAGGTTATAGTCTGTAAAGAATATTTTATGTTCATAGACTAAAATAAAATACTTATAATACAAGAGATATATCGAACAGTTCTGTATATTGTACAACATATTGAAATATACCATAAATTATTATTGTTATGATTTTGTTATCCAAAATATGTTTAAGCCAGTAAACTATAATATAAACTTAATGGGAATTATTTAACTTTTATCTTGAGAAAAATTGGGAATTTATAAAAACTCTAGGGAGTTCTCAAAAAAGCAACAGAGAAAACTACACGTACTGTTAAATAATAATGGAAAGCTCAGATACTATGTCGCATTAAATCGCTAACTGTTATACAAGATTCCCAGCTTTTTGAACACGTCCTATAATCTCAGGATAACAACGAACAACATCCTTCAAAAATTTTGTTGAAGGATTTTAATATTGGGGTTAATATCAATTTACCGATTTATTTCCCAAAATTTTACCAACATTTAATAACGTTTTTCGTGAAAGCTTTTATGGATTATAAGGAATATTTGCGAAACATAGAATGTTGAATATTGGAAGCTTTTCATTACACCCACAGCAGAGCTGTTGGTAACATTTGTATGAAAAAAGCTACAGAAGGTTTAAATTCGAATTTGAAATAGGAAGTAATACGAGTAGCTATGTTTTCATACGTACTATTGCTCTGTTTTTATAATTTTGAATGAAATTGAATTTTGAATGAAATTAGTCTTATTTTGCCAAAAAAAAAAATACACAAATTTCCCTCAAAAATGTGAAAATTGTAAGTACAAGGTAAAGCTAATATCACTGTGATAGTTTTTGACAAAAAATTTTGTAGACAACGCGGGAGAAACCGTTTTTTTTAAAATTCTGGTACGAGGAATCGAATGCACCATTGGTTTTTTGAGTTATAATTATGATTTCATAAAAATTTCTTTTATATTTTGACTAATAGAGTGATCTTTCGATCTTAAATCATTTTGACAGCGACTAATTTGGTTGCACCGGTATAAAATCAGTTGAGGTGTCAGGGGACACCTAGTTGGAACGAAGTTCCTTTCGCTATATACATATTATGTACTAGTTAGTTTCAACACGTCTAAGGCGCCCGTTGAAAAATACGATAATTTAAATGGATCTCTAAGAAAAGATACTTTTTGTAAAATGATGAGCTTTTTTTAAAAATTCTTTTTTATAGAATGTACTTTCTTTCAACAAAAAATATATTTTTAGGTCCTTTTGGTAAGAAGATGTATTATATTTTCCCGAAAATTTAATTTTTTAAAGAGACGTATTTCTTTTATTAAAACCTAATGGTTTTTTGTGGCCGTGGGTGTTGCAATGGCAGTGTGCGCGGCACTTGTGCATGATAACGTGGGTTAGATCCCTGCACTGATCACCTTAAATTTCTTTCGGCGGCGGTCACCTCGCTTAGTGACGGCGACACTATCGAATATTGAGCCATGGAAAAGCTTCTCAAAATACCGTTTGGAACCGGTGTAAAACTGTAGGTCCCAATCAGTGAGTGTAAAACTCACAGCTCAGTGATTGTGAGAAACTCATTTCAACATACATTTCATGATTACAATTTGCATTTTTCAACATTGATCTCATTTATTGTCAAACACTAACTATTTTGTTACAAAACTAGTACTTCCGCTTGTATCGGTTTTTTCAGTAAGAGCGCTACAAAAGTTTTTTTAAATAAAACAAAACCGGTTTTAGATACCAATGAAATTCTTTATTCCTGTGAAAGTACCATTGCCATTATGTATGGAACTCGATTTCTGTTGCATGACCACCACAGGCACGCTTGCAAAAGTCCAGACGCTGCAATTTCACGTTCGATGTTCGTACGAAGTTCATCAATCGCGCCGGCTTGTTGGCATAGACCATATACTTAACGTAGCCCCACAGGAAATAATCTAACGGCGTCAAATCGCACGACCGGGGCGGCCAATCGACTGGGCCATTTCGTGAGATAACACGTTCACCAAACTTGGTTTCCAATAAATTGATTGTGGCATTCGCTGTGTGGCTTGTGGCGCCGTCCTGTTGGAACCACATGTCCTCCAAGTCCATATTATCCAATTGGGGCCAAAAATATTCAGTTATCATTGAACGGTAGCGACTCGAATTCACAGTAATGTGCAGGTCTTGATCATCACGGAAGAAGTACGGCCCAATGACGCCGCCGGCCCACAAACCGCACCAAACCGTAATATTTTCGGGATGCAAGGATGACTCGTGGATTGCGTGTGGATTGCTGTCTGACCAATAACGCATATTTTGCTTATTGACGAAGCCATTCAGCCAGAAATGAGCCTCATCGCTGTAGATGATTGAGGCCACTGACTCCAAATTTCGGTAGTAAATTTTAATAATTTCGACTCGTTGTTGGCTTGTATATCTTTCCATGATGAAATGGCAAACCTTACTGAAGAGAAATGTCAAAAGAGCGGGAAAAAATATGGCGTCGTTTGCTGTCCCTATCGATTTACTTTTGTAGCGTCTCTGTTGAAAAACCCTTTATATGTATTCGCAAAAAGTAAAAAATACCCCCTCCCCTGTTTTCAAACACACTGGAAGAATTTTTGAAGACGGACACCAAAAGTTTTGTAGGTTTTGTTGATAACATGTTCATACTTGAAAGCGTGATACGGAAGTGTGTTTCGTTAATGAATACCAAAATTTTCGATTGGAATTTTGAATCACGTGCACTCACCATCACGTGGTTGAATTTATTGTCAGTCACGATTACGCGTGACTCATGTCTGAATCACTCATGCGTGAATTTTTCGTGTCACACGCACTCTTCTAGTCTCTACAGCGAATTGTGGCTGAAAGGAGTGAAGGTGTGTCGTTACAAAGCGCAGGTAGTCCATCAGCTACTCTCTGCAGACCGTCCATCCCATCTAAAGTTCGCACACGCTCTCCTGATCCTTGACGAGACGCAGTGTTTGATATTCGGACGAAATTTATCATGAGCGATGAAGCCCATATTCATCTGCTGGGCTACATAAACAAACACGTATCATTCACAAAGAGGCATTACATCCATTTAGTCCCTGCATGGCGTGTCAGTTATACCGGTGTTGTGATCAGACCTTATCAGGCCACCGCGGGTAACACACACGCTGAAAAATATCGACACAGCAACATATTGCAGGAACCACGTACATGTTTGTAAACATTGTTTTCGTGAATTGAAGATCTGCTGCTTTTGGAACGAAGTTCCTTATCGCTCGTTGCGGGATGGGGCCTAAATGAAAAAAAATTAAACAACTTATTTTCAACACTACTATGCTACTACTTAGTATTATCAATTATATTAGGTACTTTTGCTTTGGTTTGTGTCTAGACTAACATATTTTGGGAAATTTTTAATTTAATGGGAAGTTTTCTAGGTGGAGCCTGTAATCAATTTTTGGTATACATTGCAGTTTCGAACACAATAAAAAGTAAATTTAGAAAAACCAAAATGAAAGAAGATTAAAAAAAGAACATGTTCGTAAAAAAGTAAATTTTCTTACAACAAATTGCTTTTTCTTAAAAAACTATGTTTTCCAAAAAAAATACATTTTCTTTAAAGAGTACCTGTTTTGAGAAACAAAATAACGTTTGTTTAGATGAGTACCTACTCTTAGAAATTTAGATATCTTGAAAAATGAACCAATTCCAAAATAAATCCAATTTCTTAAAAAAAAACGTTACTTCAAAAAAATACCTTCTCTTAAAAAAATACCTTTTCATACAAAAATTCCTTTTCTTAAAACTACCTTTTCTTAAAAATAAAATAATACTATTTCTTTTCATTTCTTGAGATACAATGGTATTAAATAAATAAATTTTCTTAAAAAAATAACCTTTCCTAAAAAGAGTACCACTTCTTTAAAAAATACCTGTTCTTAAAAAAAGTACTCCTTTGTAAAAAAAATCATAAGTGCGGAACACAATTGCGACGCATCGACGTACAACGTACGGTGTGTGGGCATAAAATGTCGTGAAAATACGTCCATAAGTCCACCATGGACACAATAGCGGCGTACAACGTATTATACATCAACATACATATGTTTACATTTTATAAATTTATAATTCGGGGTGGAAAGGACGAAAAGGAAGGTGTATTTCCTTACCTCCTCGATAATCTTTTAATTTAAATTATTTCCGCTCATTTTCTATCAACAATTGTTTTATTTTATAAATAATTTCACCAAAAAAAAAAAAACGCCGTCTGAAAGGTCAGATAGGAACTTATACGCCGTACGCGGCGTAAACAATTGAAATAGATCTAATTGAACATACGACGCAAAAACGCCAATACGTTGTCGTCGTCAATTGTGGGCGAGATCATAGCAACATGTGTGTTTTATTTTTGACAGCGTATCATTTTTGACGTCGTACATCGAAACGTCGCAATTGTGTTGCGCACTAGATATACTCTCATGGCTTTTCTTACAGAAAATACTTCTTCTCAAAAATAGTACATTTTCTTAAAAAACAACATTAGCTTTTAATAAAAGAAGTACCTGCCTTTAAAAAAGGACCTTTGCGGGAAAATATAATACATATTCTTACAAAAAGGATCTAAAAATATATATTGTTTTAAAAAAAATACATTCTATAAAAAGAATTCTTCAAAAAAGTTTATCATTTTATAAAAAGTATGTTTTCTTAAAGATCCTTTTAAATTATGGTATTTTTCAACTGGCGCCTTCGGAGTGTTGGAACTAACTAGTACATAATAGGCGTGATTTGGTTACACCGCCTGCTTAGATTATCACTTATTTTGTATGGAGAGCTAAGCGATATTAAGCCGCACTTGAAGTTACCGCTTCCATTTTAGTTCTAAGCAGGCGTAAAGTTACACGTCTGGAAAAAATCAGAAAAACTGTGTTGGATATCATTATCGTTAAGTAGAAGAATATAAACATTTGGAAGAATAATTACAAACTATGTGTTAGAGCATGACGATTATATGTATTTCCGGTTGAAAAAGGCAGAAAGTGGCCAGATTCAAAAAATCAGACATATAGTGTTAGATATCGTGATGGTGAATCAATGACAAGGAGAAGAATATACACATATTCAAGAATAAATACAAACCATGCATTAGAGCATGACGATTATATATGTTATAATAAATTACCGCTAGTTTGGCGTTTTGGTTACTAGCAAGCAAGCGATAATCGCTAGCTTGTAACGGAACCAAACCTAATATATAGCGAAAGGAACTTCATTCCAACCGGATGTCCCCTGACACCTCATGTAATTTTTTTTTGTGTCTTGTCATGTTTTTGTTTTCAGCAGCTTTCAAAAAACAAACCTATATTTATGTCACAAATCCATACATATATTACAAACTATTAATCATTGTGTCCCAAACATGTTATATTGAATAGCAAACACAATATGTTATTTGCTACAAATTACAAACACAGCCAAACAACAAATAAAGAAATTTTTTTTCGGCATGTACTGACTGTGACAGGTGAGCGATACAGAATCATGATCAACGAGTCTTTAATACTGCGTATTAATGAATTGAGAAAGGACACTACAACAGAATGGCATTATTGCATACATCTTTTGCATCGTTTGACACTTTATAGGATGTGTTTTCGGATCGTCTAATGTCTTGAATTGGAGATTTGCAGTGGCCGGCGAGATCACCCGATTTGACAGCTCCAGACTTAGTTCGTTGGATTGTTTTGAAGTCACGGGTCTAGTTGAAAGCACCCGCAGAGAAAACGGGAAAAGAGTGCGAGTTCTCTGCAGAACGATTGCAAGCAAATACGATAAAAATACCCCAAATGGCCGCCAACAATCGTGTATTGCTTATATGGGGAGAGATTTGCTGAATCGTCTCTTGGGGATTGTGGATGCTGTGGACTGTAAGTTAGCTTTTTGTATGTTAAGAATTCCTAGTGAGAGAGATGGAATTCTTTATCACTTGCATAAATTCTCAGAGATTGAGAATTTATGTAAGTAGGATTAGGGTTAGTGAAAGAAAGAAAAAAAAACCAAATGGATTAGATCCAAGATGTTTTAAAATTTAGATTTTATTTTTGAGGCTGATGCTCACCTTGAGACTGTTGCTGCCAGAATACTTTTTAATATACATTTTGGTTATAGGAAACTTCTTTTTATCCATTTTCTTTACTTTATCCAGTTATCTTGGTAAAAAACAATTCACAATAAGTTTTTGGTTGTAATTTAGTACACAGTACTATTTAGGGTTGAAAAGAAAAGGTACTAACAATAGTACATTTTTTGCATTTACTCAGCTTTAGATAGATAAATAGTGGTTTCACAGAAATTCATTAGATTATATGTTAAGGTAATTCAGTTTCATATTCTTATATAATTTTATCTTCTTATAAGTATAATGTTAACATTATACATGCCGCCGGGTCAGCATTTATGACGGAGCATGTGTCGCACACAAAACGGTGGCCAAAGATTTTATGGCTTCCGATAAAATCAACTGGTTTGGTACTGGCTGGGCTTTCGGTTGCCTTGGTGTGGTTTTATTTGATGTCGCGCTTGGTGATAGGGTTTTTGAGGATGTCTTCTGTGGCGATGATTTCTTCGGTTGCTTTGGAGTTCGTTTCCATAATTGTAAGTCCTGACTCTGACGGTTGGGTGGTGTAATTCTCGGTTTTGTACTTCGATGTAGCAGTGTGTGATGATAATGTTGACATCGGTTGCAGGTATTCTTGGACAGGCACTTCCTAAAGGTATGGCTCTTCGCTAAACAATTAATGCAGTACTCATATCTCCTCGCGACCCTGTTCCTTTCCTGTGAGTCCATGGCCAGAAATTTCTGGCAGAATCGCAGAGCGTGATAGGATTTGCACAACATACATTTGTACACATCTGACTGTGAGGAACGTCTATTGGTGTTGGTTCTGGAATCATAAAAAATACAAAGGGTTAGAAGACGATCACTCCAATTTGTGGAGTTACTTGAGTGCTTGATTATTTAAGGTGAGATATGGGGTATTCTTGGTTTATTAAGGTTTTAATAGGATGTTGAATTTTCCAGATTGTCGAATGGTAGGTAGCAGAGCTTGACAATAGGTCGAGTACATATGCCAGCGCTGGTTCGTACGTCTGCTATTCGCACTCTTGAGTCGGACCCTTGGTGCGTCTTCACTATTCTTCCCAGGCGCCATTCACTGGGTGGCAACAAGTCGTCCATTACTACAACTAAATCGCCAGTATTTAAATTGGGAATGGAATTTTTCCATTTATAGCGCTTATGAAGTGATTTGAGGTAATCCTCCTTCCATCGAATAGAAAATTCATGATGGAGCGCTTTGAGCTTTAACCATCGGTTGATAAGAGATATATTCTGAAAATTAGAGTCAGGTAAGGACAGCATGGGAGCGCCCCTGAGAAAGTGACCTGGAGTTAGAGCTGTAAGGTCGTTGGGATCTTCCGACATGGCGGAGATTGGGCGGGAGTTTAAAACTCCCTCGATTCGGGCGAGTACAGTTGAACACTGCTCAAAGGTAAATTTGTGTGATCCAGCTATTCGTTTAAAATGAAACTTAAAGCTTTTGACGGCGGCTTCCCATAGTCCGCCCATGTGGGGTGCATGAGGTGGTATGAAATTCCACTGAAATCCATGGGTAGCATATTTTTGGGAAATATCATTGGATACATTTTTGAGAAAGCTTTCGAACTCTCTGAGTAAAGCTCGGCTAGATCCGACAAAATTGCGACCATTATCTGTAACTACCCTATGAGGTAGCCCTCGCCTACCAACGAATCTTGCAAATGCAGCTTCAAATGCCGCTGAAGACAGTTCTGAGCAAACTTCCAAATGAATTGCCTTTGTAGAGAAGCATACAAAGACACTTACGTAGCCCTTTAGAATAGGAGCTTGGCGTATAGAGGAACTTTTTAGTTCGAAGGGACCAGCGAAATCGATACCAGTCGTATGGAATGGTGGAGACAAAGTACATCTATCAGATGGTAATGGGGCCATCATCTGAATACATTGCCTTTGCTTGAATATAATGCAGGTTTTGCATTTGCGTATGATGCCTTTAACTCTACGTTTTAGGCGAGATACATAAAATTCTGTTTGAACCATACGACACATGAGATTGCATTCGGCATGAACGAGAAACTGATGTAAATGTGATAAATATAAGTGACAAAATCTGGAATTGCCTGGTAATATAATGGGGTGGCTCTCATTGTAAGGAAGCGGTGCTTCCGCTAAACGGCCGTTAACACGCATAATTTTTTGGGAATCCAAAAATGGATTTAAACTTTTAAGTTGGCTGTTATCTGGTATCGGTCTGGCATTTATGAGCGCGGCGTACTCATCTTTATAATATTGGATTTGAGCTAACGAAATCAAACGATTTTTTACGAAGAGGATTTCCATATGACCGACAGTCATAGAATTGAAAACGCAGTTATTTCTGTGCACGATATGAGTCTTGTGATAAAAACGAAATACATAGGAGAGAACTCTCAAGGCTCTTGCATATGAGGAAAATCGCTGAAGCGTGTCAGGATCTTTTATGCAGACTTGAAGCGACTGAACTGTTTTAGCTCCTCCCGTCGGTATCAAAGGATTTTTTTTTGGGCCACGTACTTGGAGGGTTACAAATCCATGCTGGTCCATTCCACCATAGGATATTGTATGAGAGATCTTGAGGTCTGGAACCTCTAGTCCCAAGATCTGCTGGATTATCGTGTGTTGGTACGTGACACCATGTTGCATTGGGGACCATTTCGTGAATTTGAGAAGTTCTATTAGCGACATAAGTTTCCCACGTGCCAGGTGTCTTCGCGAGCCATCCTAATACTATTGACGCGTCTGTCCATAGGAACGTGTCACTAATTGGGTAGTTTATTATGGATTTAATATATTTAACTAACTTTGCGAGCAAAACGGCACCATTGAGCTCTAATCGGGGTAACGAGACTGTTTGAAGTGGAGCAACTTTGGTCTTAGACATCAGCAAATTTGAGAAAACCACCGATTTTTGAGTCTGACACCGCACATAAATGCATGCACAATAGGCGCTTTTCGATGCATCGCAAAATCCGTGAATTTGAACTATGTCTGAAGAGGTATACTGAAACCAGCGCGGAATAGAAATAAGTTCAATGTGAGCGAGATCGGATAGAAAATCATTCCATATTCGAAGAGAGTCTGAACTGATTTCCTCATCCCAGCCTCCACCTTCTAACCAAATTTGTTGCATTAACAGTTTTGCTCTAATGACAATGGGAGATATCCATCCTATCGGGTCATAAAGGCTAGCTACCACTGACAGCACCTTACGTCTGGATACTTTTACGTCAGCTTGTTGGATAGGAAATGAGTACGAAAATGTGTCTGTTACAGCATTCCATTTAATACCCAGTGTTTTCACTGAGCTAGACTCTTGGAAGCGTAAAAAGTTTTGGTCATACAGATCTTCAGTGGGCAAATTCGTGAGAAGTCGAGTATCATTAGCAGTAATCTTTTTCAAGGGAAATCCTGCAGATTTTAGGACTGAAATTAGTTCTCTCTGTTTAATGGATGCCTCCTCAATGGAAAACCCACCAGAAAGTATGTCATCAACATACGATTCGGTAGCTATGATTGCTGCACCTAGGGGATATTGAGATTGCGAATCTGACGCGAGCTGCTTAAGCGTACGTATCGCAAGAAACGGGGCGCAATTCACACCAAATGTCACGGTTGTCAATTCATAATCCTGAATTGGGCTGAACTGATTTTTTTGGTGCAAAATTTTCTGATAAGATCTATCCGCAGGGTGTACGAGAATTTGTCGGTACATTTTTTGAATATCGCCGCTGAACACGTACTCATACATTCTCCAATTCAGAATTGTGGCGATCAGATCCGTTTGAAGAGTGGGCCCTGTATACAAGACATCGTTGAGGGAGAACCCAGATTTACTCTTCCGAGACGCGTTGAAAACGACGCGAACTTTCGTAGTTTTATGGTCTGGTCGCACCACAGCATGGTGAGGTAAGTAGAAAGATCGGAATTTGTCATCCTGGCAAAATTCGGCAGATGAAGATTCTGTCATGTGACCTAGATCAAGATACTCATTCAAAACAGATTTGTATTCAGCTTGAAGGTTAGGATCTTTTGCCAGTGTTTGCTCCATTCGCGAAAATTGCCCTAAAGCTAGGAAACGAGACGAACCGAGATGTATAGTTTCGGGAAATTCCCTCTTGAAGGGCAGTCTTACCACATATCGACCATCAGATTGACGTGTAGTTGTCTTCTGATAAAATTCTTCACAGAAATCATCTTCGGGTGGGACCTTGGAAACGTTTGGGATTTCCTCTTGCTCCCAAAACTTTCTTACTTGATCAGAAAGATCGAGGTTGTTTGAAGGGACTACATTGATTATTTTATAATTTTTAGGTTATTTTAGAGAATTGCTTATATATATTGCTTATATGGGGAGAGATTTGCTGATTTTTTTCTGAGAAACAAAAACCTTGATTTTCTTTTGAAATATAACGATGTATTATTAAAATATGCCGTTTATTGTTTAAAGTTTTTATTTAATATTTTTTATTTATTTTTTTTTTTTTTTTCTGTTTATTTATTTACTTGACATCAACGAAATAGATTCTATCGAATTACAAAAGTCCACTAAACTTCGTCGCAGACTTTTGTCACCAACTGTATGCAAAGCTTCTCCAACTCGGCGAAGACTTTGCCAACTAGTTTTTCATCAAAGCCTGCTACAATTCGTCGCAGACTTTGGGTACTAATAGCTGTGGGAAAAAAGGATTAGTGCAAATAAGTAAATAAAGAGCTGCTGATGTAATATGAGATAATATGCGCAGATGATATTATGTGAATTGTGCGTTAAATGATTTGTGAGGATGGGATTAGTTCCCAATATTGATCGAGAGTACAGATTTTCCAAAATTCTTATTTTTTGAGCGAAAATCCACATCTAACAAATCACTCGTGTTGTTGTTTTGAGAGTCGCTTTGTGTGTGAGAAATTTATAAATCTTTTTTAGGTCTGACTTTTTTTTTTTTTTTTTTTTTTTTTTTTTTTTTCAAATGTTTTGAGCGTATATGGATGCGTGTGTGTGTGTGTGATTTGCTTAAAATTTTAATTTATGTTTGATTTCGTTGAATTGTAATAAACGTAGCTAATTTTTTATTCTAATTATGTTGATTTTATTTAAATATTTTACTTCCGTTAAAAAATGCTGTTTTAATTTAAATTTAAATTGGTTTTATAAGTTTTGTTTTCGGTTTTAAATTTATTTAATTTGTTTCCGTAGAATTTTTAAATTTGATTACAAAATTCCCAAAAAAAATTTTCCCAATTAAATTTATTTGAAAATTTTGTTATATTTTTCTTTTTATTTATTTAAATATATTAAAAAAAATTGCTATATTAAGTTCATTGTCCGTGTTCATAAAATTTGTTTTTTTTTTTTCGATTAAATTGATTTAAACTGCTTATAAATTTTCTCCCTTTGGGTTTATTTTAATTGTTTGCAAACTTTCTGAAGAAGTATTTAAATTGTTTGATTTCTTTTTTTTTTAAATGTTTTCGATTAAATTTATTTAAGTTGCATTAAAATTTTTCCTGTTTTTTTTTATAATATTTATTTAAACAGTTTTTAGTAAAATTTTCCCGATTCAATTTATTTAAAAATTTAATTTTTTTTTTTTTGTTTGTATTAATTGTTTATAAAATTTATTGGATTCATTTAATTTTTTTTTTCTTTTTCAATTGTTTATAAACACGGTTTTTAATTAAATTTCTTTTCGTTTTATTTTACTTGTTTTTGAAATTATATAACTTGTTTCTTAATTATCGTAATCGATATGGAGGACAGATAAAATGCAATATGGAGAAAAAATTTAATATGGCGTGACTGTTTTCATATCAACGTACAAGTATACAAAGCAAACGCAAACTTTAAATTTTAGTTGATTGTGACTGTGTCTACCCAATCATCAATCTGAATGATAATCGATCTACGATATCTTTTCCGCTTTAGTTTGAGTTGAGTAAATTTCCAACTTTTGTAATAAGTATGTAATCTTATCTCTTTTTTAATAATTCCGTTAAATGCGCGTTAATGTGGTAAAAAATTTGGTTTATAATATATTTTCATTTCACGTTGTTGCCGATCGTATTTATTTGCCTATATTTCTTTCTATATGTGTGTTGTCCCTGTTTCCCGTTCTACATTTACTGTCTTTTTGCACCGACTGTATTCACTGTCTTTTTGTACCGACTGTATTCACTGTCTTTCCCGCATATGATTGTAACATATGTTAGCGAACTATGTAAACATTAAAGGTAACGACCTTATTTACACAGAAGCTGTGTATCGTTGGCAACGAATACGACAGAAAGGAGAATATGAAAAAACACAGTGACTAAATAGATTGTTAGCGACAGAGTACAATTTTTACATATGAATCTATTTACAAATATTTCATGTTTGTTGTGGAACAATCAGTATGTACGTATGGACATACTTATGTACAAAGGGATTTAGCGTCTTTGTTGATTTAACGGATTTAATGTATATTAGGTGCTTTTCGTAATTTTAGATGGTTTGAAAATATAAGCAAACAATTTTAGCAAATTTCCAATTAAACTACATTCCGTAGGATATTTTAAATTTTTAAATCACTTTCGCAAAATTTGTAGTTTGTTATCGAGAATTATCCAAATTTTTGAAAATTTTATCCACAATTTGTAGGTTATTTTAGAAAATTTTCGGAAATATTTTAGGTTATTTTAGAGAATTTTAATCCAAAATTTGTAGGTTATTTTAGTAAACTTCCGAAAAATTTTAGTTATATTAGAGAATTTTATCCAACATTTTTAGGTTATTTTAGAAAATTTCCGCTAAATGTTAATTATTTTATAATTTTTAGGTTATTTTAGAGAATTTTAGTTCAACACTTGTAGGTTAGTTTAGTAAATTTTCAAAAATTTAGTTATATTAGAGAATTTTATCCAAAATTTTTAGGTTATTTTGGAAAATTTTCGAAAAGATTTTAGGTTATTTTAGAGAATTTTAATCCAAAATTTTTTAATCCAAAATTTCCGACAAGATTTTAGGTTATTTTAGAGAATTTTAGTTCAACACTTGTAGGTTAGTTTAGTAAATTTTCCAAAATTTGGTTATATTAGAGAATTTTATCCAAAATTTTTAGGTTATTTTAGAAAATTTTTGGAAAGATTTTAGGTTATTTTAGAGAATTTTAATCCAAAAATTTTTTTTTTTTTAGGTTATTTTAGTAAATTTTCGAAAAGATTTTAGGTTATTTTATAGAATTTTAATCCAAAAATTTTTTAATCCAAAATTTCCGACAAGATTTTAGGTTATTTTAGAGAATTTTAGTTCAACACTTGTAGGTTAGTTTAGTAAATTTTCCAAAATTTGGTTATATTAGAGAATTTTATCCAAAATTTTTAGGTTATTTTAGAAAATTTTTGGAAAGATTTTAGGTTATTTTAGAGAATTTTAATCCAAAAATTTTTTTTTTTTAGGTTATTTTTAGTAAATTTTCGAAAAGATTTTAGGTTATTTTATAGAATTTTAATCCAAAAATTTTTTAATCCAAAATTTCCGACAAGATTTTAGGTTATTTTAGAGAATTTTAGTTCAACACTTGTAGGTTAGTTTAGTAAATTTTCCAAAATTTGGTTATATTAGAGAATTTTATCCAAAATTTTTAGGTTATTTTAGAAAATTTTTGAAAAGATTTTAGGTTATTTTATAGAATTTTAATCCAAAAATTTTGTTTAATCCAAAATTTTCGAAAAGATTTTAGATTATTTTAGAGAATTTTAGTACAAAACAAATTATAATCCGAAACTTTAGATATACATATATGTTTTACTTACAATTTATCCGGTTTATTGATATTATCCGGGTTTTTGATATTTGTTCTCGTTGTTCTTAGCTCTTTTCGTCCTTTATGTATAATTTTTTTACCAGTTATCAACTTTCGTTTATTAAAATTGTTTCTTGATTTTTAAAAATTTTTTTTTTTTTATTTGTTCTTTTATCCCGTTTTTTCGTGTTTCGTTATTAACAATTTTTCCCAACCTTTTATGATTTCTTTGACTTTTCTATTTCTTTAACTTTAATTTTCTCTTTTTCTTTATGTTTTCCTGTTTCGTATTTTCGATGTTTTTTTTTTTTTTACATTTGCGCCTACTACGTTTGTTCAATAAATCTTTAATTTGTTAATTTCACTGTTTGTTCACTTTCTTTACTCTTTTTTTTTTTTTTTTTTTTTAAAAAAACACCGCACACACACTGCACTAAACGTTGTGGGAGACTCACCGATTCCGCGTAACTAATATGCTTCTTGCATTACACTTGCTTAGTTACCTCATGTGGATGGTGATCTTGTTTTCTTCTTTTACTTTTGCTGGTTGTTCTCTTCGAAGGACCATGTATTGCTTATATGGGGAGAGATTTGCTGAATCGTCTCTTGGGGATTGTGGATGCTGTGGACTGTAAGTTAGCTTTTTGTATGTTAAGAATTCCTAGTGAGAGAGATGGAATTCTTTATCACTTGCATAAATTCTCAGAGATTGAGAATTTATGTAAGTAGGATTAGGGTTAGTGAAAGAAAGAAAAAAAAACCAAATGGATTAGATCCAAGATGTTTTAAAATTTAGATTTTATTTTTGAGGCTGATGCTCACCTTGAGACTGTTGCTGCCAGAATACTTTTTAATATACATTTTGGTTATAGGAAACTTCTTTTTATCCATTTTCTTTACTTTATCCAGTTATCTTGGTAAAAAACAATTCACAATAAGTTTTTGGTTGTAATTTAGTACACAGTACTATTTAGGGTTGAAAAGAAAAGGTACTAACAATAGTACATTTTTTGCATTTACTCAGCTTTAGATAGATAAATAGTGGTTTCACAGAAATTCATTAGATTATATGTTAAGGTAATTCAGTTTCATATTCTTATATAATTTTATCTTCTTATAAGTATAATGTTAACATTATACAAATCGCGTTGTCTACTTGATGGATATTATCTTCAAAACGTAATGGAAAACAACTTAGGTTCCAACTAAATATTTTCAAAAACAATATATGAAATTGAGGCGATTGGTTGTCAAGGTATATGATTTTTCAACAGAGACGCTACAAAAGTAAATCGATAGGGACAGCAAACGACGCCATATTTTTTCCCGCTCTTTTTAGATTTCTCTTCAGTAAGGTTTGCCATTTCATCGTGGAAAGATATACGAGCCAACAACGAGTTGAAATTATTAAAATTTACTACCGAAATTTGGAGTCAGTGGCCTCAACTTTAAGAGGCCTCAACAATCAGCGATGAGTCTAATTTCTGGCTGAATGGCTTCGTCAATAAGCAAAATATGCGTTATTGGTCAGACAGCAATCCACACGTAATCCATGAGTCATCATTGCATCCCTAAAAAATTACGGTTTGGTGCGGGTTATGGGCCGGCGGCGTCATTGGGCCGTACTTCTTCCGTGATGATCAAGACCGGCACATTACTGCGAATGCGAATCGCTACCGTTCAATGATAACGGAATATTTTTGGCCCCAATTGGATAATATGGACTTGGAGGATATGTGGTTCCAACAGGACGGCGCCATAAGCTACACAGCGAATGTCACAATCAATTTATTGGAAACCAAGTTTGGTGAACGTGTTATCTCACGAAATGGCCCAGTCGATTGGCCGCCTCGATCGTGCGATTTGACGCCGTTAGATTATTTCCTGTGGGGCTATGTCTAGTCTATGGTCTATGCCAACAAGCCAGCGACGATTGATGAACTTCGTACGAATATCGAACGTGAAATTGCAGCAGTATCGGCCGATTTATGCTTGTAAACCGTCGAAAATTGGGTTCAGCGTCTGGACTTCTGCAAGCGTGTCCGTGGTGGCCATGCAAAAGAAATCGAGTTCCATACATAATGGCAACGAACACGTACGAATAAAGCACACACGGAATAAAGAATTTCACTGGTATCTAAAACCGGTTTTGTTTTATTTAAAAAAACTTTTGTAGCGCTCTTATTGAAAAACCCTTTATAATAAAACAAATTTGTATGAGTCTTAATATCGCGGTCGGTTGTGATAGATTTTTTTATTACCGATTACACAGCATTGCGCTAGTTTTTGTGTCACGGAAATATTATTCAAGTGTCTTTAAAATTTTGCGTAATATTCATCAAATTTCCTGCCACGAAATCGAATTTTTCCCCAGAACTTTAAAGTCGAATACATCGTTATATGATGTGGTTGTTATCAGAATCCAGTAATGTTTCCAATTTCTTGTTGAAATACCAACTTTTAATTTGAACAAAAAAAAAATGCATATGGTTTGCTTCTTCTTCTTTTCTTTACGTGTTCCACCTTTTTTTGTGTCCATACCTTTTTACCTTGAGTTCACTTTCCTTTTTCATGTACTACATTTACATGCGATAAGCCTTTCCGCTTTTCTTTCACAATGATGTTCATTGCATATTGAGGATTTCGGGGCAGCATCATTGAATTGAATGCTGTGGCCTCTTGAATGTCCTTGTTATTGCCGTAATTCGTGCGATATGGAAGTGATATTGTTTCGCAGTCTATAACCGTTGCCAATCGCAAAAATGTGCGGGAGCAAATAAAAAAATTCGAACCAAAATATGCGTTAAACTATTTCGTTTGCTTTTCAATGGTACAATATTTTGCATTGCAAACAACGCTTCTTCGACTTGGGCTAAGATCTGCAGTCGAGCATTTTATAGCCGATTGCTTTGAATGGTGGTAAGCGTTGTTAACCAAAATGCAAAAGAGTCATTTTCTGGCGCCTTGAGTCACTATAAATATTGGAGTAAACAAGATGAGAGGACGATAAAAAAAATGAACAACAAAATTTGTTATACAACTAAAAGATATCGACAAGTGTAGTATACAATAGTTGCAGGTAACTGAGCTCATACTCACGTTAACATGCAAAAGTGTCTGGATGCCAAGGATTCAAATAAAATTGTAATTTTGCTGTCCATAGTTTGCAGTTGAGAAGAGACGAAGGGAGACCAAGACATCACACAACAAAATACTGGATAAAGAACATTTACGTTAAGATACTCGTACTCCAATGTACCATGGCACTTAAAATATGAACAAAGATATTTTGTCGTCCTCCTATTGTTACTGACTGCACCAACAGCAGTAGTACGAAGTATCAGTTGCTCGAGTTGCAAAATGCTGTGCAGTTTTACCGTAAGTGAGCGTTTAAGTGATGCAATACAACCCTTTTATCTTCTATACCTGTCCGGAGAGTATTTAAAGTTGGAGTAGCTGGTTGTGTGTGCCATCTTATCGGTGGCGTTTGGATTTTGTGCAGACATTTCATTAAATGACAATTTTCCCAATTCCATTCTCTTTGTATGTGAATACTGTCAAATTAGGCCCTAATGTTTACAAACTTGAACACTTTTACTAAAGTACTTGTGCATGGGTGTGTGTGTGTGATGTAGGTTGGTAATGATTGGAGCAGGTTAAGGCTGGAATCCAAATTGTAAAACTTGTTCTGTTGCTGTTAATGCTGCTATTGCAATTGTTCAGATGATGGTATGTCGTTATGCTTCATGCCATATACATGATATATGTGCAGGCACTGTGGGCGAAATTTCAAGAAAAAGTTTCCATGTGCTGTAATTGTGTTGATAATCTTGGTAGCAAATTGATGGATACGTGGTTTATATGTATGTAGGCTTTAGAATTGCCCAGGAAGGAAACAGCGGGAGTAAGACTACCGCAACCGTTCTGCAGCATCTGGTCAGCTTTATAGAAGGCTCTCTCGGTGTTAAAAAATATACCATGATAGCGCTTTCTTAGACATAGAGAGGGCCTTTAACAATAAAAATCCAGTCGGAAAAAAATGCGAAACTCATGGCTCTTGGGGTTGACAGCAACATCAAATTGTTCGTCACTCTTGTCAGAAAATAATATCATGCACAGTGTTCTAAAAAGATACGTATTGAAGGTCGTAGACGTTTCGATATTTGGGTAAAAAAAAGTTTTTATTTTTTTGGTCATGCTCGGAGACCATGGGTGGCCGTCGGTGGTGCAATATTTAGTGTGCGCGCCTCTTGTTCAGGAGATCCTGGGTTCGATCCCTGCTCCGGCCACCTTAAAAAAATTTCTTTCGATGACGGTCACCTCGCTTAGTAAAGGCGACACTATCGAGTACTTAGCCATGAAAAAGTCTCTCAAAATGCCATTCGGAACCGGTGAAGAATTGTAGGTCCCAATCAGTGAGTATAAAACTATAAAGCGCACAGCTCAATGATTGTGAGAAGCTCTCCCCAATTCCTTTATGGGATGTAATGGGAAACCGTTTATTATTTTTTATTTAGACCATGGTTTTATGGGCTGTGTCTTGTGCAGTCTTGCTGCAACCAAATGCCATCGATACCACGAGCTTCAAATTAAGGTGGCAAATAGTCCATATTCTCAGCACGTTCCGTTCCGTTCCGGCCTTTCTTAGTTTCGTTCCGGCCTAATCTTTGAGAAATATAAGCCGATTATTCCGCCAGCCAACGTACTTACTTACTTATCCGGTCTAGAACAACCCGAGGGGTTAGGGAGCTTACAAAACGAAGATAACATATTTCGCCAACTAGTTCGATCTTTTGCATTATCTCTCCAGTTAGCAATACCAAGTGTACGCAGGGATTCGTCAACCGGATTCATACGCAGCGGAGTCTTGGTCTTCCTATTTTTCGTCTCCTTTCGAGTTCAGTTTCGAAAACCCTTGGTACTGGTTCATCTTCAACCATTCTACTGACATGGCCGGTCCAGGCAATCGCGTCATTTTGATCCGCTTAACTATGTCGATGTCGGGATATAACTAGTTCATACAGCTCATGGTGCATGCGTCGCCGATACTCGCCGTTGTGCACTATATGGCCATACATTTTTCGAAGTATTTTTCTCTCGAAGACTCGTACACATGTTCGTCTGCTTGCGATAAGACCCAGGATTCTTCACCATAAAGCAAGGCAGGTTGTATGAGAGTCTGGTATAATTAGACTTTTGTTACACGGGAGAGGGCTTTATCTCTAAAGTGCCTGCTTAGCCCAAAATAACATCTATTCGCAATCACAATTCTCCGCTTGATCACAAGGCTTGACGGTGTTGTTTTTGTTTATGGCTGATCCGATATATGTATATATTCGTCCACCACCTCGAAATTATAACGGTTATCAATGTTCACGCTTTGATATAATCGCGTGGAGGCGGTACTCGTTGAAACCATTAATTTTGTTCTGTCATCATTTACTGTCAGACTCCCTTTACTGACTCCTTTTCAATTCTCGAAAATACCGCAGTAACTTCTCTAAATATGCGCCCAATGATATCTATATCATGAGCACAGCGAGCAACATGTTACTTTAGCTGGTGATGCTTTTATTCAAGTTGACTGCAGCTTTGCTCATAATGATCTCCATTAAGATGTTAAAGAGATCGCACGATAGGGTGTCGCCTTACTTGAGGCCTCGATTAGTTTCGAAAGGTTCGGTAAGATCCTTACGTGCGTTCACTGTGGATTTGGTGATCATCAAGGGCATTATGCAACGGCGTACGAGTTTTGCAGGAATACCAAGCTCTGACATTGCTTCGTAGAGTTCCTCCCGTATCGGGCTATAGAAGGCCGTCGTATAATCGACAAACAGATGGCAGGTGTCGTTTTGTTTTTCATGAGGTTTTGGCGTAGCGTGAAAATCTGGTCAGTTGTCCATTTCCCAGTCCTAAAGCCACACTGGTATGGTCCAATCAGGTCAGCGATAATTGCAGTTAGTTTTTCATACATTATACTTGATAGAACCTTATACTTATATAAAAAAATACTGTTTCCCATTACATCCCATGAAGGGATTGGAGAGCTTCTCACAACCAGTGCGCTGTGCGCTTTCTAATTTTTCACTCAATGATTGGGACCTACAGTTTTATACCGGTTGCGAATGGTTCTGTGAGAAGCCTTTTCATGGCTAAATACTCGATAGTGTCCCCATCACTAAGCGAGGTGGCCGTCGTCGAAGGAAATGTACGGTGGTCAGAGGAGGGATCGATCCGACGTTCTCACGCACAAGAGCCCCGCACACTAGCAATTGTTTCACCGACGGCCACACAAGAACCCTGTATGCTATGGGTAAAAGGCTTATTCCACGGTAATCGGCACAGAGACTCGGGTCACCTTTTTTTAAATATGGGACATGGTACACTGAGACTCCAATCGCTGGGCACGCATTCAATTTACCAAATTTTCCTAACGAGCTGATGCATGCACCTTATTAAAACAGCTCCGCCGGTAATCCATCGGTTCATGAGGCTTCGTTTTTCTTAAGCCGGGCAATAGCTGTTCTGACCTCGTCTTGGTTAGGAGGGCGGCAATCGACTTCGTCGTCCAAATTATGACAGATTGTCTCATTGTCATTGAATATATCAGGTACCAGTAGCGCGAAGAAATTATTTCTTCATATTCCCAACATGCTCTATACATCTGCGATTAGATTTCAGTCATTGTCTTTACAGAAGTGGGGCCCTCAACCTCAATTAGCCCCGTTTTTTACTTTTGGATAGAAGAATTTTGGGCGTCGTTCTTTCTTCTGTATGTCTCAATTTTCTCACTCTCGCGCTTTCTCCACCGCCGTTTCTTACGCCTAAAGAGACGGTTTACCTCCTTTCTTTTCTTCCTATACCGCTTAGGTGCAGCTCGCGTTGCAATTGACTGCAGCATTGTCATACGAGCAGCGTTATTTCCATCATTTGCAATGCGACACTCTTTATCGTACCATGGTTTATTGCGAAGCGGTTTTTCGAAACCAAGTACGGTTGTTGCGGCAGTTTTTATAGAGTCGGAAACGGGTTTCCACTGCACATCAGGATCGTCATCGGGAGATTGTGGGTTCTGTGCCAAAAGTTTCGAGAGCTTCCTTGAGTAGGCTGTGGCTACCTCTGGTAATTGCAGCTTTCCGATGTCCAGCTTCCTCTGCGTCTGGTTTCGTACCATTTTCGCTTTACTTAATCTTGTGCGAATCTTTGCTGCTACCAGATAGTGATCAGAATCGATGTTAGCTCCTTTGATCACTCGTACGTCCCATTACACTGGATGAGTGCCTTCCATCAGTTACCACGTGATCAATTTGGTTCTTTGTTCTTTGATCAGGGGATACCCAAGTAGCCCTGTGGATGTCTTTATGTTGGAATCTTGTACCACTAATTATTAATCAATCAGTCTCATACCGTTATCGGACTTGTTAGCATGTAGACTAAAATTGCCAATAGTTGGATGAAACACATTCTCCCTGCCTACTTTAGCATTAAAATCTCCTAGAACAATCTTAATGTCATGACCAGGGCAGCGGTCATACGTTTCCTCTAGGAGCTCATAGAATATGTCTTTGGCATCATCATCTTTCTCTTCAGTCGGGGCATGAACACGAATTAGGGAAATATAAAAATATTTCGCTTTTGTACGGATTGTGGCTGTACGTTCACTCACAGGATTGAACCTAGAGACTAGATGACGCAGTATTTTGCCAACTGCAAATCCGTAACCAAATTCATTTTTTTTCTCATTGCAACTGTAATATATATCGCAGTTTATTTTTCTTGTTCAGTCATGTCCTGTCCATTGCATTTCCTGGATAGCGGTATTGTCAGCCATATAACTTTCGAGGACATCTGCCAGTTGGATACTTGTACCGGATCTATATAGAGTTCTTACATTCCAAGTGGATATCCGTAAATCGTGGTCCACAAATCTCTACATATAAAATACTACAGAAACAGAATTGCCAGCATGCAAACAAATTAAAAACAATTAAAAGCATTCCCATACTTCATTACAAGTGGCATCCGATTCCACAACCTGCATTTAATTGCCATTGCGAATTATCATAAATTGAATTGTCATAAATTATCATAAAGTATTGCAAATTAAATCCAATGAAGATTAAAAAGCCCAAGTATGTTTAAAACATAGTTGAGAATTTTATTCTCTCAATAATTTTACCTTCATTGGTATGGTTGCATGTAAACATTGGATGGTGGAATCCGTAAGATCAATAATACCAGATAGAGGCATAAGTACAAAACATCCAAGAATACAACACCAACGACATTTCGTGTTTCTGTGGTAAAATTGTTGTGTTAAATACAACACAAATGTATGTCTACAATAAAAGGCAACAAAAAACTCAAGAATATATTACAATTTCACTGTTTCATGACATGATAAAGTTATGCTAACCGTTCTTGTAACTCCACATGGTATAAGTCAATTTACGTCGAACATCTCTCGTTGGCACAAACTCACGACGAAAAGTGCGAAATTAAACGTGGAAAGAAAAATGGTTTCTCTATTCTAATATACTCTATGGTTCCCATAATAAACAGTCAAAAATGATTAACAAAAATTTATAAAATTTGGAAATATAACTGTCTACTGCATGAACACCTTTATGATGAAGAAAACGATTAAACTTGAAAAATTTATATTTATTTACTACTCTTGAATATATATCAGTTTTTCAATAAGAGCGCTACAAAAGTTTTTTTAAATAAAACAAAACCGGGTTTAGATACCAATGAAATTCTTTATTCCTGTGAAAGTACGTTCGATGCCATTATGTATGGAACTCATTGACTTGAGGCAGCCCCACAGGAAATAATCTAACGGCGTCAAATCGCACGACCGAGGCGGCCAATCGACTGGGCCATTTCGTGAGATAACACGTTCGCCAAACTTGGTTTCCAATAAATTAATTGTGGCATTCGCTGTGTGGCTTGTGGTGCCGTCCTGTTGGAACCACATGTCCTCCAAGTCCATATTATCCATTTGGGGCCAAAAATATTCGGTTATCATTGAACGGTAGTGATTCGCATTCACAGTAATGTGCCGGTCTTGATCATCACGGAAGAAGTACGGCCCAATGACGCCGCCGGCCCATAAACCGCACCAAACCGTAATTTTTTCGGGATGCAATGATGACTCATGGATTACGTGTGGATTGCTGTCTGACCAATAACGCATATTTTGCTTATTGACGAAGCGATTCAGCCAGAAATGATCCTCATCGCTAAAGATGATTGAGGCCACTGAAGATGAGCCCACTGACTCCAAATTTCGGTAGTAAATTTTAATAATTTCGACTCGTTGTTGGCTCGTATATCTTTCCATGATGAAATGGCAAACCATGGCGTCGTTTGCTGTCCCTATCGATTTACTTTTCTAGCGTCTCTGTTGAAAACCCTGTAGTTGAGAAAAAATTTTTATACGGTTGTTTATGCATTCGTCTAAATTTTCTATATTGCAACTTTATTATGTATGGAAGCTTGTAAAGCAGTTTCTCTTATCAATGTAACACAAAAACACATTACATTTTGTCACAAATTGTGTGTGATCGGAAAGAGCAATTATTTTGACAGAGTTGCCGGGTTTTCAGCCATTTGGGAAAATGTACAATTCCGTCAGCTTGTACCGAATTCAGTGGTAAATCTTGTTGCTTTCTCTTTTTGCTGCTAGGGGTACTTTCTCTGCTAGTTGTCGCAGTTGAACAGTTTGAAGCTGTTGTTATTGGTCGCCCTCGTTTTTTTTTATTTTTCCGGTCTTTCAAAGGCGCTCGTAGGGTGGCAATGAAATGTATGGAGGAAAATATATTTTCGAATTTTAATAAACCCCAGGCGGATTCTTGTTCCTTATGGTATAAACTGACTTGATGAAAATTTGAGCCGAATCGGACAACTCTTAGCCGTATCGCATTTTAGTCAAAGTTTTCAGATTTTGGCATTTTGGGTGGAAATTCCGTTGCATGAATATATCGTGTTATAGCTTACTAGAAGTGTATAGACTTCTGCTAGAAGGTATTTGAATTCAAGTTACATATTTTTTTCATTCAGATACAATTTTTGGAAAAAAAACGAAAAACCCAAATTTTCAGTTTAGTTAAAAATTTAAAAATTTTTCAATTTAAAAATTGGAACCCTTAGAGTGGTCGGATTTTACTCAAAATTTATATTCAAGTTAAACTAAATCAATGTTATTTTTTTTTTTCAAATGCACCGAGGAGTGCTAGTGCTAGACTAAGTTCCAACGAAACTGGAAAGAATATTGACCACTTTATTGTCATACCACGAGACGAGGCTAAGTTGAACTCCATCAATATCAGCTAACTTTCGTCGATGCGGCAGCGATCCAATTTTTTCACCTCTTTCTCAGATAGCATCTTGGAGTTTGGAACTCGGTTAAGCCGTAGCGTACCCAAAGGCAGAATCCCACTTTTCATAAGGTACACCTGAAGGGTGGCGCTGTTGAACCAATTATCGAAATAAATTTTATAGTTCTGTCCTTTGGGGACGTTATTCGCTAATCTCGTAACCACTTTTGCGCTGACTCCCAGATTAAGTGACCCCTCCGGATATTCGTCACTTTGAGCTCCTGCAAATATGTCGGCATCATAGCTAAATCCTAACTCTCCACTCAAAACGAAATTTCTGAAGCTCCATTTGTGAGGTTTAGCTGGATTTTATTATTTCAAGTTTCTTGCGACACTTGGTTGGAATGATTTGCACGTCAACCACTAAATGTTCTTCCTTAGGAATTAGTAAAACTTTTTCACGAGTTTTATTGAGCAGTGGTCGAATTTTGAATAGCTTATCGAACCCTGCCTCTCCTGATGATACCATATGATCATGAATTGAAATGCAAAAAGCGTTTGATCGCTCCCCATCTCTGACAAGTTATTGTGCTTCGCACAAATTCCTGGCCAATTGATGTGTTCCAATAATGCTTTGATGATGGTAATTTGAGCAACGACATGTATATTACTGTGCCTGAGATAGGATATATTTTTAAAAAATGTGTCTCAGTAATAAATCGTTTTACCTATAAATTGCTCCATTTCATTCCGAGTTATATTTGCTGGCTTGTTTAGTAGTAGTGCAGCTAATTTGGATTGTTCGCCTCTGTCATTCAACAAATCATCACTGAAAACAAAATTGTTGAACTCTGCTGGTGTGTCAAGTTCTTCGATAAAGCTTGGAAGATTTTTGTTTCCTTGAAGTGGATAATTTTCACTACTAGAATATGGGGACAAACAACTTTCTTTCCAAATTGGCGGTCTTGCCTTTTACGATTGTTTTGCATTCGAAGAAGTAGGTTTGCAGCAAGTGCCATTGGAGTCTCTCTCATCAGTCTCCGGTATATACACATTTTCCTGATCGCACGGTTTTTATTAGTTTTGTCCAAGTAGAAGAAATGGACCGCCGCGCAACTGTTTCATATCCATATCAAGTTTTATATTCATGTCCTTCGAAAAATTAAATTTTTGAAGATGAAATAATTTTCAGAGTTTTCTACCCCAATGTGAAGAGACAAGAAATGCATGTTTAAAGTCGACAGGAGTTTGTATTAAATCTTCAAATGGGTAAAATTGTTCTCATATTTGTTTGACTTGCAAATATTCTCACACAGTCACATTATACCCTTCTCTATTACACATATATGTACCTACCTACACCCACCCACCTCCACACCCATTCAACCAGATAAAACAATCCATATACACATGCATACGAGTATTTAATGCATACAACTGTCATATCGTATGTAAAAATAAGTAAATACAAACGTTCTGTTGCAATTACGTTTGTATTTAACATTTATGCTTTGTTTAACAGTGTGCGTGTATGTACATATACATTACAAATACTTGTGTGTTGATGTTTGTTGTAGTTTTTGTGGTTTCTGCAAGCAGCCGCCAATGATAAACCAATTGTTGGCCAATTTCAATACATTTAAGGAAGGAAGAAGAGTGGTTGTATGGCATGGCGAAGGGGATGTGGTCATTTTGTAATGTTGTTCTCCAAATTTTCCTATTTAACTTTTCCACGCACGCACCCAAACACACACAAACCCTTATGTAGTAAACCCACACAGAGACAAACTAATTTTGGCCACATTTGCATTTTGGTGTTGTTGCCGTTATGATTGCTGTTGTTGTATACTTTAGTAGTTGTTGAAGTTGTTGTTTATAATGACCGGGCCAGTCCAGTTCAGTTCAGGCCAGTCCAGTCCATGTGCGTTCGTTTATGTTAAACGTTCTGACCACGTAACTTTAGACAATCATCGCAGTTTGTTTTCGTCTAGCATGCAATTGTGGTATAGGAATTTGTATGATTTTATTGTCATACAATTAGATCTTACGGCAGTGTGATGTGTGGTGGTATTACTCGCATGTATGTATGTATGTATGTCTGTGTTGTGGGCTGGTATCACATGTAATATATTTTTACATAAACTGAACTCTAACACATATTAGGATTGGAGTTTTTTTTGTTTTGTGTTGGAATCAGACATGACAAGAGAACTAGGTCAGATTTAAGAATTGTGTAAAAGGTCTGACGAGTCTTGTTAATAAGCAACAGAGATATTCTGTAATTAATTATGGCTAAATTGTCTAATTAACGCAGATTTTTGTGGTATAATATGAAAAAATTTCCATTTGCTTGGTAAGGTTGGCAATTGGTATTGTATTCATTAATCAGTAAAGAAAAAAATGCCAGCCAACTGTTAGTATCCGCGGCTCTTGTACATAAGAATGTGGATCCGATCCACGTTCTGCCAGCCTTTCACTTTTTTCGGCAACGGTCACCCTGCTTAGTGATGGCGATACCCTCTGGTACTGAGCCATGAATTTGCTTCTCGACAATCCATACAGAACCGGTGTAAAATTGTAGGTCCCATCAGCGCACAGCTGACTGGTTGTAATGGAAAGATATTTAGTTTATTTAAGATTATTCGTGGAAAAAGTAAAGTTATGAAAAATTCACAGTGTTACGTATGTAACGTGGTTTTGTCAAAGGTTGAGATAAGCTCAGTCATGTCCAGGGTTTTTCGTTAGGATCCACTAAAAAAAATCCAATGAGTGTTCGAACTCACGGGCGATGTGTTAACACCTTTCCCTTACACGGTACATTGGAAAATAATGTTACACAGGAAAATAAAAAACAGCGTTCAATCATATGATGACGTTACATTTATATAATAGTAATACTTAAAATTATTTAAAGACCAGTGCAAGCACATGTGTCATTATTTTCTTGCTTAATACTTTTTGTTTTATTCCCACAAAAAATAAACAAAGAGAATGCAAAGCAACAGACACATGAACATACATACATTGTTATGTACGTACATACGCTACACAAGTTCACACAATTTTCGTTGCTCTCTTGCTATCTCATTTGTATTTCATTAACCACGTCATTCTTCTCTTTGCTCTGAGAGTGCTCCGCACCAACACAACAGTCTGACTATCTGTGTTTCGCAGTCGAACAAATCTGTGTTCTATATATGGGTGGGTCACCCTTATCATTTCGGGGTATGAAAAATAGATGTTGGCCGATTCTGAGACCTACCCGATTTGCACACAAAATTTCATACAAATCGGTCTAGCCGTTTCGGAGGAGTTTAACGCCAAACAATCTCTGATCGCAGTCGGACAAACTGTTTTTGGATGTGTTCACTTTGTGAGTTAAGTCCCTACCCGCGCCGATAGATGTGAACACATCAAAAAAAAAATGGTTTCCTTTTACATGCCATGAAGGGATTAGGGAGAGCTTCTCAAAAAACGAGTGAGCTGTGCGAGTTCTAATTTTACACTCACTGATTGGGACCTAAAATTTTACACCGGTTCCCAACGGTAATTGGAGAAGCTTTTTCATGGCTAAGTACTCGATAGTGTCGCTGTCACTAAGCGAGGTGGCTGCCGTCGAAAGAAATTTAAGATGGTCAGAGCAGAGCGCACACTACCATTGCACCACCGACGGCCACTAAAATCCACCAAGCCTTCCGAAATAAGAACAGAACTGTTTACGCTTCTCTGGGGTTTGAATTCAGATTCTTTATTGGTTTTCTTATGATACAAAATAATTTCATTTAAAGAAACATCATCAATTCTGAACAATGTTGAGATCACACTTCTGGGAATAGTTTGGAATGATTGAGAGTAGCCCTCTGGGATTGGTTTGCGCACACTAAGTTGGGTTCGGTCTGAGAACGGCTCAAGACCGGTTAGGCTCGTCCTTCTAAACAGACATCTTATCTTCGGATGGGTAGAACTGGATCGGCATCGGATTCCCTTCAGTCAATAACAGTAACGTGGAATAGTCGGCCTAAGCCTCTACGGTAGAATAGTCAACCGAAGTCACTATGGTGGAATAGTCGACCTAAGTCGCTATGGTGGAATAATCACTGTGGTGGAATAGTCAACCGATCTCGCTATGCTGGAATAGTCAGTCTAAGCCGCTACGGTAGAATAGTCAACCGAAGTCACTATGGTGGAATAGTCGACCTAAGTCGCTATGGTGGAATAATCACTGTGGTGGAATAGTCAACCGATCTCGCTATGCTGGAATAGTCAGTCTAAGCCGTTACGGTGGAATAGTCAACCGAAATCACAATGCTGGAATAGTCGGCCTAAGCCGCTATGGTGTAAAAGTTTACCGAAGTCACTATGGTGGAATAGTCGATCGAAGTCGCTATGGTGGAATAGTCAACCGAAGCCGCTATGGTGTAAAAGTTTACCGAAGTCACTATGGTGGAATAGTCGATCGAAGTCGCTATGGTGGAATAGTCAGCCTAAGCCGCTAGGGTGTCTCCAACAAGTAATATTGAATAGCAAACACATTGTGTTTGGACACAAGTATACTATACTTGCTACCAGCTCCAAACACACTTTATATTTGCATCCAAACAACAACAAAATACAGACTTTTCAGCGTGTATGGAAGTGGTTAATTTGCATATTATGCGTCCTTGGAATTGCTGACAAATCCCTTCCCCTAGACACGCTTCCATTCTATTTTTTGGGTTACTATACATCTGTCATGCAGTAGATTATACGCTACGCTGATAACCTATAAATTTGCAATCATAAACTTATTCATTCAATATAAGTATAGCCGACTGTCTCTGTAGGTTACCCATTTTAACTGGCTTTTCCAATTACAGCTTTCCGTTTTTTACACCATCACATTTTATTGGTCCTTTTCTTTATTTTCAAAATGATGTCAATAAATTAAATATGTCTCCCTGCATTGAAGTCCATCGCCAACTTTGGGTCTATTATTATTTTTATTATTGTCGTTTTGTACTCGGAGGAGCACCGCACTAAAATAAAGACTTGAAGTATTTGCAGGGAACAAATAAATAACCGAGAGAAAAAAGACGTCACTTATTAAGTTTCAAGTGTCTACTCAAATCGATTTTTATATGAAACCCCTTTAAAGGAAAAAATGCCGGCAGTAAAGTTTTCCCAAAACTAAAACGAAAACAGAATAAAAACTGAAACTGGAACTATAACAGGAATATCAAACACTAGGAACGAAAGTCCTAACAAAATAATAACAATAATAAGGAGCAGCACTCATACATAAATGCATTATAATGGGTGGCAGCAGCACCAGCAGCAGCTCCAGCTCCAGCTCTATCACCATCATACCCCTTGGCCAGGAAACCCATTAAAACGTGTGGCTGTTTGTCTGTCTCTAGCTGTGCATGTGTGTGTGAGAGTGTGGCTGTAGCCAAGGAATGCAATATCATCCGGTCGTTGTGCTTTGTGCGCTTCCGAGCTACTCTCCGGGGCTTTGCCTGGTGGTATTTGTGGTTGTTACTTTTACTTAAAGAGCCGTTTAGTTCAAACTAGCGGTTTTGTCTTCTTCTCATGTGGCCGTGGTGAAAGATGCTAACGCCTTTTGACTGGCTGCGTGTGAATGTGTTTGTGTGCGTACGAATGTGGCTGTTTGTTTCTGTGGTATGCGAGTGTGCACGAGTGTGTATATGTGAAAATTAAATTTCTTAATGAAATTTTTTTTCTTGTCTGTTTTCTATTTTGGCGTAATTTTTGTTTAAGAATTCCTTTAACTTCTTCTTCTTGTGTCCTCCCATGTAAAAGGGCCATCGAATTCCTACGAGTTGGCAAATAAATTTTTTAAGTGGTTGTTTATGATGGAGCCAACAGCCAAGTAGGGATTTTGCTCATTTTTTATCGCTTTGTTTTTGCAACGTTATAATGGCCACTTTTAACTTGTTGTTCCAAAAGTTGTTGAAATCCAACCCACCAACGTTGGTGATAACACAGCCAGCCAACTCATACGCATTGGAGGACGATGCGAGAGGGCCACCGTTTATGTTGGGACAAAAAGGGAAGTGAATTCGTCCTGAAAAGAGTTTTAATGACATGCATTTTGTCTTTGTTTATGTGGTTGTTTAAATGGCTAACAATTTAGGCGTAACAAATGGGTTATTTGAATATGAACATTTTCCTGCATTTGGCTTGACAACATGTTTTCAAACCGCTTGGGTACTAACGGGTGTTTTTTTTAGCTGCATGCGAACTTAAAATGATAATACAAGACAGAAATACTGTTTTTTCTAGAATACGATATCCGGCATATGTCCGCCGTGGCTACGAGTTACATGGTTCTTTCGATCAGTCCAATTTATGACACAATTTTTTCAATAAAGCTGGCCGAGAGTTCCTGGTTTGTCGATATAAATCAATGCCTTAACACAGCCCCATAAAAAGAAATTCAGTGGCGTTAAATCGCACGAACGAGGGGGCCAGTGAACAGGACCACTTGTGGAAATTTGTCACCAAATTCATTTTGCAATAAATCGATTGTCAAGCGCACTGTATGGCAAGTGGCGACGACTTGATAGAACCAAATGTTGTTGATGTTTAGCTGCTTAATTTTTGGAAACAAAAATTCAGTCAGCATGGCTCGATAGTGCTAGGCATTCATCGTAACGGCTGATCCTTGCTTATTTCGAAAGAAATAAGGACCGATGTTGTTTATTAACTGCTAGAGAATTGTTTTCGCTCCAAACGACCAACAACTGCACGAATTGCTTGCTCACTACACTCACAGAAAAATGCGGTTGAGACAACCGAATTAGCAGTAACCTTATTGGAGGTTGACACAACCGCATTGGAGGTTGACACAACCTCATTGGAGGTTGACACAACCTCATCAGAGGTTGTCGCAACCTCATCAGAGGTTATCGCAACCTCATCAGAGGTTGTCGCAACCTCATCAGAGGTTGTCGCAACCTCATTAGAGGTTGTCACAAACGAATTAGATGTTGTTACAACCGAATTTAGATATTTTCACAAACGAATTTTGAAAATTTTTTTATTATTAGCTGATGATTTATTTTCCTGAATTCTTATAAAAAATTTAAAAAGGAGAAAAACAAGTCATTTATATAGGGTAATCTTTACGGTAATACATTTGATATACCTGGCACTTCTGACTTTGTTGAAGTCCCGGACAGCAAGCGCCATCGCACCAATTCCGACGTGTAGTATATGTTGGGTTACCTAAACCGTTTTGTATATCTGAAACGCTCGACCTTGGAAAATTTCAAACCCGTTGATATTCTATTGGACATTCTCTGGGAAAAATAAAAAAACTTGATATTGATATAATATTTCCATATAAAATTGTAAACGACATGTTTGAAATGCATAGAATTGTATTGTGGTAATCGAATTGAAAATTAATTCGGTTTTGCACCTACAGAATTCATTACAAATTCGGTTACAACAACCGAATTGATGCCAAATTCGGTCACTGCAACTGACTTAAGGCTAAATTCTGTTATTGCGACCTAATTGAAACCAAATTCGATAGTTACAACCGAAATGAGTTGTTGTTGTTGCAACTAAGTTGGTGCGACATTCGGTTACTCCAACCGAATTTAGTACCAATTTCAGTTACTCCAACCGAAATTTTTAGAAAATTTAGTTGACAAAACGAATATAGTTGAAGATTCAGTTGACATAACCGAATCAATTACGAAACGAGGTTGCTTCAACCGAATTTCAGTTGTGGGGGCAAAATTCGGTTGTGGCAACCTCATTCCGGTTATAGCAACTGAAATTCGGTGGCAACATCCGAATTTATGGTTGCCACAACCTCTTTTCAAACAATTAGTTCTCTGGGTGTAGGCCGATTATGTTGAACGTAATATGGATGAAGTGCTCCATGAACTTCGCAACCAGATATATTTTTCTAAGTAAATTTCCATACTTTTGAAGCATTGTTGCGGCGTTAAACGATGCATGATTCGGTTGTGACAACTTCTAATTCGCATGCGATATCCTCTAACTTCACTTGCGACGACCTCTACTTCGCTTGTGGCAACCTCTAATTCGGTTGTGACAACCGCCACTAATTCGGTTGTGACAACCGCCACTACGATTGTGGCAACCTCAAGTTTGCTTGTGGACACTTCTAATTCGGTTGTGAGAACCTCTAATTTGTTTGTGGAAACCTCTAATTCGGTTGTGACAAACTCTAATTCGATTGTAGTAACCTCTATATTTACAGGGCTGTAGTGCCCTCTAGTGTGGCCGTCGGTGGTGCAATGGTAGTGTGTGCGGTTCTTGTACATGAGAACGTGGGTTCGATCCCTGTTCTGACCACTTTAAATTTTATTCCACGGCTGTCACCTCGCTTAGTGACGGCGACACTATCCAGTACTTACCCATGAAAAAGTTTCTGAAAATACCATTCGGAACCGGTGAAAAATGTAGGTCCGAATCAGAGAGTGTAAAACTAGATCGCGCACAGCTCACTGGTTTGTGATAAGCTCTCCCTAATCTCTTGATGGGATGTAACGGGAAACCGTTTATTTATTTGTTAGTGCCCTCTAGTATATTTTTATAAGCCCTACATTCGGAAGCAACAATCTCAAATTTCGGTTATGCCTAATTCGTTGTCAACACTGTAAAAAATACTGCCAGCTACACTGTAAAAAAATACTGTGACCCCCATAGACAAATTCGGCTGAGACAACCGAATTAGGCATAACCGAAATTCGAGTTGTGGCATACGGGGGCGCTGGTCGACGCATTGTATTCACCCTGTGTTAAGAGCACTGTGAGATTGAGCCATTGTGGCGGGTACTCACATTAATCTAGTACACAATCTGCCGAATTAGATGGTCACAACCGAGTTTGACTTTGTCACGACTGAACTACTTAAGTGTAGTATCACTCTAAGTGTACTGTGTAACGCGATTGATCTTCACTTCCGCCACGACGCAGATAACAACTGGAGAGTTCTCACTACTTGCCGCATATCACAAGGTGGACTAGGTATGACGGTACAAGAACAGAGTACCTGAATCTTAAAGTAAGATATGTACATAGGTCTTCGTTTCACGACTTGTTAAGACGAATGAGCCATGTTCGTTTGTTCGTTAACAGCCGTAAATCTTTACAGACTACAATGAAATTTTGTCCGTGACTATTATTTGTAGAAAATGGGGGTTTTGACCGCGCCCCTTTCTGGTACCTCCCATACACATCGACATATTTAGGGCAAAACCATATTTCTCTCAAACCTTTCTTCTGGTAGATGGAATTAGATTCAAATCTGATATTGGATGCAATTAGGTATAAGGCATCACATCATCACATCATTAAACTCCAATCACCGATTAAAACAAGGGCGATTTTACCACGCCCATTTTGGTACCTCCCTTACAAAAGTTGTTTCGCCATCTGGTTGTTCGGAATGAGAAGTTTCGCTGAACCGAACCAATATTTATGAATTTTTGTTCTATTCAATCCTATAGGAAATGAGCGGTTTTGCTACACCCATTCTGGTACGTACCATACAAAATTTTGGGCGGATCACCGTTTGATCGACATGATAACTCTCGTAAACTACAACCGATCTTAATAAAATTCGGTGCTAGGCAGTATTTTGCTAAAAGCTACAGTGTAATTACTAACGGACTACTCTCCAAGCGGAGATACTGGCCATCAATGAAGCCTGCGCCGCACTTATACTACAGCGAAAAACAGAGCGCATTGGAATATTTGTAGATATCCAAGCAGCTCTCCTATCACTCAAATCTTACAACACTGCATCTAAACTCGTTAGTGAATGTAGGGAAAAACTTGTCGAGCTAGGCCGGCTGGCCAATGTGGTTCTTACTTGCATACCAGGCCACAAGGGCCTCCTAGGGAACGAAAAGCCAGACGAACTAGCTAGGGCAGGATCCTCTTCCACAGAACTCCATATGGTGTCAGTTGCAACGCCTATATGATTGGTCAAAAGAGGTATTTTCCAGCATTACCTTGAACAAGCGAAGACCAGATGGGATAGGGCGGAATCGTGCCGCATATCCAGAAATATATGGCTAGAATATAACATTCACCGGACTAACTCCCTGATCAGCCATAATCGGGGAGACATATCTAGGCTTACTGGAGTGCTGACCGGGTACTGGCCAATCGGTAATCCCGCGAGATGTTTGAAGCTGCCATATAATGACCACTGCCGTGCCTGCGATGACGTAGAAGAGGAGGAGATGGTGGAGCATTTCCTCTGCAGTTGTCCGGCTCTGATGAATAGACGCCTGAAGACTTTGGGACGTCCCTTCCGGCATAACCTCACTCAGATACACGAGATAGATCTAGGTATCTCCGATTAACAGGCTGGATATAGACACGGTACTTTGGAACTTCCGGAGTGATGTGGTATGCAAAACGGTGTCTCAAGACACTAATTGATGCTAAATAGTATCTTTAGCAACCACGAAAACCAACCAACCAACCAACTGTGCCACGCCCAGTTTGGTACCTCGGAAACAAAAGTTGGGCATATTTCCGGTTTGCCGACTCGATATCTCCAATAAATCACAAACAATTTTAATAAAATTTGGTACTGTTAAAAATTTTGGCAACAACTTGCCATGCCAATTGGGCAATTGGATGGTAGTCAAAGAATTTACCCGAAACCACTTAGGATCCGAACCAATTTGGGTAATATATGATCAGTTTTGAATATAGGCGTTTTTTAACAGAGCTCTCACGCAATGAATGAGTAGGGTGAGGGTATGATTAAGTAGGTTCACCCGACTGAAATCTATGTACTGCTTTTAAATAAAAATAGTTGGTTTTCATTGACGTTATGCTACCACTATGATCTAACGGTGGAAACTCCTGATTACTATCTCCTACTGTGCCCACATTTGGGCGCCCTACGTGTGCCCTTCCCTTTTTTGATGGAATTGCGGAACTGGCGAGTCTTGAACTCAGTCTGTTTCTAAAATACATTAACAGTACTAATTGGGTATAACCGGGTAACCTCGAAATATTACTGGCATTATTTTCTTTCAGAGAAAAGTGGCTGTTGAAAACGGCATCAGTGCCACTGGGGTGAGTTAACATGGGAAGAACTCACAGTCACTCTAACCGCTAACAAGCCTTCGCCATTTTTTGCAATTTGTTCTGCAAGTTGACTTATACGCGATGACGTCGAGTTAAAGTAATTAATCACAACTTGAAAAATGCTTCTTAGTTGATTGTTTATCAAGAAATAGGTGTCATTATGTAAAATATTATTTTTTACATTCTCATATACTTTTCTTTATATATATATAGGAATTCTAATACAAACACAGTGTTTGTATGGAATGTACTCCCTTTTGAAGCAAGCTGGGATTTTTTAAATGACCGCATTAGTCACTGGTTCGGTCAATTACCTTGTCAACAGCCTTATATATTAGACACGCCATTGGCATTACTAACCTAGTAAGATTGCCTACATTTTGATACATACTATCAAGCAAAAGGAAGCGATTATCCTTACAAGGTGATTACTTAATGTGTTAACTTTTTAAAAGCTTTATCAAAACCACCCCTTAGTTATGTGCGTATATGTTATTAACAATAAAACACATTTCCGTCGACAAATTGTTGTAAGCGCTTTTCAAAACTTTTACTGCTTATGATTTGTAACTGCCTAGCAAAGCAATGAATGATCCTTAATGCCTTTATACATCTATCACATCTGAGTTGCTCTTACCGCTGATTTTGGCCCTTGGCACACAAAAGCACGTCAAGAACTTGTTGTTCCTGCCATTGTTAGCCGAATAACCTATTGTTATTATTATTCTTATTACAGTTGTTTAACTTTTCCTAATGTATAAATCCATAAATTCACTCAAGGAGGAAAGGACAAAGAAAATAAAACCAGAGACAATAAAATATTCACATACTTATGAATGCAAAAAAAAAATTATATATAAAAATATTACAATAACTTTATCTGGGATTTGTTTACACTTGTCCTTTCAAACTTTTGAAAATGCAGAAAAAACGAACGTGAGAGTTGGAAAGTGTATCTCGCATTTCGGCCTTCAAGTGAATTGGGGGAAAAAACCTCAAATGTCTGGCCATGTTTGCGTGGAGGCAAACAAAAATACATATTTCCTCAACTACCCTGACATGGACCGATTTTGCAAGCAGCATTTACACAAACATTTATGCAAATAGAGTTTTTGTATCTTTTATTAATCTCACCCTCAAAAAGGCGGAACTTAATCGATTTTACAATTCAAATATGCACAACATTTGTTGGAAATGTATTCAGATGGAGATTAGGACAACGAAATTATACTTTACTTCGAAATCAGTGACTTAAGTTTAATGATATATATTTCAAGGGAACAGAGATCAAAGCATTTGCGGAAAATATCTACAGTTGTAAGGATGAGTGCAAGGATATTACAAATGCTGATTTCTCTTTAAGTTGTGTAATAGACATGATATGATAGTAAATAATAATAGATTATAGATTAAGAAAGAAGATTCAGCTTCAGCAGAATGTGTATAAATACATAACACAAAGCTGGGAAGACACTGCAAATCAAACCCACAACTCAGAATCACAGCATTGGCAGGAAGAGCGGATGCCGCTTAAAAAGGCATCAAGCCTAACTATGTCTCCTCCGTGACCTGTGAATATGGATGATTAGTGGCAGAATTCAAGATGAGAATCAACGACAGCATATACACAGTAATTTGCGAGGTATGACAGATACGCGAAAAACCGTAACCTGGTCAGTGTGCGAACCATAAAACAAATGGTGGGCCATGAAAAATGTTGCTTTATAAAGAAACCCAACATAATTTTTTTAAATCCCTTTAGGTTTCCATTATTCGATAATATGGTGTTTAATAATTGTCCGGTTCAAGATCAATAACAATTAACAAATATTTTTTTTATATTTTTTCTATGAAAACGTAACTTTTAATAGAAAATATTAGAAGGAATTATGTGAAATTGATTATTATGGTGGATGATTTTAATACCTAACAAGGCATATTATCAGCTGTCTCCTCCAAAAGTATTTAGGTAGATTATCCCACATTATAAGGATAAACAAAACTCAACTTAGCGGAATTTGTCCCAACACTCCTACTTGTGGGAATACACCCACAAAAAAATACTTTGCCATAAGTACCAATATTCACAACATTTCCTTCTGATGCATGCTTTCATCGAAAGCCATTGCATACATGTTGTTGTTTCAAAAAAAGAAACAACGATTACCATGAGAATATTGATTGATAAATGTGACAATTATGAATGAAACACTATAGCGTTCAAATGGCTTCCAGGACTCGGTATTTTTTCTTGTTTGGAGGCAAATATAACTTGTATTTTGAGCTTGTCGCAAATATGGTATACATGTGTCCAAACACATAGTTTTTGATTATCAATATAGCATGTTTATGACAGGTTCATTAATGTGTTATAATAAATGCTTTTGTGATCCAAAGACAGCTTTGTTTGTGATACAAATACAGCTGTGTTTGGTGCACTGTTTACTTAATTTGTTTTTGTTGCTATGCTCTGTCGAGTGCAAAATAATGAAAGGGAGAAAAGGTAGATTGTTCTCAGCCTAAGTTAATATTATTATGCATGCAGTATTTATGCATTATTCTTTCACACCGTGATTCACAAATCTTCCTGAATGCTTGTGCAAATTAATTGAGTGTTCCTAATGTTGACTGACCTATTGCGTTTTAGTTTCAGGTATTCAGTCGTCAATCGTTCGTTTGTTAAGAAACACACGAATGCTTCGACGTAAAAATATGGATGATTGGGATGAAGCACGCATATGGCTCCACGTAAAAGGGTGCATCTTTGCAAGTAAACATGCTAATCTTTCCATTTAAATATATGTGAGTTTAGGACTTGCACATATATGAATATATGATTACAAACAAATACATGGTTCCTGCAGAATACGATTGAGAGGATATATAACAGGTTCAGTTTTTTGTCAGTGAGTAGTACCTCATTGGGTCTACCCAATTTTTGGGAACAAATTTCCCTATTGCACGTTCCGGGATGGGAGCTAAATGAAAATAAAATAAACAACTTTTGTTTTAACACTATTATGCTACAACTCAATAGTATCAACCAAGATATAGCGCGCCCATTGTCAACTTTTGTCAATAACTAGGTGCTGTCCTGTACTTCTGTAATTTTCACTGAAGTTTCGAATACTTTTCATTGACGTTTATTCAAAATTGTGGGAAATTTTTGTGAAAGTATTTTAAACAAGGGAAAATGTGACAAAATTTAAATGATTTTATATAATAGCATTTGTTTCTTATATAAAAACCTATTTCAAAGCCATGAGGCCGGTGTTGTGATATCAATATGAGAAAACCCGTAAGACCCCCCAAAGATGAACATCCCGGAACGCCTTTTTAATCTAAAGACTTCCCCGCCCAAAAACTGTAGCAACTTCTGAGGTCGCAGATGCCAAAACCGTTAGAGTTTCTGAGAACTCTCAACAAGGAATTGTAGCTGAACCGGAGGAGTAACAAATTTATTAGGACATAGACTGTGGTGACATGGCTTTGCAATTCGAGGGTCATCAGATATTCTACTTTAAGTAACATGTTGTATTATTGATATTTTTGTTGAAAATTATTTTTTCTTTTGATATGACATTTTAGATTTTTATTGTCACATTTTTTGACTTTTTCTTTGGGAACAAAAAAAATGCCATTTATTGCTTTCAACGACATCTAGAAAATTACCCACTACACTACAATGTTCCCAACACTTATGCTTCGTCTATTTCTTTACTTTACCTATGGCATCAACTACACATGTTGATTATTTTGCTTTGGTTTGTGTCTAGACTAACTAGATGTCTCACATATGTTGGGAACTTTCTTGTTTAATGGGAAGTTTTCTAGATGGAGTCTGTAACAAATATTTAGTATGTATTGTAGTTTTGAACCCATTAGCAAGTAAATTTAGAAAAGCCAAAGCGAAAAATTAAAAAAATAAAATTTTCTTCAATAAGTGCATTTTCTTAAAAAAGTAAATTTTCTCAAAAACAAAAAAATACCTATTCATATTTTTAAAAAAAGTACCTTATCCTAATAAAAGTACTTTATCTAAAAGAAGTACCTTTGCTTAAAAAATATAAAATTTTCTTACAAAATATATCTTTTCTTAAAAAAAGTAATTTTTTTAAATTAGTACCTTTTCTTCAAAAAGGACATTTTCTGTCAACAAACTGTCTTTTCTTAGAAACTAAATTTTCTTTAAAGACTACCTTTTTGTGCAACAAAGTAACTTTTCTAGATATAAGTACCTGTCATGAATGTACATATAAAAATTTACCTATTCTTGAAAAAGTACCAATTCTAAAAAAATTCCCATTTCTTTAAAAAACCATTTCTTCAAAAAAATACCTTCTCTTAATAAAAAATAATTTTTCTTACAAAAATTCATTTTCTTAAAAGTACCTTTTCTTAAAACTAAAATAATACCTTTCTTTTCTAGAGCTAAGCAACCTTTCTGAAAATAAGTACATTTTCTTAAAAAAATAACCTTTTCCTAAAATGAGTGCCAATTTTTTAAAAAGTACCTGTTCTTAAAACAAGTAAAAAAATTCATTTGTAAAAAAATTCATACTCTTCTGATTTTTTTCTACAGAAAGTACTTCTTCTTAAAAATAGTACCGTTTCTTAAAAAAAATATTAACTTTTAATAAAAGAAGTACCTCTCTTTAAAAAAGGACCTTTCGGGAAAATATAATTTTTGTTCTTACAATTTTTTATTTATAGATATTACCTACAGCTTTCCTTTGTTCGGTGACTTGTTGTGAAATTTTACGTAGAATATTTTTTCAATTCACACCAACCCCCTAAAATTCAGTTTTGTGGGACATTCTAACGCCAACTCAGAATTGGTACGAAATTAACCCTTAAACGGATTTGCTGTTGTGACATATTTTTGGCATTCATATTGAGTTTTGAACTATGATATGTAAGAAACTAATAGTAAAATTTTATGACGAAACTCTTTGTTGTACATTTTAACCGATTACACCCCTGTTTTAGGGGTGTTGTTTAACCTTGTCCACAAAAGAACAAAAAAGACCCATAGATTGAGGCGGTAGAGGGTTAAAGTATTACACAAAAATGTTTCTCGTAATTTTTTACATAAACTTGCTGAACACATCCTATTCCTAAAATGTAAGGATAACATGATTTCCTATGCGGATTTGTCATAAGAATATGTAAAAGGGGGAAAATTTCACTCCCTTAAAAAAAATCTCAATCTGAAACTTTCCAGACGCCGATACCCGTATATTTTTTAACCCCCTCTACCAGAATCCGTTGTCAGAACCTTGTCATTTTTCGAAAAGGTTTCACTTTATTCCAGAGTGTTATTTAGTCGAAAAAAATCGTTTCTCTTTGGATACAAATATTACGTGTTTGTAGCTTGTCGCAAATATACTATACTTGTGCCCAAACACGTTGTGTTTGCTATTTAATAAATATAACAAGTTTGAGACACAATGATTAATAGGTTATAGTATATGTATTTGTGACCCAAATGTCGCTTTGTTGGTTGAAACCTCTAAAAATAAAAATGAGACAGGCAACAAAGAAGCAAAAAGTCAGCATAAGTACAATTCATTAAAACATGATGGCAAACATGTACATGTTTCCTGCAATATGATGCTGGGCCATTATTTTTCAGCGTGGACTTCTGGAACAATGTTAAACATTTTTATAAAAAAACGACCATAATATACGACGATATATGAAATAGTAGGGGATGATTTACAAAATTATTGCTGACATTGTAAATGGAGCGTAATGCAAAATCTATATAAAATATTTAATACAAAATTCACATTAAACTCATTTACGTTTGAAAATAGTATTCAGATTTGAAAGAAATTTTCCTGTATGAAGGTCGTAACAGTTGTACAATTAATTTATTTACTAATTTAAAAAATAACATTAAAAACAACTGTTTCAAAACGTTGTTTAATTCTTACTTACAGTAGAAAATCGTTTTGAAATTTAAAAAAATATATTTTTTGGAAATTATATATTGAACATTTTTCATTTTCAAGCAATACAAAGGCAATTAGTTTATATAATTTATTTTTTAACTCGAAAATTGTGTTAAAATTCTACAATTATATCTTTTTAAAATGTTTAAGAATATTTAACACAAATGGAATAAAAACCGGTTAACCGACTTCAAATAATCGGGTTTCAGTTATATCGAAAATTACGTTCTTTGAAAACCCGGCAGACGGTTAATAGCAAAACACTGTTTAACCGGTTTTTTGGTGTCAGTTTTGGACACTCCAATTTCGGCTATTCCGTAATTTTTTCTGTGGGTGAAGGGACCCCAATATACCAATATACACTTGTAATGTAAAAAAAAACTTACACAGATGGATGCCCTTGAATTGTGATGGCCAGGAGATGACTGTACAAGGAGGATAAATGGTGGCATCTAATACAAATACCATGAACAGCATGAATTTGCTTGTGGATTTGTGTATTACCAAAATACTACGACATTTAGTCGCTCCTCTCAATCCAGTGTATAAATGAAATATTTCAAAGTTTCGTTAATTTGTGTACATGACGCGACTGTAAATAAAGTCAAGGAGACAAATACCATATTCTAGGAATGTCTGGAATATAATAATGACCGCTGTCGTGGTCACGATAATAATATTATACTCGGTGATTTTAGCGCTGTCTGTTAACCCAGTCTATATGGCAATATTTCTAGCAACAGAATGAGTGTGATAGCGATAATGAATATGGGTCAGTAAGTAGTTCAAGATTTCAACGTAAATACATCCGTCGAAGCAACTTGGGTATCTGGAGATCAACAAACAGCAAACCAGATACACCATTTGATATTGTTAATGGAACGCATACTGTACCAGAGTTCGTCATTGAAATTGCTCTGCTCACAAACCTAAAGCATGGTGGAAGAACATGCCTCATTAAACGGATACTGCTGCAATAACTGTACACGAAAAGATAGATTGGTGAGTGTTATTACGTTTGCGATAGGCATCTAATATGGTTAATGAGAACAGAAGAACCTTTACAACAAACGATATATTATAAGTAGCGGTCGGTGGTGCAATGGATAGACATGAGAACGAGTGTTGGATTCCTGCTGTGGTCACCCTACATTTCTTTCGACGACTGTCACCTCGTTTAGTGACACCAACACTATGGACTATTTAGCCGTGAAAGATCTTCTGAAAAAACCCCAAACAAGAAAATAACAAAGGTTTCCAATTATATCCCATGAAGGGATTGGGGAGGGCTTTTCACAACCACTGAGCTGTGCGGTTTCTAAATAAACACTCATTGATGGGGACCTACAGTTTTACACCTGCTCCGTATATTGAGAACCATCCTCATGGCGAAATACCCGAAAGTGTCGCCGCAACTAAATGAGGTTATAGCCGTCGAAAGAAACGTAAGGTGGTCAGAGCAGGGATTTTCTGACCGATTTTAATAGTTTACATATTAATGAGTGAATAATGCAAACGTGTTTTAGTAACTCCAAACTAAGAAAAACTTTTGCGAGAAACGAAAAATATTTGCGTGAAACAAATTTTTCGGTTAGTGGAAAGAGCTATATTTTACTGAATAGGACTTATTTGGAATGGAAGTGTAAACCAGTTAATAGAGGTATTTTAGTGAATTTTAATCACAAATTTATTTTAGAAATTATGAATTGAGCCTTAAGTCCTGCTGTCTATCCAGTTAGCCATCACACAAGATGAACAAAAGTATAATGTTAGGATTTGTTTATTAATTTTTGTGGCAACCCAATGTGCACAAAAACGGATTCGGATTCGTTTCGAACCTGTTGCGAGTCCGTAGAGGCATAAAAAAGCGGAATGCGAGTTTTCGAATCTGCTTACGAGCCTGTTAACCATGGTTTGACGGATCCATTTCGAACCAGTTACGTGTCCGTAAAGACATACAAAAGCGAAATTTGTGTCTTTAGATTTTGCTCACCCAAACTTCAATTGATTTTAATCCTAATTTTAGCGATATAATATACCGACAAGTTACTAATATATTTATCTAAAAATAATCTCAAGTTCGCAATTGCTACACGCTGAAGAATAACGGCTCCAGCAGCATATTGTAGGGCCCAAACATTGCAAATATTGTTTTCATGAATTGAAGATCTGCTGCTTGTTGTTTCTTGTTGGTGTTATGCAATACACAAGTGTTTTCAGAAGTTTTCAACAAACAAATCCACATTTGGGTCACAATAACATATATTATAACCTATTAGTCTCTCAAACATGTTATATTGAATAGCAAACGCAATGTGTTTCAACACAAGTATACTATATTTCCGACAAGCTACAAACACGTCATACTATATTTGCATCCAAACCACAAAAAGAGTATAATTTTTCATCGTGTATAAGCGCAACCATGTGATTACTTCAATGGAGTGTTTGGTGATTTTCAACCGCAATTCCAAACAGTTTTTGCACCGTTTCGTTCTGTCTCAAACATGTTATATTGAATAGCAAACAAAATGTGTTTCAACACAAGTATACTATATTTCCGACAAGCTACAAACACGTCATACTATATTTGCATCCAAACCACAAAAAGTGTATAATTTTTCATCGTGTATAAGCGCAACCATGTGATTACTTCAATGGAGTGTTTGGCGATTTTCAACCGCAATTCCAAACAGCTTTTGCATCGTTTCGTAACCATAGACGAAACAAGAATCTAGCAGACCACACCAGAGACCAAGGAGCAGTCAAAGTAGGGAACATCTTTGGGTGAATGTGTACCAGAAAAGGCCAAGGTGGGTCTGACGGCCAAAAATGTCAGGTCAAAAAGTTTTTGGGATGCATGGGGTGTCACTCACATAGAGTGCTTTGAAGAGGGTATAACAATCACCTGCAAATATTATGCACAGTTATGGGACAGATTCGACATTGATTTGAAGGAGAAACAACAGCATTTGGCCAAGAAAAAAAGGTCAGTCACCATAAAAACACGTCGGTACTCGCCATGGAAAAAAAATTACACGAGGTGTCAGGGGAAACCCGGTTGGAACGAAGTTCCTTTCGCTATATATTATGTACTAGTTAGTTATAACACGTCTAAATCCCCTGTTAAAACACAATAATTTAAATGGTTCCTTAAGAAAATATTCTTTTTGTAAAAAAAATTTTTTTTAAGAAATTTTTATTTATTGAATGTATTTTTTAAAAAAAAGTATATTATTAGGTCCTTTTTATAAGAATATGTATTATATTTTCCCGACTAGGTCCTTTCGTAATGAGAAGTACTTCTTTTATTAAAAGCTAATGTTTTTTTTTAAAAAAAGGTACAATTTTAATAAGAAGTACTTTCTGTAAGAAAAATCCTAAGAGTATGCATTTTTTTGTTACTAAGAAGTGCTTTTTTATGAATAGTTACTTTTTAAAGAAGTGGTACTCTTTTTAGGAAAAGGTTATTTTTTTAAGAAAATTTACTTATTTTCAGAAAGGCTACTTATCTTAAGAAAAGGAAAGGTATTATTTTATTTTTAAGAAAAGGTATTTTAAGAAAAGGAATTTTTGTAAGAAGACGGATTTTCTTTAAGAGAAGGTTTTATTTTTGAAGAAAAGGTTTTATTTTAAGAAATGGGAATTTTTTTTAGAATTAGTACTTTTTTCAAGAACAGGTACAATTTTAAGAGTAGGTACTTATCTCAAGAAAATTTATTTTGTTTTACATAAAAGTACTCTTTAAAGAAAAGATAGTTTGTTAAGAAAAGGCATTTTGTTGTAAGATGTGTACTTTTTTAAGAAAAGGTATTTATTTAAAAAAAATACTTTTTTTAAGGAAGGTACTTTTTGTAAGAAAATTTATTATTTTAACCAAAGGTACTTCTTTAAGGTAAGGTATTTGTTTTAAGAAAAGGTACTCTGTTTAGGAATATGAATAGGTGTTTTTTTTTTTGAGAAAATTATCTTTTTTTAAGAAAACGCCCTTTTTTTAAGAAAATGTTATATTTTTAAACTTCTCTCACTTTGGCTTTCTAAATTTACTTTTTATTCTCTTCAAAACTACAATATGTAATAAACAAGCTCCACCTAGAAAACTTCCCATTAAACAAGAAATTTCTCCCCATATGTTAGTCTAGACACAAACCAAACCAAAAGTGCGAGTTGAAGAGTAAGTGTGCTGCCAAATGTAATTCCATGCTCAGGGTTGTATTTCATGGATTTACCAGTCTTGCACTTTGACTTTTCTAAATTTACTTTTTATTGGGTTCAAAACTACAATATGTAATAAACAGGCTACACCTAGAAAACTTCCATTAAACCAAACCAAAAGTACCCAATATAGTTGATAATAATGGGTTGTAATAAGGAAGGAAGTTTATTCCACATATGGACTGTTCGGCTGAAGAACGATTTTCCTCTACCTACAGTGTATAGTGTAGTGCCAAAAAAATATCGTTTAGTCAAATATTCACAGAGTTGTCATACTGCCCTCGTACAAGCTGTATAAGTATTATTCTTACAAGTTTGAACAATGGGAATGTGGCGCATTTCTTCTCTGATATTGCTCTAAATTAAATGCATGCAACATGAAACATTTTCGTAGTAAATGAATAAACCAGTTTTGAAATTATTAAGATCTCAACGTCTTAAGCAGTTTGACTAAAGAACGACTGTCCGAATAACAGAGTCAATGAAGAATTTTTCAGTATAACAGTTAAAGAAACATTATTTGTTCTTCGTGTCCCAAATGTATTTAAAAGATCAAAATAAATTTTTTTGTTATTTTTTTTTCAATTCTTCGAATGTTTTTTTGTACGAAAATTATGAAGAAATCCACCAACGGAATGTTTCCATTTATTACCAGGACTTCATTACTTTGAAACTTATAGAATAGAATTTTCCATCAAGAAAATATGTTCCATATTAAGTTTAAATTTCTCTCATGCACTACATATTGATGTCCTGAATGTGTTTTTCATCGTTGGATATAACATGTTTATAGGTCGTCCTTTTAAATCTATAAAATGTTTAGTTTCCAGACACATGCACTAATTTACATGCATAGAATATCAGCACATGCTACTATACATGCTACTGCTCACATAGAGTCAAGCTGCATGGGAACTAGATATGCACCAGGTCCTGCTACATATTCCCTTTTACACAAACACAAACCCATAAGGAAGCACAGCGGCATCGAGTGTGTCCTTAACAAAATTCATTTACACTAGAGTGTTTGTATTGGTATATGCCAGGATACTTTGTACTAACACACATATTTGCTCGTTTGCCATAAAATTATATTTACATTAAGTCAGTCAGTCGGTGAGTGAGTGAGTGAGTGGTTATGTCAAAAGGAACAATATGCTATGTATGTATATGAAGTATCTAAGAAAAAGGATCATCAGGAATAGAAGTGGATTGAAATACAAAACTAAAGTTAACACATTTTAGAGAGATATTTATGTATATTTAAAGGAAGTTGCAGCATCGAAACACACATGCATCATGTGGACCGATACATCTTGTAACACAAGACAAATGCCGCAAGATGTGACAACAGATAGAGAAGCATACAAGTGACGCACATGCATTGATATTATACAGTGAATGGGGAAAGTAAAGCTGGGAATACGATTAAATTGTTTAAGTTAATTGAAATAGACCTGGGGCTGTCTATGGTAAATGCTATCATAACTTCCGAACTATTATTCGAATCGTTTTAGAATATACTAAGCTTTCGTAGAGAAGGAAGGATTTCGGAGTATTGCTTTTGACGATGTGCAATGTTTCAAGGGATGTATCTTCTAAACTGATTTTAAAAGAGTTTGCTTCAAAAAATCTACTATACAAGGCAAATAAATATAGAAATATGGAAATATTTTAAATAATAATTATTGCTAAATTATGAGCGGTAGGAGGTTGAAATTTTTGCCACAAGATGTGATGGTTTCAGCTGTTCAGCACAAGTTTCTCTTGTATTTTTTGGTGCAAAACTTTTAACGATACTCAAGGATACAATTTTAAAATTAACTTATATCTCATTTTTCGTTCTTGAAAAGCAAATTCAAATTTATAGCACATAGTGATGAGAGTACTCTTCCATTTTATATATATATATTGGTGCTAATCGGATTGCCATATTGATGAAGGAAACTATTTTAAAGTGGATATCCTTTGAATTTTTAAAGTCCTGTAAAAAGGCAAACAATCACAGAACAAAAAAAAAACTGAGTACACAGTTTTGATACTGGTAGTTCATAGTTTCACTAGTCTCGTTCTTCGAAGGACAATCTACACTTTCTTCCTGATCTTCAGTGGATGAATCTGCATGGACGTGGTGAAAAGTGGTCTCTTCACATTTTAACTACACACTCCTTATCTGCCACTAGATTCCCGTTCTCGTCCTAGCGCAAGAGTAGACCATTATTTGGCCCGCCATTAGATCTTCTTGCCTTCTGGACAAATTTCCGAGATCCTTTACTTCTCCTACACAGTTGGGCCCTTTCACTCTCTGTGCTCCCACTGCCATTTTGCCAGCCTAAATAATTGGGTTGCCTCCCTTCACAGCCTCTTGTACCGCTCACTCGCAGCACGCGTTTTAACTGACTGTTTCGTTTCCATACGTGCAGCGTCTTTTTTATCAGATGCAATGCAACATTCTTCGTCATACCATAGCTTATCCTTTTGCGGTTCGTGATAGCCAAGTTCAGGCTTTGCAGCGGTTTTCAAAGTGTGGGACATTTGCTTTCACTGTACTTCTGTGTCTTCGGGAGGGGGAGTATTCTGTTCCAACAGGAGAGTTAGCTGTTGTTCATATCTCGGGTGTTTGCAGCTTGTCGATATCTAGCTTTTCCTGTGTTTGGCTTCATACGTCTTTTGACCTGCTCAGACTTGTGTGAAGTTTCGCAGCCACCAGGTGATGATATAGGTCGATATTGGTACCTCGTATCACACGTACATCCATTACACTACTAGAGTGATCTAGACACACACTAGAGATACTAGAAGTGATCAATCTGGTTCTTCAATCTGTGGTCAGAAGATAACCAGGTCGCCTTATGTATGTCCTTATGCTGGAATCATGTGCTACTAACTACCATGTTCTTTGCAGCGTTAAAGATTACCAGTCTTACTCCATTATCGGAGGTGGTATCATGTAGACTGTGATTACCGATGGTTGGTCGAAAAACACTTTCCTTTTCCCATTTGGCATTAACATCGCCTAGAAAAATCTTAATGTCGTGGTCAGGGCAACGTTCGTATAGTTCCTCCAGAGGCTCATACAATGATTCTTTGATCTCAACGTCTTTATACTCTCTCGATGCGTGAACACAAATTAACGAGATCTTGAAATATTTCGCTTTGATGCGAATTGTGGCTCTGCGTTCACTCACTGGGTTGAACCTTGAATCTGGTTGTATCAGTCTCTGGCCAACTATAAATCCGCACCCGAATTCGAGCTTTCTCTCATGGCACCTGTACTAAATATCACATTTTTGGAACAAAGTTTCTTATTGCACGTTGCGGGATGGGGGTTAAATGAAAAAGATTTTAACAACTTTTTTTAACCGTATTATGCTATAACCCTGTATACAACCTAGTATTATTTTGCATACTTTTAGGATTTAGGATTTGTACAGTCAGGGACATATGTATGTATATGACGGTTGATTTCTTCAATGTTGGCTTTGTGATAGTCATGCCCATGTGAAGTGTGCTGGCTTCAATGGAAGGATTAATATATAATTACGGCTAAGGAAAGCGGGCTTCGCAAAAGGAAGGATTTCAAACTTTAAATACTGATCTTGTCTCTATGAGTTTGAAACTTTAATCGTTGGAGGATATGTTTGATACTTTTAAATGGGAAATTGCCTTTTCTTCTAAAACTACCTTTCCTTTAAAGAGTACCGGCCATATATTTTTTGCGATACCCTGAAAAATTTACCTATTCTTGAAAAGGGACCAATTCTAAAATAATTCCAATTTCTTAAAAAAAAATACATTCTCTTATAAAAAATTCATACTCATGGCTTTTTCTTACAAAAAGTACCTTTTCTTAAAAAAACATTAGCTTTTAATAAAAGAAGTACTTTTCTTTAAAAAAGGACCTTTTCGGGAAAATATAATACATATTCTTACAAATAGGACCTAAAAATAAACTTAAAAAAAGACATTCTATATTTCTTAAAAAAAGTTTATCATTTTACAAAAAGTGTCTTTTCTTAAAGATGCATTTAATTTATCGTATTTTTCAACGGCCGCCTTAGGCGTGTTTGAACTAACTACTACATGATATATAGCGAAAGGAACTACGTTCCAACCGGGTGTCACCTGACATCTCATGTATTTTTTCTTTCTGTTTCAACAATATCCTATCCATTGCATTTCCTGGATAGCTGTGATGCCAGCTTTCCATTTTTCGAAGACATCCGGCAGTTGGAAAGTGACACCCATCCTGTATAGTGTCCTGACGTTTCAGGTACATATCCTTGAATCGTGGTCCTTATTACGTTTGCGAGGGTCGTCAACAGTTGGGGGATTTCTTCGTTTATTGTATTTTTTGTGTATTTTGCATTGATATATAATGGTGGCGGGACCCAAACCCAGCCCACTGTGGTTTGCATTTTACCTACTGTCAGGATCATCATGTTTCAGCCGCCCATTATGGAAACTGGATTTTAGTTTCTCCAGTTTTGATCCACTGCTGGCTAGGAGTATTGGCTCAATAGCCTTCAAAGAACAGAATAATATGCCCAGTAGTTGGAAGAGCTTCAGTGACAGGGTCACCAAATAAGCTTGAGACGTATCAGTCATCGCATAACCAATCAGGCTGCTCAATCGTTTTGCCTTCTCACTCTAGCCAGTTAACGAAGGTTTTCCATAAAGTCATTACCCAGGACATACTGCATGGAAGTAGTGAGCTTCTTGGACAGCCCAATGAAGGAATCATTTCTGCCACTTCCAAGTGAATGGCTATCAGGAACTTTCCACCTCCAAGGACAGTCCCATGTGATGATATATCGGTGGTATCAATTCAGACACAGTAGTTAGCTGTCTGATGATGAACTTGTCACGGAGTTCGAAACTAGTCATGCCTACCAGAGTGCTTGGTTTGTTATTCCAACAAAATCAACCATTTTTGACGTAGAGAAATATTTCTGCGTGTAAAGGGTGTCCCAGTAAGAATGCACGTTTTCAGTTTAAAATAAAAACACATATTTTTTGAAATAGTTGTGAGTTTTTTATTGGAATGTAATGAAGACATGTTCCGATTAAGTATGGAGAAAAATATCCGTCAAATGGCTCCCACGGCTCTGTCAACAGGCCATAAATCTTTTCATGAAATTCATGCATACAAATTTCAGACTTTCCAGACTTTTTCACTGAGGCGTAGCTGTACCTCACCGACGACGTGATGGATCTCGGATATGAGCTTAGGAATTGTTTCTGGTTTATTTATATAAACCCGAGATTTCACAAACCTCCAAGAAAGAAATCGCACGGCGTTAAATCACATGATCTTGGTGGCCGGTTGACATCAGAATTTCTTGAGATTATTTTGTTCTGGAAATTGCTGCTGCAATAAATCGATTGTTTCATGCGTTGTGTGATAGGTGGCGCCGTCTGCCTGAAACCACGTGTCGTCCAGATCCATAACATCCAGTTGAGGTTACAAGAAAATGTTCCTGTAAGGAATACCGTTCACAATCACTGCAATTGCGGACTCATCTTCAAAAAATTAAGGCCAAATCAAGCCGCCTGGCGAAGATCCGCACCAGGCAGTTGCTCGTTGTGGGTGCATTTGTTTCTCATGGATTGCATGAGCATTTTATGAGCCCCGAATTCGACAATTTTGTGTATGTATATACAGATGGAAATGCGCTTCCTAGGAGAGATGACTTTTTTTGCAAATTGGCAATGACGTCACTTTGCTTGGGGGTATCACTGTAAAACGAATTGAACGAATTCCTGGCACTTTCCATGGTCTGCTGGTTCGAGCTTTTGAAGAAGCTGAATTTTGCATGCATGAAGGTTGAGGTCGTTTGTCAAAATTCGCTGCGTAGTGTTTCGCGAAATTTGAAGTTGTTGAGAACGATGCCGAGTTTATTTTTTCGGGGCTTCGGCGACACTCTCGTTTACAGCAGCAATGTTTTCAAGAGACCTACCGGTACCTTTACGCACAGGAATATTACTGTCTATAATCGACCCACTTTCTTCAAATTTTGTGACCACCCTTCGGATGGTTGTCACATTAGTTGTACTTTCGCCACCGAAAATTCTTCGAAGTTTACGAGTGCTCTCAGCTTAACTTTCCACATTTTTCTAATAAGTTTTCTCAATTATAACCCGTTGTTCTTTCGTAAAACTCTACATTTTCAATAATTAGAATAAGCATATGTGACAGTTGCCAAATTTCAGAGTTGCTACTTGCACCAAAACAAAATTACACTAAGTTTAAAAAGTGCAATCTTACTGAGACGCCCTTTAGTATGAATTTCTCATACATTACACTGTGACACAAATGAAAGGATTTTTTTTTCGGGCCCCAACCAAACCAAAAAATTGTGAAAGTATTTGGACGTGGTATCACAAAACCCCGCTCGGTTTTGCCACTATACGTAACAATTTTTTTTTACAGGCCGAAGAAAATTTTGGAGCTGGGTCAGGGCTCTGTTTCAGATTTTACTTCAATAAATCGTAAACAGCTTGAAATATTGCATTACAACCTTTGACAATATTGTAGCTCTTTTCCCATTTCACAATTCCTTCTAATATATTTCTAAGGAAAAGTACACTGTTTATCGATTATTTCACGAAACGTCATGAAAAATTGCACATATTTAATATGTTTTGACCTTTCTGTAGGACTGTTACTTGAGCATAGTATACGTTAACTCGATTGTTGTTTGGTTACTTGAAAAGCTTTCAAGGATATGACAGTTATGCACAAAAACGCAAAATACAAACAAACAAAAAACAAATAAATTATGTGAAACTTTTCATGACGATTCGTGAAATAATCGATTAACAATCTACTTTTCCTTAGAAACATATTAGAGGGAATTGTGAAATGGGAAAAGGGCTACAATATTGTCAATATTGAGGTAAAATCTGAAATAGAGCCGTGATCCATCTCCAAAATTTCCATCGGCCTGTAAACAAAAACTATTACGTATAGGGGCAAAACCGAATGGGGTTTTGTAATACCACGTCCTAGTACTTTCACAATTTTTTGGTTTGGTTGAGGCCCGAGACCCACTGTTGCACAGTGTTATCTTAATAATAATTTGAAAGCAAACAATTATACTCTTCTAATTCTTATTTTTTTGGGGCCTCTGTACATCCATATGCCTTAAATCTCTATAAAAATAACAAAACATCATATGTCCTTCCACTTTCTACTTTACATTGCAGCTGCAATTCTCACAACTTGTGTTGGTGTTGCAAAATACTTCTTCACATTGTAACAGAAATACTTGCAGCTGAAAGTTAAGATTTTGTGTTAAATATTTTATCGATAGTTGGACAACTAAAGTGCAGACACTTTGAGAAAGTGATGTCTCCATTTCTACATTGGCTGTACATTGATTTATAATCGCCAAAACGACGATAACTCTTTCAGTCGCATGAACTCGAATGAAATGTACTAAAGTTCTTCTACGCCACCCCTAGAGTTGGGACAAAGAAATGCTTAATGGTCGAGAGAGCAACTACTATTGCTACCAATCTGATACTGCATTGTAGTGGAAGGGAGACTGTCTGCACTAGAGCAATATGTTTATAAATTGCTTTTAGCTTTGATTGGAAAAATGTGTGGATTTTTATTCTGCAATAGTGTAAGCGGTGATGAAATGTGTTGTGTATATTTAGTTTTTTATTTTGTTAAATTGAATAAATATTGCATGCGGTATTTTTACAGTGATACCTTTGTACTGAGAATGAAGTAGATATACATGAAGTTAATATGTTATCCTAATCAAAGCAGCCAGCCATATAATTACTATAAAAGGCAGGAAGCTTCTTGAAGTGCATTTTAGGATGCCGCACTGGCGCCACAAAAATTTACACCGATGCTTAATTAACTTTTGCCTCGTTTGACATTTAATAGCCTTATTCGCATTAAGGGACATTTCTACTTCTAAAATCATTTCCAACATTATTGAATCCCTTGGAACCGAACCGACAATTCGTCTCGTCCTTCACCATTTTAAAAACTCACTTAATTTATTTTCATCTAGCAACTTGTACTTGTATATATATGAATGCGCCATATGACCCGGGGCAGCATATTTTGTTGCCTCCATCTCAGCAGAATTTGAAATGTGTAAGTATGTAATTTTTGTATGCATACTTGTATGTATATATACATTTTACATGTTTTCAACTATTGGACCAGGCTGTGCTCTTTTTTTTCGATATTTCTGTGCCTGATTGTAACCACAAAAACACTGGAAAAGTTTTAACTTACTGTTCAACAGCTTTTCTGATGATAGGATATATACAATGCATGCAGACTGACAAACATACTAGAGAGTTCACAGTATGGTCACATCAACACAGCTGCAGATAATAATGGTTAAGTGCTGGAAGGCTGTAGTTAAACATGGTTGGATGCCAGAGGGCCTTAATTGCATCAAGATGTGTATGTTCAAGGTCATAAATATTCTTATATTGAATAATAAAAAAATAAACCTTTTGCGATGGATGAAAATACGAGTATTTACCCGGAATCTAAAGCGCATGATTTACAAGTTTTGTATATAAATTATTTTTTACCGTGTATAAAATCAATACAATCGTATTAAGTTTAGCAGAGTAAGGAGAGCCATTCATTTTCGATTCGCTCGAAAAATTTAAGTCGGCAAGGGAGTTTAATTTTAAATTCTTTGAAGATTTGGAGGGCTCCGAACCAAGTCGTGAAATATAAAAAATTCGAAAACAAGTGCGAAATTCTCCGCCAAGGTCAACTATATTTACTTTTCTGACGCACAATGTCAAAAAGTGTTTCGTTGCTAAGGTTACGGTAAAACACCGTTAATGCCTGTCATTTTTCTGTCATTAATTGCAGTACATTTACTTTACCTCAAAATATCTTCGAATTGTCTTTTTATGACTTGGTTCGCTTCAGCTGTGAGCCCTCCATTTAAATCTTTTAAACTGCCGCGTTTTACTTTTAGCTTGGGAGCCGAAATTTTATTTTCAATAATTTTAAAAAATTTCTCGCTCCCGATTTAATTAGAAAATAATGACTTGCGAGTAAAATTTCATAAAATTTTTTAATTACACAGTGCAACACGAAAAAATATAACCATATACGGGCACCTCTACATGATAAAAGACAAAAAAAAAAAAGACCCGTGTCTCCCAGTTTTGCCCAAAGTCATTCGCTTTTTTATATGGGCCCCCCCAAGGATTTGGAGACTCGGTGTAATTTTTGCAAAAAAGTGATCATTTTTTCAGGCTGATATCTTGCAAACCCTTCGGAATTTTGATTTACTCTGTGAGGAAAAGTTGTAGCTCTTGTCATAAAGAATAAAAATTGTCAACATATAAAATCAAAAAAAACTTCAAGGACAAATTCGCAAAAAAGCTTTAAAAAATTTAATTTTTTTTTACCTTTTTTCCCTTGTTTAGGTCCAAAGGTAGCATTCGTTCAAAATTCAAGGAAACAATCAACTTCAAAAATGTACCTAAGATCTCAATAAACAACTCTCTACAATGCTCCTAGGAAAGATCCTTAACACCGTTTAGGTAGCCGCAAAAGTGATAAAGATCCCGAACATTGTTTAATTTCATTTGTTTTTCCCTTACTTCAACATTGAGATACTATGCTATCTATTAAAAAATAATATAAAAAATATTCGTATTATGTTTATAATGTTGATGGCCCTGGACTTGCATATCGCACTTTCCTGAGTTGTGGATCCAAATCATCACCCGGATCTGACTCTGATTCAGAACATGTGGTGTCCACAGGCACGTTGCTTCCAGACTGATGATGCTTTTTCTTTTTCAAATTCTTCATTAACGTCAAACAGGGTGATCTTGTGACTTCACCATTATACCTGAAATGAATTAGAATGAAATCATAAAAGGAATGCAATAAAAATACCTCAATAAAATTTATATTACTTCTGCAAGTAATGCCTCGAGATTTTTGCCGTTGTGCCGCTTTCCATGGGCATTGTGGTTTGATGAAACCGTTCTCCTTACTCACGAATTTTTAAAAGTTTTTGCGATTTTGATGTTGAATATGAAGTTTTTTTTGAGATCATATGTTCACAGTTATGTTCACAATGACAAGGGCTACAACTTTCCCTCAGAGAGTAAACCAAACTTCCGAACGGTTTGCAAAATATGAGCCTGAAAAAATGATCACTTTTTTGCAAAAATGCCACCGGGGAACGACAAAGGTCGTATCGAATGATTAGGAGCTCAAATCTTCAAAATGCAATAAAAAAATTGGGCGAAAGGATAAATGATGATGATGCGAGAAAAATGGATTGGAAAGTTAAGGAATGTGGCAAAAATTGTGAATGTGTATAACACGGGGAAAGGGTGTGCAAAAACTTGAAAATTCGAGAAAAATCTTTTGGAAAGGATAGGAATGGTAGGTTGGCTGTAAAAAGGCGAAAAAAGCGGGGGAAGTAAAGTGTAAAACTTTAAAAGGGTGGACAAATTTTTGTGTAGGTTAGGAATGTGGCAAACATTGTGGATGTGGTTAAAAAAAGGGTAAAAAGGTGGGCGAAGAGGGTAAAACTACAAAATGCGCGAAAATCGTTTGGAAAGGTTATGAATGTGAACAAAAATTGTGAATGTGGTTCCAAACGGGCAAAAAAGGTGCAAAATGGGTAAAGCTTGATAATGCGATCAAATCGTTTGGAAAATTGTGATTGAGAAAAGTGTATGATGAGGTAAAATTGCAAAATGCCCGAAAATAGATTCATAATGGTTTGGATTGTCTTAAAATAAAGATTATAGGGGGCTAGGTAACAAAACCAGTGATGCAAAACAAGCAACAAGTGACAAAAATCTGTATGGAATCAGTAAAAAAAATTTAATTGTGGTGACGATTGAGAATGTGCAATTACATTGCTATTAGTGTGTAAAGAGAAAAAAGTAAATCGTTAAAATTCAAAATAATACAGAAAATTATGGGTTTGGGCAAAATAGATTTAATTGATTTTGTTCAATACCAAACTAGAAATTGTATGTTAAAAATTTTGACATTTAAATAAAACACAGGTATTTTCCTAAAAATGTTCAAAATTATGAACAACATGTTCGGTATTAGATTCAAAACGGGTACAACCCCATGCAATCAAGACCTACTTTTAACGCATTTTGAGCTTTCACCTTGTTTTTCACCCCCTTCTTACCCAAGTTGTAAACTATTCCAACCCCATAATCCCCCTTTTTAAAGTTTAAATATTTTTGTCCCCTTTTCTCTAGTCCAAAACTAATGTTATTTGAAGCTTTAAAATTTTTGGGGCATTATGTTTCGAGTAGAATTGATGATGCCACAGCCGCAATTTTGTCTTGAATCCGAACATAGTGCCACACAGCATAATGGGTCATCTATTCGGAGGAGTGCCGTCAAACTCCAGCCTAAATTCCCTTTGAGGGAAATGCAATATAAACACATAAAACGAGACGATTGCTCACACAGAAACAAAGATATTATACTTGTTGTATGAATTTCTCATACGTTAACTAAAAACTAACGAAATCTGTCATTAAATTCATATTAAAAAATGTTTGGAATGTATATGTGTCGTAATTCCAAAATTTCGCTAAAATTTGAAAATCATATCACTTACTACGATATTAATTTTTTTTTTAATATTAACATAAATTGAGTAAAAACCGGTTAACCGACGTAAACTAACTGGTTTCCGGTGTGCTCGAAAATTACGGGTTTTGAAAAACCGGCACACGGTTAATAGGAAGGAACCGGTTAACCCGTTTCACCGGCTTTTCGGTTTCGGTTTTGGACTTTTTAAGTACACGCTGAAAAATCTGTCTTTTTTTTGTTGTTTGGATGCAAATACAAAGTCTTTGGAGCTTGTCACAAATACAATATACTTGTGTCCAAACACATTCTGTTTGCTATTCAATATTACATGTTTGAGATACAATGATCAATATGTTATAACATATGTGTTTGCAACCCACATATATATATATGTTTGTGATACAAATACAGCTGTGTTTGTTGCAATGTCTATGCTCTCTCGAGATCAAGAGAATAAATGAGGGACAACGAGACAATCTATCTTGTAAGTGTGTATCTGTATTTTTGCATTATTCTCTCAGTCAGTGCGTCATAAATGTTCCTGAATTTACGTGTAAATTGCAGATGAAATGTTTCTTATTTTTCCTGAGGTATTGCGTTTTAATTTCTTGTATTCAGTCGTCAATGGTACATCGGACAGAGGATATCAAAAGCGCTTGATCAGTATAAAACGAAGGTTCAATGGACGGTTAAATGGTTTGTGATGTTACTTTGGTTTTTGTATATGCGTTTCATGTATATGTATGTGTGCTACCAAAGTGAGAAACGATTTTGAGGAAAGAAACTGGAAAGGGCAACAACGTGAAGCCCTTTGTCTGTCCGAGCTTTTTCTTAGAATATCGGAACGGAAGACCAATCGTGAAATAAGTGTAATAAAAACACACAAATAATTAATCCACGATTGGCTTGCATGAACTTGATTCGTATATAAATATGTTGTTTGTGTACCAAAGCATAGTTATAACCAACGCATAGCTGAAACCTTCTGAAAACAAGAACGTGAGAGACAACAAAGAAAGAAGAAGCAAAGAGCAGCAGATTCTCATTTCACGATAAAAAAAGGATACATTCAATGCAAATAAATGTAAAAAGGGCCGTTTTAAATCTATTAATTTTTTGTATTAATTATTTAGAAATGTGGATTTACATTGTTCAAATTAATTATAATAAATATTGAAAACGAAGAATAATTCGTTTCTAAATATTATTATATTTGGGAGGAAATTCGCATATGTTTCCACGTAATTATACGTAGGTTTGGGGGAAACACGCGAATACTTTCACGGAAAGATATGGATGTTTGGGATGAAGAACGAATATGTTTCCACGTAAAAGCATACATGTTTTTCAGTAAACATGATACTGTTGGCATTTAAATACAAGTAAGTTTGGGACGTGCAAACATATGAATGTTTGAAGTGTGTTCCAAACATATATATGGTTCCTGCAGAATATGGTTGGGAAAATATACTAGAGAGGCCGTTATTTGTCAGCGTTACACACTGATATTAACTGAATCACTGAATTCATATTTTCATTTTTCTTTGATACTTCTCTCTTGCTCTCTTCTACAACGAGAGAGAGTAAAAGAGTAGACGATTTGTTGGCAATCACAATTTAATTGATTCGAAAAAATTTAAAAAAAATTGTATCCCATTACTTAACACGCCTGTTCCCAATGGTGTTTCGGGAAACTTATTGGTCACTAAGCGAAGTGATTGCCGTCGAAAGAATTTTGAGGTGGGCAGAGCAGGAATCGAACTCACTATTTCCTGTTCAAGTGCCGTGCACACTATCAGTGCTCAACCGAAAAAATATTCAAGGAAATTTGTTCATGTTTCCACATCCTACTATTCCATATTTGCTGGAAGCCAACACTTTTTGCTATGTTTATTTAAAAGGATGAGAAATAAATGAGAATTGTTTAAAAGGAGGTTGTTTTCCGATTCGCCAAAAATTGTCTGCTCAGCTCATGGGCCCTTAGAACTCTACCCCTGTTTAGATTAAATAGGTGAGATTGTGGCAGAGAAAGTGTACTGATGTTGTCTATATTATTAAAGTTTGCACATGATGGTTATTGGAAACTGCATTAGGGCTCTTCACACAAATAAACCAACACCATCATACACACACACACGAACAAACACACACATTACAGGAAAAAAAATATCGTAAAGAGACAAGGGAAATTGTTCAAATTTGCTTCTGATGACTACATTTACGTCGGTAACAAAATTAAATAAACTTTGCTTTTACTATGACCGACTCACACTCATACAACCACACACTTATCCGCTTGCCATGGCAAACTTTTAGGGGTATTTGTAATTTAGCAGTTGGTGTTGTTGTTGTTGTTGAAAATGCTTATGTTTTAGTTAGTTTAGAGCGCTTTAAGAGCCATCACCGCTGGAGCTGCATACGTACAGATGTCACAGAAAAAGTCAATATCTTTATGCCAACAGTTGTTGTTCACTTTTGTCATCAGTTAGTTAGTTGGGTGTTCGTTTTCATTCTCAGCGCCAACAAACAAACTATCATTGATCATACGTAGTGTATGACACTTAGGGGTGGCAGAAAATACTTTCACATTTACCATACTAAATCCTCGATAAAATAACAAACTTTTGTTGGGTTGAAGCCGTCAGAGGCATCATTATTCGTAACCACCACTCTCATCGACAACATCGTTATCATAATCATCAGCGGCACAAGCATGTCATTGCGTCTGCTACATATGTAAGTGATAATGCATGTTTTGGCCCCTTTTGTTAAGCTATGGCTTGCGGCAATGGTGGTACTTTTCCAGCACCCACATCTGCCATCCTTTTGTTGTGCACTTTTTTTCTGTTAAATCCGTTGCCATCATACCCAACACACTAACACACACACACACACCCTCTCATATGAAACAAAGTTTGTTTGTTTTTTGTACTTGCAGCGAAAACTGCTTAAAAACAGTTAATATTACCTAATACGCGAGAAAAATTACACATTCATTTGCAATGATGATGTTGCAGGCGTTGTGGAAAAATAGGAGTAGTGAGAGAAAAAATTTTCCCTGAAACTTTATGGTTTATTTTAGTATTTTTTTCCTCAGTTTTCTGGTTATTTGATGGATCCTGAAAGGTCCTAGAAGTTGTTAAAAAACTAAGTTTTAATGTAGTGGTTGAACGCGAATTTTAGTTACGCTAAGTGGTAACGAATGATGTGGTAAAATCTGTATCGCTTGAAAATCAACAGCTCTTAGGAAATGGTGGCTTTTAAACAAATATAATTAATGGTAGGACTATTCTGAATGGTAGGACTAAAAATCGGTTCAGCGATAGCTTCAAAGCAACTAAAAACAAACCGCATTCTGAAGACACTGGACCACAAAGTGAAAACAAAACATTTTATATAAAACTTCAGATATATTCGTTCGATGTAGTCTCCTAAACACGCAGCTCACCATAAAACATTTTTCAATGGTAGGACACAATTTAATAAGAAAATGTATTTTTGGAAAGTTCCTCAAGAATTTAATGCCCGATGATTTTAGAAAATTTCAAAACTTTAATAATAAATAAATATTTTCCCCATTACATCACATAAAGGGATAGGGGAGAGCATCCCACAATCAGTGAGCTGTGCGATTTCCAGTTTTACCTCACTGATTGGCACCTATGATTATACACCGGTTCAGAACGTTTTTTTGAGAAGCTCTTGCATGGCATATTACTCGATAGTGTGGCCGTCACTAAGCCAGCTGGCGTCGTCCAAAGAAATGTAAGGTGGTCAGAGCAGGGATCGAACCCACGTTCTCTCGCACAAGTGCACTTTAAATTTAATCCCTTTAATGCATTGTCTTAATTTCTGATAACATTTAAGATAGCTTAGCTGAATAAAACGAAAAGTTTGTAACGTGACGTCATGACGTCCGTACATAATAGCAAACACTCACCGCCATTCCCATCCGCATACGTCCCTGGTCTACCCGTCACCTAAGCATTAACAACATCCATCAGTCGCACCAACCACCGCGAACAATCACACTCCTTACAACACACAAGCTCTGTCGACGTTTTGTACATATTAGCAGGGAACTAGTTTTAATGGTCACACGGGAATAGTGATTGGATGCAATTCTCATTTGCGTCACTACAGCAATGCTACTTAATGTTAAGGTTGACTAGACTCAGGTCGTCGGTTCCGAGCGAACAACCAGACAAGATTATAGCATTTTGCCTGGGGCTCTAGTTCTGCAAAGGACAGGAGCACATTTTGGGATCCGTTCTTTAGTAAAGACGGTGTAAATACATTTGCTACACAGGAGTTTCGGCTCACTGTTCCTACACAGGGGCTTAGGCTCACTGTTCCTACACAGGAGTTTCGGCTCACTGTTCCTACACAGCAGTTTCGGCTCACTGTTCCTACACAGGAGTTTCGGCTCACTGTTCCTACACAGGAGTTTCGGCTCACTGTTCCTACACAGGGGCTTCGGCTCACTGTTCCTACACAGGGGTTTCGGCTCACTGCTCCTACACAGGAGTTTCGGCTCACTGTTCCTACACAGGGGCTTCGGCTCACTGTTCCTACACAGGAGTTTCGGCTCACTGTTCCTACACAGGGGCTTCGGCTCACTGTTCCTACACAGGAGTTTCGGTTCACTGTTCCTACACAGGGGTTTGGGCTCACTGTTCCTACACAGGAGTTTCGGCTCACTGTTCCTACACAGGGGCTTCGGCTCACTGTTTATACACAGGAGTTTCGGCTCACTGTTCCTACACAGGAGTTTCGGCTCACCGTTCCTACACAGCAGTTTCTGCTCACTGTTCCTACACAGGGGCTTCGGCTAACTGTTCCTACACAGGAGTTTCGGCTCACTGTTCCTACACACGGGCTTCGGCTCACTGTTCCTATGTATCTCACCCGACGATAACCTATACCGAACTGTTCTAACCAGACATGTAAAGCACATACTGAGCCCGCATCCCGCATATCCGATACCGATCTACGCAGCGAATCCGAAAAGTCGTAGGTGCGACGCACTAAGTGCCCGATCATCCCGAATCAACCAGTCTGCCCCAGAAGAGTGCTAAGCTAAGATAAGCGCCCCCAGAAGAGTGTTAAGCCAAGATAAGTGCCCCTAGAAGAGTGTTAAGCCAAGGAAGACTGTTGTCAATCAAGACGAGTGATTTCAAGCTAAGAGGGGTGTTCCCACCGAGTGAAGCATTTGATGTTATTCCTGTAGATCAAATTTCTTTGTAAATTAAATATCAATAAAGAATCTGAAGTCGAAACTATTCTGTTCTTATTTCGATAGGTTTGGTGGATCCTAATGAAAGACTCTGGACATGGCTGAGCTTACCTCAGCCCATTTATTGTGTAAATGGCAGATTTGCACAAAGGAGAAATTTTCTATTAAATCACATCCCAGGAAGTTGGAGAAGAGTGAAAGTCGTATACATCCCCAAGGGCTGGGGAAAACGGCCATGAATCTATGAAGAGCCAATAAGACTCCCATTATTTATACACACACACTGTACAAAAAATGTCAGGGACACCCGGTTGGAACGAAGTTCTTTTCGCTATATATTATGTATTAGTTCGTTAAGAAATTATACCTTTCGTAAAATGGTAAACTTTTTTAAGAATTTGTTTTTATAGAATGAATTTAAAAAAAATATATATTTGAAGGTCCTTTTTGTAGGAATATGTATTATAACGGGGTTTTCAATAAGAGCGCTATAAAAGTTTTAGATACCAATGAAATTCTTTATTCCTTTCTTTTGCATGGCCACCACGGGCACGCTTGCAGAAGTCTAGACACTGAACCCAATTTTTTACGGTTTTCGGGTATGAATCGGTCGATACTGCTGCAATTTCACGTTCGATATTCGTACGAAGTTCATCAATCGTCGCTGGCTTGTTGGCATAGACCATATACTTGACGTAGCCCCACAGGGAATAATCTAACGCCGTGAAATCGCACGACCGAGGCGGCCAATCGACTGGGCCATTTCGTGAGATAACACGTTCACCAAACTTGGTTTCCAATAAATTGATTGTGGCATTTGCTGTGTGGCTTGTGGCGCCGTCCTGTTGGAACCACATGTCCTCCAAGTCCATATTATCCAATTGGGGCCAAAAATATTCGGTTATCATTGAACGGTAGCGATTCGCATTCCAGTAATGTGCCGGTCTTGATCATCACGGAAGAAGTACGGCCCAATGACGCAGGCGGCCGATAAACCGCACCAATCCGTAATTTTTTCGGGATGCAATGATGACTCATGGATTACGTGTGGATTGCTGTCTGACCAATAACGCATATTTTGCTTATTGACGAAGCCATTCAGCCAGAAATTTCGGTAGTAAATTTTAGTAATTTCGACTGGCTTGTATATCTTTCCATGATGAAATGGCAAACCTTACTGAAGAGACATGTCAAAAGAGCGGGAAAAAATATGGCGTCGTTTGCTGTCCCTACCGATTTACTTTTGTAGCGTCTCTGTTGAAAAACCCTTTATTTTCCCGAAAAGATAATTTTTTAGAGAGAGGTACTTATTTATTAAAAGCTAATTTTTTTTAAAGAAAATTTACTATTTTTAAGAGGAAGTACCTTCTGTAAGAAAAAGCCATAAGAGTATGCATTTTTTTTACAAAGAAGTATTTTTTTTAAGAAAAGGTATTGTTTAAAGAAGTGGTAGTCATTTTCGGAAAATGTTATTTTTTCAAGAAAATTTACTTGTTTTCAGAAACGCGACTTATCTCAATAAAAGGTATTATTTTTCTTTTAAGAAAATGTACTTTCAAGAAAAGGAAAATGTACTTGTAAGAAAATGTATTTTTCTTAAGAGATTTTTTTACTTTTTTGAAGAAAGGGTTTTTTAGAAATTTTTTTTTTAGAATTGGTCCTTTTTTCATGATTAGGTAAATTTTTAAGAGTAGGTACTTATCTTATAGTTTGTTTCACAAAAAAAGTCCTATTTAAAGAAAAGTCTTTTAAGAAGAGCCAATTTGTTGTAAGAAATGTATTTTTTGAAGAAAATGGGCTTATTTAAAAAAAAATTAACTTTTTTAAGAAAAGGTTCTTTTTGTACGAAAATTTACTTTTTTAAGCAAAGGTAGTACTTCTTTAAGATAAAGTATTTTTTTTACAGAAAAAGTACTTTGTTTAAGAATATGAATACACTGCACGGAAAGCATCGTCACACGGATGCAAATGTTCATCACCCCAACAACTTTTGTCATGGAAAGTGAGCTAACGTAACGTTTCATTACCGCTATGAAGATGTGTTCATCAACTGCAAATTGATTGTTACTGTAGTGAACGTATGGTTGTTGCTGCAATACATTTACTTCATTATTGCAATGAATCTGTGTCGTTGCTGCAATGAATTTGTTTCGTTGTTGCAATGAATAGGTATCGTTCTTGCAAGGAATTTTTTTATTTCTACAATGAATTTTTTTCATTACAGCAATGAATTTGTTTCACTACAGAAATTGGTGCTAGGCATTTGTTTCATTTGTGCAACGAATTTGAGTTATTGTTGCAATGAATTTGTTTCATTACTACAATGATTTTGATTCATTGCTGCAATGAATGTTTCGAAGTGTGTTTGAAATTATTGTTGAAAATTGTACATAAATACACTGTTAGTATTACATTGCAGGTGTTTTTATAGCAATTTTTTGGATTTTTGTTTTAAAAATGGTCTCAATTTGCCGAATAAATTATATTCCTTTCATGTTGAAAGACTCGTCGGGAGAAGATTGTGGTAGTCGAAAGGTTGAGTGTTATTGTCGTCGTATTCAGATCCTGCAATTAAAAACAAAAATGAGGAATTTATTGATAAGATTTCTTGTTAAAATATGTATATATATATCTGTACTTAACCATGAACCTAAGTAGTACTCCCCTATGCTCTACTCCTTTAACATAGTACCACATCATTGATTTCGTAAATCTTGCAATTGCTGTTGTGTTTGAGGGTTCTGATATTCAATTGCAGCTCCAAATCTCCCCGTCATTAAGCCAGTGATCGCATTTTCATCAATTGCTCTTTTATTTATGTTAACCAAAATTTTTAATATTCGTTTGAATTCGTTTCTTTGAATTGTCGGATATACGACAATTTTCACTATAACCATGTAAAAGCATTAACGAAAATGTTTCATGCATGCGACGAGGCGTTTTCCTTTCAGTGTAGGTGTTTGTTTTGAAAAAATTTCCCTTTTTTTAAGAAAAGGTAAACAAACAGGCCGTCGTCGCCAAGGAGTAGTTAATAGTATAGAGAACTGATGGAACGAATTGTATGACTCAAGCGAGTGCAATAAGTTCTCTTTACTATTCAGTACTTCTTGTCGGCGCTCTTTTTATGACAACACAAAAACAATTATTTCAGTGAGGTAAATATTGCTTTATTTATTTTACCAATATTACATCTAATGTTCAAGGATTAGTTCTTACTTAATGAACCGAGAAGAGATGGTATCATTTGGCCGATCATTCTCAAGATCTATTTTTGTGTCATCTGGGGTGCCTCAGGGCAGTAATCTTGGCCCGATTCTATTCTTGTTATTCATTAACGACTTACCCGCCTCCATAATGCACTCTGAATTGTTAATGTACGCTGATGACGTGAAGATCTATTTTTCTTACAAGGATCCTTGTCAATATACTTCAATTCAGAAGGATTTGTCTACATTCTAGACGTGGTGCAAAACCAATTTGATGGAGCTTAATTTTGCGAAATGTAGGCATATGTAACCTGCTCCACGAAAAGGGACCTCTGCGCCGAAAATTTTTTACTTTTTGAGTGAAAAACGCTCTTTCAAATTCCGCAAACCGCAAGTTTCTATGTCTTTTTGTTTTTTTTTACAAATCACTTGTAAAAAATGAACATAATTAATGGAATAAATGAAAAAATTATCAGGTTGAAGGAAGAGTTGCATAACCATGCGAAAAACACGGAAAAACGAAGCGCTTTTTTTAAAGCGTTTTTCTCAATAACTTCTTTTCGGCGCAGAGGTCCCTTTTCGTGGAGCAAATCACATATGCTGTTCTCTAGGTCATCATTATCTTGAATCGGTGGATTCATTTGTTGATCTTGGTGTTCTCTTGGACAGAAAATTGAATTTCAACACCCACATAATTACGATGGTAAATAAGGCTTATGGCGGGCGTTCTGAACTTTATTAAACGTTGTGCAAAGGAATTCTCAGATCCCTACGTTACGAAAAATATTTTTACTTCACTAGTCCGCGCTATTCTCTAATATGGATCTGTTGTTTGGGACCCCCAGTACAATTTGTATGTTAATATGATTGAATCGGTCCAGAAACAGTTTTTCATATTTTGCCTGAGAAATCTTCAATGGAACCTGAACCATAATCTTCCTTCGTATAGCAGTAGACTAGCATTGATCAGATTGCCGACTCTTAGTAGTAGACGTACCATGATAAACTCTATTACAGTTTTGAAGATAATTGATGGATGTATATGTTCTGAATCTCTGTTATCTAAGATTTTCATAAATGTCCCATTGAGACCCACGAGGTACTATAAAATCATTCACATCGAGTTTCAGCGTTCGAATTATGCGTCCTTTGATCCAGTTAGGAGAATGTGTCGTGACTTTAATGAGCTATATTAGTTTATTGATTTCACTGGTAGTTGGGAAACTACAAAGTCTAGGATAATTTGTCATTTGAACAGATTGCATTACTGCTATGTATTCCTTTACATATGTAAATTTACTTTATCCTTACTATGTGTCTGTCTGTCTGATTTCTAACTTGGTTTTCGTTTTGCTCGTAATTATTATATATTATGAAGTCTGTTATTTTAATATCTCGCGATGTACTTTTATACTTATTTATGTTAGTGTAATACCAGCTGGTGAAGAATTTTTGTAGTTGGCTGCAACGTGTGAACTTATGATCCTTGCACTCCCGTTATTGACCGGCCTATACTGTGTACGCTGTCCTCACGTTATGGGGACGTGGCCCTCTCGGTCGGTAGGGTCGGGTAAGAGTGGCAGCGATGGGTTCGCTCGATTAAAAAAAAGAAAAAAAAAGGAAAAGACAGTGCAATAGCAAAAGGGCCTTCAGCATAAAAATTATTCTCTTTTTTTATTTTCCAATGTAACATTTACGAATGTGTTCACAGAAATCGAACAGGTACCGTGTATCAAAAATGTGTTAAGACATTCGAACACTCATTGATTTTTGTTTAAACTTCTTTCACTTTGGCTTTTCTAAGTTTACTTTTTATTGGGTTCAAAAATATAATATATACTAAATATTGGTTACATGCTTCACCTAGGAAACTTTCCATTAAACAAGAAATTGTCCAACATATGTGAGACGTCTAGTTAGTCTAGACTCAAACCATAGCAAAAATAGCCAATATAGTTGATAATAGTGGGTTGTAGCATAATAGTGTTAAAACAAAAGTTGTATAATTTTTTCTCATTTAACCCCATCATGCAACGTGCGATATGGAACTTCGTTCCAAAATGGCCACAGGAACATATTGCAGGAACCATGTATAAAGTTGTAAGCATTGTTTTCATTATTTGAAGTTTTGCTGCTTTTTTGTTTCTTTGTTGTCTGTCGTTTCGTTGTTCTCAGCAATTTCCAACAAACAACGCAACTTTTTTCTTGGCCATATGGGGTCGTTTTTTTAAATCCTCGTTAAATCGGTCCAATATATAAATAAATGGTTTCCCGTTACATTCCATGAAGGGATTAGGGAGAGCTTCCCACAAACCTTATTGTTTTACACTCACTGATTGGGACCTAAAGTTTTAAACCTATTCCGAACGGGATTTTGAGAAGTTTTTTCATTGCTAAATACTCGATTGTGTCGGCGTCACTAAGCAAGATGACCGCTGTCGGAAGAAATTTAAGGTGGTCAGAGCGGGGATCGCAACCACGTTCTCATGCACAAGTTCCGCGCATACTACTCTTGCACCACCGGCAGCTTCACGTTATATTATCACGTTACATATCAGACAGATTATCCGACTGCGATCACACAGATTGTTTGGCGTTAAACTCCTCCGAAACGGCTGGACCGATTTGTATGAAATTTTGTGTGAATATCGGGTAGGTCTAAGAACCGCCCATTTTTTTCATACCCCTAAATGATAAGGGTGACCCACCCCTATATAAAACACAGATTTGTCCGACTGCGAAACACAGTTTGTCAGACGGCGAAAAAACACACACACTGATGTAGCGGCAGCGAATAGTTTTCTTGTGCGGGTGCGGAGCACTCTCAGAGCAGAGAGAATAATGACGTGGTTATACGTATATAAAAAAGAGATAGCAAGAGAGCAACGAGAATTGTGTGAACTTGTGTAGCGTCTATACTAACATAACAATGTACGTATGTTCATGTGTCTGTTTCATTGCATTCTCTTTGTGTTTTTTAGGAATAAAAGAAAAAGTATTAAGTAAGAAAATAATGACACATGTGTTTGCTCTGGTCTTTAAATAATTTTAAATATTAATATTATTTAAATGTAACGTCATCATATGATTAAACGCTATTTCCCAATGTAACATTTACTAATGTGCTCATAGAATTCGAACAAGTACCGTGTAACAAAAAGATGTTAACACATCGCCCATGAGTTCGAACACTCATTGGATTTTTTTTTAATTTACACGTACTGTGACCTATCGGGCTTTACCCAATCATCCCAAAATTGTGAGTTTCATATTTCCGACATGCCTTACAAACAGACAGAGTTACAAGCCTATATGTATCTACACACGCTAAAAAATTATCTCTGTAACATTTTCTCCTAAACAGACTATGCAGGAACCATATATATATTTGGAATACGATCCAACTATTTACATATTTGCAAGTCCTAAACTTACTTATATTTTATTGCAAACATTAGCACATTTACTTGCAAATATGTATAGTTTTAGGTGTACCCATATGTTGACGACGAAACATTACTGTCTTTCCTCCCAAATAAACGATTATCGATTGAATGCATGAAACTAAATGGCAGCAGATCAGTCAACATAAGAATCGTTGAATTGGTTTACACACGCACTAAGGTATATTTCTAAATCACTGACTGAAATAATAATAACATTGCAATAACCCTAACTTTGTCTGAGAACAATCTTTTTCGGTCACTCTTTTATTATTTTGATCGCGGTAGAACAAAGCGGAAAGAAAATACGGAAACAGTAAACCAAACACAGATGTACTTGTACCACGAACAAAGCTATATTTAGATCACAAACACATGTATTATAGCATATTAATCATTGTGTCTCAAACACGTAATATTGAATAGCAAGTACAATGTGTTTGTACACAAGCATACTATATTTGCAACAAGCTCCAAACATAGTTATATTTGCATGCAAACAAGACAAAAATACAAATTTTTCAGAGTGTATCATTCGAATTTATGGGAAAAAATTTATTTGAGAGTTGTGGACTACAAGTACCCTCGTATAAAAAAAGTTTGTGGTTTCCCTAATCAGTTCTTCAATACGCATGTTTTGTGACCACACCACCCTTCCACATTTGAAATTTCAAAAAATCGAGTTTCAGTACACCCTACTGAGCAGATGGCACAGTTTCGAATATTTTGAATTCCTTGTTGGGTTTAACTGTACAAATTTGCTTGACCATACGTAATAGTTATCAGTGCTGTAGCTTTTTCGACATCCTGACCCATTGTACGACATTCTGACCCATTGACAACATTGTAGTCAGGATCTTCTTGATCAACTTTACCGAAAGGGGCTTTCAAAACGCAAATCAGGTGCCAGCTGAGTGTGTATTCTGAGTAAAAAGCTTTAAAATCAAATTGTGTTTGAAATGACAATATAGCTCGGGTCTAGTAAAGTCTCATAATTTTCCTATTGTCCCTTAGGTATCGCAATGTACTATAGGTTCTAAGTGAGCCTGACATGCAGACTGCCACTCCAACCTAACCTAACAATATAGCCCAAACTGCTAATGATGTATTTCGATTCCTAGGATCCGATCTAGGGTAAATTCGTTGACTCTTGTGTTTTTTCAAGACTTGCACAGAATATTTAGATTAAATTACTGTGAATTGGATGATAAACTAAATTTCAATAGGACCAAATTATCATCATCCATATCCATATATGAAATATTTGCCTTCCTACTTATAAATATGTACGTATGTATGTATATGTATATACTCCAACCCTTTTATCGCTATACATTGAATTTGTTTTCGTTGCCCTTTTGCCATTTGCAAACTATTCATCATTTTCCCGGCTCCTTATCTAATCATCAGTTTGCATATTTCATTTTCTCTCCAGTATCTCATCTGATGTCTGATTGTCCATCTGACTAGTCCAGTGGCAGAGCTGACTGGCTAGCTGTTGAGTGTGTGTGTGTGTCCTTGTGTGTGCGTGTGTAGGTGTGGTCACCATTCCATACAACCTCGGTAATTTGTATCCATTAGTTTGCATAGGGTATCACAGTGTGCATCTCATTGAATGGAAAATGTTGATGTGAATGTAAATGTGAATGTGATAAATTATGTGCTGATAATTTGCATAAACTTTTATACTGGAGGAAACTCTCCAATTCCCTTATGATCGTTTTTATTCTCGTAAATGTGTTATAATTTATGTACAAAGTTTCGAATGCTCTTTGCCAGCGTATAAGGCGCATCATTTACTATGTTTGAATAGTTATAAATACGAGTAGTTAACGAGGAAAAATATACCCTATTCTCAACACATGAAACGGAGGTGTAAAGAAAAAATAAACAATGAATCTGTATAATTTTCAGAATAAATTATAAAATAACAAAAGCTGCATAATACAGTTTAAAGATATTGCAAACTATTTTCCTTATTTATAAAGAT